>JALAZF010000043.1:6025000-7275000 GCA_022829125.1 Lathyrus tuberosus
AGACCTTCATCCCTTGACATACCAGCCTTCTCTCAGGCATCATGCAACGTGCCTTCGCTATCTGAGAACCGATTTCTCAAAGCACCGGTAGACTTGGACAGTCTCAATACCCTTTGGGATTTCCCATTTCCTTAAAGAACAGGAAATAACCCGGATCCTTTGATCCACACCAAGGCACAACCTTATCCATAATTTTTCTCTTCATAAGAACTGATTTTCTCTTTTATCCAACACACTGGACCTGTCACTCAACTGAAACAGTCACTAGCATTATTAGCCTCCTCTTGGGCTTTGTACAAATGATTCCTCCCCAGCGGAGCTAACCATTTCGGACTCTCTTGTTGAGTCGACTCCTTTTTTAGCCTCTATCCCAAGCTTCGTACGAGATATAAAACACTCTCTTGTTGAGTATAAAAGACTCTCTTGTTGAGTCAACCATCTTTAGCCTCTGTCTTGGGCTCTATACAAGACACACTAAACACTCTCTTGTTGAGTATAAAAGACTCTCTTGTCGAGTCAACCTTTTTTAGCCTCTATCTCGGGCTTCGTACGAGATACAAAACACTCTATCGCTGAGTATAAACGACTCTCTTGTTGAGTCAAGCACCCTTTAGCCTCCGTCTTGGGCTCTGTACAAGACACATAAAATCACTCTCTTGTTGAGTATAAAAGACTCTCTTGTCGAGTCAACCTTTTTTAGCCTCTATCTTGGGCGTCGTACGAGATATAAAACACTCTCTTGGTGAGTATAAAGAGACTCTCTTGTCGAGTCAAACTTTTTTAGCCTCAATCTTGGGCTTTGTACAAGACAGAAAAAGAACTCTCTTGTTGAGTCAGTCACTCGTCAGTACTCCCTTGCTGAGTCAACCCTTCCAGCCTCTATCTCGGGCTTCGTACGAGACAGATAATAAACACCCTCTAGTTGGGTCAACCGCCTCCTCTTAGGCTTTGTATAATGAAAACCCTGGTTGAGTCAATCAACCTTTTAGCATCAGAGTTGTGCCTTGCTCACAACATACAAACATCAACTCCTCCTTAGAGATGATAAATTCCCTCTCAGTCAGGAACCCCTTTAGCTTCACATCTTGGGCTTTGAACAAGATACAAATAGACCATTCAACTTCACATCTTGGGCTTCGAACAAGATACCACTCACCTTTAGCTTCACGTCTTGGGCTTTGAACAAGACATCAAAACAACCTTTTTCCTCCCATAGAATAGGAGGAACTACAATCGCTCTGATTTCCCTATTTCGGGAATATGTAGGCATAAGATTGGAAAATCTTAGCGAGCACACTAATTAAAAACATCAAATCCAGCACCTACCCAACATCCCCATGAATAGTCCCGTCTTTTCATTTCTTAACAAAATAAGCAGAGAGAGTCCCACAATCTAAACCGCATCTGTAAACTAACAATCATCTGTTTAAACTCAGTTTGCAAGTAGGGTTAGTTGGAGACATCTATTTCCCTTCCTTAGTCACTTTAATAGGATAAAAAATGAATCGACCTGCAGTACCCCAGAGCGACAGTGCTTAAGAACCACGTCCAAAATCGCTCGCTACACCAAGTGGAAATACAAAGATGGAGGACACTCTCACGCAATTTATGCAAATGTCAATATCGAATCAAAAGAATACCGATGCGGCCATAAAGAATCTTGAGACGCAAGTCAGACAATTATCAAAACAATTGGCCGACCAACACAAAGGAACTTTTCCGGCGAATACACAGCCAAATCCAAAAGAGCATTGCAAGGCTATTCTAACAAGAAGTGGAAGAGAGATTGATATGGGCATAGATGAAGTTGTAGTGGAGGAGGAGGAAGTAATTGAAAAAGAAAAAGATAGTGATGAGATTGAAGTAGAAAAAAATGTTGAGGGAGATTTAGTTAAAAATGAAAAGAAAAAAAGTGAGGAAGAAGAAAAAAGAATGAGAGAAGAAAAATTGAAAAAGACTAGGAAGGGGAAGGAACCGGTGAGTACTATTCCGATCTAACATTTGCCATATCCTCATGCTCCGTCAAAGAAAGATAGTGCGAGGCACTATGCTAGGTTTATGGACATTTTTAAGCAATTGCAAATCAACATTCCATTTTCCGAAGCATTGGAGCAAATGCCAAAATACGCAAAACTCATGAAGGATATTCTCACCAAAAAGAAAAGGTATACGGATCAAGAAACTATCATGGTGGATGCTAGTTGTAGCGCTATCATTCAACGGACTCTCCTGCGGAAAGAAAGTGATCCGGGACGAGTCACTTTGCCGGTTACAATAGGAAATATCTATGTTGGAAACGGGTTGATCGATTTGGGCTCTAGTATCAATTTGATACCTTTGTCTATTGTTAAAAGGTTGGGACATATGGAATTGAGAGCCACTCAAATGACATTACAACTTGCCGATAAATCCACTACCCATCCTCACGGTGTAGCGGAAGATGTATTGGTTAAGGTGGACAAATTCTTATTTCCAATTGACTTTATGGTGATTGATATGGAGGAAGATGCAGACGCTCCATTGATTCTTGGAAGACCTTTTATGAAAACTGTTAGAATAGCCATTGATATGGATGACGGTCTTATGAAGGTTAGAGTCCAAGATGAGGAGATTTGTTTCAATCTATTTGAGGCCATGAAGCATTCGAAGGACAAAGGCGATTGTTTTAGAATAGATGCAACAGAAAAGGTGATTGAAGAAGTAAAATGGCAATTACAAGTTCCAACCCCATTACAAAGAGTTCTTACAAATGCTCTTCAAAGTATCAATGAAACCAAAGAAAAAGAGATCGAAAAGTGTTTGAGAGAACTAGAAGAATTGGATGAAATTCCTCCTTTGAAAGAAAGGTTGGAGATTTTGAAAAAGGAAAATAATGAGGAAATTAAGCTTGAATTGAAGTTGTTGCCATCTCATCTTAAATATGTTTTCAAGATGATGAGGGGCATAAACCGGTGATAATAAGCACGGAGCTAACCACAATTGCGGAGGAAAAATTGATGTGTGTTTTGAAGAAGAATCAAGAGGCAATGTGATGGACTCTTTCCGATTTAAAAGGAATAAGTCCCTCTTATTGTATGCATCAGATATTCATGGAAGAAGATTTCAAACCGGTCGCTCAACCGCAACGCCGCTTAAATCCTACCATAAAATAGGTGGTTAGGAAGGAAGTGGTAAAAATGTTAGATGCCGGAATGATTTACCCCATTTCTGATAGCCCATGGTTTAGCCCGGTACAAGTGGTGCCGAAAAAAGGTGGATTGACGGTTATCCGAAATGAGAAAAATGAGTCAATCCCAACAAGAACCGTGACCGGGTGGAGAATGTGCATCGACTACCGTAGGTTAAACCAAGATACGAGGAAAGATCATTTCCCTCTTCCATTCATGGATCAAATGCTCGAGAGACTTTCTGGTCAACAATTCTACTGTTTTGGGATGGTTATTCGGGATACAATCAAATTATTGTGAACCCGGAGGACCATGAAAAAACTGCTTTCACATGCCCTTTTGGAATCTTTGCGTATAGGAGGATGCCGTTTGGGTTGTGTAATGCAAAGGGGACTTTTCAAAGGTGTATGCAAGCAATATTCTCAGATTTGATCGAAAAGACAATTGAGGTTTTTATGGATGACTTCTCGGTTTTTGGGCAATCGTTTGATATTTGTTTAAAAAACTTGGATGCGGTATTGGAACGGTGTGTGGAAACCAACTTGGTACTCTGTAGCGAGCGATTTTGGACGCGGTTCTTAAGCGCTGGTCGCTCTCTGCGGTTGAGCTTAAACTACAGGTCGATTCATTTTTTATCCTATTGTGAGCTGATGAAGGAAGGGAAATAGATGTCTCCAATTAACCCTGCTTTGCATACTGAGTTTAAACAACGGTCTGTTAGGTTACGAATGCTATCAATGTGGGGGGGCCTTTCTTGTGCTATTTAACAGAATGACAGGTTTCTGGCGGGGAACAAGGATTAGGATGTTAGGACTGATGCTTTTGAATTACTGCTTTTGATATGGGATTTTGGGTTTTTGTTTAGTGTGCTCGCTAAGATTTTTCTTTCAATCTTATGCCTACGTATTCCCGTTTATCCAAAACAGGGAAATCAGAGCGTTCGTAGTTCCTCCTATTCTATGGGAGGAAATGATTGTTTTTGGTGTCTTGTTCAAAGCCGAAGACGTGAAGCGAAAGGTGATTTGTATCTTGTTCAAAGCCCAAGATATGAAGCTAAAAGGTCTCAACTTTAGAGAGAATTTGTCATCTCTAAAGAGGGGGTTGTATGTCACAACTGTTCATAAAGGAGAATTACTTTAACCGGGATGTGTGAATCCGACAATGCCATAATTTCCTTTATAGGGGGTTTTAACCTTCAGGAGAAGACTTTAACTCAGTGTAGAGCAATGCTATCTTTCCTTATGAATTTCTCATGCTAAAAGAGGGACAGTGGCATGGATGTAGATGATCCAGAGGCTTGCCGCTTATAGCGATTAGATGAAGGGAGTTGTTTGATGTTTGTGTACTGTGAACGAGGCACAGTTTTGATGCTAAAAGGTTAATTGGATTAACCAATGATTTTCTTATACAAAGCCTAAGAGGAGGCTAATATGTGTCTCGTACAAAGCCCGAGAGAGAGGCTAAAAGGTTTTGACTCAACGAGGGAATCTTTTGGTATCTCGTATAAAGCCCGAGATGGAGGATATTGTTTATTTGGCTCAATAAGAACCTTTTTGTATCTCGTATAAAGCCCGAGATGGAGGCAAAAGGGGTAATTGACTTAGCAAGGGAGTCTCTTATGTGTCTCGTACAAAGCCCGGGAGAGAGGCCGAACGTTGTTTGACTCAACGAGGGAGTCTTTTGTATCTCGTACGAAGCCCGAGATGGAGGCTAAGGTAACTGTTTCAGTTAAGTGACAGGTCTAGTATACTGATTTTGAAAGAGAAAATCAGTTCTTATATGAGCAACACTGTACTCCTGGATTTGATTCAAGGATCCGGGTTATTCCTGTTCTTTAAGGAAGCGGGAAATCCGAAGGGTATTGAGACTGTCCGAGTCTGCGGGTTTCCTTCCTATTTAACGAAGGGGTCACTTAAGAATGTCTTTGAGACTCAAGGAAGATAGACTGTCCGTGTCTAGAGTTTCATCTTTTATACTGTGTTTTGAGAAACAGTAGTAGACTCTATGAAAGGATTGTTCTATGAAGATGACTAAGTTCTGTTCCTATACCTCTAGGAGGTCGTCGGGACAATTTGTACGAAGCCCAAGAGGAGGCTGGAATCTTTTAAGAAGCCGACGGGTCCTTGTACTAAGCCCAAGAGGAGGCTATCATTCTCGGAGGAAGAGATCATTATACGAAGCCTAAGAGGAGGCTGTGAATACTTCTAAGAAGCCGTAGGGTCCTTGTACTAAGCCCAAGAGGAGGCGGGGTTGCTTTTAGGAAGCCTGTGGGTCCCTGTACGATGCCCAAGAGGAGGCCGATGCTTTTAAGAAGCCCGTGGGTCCCCAAACCCCGAGAAATTCAAGGCAATGCTATTCACCGAGAATAGATCAAAGTCAGGAAAGTTTGAGAATTTGGAAGAAACTCAAAGATGCCATTCACGGAGAATACATTCATCTCTGGGAGTAGAGTTTCTTGATAATTTCTAATGTGGACAGCCTGAGAGAAGACTGTGTCTGGTGATCCTATTGGGGATCTAGTTGTCTATTTCTATGACTAAATGAAACGGCGTCACTTAGTTCTAGACGTAGTTGTCGGGGAAACTCTAAATATCTATATTATTATTACACAATTGATATGAGTTTATGAAAGAAGACTTACAGTGAAACAGCCCCACAATACAGTTATATGTATATGAAAGCGGTAAATGAAAGCGTATAAACACTTACTCAGTTGTAGAGCTTCTATGCTGTTTGGTTAGTTGTTCAACAAAGAAAGATTGAAAACAACAGTATATTCAAAATCAAAGGATAAAGTGCTTTGAAAAATAAAATTTTGGGGCTTACAGCTCAAGGAGAGGCCCAGGGTTTTATCAGTGAGCGCACTGTTTGAATTTGTACAGAGGGACTTATACAAGTGACTGAGGCCCAAAATGTTTTCTGTACAAAGGGATGGGTCTTACACTCTAATAGAGGCCCAAAGGGTTTAAAGAAAAAGAGTGGGGCTTATAACACGAGGGTAGGCCCATATAATTTTTTCGTTTGAAATGGCGATCGCGCCGAGGTTTTCTTTTAACGCAGAGGGACTTATACAATAAGTGAGGCCCAAAATAATTTTGGTTAAAAGGGGGTTGGGTCTTACACTCTAATAGAGGCCCAAAAATTTTGAATGGGTCTTATAGCTCAAGGAGAGGCCCAAGGTTATTTTTCAAAAGGCGATGATCGTGTCGTTTATTTGAAAATGTACAGAGGGACTTATACAACGAATGAGGCCCAAAATATTTCTGTACAAGTGGGTTGGGTCTTATACTCTCTCAAGAGGCCCAAAATGTTTTGAAAATGATTTATGAGGGTTGAATTAATCCAAAAACCCTAATTTGTTTTCAAAAATGTATTTAATTGAATAAAAATTCAATTAAAATGATCAAAATTGTTTAACACGTGAAAAACAAATTGTGATTTTGGATTAATGCTTCAAAAATTAAGTATTGACCTACAAAATAATTAGAAAGCATTAAAAGTTGCAAAATCAATGTAGAAAAAATATTTAAAATGTCAAAAACAATTAAAATATTAATTCTTTGCAAAAATATCAATTATATGAAATAAATAATATTTTTGGGATTTTTTGATAAAATAAAATATTTTAACATTTTTGTGAATTATTAAAAAAAGAATCAACTCAAAATCATTAAAACTCAGAGAGAAATTAATTTTTGAATCAGTTAAACAAAATCACAAAATTCAAATATTTGAATTTGTGAAAAAGGCGCCAAGAACACAAGCAAGAACACGCGCGTTTTTCTGGGTTTGGCTGATTTGCATTTTCCATCCAATCTCACTGAATACGTAATCATATCATGCAATCCACATATCATTATGCTCGTCTCAACCTCACAATCATGTCTATAACACTTAATTTCATTTAAATTAAACATAAAACATGAAATCACGAAGAAACCTCAAGAACCCTAATTTCTGCATGAAGGCTAGGATTTTTGATACACGATTCAAACAATGCAATTAATTGAGGGAAAAAATTCCATGCATGATTATGAACATATGGCCAAATTATTGTGCGAGGAAATATGCATAGATTTAGAGATGACCAAGTATATGCTTACCTCTAAGCCGTGACAGCAAGTGCAATGTGATTTTTGATTTAGAGGTGTTACAGATGAGTGGTGATGATCTGAACAGCTTCCCTACACCCTATGGAGTGTGTTTGAATGGTTGGACTTGATTGAAATTGGCTGGATCAATTTGTGGTACCTCAGCTGCAACTTGGTTGAAAATTTGAGCAACCAGCTGGTGATTTTGTGAAATTGGTGTTTCAGAAGTGATCTAAGTGTTTGATCAGCTCATATGTGATGTATGTGAGGTGTGTGAGTGATTGGTTTGATTGGAATTGCTCTCAAACTCAAAACCCGATAGTGACTTGCCTTAGAAGGCAAAATTGGAGTGAAAGAAGAGATTTTGAGGAAAGCATCTGTTTGATGGCTTTGGTGTACTCAAACTGATCACAATTGAGCTCTATTTATAGTAGAGCAAGTTTGTTTTGCAAGGAATAGTGAATGGCAGCTGGTAAGTAGGTTTGGCCAATGTTGTCCAATGGAAATGCAAGTCTCCTCTAGCCATTGATTAGAGGTTAGGGCACAGAGCTGTGGTTCCCTTGGTCTTGGATAAGTCTTGACTGATTTCATATGAGAATGGCTCAGTCCATGCCACCTTGGTGCTTCCATTGAATGCTTCAATCCAAATTTGGAGTCTTGTCCCTATTTTGGCCATTCTAGGTTCAACATGCTATTTCTTGTTCCATGGACTTTGGAGGCTTGGCTCAGTGATTGTCCCCTTTAGATTCAATCCTCAGATGTGTCCAAGTGGATAGGAGCATTTGAATTTGGCTGATTTTGGCAAATCGAGCCAAAATGCAAAATCTGCCTTGCCTTTGACAGATTTTAGCAAGGCAACTTGACAATGTCATATCTGATGGGGTAAGTTGAATTTGGCAATGTTCTTGGCCATTTTGGAAAGCCCTTACATGATACAACAACTGTTTGAACAATTTTGGTTTTGATCTCTTTTGATTCCAAGTGAAAAATCCCTCTACATTTGGCAAAAAGTGAAGCAAAATCTGACTTAGTGAAATTTTCACTAAGTGTTGGAACAAAGTGTGATTTCTTGATTTTGATCACTCCATAACTCAAAATCCTTAATGAATTGGACTTAGGTCTAGTTGAAGTTTTTGTAGAGGGTAATGAGGGCTACAAATCCATCTTTGGATGAGAAAAAATGGCCATCTGTTTTAGGAGTTATGATCCTCCAAAGTTAGCTTATTAGTGGTACTTTTTCCATAACTTAGAAAAATTTCTAAGTTTTATGGTTACCCCTTTTACAAGTTATCCAACATTCTTTGATTTTTCTTGATGAATGATGATTCAAATCATACATTAAAATCATTTTAGGGTTAAAAATCCATTTTGGTTAAAAATCTCAAAAAGTCAAAGTTGACTTTTGTGCACAGTTGACTTTTTATCAGATGAATTCCAAACTGTGCAATTCTTCAGGAAATCATGTCCTTGACCTAAATCAAACTTGATGGACATGTTCCATGGGTGTCATAGGGTATATTGGGGCATGTCCTAGGGTTTGGGAGCATGTCCTGGTCAAAAGTCAAAGTTACAGTTGACTTTCCTCGCGAAACCCTAATTGTGGTGCAGATGAAAATGAGACTTGTTGCTCAAGTTTCTTGGATTAATCCATTGTTCCAAATGGATCAATATAGTTCATTAGAGACCCTCAAATCATGTCTTGAGGTCTTGGCTCTTGATTTGTCCCAAAAGTCAACTTAGGGGTGAATTAGGTCAAGAAACCCTAATTCCTGATTTTTTATGAATGCATCCCCTGAGGCAAAATTAACTTGATGATTAGGTCCATGAGGTTCCATGGAGTACATTAGGTTGTGTTTTGGATCTTTGGCTTATGCCCAGATGAAACTTTCCATCTGGAAGCCCTGGTCGACCAAAACCCTAATTTGGTGATACTGGCGATCTTGAGACTTGATACACCTAGAAGGGAGCAACCTTGTGCTTAATCCTTGAAGTGGGAGTCCTTTTTGATCCATTGTGGATGTTTGAGAGGTTAGACAAGTTGAAGATCATGTCATTCCTTGATTGATCCTTTGTCTAAGGCTCTGAGAGGGCTTAAAACCCTAATTTTGATTGTAGTGAATGCTCAACAACCCTTGAGGCATTTGGTGAGGCATGATGGTTCATCCATATTGTGATGATAATTTGCACAATGATGGGAAATCTTAGTGGTCAAAATTTGGGGTATGACATACTCAATTGGAAAAAATGTAACTTCATGGTGACCGAAGGAATTGTGCTCGGCCACAAAGTTTCTTCAAAGGGCCTTGAAGTAGATCAAGCCAAGGTGGATGTTATTGAGAAATTGCCACCACCGTTGAATGTAAAAGGTATAAGAAGCTTCCTTGGACATGCGGGATTTTATCGGAGGTTTATCAAGGATTTCGCAAAGATCGCAAAGCCTTTGAGCAATTTACTCCACAAAGATAAGTCCTTTGATTTTGATGAGTATTGCATGGTTTCCTTTAATTCTTTAAAGAAAAGTTTGACTACCACACCTATAATCATCGTGCCCAATTGGAAAATGAATTTTGAACTCATGTGCGACGCGAGCGATTATGCGGTAGTTGTGGTATTGGGTCAACGGAGAACAAAAAATTTTCATGTTATACACTACGCGAGCAAAGTCTTGAATGAAGCTCAAGTAAACTATGCAACAACCGAGAAAGAGTTGCTTGCGATAGTGTATGCATTGTAGAAATTTCGGTCTTATTTAATTAGGTCACGAGTAGTGGTTTACACGGATCATGCGGCGATTAAGTATTTGCTGACCAAGCCGGATTCTAAACAAAGGTTAATTCGTTGGGTCCTTTTGTTACAAGAATTTGATTTAAAATTCGTGACAAGAAGGGATCTGAGAATTTGGTGGCGGATCACTTATCCCGCCTTGTAAATGTTGAAGTGACCAAAAAGGAATTAGAGGTCAAGGAGGAATTTCTGGAAGAAAAGTTGTATATGGTGCAAGTTAGACCATGGTTTACTGACATGGCTAATCATAAAGCCGCCAGATTAATACCGGAAGGTCTAACTCACCATCAGAAAAATAAATTTTTATTTGACACCAAGTCTTTTGTTTGGGACGAACCATATTTGTTTAAACTTGGTGTCGATAACATTTTGAGAAGATGTGTGTCAAAAGAAGATGCCATTAGCATACTTTGGCATTGTCACAACTCTCCTTATCGAGGGCATTTCAACGGATTAAGAACGGCAACGAAAGTCCTCCAATCGGCCTTTTATTGGCCTTCTTTATTCAAAGATGCACATGCGCATGCACAAAGTTGTGACAAGTGTCAAAGGAGCGGTGGAATTTCAAAACGGCATGAAATGTCGTTACAAAACATGTTGGAAGTTGAGGCGTTTGATTGTTGGGGAATAGACTTTGTTGGACCTTTTCCATCATCGTTTTCCAATGAGTATATTTTGGTCGCAGTTGATTATGTATCCAAATGGGTAGAGGCAATAGCTTGTGCTAAGGCAGAAGGAAAAACTGTGATAAATTTTTTGAAAAAAAACATTTTTTTCTCGATTTGGTACTCCGAGGGTGTTGATAAGTGACGGAGGATCCCACTTTTGTAACACTCAGCTAGAAAAAGCCTTGGAGCAATATGGTGTAAAGCACAAAGTTGCAACACCATATCATCCACAGGCCAATGGACAAGCGGAGGTATCAAACCGTGAAATTAAAAGGATCTTGGAAAAAACGGTGTCGTCCTTAAGAAAGGATTGGTCAAATAAGCTCGACGATGCTTTGTGGGCCTATCGGCCAGATTTTAAAGCTCTGATTGGTCTCACACCTTTCAAAATAATCTATGGTAAGAATTGTCATTTGCCGGTGGAGTTGGAACATAAGGCATTTTGGGCATTGAAATTTCTGAATTTTGATCCAACTTTAAGCGGAGAAAGGAGAAAGATACAATTGCATGAAATGGAGGAATTTTGCCTCCAAGCGTATGACTCCAACAAGCTGTACAAAGATCGAGTAAAAACTTACCATGACAAAGAGATAGTGACCAAGCAGTTTGAAGTAGGGCAGCTGGTCTTACTTTTCAATTCTCAATTAAAATTGTTCCCTGGAAAATTGAAATCTAAGTGGTATGGTCCATTCTGGATTCGGGAGATCAAACAATATGGAGCAATAGTCATTGAAGACACAAAGTCAAATGAGAGTTGGTTATTGTTTTGCTGCTGGGATTCTGTTTGGGATTCTGTTTTGCTCCTATCCTAATGGACTGTTTTGCTGCTGGTTGTTGTTTTTTCTGGTAATTTTTGCAGATGGCACCAAAAACCGTTCCATCCAAGAAGAGAAAGGCCAGTACTTCATGACAAGTTCCGATTCAGTTCGACAGTGTTCGCTTTAGAGGAGTAAAACAGACCGCAGGGTACCTAACTTTGGAAAGAAGAACCATATCACCCGAGAAGAGATTCAATCTGAATCCGCAGGGGAGATACCTTTCAGTAGCTTAACTCCTCGATAAGAAAAAGTGGGGGAGACTAATTACCCCTGTGGATAGTTACAACATAGAGATGGTACGAGAGTTCTATGCTAGTGCCCTCCCAGATGATGGGGAGCCTTTTGGTTGGACAACCTTCGTTGGGGGAAAAGTGGTGAGATTTGATCGAGGAACTATTAACATTATTCTTGAAAATCCATTACCATTGAGAGCAAGTCAGATTGATGACTTCCATAGAACATTGAACCTCCACAGAGACATTGAGACCATGACTAGAGTCTTTTTGCGAGAAGGTAATTTTGTAGAGCTTAACCCATCTGGGGTGGCAAAAAGATACCATCGTGAAGACATGCGACCTTTGGCATAATTAATCTTGCTTTTGGTTCTCACCAACATTAAGCCAAAGTTACATACGTCGACCATCCCTATACCCCTTGCCCATCTGGTCCACAACATAATGACCAATGTCCAGATCGATGTTGCCAGGATTATAGCGGATGAGATGAGGGCTATTGTTGAGAGTGGGCTTGGTTTCGCTTCTAGGAAGAATGCTCCTCTTGCCTTCCTTTATCTCATTATGACTCTGTGCGTGCATGTTGGGGTTGATGTCCCCACGCGCCGTCAGGTGACTATCCCGTCGGTTATTGATGATCGCTATGTCGATAAGTTTTGTAAGCCAAAGGGGGCGAGGGGTGATACTTCTGGTGCTGGTGCTGATGTCGGCACAGGTGCTGGCGATGGATCTGGTAGTTCTGGGTCTCATGGTTACTATCCGTATCAACAGGAAATCTGCCAATATAATTGAGATTGGATGGCGGCTTCTCAGCGTGCTATGATGGACTTACACGATTCTATGCAGGTTTTGCAGCTACAGATCCGTGAGCCTGCCGTGGATCACACTATGATGACAAGGGAGCAATTCCTTGCTCATGCTGGTTGGCCTGAGGCCAGGCCAGTTTTCGGTGGGGGAGCAGAGGCTGCTGGTGAGCCTGACGATGCTGAGGAGGATGCTGATGCAGAGGTTGATGGTGATGATGTGGAGGTATCTGGTTCAGAGTCTGGTTCTGAGGAAGAGTTGATTGAGGTTTCTGAATCTGAGTCCGAGGAGGACTGATTTTGTTGATTATCATTTTGTACTTCCTTTGAGCGTCAAAGTGAAGTTTTCTTATGTTTTCTGTTATTATGCTTTTTGTATCAGTTTTTAGTATTGTACTTTATCTACTAGGTGGATTTTTATTTTTTTGAGATATTTTGATGTACTTGTACCCGTATGAGGTACTAATGACTGTTGTAGGTGTTTTCACACCATAGCACTATTATGATATAATTAGTATGTTGTTTTTCAGTTAAATTTGATCAGTTTTATTTTTTTTATTATTTATTTTTTATTATTATTGTTGTCAAGAGTTGAATTCTTCAGTTAACAAA
Organism: Lathyrus tuberosus; assembly: GCA_022829125.1. NCBI lineage: Eukaryota > Viridiplantae > Streptophyta > Magnoliopsida > Fabales > Fabaceae > Lathyrus > Lathyrus tuberosus. The sequence goes on from JALAZF010000043.1 coordinate 6,038,177, forward strand.
TGTTCAACTCTTAAATTGTTGGTATGCTTTTTATCATTTTATGTTGGTATGCTTGTGGAAATTTAATATTTCTAACTCTTGGTTGTGATCGTGAAGAAACTTATAGGTTGGTGATTTTGTTCATCAAAGAAGATTCCTCCAAGTTTGGATGGCAATGATTGAATTTAAGCATGTTATTGTTGGAAAGGTACATAGTTACCTATTTCTAGATTTTAGAATGTGTTAGAAATTTTGTCTTTGTACAAATGAAATTTTGTTTCTTGTTACAACTCCATTGAGTGCTTATGTCATTTAGGTCCAAAGACCACAAAAGTGAGAAACCTCAATGGTTTACCAAATGCTTAGGATTGATGATGAATTTTGTTTTATACTTTTAATTCATGCTTTATCTTGTGATTTGTGTAATTTTATGGAAGCATTAGAAATGATCAAGGCACTTGTTGATATTGAGCACAACCATTTCCAAATAGTGATTTACCCGTGAGTAGTGAGTATTCGTTAGCCCCTTGAGCCTAAACAGTTTAGATCTAGTTTAGTGATGAACTTTGTGTTGTACATAAATTGAAAATCAAGTTCATCATTGAATTTTTAAAGAGTTTCTAAAAAAATTTCTTCTTGAACCTTGGAACTTTGGGGATAATGAAAAAGAAGATTGGTAAATTGCTCAAATTTTTGAAAATTTTCAAGCAAGCATGAAAAGAAAAAGAAAATGTGAATATGAATGTGAAAAACATAGAAAAAGAATGCTTGCATGAATGAGAAAAATAGAGACCAATAATTGTGCATAAGGAAGTTTGAAAAGGTTGGTGATAAAGGAATGAAATTGGTGAATGAAGTTGAGATGTTGTGAATACCTTGTATAGTGAATGTTCTTTTGCATCGGAAATTTCGATTTAATGGTCGTTAGAAATGTCCCTTTGTTGTTAACCCGACCAAGCTACAACCTTAAAAGCCCTTTGCAATCTTTTTGCTTTCATGATTTCTTATGTGATCGATTAGATATTATATGAATTGTTTTGTATTTGCATAATTTGTCATTTGAGCGAAATTGCCCCGCGGTTGCAAACACGTTAATTTCCTTCAATCCTTTTTCGAAGAGGAGTGTTAGAGTGACATGAGCATGATAGTTTAGTTGCCTCTTGAAACATTATCTGAGATTTGTTTAAGAATCGAGTTCTTTTGCATTGTCGATTCTAGGAATGTGTAATTGTTGCTCTGTTACAATTGTTGTTTATTTGAGCCGTTTATCTTTTCTTGGTTGAATTAAATGCTTGAGCAAATCCTCTTGTTTTCAATGAGAGGCATACTTTGCTTGAGGACAAGCAAAGAGCTAGTTGGGGAGAGTTTGTTAGATGTCAAACATGACTAATATTTCTATTGTATACTTGGCATTTTTTCAACACTTTCATGTTTAAATTACGGATTTTAGTATTGAATTGTTGTTGTTCTTCAAACATTGTTTATATACCTTTGGTGCTTGTAATATGTGTGTTATTGTGCATGAAAAGGCACTAATTGATCAAAGATGTAATACACAAAGAAATGATACAAGTTGTCAAAGCAAAGAGGAAAACATCAGCAAGTTCGCTTTGCGAACTTGCCAACGAATGTTCGCTTTGCGAACAACTGGAGAAGTCCCAGCAAATGGTCCCAGAATTATGGCAGTAGGAAAAGGGACTAAAGTTCGCTTTGCGAACTCCCAGCGAATGTTCACTGATTTCATCGCACTGCGAAGATCTGGCGAAGGACACTTTTGAGATGGAAGAAGCAAAAAGGGCCTAAGTTCGCTTTGCGAACTTATGCAGACAAGCAAGGGCGGTTTAGCTTATCAGAAGGCCGTTCAGGTGCCACTTTCATCATTCGCTAGGCGAGCAAAACATTCACAGTGCGAATGTGTCTGATTTCAAGTGTATTATAAATATATTTTATGCATTTTCTTGGGATCATAACTTCACTTTATCATACCAAAACCTAGTTTTCTGATATTTTTTCATCCAAGAGGGATCTTTCACATTGAAAAGCTGAAGTTGCATCCGATCTCGATTATTCGAATTGGATGCTCTTTCATCTCCTCACGAAACTTGTGAAACAAGCTACCATGAATATGTGTAGCTAAACACATTTTGTGTTAATACTAGAGGTAGTTACTCTTGCTTATATGTATTTCTTTTGATCTATTGTATATGAACAAGGTTGATGATCAATATATGATGAAGTTGTTTGCTTTTAATGGTATATTTGAGGTTTGAATCACTCTAGACATAGATTTTCTAAATCTTGACCTAATATCTTCATCTCTTAAAAACCAAACTCTAGATATAGATTTGGGGTTTAATATTCGCTTTGTGTTGATCTTAACGGTTGTTGTTTCGATTGTTAGCGTGAGACATCATCTAACGATCTAAACAACAATACTCACGAATTTTCTTTAGACATAAACTTATTTGCGAGGATACGCGATTGTATTGATCGAAACTAAGTTCATATGCTTGATTAATCAGATACGTGTGAAAAGGATTAGCGAAATCTAGTCTTGACATGCTTTTCTAAAACTTACAACATCTTTGCTATAGTTTACTTCTTTGCTACAAATTGATGTTACAAAAACCACAACTTATTTGAAACCACCTTACTTAAAACGTTTTCGACTATTGAACGGCAAGCATTGATATCGCACAATTCCTGTGGATACGATAAAAACACCCTCCAAAATACTTTTTATCAATACACTACTTTCATCGCTATGCTGTTTTAATATATTAATGCATCGCTATAGGACTATGAAACGATACTAAAATGTTCAGCATGTGTATTGATGGTATGAGGCGCTACAGGATTTGCGAAAAAGATGAGTAACTTATTTTCTTTTCATTTCCTAATGTCATTAATCCATTATATTATAATATATTTTATTTTCTCCTACAGTATGTCAAATGAAAAGTGCTTCACATTTCATTCCTACTAAGTACCTAGTGTGCCAATAGGGGTGTGCAAAAAAACTGGATCACAAGAACTAAATTTAAAAATATGGTGCACCAATTTCTAAAATCCATATTATTTGGTTTAAAAACTAGTCCAAATTCATTTTACTAAAACTATAAAAAACCAATGTCCACTTTTTAAAACCAATACATGAATGGTTAGTCCACTTTTTAAACATAATTTGCTCTTTGTCTTGTTTTTGTTTCATAGTCATAAATGACAATTAAGGTAATGTGTGTGTATATATATATATATATATATATTAAAAGAACTTTGTGTTCTCATAGTCTCATAATGATGCATTTAGGGCCTGTTTGAATTAGTTTTCAGAAACTGTATTTTAGTTTTTAAAATTTAAAAAATAGAAAACTTGTTTGAATCTTCTATTTTACAAAATTCTTTCTAAAAACCATTTTTAGAATCATTGTTTTTAAAATCAAAAAGTAGAACTGATAATACATGTTTTCGTCTTCTACTTTTCAATTTTGAACTAAAATTCAGAACGAAAACACACAAAAAAGTGGCTCTTTTCATTAATGGTAATCTTGTAATTTTTTGCAACTCATTTATTCATAATAAATCATATTTACATTTTTGTTTTGTATACATTATTATGTAATAAAGAGATTAATGTATTATTATGAAGTAATTATTACAATATTTTAATTAAATTGTATTAATTGCAGACTATCTTTTAATATATATATATTATAAAGTAAAGGTATTTGAATGTTTTTTCTCATAAAAAGTGTATTAGTGTACATAAAAAAAGGTGGGAAATATATAAATTGAATATAATTTGAAAATGTATGAGATGGCAATTAAAAGAAGAAGATATAGTTGAAAATAGACTCGATAATGTACGAAAAAGATTATGTTTGAAAAAGGTGGTTCAATATAGTTGAAAATATAAGAAAAAGATATTGTCTGCCAACATGATGTAACTGGTGATATAGTGGGTTTGGGAAAAGTACGAAGCAGTATTGAGAACACAAAATAATACTACTAAGAAATAGTATTGATTACCTATAAACATCATGTCATGAGTAGTTTGGAAAAAGGGTGGGTCAATGGCTCAATAGATACCATGATACAAAAAAGTAGGGGGCATTGGGAATATCATCAAGGCTTTTGATATATAATATCCAATTGATAGAAATATAAAGAATATGAGACTGATTCAATATGAACTAAACACAATTCAAAATATTCACGTTGGTGTTAAAAATTAAATCTAAAAGAAGGCTTTAGATATATAATATCCTATTGATAGAGATATAAATCTAAAATAAGACTTTAGATGTATAATATCCAATTGATAGAGATATCAAAAATATGGGACTAATTCAATATAAACTAAACACAAATTCAATATCCAATTGAAAATCATCTTACAGATGCAATATTTGACGAAGATCTTTAAAAATAGAAGTTTGGGATTCTCTTTAGTGTAATATCAGAGATTTCTAAATCAAAGAATGATAAAAAAAATGTGACTCTGTACTTCAAAATTCATCTCATTCTCAGTTGTAACGACAGTAACTTTCAGGTACCAATCCACTGTAAAAGCATGTCAATCAAACTTCTAATGTCCATGACAACTTGTTCCATCATAATATCATCTATGTACATAATACGACATCTTTGGAAAACCTGCTGTTTCGGAATTCTTCATCACCATCAACAAAGTGTTGCAAGAGTGTTCCAGAAACTAACTCCTTGGTCACAAAATAAAATACAATATTGTAATGTGATGAAGCTGGCACCTGCAGCCACACAACACACAACACGCATTCATTGTAAGCATCACTAAATCATACTCCAATTGCAACTCAGTTTATCCATGATCATTACCGTTTTCATCAATTGATATGTCAACACACATTCAAGTTCAAATACCACAACAATATAAAACATCAAAAAGACAAAATTCCACACAACACTATAAAATCTTAGGAAGACAATCAAGATAATTAGGAATTGAATATGAAAAGTCATACCTGAGAGTGGGTTTTTCCTTGGAGCTGCAAGAAAGACAATCAACATTGGGATTGAATATGAAAAGTTAAAATCAAACAATAATAAACATAAATGTTAACTAAATTAAACAGATATCCAATTGATGTTATTTTTCTAAAAATTCAATATTTGTGATGTTATTTTTAAAATAATTAATTAGGCATCATATTTTTTTTGACAGTTTCATGAATTTTAATTGAATATTAATATATCAACGGTGTATACACTTTAATCATTTTTGTTAGCTTTGAATTTTGATTTAGTAGGCGGCTTGCATTGATAGGGCTAAGTGCAGATCATTCTTTCCAATTCGTTCCAACACAAGACATAATTTGTTCGGTGTGCCGACCGACAAGACACCAATGTCGTTTTTAAGGTACGCTGTTTCTGTTTCCATTCCCAATTCGAGATCATACTCTCACTGTCTCCAACATTTCAATGATAATGATGTTTATGATGTTGTTTCCTTGTTCAATCGAATGCTCCAAACGAAACCCACCCCACCCGCGTTTCAATTTGGAAAGATTTTAGGTTCTCTTTTTAAGGCCAAACATCACTCCACTGTTGTTTCCCTTTCTCACCAAATGGAATTGAGTAGAATTGTTACTCCTGATTTTGTAACTCACAGCATCCTCATCAATTCTTTCTCTCATTTGGGTCATATTACTTTTGCTTTTTCTGTATTGACAAAGATTCTCAAAAGGGGTTATCACCCAAATGTCATAACTTTGACTACAATCATCAAGGGTCTCTGTCTCAAAGGTGAACTTCATATAGCATTGCAATTTCATGACATTGTGGTAGCTCAGGGATATCAGTTGAACCAAGTTAGTTATGGAACCTTGATCAACGGTTTATGCAAGGCAGGAGAAACAAGAGCGGCTCTACAGTTGCTGAGAAAAGTTGATGGGAAATTGGTTCAGCCTAATGTGGTAATGTATAACACAATTATTGATAGTATGTGCAAGGATAAACTTGTTAACGATGCATGTGATTTATATTCTGAAATGGTTGCTAAGAGAATTTCTCCCGATGTTTTCACTTACAATGCTTTAATTAGTGGCTTTTGCATTGTTGATAAATTGAAAGAAGCAATTTATTTGCTTAATAAGATGACATTGGAAAACATCTACCCCACTGATTATACCTTCAATACATTGGTTGATACTTTTTGTAAGGAGGGAAAGGTGAAAGAAGCACAAAATGTGTTAGCTGTGATGATTAAAAAAGACATTAAACTTGATGTTGTTACCTATAGTTCTTTAATGGATGGATATTGTCTTGTAAATGAAGTGAACAAGGCAAAGGATATATTTAAGACTATGGTCCAAAGGGGAGTGACTCCTAATGTTTGGACCTACAATATTATGATTAATGGATTCTGTAAGATTAAAATGGTAGACGAAGCTATAAGTCTCTTCAAAGAAATGCATTGCAGAAAAATCATTCCTGATACGATAACTTACAATTCTCTTATTGATGGCTTGTGCAAATCGGGAAAATTTTCGTATGCTTGAAAGCTTGTTGATGAGATGCATGATAGAGGTCAACCACCGGATATAATTACTTATAGTTCTATATTAGATGCTTTGTGCAAAAATCATGATGTTGACAATGCTATTGCATTATTTAAAGAATTTAAAGGCAAAGGTATTCAACCTAATGTGTACACATACACTATTCTTGTTGATGGATTGTGTAAAGGTGGAAGACTAAAGGATGCAAGAAAGGTTTTTGAAGAACTTTTGGTCAAAGGCTACAATCTTAATGTCTATACATATACCGTCATGATCAATGGATTTTGTAACAATGGCTTGTTTGAGGAAGCGTTGACCGTGCTGTCAAAAATGAAAGACAATGGTGTTATCCCAAATGCTCAAACTTATGAAATCATTATTATTTCCCTATTTGAAAATGATGAACATGATAAAGCAGAGAAACTTCTTCATGAAATGATTATGAGATGTTTACTATGAGACTAATAATCGGTAAGATGCTAATTTAGGCCTTCATGCAAGATGTTTGGTTTTAAGTTGTTGCTCTTGTATTTTGAATGTCATTGCTATAATGTAATCACAATAGTTCCTTCGATACTATGTCCGGTTGAATTTGTTTCCACCAAAAAATTTACTATCACCTAAAGTAGTACTACAATTTATAGTTCCTCTAGTTTACAACTTTGTTGATCTCTCAAATGGCTACATGTTCAAATGCACATCATTATCATTCACAGTTTAAAAACATGTTGAAAATGTAATTGGATCATGGATGCATGTTTGCTTATTAGGCCTAAAAGCATGACCCGTGATATTTAGGGTAAAAGGTTGGTTAGAGAAGTAGAACATTGTGAGTTCTGATTTCACTTTGAGCTGTTTCTATTGTCTTTTTAATGTCATCACTTTTCTAAAATTACAATATTTCCATTAATACAATGTCCCTTTGATTCGTTTCCACCAAAGTACATGTAGCAATTGAGCTGTTTATTTCTATTTGGAATCCTTCCATGATCACTCCTTCAACTTTAATATCTTAATTACTTAATTTAATCACTTTGATTTCCTAATTAATTTTGAAAGTGTCATTGAAAGTGCCATCAATCAATTGAATGCGGTTTAGAACTTTCTGTCCATAGTGCTGGCAGGTTTACCATGATGCATATTTCAAGATTGTGAAAATCTGTGGACCCATCAATGGATATTTTTTTCCTGTTCTTGCAGACATGGTGAGTACAACAAGAACTATATGCAGGTTCAGTCTTTATGGTTTCTTTGCATTTTTCTTATTTTTTCTAATTGACTCTAATACATATTTTGTACTTATATATGATTTAATGTTTGTTTATATGTTATCCTTTTGTCTTTTTCTTTAGAGTCTTAGACCATTGTCAACAAGTCATCCCCAATTTTTATGTATTAGCATAAACTTTTTTTAAAAAACAAGTTAGAATAGAGTAAAGTTTGTGGTTTTGATATCATTTATTAAGGCTGCCTTATGTAACTCATTGACATATCTAGCATCAATGGAGTCAGAATATCCATCACGATAGTACAATTTACAGAGTAGGTATACTTCCAATTCCATTAACACGGGTTGTTAATATCCAATATTTAATTGCCAGGTTTGAACAACAATGATGATTGTAATGGGATAAGGTCGAGGGCTTGAGTTCGTGTAGAAGACACCTAGCTTTGTAATGTTTGCCAAAAGTAATATTCATCATATGTCTCGAACCCCAGTTTGTGGATCTTTGATTTGGACTGGCCTGCCTGGTCGCGAGTCTCCTGAAACAAAATCTTATGCTAGCATCTTTTTGTTTGCCAAGGTTTTGCAGAACAAACATCATGTTTGGAGAACCTTGTGATTGGTTTCGGGCTAAGAAGGGATTTTATAACCTCTTGTGAGGAATCCAAGAATTGAATGGAATAGAAAAAACAATTGAATTAAGGAAATAAGAAAGAATAGAAGAGCATCTCTCCTTCACAATACAGTTACTACTCTATTCATAAACTTTACCATATTCAAAGATTCTCTCTAATTTCTCCTATTTATACACATTCTCTCTATTCTCTAACTAACCTAAATAACTAACTAACTATAACAACTCCTTACTACTTTAATTACTCTAATTTGCCATTATTATATCCTAACAATAATGAATTTGTTTCCCCCACAATCTCTGCTATCACCGAAGTAGTGCTACAATTTACAGTTCATTATTTTGAACAGGTTTGTTGATCCCTCAAATGAGGTACTTGTTCAAATGCACATCATTTTTTTTTACGATTTAAAAGCATGTTGAAAATGTAGACGGGATCATGGATACACGTTTACTTATTAAGGCCCAAAAGAAAGGCCCATAATATTTAGGGGAAAATGGTTGGTTAGAGAAGTAGAACATTGTGAGTTCTGATTTCAGTTTTAAATTTGGATGCCAGGGTCTCATCACCTTTGGTTTTGAGCTATTCCCGTCATCTTTTTAATGTCATCGGTGTTCTGAAATTACAATACTTCCATTAGTACAATGTCCCTTTGATTCATTTTATGAGTTTTGAGTTATTTGTTTAATTTTACATTAAATATATTTAATTTGTCCAAAAAATATCAAATAGTGGTCATCCCGCAATCCTGCAAATACATTATCCCACTATTGATTGCAAATACATTATCCCACTATTGGGGCCGGCCACTCCATGCCACTATCCGAGATTGACTATTTTAGTTACGTGATAATCTTTGATATTTTCTTATAAAAAAAATACACCCCTCACAAATTTCCATTTTGTTATGGTTTGTATGAGATAAATGTTGATCTTCTCTATTTTTATTACGGTGAATGCGTGTGAACTCCCACTTATGTATGCAGGTGAAATTTATGGGGCATATTTTGTACATTGGATTGATGGCTCTTCCAATTGAAATGAGTGAGATATGTGCCATAGAGGCTGATTTTGAATATTCTGGAAATGCTTAGATTGCATCAAGGCCTGAAGTTTATGAACTGTCCCATCGAATCTTCATGAAGGTTTCAAATATTTTTGGTAAGAAATTAAATTTTCTATTAGGATTGAATAATTTAGGCAAAGTCATTTAAATTATTTTAAATTAATAAACTAGTTCTTTAATTTTTTTTGTAATATATATGTGGCACAAACGGAAACACATGTGACATTTAATTGAGATGATGTATTATTTTATTTTATTTTTTATTTATTTTTTAATTTCACGTGAATTTTAATGAATTAATTAATTAATTAATTATTATTTATTTAATTTAAATTAATTCTTCATCTTCTTCCATAAATTTCTTTGTGTAAAATCAATATCTTCCATAAAACTTTTATTGTAAACCAAACAATTCATAATTTGTAAGAAATGAAATGATTCCCATAATATTGAATTCTATACTACATAACACTGAAGTTGTTGTGAGTTCTGGAAGAAGAATCTCATAAAACCAAAACAAAAACAAAAAAAAAAAACGCCACATTAAGCAAAGGGCAGGGATCGATTCTGAATTTTGCTCACACATGTTCATCACGTTCACAAATGTTCATCATATTTAACAATATTCATGAGCAAAAATCTGAAAATCACAAAAGCAATGAAATAAATTACAAATTATATATTGTTGGACTTGGATTTTCACCCCGAATCCAAATATGCAATCAAATTTATCAAACAAGATTTGGTTCATGAGAATCAGGGGAGAAAATGGACGAAATACATAATGAAAAATCATTCGATCTGACCAAAATACACAATCAAACGCAAAACTAATTACATATTCGTGATCAGCGCGAAAAATCAATTCAAATGGTATATGAGTTTGCAATTTATTGTTGAAATTCAGAGCTTTTCCATTTTTGTGTTTATGAGCTCATGAGTGTTCTTGAAATGTGTTGAGTTTTGGATTTTTGAAATCCAGAAATATAAGAGGATTTCTTAATGCACCACCCAAGTTTCGTAGGCACTACGTGGAGTTATTTTTTTGCCCCCTGATTCCGGATGTGCACATCCGGACGCACCGTATCCTTAAAAAATAAAAAGTTTCTCCGGATGTGCATATCCGGAATACCTCCGGATCTGTATATCCGGACAAAAAAGGTGATATATTTGAAGCTGCATGATCACTCCCCCTTCCCATTCTCAACATTTCTCCTACTACACACACTCTCACCAACTCAAAAAACCCTACTTCATCAATCCCATTTCTCACTCAAAAAGTTCAAGTTTTTGGTGCAACAAATCAAAGGGAGCAAGGAAAAACTGAATTTCAGGTAAACATTCAACTTCATCCACTACATTGCTCACATTATCGATCTACATTTCTGAAAAAACAAGTTACGCTGCTTCCGGATCTGCACATCCGGAACGAATTCAGCATGAACATTTCCGGATGTGCACATCCGGAAAAATGTCTGAAGCTAATTAATTTAAATTTTCAGCATTTTTGAATATATTTTATTTATACATATTAATTGTTTTATTCTTGTTTATAAATAGATATGGTGCACCCCGATAACATGGCAAAAGAATTAGTTGCGCCGATTTCCCCGAAAGATGAAGGCATGCTCGTAAAGTCAGTTGATGTCGGCAGTGACTTTAACAACAAGCAAGACTTTGATGATCATGAAAGCATGATCGCATACATTCGTAGGACGGCTATTGAGCTTGGCTTCGGTGTAAATATCGGGAGATCGGATAATGGGTCAGATAGAAGAAAAGCTTTTGTAATTTTGGGTTGCGAAAGAAGCGGCAAATATCAAGCACCTCTACGGAAGTAAAAGAAAGACGAGACCGGTACTAGAAGATGTGAGTGCCCTTTTAAGATTGGTGGTTACATGTTAGTTTCCAAGAAATGGAGATTTACCGTTCGTTGTGGTATACATAACCACGAAATGTGCTCAAAGCTTCAAGGCCATCCAAGTGTATGTCGGCTCAAGGCGGAAGAGAAGACATGTATAACCGACATGACCTTGAACCTTGTCCAACCGAAGAATACACTTGCGACGTTGAAACGGAAAGAACCCGAAAATGTTGCAAACATAAAGCAAGTGTATAACATTCGGTATTAAACGAACAAGGCAATTAGGGGAGATATGAGTGAGATGCAACAACTGTTGAAAGTGTTGGAGGACAATGATTACGTGTCTCGGTACAGATATTGTGATGATGGAATTACGGTCCGAGATATTTTTTGGACTCATCCGGATTCCATCAAGTTGTTCAACACGTTCTCGACAGTGCTCATTCTCGATAGCACCTACAAGACAAACAAGTATCTTCTTCCATTGTTTGAAATGGTTGGCGTTACGTCTACAGATAAGACATATGTCGTCGGCTTTGCCTTTTTGAAGTGTGAGAAAGAGGACAATTTCAGGTGGGCGTTGGAGATGTGCCGGTCACTTTTGAAGAGACATGTTCAAATGCCAAAAGCAATTGTTACGGACCACGACAACGCCTTGATGAATGCGGTTGCAAAGATCTTTCCTTCTTCCAATTCACTACTTTGTCGATTTCACATAACAAAGAATGTGAGAAGTCGGGTTAAGACCGCGGTGGGTGTGAAACAAGTGGAGTCGGAAGACGGAAAAGTGGTCAAGTCGGGTGTCATTGAAGAGAAAATTATGGATGCATTGACTCATATTCTAAATTCTTCCACAACGGAATTATATGCCGATTCGTTCATTAAATTCCGAAAAGTGTGTGAACGGTACCCCGCTTTGTTGAAATATGTTGAATCCACCATTCTTGATCAAGTGAAAGAAAAGACTGTTTGTGTGTGGACCAATAACGTACAACATCTTGAAAACACTACCACCAATAGAGTTGAGTCGGTACATGCCACTTTGAAGAATTGGTTGGGGAATAGCAGGGGGGATTTATGTCGGGATTGGGACTCCGTGCATCTAATGATCAAAAACCAACACAATGAGATACAAGCCACTTTCGTTCGAAGCATCATGGTTTTGGAACATCGGTTTAAAGGTAACTTCCTCTACTCTCAATTGATCGGCAACATGTCTCGGGCGAGGTTGGGCTATATTTTTCACTAGGCCAACCGAGCCGAAACGGTAGGTGCCGATAGTGCAAAGTGTGGTTGCACTATTATGAAAACCTACGGTCTTCCTTGTGCTTGTGCCATTGCTAAAAAGTTGAAACTAGGTGAGCCAATACAAATTGACGAAGTTTGCCCTCATTGGATGAGACTTAGTTTTGATGATGATGGTTGTAAGGAAGGAGATAAACCGGATATCTCTATTTTGGCCGAATTGGAAGCGATTCAAAATATATTTTCGAAGGCTGACGACAATATGAAGCTACATATCAAAGAAGAGTTGAGGAAGGTCATGCACTTGTACGTCATCAACTTATCCTAGAGTTGGAGACGCATAAAGAAGCATACTTGTGTCTCTATGAAAATCAAGAAAAGTACGACAAGGTTCACGAGTCACTTGTTCCGTGGTTGAGTGGTCCGGCACCGGTATCGAAATGGATGAGTTTCCCCGAGATGGGTCATCTAATAGCATGCGTCTACGATATGGTGTGTATCGACTTGACGCGATACGGTTTTTCGAAAACCTTTTTTCCACTCCACACCGCACCTCCGTCGAATCCAAGTGACCGCATCATGTGTATCGGTTGACTTGCGAAATCAAAACATTTCGTACAAGTTATCTTGAAACTCGGATGCCCGATACCACCTAAATAACCGCAATAGGCGACGCATGCAACCCCAATTGCCGAGTCTTGGCAGGATAGTTTTGTCGAAAGGATGCTTGAATTCGAAAGATTGAACGCAATAGAAAAGGCATCAAATGCAGAAAAGTCGAAAGGTCAAACTCCGATAGATTTAGACGGAGATTTTTGTTTTAACTCTTTTGTATATTCATACGACACAATGTAAATTATTGAAGTGAAATATATTGTATTTTTATCCATATGTCTTTTTAATACACTTACGAATTTTATTGCACTGAAAGTATTCCAAGTGGCTGCATCACATATTCAATTCTATTTGAAAATGTATCAGTCAAACTTTCTGATTTGCAGATCCGGACAATTTTCGGATGTGCACATTCAGAATTCATATTTGTAGGGTTTGTCTGGATCTACACATCCGGAAAGAACTTAGGCTTAATAACTTTACCCTCACTTTTCTATAAATTAGGGGTTTCATTTGATATCTTTCACACAAGCTCAAAATGTCTCAATTCTATTAAATCAAGGCCCGTTGGTATGCCGCTAGTGTCTCGTTCACCGCCGGCAAAACACGCGGTCAAACATTTACGCTAACGATGGACATCTCCATCGGCCAGATCATTGACAACATCGAACTTCTCCTACCTTACGGTGACAAACGTAAGGTTGCGAAGCTTCAGTATCGTTCACCTTCGGTTGACAACGAAGGGAACGTCGCTTACAACCTTGTTGAGCTCAAGAATCAAGACGATGTTAGAACAATGTGGCAAACTTATTTGGGTTACGAAGAACAATTCCCGTTCGAGTTCGAGGTGACCGTCAAAATCCGAAGAACGGTCGATGACATCTTAGAGATGTGCAAGCGTCCACCGGGCTATTGATCTTGTACTATTTAAATTTCTGTCGATGTAATGCCGAATTTCTGAATGTAATCCCGATTTAATTTTATGACTGTCATTGCTGGATTTTTGGAGTTCTGTCTCAGGATTTAATCCGGATTTGCAAATACGAATTTGTTTCGGATGTGCACATCCAGAAAGCAGGGGTATTTTCGTCAGCGCGCCAGGTGCCTAAGAAGGTTGGGTGGTGTGTCAAGAAAATCTCATATAATAAACAATAAGACAAAAGGCAAATAAGCAACCTTCAATGTCAACTAATCTTAGTTAAATGTCACATAACACCGTTTGTGCCACATATGCGTTTTTGTAACAAATATTTTTAAAAAGGACAACGACGTAAATGTTTGTTAACATAAAGGATCAAAACGTTATAAAAAAAATTTAAAAAACTAACTTGTTATATTAAAATAACTTAACATATCTAGACAATATTTTTGCCAATATTTTATTCTACCTAAAAGGTAACACTGGCTAGTACATCAAGGAATTAGAATCGCTATCAAATTTCCTAGAAGTATTGAATGATTTATTCAATCCAAAAGAACATGAGAAAAAATTGAATATAAAGTGAAGGGAATTTAAACTAAGAGTGTGTTTGGATGAAGTATTTTAACGAGAGAAAATAATTTTTTGATGGAATTTAAAATGACTTGATCAAAATCTATTGTTTGGATAAAAAAATATAGAAAATTGTTAAAATGATGTAAATTTATGAAGTGTTTTATTCAAATTAAATTTAAGGAATTTTAAATAACACAAAAGATAAGGAATTTGAAATTACTCTTTTACTCTATATCATGCAATTAGTAAATTGTTTATTATTAATTTATCAAATTTTACAAGGTGGTCTTCATATTTTATGAAAATTTCAAATTCATTCCTAAAATTTTCTAAAAATTGTAAATAAATCTCTACATTTTTTCAAATTTTACAAATTAGTCCCTTTAAAATTTCAAAAATAACAAATTGATTCATATTTTTCATATTTAAAAGTTTGCTAAAAAATTGTAAAATTTATTAAAATGATCATAAAAAGTTAACAATTAATCATTTTAATACTCTATCTAAACAAAAGAATTTAAAAATAAATGAATTTCAATTGAATCATTTAAATTAGTTAGAATTTTAAATTCTTTCAAAATTCTCAATTACATCATCCAAACATATTCTGAAGTTTATTCGCCCTAATTTAAATTAGAAGTGTAGTTTAAGTGAAAACTTAGATATAGTGAAAATTGTATACCCAATTTTCTACAACTTTTAACTGATATGCCTACTGTTTGGGAGTTACTTTACTAGTGGACCAGACCATCCAATGCTACATTTTACCATTTTTAGAATCTTATGAAATGCTACATTTTACCATTTTTAGAACCTTATGAAATAAACCCTAAACCCTATAAATTACTTTCGGTCCTTTATAAAATTTTCATTATTCGAGATTATGAAAAGCTGTGGACCCACATTTTCTGCAGACTTTTTTTTTTCAAAAGCAATTAATATAATGATATTGTTCCGGACTGGACCAATGGCAAGGCATGGCCCAATCTACTTCTGCTTCCAGAACAGCCAAATTGCCTAAGTCCAGCGGGTGCGGGGCAGCATTTACCTTTCTGCTCCTCTACCGGGCACATATGAACAGATGAACCTCAAGGGCATTTGCTCCTCCCCGGCATTCCTGCCCATTACGCACGGCTCCATCATCTAAGAACAGTCATGACGACTGTGCCTGGAACTATGCCTTTGCCCGTGGCAACGGCTAGTTTTGGGCATCTCTGCCCGTCATAACGGCTAGTTTTTGGCAGTTACCTATTCTTCAGGAAACGGTTATTCCACCCCGAAAATAGGGACCGTTGGCCACGTGCTGAGGGCTTTATAAAAACCCTCTCGCTTGAGAGGGTCAGGTATCCAAAAACCATCCTAAGAAACTCATACTTTTGTACTTGCCTTTCTCTCTCCCGATTCTTACTTTAGCATCGGAGTGCCTTGTAGGTACACCCCTCCTCATCCCACGCACCCAGAATCACAGATGTTCTTCTTGACCTATCTCAGGATCTGATCAGCCTTCACGATCAGATATAAATAGAAAATATGAGGGGTATTCAAATCCTTACAAACAAAGTAAAATTCACAACTAACACCTCCCACAAATTAGAAAAGATTCATACAAACTCTAGAAAAGAAGGGTTGGAATAGGGAATCTCACCAATACAACCCCATTCCCACACATTAATC
The DNA here is from genome assembly GCA_022829125.1 of Lathyrus tuberosus. Lineage (NCBI taxonomy): Eukaryota > Viridiplantae > Streptophyta > Magnoliopsida > Fabales > Fabaceae > Lathyrus > Lathyrus tuberosus. Next base: position 6,054,514 of record JALAZF010000043.1, read on the forward strand.
TTCACGTTCCAACAAACATTTTCAACATTACAGGAAACTGAATTAAAAACACAATTGTTCCTATCCTTCCATAATGATCAAATAACCGACAACCAAATAGCCCTTTTAATGGTGTTATTCCTAGCACCCCACACCAATTCAAAAAATAAATATGCACTGATCAGTCAAAAAACTCAAATATACCACACCATAATCCTATTTTACGCCACACCATCTTCGCAAAAGAACAAATAAAGAATATATGGACTAAATCTTCTTCATCCGAATTGCACAATCCGCACAAAGAATTAGTAAGAATCCCTCTTCTTCTTAAGGCAACCTTTGACGGAAAACGATTCCAAAGAACTCTCAAGCCGAAAGATTTGATTTTAGCTGGAACTTTCAATGACTAAAGCTTATTAAAAGCACCACTTTGCTCAACCTCAATAAAACTAGTTTCAGGATCATACATCATCCACTTATAAACTAATTTGACTGAAAAATTGAAGTTATCCCCTAGCACTCACTTGATTGAATCCTCACCAACCTGAGCTAATTTAAAATTCTGAAGTAGTTGTATCATCAAAAGCCAACCACTACTGTCGTCAATAATCAGCGTAACAGGAACACCATAGTCGCTCCAAGACCACTATCCCTCCGTCCAGCTACCCATATCCCTAACAGAGGCCATTTGTTTCTTACTAGCTTGAAACGGTGCATGAAACAACACAGCAAGAGGTCTAGATTTGGTCTAGTTGACATGCCAAAAAGGAATAACATCTCCCTTCTGCACCTCAAAAGCAATATATTTGTTAAAACAAAATTCACCAATAATAAATGACATTCCAAGTTTGAGAAGATCTTTCCACCAAGAAGACGATAGAGGCGAAGCGCGAAAATCCTTGACCAACACCATGAAATTCACCCTCCCATAACGAGCTTTAAGCATTCTTGTCCAAAAGGCCGACGGTTCCGTCAAAAGTCTCCATTTCCACTTCGATAATAAGGCCAAATTAAATTCCTTGATACTCTTTATACCAAGACCACTTTTTTCCTTATTCTTACACACAGACTTCCAGTTTAACCAACAAACATTTCTCTTAACATCTTTGAATCCCCATAAAAACCTCCTTCTGATTTTGTCTATCTTGTTCCAAACCGCCACCGAGGCCTTATAAAAAGAAAACATAAAAACCGGCAAACTGGATAAAATAGAGTTTATCAAAGTAATTCTGCCAGCCAAGTTCAGAAAATGACTGTTCCACGGATCTAACTTTTTCTTCATCTTCAAAATAAGAGGTTTCCACACTTTTACTTTACTCTTTTAGGATCAATACCAATGGGGATACCCAAGAAAGAAAATTCAGCAACCTCTATACTGAAGGAAAGAAAGTTGGACGTTGCTGATAGAAAATGGGGGCTGACATTATTACAAATTAACCTACTTTTCTTGTAGTTAACACCCAGTCCCGAAATTAGTTCAAACCCTTTCAAGATAGCCTTTATACTCCATACATTCTTCCATCCTCCTTCCCCCACTATCAACGTATCGTCCGTGAATTGGATTACGTCTACCTTCACGTCATCATCCACTTTGAAACCTGTAAAATCTCCATTAGCAGACGCTCTGTTAACAAGACTCGTTAAACCCTCCGCCACTAGAACAAATAGAAAAGGAGAAAGAGGATCTCCCTTCATCAAGCCTCTCTTAATCTCAAAATCATTCGTCGGGCTTCTGTTTACAAGAATCGATAAATGATCTTTTGTAGCGTGCGATTTTTGTCGGTGACGCGACCACCTTATTGCAATGGGATTTCCTCACCTCAATGGAAGGAACGTTGGTTGCTACTTTCTGATTTCTTATTTTATCCCGTGAAGCTGGAAGGGAAAGGTAAAGCTATCTAAAACTAACCTTGCACGCATTTGTTTAACTAAACAAATGCTAAGAGAGACTGGGGAGTCCAGGGTCAGGTTATACAATGGGGAGTTGTCAGTTACCCATCCTATACATGGTTATCCATGAGATGATAGTTTAGGTTCTACTTTGATACTTGATTGTGTTTGTCTGTGAATGGGAAAGTTTCTTCTTTGTGGAAATGATGAGAGACAGAGAGAGTATTTTTGTTGTTTTTCGGGTTTTCTAAAGTTTTTGGTAAAGTCAGGGACCTAAGGTTTTTGATTAGTGTGCTCGCTAAGATTTTGCAATCTTATGCCTACGTATTCCCTGTTATGGAGTATAGGGAAATCAAAGCGATCGTAGTTCCTCCTATTCTAAGGAAGAAACAGATGTTTGGTGTTTTGTTCAAAGCCCAAGATTGAAGCTAAAAAAGGTATTTGTGTCTTGTTCTAAGCCCAAGATTGAAGCTAAAAGGTTATTTATTTGTGTCTTGTTCAAAGCCCAAGATTGAAGCTAAACGGTTTTTTGTGTCTTATTCAAAGCCCAAGATTGAAGCTAAAAGGTTTGACTGATAGAGAGAATTTGTCATCTCTAAGAGGAGATATCTCATCTGTTAATCATAGTTGCTTGGGTAACTGGTTTGAAAAGGAGAATTACTTTAACTGGAATGCATGGAGACCACTAATGCCATAATTTCCTTTACAGGGTGATTTGTCCTGAAGGAGAAAACTTTAACTCAGTGTGAGCAGTGCCATTTTTCCTTAGGAATTCATGCTAAGAGAGGGACATTGGCTTGGAGGTTTGTATCCAAAGGCCTACCACTTATAGCAATTAGACGAGGTCTTAACCAGGATAATGAGGGACAGAAAGCTTGGATATTTGTATCAACAAGTGTGCCACTTACAGCAGTTATCTGGGATTAGGGTTTGTTTTGATTGACTGTTTTGATGAGTGATTGTACAGAGAAATGTCTTCCTGCTGAGATTTTGATTTCCTCTTATGGGATATTGATTTTTGTGTGCCTTGATCAAAGCCAAAGGTTGAAGCTAAGAGGTTGATTGGATTCCACTGGGGAAATCATTATACAAAGCCTAAGAGGAGGTTGTGAAAGACTGACTCAACAAGAGAGTGATTATCTGTGTCTTGTATAAAGCCCAAAATTGAGGCTAAAAGATAATTGACTCTTTTGGGGAAAAGTTTTATCTGTCTTGTACAAAGCCCAAGATTGAAGCTAAAGAAGACTTGACTCCACTAAGGAGGACATTTATATGTGTCTTGTACAAAGCCCAAGATTGAGGCTAAAAAGGTTGACTCAGTTGGAGAATATCTGTCTTGTACAAAGCCCAAGATTGAGGCTGAAAGGGTATGACTCTGTTTAGGGAGTGTTTAATATCTGTCTTGTACAAAGCCCAAGATTGAGGCTAAAAGTTGTGACTCAGCTGAGGAGAGATTATATCTGTCTTGTATAAAGCCCAAGACTGAGGCTAAAGATTGCTAAGGAGTTATCATTATACAAAGCCAAAGAGGAGGCTGGTTAGGGAAGTTTCTTATATAAAGCCTAAGAGGAGGATAACTTCTGCTGAGGATTATTGAGATCCAAAGACAGGTCCAAGTTGGTAATTCAACTCTTACTGGGGATTACAGAAGTGTTGAGATATTAGATGCCTTGAGGTTCTGATTCTGTTTTTGACAGTTTTGACAGTAAATTGACCTTGGCTGGGGATTTTACTGAAGATATAACAATTGGAGTTTTTCTTTTTGAAGGGTTTTTGTTAATGGTGAATTTACAGTAATTGACCCATGCAGGGAAAATTAAAGGTAAGGGTTGAAGATTGAGTTATGAAATTTGTGGGTTTTAACTCTCTTTGGAGATTGATGGAATGATCAGGGTTATTTCCTGTTCTTTAAGGAAAAGGTTTCTTGGAAATCCAAAGGGAAATGAGACTGTCCAAGTTTACTGGTATTGAAGAGATTGGTTCCTAGATGGGGAATGAACTTTGTATGATGCCCAAGAGAAGGCTGGTATGTTAAGGGACGAGTTTCAACCCTAAACTGGTCTGATGTTTTGACTTAGAAAGACTGCTCTAGCAAATGATGACTAGGTTATGTCTTATACCTTTAAGAGGTCTCTGGGTCCTTGTACTAAGCCTAAGAGGAGGCATAAGAACTTTTAAGAAGCCTGAAGGTCCTTGTACAAAGCCCAAGAGGAGGCTAAGGATGCTTTTAGGAAGCATGTGGGTCCAAACTTAAGAATGTCCAAGAAAGGTTTCACCGGGAATTAATCCTTTCCTGTGTGAACAGTTCTAGAGTTTGAAGAAATTCAAGAGAAGTTTCACCGGGAATTAATCCTCTCTAGGGAAATGAATTTCTTTGATAACTTTCTAATAGTGACAGTCTGAGAAAAGTTTCACCGGGAATAATTTCTTTCTCTTTGTTCCATATTGTTTAAGCCGAAGAGAAGGCAAGACTGTATCTGGTAATCCTATGGGGATCTAGTTTGATTGTATTCAAAGAGTGACCACTGACTTTACCTAATTCTAGACTTAGTTGTCAGGGAAAACTCTAAGTAGATATACAAGTATATATACAGTTGATATATGACAAATATTTAAAAGGATATGAAAGAAGAACTTACAGGTGAGCAAGCTTCCAGCAATACAGTTATGTATATAAATCATATAAATGAAAGCAGATAAAAACTTACAGGTGAGCAAGCTTCCATAGCTGTAATGTTAGTTGTTCAAGAAATTGAAGAAAGTTTTGATAACAATTATACATTTGAGTTTAAATCACAATGAAAGTTATTTTGAAAAGAGGTTTGGGTCTTATACAACAAGAGAGGCCCAGATGAATTTATTTGAAAAGGCGACGATCGCGCCGTAGTTTGAAAAGTACAGAGGGACTTATTCAATTATTGAGGCCAAATTATTGTATTTATAAAAGAGAATGGTTTTTACACTCTATTAAAGGCCCAAGGATTATTTTTATACAAAAGATGGGGCTTACAACTCAATAAGAGGCCCAAGATAAAAACAATGATCGCACTGTTATTTTGAAAACTATATTGGGTCTTATATAATGACTGAGGCCCAAAAATTATTTATGTACAAAGAGGGGTTGGGTCTTACACTCTAATAGAGGCCCAAAAGTGTTTAAAGAAAAGAAATGAGACTTATAGCTCAAGGAGAGGCTCAATCATTTTTAATTTGAACTGGCGATCGCGCCGAGATTTTTGAAAATATGTCGGGACTTATACAATATCTGAGGCCCAAAATGGTTTTGGTTAAAAAGGGATTAGGTCTTACACTCTATTAGAGGCCTAAAAGTGTTTGAAAAAAAGTAATGGTGAGGGTAGAAATGATCAAACACTAATTTGATTAAAAATGGAATTAATTTTGATTAAAAATTAATAAAATTATTTGAAATTTATCAAACATGTGAAAAAATGAATTGTGAACTTGGATCAATATTTCAAAAATCATGTTTTTATCCATAAAATGATTACAAATCATTTAAATTTGGAAAATCAAGAAAAAGAAATATTTTAAATGTTAAAAAACAAATAAAAATTAATTCTTTGCAAAAATATCAAATATATGAAATAAATAATATTTTTGGGAAATTTTTGTAAAATAAAATATTTTAACATTTTTATGAATTTTTAAAAAAAGAATCAACTCAAAATCATTAAAATTCATAGAGAAATTAATTTTTGAATCAATTAAATAAAATAACAAAATTCAAATATTCAAAAATTAAAAAAATGGCGCCAAGAAAACACCAAGAACACGCGCGTGTTCTGATTTTTGCAGATTTGCAAAATTCATGATATCTCACTGATTACTTTATGAAATCACACGATCTAAATATCAAACTTGCTCGTTTTTAACTCACGATCATGACTATGGTATTTAATTTCATTTATTTTAAGTGTGGAGTGAGATAATCGTGATGAACACTGATGAACCCTAATTTACACAAACCAATATGAAATTCCATACACGATTGATTCATGGCAATTGATTGAGGGTTATCACTCTATATACATGTAGAAACAAGATGGTAACTCAAAAATTCATTTATGATGCATGGATTATGGAGTTTGAGAGTGGCAGGCTTACCTCTTGCAGCTGATGATCGAATTCTGATTTGGAGGTGTTGCAAGTTGGTTCCAATGATCTGGACAGCTTCCTTAGGTGCCAAGGATTGTGTCTGAATGCTTGAAGTGGTTTGAAATGAGCTGGAACTTGATATGGTATCTCAACTGCAACTCTGTCAAGAACTTGAGCAGTTGGCTGGTAATTTTGTGAAATTGATATTCCAGATGTTATGTAAGAGTTTGGATCACTTCTATATGTTATATATGAGGAGTGTGAACCATTGGTTTGGTTGGAATCACTCTCAAATTCAAAACCCGATAGTGACTTGCAAAAGTAGGTGTTTTTGGAGTGAAAGTTGTGATTTTGAGTAAGGCATCTGTTTAGGACCTTTGGTATACTTAATTTGAGCACAAATGAGCTCTATTTATAGTAGAGCAAATTTGTTTTGGCATCAATAGTGTTTGGCAGCTTGGATCAGATTGTATTAAATGTTTGGATTCTTTGGTCAATGGTCTCCTTTAACCATTGACTTGCACCAAGCTTTGCAGGTTTAGGTACTCTGATCTTTTGACACATCTTGACTTAATTAGACTAGTTTGTGGTTCATTCATGCCACCTCAATGCATCACTTTAATGCTTGAAGCCAAATTTGAATTTCAAGGTTCCATTCATGATGATTTTACACATGGAAGGCTATATCTTTGGCATTTTGTGTTATGGATCAGATCATCCACCCATTTGTGTTGTAATTGAACAGAATTTCAATGATCAAAGTGTCCAAAATCAGTTTAAGGAATCGTGGGGTGCAAGTTTACACCAAACTTTGTCATGAAAATAGTTGCAACAAGGCAACTTTAAAGATCCATAACTCCTAGCTCTAATGGAGTTTGATGGAGTTCTTGGTCAATTTGGAAAGCTGATGTATCCTACTTCAACATGATGTCCAACTTTGGTTTTGAATTATCTTGTATTACAATGAAAAATGCCTCTACATTTTGGAAAAAGTGAAACAGATTCTGACTTAGTGAAAATTTCACCAAGTGTTGGAAAAAGTGTGATTTTCATGTTTTTGTGATTTTACTCAATCAATAACTCAAAATCCATGATGAATTGGAATGAGGTCTAATTGACATATTTGAAGTATGTAACATGAACTTCAATCTGAGCTTTGAATGGGATAATAAGGCTTTAGGGTTTGAGAGATATGACCTTGCAAAGTTGGTACCCTAGCCACTTTTTTCATAACTTAGAAAAAATTAAGTTTTCTATGGTTGCCCCTTTTGCAAGTTAACTCACTTTTCTTGATTTTTCTTGATGAATGATGATTCAAATCACATATTAACATCATTTTAGGGTTGAGGATGCCTTGGTTGACCAAAAATCTCAAAAGTCAAACTTGGTTTTGGCACAGTTGACTTTTTCATCAGATGAATTTTGAACTTTGTGATCTTTTTGTGAAATCAATCCTTGGGCCTAATTAAACTTCATGGATGACCTCTAGGGGTATTTAGGAATGTATTAGACCCTTCCCCAAGGTTTGAGATCATGATTAGGTCAATAGTCAATGGTAGGGTTGACTTTTTTCATTAGAAACCCTAATTTGTGATCAGATGGTTTTGAGTTCTTGTGGCTTATGAATCAAGCTCTTTGAGTCAATAAAATCTCATAGATGCATCAATATGATGTATTTTAGGTCTTTGAAGTTCGTCTTGAAGCTTCAAGTCATGCATTGCTTCACAAGTTAACTCAAAGGTTGAATTAGGTCAAAACCCTAATTCTTGATTTTTTGATAGATGGTCCTTCAAGGTGATTTTGCCATTGTGGATGGGCTCTTGAGATTATTTTGAGTTTATTGGACCATATATTGAGGTATTGGCTCATGCCCAGATGGAAAATTTCATCTGGAGGCCCTGGTCGACCAAAACCCTAATTTGGTGACACTGGCGATCCTGAGGCTTGACCCTCTTGGAATGTTGCATACTTATGCATGATTCTTGATATGGGTGACCTCTTGATACTTCATGGATGTTTGAGAGGCTAGAAAAGTTTAAGATCATGTCAATTCTTGATTGATCTTTTGTCTAAATGCTCTGAGAGGTTGATTGTAGAAAATGCTCAACAATCCTTGAGGAGATTGATGAGGTGTGATGGTACATCCATATTGTGGTGATAATTTGCACAATGATGTGAAATCTTAGTGGTCAAAATTTGGGGTATGACACCTTTGAACACGCAAGCTTCCATCCACTTCATCCAATTACTCCTAAACCCATCTTGACTAACAAGAATCTAAGAAACTCCCAATTGACGCAGTCATAAGCTTTTTCGAAGTCAACCTTAAATAAAAACATTCCTTATTACCTCTCTTGGCTAAATCAATAGCTTCATTGGCAATAACCACACCATCCAAAAGTTGGCGTCGTGGGACAAAAGGAGATTGATTGTGAGAAACTAAACCACCTATCACCTTCTTTAATCTGGCCGTGAGAATTTTCGCAAGAATTTTATACAGACTCCCCACTAGACGGATAGGTCTATAATCACTAAGTTCTAAAGGATTAGAAACTTTTGGAATTAGGACCAAAAAAAGAAGAACTTACAGCCTTAGGGAGGAAACCATGACTGTGGAAATCCTTGATAAAATTACAGATATCTGATTTAATTAAAACCCAACAGTGCTTAATAAAAGAAATACTAAAACCATCGGGACCTGGGCTTCTCGACCCTTCACAACCCCAAACCGCATCGCAAATTTCTTCATTAGTGAAAGGATTCTCGAGCAACAGGACCTCAGCATGAGACAGACGGTTGAACATATGGTCGGCAAGAACAGGCCTGTCAAAAATCACGACTTGCAAATTTACTGAGGAAGAAATCTTTAACAACCTTCTTTACCCCAAGCACTGAGTCCACAACCTTTCAGAAGTGTTAATTGACGCTATATGTTTACTCCTAGATCTACCCTTCATCACATTGTGGAAAAATTTTGAATTGTTATCTCCCTGGTTGTTCCACTTCACCCCGACCTTCTGCAAAATGATGTTATCTCTGACTTGAAGATTATGCCAAACAACTTTATAGGCTTCAGATCTTCTCTCCACCAAGCTCTCCACTTCTTCTTTGGATGCCTCAAACAAATCTGTGTCGACCTCATTAATAAAATCAACTTCCTCCTGGACTTTCAAGTCATACCACCCAAAGACTTCTCTGCCCTAAATCCTCAAATCTCGTCTAAGAAACTTGAATTTTTTTTTCAGAACATAATCGCTTCTCCCAAGAACCTTGTAATTCCTCCATTTATCTTCCACGAATCTAGGAAAATGCGGATGCTGGAACCAGGATTTGTTTGACTTGAACGGTTTAGGACCCCAATTCGTCTCCTCTATTTTCATCCAAATCAGACTGTGATCGGAGATGTCGTGGTTCGCAATCTTTTGCCCAACCATTCCCCATTTGTTGATGAAAGTCGTATCCACCAAGAATCTATAAATTCTACTCATCACTTTTCCATCTCCACTAAACCAGGAAAAACGATTGTCGCCCACTGGAGGATCAACCAAACCCAATTTGTTGATGAAATCAGAAAATCCCTTAGCCTCAAAACTCCTACTGGACACCGATCCACCCTTTCTTTCCGAAACCACTGAAACTGCGTTGAAATCTCCTCCTATAAACCAAAAGCCATCAGTCAATTTCCTCTTGCAATGCTCCAAGTCATTCCACAATTTGCGCTTCGATGAATTAGAACAACCTGAATAAACATTAACAACAAAAAACAAAACATCATTCCATAGCATTTGAACTCCCAGGAAACCTTCCCCCCTGAACGAAAAAATGGGTCTGCAAATGCTCGAATTCCATATTGAGATGATCCCTCCCGAGAAACCTCTAGAACCAGTATACGACCAACTAACCTCACTATGTTTCCACAAACTAGAGACAGTACTATCATTAATAGCAAATAACTTTGATTCTTGAATAAAGAAGTTGTCAGCATTAGCTGCTTTAAGTATACTGCTTATCCTCTTTCTTTTGGAGTAATTACCTCCCCCTCGAATATTTAGAGATTCCACTATCATTAGACACCGTTTGAATTCTCCTTCCGCCCCCTAGAAATTCCTTTGTCTTTAGCTTCCATTTCTGCTAATTGAGTTGAAAAATATTTGACCCCTGTTTTTGCCTTCACCCCCAATTTAGATATCGCCTTCCACATTTTTGCTCCAATATTAGATTCCATGTTATCCACAAATCTAGCATTATAATTAATCACATCCGTATCCGATAAAGAATCACAGCACATCACTGCTCCGGTTGAGAATTTCTCTGTGTATGTCGAACTCGAAGAAGGATTCACAGCAGCAAACAGAATACGCAGGTTTGAGTGGAGCAAAAAAATAGGGTTGAGAAAAATCCTCAATAGTATCCTCAGAAGCAAGGGAGACTGATATAAGTTCCCGGGCCAATTTTCTCATCTTTGATTTGGGCTTTCTATGACCCAAAGGCCCACTAAGATCCACCACTTTTCTAAACTTAGCATTTTTCAACGAGGATTTAATTCTACAAACAGAACCTGCCACTTTATCATTTGTCAGAGTTTAACCTTTCCCCCTACTCTTTTGTCCTGACCAACGCACAGCCTCGATAACATCATTCCTAACTACTGACTCCATGACAGTATTAGGCATCTGCTTGTAGCGAGTGATTTTTTGGATGTGGTTGCGAAGCACAATCACTCTGGTACTACAGCTCGATTCATTTTTTATCCTATTAAAGCTGATGAAGGAAGGGAAATAGATGTCTCCAACTAACCCTGCTTGCATACTGAGGTTAAACAGTCAAAACTGTTGGTTTACAGATGCTACAAAGATTCGGGGTTTCTCCTAGGTTATTTTGTTGACGAGGGGTTTTTTAGGCTATTGGTTAGGATGTTAGGACAGATATATGAAAGTATGGGATTTTGGGTTTTTTTTTAGTGTGCTCGCTAAGATTTTTCTTTCAATCTTATGCCTACGTATTCCCGTTTACCGAAACAGTGAAATCAGAGCGTTCGTAGTTCCTCCTATTCTATGGGAGGAAATGGTTGTTTTGGTGTCTTGTTCAAAGCCCAAGACGTGAAGCGAAAGGTGGTTTATATCTTGTTCAAAGCCCAAGATGTGAAGCTGAAGAGTCTATTTGTATCTTGTTTAAAGCCCAAGATATGAAGCTAAAAGGGTGTTGACTTTAGAGAGAATTTGTCATCTCTAAAGGGGTCTGTTTGTCACAACTATTGGGTGACTGACTGTAAAGGAGGATTACTTTAACCGAGATTTTTGAATTCGGCAATGCCATAATTTCCTTTATAGGGGATTTTTAACCTGAAGGAGAAGACTTTAACTCAGTGTAGAGCAATGTCATCTTTCCTTAGGAATTTCTCATGCTAAAAGAGGGATAGTGGCATGGATGTAGATGATCCAGAGGCTTGCGGCTTACAGCAATTAGATGAAGGGAAAGGAGTTGTTGATGTTTGTGTACTGTGAACGAGGCAGAGCTTTGATGCTAAAAGGTTGATTGGATCAACCAGTGGTTTTCTTATACAAAGCCTAAGAGGAGGCTAATATGTATCTCATACAAAGCCCGAGAGAGAGGCTAAAAGGTTTTGACTCGACGATGGAATCTTTCGGTATCTCGTGTAAAGCCCGAGATAGAGGCGATTTGACTCAACAAGAGAGTTTTATGTATCTCGTACGAAGCCCGAGATGGAGGCTAAAATTTGTTTGGCTCAATAAGAACCTTTTTGTATCTCGTATAAAGCCCGAGATGGAGGCGAAAGGGTGATCGACTCAACGAGGGAGTCTCTTATGTGTCTCGTACAAAGCCCGAGAAAGAGGCTAAACGTTGTTTGACTCCGCTGGGGAGAATCATTGTATAAAGCCCAAGAGAAGGCTAACTTCACTGGAGAAGGATCATTATACAAAGCCTAAGAGGAGGCTATGGTTAGGGGTGTTCAAAAAAACTGGTTTACAAGAACCAATTTTAAAAATATGGTGCACCGATTTTAAAAGTCTATATTATTTGGTTTAAAAACTAGTCCAAATCCATTTTACTAAAACCATAAAAAATCAGTATCCACTTTTGAAAACCAATACATAAATGGTTAATCCACTTTTCAAACATAGTGTATTATTTGCTTTGTCTTGTTTCATGGTCATAACTGACAAAATGAATTTTCAAATTAAATTCTATTCATTTTGTTTTTCCAACTGTTGAAGTATAACTTGTATTAAAACTTTGCTTCTGGAATTACTCAATTTTGTTTTTCTTGATTGAAAATTAAATTTTTTTTCCAATTTCTTAGTAGTTTTGTTTCATAATTATTACTTATTACTTATTATTTCTATTCATTTTATTGAGCTATGTAATTTTAGGAAATGTTTCGGTCGAGATTCAAGGATTCATCGCCGACGAATGGTTATTGATTTAAAAAACAGTTGGATGGAGTGAATAATAAGTTGTTGAATTGAAAATTGAGTTTTAGTTGAAACAAATTTGAGGAAAATTTGGTTTTAAAATTGTTCCAAATAAAAACTGGTTTGTTGGTGCAAACCGGTTATTAACCAAACCGATCCAAACATAAACCGGTTTTAGAAAAATAAACCAGTTTTGTCAAAGTGGTTTTAAAAACTAAACTGATCCATATATTTGGTTCAATTTGATTTGGTTTAAGAACCATGCACACCCCTAGCTATGGTTACTGTTTCAGTTGAGTGACAGGTCCATTATGCTGATTTAAAGAGAAAATCAGTTCTTATATGAGCAACACTGTACTCAAGGATTTGGTTCGAGGATCCGGGCTATTCCGGTTCTTTAAGGAAGTGGGAAATCTGAAGGGTATTGAGACTGTCCGAGTCTACGGGTTTTCTTCCTATTTAACGAAGAAGTCACTTGAGAATGTCTGGAAGACTCAAGGAGATTAGACTGTCCAAGTCTAGAGTTTCATCTTTTATACTATGCTTTGAGAAACAGTAGTAGACTCTTTGAAAGGACTGTTCTATGAAGATGACTAAGTTCTGTTCCTATACCTCTAGGAGGTCGTCGGGACAATTTGTACGAAGCCCAAGAGGAGGCTAGAGACTTTTAAGAAGCCGACGGGTCCTTGTACGAAGCCCAAGAGGAGGCTATCATTCCCGGAGGAAGAGATCATTATACGAAGCCTAAGAGGAGGCTGTGAATACTTCTAAGAAGCCGAGAGGTTCTTGTACTAAGCCCAAGAGGAGGCGGGGGTTGCTTTTAGGAAGCCTGTGGATCCTTGTACGATGCCTAAGAGGAGGCCGATGCTTTTAAGAAGCCCGTGGGTCCCCAAACCCCGAGAAATTCAAGACAGGCTATTCACAAGGAATAGATCAAGCCAGGAAAGTTCGAGAATTTGGAAGAAACTCAAAGATGCCATTCACGGAGAATACATTCATCTCTGGGAGTAGAGTTTCTTGACAATTCCTAATGAGGACAGCCGAAGAGAAGACTGTATCTGGTGATCCTATTGGGGATCTAGTTGTTTATTTCTACGAATAGACGAAACGGCATCACCTAGTTCTAGACGTAGTAGCCGGGGAAACTCGAAATATCTATACTATTATTACACAGTTGATATGAGTTTATGAAAGAAGACTTACAGCGAAACAGCCCCACAATACAGTTATATGTATATGAAAGTGGTAAATGAAAGCAATAACCACTTACTCGGTTGTAGAGCTTCCATGCTGTTTGGTTAGTTGTTCAACAAAGAAAGATTGAAAACAACAGTATATTCAAAATCAAAGGAGAAAGTGCTTTGAAAAAGAAAGATTTGGGGCTTACAGCTCAAGGAGAGGCCCAAGGTTTTATCAGTGAGCGCACTGTTGTTTTTGTACAGAGGGACTTATACAAGTGACTGAGGCCCAAAAATGATTTGGTCAAAAAAAGGATTGGGTCTTACACTCTATTAGAGGCCCAAAAGTTTTGAAAATGATTTATGAGGGTTGAATTAATCCAAAAACCCTAATTTGTTTTCAAAATGTGTTTTAATTGAATAAAAATTCAATTAAAATGATCAAAATTGTTTAACATAGGAAAAACAAATTGTGATCTTGGATTAATGCTTCAAAAATTTAGTATTGACCTACAAAATAATTAGAAAGCATTAAAAGTTGCAAAATCAAGGTGGAAAAAATATTTTAAATGTTAAAAACAATTAAAACATTAATTCTTTGCAAAAATATCAATTATACAAAATAAATAATATTTTTGGGATTTTTTTTTAAAATAAAATACTTTAACATTTTTGTGAATTATTAAAAAAAGAATCAACTCAAAATCATTAAAACTCAGAGAGAAATTAATTTTTGAATCAATTAAATAAAATCACAAAATTCAAATATTCAAATATCGGAAAATGGCGCCAAGAACAAAGGCAAGAACACGCGTGTTTTTCAGTTTTGCCCAGATTTGCATTTTTTCTCCAATCTCACTGAATACTTAATCATATCATGCAATCCACATATCAATCAACTCGTTTCAACCTCACGATCATGTCTATGGTATTTAATTTCATTTAAATTAAACATATAACAAGAAATCATGAAAAATCCTCAAGAACCCTAATTTCTGCATGAAGGCTAGGATTTTTGATACACGATTCACACAATGCAATTAATTGAGGGGAAACATTCCATGCATGATTATGAACATATGGCCAAATTATTGTGCAGCAAAATTTTTATGGATCATAGAGTTAGAAGAGCTCATGCTTACCACTTGCAGCTGGTGATCGTGATTTGTGTTGGAGGTGTTACAGCTAGGTTCCAATGATTTGGATAGCTTCCCTAGGTGCCATGGAGTGTGTATGAATGCTTGGAATGGATTGAAATGATCTGGAACTTGAGATGGCACCCCAACTGCAAATCTGTCAAGAACTTGAGCAATTGGCTGGTGATTTTGTGAAATCTGTGTTCCAGATGTTATGTGAGTGTTTGGATCACTTCTATATGATGTATGTGAGGTGTGTGTGTGATTGGTTTGGTTGGAAAAGCTTTCAAACTCAAAACCCGATAGTGACTTGCCTTAGAAGGCAAAATTGGAGTGAAAGAAGAGATTTTGAGGAAAGCATCTATTTGATGGCTTTGGTGTACTTAAACTGATCACAATTGAGCTCTATTTATAGTAGAGCAAGTTTGTTTTGCAAGGAATAGTGAATGGCAACTGCTGAGTAGGTTTGGCCAATGTTGGCAAATGAAAATCCAAGTCTCCTCTAGCCATTGACTAGAGGTTAGGGCACAGGCTGCTGGTTCCCTTGGTCTTGGATAAGTCTTGACTGAATTCAGTTGAGAATGGCTCAGTCCATGCCACCTTGATGCTTCCATTGAATGCTCCAATCCAAAATTGGAGTCTTGTCCCTATTTTGGCAATTCTAGGTTCAACATGCTATTTCTTGTTCCAAAGACTTTGGAGGCTTGGCTCAGTGATTGTCCCCTTTAGATTCAATCCTCAGAGGTGTCCAAGTGGATAGGAGCATTTGGATTTGCCTGATTTTGGCAAATCAACCAAAAGTGTAAAATCTACCTTGCCTTGACAAATTTCAACAAGGCAACTTGCCAATGTTATATCTCATTACTCAAATTAAATTTGGTAATGTTCTTGGTCATTTTGGAAAGCCCTTACATGATACAACAACTGTTTGAACATGTTTGGTTTTGATCTCTTTTGAATCCAAGTGAAAAATCCCCCTACATTTGGCAAAAAGTAAGGTAAAATCTGACTTAGTGAAATTTTCACCAAGTGTTGGAACAAAGTGACTTTTCTTGATTTTGATCACTCCATAACTCAAAATCCATGAGGAATTTGGACATAGGTCAGTATGAAGCTTTTGTATAGGGCAATGAGATCTACAAATCAAGCTTTGAATGTGGAGCAATGACCTTGTGGTTTAGGAGTTATGGTCCTCCAAAGTTGGCACATTAGTGTCACTTTTTCCATAACTTAGAAATTTTTCTAATTTTTATGGTTACCCCTTTTACAAGTTATCCCACTTTCTTTGATTTTTCTTGATGAATGATGATTCAAATCATACATTAACATCATTTTAGGGTTAAAAATCCATTTTGGTGAAAAATCTCAAAAAGTCAAAGTTGACTTTTGTGCACAGTTGACTTTTTATAAGATGAATTCCAAACTGTGCAATTCTTCAGGAAATCATGTCCATGACCTAAATCAAACTTGATGGACATGTTCCATGGGTGTCATAGGGTATATTGAATCATGTCTTAGGGTTTGGGAGCATGGCCTGGTCAAAAGTCAAAGTTACAGTTGACTTTCCTCGCGAAACCCTAATTGTGGTGCAGATGAAATTGAAACTTGTTGCTCAAGCTTCTTGGATCAATCCATTGTTCCAAATGGATCAATATGGTATATTAAAGACCCTCAAATCCTCTCTTGAGGTCTTGGCTCATGATTAGCCCCAAAAGTCAACTTAGGGGTGAATTAGGTCAAGAAACCCTAATTCCTGATTTTTAGTGAATGCATCCCCTGAGGCAAAATTGACTTGATGATTGGGTTCATGATGTCCCATGGAGTATATTAGGTTATGTTTTGGATCATTGGCTTGTGCCCAGATGAAAATTTTCCATTTGGAGGCCCTGGTCGATCAAAACTCTAATTTGGTGACACTGTCGATCTTGAGACTTGATCCACCTAGAAGGGAGCAGCCTTGTGCTTAATCCTTGAAGTGGGAGTCCTTTTGATCCATGGTGGATATGTTAGAGGCTAGACAAGTTGAAAATCAAGTCAATCTTTGATTGATCCTTTGTCTAAGAACTCTGAGAGGGCTTAAAACCCTAATTCTGATTGTAGTGAATGCTCAACAACCCTTGAGGCATTTGATGAGGCATGATGGTTCATCCACATTGTGATGATGATTTTCACAATGATGGAAAATCTTAGTGGTCAAAATTTGGGGTATGACAGATGCCCCTATTTAATCTTCTTGGACACGAATGTGTGAATGGCGAAGTTATTCGGGCATTCGGGGTGCAAGAGGATTAAATATCAGAATACCCGAAATTTTGATGGTGGTTATGAATGGTAGCTTACGCATTCATCTTCCTTAGCTAAGCAATGATGCTTAGAAAAGGTGAACTTCCCCTCAATCCTGGTCTTCAGCCAAGGAGCTGGTCTCAGTTTTCTTTTGAAATAAACCTCCCCTCGATCCTGGTTTCCTACCAAGGAACTGGTCTTAGTTTCTGATGTAAACTTCCCCTCGATCCTGGTTTCCTACCAAGGAACTAATCTTAGTTTCTGATGTAAACTTCCCCTCGATCCTGGTTTCCTACCAAGGAACTGGTCTTAGTTTCTGATGTAAACTTCCCCTCGATCCTGGTTTCCTACCAAGGAACTGGTCTTAGATTCTTTTGTCAATAAACTTTATTGACAAGGGACGTTATTCATAGCGGATTTCCTTCAAACTTCTCGCCGAATTTTCCTTGGGAGATGCCATTTGAGTAGAAAAAGTTTTGATGTCAGACTTGCTAGGGAACCCAGTCGTCTGAGTTATAGAGGTGCACAAACTTCTCTGTTTGGAGACACCATTTGTCGAATCTACTGGGGAAAACGAGTCTCTTGAGAGGCTGCTTCTGCGTGGGATCTTACATCATACTTTTCTCGGAATCTTCCCAGAGAAATGCCATATGATGGGGTCCAATTTTAAGGTGCCAATGACCTTTTCATCAGCGGTCTTTTCGGAGCGAAACTGGCATGCTGCCGAATCTCTGATTACGAGGCTTTCTCTGTGGATTTCCCTTAATCCGGGAAAGCAAGGATATCATCTTCAATGGTGAAGAGTGATGTTAACTGAGGGCTCTCTGGTCTTTCAGAGGTTCAAGTTATCAAAGTGGTCGAGGACCCAACTTCAATCCAGAAATAAAACTGGAGGAGAAAGATTGTTCAGACGTAACACTCCTGACGAGGAAAGGGCTGACAACTCGATTGAGAGGACTTTTATCACTAGGGGACAAGACCGACTAGAGTGATAGTGATGCAATATGACTGTGAATGTAAATCAATAATGCATGATGCATGTATGTCTATGCTGACAAAACTGACACGACATACAAACTAAAAGATGAACACGACTGGATACTCGGCCATTGCAGGGCGAAGAAGTACCGTTGGTCCAAAAAGTAGCAATTCTACCTTGCTTAGGAGAGATAGTCCCTGCGGGGAATACCATTGATTGGGCTTTGGAGATAAGAACTCGGCCGAGGGTATCAGATGGGAAAGTCGCATATCATACAGTTGATCCTTCGTTCAGGTGTACTGGCCTAGAAGGAGTACTTTGATTTTGCACTTTGAAGTTTGTTTGCTTCTGGAGACGCAATCGACGTTCTTTCAATGTTCAACAGTCAAAAGCAATTGCCATCTTTAATTTAAAAGCAGAAAAAGTTTTAACAAGTAAATTCATTTTTGTTTCATTTCAAGAATCGCTAATCATGTTAAAACGCCATTCTGTAAAGCTAAAACAAATAAGAATTACAAACAAAAGCACAAGGGCTCAAATTTTATTGATAAGAATGAGATCAGCCAAACGCGTGATTCCAAAGAGTATATACAAAGTTTGAAAATGGTAATTTACAGGGAAAAGGGCTACGTTGAAACATAACGACCACTATCCTTCTACCAACTTTGAATTCGGGACATCCTGAGCTTCTGTCGAAGATGACCTTAACTGGAGTTTTCCTCCGATGGATGGTGTAACTGCTGCTGAGGGACTTGCCTCTGTTGAACATAGTTACTTGCCCTTATCCCTAATTTTTGCCTGGATTGTACTATGATGTTTCCAATCCATCGGGATGATTTTTTTTTATGTCTCTAACTTTTTCCTGGACCGCCCTTTCGGGTTTTCAATCCACCAAGACTTTTTTTTTTAGTTTAGGCGAAGTATTTCTTGACTACATCAACATTCGTGGGGTAGGCAAATTCCTCTCCGTCCATGGTTGCAAGTCTCAAGGCGCCGCCTGAGAAAGCTTTCGTGACCACATAGAGGCCATCATAATTTGGGGTGCATTTGCCCCGAGAGTCAGTGAGAAATGATTGTATCTTCTTGAGCACGAGGTCTCCTTTTTTGAAGACACGAGGTCGGACCTTTTTGTCGAACGCCCTCTTCATTCTCTGCTGATACAACTGACTGTGGCATAGTGTCGTGATTCGCTTCTCTTCAATCAGATTCAGTTCGTCGTGTCGGCTTTGACACCATTCAGCTTCGGTGAGCTTAGCTTCCATCAATACTCGGATTGAAGGGATCTCTACTTCTATGGGGAGAACTGCCTCCATGCCATATACTAGAGAGAAAGGGGTTGCCCCTGTTGAAGTGCGGACAGATGTTCGATAACCGTGAAGAGCAAAGGGTAGCATCTCGTGCCAATCTTTATAGGTTACAACCATCTTTTGAACGATCCTCTTGATGTTCTTGTTAGCCGCTTCTACCGCTCCGTTCATCTTGGGTCGGTAGGGAGATGAGTTATGGTGTTCGATCTTGAACTCAACGCACAACTCTTTCATCATCTTGTTGTTCAAGTTAGATCCATTATCTGTAATGATCTGGCTCGGAACACCATAACGGCAGATGATATTATTTTTTATAAATCGGACCACCACTTGTCGGGTTACATTAGCGTACGACGCTGCTTCGACCCACTTGGTGAAATAGTCAATGGCTACTAGAATGAACCGATGTCCGTTTGAAGCCTTAGGTTCAATCAAGCCAGTAATGTCAATTCCCCATATGGAAAAAGGCCACGGGGAAGAAAGAACTTTGAGATGTGATGGCGGTACATGAATTTTGTCGGAGTATATCTGACATTTGTGACACCTCCTCATGTACTTGTAGCAGTCGGATTCCATGGTCAACAGTAGTACCCTGCTCTTAAAATTTTTCTCGCCATTGTGTGTCCATTGGCATGAGTGCCAAAGGATCCTTCATGAATTTCTTTCATTAGCATGTCTGCCTCTGGTCTGTCGACACATCGGAGCAAGACCATGTCAAAATTTCTCTTATAGAGAGTGTCACCGCTCAGGAAGAAGTTTCCAGCCAATCTTCTGAGGGTTTTTCTATCCTTCCTTAGTGCCCCAGGTGGGTACTCTTGTTTCTGAAGGAAGCATTTGATCGTGATACCAAGGTTTATCGTCTATGACTGCTTCGATCGTGAAGAAGTAAGTGGGCCTTTCAAGGCGCATTATGTCGATCTTAGATAGGTCGTTCCATTGACCTACACTAATCATGGAAGAGAGAGTGGCTAATGCATCAGCCATGTGATTCTCCTCACGAGGGATGTGATGAAACTCAACTCTGTTGAAGAAGAGTAACAACCTTTTTACATAGTCCTTGTAAGGAATCAGTCCTGATTGGTATGTGTTTCAATCTCCTTTTATATGATTGATAACCAAGGCTGAGTCGCCGTATACGTCCAAGTTTTTGATCCTTAAATCAATCTCTTCTTCGAGACCCATAATACAAGCTTCGTATTCGGCCTCGTTGTTCGTACATTTGAACGTGAATCTGGAAGTGAAAGGAATGTGGGTACCCTGAGGGGTACCAATGATTGCCCCAATTCGGTTTCCATAATGATTAACTTCTCCGTCAAAGATTAGTCCCCACTGGGAACCTGGTTCTGGCCCCTCACTGGGTAACGGTTCATCGCAGTCTTTCATTTTTAGATACATGACATCTTCGTCTGGGAAGTCAAACCCGACTGATTCCTGATCGTCAATCAGTTGATGAGCCAAATGATCGGCTAAAATACTTCCCTTAATGGCTTTCTGAGCGTGGTACTCTATGTCATATTCTGATAACAGCATCTGCCAACAGGCAATTCTTCCCGTGAGAGCATGCTTTTCGAAGACATACTTAATTGGATCCATTTCTGAGATTAACCAAGTAGTATGACGAACCATGTATTGGCGAAGATGTTTGGCTGCCCAAGCCAAAGCACAGCAAGTTTTCTCGAGCATCGTGTACCGAGTTTCGCAGTCGGTGAATTTCTTGCTCAGATAGTAGATGGCAGACTCTTTCCTTTTGGTTTCGTCTTGTTGGCCAAGTACACATCCCATTGAGTCCTCTAGGACTGTGAGGTAAATGATCAGTGGTCTTCCTTCCACTGGAGGTGATAGAATTGGCGGATTCAATAGGTATTCCTTGATACTGTCGAAGGCAGTTTGGCAATCTTCTGACCAAACGCAATCCTGGTTCTTCTTGAGTAATTTGAAAATCGGCGCACATGTCGCGGTCATGAGGAATATGAATCTGGAGATGTAGTTCAAACGTCCCAAGAATCCTTTGACTTGTTTTTCTGTCCTCGGAGAAGGCATTTCTTGAATGGCCTTGACCTTGTCAGGATCAACCTCAATTCCTTTCTGGCTGACGATGAACCCTAAAAGTTTCCCTGAACGGACACCAAAGGTGCACTTGTTGGGATTCAAGCGGAGTTTGTATTTTCTCAAACGCTCGAAAAGTTTCGACAGGTGGGTCACATGCTCCTCTTCCGTCTTAGATTTTGCAATCATATCATCGACATATACCTCTATCTCTTTGTGTATCATGTCATGAAACAGAGTAGTCATGGCCCTTTGATAGGTTGCCCCGGTGTTCTTCAAGCCGAACGACATCACCTTGTAACAAAAGGTACCCCATGGGGTAATGAACGAAGTTTTCTCCATGTCTTTCGGCGCCATTTTGATCTAGTTATAGCCCGAGAATCCATCCATGAAGGAGAAAATTTTGAACTTTGTTGTGCTGTCTACCAGCATGTCAATGTGTGGTAAAGGAAAATCGTCTTTTGGACTTGCCTTGTTTAAATCTCTGTAATCAACACACATTCTGACCTTTCCGTCCTTTTTGGGAATGGGTACGATGTTGGCTAACCATTGAGGATATTCAGATGTAGCGAGCAAACCTGCGTCGATCTGTTTCTGTACCTCCTCTTTGATTTTGATGGCCATGTCTGAATGAGTGCGTCTCAACCTTTGCTTTACTGGCGGACATTCTGATCTTAACGGTAAGTGGTGTTCCACGATGCTGGTATCCAACCCTGGCATATCCTGATAGGACCAAGCGAATACATCGGGAAATTCTCTGAGAAGCTTTATCAAACTCTCTCTGGCAGTTGGACTGAGCAGCGCCCCAATCCTAATTTCTTTTCTCTCTTTTTCCGAACCCACATTGATCGTTTCCAACGGCTCTTTGTGAGGTTCAATGGACCTTTCCTCCTGTCTGAGTAGTCGGGAGATCTCTTCTGGAATTTTGTCGTCATTTTCTTCTTCAGCCTCGAATACCGGGAACTCAAAGTTGGGAGAAGGCATCGGATCATATGTTTCAACGGGGTTTAAAATAAGCAATCTGCATGACGTGATGATTCGTGTTTAGAAGAGATAGAGAGAATGCAAAAGTGTGTGCAGTATTATTTTACTGCTTGTTTTTATTTTTAAATTGTTTTTTAGGATTACCATTTTCTGAAAAAGCAAAAAGAGAAAACAGCAATTAATGCAGAAATTACAGAATGACGTTATTTTAATAATGAACAAGTCGATTCTCGAAACTATAGCCCTATAAAACAAAACTTTGTCGCTTTGGGCGAAGCGAAGAGGAAAATTTACAGAAAGCGAGCCCGATCAAAACATCCGTTTTACCTGGGCAGGGTGAAAGGTTAAAAGATGGCAATTACTTTGATTGGCGAACGACCTTCGGAGCATCAACAGCGACCCACTGGCGGCGAACTCCTCGGTGAATCACAAAGTTTGGCCCCTTCCTTGATTTGTCTTCAGAAATGACGCTGATTTCTGGTGGAGCGGGATCATTGGAATCTGTCTCCTAGGCAAAGTTGTCGTAGGAGAATTCCTCTGTTGTATTTTGCATAGTATTTGTGCTCTCAGGTAGATCTCCCCATCCAGTTGGCTGGATGTCTTCGAGCCTGATACGAGAGCTTTCGGGAGCGGTGTACTTGACCATATAGTCGTATTTTCCACTCGGTTGTCCCAAGGCGTCCCAAACTTCTTTGGAACTGGAGGAGTCATCTCTCTCAATGACGTTGACCTCGGGAAAAGCATAGTTGATGAATTCAAGTCCTGCAAACATTGCGAATTCATCTTCATGTTGAGTAGTTTCTGAATGACCTGAGTGTTGATCCCATGACATGGTGGGGACACAGGTATTCTGTTCAATGACAGTCAGCTGATTTTCATTACTCGGCTGACTTTATTGCCCCAAGTTTCCTGGGTAAGGTTGCCACATTGGCAGACCATCCATTGGGCCATAGTAGTTGTAGTCAAAGTTGTCTTTCATCGGAGTGTCTTCCTCTAATGAATTTGGCGGAGCACGACATCCTTCCGGATCACAATCTCCATAGATCATTTCGACATCTGATCGTGGTATAAATCTCGAACTCTATGCGGGATAGCAAAATTGCATAGGCACCTCTTCCTGAGACATATAACCGTCCTCATTAAGATAAGACTTCCATTCTTCATCTGTGTCAGAGGGATCTTCCTCATTGATAGCATGTACTGCTTGAGACACTAGGTGAAGAAAACCTCCACTCTGGAAGAAGTTCTGAATGGGATGAAGACTTTCATCGCTGGCAGCTGTCCGGGTACAGGTTACAGAAAAACCAAGACCCTTCTTTGTTTTATTGTCAATAGGAATGACAAGTTGTCCCCATCCTTTTGTATCGGTATTCTCGACCGCTTTGATAGCATCCTTGTATGAGGAAATCGAGGTTCCTCCTTGGGATTGTTCGTCCTTGTGTAGCGAAAGCGCTTAGAACTGGGTTTCGATTATCCCTTCTGGTTCCACATAGGTGGATGACGATAAATTGCTAACGAGCAAGGCCTGTTCCCCACAGACTGTGATGAGTTGGCCGTTGAGGGTCGAAGTGACCGCTCCAGCCTGATGTATCCAAGGTCTTCCTAATAAACAACTGTACGTTACGCGGATGTCCATGACCTGGAAAGTGACTTGGAAAGTGTGAGGACCGATAGTTATGGGAAGGTCGACTTCGCCGATAACTGTTTTTCTGGATCCGTCGAACGCTTTGACGACGACCTCGCTGGTTCTCATCGGAGGGCCTTTGAATGATAATTGCATCAAAGTGGACTTCGGCATAACATTCAGGGCTGACCCTGTGTCTACCAGTACGCTGGCTAAAGCATCGTCCTGGCAGTTAACTATAATGTTGAGCGCCATGTTATGATGGCGACCCTCTTCGGGTAATTCCTCATCACTAAATCCCAAATTATTGCAGGAAGTGATGTTAGAGACAATGCTATCGAACTGTCTGATTGTTATCCTGTTCCACAAAGGCTTGCTCCAAGACTTTCTGTAGAGCCTCCCTATGCGCTTCTGAACTGAGTAATTGTGATAATACCGAGATCTTTGAAGGAGTTTGTAACAGCTGATCAATAATGTTATATTCACTCCTTTGGATGAGCTTCAGCATCTCATCATTATTTTTCGAAAGGTTGGGATTACTGGATTGACCGACTGGTAGATCAGGAGCTTCCGTCTGAAGTTCCTTTTCTTTGTTAGGTTCCCCAACCCCTCGGTTGAAGATTCTACCACTCCGTGTTACACGACTGATGTCTGCAATATTCACGACGGAGGGTAATGGAATTTCCTTTCCATTTTCAATTGTTGTTGCACTGTATTTGTAAGGGATAGCCTTAGTTGATTCATATGGTAATGGTCCCGGTAGATAGATGACTATGGGAACCTTCTGATTTTTCTGACCGTTATAAGTAATCTCGATCCGTTCCCAGTTGGGAATTCTAGATTCGTCAAGCAGAGGGATGATGGCAAAAACATCCCTGGTCTGGTGACGACCAAAGATTATGACAACGTCCTCGACTTGATTGGCAAGGTAGTTTGGCGTCCAGTTGATGGGTCCAGAACCCGGATATGGGCGAATCTCTCCACGATCCACCTGACCCTGAAGAGCTGCTCTCACAAGGTAACACCCTTGTTTACTTTCCGAACAAACACTACAACGGTTATAGTTGTGTGGTGGCACCTGACCACCCCCACTTTGAATACAATGTAACCTCACTAGGTTAGTTTCCACAGATCGGACATCCTGAGTTTGACGCCGAGTGGGATTCCTGGTATTGATACTAATTTGCTGAGTATCTTCATCCATGTAGATTGGCATCCACCAGTTATTTAACAAGTGCTGAAGTGCCTCCTGGACAAGGGTACAACCTCGATCGCTTTCGCAACCTGCTTTACAACTTTAATAGTCGTGTGATATTAAGAATCCGAGTCAGACCTGCTCAGCATGTAACTCTACCAGGTTGGTATTCATCACGCGAATATCGAAGATCTGAACCATGTTGATCTGATAAGGGTTCCTATCATGGTAATCTTGGATCCATCCAAGATCTATCTGACGCTGGAGGGCCTCTTGTATGAAAGAGCATCCCTGTTTGTTTACCAAGCAAGTCAGACAGGAACTGTAATCGTGCCGTGGCAGTTTATGATACTGGTTTTTCCTTGAGTGCATTGCCACCAAGTTAACATCCATTGCACAGATATCGTGGTTCTGAATGACGTTGGAGTTCGTATAGACCATGTTAACTCCACGAACTCGGTGCTCTTAGATCCATCCAAGATCCATCTGTTCCTGCAGAGCTGCTTGTACTACAGAACATCCTTGATTGTTTTTAGAGCAGACATCACACTGGTGATAATTATGAGGTGGCACATGGCCATATCCACTCTGTCTACAATGCATCTTGACCAGATTGGTCCTTAATAAGAGTACATCGCGAATTTGGTAGACATTGTTAGACTCTTTCTCAATCAGGTTAACTACACCTTTCTCGTGTTGAGGCAGCGGGTTCGTGAGAACATTGGGATTCGTATCTTTAAAAGATAAGAGCCCGCTCCTAACAAGCTTTTGCACGTCGGATTTGAAATTGAGATAATTCTCAATGTTATGCCCTGATCCTCCTTGATGATAAGGGCATGTCTGGTCCACCTTAAACCAAAAAGGAAGATTTTCCGGTACTGTAAGAGGAGACTTAGTCTGAATGTGCCCCTTAGCCAGTAGTAACGGAAATAGTTCTGCGTACAACATGGGTATAGGATCAAACCCTGATGATCATGTTGTACGGTTGTTGTTGTATGGAGGACGAGCCTACTGAAGAGGCTGTTGTGTCATTTGCTGATTAGGTTGGCTCTGCGCAACCTGAGGTTGATACGTAGGAATAGGCGCAGGGCTGATAGCAGGAGTTACAGCTGCTACTGGTTGATAACGTCGCCTTTTCTTTCCGAGAGAGATATTCCCAATATCTTGCTCTTTTTTCTTAGAGAGAGCACTACCGTATCGTTTTGTACTACTCGATGATCCAGCGTCTTTTGCCAAACGTCCTTCTCGGACGGCTTCCTCAAGACGAACTCCCATACCCACCATCTCGGTGAAATCACTGGGTGCACTGGCAACCATTCGGTCATAGTAAAATGAGCTTAAGGTCTTTAAGAAGATCTTTGTCATCTCTTTTTCCTCAAGAGGTGGACAAATTTGAGCGGCAATTTCACGCCACCTTTAAGCATACTCCTTAAAGGTTTCCTTGTCCTTTTGCAACATCGATCTGAGTTGATCTCTGTCGGGTGCCATGTCCAAATTGTATTTGTATTGTTGGACGAAGGCAGTGCCAAGATCTCTGAATGTGCTAATCGTAGCACAGTTTAAATCCATGTACCATTTTAATGCAGCACCGATTAAACTATCCTGAAAGTAGTGAATCAGTAGGTCCTGATTCTCCGTCTGAGCTGACATTCGCCGAGCGTACATCACTAAGTGACTTTGAGGGCAAGAGTTACCCTTGTACTTTTCAAAGTCGGGCACTTGGAACTTGTGCGGAACTTTCACATTAGGGACCAAGCAGAGGTCTGCAACGTCCTTTCCAAATAGATCCTGACCGTGAATGTCTTGCAGTTCCTTCTGCATTTCCAAGAACTTTTCCTGGAATTCATCCATTCGGTCAAACATAGTTTCCTTTTTACCAAAAGGTATATGTGGAATCTGTCCTTCCGGGACAGTGTGCACCACAGGGGGTGGTACCGTGACTACGACAATAAATCTTGGCGTTTCCCGAAGTTTGTAACCTTCAAGAGTCTTCAGTATGCCCCTGGCACCTTCGCTTTCCCGAAGTTTGTAACCTTCATGCCCAGCGGCTTCTGTTGAGATCCCCTGATCTTCAGTGATCGGCGGAACATATCCTTCCGGGATATAGTTAACAGGCATACCCCAAGGACGATCTTTCGGCATTTGATACCTAGGATCATACTTCTCCACTATGGGCGTTGAGGTGACCTCTGAGATCACAGTTCTTTGTAGCTGAGCTTCTGCCATGGCTTGCATGTCGTTACGAAGCTTTCTCATATCCTCTCTCAGAGCGTCGATCTCTTCTTTCAACTCTCTGTTTTCTTCCTCAAGATCATCCATCTTTTTATGACGATTGGCCCGAGTATTGTACGAATGAGACAGTTTGACTCTAGAACCGAGACACAAACGTGAGATTCGTAGGTAAGAAGAATACGCGATGTGAGAATGATGAATGCAATGATTATATTAATTATTTTTTGGTTTAATAAAAATAAACTTCAACAATTAGATTGCAAATATCAAACAGTGGGGAAACCCCTTTTTATTGAAATTCAAAGGATTACAGAAATGGAAACATAGTAGATTACAAGGTGCAGAAACAGAAACCTAAGCTAATGGGTCCCGAGTCCTCTCTGAAGAGAAATCGGGTGCTGACTCTGGCATTTTCCTTTTCTTTAACCGGGGCTCTTGGGCTGTTGTCGGGTTGTCATTCCTTTGCCAAGTGAAAGGAGCGAGCAAATTCCTTTGGTCATCTTGATTCTCTACAGCATGTTGCTCCAAAATTTCAATAAGAGCATCTTTCTCTTTTAGTAATTGTTGTATTTTGATGCACTCTACGTCGAGGGTGCGGTACTTGTTCTTCCAAGACCTTCTCTCCTTTTGAACTTTGTTGAGAGTAACCTGAAGCTTTTTAGTTTCCGTCATGAAGTACATGACAGATTCCCTCGGCGGAAGAATTCCGTAACGAGGATATGGCATTTTTAGCTTGAGAGCTCTAGTTTGTACCCAATGGAGATAAGGCTCCACCGAGACACAGTTTGGTTTTCTTAGAGACTCTCGTCCTTTCTTATGAACGTGTTTCCAGGCCTGCACTATTTCCGTCTTTAGTGCTCTGTCACTTTCTCCTTCCTTGAAGAAAAGACCTTCCAGATGAACACCCCGTGGGACGTGTCTCATCGGGTATCCAAATTGACGACGAATGACAACTGGATGGTAATTAATTCCTCCTTT
Source organism: Lathyrus tuberosus (assembly GCA_022829125.1). Lineage (NCBI taxonomy): Eukaryota > Viridiplantae > Streptophyta > Magnoliopsida > Fabales > Fabaceae > Lathyrus > Lathyrus tuberosus. Next base: position 6,082,878 of record JALAZF010000043.1, read on the forward strand.
AGTTCCTATGAGGGGTACGTTGGGGACGTTTCCACAAACACCAATCTATATCAGAGTTGGTGAGGGACATGATTTCCTGCTACCAACGTAAGGCACTCTTGCAATCCCAAAAAGCAGCAGACTTGGGCAAGTGGGAGATAAACCATTTGTAGAGAAAAGGTACACAGCATGTGATCTCCCCTCCGCTGTACAAATTCCCTAAGTGTACAGAATGATACGCATCTGCGAGCAAAGTCGGTACAAGGTTTCCAATGAGAAAAACCTTAATGGAGTTGATATCGACGAAGTTATTGATGTTGGGAAACAAAAATAACCCGTAGGTGAGCAAGACAAAGACGCTTTCAAAAGCAATCACGTTTCCTATACTGGCAAAATACAGGGCTTTCTTTGTCAAGAACTGGGTTGGCAAACCTTGGATGCCACCCTTAGTGGTTTGGTGAGTCCTGACCTCGGACTCGTCCAAATGAATTGCTCTTGCAATGGTCTAATTCTTTGGAATTTCTTCCAGTCCGGAAAATGGAGCTCGATCAGTGATATGTAGATCAATCAGATGAGAATACTGCTCCAGCGTTGGTGCGAGCTGGTAATCCGGGAATGTGAAACAGTGATAAACTGGATCATAGAACTGAACGAGTGCGTCCATGATTCCCTCAATCACATGGACTCTTAACAGTGGTAGCAGACCTCCGTGTTTGGCTCTGAAAGCCTCTTGGTTTGTGATCATCCTCACCAAACCTCTCAAATCCTCTAGTTTTGGAACCTTGAAGGTGTACGTATGAGTTCTTCTTCTACCGTAATCCATTAGCACAATCCATTTCTCTGATATTTGCAATCACAGTCTTAGTTTAATTTGAAAAAATAGAGAGACTAGAAGAGAAAATTTTTTTGTTTTAATGTTTTTTAGATGAATGCATGAATGCAGCACACAAAAACATAGAAAAAACATGGGGTCAAAGGGTCGTTGTCATGAAGTCAAGGCTCTACCCATCCCCAAAGGTTTATACTAGGGTGATTTTTGTACCTGTACTCATTATCATCAGCTCCTCCCAGGAAAGCAAAACAACAAGCGGATCGCCAGCGAGTTGTAGAGCAATCTTAGAGTAAGTGCCATTCACCGAGAATAGATCACCAGCCTCAAATGAGGGTAGTATCGCGTGACAACTATTTCCGATAGTTTCCGCACTACAAAAGGGTTGGCTCCTCAGCTTCTCAGACATCACAATCGGCCCATTGTCTAGGTGAGAGAATGGGTTGCATTAGTCAGCCTCCACTGAGGTTGATGGTCGACCTCGTCGTCATCACTTATCTTAAGTGTATACTCAATCTTTCCACATGCGGCATCACACGCATTCCCATTAGCAGAAAAATAAACACGTATAGCAATTAGGAAAAGTAGTATATATATTTGTCCTAATCATCCTAAACCTTTAAAGCTATGAATCCTAAGTTCCTGATAGAAAATGGGTTCCCCGGCGGAATTACCATCCTGCGGTTTCATTTCAAATTAACGGCGTTTTGACCTAAAATCCTAGTGACGTCAAGGTTTCTACCTAGGGGACAAAAAAGAACAAGATCCCAAAAGAGACCCCTTGTCATCCCCGGCAGAGTCGCCATTTTTCTGTAGCGAGTGATTTTTGGATGTGGTTGCGAAGCACAATCGCTCTGGTACTACAGTTCGATTCATTTGTTATCCTATTAAAGCCGATGAAGGAAGGGAAATAGATGTCTCCAACTAACCCTACTTGCATACTGAGGTTAAACAGTCAAAACTGTTGGTTTACAGATGCTACAAAGATTTGGGGTTTCTCCTAGGTTATTTTGTTGACGAGGGGATTTTTAGGCTATTGGTTAGGATGTTAGGCCGGATATATGAAAGTATGGGATTTTGGGTTTTTGTTTAGTGTGCTCGCTAAGATTTTTCTTTCAATCTTATGCCTACATATTCCCGTTTACCGAAACAGGAAAATCAGAGCGTTCATAGTTCCTCTTATTCTATGGGAGGAAATGGTTGTTTTGGTGTCTTGTTCAAAGCCCAAGACGTGAAGCGAAAGGTGGTTTGTATCTTGTTTAAAGCCCAAGATGTGAAGCTGAAGAGTCTATTCGTATCTTGTTTAAAGCCCAAGATATGAAGCTAAAAGGGTGTTGACTTTAGAGAGAATTTGTCATCTCTAAAGGGGTCTGTTTGTCACAACTGTTGGGTGACTGACTGTAAAGGAGGATTACTTTAACCGGGATTTGTGATTCGGCAATGCCATAATTTCCTTTATAGGGGATTTTTAACCTGAAGGAGAAGACTTTAACTCAGTGTAGAGCAATGCCATCTTTCCTTAGGAATTTCTCATGCTAAAAGAGGGACAGTGGCATGGATGTAGATGATCCAGAGGTTTGACGCTTACAACAATTAGATGAAGGGAAAGGAGTTGTTGATGTTTGTGTACTGTGAACGAGGCACAACTTTGATGCTAAAAGGTTGATTGGATCAACCAATGGTTTTCTTATACAAAGCCTAAGAGGAGGCTAATATGTGTCTCGTACAAAGCCCGAGAGAGAGGCTAAAAGGTTTTGACTCGACGATGGAATCTTTCGGTATCTCGTGTAAAGCCCGAGATGGAGGCGATTTGACTCAACAAGAGAGTTTTTTGTATCTTGTACGAAGCCCGAGATGGAGGCTAAAATTTGTTTTGCTCAATAAGAACCTTTTTGTATCTCGTATAAATCCCGAGATGGAGGCGAAAGGGTGATCGACTCAACGAGGGAGTCTCTTATGTGTCTCGTACAAAGCCCGAGAAAGAGGCTAAACGTTGTTTGACTCCGCTGGGGAGAATCATTGTATAAAGCCCAAGAGAAGGCTAACTTCACTGGAGAAGGATCATTATACAAAGCCTAAGAGGAGGCTATGGTTGCTATTTTAGTTGAGTGACAGGTCCATTATGCTGATTTAAAGAGAAAATCAGTTCTTATATGAGCAACACTGTACTCAAGGATTTAGTTCGAGGATCCGGGTTATTCCGGTTCTTTAAGGAAGTGGGAAATCTGAAGGGTATTGAGACTATCCGAGTCTACGGGTTTTCTTCCTATTTAACGAAGAGGTCACTTGAGAATGTCTGGAAGACTCAAGGAGATTAGACTGTCCAAGTCTAGAGTTTCATCTTTTGTACTATGCTTTGAGAAACAGTAGTATACTCTTTGAAAAGACTGTTCTATGAAGATGACTAAGTTCTGATCCTATACCTCTAGGAGGTCGTCGGGATAATTTGTACGAAGCCCAAGAGGAGGCTAGAGACTTTTAAGAAGCTGACGGGTCCTTGTACGAAGCCCAAGAGGAGGCTATCATTCCCGGAGGAAGAAATCATTATACGAAGCCTAAGAGGAGGCTGTGAATACTTCTAAGAAGTCGAGAGGTCCTTGTACTAAGCCCAAGAGGAGGCGGGGGTTACTTTTAGGAAGCCTGTGGGTCCTTGTACGATGCCCAAGAGGAGGCCGATGCTTTTAAGAAGCCCGTGGGTCCCCAAACCCCGAGAAATTCAAGACAGGCTATTCACAAGGAATAGATCAAGCCAGGAAAGTTCGAGAATTTGTAAGAAACTCAAAGATGCCATTCACGGAGAATACATTCATCTCTGGGAGTAGAGTTTCTTGACAATTCCTAATGAGGACAGCCGAAGAGAAGACTGTATCTGGTGATCCTATTGGGGATCTAGTTGTCTATTTCTACGAATAAACGAAACGGCGTCACCTAGTTCTAGACGTAGTTGCCGGGGAAACTCGAAATATCTATACTATTATTACACAGTTGATATGAGTTTATGAAAGAAGACTTACAGCGAAACAGCCCCATAATACAGTTATATGTATATGAAAGCGGTAAATGAAAGCAATAACCGCTTACTCGGTTGTAGAGCTTCCATGCTGTTTGGTTAGTTGTTCAACAAAGAAAGATTGAAAACAACATTATATTCAAAATCAAAGGAGAGAGTGCTTTAAAAAAGAAAGATTTGGGACTTACAACTCAAGGAGAGGCCCAAGGTTTTATCAGTGAGCGCACTCTTGTTTTTGTACAGAGGGACTTATACAAGTGACTGAGGCCCAAAAATGATTTGGTCAAAAAAAGGATTGGGTCTTACACTCTATTAGAGGCCCAAAAGTTTTGAAAATGATTTATGAGGGTTGAATTAATCCAAAAACCCTAATTTGTTTTCAAAATGTGTTTTAATTGAATAAAAATTCAATTAAAATGATCGAAATTGTTTAACATAGGAAAAACAAATTGTGATCTTGGATTAATGCTTCAAAAATTTAGTATTGACCTACAAAATAATTAGAAAGCATTAAAAGTTGCAAAATCAAGGTGGAAAAAATATTTTAAATGTTAAAAACAATTAAAACATTAATTCTATGCAAAAATATCAATTATACAAAATAAATAATATTTTTGGGATTTTTTGGGAAAATAAAATACTTTAACATTTTTGTGAATTATTAAAAAAAGAATCAACTCAAAATTATTAAAACTCAGAGAGAAATTAATTTTTGAATCAATTAATTTTGAGGAAAGCATCTGTTTGATGGCTTTGGTGTACTTAAACTGATCACAATTGAGCTTTATTTATAGTAGAGCAAGTTTGTTTTGCAAAGTATAGTGAATGGCAACTGCTTAGTAGGTTTGGCCAATGTTGGCAAATGAAAATCCAAGTCTCCTCTAGCCATTGACTAGAGGTTAGGGCACAGGCTGCTGGTTCCCTTGGTCTTGGATAAGTCTTGAGTGAATTCAGTTGAGAATGGCTCAGTCCATTCCACCTTGATGCTTCCATTGAATGCTCCAATCCAAAATTGGAGTCTTGTCTCGATTTTGGCAATTCTAGGTTCAACATGCTATTTCTTGTTCCAAAGACTTTTGAGGCTTGGCTCAGTGATTGTCCCCTTTAGATTCAATCCTCAGAGGTGTCCAAGTGGATAGGAGCATTTGGATTTGGCTGATTTTGGCAAATCGACCAAAAGTGTAAAATCTGCCTTGCCTTGACAGATTTCAACAAGGTAACTTGCCAATGTTATATCTTATGACTCAAATTGAATTTGGTAATGTTCTTGGTCATTTTGGAAAGCCCTTACATGATACAACAACTGTTTGAACATGTTTGGTTTTGATCTCTTTTGAATCCAATTGAAAAAACCCCCTACATTTGGCAAAAAGTAAGGTAAAATCTGACTTAGTGAAATTTTCACTAAGTGTTGGACCAAAGTGACTTTTCATGATTTTGATCACTCCATAACTCAAAATCCATGAGGAATTTGGACATAGGTCAATATGAAGCTTTTGTAGAGGGCAATGAGATCTACAAATCAAGCTTTGAATGGGGAGCAATGGCCTTGTGGTTTAGGAGTTATGGTCCTCCAAAGTTGGCACATTAGTGTCACTTTTTCCATAACTTAGAAATTTTTCTAAGTTTTTATGGTTACCCCTTTTACAAGTTATCCCACTTTCTTTGATTTTTCTTGATGAATGATGATTCAAATCATACATTAACATCATTTTAGGGTTAAAAATCCATTTTGGTGAAAAATCTCAAAAAGTCAAAGTTGACTTTTGTGCGCAGTTGATTTTTTATCAAATGAATTCCAAACTGTGCAATTCTTCAGGAAATCATGTCCTTGACCTAAATGAAACTTGATGGACATGTTCCATGGGTGTCATAGGGTATATTGAATCATGTCTTAGGGTTTGGGAGCATGTCCTGGTCAAAAGTCAAAGTTACAGTTGACTTTCCTCGCGAAACCCTAATTGTGGTGCAGATGAAATTGAAACTTGTTGCTCAAGCTTCTTGGATCAATCCATTGTTCCAAATGGATCAATATGGTATATTAAAGACCCTCAAATCCTCTCTTGAGGTCTTGGCTCATGATTTGCCCCAAAAGTCAACTTAGGGGTGAATTAGGTCAAGAAACCCTAATTCCTGATTTTTAGTGAATGCATCCCCTGAGGCAAAAGTGACTTGATGATTGGGTTCATGATGTCCCATGGAGTATATTAGGTTATGTTTTGGATCATTGGCTTGTGCCCAGATGAAAATTTTCCATTTGGAGGCCCTGGTCGATCAAAACCCTAATTTGGTGACACTGTCGATCTTGAGACTTAATCCACCTAGAAGGGAGCAGCCTTGTGCTTAATCCTTGAAGTGGGAGTCCTTTTGATCCATTGTGGATATGTTAGAGGTTAGACAAGTTGAAAATCAAGTCAATCCTTGATTGATCCTTTGTCTAAGAGCTCTGAGAGGGCTTAAAACCCTAATTCTGATTGTAGTGAATGCTCAACAACCCTTGAGGCATTTGATGAGGCATGATGGTTCATCCATATTGTGATGATGATTTGCACAATGATGAGAAATCTTAGTGGTCAAAATTTGGGGTATGACACTGCTTTGCCGCTAAAATAGCTGATTCAAAACCCAACAACTCATGGGTAGAGTCAGCTACTACATCCAGCTCTGCACCCTCTAAATTTTTAAACATAACAGAATCTTCCAAAAGGAAATTATCGTTAGAATTCCCAACCAAACTGGTTTGCTTCCAACTAGGAATCAAAGGACCCATTTTAAACTGTTTCTCTTCCTTTTCATCCCAACCGTCTAAACCCTCGTCCCCATTGAATTTTCTCCAAATACTCTCAGAAGATGAAGAAGATGAAGCTTCTCCACTATTGACCTCCGTCTTACTCAAGGAAATACGTAAAGGTCCATGAGAGTCTTCCACCATCTTTATATTAAACATTTTCCCGTTGATGTCAACCTTTAAGAATTCGTTCAACGCCATGGCACAGTTGGTTCGGATCAAAATCCTTGCTACATCCATACAATCTCCTTTAATAGTGTTATCGTCCACACAAACGTAGGTACCCACCATCTTCGCCAAGAGTTCAAAGAAAGAGAAGCTCCAAGCATGACAGGGAATACCGTAGCACCGAAGCCAAGTCATCGTTTCCTTATCAATGTCATCCTCTTTGCATTTTCTGATGTCTGAGAACCACTGGCGCCACCAGGTTTCAGCTTCCTTTATCAAGTCCTTTATCTCACCTTCTTCATTTTCTTCAAGCAGACAAAGATTAGCACCTAAGGGTGTAACTTTGATCGAAAAAAGTCCTTCTAGTTCAAAATTATTCTAGATATTATATGACATTCCAGGATCTAAAACCACGCCGACGATTGCACTACTGAATCTATCCACCACCGCCTCTTCCGCCTGAAAACTCAGAACATGAGGTTTCTTTTGATCATGATCTGTCCGCCTTATATTATTAACGACTTCAGCAAAAGACTTTACTCCCCTCCTAGAGTCAAAACCACCTTCTCTTTTGACAGAATCTCCCTTAAAATTAGGATCTCCTTTCTTATAATCAGCATTACTCCTCCTATTTCTGCCCTCTGATCCATCAAAGAAATATTTTCCAGCTCTCCCAAATCTCGAAATATTAGCATAGATTTTATGATTGTCGATAAATATATTGTCCAACTTGATTGCCAGAGTTCTTACATCAACAACATCGCCAAACCTTGTGAAACCAAAACGTTTCCCGTATTTATTCCTTTTCTGGGGTATAACCACCTCTCTCAACAATCCGTAATCAGCGAAAATATTGAACAAATCCTCCGCTGATGTCTTCTCGGGAAACTCAGAAAAGTAAAAGGATCAATCTCCCTCCATGTCTTTCAATTGCTTAGTCCCACGTCTTGGAAAAGAATCCCATCTTCCCCTAAACTCCTTCTTATTACCATGCCCAAGAACCTTCGTCCACTCCATAATTGTTGAACTTAAGAAGCTAAAGAGTTATCTAGAGAGAAGTTGCTTTATCTCTCTCATTACTCATTCTTTGTATGTTAGTATGCCTTTCTTCTTTAATTCACATTTATTTATCTATCTTGGGTGAGACTTTGATGTTAGGCTTAGGACATTTTTCGTTCATCTGTCTCACTTGCTTGGTTGTCACCAAGGTTGTTAAAATCGTAATTTAAAATCTAAACTTTTAGATTTTATGTTGTTAGGTTGATATTTGGTGTTAAAACGCAAATAAAATCGTTTTTAACTAAAATCATATACTAAAACGATTTTACATGATTAAAATCTCTCATAAATCTATAAAATCGTGTTAAATCTTTGAATTTTACTCTTTGAAATTATTTTACCTTTTTTTTTTTTGCTTGAAATTTTAAAACACGGCCCAATAAAACTTCTCTCACTTTATTATTTTATTTACTTTAAATAACCTATTTTTTCATTAGACATTAGACTTTTCATTTACCAGAGCAATGAAAATTAAAAACTTTTGAACTCTAATGTCCCTTCTCTTGTACGACATCGGACCGGAACTTCAACGACAATATTCTGTGAGCTTTCTTCTTTGATTGGTAAGTATCTAAAAAGTGAATCTTCTCCACAAATAAAAAATAGAACAATGTTATGTTACTATTTTATTATGTGATTGTATGTAACCTTGTTTTGATACTATAATTGATAATATATATATATATATATATATATATATATATATATATAAAAGGTAAACTCTACGAGTTTATGTTTAAATTTTACATAGCCAAAACTAATCAAGGTAAAAAAATCAATTCTAACTAGTATTTAGTTATGCAGTCATAGCTTTTCTCACAGAACCTGCTGGTCTGTTTACACCCCACTCAGTTGAAAGCAAGCATTTAGATTGCTTTGTTGAAGCTGTTTCATCCGCTAGTGGTACTAGTTCTACTATTATCATGTAGATAATAAATTATTTAAATAAGTCATCCTCACATCTAGATTGTGTGCTATATAAACTGTATAGATTGACATTTTCAATTTGTCCTTTACAGGTGTCCAAGTGATTTAAGAACTGGAGTTATGATACCGCTTTAACATAAGTTGCAGAACTGCATGCTAAGGTAGATTGATAGTTTTAATATTAAATCCTTATTATGTATTGTGGGGTGTCTTATTTATCTTCTTATCACTGTGTACTACTACGAAAAATCCATTTAACAACGGTTGAGAATGACATATAATAACGCGAGAGCGTTGTTATGTAGATTGTTGTTGTATATAGAATACTTACAACGACGGCCTTGTATGCGTTGTAATAATGAGGAAAGCGCGCTAACTATCACAACGGTTTTACATTATACCGTTGTAATAAATATAATTGTCCTCGGTGCGATTCCCAACAGCACAATTTTGATATTTATTTTTTGTTGGACAGCGCGCCAGATATTATAACGGTTAGGAAATATAACCGTCGCTAAAGTTTCAGCAAAATTAACAAATATCATCCTGCTTTTATAATTAATCCCATTTTTTTACCTGTATTATTGTTCTCCATATCTCAGCACAGCAGAAAAATACAATTCACATTTTGTGATACAGTTTTCATAATAATATTAATCGTGTCATATTCATAATATCATATATATCAGATTACAGTTTATCAGAACAAACAACCTACATAAATAAAATATCACATATATCATATTACAGTTTACACACATTACATAACTTCACATAATTGTAACTTGGTGTATTGGTATCTTGTCTCTTGGTGTCTTGTTTCCTGGCCTGGTGTCTGGACTCAAAATACCTATGATTTCAAATAATTATACTTGTTAGTAAAAATAATTCTAAACTATAACATACAATTAATATATTATGAATAAATAATAAATTACGTACTTGTTAATTTTCCCATATGCCTTCTTCATGATCTAGTCGTATAGCATGCACGGCATCTCCATCAACTTCATCATATGAGGTAGGAATTTGTGTTGTGTAAGAAGGTGTGGACGGAATATCAAGACTTTCATCACTAAGAGGAATGTATTTTCCTTGGAGAACGATTGATCATTTCCTCGATTTGTCCGATGGATCGGAAACATAGAAAACTTGTTTTGCTTGAGAAGCCATGATGAATGGTTCTGTATTAAAATATGTCTTGCCAAGGTCGACCCGGGTGAATCCTAAGTCATCAATGTCTACACCATTACTATTATTGGGAACCCACTTGCATTTAAATAAAGCCACTTTGAAAATAACATAATCAATCTCCCAAATCTCATCAATGACACCATAAAAAGCGGTAGTTGCCAATACCGGATTCTTATCTTTCAAACTAGAGAAATACATCGATTCGGCTTCAACCATAACCCCACTATTTTGCATTGTACTACGATCATCTTTTGATTTTGTATAAAATGTATAATGACCAATGTCGTATGCACTCCAGGTAATGACACAAAATTTTGGCCCGTACGACAACCATCTAAGTATCTCGGATGCACTAGGATCATTAGATACACTTTTATTAAACCAATCCATAAATCTATTGTTATGCTCTATCAACAACAACTTGTCATTCATTCGGGGATATTTTTTCTTCATAAGTCTTTTGTGAGTATCTATGAAAGGTTGAACCTCATCTATATTATTCAAAATATAGAAATGTGATTGAATAACTACATCCCGAGCCATTGACCTAACATTTAGACCTTGAATACCTCTTCCGTCTGTGTCAGCATGACGAGACTTTGGAATTCCTATAGAATCTGCATCCGACAAATAGTTTGTATAAAACTCAACAGCTTCTTCTGTGATGTACCTTTCAATAATCGAAGCTTCCGGTTGGTGATGATTCTTCGTATATCCTTTAAAGATCTTCATATATCGCTCTATTGGATACATCCACCTTAAATAAACTGGACCACAAATTCTGATTTCTCTTACGAGATGAACAAGTAAGTGAACCATAATGTCAAAAAATGATGGCGGAAAATACATCTCCAATTGACACAAGATTATGGCAGCCTCATCTTCTAATCCATCCAATTTTTTGCAATCAAGAACTTTATTACATATGGCATTGAAGAATAAACACAGTCTCGTTATAGTTACTCTCACATTTTTTGGAAGGATCCCACGGATAGCCACTGGTAGAAGTTGTTGCATCAATACATGACAATCATGAGATTTTAAACCAATTAACTTGAGATCTTTCATTCATCATCGGTTAAAGGTTTAGGAGCCTCACCAAACTCTTGCTCTCCATTAAAAGCCTTTCGCAATCTACGATAAGGATGACCCGGTTTTAGAAATTTTTGATGCCCAAGGTAAACGGTCTTTTTTCCAAACTCAAGTTGGTGATAACAAGTATCACCTTCACATATAGGACACGTTTTATGTCCTTTGACACTATATCCCGCCAAGTTACCGTAAGCCAGAAAGTCGTTAATTGTGCAAAATAACATTGCACACATATTAAACTTTTCCCCAGAATATGCAACATCAACTTCAACGCCTTCATCCCACAAGAGTCGTAAATCATCAATTAATGGACTAAGATAAACATCTATGTCGTTACCAGGTTGTCGTGGTCCAGAAATCATCATACTTAACAGTATATATTTGCGCTTCATGCACAACCAAGGAGATAGGTTGTAAATAGTGAGAAGAACAGGCCACGAAGTATGATTAATGCTCATATTACCAAAGGGGTTCATTCCATCGGTGGCAAGCCCAAGCCTAAGATTTCTTGGCTCGACTCCAAAATCCGGAAACAACGAATCAATTTTCTTCCATTGCAAAGAATCAGCTACATGGCGAATGTTTCCATCACGAATCCTTTCATCTGCATGCCATCTAAGATTCTTTGCGTCATTCGAATTAGCAAAAAGTCTCTTTAATCGTGAAAGTATTGGTAAGTAGCATAACACTTTAGCAGGAGGATGCTTCCTACTAACATTGTCATAGTGATCATTGTCATCACCATTGCTAGCCTTCTGCTTGTAACGCGACACACCACTTTTCGGACATTGAAACAAGTCTTCATACTCTTTCTGGAATAATATACAATCATTAGGGCAAGCATGTATCTTGATATACTCCAGACCCAGTGGACACAATATCTTCTTGGCCTCATAGCAACGATCCGGCAATTTGTTATCTTCTGGTAACATTTACTGTAGCAATTCAAGTAATTCCGTGAAACTTTTATCAGACCATCCATTTTTTGCCTTCAGATTAAACAACTTTAACACCGCCGAAAATCGTGTGAACTCTGTGCATCCCTTATATAAAGGGGTGTCTTTATCACTACATAAATTATCATAAAGATGAGCATTCATAAAAGAAGATTCCTCAATATCACAGAACATATCCTCTAGGTGATCTTCCATATATTCATCTTCCTCCACTCTTTGACTTTGTGACGCCCGACTTTCCTTATTATCCACCTCACCATGCCACGCCCATATTATATAATTTTGACATATACCATCACAACAAAGGTGATTGTGTATTTCTTTCTTTGTACCCTTTTTTATATTAGCGCAAACAACACAAGGACAATAAAAGATACCATCACTGCCGGGAAGATGTTTATCAGCGTATTCAAGGAATTCACAAACTCCGTTCTCATAAACCGGATCTAATCTATTGGCTTTCATCTAACTACGATCCATTACAACTTCTGAAATTTATACATGTATAATAATGTGAATGACACACAAAAATCTAATCCAAAAACTCAAGCATAAGCATATACAATATGAACAAAGAAAAAATCAATGAAGATGTACTCTAATACTAAACGTAAAGCATATGAAACATCTCATTCTGACTTGAGCATATATAATATGAACAAAGAAAGAAGGAATGAAGATGTTGAAGAGAACCTTACTTCGAAACTGAAGAAGCAAATGAATGATGAAGACGGTCAATATTTGAGCATAAACCAAGAAAAAAGGAATGAAGATGTTGAAGAGAACCTTACTTCGAAGCTGAAGAAGCAAATGAATGAAGACGATCAATATTTGAGCATAAACCAAGAAAAAAGGAATGAAGATGTTGAAGAGTACCTTACTTCGAAGCTGAAGAAGCAAATGAATGAAGACGGTCAATATTTGAGCATAAACCAAGAAAAAAGGAATGAAGATGTTGAAGAGTGTAAAGGTTAGGGCGTTGCTGGCTCACTTGTTCGATTAGGGCGTCTTATGAAAGAAATACATAATAAGTTTTGTTTTAATTTATCAGTAAACCTTTTAATCTCGGTGGAGAAATAAACCGTAGTGAAATCTTAAGTGAAATGTATCCTAAAAAAAGGTAAAAATGTGTTGCAGGGAATCGAAGCCTGTTACATTTCATTTATTACTACGGTTGTTCATCTTAACCGTTGTAAAATAATTTACAATTTATTTTTTAAATAATGGACTTAAGTGACACACGCTAAATGTACTCTACAAAATGGAAAAAATGTAGTTGCAGGGAATTGAAGCTTGTTATATTTCATTTATTATTACGGTTGTTCATCTTAACCGTTGTAAAATAATTTACAATTTATTTTATAAATAATGGACTTAATTGACATACGCTAAATGTACCCTAAAAAATGGAAAAAATGTAGTTGCAGGGAATCGAAGCTTGATACATTTTATTTATTACTACGGTGGTTTTATTCAACCGTCATTAAATGACCCAGCTTTTAAATGGGCGCGAAATTTTTAACCTATTACAACGGCATAAAAGGATGCGTTGTAAGCCTGGCGTTGTTGTTTTAGCGTTTTGTAGTAGTGGTGTTAAGCTATATATAGATGGTGTATTCTTTGTTGTGCTGCTCTATAGCTCTAAACTAGCTTTATTGTAATTGAACTGTGAAAATAAATTTTATTTTCTGCTAGTGCTTTTATACCCGGTTTTTTACTCTCATGCACAGTAAAGTCTGTTTCTAGTCTCTTTTATAGCAAGTTACCTATTTCACAAGCTTCGCTTTAGGGGATTTAAATAAATGTACAGTATTGAAAGGAAAAAGAATGCCACAAGTGTGTGTATATATATATATATATATATATATATATATATATATATATATATATTTGAAATGTTTATAATTAATAATCTCTACTACAAGTATTATTTTATCAATGTCTATCAGAGGTGTTGCTATCTATATTCTATAATGCTTTGCATGTTGGGCATCTTTCTGAGCTGTGAGCTCCATTTCTTCTATAACAGCATGCCTATTCCGTATAAGAGACATGTTGATGGCACAGTATAAAGATTCAAGATCAGACTTGTAGCACAAGGTTTGAATTACTTTGAAACCGTTTCACCAGTGGCCAAACTGTCCACTGTGAAGCTTTTGCTTGCCTTGGCTTCCATTCGTGGTTGGCATCTTCATCAATTTATTTCTGCTGTGAGGCTTTTTCTTGACTTAGCTTGCATGCATTTTTCTGATGTTTTTTTTTACCAAGCCTTCATTACCTTACTTCTTTCATTCGATGCTTTCCAAGCTTGGTATGGTGGGCATGTTCCACCTTCAAACTTTGGGGTAATAGAAGAAGCAAGTCAAGAAGTCAACATATAAGACTCTAGTTGATTTTCCCTCTTTCTTCCTTTAATTCTTGCACTTGCTTAATTTCCTCGAATTCTGTTATGTCATGCTAACACTCTCAAACAAAGTTAGTTACTTACTAGCTTTCTCATTCACTTTATTGTATAAATACATTTGTATCACCATTTTGTTCATTCAAAGAAAATCATAATTTTCTCTCCATAGAAGAATTCTTGATCATGGAGTTTTACTCGTAATCAATAAGCACACGATGTTTGATAGTAAAGTTCGGCCAATTTTTTCTCTGTCACCAACTGATAAGGTAGTAACACACAACTATCTTCTTAGATCTAGGATTCTTCCAAAATACACACATAAAACATGAAAGAAGAAGAAAAATGTAAGTTTCAAATTAATTCCATACTCAATTCAACAAGTCACTAGCTTAAATACAAACATAGCCCTAATGGGCTGAATAACAGGTCAGACCCAAAATAACAAAGCAACATAATATTAATACTAAAAAGAAGTAATCCATTTTATTCTAAGTTATAGTCTACCATCCATTTGGGCTTGTTTTTAATTCTATTGGGCCTGCTAACAGTACTGTCCGGCCCAAGGACATCCTTGTCCTCAAGGATGGGTGTTGGAGATTTTTTGGATTGTTTGAAAGAAGAAGCCCAATGCACAGGCCCACCCGTCGAAGATTGAAGTGGCGCTGAAGAATGAATTGTTGAGGGAAGAGAAATTGGAATGGTCATGTTGGGGCTAGGGGTATTGGAAACACGCGAAGGTGTAATGAGGTTAGGTGGGATAAGTGAGCTGTCATGCGTTGGAATGTGGGAAAGCTGGGGAAGTGGATTTTTGTTGGATATGGGCAGTGTGTTTGAAGGGGTAAGTGTGGGGTTAGGTGAAAGTGTGGTTTCCAAGTCAGACGCATGTACTTGATGTGAGGAGGCACGGTTTCCCAAAAGCTGAGACTTCACGTGGGGTAGGTCATTTGGTACGGAAAAATCTTGGGAAATCTTATTAAGTGGATCATAACCCTCTTTCACATTCATTTGCTCCCATTCATTTTCGTCTCTCTCCCTTCCTTTTCTTTCCTTAGTTTTCTTCAACACCTTGCACTCTCTCTGAGGATTCCAACACTTTTCTATTTCCGTTGTCACAACCTTGCAACTTCTCTGATGGATCAAACACTTCTCTTTCGCGACCTCGTCCTTGTTTTTACCATTTTCTTTCGTAGGAGATAAAAGCACCTTGCTGCTCTGACACAGCAAGGCCTCGTTTTGTTCATCGAAATGGAGTTGTGGTGAGTCTTCCTTGTTTGCCACTTGTTCCATATGATTACCTTTGTGAAGGTCTAATCCCACTGTTGTTGTTTTAATAGGAGACTCAGTTCTTTCACTTGCATGTAGCGGATCCGAGTTTTCGGTGTCGAACTCAGAAGGGATCGGACTAAAATTTGGCGTCTCTGTCCTTGCATTGAAGGTTCTCAGCTGAGAAACATGGAAGACGGGGTGGATCTTTGATGAAGGAGGAAGTTCCAACTTGTACGCAACCTTTTCGATTCGGCTCAGGATTTTGAAGGGCCCAAAGTACCTTTTGGCAAGCTTGTTAGAGACACGATGTTGTACGGATGTCTGTCTGTATGGTTGCAGTTTGAGCAACACAAGGTCTCCAACTCTAAAGGTAACATCTAAATGTTTTTTATTACTTTGATCCTCCATGGTTTTTCTGCTCTTTTCCAGATTATGTTTCAATTGGTTTAACAGTTCCTCTCTTTGTTGTAAGGACATATCAAGTGCCTCAAGCGCAATAGATCCGGAAGTGTAATGCGGAAAGGATGGTGGAGATCTACCGTAGAGGGTTTCAAACGGAGTTATCTTGATTGCGCTATGGAAAGTGGTGTTCTGCCAATATTCCGCCAAGTGTAAGTATTTAAACCACTGTTTGGGTTGTTCACTAGTAAAACACCGTAGATACGTCTCTAAACAACGGTTAGTGACTTCTGTTTGCCCGACTGTTTCTGGATGGTAGGCGGTGCTGTATTTCAAGGTGGTACCTTGAGAGCGAAACAGCTCTTTCCAGAAGGAGCTGAGGAACAGTGGGTCTCTATCTGAGACTATCGAGTTTAGGATGTCGTGTAACCGACAGATCTCGACGGAGAAGCGGAGAGCCAAGTCCTTTGCTAAATATTTTGTTGGGAGGCCTATGAAATGGAAGAATTTTGTGAGTCTGTCACAGATTACCCAGATCGTTGTGTGGCCAAAGGAACTTGGTAAGTGTGTTATGAAATCCATGCTTAAGTCATCCCAAACCTTTGTTGGAATCGGCAATGGTTGAAGCAATCCTTGTTTACGTGTTGTAAGGTTCTTGTTTTGTTGACAAACTAAGCATTGCTGACAAAACTATTTTGTGTCTTTGTAGATCCCTGGCCAAAGGAAAGAAGAAGAGATACGTGCAAGAGTTGGATGGAAGCCAGAGTGACCAGCTGTGGGAGTAGAGTGAAATTCCTTCAGGAGATTGTGTCGTAATTCGTCCACCTGGGGTATGTAAATTTTATTTTTGTAGAATAGAAGTCCGTCCTTAATCTGAAAACACGGATGGGCTAAAGGCTCTTGCATGACTTTGACTTTAAGGTTCTGACCATTTGTATCGTTTTCATAGTACTGCCTGAGCTGGTCTATCAAGAGTGGAACTGGTGAAGAGATGGAGATGCGAATGGCAGCTTCTTCAGAATGCATGCGGCTCAAAGCATCAGCAACTTGGTTCGATTTCCCAGGTTTGTAAAAAATTTTGAAGTTGAACCCTTGCAACTTAGCAGCCCATTTTTGTTGTTGGGGAGTTTGAATATTTTGCACAAGCAAACTTTTTAAGCTCTTTTGATCAGTGTATATGTGAAAATGCCTACCAATCAGATATTGACGCCATTTTTTTACAGATTCTGTAATGGCGTACATCTCGCGAACATACACTGAAGAAGCTTGAAGACGGTTGCACATTTTTTTGCTGAAGAATGCCAGTGGATGACCTTGCTGAGATAGGACCCCACCAATTGCAACTGCTGAAGCGTCGGTCTCCAGCACAAATGTTTGGGAGAAGTCAGGAAGGCACAAGACCGGAGTTTCCGTCATCTTTTTATTTAATGTTGTAAATGCAATGTCTGCTGATGTACTCCAATGTAATTTACTGCAACGCAATAAATCGGTGAGGGGAGCGGCGAGAGAGGCGTAATGTCGCACAAAGCGACGATAAAAGCCGGTGAGACCTAAAAAACCCCTGAGTTGCGTGAGTGAACGTGGCCTCGGCCAATCAATGATTGCTTGAATTTTTGCTGGATCTGGGGTTACACCTTCAGTAGAGATAACATGACCTAAGTAATCAATAGAAGGAACAGCAAAGACACATTTGGATAATTTGGCATAAAACTGGTTAGATAACAGCAACTCTAAAATCAACTTTAAATGGTGTGTATGGTCAGAGATGCAAGAACTATAAATGAGAATATCATCAAAGAAAACAAGTACAAACCGTCGTAGGTATGGCCTTAATAAATCATTCATCGCCGCTTGAAATGAACTAGGAGCATTAGTAAGGCCAAATGGCATAACTAAAAACTCGTAGTGCCCATCAAACGTTCTGAAAGCTATTTTGTGTGTGTCTTCGGAAGCTACCCTGATTTGGTGGTAACCAGATCGTAGGTCAATCTTAGAGAAAATAGTTGCGGATCCTAACTCATCAAAAAGTTCATCATTTGTAGGGATAGGGAAACGGTCACGGACTGTCACTGCGTTTAACGCTCTGTAGTCAACACAAAATCTCCATGAGCCATCTTTTTTTCGGACTAAGAGCACCGGTGAGGAATATGGGTTATTGCTTGGTTTAATGATACCTTCTTTTAGCATGTCATGAATGATGGTAGTCGTGGCTTCTTTTTGAGAGTGTGGGTATCGGTACGGTTTGACATTAATTGAGGCTGTGTTGGGTATGATAGGGATGTGATGGTCATGAAAACGAGAGGGGGGTAGGCCTTCGGGTAGTTGGAAGACAGCTGAATGGGCCTGCAGAATAGCTTTGACTTGTGTGGGAAGTGATGATGGAAGGGAGTCAAGAGGGTTTTGATTGGTAATAGGCTGGTTGGGTTCGGTGTCATTGAAAGGCTGGTACAGCAAGAGGTGAATTGAAACAATGGAATCTGTTTGCAAAAGGTGGCATAGTTAGTTGTATAAGGATTGGGTGGGTAAGGACTTTTGATCGCCTGTGATTGTAATGGCATTGTTTTTATACGTGAAAGATAATTTTGGGATGGAAAAATCAGCCATTATAGGGCCAAGGGTTCTCAACCACTCCATACCTAGCACAACATCAGCCCCTTCAATTGGTAACAAATTGAAGGGTATATGGAACAGGTTGTTTTGTAATGTGATAGGGACTTGAGGGCAAAGTCCAGAGCAAGATAATTTGGATCCGTTACCCACCATTACAGAAAAATTAGGAATAGGTTTGGTTGGGATTTTGAGGTGGTAGGCGATGCGGGGCTGTAGAATATTATGTGTGCTGCCGGTGTCAATTAAGACAGTGACGGTAAGGCCATTTAACATGCCGGTGAATTTGAGAGTCTTGGGTGAAAAGTGACCAATAGCAGCTTGTGGCGAGAGCTGAAAGTAAGTGTCATCCACTTCAGTAGAAGTGTTGTTGATTTCCACTGTGTCCTCCAATGTGTTTGAGGATTCAAGCCCAATTTGAGGTTCCTCGTCTTCAACGAGTAAAAGGAATTTGTCGGTTGTACAACGGTGACCGGGGATAAATTTTTCGTCACAATTGAAGCATAGACCCTGTGCACGACGCTCTTGAAGTTGAGCATTAGAAAGCTTTCGAATTGGAAGTTTGGTGGGTTGGTTAGTTGCAGCAGTTTTTGGGGCCTGGTTTGTTTGGTGTGTTGTTTGTGTGGCCGTAACTGGTTTGTGAGGAGTGTTGGAAAAAAGGTTTTGGATATTTGGGTTTTGCGTCCTTAATCTTAGACTCGATTAATTTTGCTAATCCAATGGCTTGGGATATAGAAGTGGGTTTGTGAATAGCAATTTCATTCTGAATTTCCGAAGCTAAACCAGAAATAAAACAATTAAGAATGGCCTCTTGGGATAATCCAACTACTTGAGTACCCAATTTTTCAAAAGCTGCTTGATATTCCACCACAGAACCGACTTGCTTTAATTTAAATAATTCTGCTTGATGATTGACATATGTAGATGGACCAAAATGCAATTCCAATGCCTTAGTAAAAGAAGGTCAATCACTTAACAATTGACTTTGATACATCCATTTGTACCAGCCTAAGGCTTCACCTTTCATATAGAATGACATCATAGCAAGTCTATTTTCAGGTGGCAATTGATAAAAATAAAAAAAACTGGTCGGCTTGAAATAGCCACTCTAACGGGTTTGAGCCATCAAACATGGGAAGTTCTAATTTGGGTGTTCGAAAGGGTGGTAAAGGGGTGCTTGGTTGAATATTTGGGTAAGGTATATGCTGCTGGAACATTGGGATATTATAATTTTGTGGGGCTGGAATGTTGGTTTGAGTGATGTAGGGTGAAGAAAAAAAATCTAGGTAAATGGGTAGGGATAGGTCTGATTAGGGCAGTGGTAAAATGGGGTTGGAGTAGGCTGTTAGGGATTGTAGTGGAATGCAGCGGGGTGTAGGAGTGGTTGAAATGAGGGTAATGTAAGGAGGTGGATGCAGAAGTTAGGATGGGGCTGTTAAGGGTTGCAGAAATAGGCATAAATTGGGAAATATGACTTACACCTGAAGGGGATGCTGCTGCTGCATGAACAGTGGTTGCGGCTGGATGAACAGTGGCTATTGTGGTTGCTGCTGCAATGGTGGTAGCTGGCTGCTGCTCCTTTTGAAGAGCAAGTTTGTTTAGCATACCCATGATGTTTTCATACCTAGAATGTGAGATTTGTTTCTCATTGTCCATACGGGTTTGAATGAGCTCCAAATCTGCAGTGGTTTTATCAAACCTCTCATCCATTTGCTGCTGAGTTTGAGTCATTGCATTGTCTAGATGCACATGAGCTGTTTGAACAACCTCTTCTATAATATCTCTAGGGTTAGGTGGTTTGGGGGGAGGAGCCATGAATACAAGTGATGAAAGCACCAATTGATAAGGTAGTAACACACAACTATCTTCTTAGATCTAGGGTTCTTCCAAAATACACACATAAAACATGAAAGAAGAAGAAAAATGTAAGTTTCAAATTAATTCCATACTCAATTCAACAAGTCACTAGCTTAAATACAAACATAGCCCTAATGGGCTGAATAACAGGTCAGGCCCAAAATAACAAAGCAACATAATATTAATACTAAAACGGAGTAATCCATTTTATTCTAAGTTATAGTCTACCATCCATTTGGGCTTGTTTTTAATTCTATTGGGCCTGCTAACACCAACCGCAGAGCAACTGCAGTTCCTTTGTATTAACGGTGAAAGATTAGATTTTACAGTCTACAAGTTGTATTTAAATACTACAATTCAAATTACAATACTACCTCTGAACGATACTGTTAGAACGTATGCTCCTGTATTCTATGACGTGGATCCTTCTCACGTGCGTCATCAAACTGGAAGCTATGGCAAAGGATTGGAAAAACTGGAAGACAGGTTTCAAAATAACATGGAGAGGTTGAAGAAATGGAAGTTGGATCTTAATCAAGTAGCTAACTTGTCTGGCTACCATTTCAGTATTGGGTACCCACTTCACTCCGGTTTTAACTTGTTATGTTGCCTTTCTTTAATTTTTCACTTGTCGAAAATATATCAATATTTTAAATGAGGAAAGGTAGATATGCTTTTTTTATGTTGAATAAGTCAGTTCATTGTATGTCAACAATTTGAATTGTGATAATAGATTTACCAATACATGGATATGATTTTGAAGTATCTACTCAAACTTATGTCATTGGACAGAAATGAATATGAATACGAGTTTATTGAGAAAATAGTCCAAGAGGTCTCCTACAAGATCTACCGTGGTCCTTTACATGTTGCAGATTACCCCGTTGGACTCGAGTCTCAACTACTTCAGTTAATGTCGCATCTAGATGTTGAATCTGATCATGGAATCCAAATGGTGGGGATCTACGGAATTGGCGGATTAGGTAAAAGCACATTTGCACGGGCAGTTCAGCTAAACATGGCTTATAACAACTCCAAGAGAAGATTCTTTCCAAAACAGTTGACTTGGATATTAAGATAGGAGATGTTAGTCAAGGAATTCCAATAATAAAGCAAAGGCTACAGGGAAAGAAGGTTCTTTTGATTCTGGACGATGTTGACAAATTGAAGCAACTGCAAGTTATGGCTGGCAGACTTGATTAGTTCGGTCCTGGCAGCATAGTGATCATTACCACTAGAGACCAACATTTGCTAGCAAGTCATGGAATTTATTAAAAAATTTCAAGTACAGGCATTAAATAGAAAAGAATCCCTTGAATTGCTCAGCTGGAAGGCTTTTAAACATACGGCGGTTGCTTCGAGCTATGATGACATTTTAGACCATGCAATAGCTTATGCCTCTGGCCTTCCATTGGTTTTGGAAGTATTAGGTCCCAACTTGTTTGGAAAGAATATAGAATAAAAGAAATCTATATTACATAGGTATGAAAGGATTCCTAATAAAGAGATCAAAAAGATACTTAAAGTAAGCTTTGCTGCTCTGGAGGAAGACGAGCAAGGTGTTTTTTTCAACCTTGCGTGTTGCTTCAAAGGGTATGATTTGAGAGAGGTCAAAGATATACTTTGTGCTCATCATGGCCAATGCATATACTATCTTATCGGAGTCTTGGTCGAAAAAAATCTCATCAAGATTATTCATTTGGATTCACTTGCTACTGTGACATTACATGACTTAATAGAGGACACGGGTAAATAAATTGTACGACAAGAATCACCCAAAGAGCCTGGAAAACGCAGTAGGTTGTGGTTCTATGAAGATATAGTTCAAGTTTTTGAAGAAAATTTGGTGAGCAAGATTGTTATATACAGATGATTTGGTTTTTTCATCTTTCATCTTGATTTAGTATGTTTGACTATTAGAGCTACTAATGATTATATACCAATTGTATGTAAAATCTATAAATATGTTGAAGTTGTTACATATGACGGAGATTTCATTTGAGTTGTCTGATTAAAAAAAGTTGATATATTAATTTCATTTCCCTCATTCTATATACTGATTCATAACTTTAATAATTGTTGTTTCTTTTTCTTTGTTTTTTCTATTGCAGAGGTTTCTACATTTGAAAAAGTTAAATTTAGACAACTCGAATGTCTAACACAAATACTTTGACGTATTTGGTCTCCAAAGTTTAGAAGAATTTTCGTTTCGAAAATCTGAGAATTTAGTCACAGTTCACGATTCTATTAGGTTCCTCAATAAGTTGAAAATATTAGATGCATTTGGTTGCAGCAAGCTAAAGAGTTTTCCGCCTTTGAAATTGACATATCTAGAAGAATTGGAACTTTCAAATTGTAAAATTCTTGAGAATTTTCGAGAAATATTAGGAAAGATGGAAATTTTATCTGACATTTTTTCGTGGACACCTCCATCGAAGAATTGCCATTCTCATTTCAAAATCTTACTCGACTTCGTAATTTAAGGTTACGGGGACGTGGAAAGCACATACTACAAAACAACATTCCCATGAAGCCAAAACTATTGGCCGGTGCTTCAGGTTGTGTGTTGCCAAAACCAAATGATAAACTGAGCTCGAGAGTGTCTTCAAATCTACATTACAATCTATGTTTATAATTAAGGAGATGTTAATAATAATTACATAATTACAGCTAATACTTACTAATATTTTACTAATAATGAGGAAATTATCATGTCATTATTCTGCTAATAATAACCAATATTGTGTAATCAATTCCATTGACATCCTCTCAAATTGATGTTGATAAATCTATCAACATCAATTTGCTGACAAGGAAATTATGACGCTGACATGTCAAAGGTTTGGTAAATATGTTTGCAAGTTGAACATGAGGTAGAGTGAATAGAGGTGGAAATTCAAGCGTTTATCTGCATTACAATGCAAATCTTTGACAGCCATGAGTAGAAGCATGCTACTGAATCAGGTTTTATTTTTTATTCTTCCTGTCTTTTATTGCATATTTCCTAGTATAGAATAAATGTATCTTAGAGTAATTCTTCAAATTGGTTCCAAAACTATAATTTCCCATTTTATCCTTGAACTATAGACACTTGTATAAATAGTTCTTATAGTATTCTCAGTCTATTAAGTTATTTTCTAAACTATCATTCTCTGAATTTGACAGTAACTAAGAAATAATTTGATGGATGGACAATAGTTTGGAGACTATTTATTATATTTGTTTAGTTCAAAGACCAGGTATGAAAGAGATCAATAATTTAAGAACCAAATCAAATGGTCAACCATTATCTTGCTTAACTAAACATGTGAATCATATTTTACTAATAGGAAGTGCATGAGTATGGAGGGACTGAGTTAATTTTGCCAAGGAGTACAAGTATTCCAGAGTGGTTTGAGCACCAAAGTAGGGGACCATCAGTATGAGTCAGGAATAAATATGAGTCATACTCAACACGTAACAAGTGTTACAATAATGAACTGATTTCATTAAAGGTCAAATTGTTCATCAATGGCTATAAATATAGATATTGCAAACTTGAGGTAAAACAAGGCTATACACATGTGTATGATTTGCAACTGCATGACATGGGTCTCAGATTAGCACTGGACAACAACGGAGTTTTGTCAACAACTGAATGGTTCCAAGTAGAGGTTAGGTATGTAGGTTCAATGGTGAATTCTACCGAAAAAAAAAGGAGAGACAGGAATGCTATGTGAAAAACAGAGTTGTTTCAGAGGAAAAGTGTTGAAAACCATTCAAGATGATGTGAGGACTTGTGTTCAAAAGCTGATAGCTAAGCAGGAGTATCTAACTAATAAAAAAGTTAGCTTAAAGTACTAATGCAGTCGGTATGATAAGAATACTGTCGCAGAAAGGAATGAAGAAAATAGTGTAACAAATCTGAATCCCCAAACCTTACCAAAAAATAACAAACATATAAAATTAACATCATGCAAAAACTTCCTAAAAGCTTGTATATGATCATGTGGCCATGGATTTGTCACAAAATCAGGAAAATATTGAATAAGTAAATAGACAGGTAAAATGTCGTACAACTAAATACCTCTGGCATCAATGAACAAAGATTATATATATCTGCAAAACAAAACGAATAGAATACAAGCACTAAATTGGTACATTAACATAGTAACTATCATCAACAACAACAGAAACGGAGTATAATCAGAATGATTGGAATTCATATAGGAATTCAAGCAGCTGATTGGAATTCATATAGGAATTCGAGCAGCTACCTCTGCTCGGGAATTCATAGAGGAATGCATAACAAAAAGCGGACAACCAAAGAGTATTGCAACAAAAATCAACATCCAGTTGATGGTTAAAAGTTGAATCGCAAAGCAACCTAAGAAATAAGAGAACATGCCAATCTCAAATCCAAATTTAATCAGTTTGTGCAAACTTAATGACACCAAAGCAAATGAGGCGTTTGAAACTATACTCAGTGTTTCAGGTTTTCCATTCACAGCTTTGTCGTAGAAGAATGAATACACTGAGATGATCATTAAAACCGCAAAGCTCGCGTAAGTTTTGAGTTGAAAATGCCGCGTGGAAAGTGGTGTCTGCTTTGTAAATAATATGGTAGTTAACATAGCCAAGGAAAATACACCATAAAGAAAGAACTTGAAAGGTTTCCACCTTCCAATTAATCGATTGAAAGAAGGGCTTAGAGCATAACATGACAGGCCAACTACACTTGACATAAGGCCAACTAGTCTCCATGTCGTCTCGGTTTGAAAATCCCCATGTGAAATCTGCAACATAACTCTAGCAATTTTGTCTAAAATCAGGGAAACATCAGGATGTGAAATCTGCAAGGTAACAAGAGCTTGCAATTTCAGTAAGGTTTAGAAATTTAAAATGATTTAAGTAATTGTGTTTGTGTAGAAGATTCTTTCAGAGGATTCCATACAAAGAGAAGAACAGAAAATTG
The DNA here is from genome assembly GCA_022829125.1 of Lathyrus tuberosus. Lineage (NCBI taxonomy): Eukaryota > Viridiplantae > Streptophyta > Magnoliopsida > Fabales > Fabaceae > Lathyrus > Lathyrus tuberosus. Next base: position 6,108,367 of record JALAZF010000043.1, read on the forward strand.
AAAATAAATTTCTTCTGCTTATAGGCATCTAATACAGTGCTAAGAACACTTAAAACTGGTAATGTTTGTTCTAATTCATACATAATGCAATTTTTAGATGACCAAACTTTTGGGACATCAGACACATCATGTTCGTAATAAACTGGTCATAGTCAAAATTTAAAGCTCTCAATAATCAAATGAATAATTTTGAACATAAAAGACTAAGGGGAAAAACTTATACTTACATGTAAAAACTCAGTTAGATCGGGTGACATAAAGCCCAAGTTTGGTAGCTTACATATAACAAGTTTCTTTGAATCAAAATCTGATGGTAACTCTTCTGAAGGATATCTCCACCATTCCAATACTTTTAAACTGTTTGGAAGATACTTGGGAGCTTTGGAGAAATGACATTTTCTAATAATAAGTATTCTGAGATTTGGCATCTCCTCAAAGGCCTCTCCATCCCATTCTATTGCTTCTTCATTTTCAATTAAGGAGGAATCTAGATGTATGATTTCAATATTACTAGTTCCCTTAAAATAAAAAAATAAAAACAAATCAACCCAGTGCAAGTATATATGTAAGAATTCAACAATGATATTATGAGAAGATTTAGTTATTATAAAAGGTAAAAACAATTGTGACATTAGTATATATATGATTGAAAAGAGATCAATAAAGGTTAGACATAAAACACGAACCACCTTTAACAACCTTACCTTATTATATTTCAGGACTTGAACTATATCTTCTCGGAACCATAATCTACTACGTCTCCCAGGATCACTTGGCGATTCATCACAGACAATTTTTTTACCCATGCTCTCTATCAAGGGACGTGGTGTCACCTTACCATCCAAACTGATATGTATGAGAGACTTGTCAATCAACACTTCAATATGATTTTTCATGTCTTGACCATAACGAGCACGGAGAATATCTACAACATCTGTCAATTCATATCCTTTAAAGCAACAAGTAATATCAAGAAAAACGTTCTTCTCCTCTTGATCCAAATCATCGAAGCTTATTCGAAGTATATTTTGCATGTTGTTGGGAGGATTCCGTTCAAACCGATCTAATGTATGTTTCCATTGGTCAACACTTTTTCCAGACAAGTTGGAACCTATTACTTCCAAGGCCAATGGGATCCCGGAAGCATAAGTTACAACTCGGCTTAAAAGTTCTGTGTAATTTGGATCAACAATGCCTTGTTTAAAAACCCTGTGGCTAAGCAACTCAAGAGCATCAACGTGATTCAACTTTTGTACCTCGTATCTTCTTTCAAACCCATGAAATGCTAGCAAATGTTTGTCTCGTGTTGTGATGATAACTCTGCTACCAGGACCAAACCAATCAAGTTCTCCAACCAAGGTCTCTAGCTGCTCAAGTGTGTCAACATCATCTAGGATGAGAAGAACTTTCTTTCGGCGGAGCCTATACTTTATTACAGATACTCCTCTACTAGCATTTCCCGACTGAATGTCTTTCAATCCAACCATTTCTGAAAGAAGCCTATTTTGGAGGTGCACTAGTCCATGCATATTTGAATTTTCACTAACATTGGGAAGAAAACATAAAGCTTCAAATTGGTCTCCAATCTTTTTATAAACTGCTCGAGCAAGTATTGTTTTACCTATTCCGCCAACCCCATAGATCCCTGCTGTGAGGACTTGTTTTGATCCCAACTCTAAAAGCAAACACACTTCTTCCAATCGAGACTCCAGTCCAACCGTGTAATTAGCAATATGTACCGGAACAAGATCAAAATTGCTAGAGATCTCTTCCACAATCCTTTCAATAAACTCAAATTCATATCCATCCCTGCTAAATTAGAGAGATTGGGTCAAACTGAATGCAAATATAAACACGCATTCAAACTTCAAAATTTATTACAAACAATAAAAGGTTTAAGTAAGCATTGCTTATCTCTTTAAAAATAAACAATAATTCAAAGCAAGGTTATCAAAGACGGAGTCTAATCAAACTCATGCAGCCTCCTTATACTCTACTTATAAACTTGTAATAACATATATATGATATCCATTTTAATCTTTTAATGTATGAGCGGCTGTCACTATAATCTTCGAATGTATTAAAATTGTACATCCTCAAGTGTCTATAATGTTAGTAATGTTATGGACTAAACTGGCCAACCAAACCCGCAATTAAGAACTAATTTGAAAAGCCAAAATATTTCATTACCAAAATGACTAGCAACATATGTAGGTACATCTTTATAATTTTATTACACTCGTGCATGCTTTTAAATTGCACCGCAATTGTGGCCGCAATATTGCGGATGCGGTAGCCTCCTCAACCGTATCATACAGCAATTGTGGTGTGATTTTAAAATCATGCGTCCGGCCACATTAGAAACCACATTTGACAATTTTACCCATGTTTTTACAAGTATTTTCATAGAATCTCAAAATTTCATTATCCCCAAACTCAATTTACTTTGAAATGAAAAATCTTAAGACTAAGTGTTTTTTAACATTGTATTTCAAATACATCTCAATCAAAATTCAAACTGCATTGTGCATTGCAGCAACGACAATGACCGCAATCGCAACACCCGCAACTGCAATTTAAAACTATGCATTCGAGTACATATATAGGATCAAAATGACTTATTACCTAGAAAATTGACTTTATTCCTAGAAAAAAAAATGAAAGAACAAAAGCTAAGAAACAATATCGTTGAGAAAGGGTACCTACTACCTACCCATGTTTGAAATGAAATCCAGACAAGTTAGCTACTTGATATAAAGCGTTCCTCCACTTCTTAACTTTGTCTTTTTTATCTTTGAATTTCTTTTCATGCTTTGAAAAAGCTTGACCATAAGTTCTTCTTTGATATCTTACAACAGCAGGATCCACATCATAAAAAATAGGGAAAATAAACCGATGATTCAAGTGAAAACTGTCAAGGATATAGACAAGTAGTTGCAAGCAAAAGGAAGAAGAAGCATAGTTGTTAGAAAACACAATAATGGCAATTCTCGACTCATTGATGACATTCAAAAGTGTTGATGCGATTTCGTCCCCTTTGGAAAAGTCCTCTTCATGGTCATCGATGAATGTGTGGATTCCTCTGTTACTGAGAGATTTCCAGAGATTGCCGGCAAAACCGTAACGAGTATCGTCGCCGAACAAGGTTATGAAAACGTCGTAGGTGAAGGAAGATCGTCGATTTGCCATGATACGCCGTCGTCGTCTTCTCTGGTGGATACATTCTTTTTATGGTTGAGTTGAGTAGTAGCTCACGGTAAGTCAAGTCAAGCAACAACTGAAAACGCGGTTAAGCGTTTCAGTCCGTATTGTGAATACAACTTTCTTATCTTATTGCTTAATTGGTTAAGTTAACTTTTTATTCTCAATTTGTCACTGAATATATCATATTTAACTTTTAGTCTTTTTAAAATTTTTTTTAAAGAATAGTCTTCTTAAAATTATTAATTTTAATTTTTGGGGTTAAATATACAATACCCCCTGCAATGTTAGCGATTTTTCATTTTAGTCCCTGGTAAAGTTTTTTTTTTAAAAACCCCCTCGTAATATCCAGATTCCCTCACTTAGGCCCCTGGCTGCCACATGGCAGCAAAGATTCCTCTCTCTTTGCTTACGTGGCAGCCACGTGGCATTTTTTATATTATTTTATTATTTTATTATTATTTTATTATTTTTTTTTTTTTTTTATTTTTATTTATTTTTATTTTTTTTTTATTTTTTATTTATTTTTTTATTTTTTTGTACTTTTTTTTTTAATTTTTTTTTAATTTTTTTTTTAATTTTTTTTTACTTTTTTGTTTTATTTGTTTTTATTATAATTTTTATAATTTTTTTTCTTTTTTTTATTTCTTTTTCGTTTTTATTTATATATATATATATATTTTTTTTTTTTTTTTTTTTCGTTTTTGGACCTAATTTTTATTTTTAATTCTATTTTAAACAAATTTTTATTTTAAAAATTACACTAGTGCAGAAAAGACTTTTTATATCGGGCGAAAAACACATTTTACATCGGTTCTGGGTCCGATGTAAAGCCAAGCGATGTAGTAAATCAAAGACATTTTACATCGGGCCATAGTCCGATGTGAAAAATACATCTACTACATCGGTTGACTATTAAGTCTGATGTGAAATACATCTACTACATCGGTTGACTATTAAGTCTGATGTGAAATACATCTACTACATCGGTTGACTATTAAGTCCGATGTAAAATGTATGTTTTTACATCGGTTGCCTTTCTGACCCGATGTAAAATGTATGTTTTTACATCGGTTGCCTTTCTGCCCCAATGTAAAATGTTTTTTTTTTACATCGGTTTCCTTTCTGGCCCGATGTAAAATGTATGCTATCTTTCTTAAAATGTATGTTTTTACATCGGTTGCAAGGCGAAAATGAAATAAAAAAAAAAGAAAAAAAATTATAAAAAAAACAAATAAAACAAAAAATAAAACAAAATAAAAAAAATTAAAAAAAAATTAAAAAAAAAAATTAAAAAAAATTAAAAATTAAAAAAATTAAAAAAAAATTAAAAAATTAAAAAATTAAAAAAAAATTAAAAAAAATTAAAAAATTAAAAAAAAATTAAAAAAAAATTAAAAAAATTAAAAAAAAATTAAAAAAAATTAAAAAAAATTAAAAAAAAAATAAAAAAAAATAAAAAAAAATAAAAAAATAAAAAAAATAAAAAAATAATATAAAAAATGCCACGTGACTGCCACGCAAGCAAAGAGAAAGGAATCTTTGCTGCCATGTGGCAGCCAGGGGCCTAAGTGAGGGAATCTGGATATTACGAGGGGGTGTTTAAAAAAAAAAAATTTACGGGGGCTAAAATGAGAAATCGCTAACATTGCAGGGGGGTATTGTATATTTAACCCTAATTTTTGATTCCTTTGTAATTTAGCGATGGTTTGTACAATTTAACGACAGAATTAGTGACGGTTTTTACTTAATAATTAAATTAGCGATAAATTTTATTGGAGGGACCCAAAGTTAAAATTAATTTTTTTAGCAGGACTATTATTTAAAGAAAATTTTTATAAAAACTAAAAGTAAATAAAAAATATTTAAGAGATTCAAAAATATATTTAACCCTTATTTTTTATTATTTTATTTTTAAATCATATTACTCTATATCCCTTTAATAATACTAACTAGATAAAGACCTTACCTACACGATGAGTTGTAAATTAATTAATTTATTATTATTAAATTTTACATATGTTAAAAATTTGTTTTTAACAAAATATAATTCTTAAGTTTATATTATAATATTTTATTATAAATTATAACTAAGACAAACACATGAGTTAATCAAATATAAAATAATACATTTTATTTGGAACTAAAAATATATTTTTGTAATTTTAGAATCACATTCTTAATTTAGTTTTGCAAATTTAAATGAATATAAAGTGGTTTTTATTTTGTTTTGATTCTTAGGTCTTTTTAAAACTTATCTTTAGATATTTAATTTTAAGTTGTTAAATATATTTATTTATTTTTAATCTAGAATAAAATGAAAATTTTATTTACAATTATTACCAAATAAAAAATTCAATGGCTTTATAAAATTTACAAATATATGTATTTTTACTAATTTTAAGTTTTTGCAATGTGATTTAAAATTTGTTAATGAAATGATGAAACACTACTATACCATTAAGTTTTTTAAAATTGAGCAAATTAAAATTATTTAAAAGACATAATATTAAAAATAAAATTAATATAATAATTATTAAAATAAAAATAAAAATATTATTCTATAAAATTTATGAAAATAATATATTTAGCTAAGTTAATAATTTATTGTTTGGTTAATATATTTTTGGCTATAACTCTTTTGAAATAAAAAATATTCAATATATTCTATTTTGATATATTATAATTGTTTTTTAATATTTTTAATGAAAATAAAAATTTTAATTTTAATGTTTGGATTCACATAAATTTTTGTCTTTGTAAGGAGTTGAACTTGTAACTTTCAACAGAGAATAAATATTACTACCTCAGTTTTTTATTATAAGGCGGTTTGAAAAAATATTTTGTACCACAATATAAGTCGTTTTACAATATCAATGAATTATTAATGTTATTTTTCCTATTATAACCTTAAATATTCATTATTCTCTCTCCTTTCGATTATGTAAATTTGTCTTTTCAATATCATTAATGAAGGATAATTTTGTAAAACCCTTCATAATTTCTCTTTTTCATATCATAATTATTATATTTCTTAATATGCGTGAAAGTAAAAAACGACTTATAATAAAAAAACAGAGGGAGTACATTTTTTTGTCTTTGCAAGGAGTTGAACTCGTGACCTCTAATGGAGAATAACAATTGCATTTGACATTTTGAAAATACATTTAAGAAGATGTCACATAGGATAATGGGATATGTGGCAAAAATGAATTAGAAATGTTAACATGTGTCGTGATATAATCCATCATTTCAGATTTAATATTGATCGTGAAGGTTGATCAGATCCTGAAGTGGGCCAAGAGGAGCGTCTGTTATGCTGGATGTGTGAGATGAGGAGGGGGTGTACCTACAAGGCACTCCGATGCTAAAGTAAGAATTGGGAGAAAGAAAGGCAAGTACAAGAGTATGAGTTTCTTAGTATGATTTTGGATACCTGACCCTCTCAAATGAGAGGATTTTTATAATGCCCTCAGCGCGTGGCCAACGGTCCCTATTTTCGGGGCGGATAACCGTTTTTTGAAGAATAGGTAACTGCCAAAAACGAGCCGTTAAGACGGGCAGAGGTGCCCAAAACTAGATGTTGCCACAGGTAAAGGGTTGTTCCGGGCACAGGCGTTGTGACCGTTCTTGGATGATGAAGTCGTGCGTAACGGGCGGGAATGCCGGGGAGGAGCAAATGACCCTGAGATTCATCTGTCCATTAGTGCCTGGTAGAGGGGCAGAAAGGTAAATGCTACCCTGCACTAGCTGGACTTAGGCAGTTTGGCCGTTCTGGAAGCAGAAGTGGATTGGGTCATGCCTAGCCATTGGTGTAACACCCCCTTTCTATACCCCCAAATAATCAAATAAATCATTTAGGCACGTATTGGAAATTTCATCAGAGTATAATTGTAAACACGGCATAAAAAGGCATGTCACATTAAATGCTTGAAATTAAAACATACAACACCTGCTCAACAAATGATATGCAACAGTGGGGTAACTTTCAAACAACAAAGGATCTCAGTCCTTATACCCACATCTCAATATTTAGAATAAAAGCGGAAACATCTAAAATATTGAATAACAACCACATATATACATCAACATATATATACATCATCCAGTATGAATCACAAGCAACATCATGGTTATATACACAAATTCATCAGCAAGATACATATGCAAATGTATCACAAAAAGATAAAAACGTCCTAGCTACCCGGTGCTACATATCAGAGCCAACCGACCAACAAGGAAAATGAAGACACGCTTCACAAAAAGACCGCCAGATACCTAATCTGCAATGCCTCATAGAGCATCATAAAACAGCAGAAGGGTGAGAAATATTATCATAATAACAATGCATATAATTATGTACTACAACATAAACATATAACACATATTCTCACCGCAACTCATCATATATCACAATATAGATATATCATCAAGCATATTCATTATGCATACATTCACCATTATCATCATTCCACATGAACACACACATACTTGTTCATTCAACAATGCATCATTATAAGATACAATTTATATCATTTCCCATAAACATACATATATCAATGTTTACTATGTCACAATCATCACATCTCACTCAATATACATCGCAAGACATATATATATATAAAACCAAGCATATTTCTCATAATGCTTACTTTCACAATTCTTATTATTCCACATAAACATACACATATATGTTTATTTACCAACGCATCATTTAAAGATGAGAAATGCAAATCATAGAGACCGACTCATGACTCTATGCAAATGCAATGCGGTACCGACTCATTTCATCACTAGTTCACTCAGGAACTCTGCTGGAACCATCGCTCGTTACCGAAGTAACTCCCCGTCGGGCCTACGATGTTCACCCATTGCTCACACCCCACATGGGCACACAATGTTTATGGATCGCTCACACCCCACATAGGCACACGACCCGATCGCTCACACCCCACACGGGCACACGATCCGATTGCTCACACCCAACATGGGCACACAATCATTCGTAATCATCGCTCACACCTCACATAGGCACACGACGTTACAACGGATTCTCATTAGAATCGCTCAACACAAGAATGCACATCATGATGCTTCACATGCAAAATGACTCGAAAGACATTCTTGAAATGCATACATATTCACAATATACTCATGCATTCATCACATATAATCCACATACATTCACATCAATTGTATAACAACATACACAATTATCCAAACAATTCAATTTACGGTTTACCGGAAAAGTCGGTTAAAAGTCGGCTAAAAATAATATTTTTCTTCACCAAATCATAGAACATATTTTTAGCTTCACATCCATATAAAGAACACCTCAATCGGATAAACAACGCAAAAGATATGGATATTTCAAAATAACGCAAAAACATAAACCGGAGGCCGGACACAACGAAACGTTTCGAAAATACTGTTCCGATTGGACCAGGTTCAGACCTCAAAACCATTTTTCCTAGAAATAACATCTCATTAGCTTCCCAACGCTTCGAACGGGGGTCAAAACCGACTTACGGTTCAAGAGATATGAATTTCCGAAGTTTTCCGAAAAATCGGGATTTTCCACCTACAGCACGCGTCCGTACGCCTGCGCACAAAACCAGAATTTCTGCTACATTCTGGTACAGCTGCGTAATCGCCCGAAACCCGACCTATTCAATTACTTTCTTCCGAATAAATACATGGTAATCCTCCGTAAATACATACCAACATGTTAGGATAAAAAAAACACCGATTCCACAACATTCGATTTTCACCAAAATCTCACATTCTCAAAACCCAAAAATGTCAAAACTCACAATATCAACCGATTTCAACCAAACGAGTTTCTATAATCCCGGCCTAACCTCATACGACTAATCTACGCAATTTATTTCGAAATTCATCCGCAAAAACATCGGTTTCTATCGATTGTGTTCAAATTCAACCTAACCACAAATATCTCTAAAACAACCAAACAATTCCAACACACACCCACATAATCATACACATGGATAAGATAATAATATTTCACACCCTTACCCGATTATTCGCGATTGAAACGGAGTAATCTTTGATTTTCCTCTTTTCCTCTTTTTCTCCTCTTCTTTCTCTTCTATTCTCTTTCTTTCTCTTCTTTTTCTTTTTCTTTCTCTTTCTCTCATTTTCTCTCTCTCTTTCTATTTATAAAAATATCTACCCCCCAAAAAGACCAAAATACCCCTCAGCTCAAATATCTCCCAAACGCTCTCAAAATGCGATAAAACATAAACAATGATGAAAAATAATATATTGTCAAATAAAAGTCGAAAATAAAATAATATAATAATAAAATAATAATCAAATAATCAAAACGACTCGATTAAATAAAACTCACACAAAACTGGGGCGTTACAACTCTCCCCCACTTAGACATTTTCGTCCTCGAAAATATACTGAGACGAACAACTCCGGACACGACTCTCGCATCCGACTAACAAACCAACATGCCAACAAAAGGCACACCACAAATAACACAACTGACAAACCACCGTGTTAACAGCAGATACAACAACGGCACGACAACGACGACAACAACAACGACAAGATGCAAAGCCCATATAATGCACTTGACGACCAACTCACAACTCAAGGAAAACCACGATACCAACACACAGGTTCACTCTAGAACCGAAACACAACAAGATCGTTACCATCACCACAGATAACACTCCCCTAATTCCCCATCATAGAAATTAGCTACACACACTCGAACCATCACCATGGAAACGAGGCAACAACACAAACAAGAACACAAGTTCCACGACACAACATCGATTCCACAACCTCTACAAAACCAGAATACCAACATCCTTGTCACACAACCTTATTACAACCATGCTACGATTCACCAATCGAACAAACAACCAAAACCTCCATCTACATAGTAGCCCATGAAGAATATCTAAACCTTTCACCTAACACTTCCATTCTGAAACGTCCAATGGTCTCATCATTCCTACATGTTCTCAATGTTCAACCTATGAACTCTTACAAGTCCCACACGTAAATACAAAATGTTCCACCTCACGCTTCCACTGCGCATTCTGATTACTCGCAACCATCAAAACTATCAATTTCACGTCCAAAATCTAACTCTTTCTCATATTCGCCAAAAATCACTGTTCACTTTAATATTACCAACCTCACACTCTCCTGTGTTATCTCATACACCATACACAAGTCTCGGAATTGCTCAAATAATTCTAACTCCCTGACCATCAAAACAGACATGCATAGAAACTTCCGACTTAACTTTTCAGGCACAACAACAGCTTTTCCCCGAAGGATAATCCAAGCCAAATTCATAACTCATCACGAACTCTAACCATCCTTGTTGTCTCATACTCTATTCCTTTAGACCAAACAAGTACTCAATATCCTTGCGATTACCAAACACTTCGAACCTAGAACCATAAAGATAATACCTCCAAATATTCCAACACAATACCACCGCAACCAATTCCAAATCCATAATAATACAGATCCTTTTATAAATCCTCAATTGTCGTAAAGCATAAGCCACGACTTTACCCTCTTGCATTACCACGTTGACTAAACTCATCAAAGACACATCACAATACCCCACAACCGGTTTATTAGGATCACACAAAATCAAAGCTGAAACCGTAAACAACTTCTACTCCAGCTCACCAAAACTTACTCACAACGAACATCCAAACAAACGACTCACCCTTTGTAAGTCAACTGAGATACCAGAAGTACGAACTTAACAAAGTCTTCCATAACCTGTAATAACAACCAACTGAGTCCAAAAGTTTCTAATCTCCTTAACTAACTTCGGAGCCTCTCATGTAGAACTACATCTACTTCCGATGGATCCATTAACCATACTCTCATCTGAAATAACATTTCCAAGAAACTAACCCTTTTCAACCAAAATTCTCACTCGAATAACTTAGCATAAAACTTCGTCTCTTTTCAACACTTGTAATTCGAATCTCAAACACTTTACTCATTCTTCCTCTGAGTTTATAACAAATCCAAATATCCTCAATCGAAACCACTACGAACTTATCCAATTAAATATGGAAGATACGATTCCTCTACTCCATAAACATTAGAGACGCGTTACTAACACCAAATACCATCACTGTACGTTGCAATTCCCAACCAAAATCCAAAAGATATAAATCCTTAAAGCTTCTGCAAAACTTTTCACTGGGTAACTGGTTACTCACATACAAGCTTAACCGAGTAAATAACAACCTATTCCGAGGATAACAAACCTAACCAGTCACATTAAATCGATCAAAGCCTCAACTCACACAATTCACCACTCTTATCAAACATTCCAAACAATTGTAATTCACTCAAACTCAACCCAACCATTCTAGTCATCTGTTCATGAAAGTGGACACTTATTCTCAATCATTACCTTATTCAACTGTTAGTAATCCATACCCAATTTCTTCTCCTGACCGTCCAATTCCGCAATTCCAACATGTATCAACAACCAACCAAAAAGAATTCTCAAACACAATGTTACATCCAAAAACACATCTGAAAACTATGCCCAACTGACGGCCCATCACTGCGACTTCCTACCAATTCCCAGAACACTACCATCACAGACAAAACAAACATCTTATTCCCATCTACTAAGAGTTTCCTACTTACTTAGCAGATATAAACCTCAACTATTCACCTTCGTCCAATTAAGTTCAATCTCTACTCTCTGTGAAGCAGTCCTTAAATAAAACCCAATCATTCTCTCTCAATGACTTCCCAACTGGACTAACATACCAAAACCTCTAATCCATTTCATCTTCCGATATTAGCATCTTCATCGACTCATCAAAACAATCTGTAATCATCTCCTTAAATTCCAAATAACTCATTTCACACACTATCAAAGCCGGAAAGACCCGCCTATTCCATCCAACATAATTTCCGTCTGCTATCAACAAGAGATTAAGGGTGATCAGTTCCTCAATTTGCCAATAGACAGTCGACAATCATGATGGGGCATAAACCGTCTTTACCAAACTATAATAGCCTTTCTTGCATCCCATACACAAAACTACCTAAGGCACAAATCCTTAGTTGACATAAACCTTACCTCTGCCTTCCTTCCAGAACCGGGAACAACGCTGTCCAAACCACACTTACAATCTTGCAGTCAACGGCACACTGAGCCCATGCTCCACAACAGAAGCAACTTGGAGAAGTTCCAGCTTCTCCCCCACTTATCTCAATCTCACACCTGAAGACAAAAGATTACCAAAAACCAGAAAGCACTGACAGTGTTTCACACACATATCACGTACTAAGGGACAAACAACAACGACAGTATTCAACTGTCACACCAACAGACTCAACAACTGACTCAACACTGGCTCTGATACCACTTAATGTAACACCCCCTTTCTATACCCCCAAATAATCAAATAAATCATTTAGGCACGTATTGGAAATTTCATCAGAGTATAATTGTAAACACGACATAAAAAGGCATGTCACATTAAATGCTTGAAATTAAAACATACAACACCTGCTCAACAAATGATATGCAACAGTGGGGTAACTTTCAAACAACAAAGGATCTCAGTCCTTATACCCACATCTCAATATTTAGAATAAAAGCGGAAACATCTAAAATATTGAATAACAACCACATATATACATCAACATATATATACATCATCCAGTATGAATCACAAGCAACATCATGGTTATATACACAAATTCATCAGCAAGATACATATGCAAATGTATCACAAAAAGATCAAAACGTCCTAGCTACCCGGTGCTACATATCAGAGCCAACCGACCAACAAGGAAAATGAAGACACACTTCACAAAAAGACCGCCAGATACCTAATCTGCAATGCCTCATAGAGCATCATAAAACAGCAGAAAGGTGAGAAATATTATCATAATAACAATGCATATAATTATGTACTACAACATAAACATATAACACATATTCTCACCACAACTCATCATATATCACAATATAGATATATCATCAAGCATATTCATTATGCATACATTCACCATTATCATCATTCCACATGAACACACACATACTTGTTCATTCAACAATGCATCATTATAAGATACAATTTATATCATTTCCCATAAACATACATATATCAATGTTTACTATGTCACAATCATCACATCTCACTCAATATACATCGCAAGGCATATATATATAAAACCAAGCATATTTCTCATAATGCTTACTTTCACAATTCTTATTATTCCACATAAACATACACATATATGTTTATTCACCAATGCATCATTTAAAGATGAGAAATGCAAATCATAGAGACCGACTCACGACTCTATGCAAATGCAATGCGGTACCGACTCATTTCATCACTAGTTCACTCAGGAACTCTGCTGGAACCATCGCTCGTTACCGAAGTAACTCCCCGTCGGGCCTACGATGTTCACCCATTGCTCACACCCCACATGGGCACACAATGTTTATGGATCGCTCACACCCCATATGGGCACACGACCCAATCGCTCACACCCCACACGGGCACACGATCCGATTGCTCACACCCCACATGGACACACAATCATTCGTAATCATCGCTCACACCTCACATAGGCACACGACGTTACAACGGATTCTCATTAGAATCGCTCAACACAAGAATGCACATCATGATGCTTCACATGCAAAATGACTCGAAATACATTCTTGAAATGCATACATATTCACAATATACTCATGCATTCATCACATATAATCCACATACATTCACATCAATTGTATAACAACATACACAATTATCCAAACAATTCAATTTACGGTTTACCGGAAAAGTCGGTTAAAAGTCGGCTAAAAATAATATTTTTCTTCACCAAATCATAGAACATATTTTTAGCTTCACATCCATATAAAGAACACCTCAATCGGATAAACAACGCAAAAGATATGGATATTTCAAAATAACGCAAAAACATAAACCGGAGGCCGGACACAACGAAACGTTTCGAAAATACTGTTTCGATTGGATCAGGTTCAGACCTCAAAACCATTTTTCCTAGAAAGAACATCTCGTTAGCTTCCCAACGCTTCAAACGGGGGTCAAAACTGACTTACGGTTCAAGAGATATGAATTTCCGAAGTTTTCCGAAAAATCAGGATTTTCCACCTACAGCACGCGTCCGTACGCGTGCGCACAAAACCAGAATTTCTGCTACATTCTGGTACAGCTGCGTAATCGCCCGAAACCCGACCGATTCAATTACTTTCTTCCGAATAAATACATGGTAATCCTCCATAAATACATACCAACATGTTAGGATAAAAAAAACACCGATTCCACAACATTCGATTTTCACCAAAATCTCACATTCTCAAAACCCAAAAATGTCAAAACTCACAATATCAACCGATTTCAACCAAACGAGTTTCTATAATCCCATCCTAACCTCATACGACTAATCTACGCAATTTATTTCGAAATTCATCCGCAAAAACATCGGTTTCTATCGATTGTGTTCAAATTCAACCTAACCACAAATATCTCTAAAACAACCAAACAATTTCAACACACACCCACAAAATCATACACATGGATAAGATAATAATATTTCACACCCTTACCCGATTATTCGCGATTGAAACGGAGTAATCTTTGATTTTCCTCTTTTCCTCTTTTTCTCCTCTTCTTTCTCTTCTATTCTCTTTCTTTCTCTTCTTTTTCTTTTTCTTTCTCTTTCTCTCATTTTCTCTCTCTCTCTTTCTATTTATAAAAATATCTACCCCCCAAAAAGACCAAAATACCCCTCAGCTCAAATATATCCCAAACGCTCTCAAAATGCGATAAAACATAAACAATGATGAAAAATAATATATTGTCAAATAAAAGTCGAAAATAAAATAATATAATAATAAAATAATAATAAAATAATCAAAACGACTCGATTAAATAAAACTCACACAAAACTGGGGCGTTACAATTGGTCCAGTCTGGAACAGGAGCCCCCCAAGTCGTTGCTCCCGAGCATGGGAGTGATGACTTAAGGATAGCTCGCAGCCCCGGGGAACTCTAAAGGGGCCGTCGTCTGTCGACGAGACGAAATTGTCCTTGGATGCCGGGGGTTCTAGTGCCCGCGAGATACGTAACGTTGTTCGGGTTGTCCGACATGCGGGGAGGCAAACGGTTGAGGTATTCTGAAGAGACGTGACACCACGTGTGTCTCGAGCCTTGTTCAGCATTAAATGCGTCATGATGGCTAGGCTAGGGTCACGATGATACCCCTAGCCACGCGTGCTCGTGCACGTGCTTTCAGACTGCCTATAAATAGAGGGAAGAGTTGCTCATTTGCGTTTTTTGCTTCTCTCTCCTTCCTCGTTTCTTCTCTCAGAGCCTTCAGTTCGTCGCCGTCGGCAACCGCCGCGTCCGCCGCCGTACGAAGCTCCTAGCAAGTTCTTCGGCCCTCTACATTCTATTCGACCACGTAAGTTACTTGTTTCCAGCTTCATTTCTAGCTTTTTCGTTTCTGTTTTGTTAGAACGCATGTGGCTAGGTTGAACTTAGGCAGAACTGTCGTGTTTTCCGGCGACTGTTGGTGGTAGATGGTGGCTTGGCTACTTTCTGCTGCTGCTGGTGGTAGCAAGGTTGCGTAAACTGACTCCAAAAGATCTTTGCGGATCATCTGTTTTGGCACTATGCTTTACCTTTCACTTTTTAAAATGTCTTGAACCGCCAGGTTCTGACCAATGACTTATATACTCTATATCTTTCAAAAAAAATTATTTTGATTTCAAAAGTTGCATAAACTTTGCATTTACCATGTTTGTATGAACACTTTTGTTTACAAACTGGCTTTCTTCTCAAGGAATTTTCAAACAGTTGAGAAACTTGGTCAGTGATCCTATCAAGGGCAAGTTCTTTCCAAATCCTGCTGAAGAATCAGCTCAAGATTTGTTGTTCAGGGGCAAGTCCTTCTCATAATTGGTTTATCCAGAAGATTTTTCAAGACTCAAACTGGGGCAAGCTTTCCAAGCGCACAGTGAAATAGTCATTTCCAGCATCAATCCAGCTGAAGCAATGATCAGTTCATCTACAACAGTCAGCTAATCTGGGGCAGTTTACTTGAAAAATCCCCAAGCAACTCTCCATCCTTCCTACAAGGATCATCAACTTGATACATTTTACTAGTGTGGCAGAGATTGTGTTCAGTAGCATCTTTAGTCCCTAAGCAGAACGACAATGATCTCTGTGTTGAGGAATTAGTCTTCCAGTCCTATCTTCTCCCCAAAAGAGTCGAGCCATGTCGTCGACATCTGTATTTGCATATGATCATATATCATAGCATAAATTCATATACATATGCATAGCAAGAGTGTTTCATCCTTATTTGCATTCACCATAGGTCGTGTTGTTATCAATGTCTCCTCTTGTGGTCAAAGTCCAACTCACTTGGCACCTACCAAACATATATTGTCGTGTTTATCTGACGTTCTTCCATATATGACCTTTTCTTATTCGATGTTTCTCCGGATATGTATGTTCTTCTTTTGCGTCCAATGCCATTCTTGGATGTCACATGTATTTCTCTCTCTCTCTCTCTCTGATGTCCTTTGTTCTGATGTTCTTCCAGAACCTATTTGATGTTTTTCAAAAAAAAAAACTTTGTGACCTAAATTACCTCAACCAGTTCCCGTCTGGCAGATCATCCCAAGAACCTTTTAAACCAGTTCTCGTCTGGTCACCATTTCTTTAGCATATCTTTTAACCAGTTCCCGTCTGGTAAACATCGTTTCAAAGTCCAGTTCTTGTCTGGCAAACCATAAAATCAGTATACCCTTTTGATTCTAATGCTTTTCTAGAATCTATCCGAGGTTTTACCGGATATGTTATCTCTCTGATGTTTTCCCAGATTAAGTCTTTTGTTCTGATGTTCTTTTAGAACCTATCTAATGTTTTTCCAGATATTTCCATTGTGATTCTGATACCTTTCCAGCATTTGTTTCACTCCCCAGTGAGTTCCAAGATATATACCTTTGTAATTCTGATGCTTTTCCAGAATTTCATTTCTTTTACCGTCTGATGATTTTCCAGATGTGTCTTGTGTTCTGATGTTTTTCCAGAACTCCTTTGTGTCTATCTGATGTTCTTCCTGATATGACTTTGCTTCTGATGTTTTTCCAGAACTCCTTGTGTGTCTATCTGACGTTCTTCCAGATATGACCTTGTTTATCTGATGTTCTTCCAGATATGATGTTGCTTATCTGATGTTCTTCTAGATATGTCTTCAAAATCTTTTCCTACACATTTAATGATTTTCTAAATGTTTCGTATGTATTTTTAGAATCGTTGTCTTCATCTAATGCTCTTCTAGATGCCTTCAATTCGTTTCTGACTTTGGTTAACAGTTGCTGAATATTTTCAAGCCTGTTTCCATTCTCCATCCAATGTTTTCCTGGAAGTGTTCCGAAGTTTATTCGATGTTTTTTCGAATATCTCTGACGTTTTCTAGAGTTTATTCGATGCTTTTCCGAATATCTCTGATATTTTCCAGAGTATATTCAACGCTATTCTGAATACCTCTGATGTTTGCTTGTTTGTCCCTAATACATTTACCTGAGTTCTCCTCACCTCATTCAATGATCTTCTGAATGTTGTGACTCTTTTCCATCCAGCTCATTTCTTGGATGATGATTGTTGATTCCCTAGTGGAGCTTATTCAATGCTATTCTGAATATCTCTGATGGATGCCTGTTTATATTCCAAAGTTCATTTAATGCTCTCCTGAATATCTTTGATGGTTGTTGCTGTACTTTCCCAGAGTTTTGTTCAATACATTTCTGATAAAACCTCTGATGACTGTAACCCTTTCCCCATATCTGATGCTTTCCCGAATGTTTGTATCTCCATTCAGGTTTTGTCCTTCTTTTTTCCAAGTATTATTGGATACTCTTTGTCACCTTGGCAGATGCCCATAATATCTTGTATTCCTCAGTTGTGTCTCCTTAATACTTTTCCTCGTGGAGTCTTGCTTTGCTAAGTTGTTCCTCGTCGGGTCTTCCATTCTTTAATTGTGCTTCGACAACACTTCTGTTTACAGTTTCTTTGTCTTGCATTCATATCATTTCATATCATGTGCATCTTGTGGCATCTTAGGGCCAAAAATTGTGCATGTTTGTATTTAAGTCTCTCCTATCTCGTCAAGACGAAGATTTCAATCTCCATATCTCCGAATAAAAGAAACTCAAATAGGGGCATCTGTCACACCCTAATTTTTTACCCTGAAATTCTGTTTTTTCATTTCGCATTGTCTGAATAGCATATCATGCACTTCATCATGCATAGTGTCTGAAATGTCAGTCAGAATAAATTTGTTGGATTTACAGACAAACCGGTCTAAATTTATTTCAAAATCCGACTAAACGCTGTATTTTTCCAATATGTTTATTTTGCGCTGATCATTTTGATGTGTTCATTTTATTTTTTTCGAGCACTTTTCTGCCCGACTTTTTATTTGTTTTTTAATTATTTTATTTTTGTGTTAAATAATAATTTTAATTCATTTATTTAGATATTTAAATTTAAATTCATTTTAATTGTTTGATTTTATTTTATTTTATTTTCTATTTTGTCATCAATTCTTCCCTTTTATAAACAAAAAACATGATTTTTAATTTTTTTTATTCTTGTCTTATAAAAAAACAAAAAAAAACATGATTTTTTATTCTTTTTCTTCTTGTCTTTTCATAAAAAACAAAAAAAACATGATTTTAATTCTTTTTATTTTTGTTTTATCATAAAAAACAAAAAAATATAATTTTTAATTCCTTTTTATTCTTGTCTTATCATAAAAAAACACAAAAATTTGCTTTTAATTCTTTTTATTCTTGTCTTCTCATAAAAATACAAAAAAACATGTTTTTAATTTTTTTTATCATTCTTGTTTTATTGTTCAAAGCTTAGTACTATATATGTGTGTGCATTGCATAAAGTCTAAGGGGGGAGAAAAAGAAGAAGAAATGGTAACTTTATAGTTTTATATGGTTAGTACTATTTATTGTTCAAAGCTTAGTACTATATATATATATATATATATGTGTGTGTGTGTGTGTGTGTGTGTGTGTGTGTGTGATATCATTCTTTTTATATGGTTAACCTTATAGTTTTTATTATAAATTTTATATATTACTTATTTCTTTTCCTTTCCTTGTCATATATTATTTTGGTTTGATAATATGAGATACTATACTAGTAGATATTTTAGGGTACTGTATGTAATGAGGACAACACGTTTTGTTTCTTTGCTTAAAATTTATTTTTTATGATACTGGTATTTGGTACAATATTATGACTACTCGAATGTGAACTAAAAGTAAACGATGGTGTCTTATAGTCCCCATTTTGTTTTTTTTATTATTTGTTTTTTTACAAGGTTTCTTCTTACTTGCATATTCTAGAAAATACCAAAAAAAAAAAAAAATACATTTAAACTTTAACTTAATATTTTTTAATTTGATTAATATTGAAAATACCAAAAACATTTTTATCATTTATTTCTTTTATATTTTCATCTTTTTGGTTTATTTAGTTATTTGAATTATATTAGAAAAATGTAAAAAATATGTTCATTATTAATTAACCTAAATATCTATACTTAATTTGATTATCTAAATTATTAATTAATCTTATTAAATATTTATATTTAAATTAATTAATAATTTCATATGCCCGATTCCAAGGGAGGATCCTTTTTGCTGACTGCCACGTCATATTTAGGATAGCTTAGCCTAGCTTACTTCTTCCTTTACCCGTTTATCTTAGCCTTAGGATTAGAGTCGTCGTACTCTATATGAGTGGCTTGCCATGGACACTTATTTCCCCTTTCATCCTACCATTAGGATTAGAGTCACCGTACTCTATGTGAATGTCTTACCATGGACATTTCATTTCCGTTTAACCTAGCCTTAGGTTTAGAGTCACCGCACTCTATATAGGTATCTCGCCGCAGACACTTACTTTTCCCTTTGGAACCTTGACCACAGTCAAGAGTTCCTCACCCTTATTGAGGGGAACTACAGATACTATGATTCAATTCTCGTCAGGATACGTAGGCATGAGATGCGATGTCTTGGCGAGCATACTTAGATACTAAACCCTAGGTCTTTCCTTTAGCACACTTCCCTTAGCAAGCAAACAATAATATAACACAAATGAAACAAGAGGTTTCTGTAGAGTACTACAGATACTTTGGATGCTAACACCTTCCCTAGGTATAACCAACCCTCGAACCTTAGATCTCTAGCTTTGTTTTACATTGCAATTAAGGTTTTTGATCTTTACCATTTCCTTTGGATAAATCAAAGCTCAGTGGTGAAATTCAAAGATTTGCGATTCAAGTTAATCAATATCTTGACATCCGATTCTCACCACGACAGGACCAAATAAAAATGTCTTGGAAATCATAGAATCACAACTTGAACTACGAGCCTTAATACACTGCACCAAACCCTGATGGGAAACAAATTTAATCCTTGATGAAACACTTGGGATTGTATCATATCCTTGTCTTTAAAATAGACTACGTCCCATATGACTTGAGATGAAGTAAAACCACTTTATTTGACCAAGATTAAGTCACATCCAACTAAGCTGAAATAACACTGCATACACATCCAAACCTGCTAGCCTCAAGTAGATCTAAATTAAACGACACATGTGTAATGCCCCAGTTTTTGTTAGATCTATTTAATCGAGTCGATTTAATTATTTTTATTATTATATTATTTTATTCTTGACTTTTATTTGGTAATATATTATTTTTCATTGTTGTTATGTTTTATCGCGTTTTGAGAGCGTTTGCGAGATATTTGAGTGTAGGGCTATTTTGGTCATTTTACTTATTTTCTTAAGTTAGAACTTAAAGAGAAAAAAAGAGAGAAAATAGAAAGGAAATAAAAAGAGAAGAAGGAAAAGGGAAAGAAAAGAAGAAAAGAGAGAAAAACTTGGAAAGGAAGAAATCTAATCAACCGACTATTGGAAACACGATTAATCGGGTAAGGGTGCGAAACTCGATTATCTTATACTTGTGTATGATTATGTATGTATGTATTTGGTTGTTATTTGGTTGAAATGGAATGTAGAACAAAAACCATAATATGTTGAAATTGTTGGAAATTGATTCAAATTGTGTCCGAAATCAAGTTTTAATGATCCTAATTGCTGAGACATGTTAGATAGGTGTTGTTGTGCACTCTATTGGTAATTTTCAGGTGATTGGATGAGATTTGGGAGTGTTTTTGGTGGAATTTCGCAGCAGAAATTCTGCAGAAAATTCTGAGTTTTTCTCTGCCCATATGCGTAACACGCAGGGCAATACGCGTATTGGTTTGGGCAATACGCGTATGGCAAGGGGAATTTTGGGCAATACGCGTATGGAAATCCATTTTTCTCGGCCATCTGCTGATTTGCGTAACAATACGCGTATCTGGCAAGGCAATACGCGTAACGTGTGAGGCATTACGCGTATGGAATTTTTAGTGGGATTTTTGGGAGAATTTGGTCTCTGCCCATACGCGTATCAAGTTGGGAAATACGCGTATGGAATGGGCGAGTGAGCTGGGCATTACGCGTATGGCTCAGGGCAATACGTGTATGACAAGAGAGGGTGCAGAATGTTGCCATTTCGTGATGTCTTTTCTTTTTGATTCCATAACTTGTGTTCCGATTATCCGTTTTGAACATTCTTGGTATCGTTGGAAAGCTATTGAAATGTTCTTTCTTATTATAATGGTTTTGAGATTGTTGGCCGATTTAATTATGTCGGGAATTTGGAATAGTGTCGTTTTGTCGACTTTTACCGTCGTAATTGTGTGTAATTGATGTGTATCATGCAATGTGCTTTTGATATGGATATCATATGACTTGTGTGATGTTATATGATGTGAATGCATGTGATGACACGTTTTGATGATGGTTTGTGGCCTAAGGGCAAGTAAATGCAATGTGTTGTGTTTGGTTGTAAATGCATGATTATGGTTGCATATATGTGTGCATTTGAATGTCATGAGTCATTGTATGCCAAGCATCATGATATACATTCTTGTGATGTCGTGTGCCCTAGTGGGTGTGAGCGACGAAATGATTCTAGAGGGAATCCGATATAACATCGTGTGCCTTATACAAATAGGACCTAAAGCGATGATTATAGACGATCGTGAGCCTTATACAAAGAGGACCGAAAGCGATCGGATCGTGAGCCTTATACAAAGAGGACTGAAAGCGATCCATAAACGTCGTGAGCCTTATACCAAGAGGACCGAAAGCGAAGGGGAACATCGTTTGCCCGACGGGGAGTTACACTCTGTAACAAGCGATGATTCCAATAGTTCTTGAGTGAACTAGTGTTAAGATGATGGATGGATGGTACCGCATTGCATTGCATAGAGTCGTTGTGTCGGTCTCTGTACATTTGCATAAATCATGAACGGATTGATTTTGTGTGGAATTGTGAATGGAATTGATGAGTGATATATATGTATATGTTGGTGATAAATGCATTGAGCATGATTTATATGTCTTTGTGATGGATATATGAGATATCAAACGTGTTGTTTTGTATTTGAATTATGGTGTAAGTGGTGGTGAGAATATTTTACATGTGTATTTTTGTGTTATTATATAATTGTATGCAATTGTATTATGATTGTGTTTCTCACCCTTCTGCTGCTTTGAATGCTCTATGAGGCATTGCAGATTAGATGCTGGAGGTCTTTTTGTGAAGCTTATGTCTTCATTCTTTTGTCGGTCGGCTCTGATATGTAGCACCGGGTAGTTGGGGAGATCGTTTATGATTATGTGTATATGTATATATATCTTTTGGATTGTACATGTATGACTTTGTATATGATAGACAAACTTTTATGTTATATATATATGAGATTCAGTTGCAGATTTTCCGCTTATATTCTGTATCTAATAAGTGGGTGTTAGGAACTGAGTTCTGCTGTTATTTACTACCTGACTGTTGCATATATATATGAGCAGGTTGTGGTAATTGGTTTCAATTGATGTGACGCCTCAGTCTATGCCATGAATGTTTGAATTATACTCTAATTATTTGTTATCGCTTTATTTAATTGGGGGTATAGATTGGGGGTGTTACATTAAGTGGTATCAGAGCCAGTCTGTGTCAGTTTGTGTCAGTTTGTGCCAGTCAGTGCCGGTCGTTGTGTTTGGGTGAGCTGTTTGTTTAACCATAGTTGCTGTTATTGGATATGAACAGAATATGGCTGATAGGAATGATGCTGCTTTGGCTGCTGCTATGCAAGCTATGGCTCGGGCTGTGCAGGGTGCACCTAATGCTGGTGAGAATGATGAGTTCAGGAAGAACAAACCGCCTGTCTTCAAAGGGAGACATGATCCTGATGGTGCACAGATTTGGCTTAAGGAGATTGAAAGAATCTTTCGAGTGATAGACTGCGCTGAGGAAAATAAGGTGAGACTGGGTACTCACATGTTGCAGGAGGAGGCTGATGATTGGTGGGTTAGTATGCGTCATGTGTTGGAAGCTGGAGATGAAGAGGTCACTTGGACTTTGTTTAGCAGGGAGTTTATTAGGAAGTATTTTCCCGAAGATGTAAGAGGAAAGAAGGAAATAGAGTTCTTGGAATTGAAACAAGGTAATATGTCTGTTATTGATTACACTGCTAAGTTTGTGGAGCTTGTTCAGTTTTATCCACATTATGCTGAAGCAACTGCGGAGTTTTCCAAGTGTGTGAAGTTTGAGAACGGATTACGTCCTGAGATTAAGCAGGCAATTGGTTATCAAAGGATTAGAAGGTTTTCAGACTTGGTGGATTGTTGTAGGATTTATGAGGAGGATAGCAAAGCTCGTTCTACTCACTATAAGAGTGTGAACGAAAGGAAAGGGAAGCAACCGTTTCGTGGTGGTCCTTATGTGACACCAGCTGACAAGGGTAATCAAAGGGGTAGTTTTGATAAAAGGCCAAGTGGGGGAGGTATGTCTAATTCTCTGAGATGTTATAGGTGTGGTGACTTAGGACATCGTCAGTTCGAATGTAGGAAGAATTTGGGGAAGTGTTCCAATTGTGGAGGTATAGGACATGTCACAGCTGATTGTAAGAAGAATGTGGTGAAGTGTTTCAACTGTGGTGAACCTGGTCATATAAGTACGAAGTGTTCGAAACCAAAGCAAGCTCAGGCGGGAGGGAAGGTGTTTGCATTGGCAGAACTCATACTTCTAGTATAGATCGTCTAATCAGAGGTACTTATTTTATTAATAGTACGCCTTTAGTTGCTATTATTGATACCGGAGCGACTCATTCGTTTATTTCATCTGAGTGCGCGAAGCGTTTGAATCTTTTGTTGTCTTCGATGGGTGGAGAGATGGTTATTGATACTCCAGCAATGGGGTCAGTAACTACTTCTTTGGTCTGTTTAAGTTGTCCTTTAACCATTTATGGTAAAGATTTTGAGATGGATTTGGTGTGTTTGCCGTTGGAGGGTTTAGATGTGGTTCTGGGAATCAAATGGTTGCAGTTCAATCGGGTTCATATTGATTGTTATCATAAGTTGGTAAGATTTCCTTCTCTTGAAGAAGACGAAGAATCGAGTTTCTTGTCTACCAAAGAGTTGAAGAAACTTTTGGCGGATGAAACTTAGTTGTTCGAGTTGTTTGCAACGTTGACTGTGGATAGTCAAGTTGCACTGGATGTGTTTCCAGTTGTGTGTGATTTTCTGGAACTGTTTCCAGAGGATATTTCTGATGTGCCGCCAGAGAGAGAGGTGGAGTTTTCTATAGATCTAGTTCCTGGTACTAGACCTGTATCTATGGCACCTTATCGTATGTCGGCATCTGAATTGGTTGAGTTAAAGAAGCAGTTGAATGAATTGTTAGAAAATAGGTTTGTGAGACCGAGTGTATTGCCTTGGGGTGCTCCAGTTTTATTGGTGAAGAAGAAAGATGGAAGTATGCGATTGTGTATTGATTATCGCCAGCTGAATAAGGTGACGATTAAGAATAAGTATCCTCTTCCGAGAATTGATGATTTGATTGACCAGTTGGTAGGTGCGTGTGTGTTTAGTAAGATTTATTTGAGGTCAGGTTATCATCAGATTAGAGTGAAAGAGGAAGATATTCAGAAGACGGCTTTTAGGACACGTTACAGTCATTACGAATATTCTGTGATGTCGTTCGGGGTTTCTAATGCGCCAGGTGTGTTTATGGAGTATATGAATCGTATTTTCCATGAGCATTTGGATCGATTTGTTGTTGTCTTTATTGATGACATCTTGATTTATTCTAAGTCACGGGAGGAACACGCGGAACATTTGCGTGTTGTGTTGCAAATTTTGAAGGAAAGGAGACTTTTTGCCAAGTTGTCCAAGTGTGAGTTCGGGTTGTCAGAAGTGAGTTTTCTTGGGCATGTGATTTCAGGTAATGGTATTGCTGTGGATCCATCTAAAGTAGATACAGTTCTACAATGGGAGGCTCCTAGATCTGTTACTGAAATTAGAAGCTTTTTGGGTTTAGCTGGATATTATCAGAGATTCATTGAAGGTTTTTCCAAGTTAGCACTTCCTTTGACCCAGTTGACTTGTAAAGGCAAAGCGTTCATTTGGGATATTCAGTGTGAGGAAAGTTTTAGTGAGCTGAAGAGAAGATTGACTACAACTCTGATTTTGATCTTACCGAATCCTAGTGAACCGTTTGTGGTGTATTGTGATGTGTCTTTGATTGGTTTAGGTGGAGTGTTGATGCAAGAAGGTAAGGTTGTAGCTTATGCTTCGAGGCAATTGAGGATTCATGAGAAGAATTACCCTACTCATGATTTGGAATTAGCGGCTGTGGTATTTGTGTTGAAAATTTGGAGGCATTATCTCTACGGTGCAAGATTCGAAGTCTTTAGTGATCATAAACGTTTGAAATAATTGTTTGATCAGAAAGAGTTGAATATGAGGCAACGGAGATGGTTGGAATTTTTGAAGGACTACGATTTTGGCTTGAATTACCATCCTGGTAAAGCTAATATGGTAGCCGATGCGTTAAGCCGGAAATCTTTGCATATGTCCGCTTTGATGGTTAAAGAGTGGGAACTTTTGGAAGCATTTAGAGATTTGAGTTTGGTGTGTGAATTGACATCTGACAGCGTGAGGCTTGGTATGTTAAAGGTTACTAATGATTTTCTGTTGACCGTTAGCGAGAAACAGAAGTTGGATGTGAAATTTGTTGACTTGATGACGGTTAGAGATCGAGATGTGAATGGTGACTTTAAAGTGGACGATAAGGGTGTTTTGAGATTCCGTGGTAGAATTTGTATTCCTGATGATTCAGACTTGAAAAAGATGATTTTGGAGGAAGGACACCGGAGTAGTTTGAGTATACATCCGGGAGCTAATAAGATGTATCAAGATTTGAAGAAGATCTTTTGGTGGTCCGGATTGAAGATAGATGTATCTCAGTTTGTTTATGCGTGTTTGACGTGTCAGAAGTCTAAGGTAGAACATCAAAAGCCTAGTGGATTGTTGCAACCGTTGGATATTCCCGAGTGGAAATGGGACAACATTTCTATGGATTTTGTGACAGGGTTGCTGAATACACAGAGGGGACATAATGCCATTTGGGTAGTTGTGGATAGACTGACTAAATTGGCACATTTCATTTCGATTGACATCAGTTTTTCTTTGGAGAGGTTGGCTGAGATTTATATCCGTGTGATTGTGAAGTTACATGGTGTTCCGTTGTGTATTGTTTCAGATCAAGATCTGAGGTTTACTTCCAGATTTTGGGAAAGTTTACAAAAGGTGTTAGGTTCCAAGTTGAGATTGAGTTCTGCTTATCATCCTCAGATGGATGGTCAGACCGAGAGAACTATTCAGTCGTTGGAAGATTTGTTGTGGGCTTGTGTTCTTGAGCAAGGTGGTGCTTGGGATAGTTATCTTGCGTTGGTAAATATCACGTATTACAACAGTTTCCATTCGAGTATTGGATTGACACCTTTTGAAGCGTTGTATGGAAGAAGATGTCGAACACCTTTGTGTTGGCATGAATCTGGTGAGAGTTCGGTGGTTGGACCGGAGTTAGTGCAACAGACCACGGACAAGGTGAAACTTATTCGTGAGAAAATGAAGGCTTCTCAGAGTAGGCAGAAGAGTTATCATGATCGAAGGAGGAAAGATCTTGAGTTTCAAGAAGGCGGTCATGTATTTTTGAGAGTTACACCGGTGAAGCATGTTGGTCGTGCATTGAAGTCGAAGAAGCTTACTTCTCGGTTTATTGGTCCTTACCAGATATCCGCGAGAGTGGGTGCTGTGGCTTATCGGGTGGCGTTGCCGCCAAATCTTTCGAATTAGCATGACGTGTTCCATGTTTCACAGCTTCGGAAGTATGTTCCGGATCCGTCGCATGTGATTCCGATGGATGAGGTTGAGGTAAGGGAGAACCTTACGGTTGAGGCATTACTAGTGAGGATTTTGGATCGCGAGTTAAAGCGGTTAAGAGGCAAGGATATTGCGCTTGTGAAAGTAGCGTGGGGAGGCGCTGCTGAGGGAAATTTGACTTGGGAGTTGGAGAGTCGGATGTGGGAGTCGTATCCAGAGTTGTTCGTCTCAGGTAATATTTTTTAGGACGAAAATTTCTAAGTGGGGGAGAGTTGTAACGCCCCAGTTTTTGTTAGATTTATTTAATCGAGTCGATTTAATTATTTTTATTATTATATTATTTTATTCTTGACTTTTATTTGGTAATATATTATTTTTCATTGTTGTTATGTTTTATCGCGTTTTGAGAGCGTTTGCGAGATATTTGAGTGTAGGGGTATTTTAGTCATTTTACTTATTTTCTTAAATTAGAACTTAAAGAGAAAAAAAGAGAGAAAATAGAAAGGTAAGAAAAAGAGAAGAAGGAAAAGGGAAAGAAAAGAAGAAAAGAGAGAAAAACTTGGAAAGGAAGAAATCTAATCAACCGCCTATTGGAAACACGATTAATCGGGTAAGGGTGCGAAACTCGATTATCTTATACTTGTGTATGATTATGTATGTATGTATTTGGTTGAAATGGAATGTAGAAAAAAAACCATAATATGTTGAAATTGTTGGAAATTGATTCAAATTGTGTCCGAAATCATGTTTTAATGATCATAATTACTGAGACATGTTAGATAGGTGTTGTTGTGCACTCTATTGGTAATTTTCAGGTGATTGGATGAGATTTGGGAGTGTTTTAGGTGGAATTTCACAGCAGAAATTCTGCAGAAAATTCTGAGTTTTTCTCTGCCCATACGCGTAACACGCAGGGCAATATGCGTATTGGTTTGGGCAATACGCGTATGGCAAGGGGAATTTTGGGCATTACGCGTATGGAAATCCATTTTTCTCGGCCATCTGCTGATTTACGTAACGGTAGCGTATCTGGCAAGGTAATACCCGTAACCTGTGAGGCATTACGCGTATGGATTTTTTAGTGGGATTTTTGGGAGAATTTAGTCTCTGCCTATACGCGTATCAAGTTGGGCAATACGCGTATGGAATGGGCGAGTGAGCTGGGCTTACGCGTATGGCTCAGGGCAATACGCGTATGACCAGAGAGGGTGCAGAATGTTGCCATTTCACGATGTCTTTTCTTTTTGATTCCATAACTTGTCTTCCAATTATCCGTTTTGAACATTCTTGGTATCGTTGGAAAGCTATTAAAATGTTGTTTCTTATTATAATGGTTTTGAGATTGTTGGCCGATTTAATTATGTCGGGAATTTGGAATAATGTCGTTTTATCGACTTTTACCGTCGTAATTGTTTGTAATTGATGTGTATCATGCAATGTGCTTTTGATATAGATATCGTATGACTTGTGTGATGTTATATGATGTGAATGCATGTGATGACATGTTGTGATGATGGTTTGTAGCCTAAGGGCAAATAAATGCAATGTGTTGTGTTTGGTTGTAAATGCATGATTATGGTTGCATATATGTGTGCATTTGAATGTCATGAGTCATTGTATGCCAAGCATCATGATATGCATTCTTGTGATGTAGTGTGCCCTAGTGGGTGTGAGCGACAAAACGATTCCAAAGGGAATCCACTATAACATCGTGTGCCTTATACAAAGAGGACCTAAAGCGATGATTATAGACGATCGTGAGCCTTATACAAAGAGGACCGAAAGCGATCGAATCGTGAGCCTTATACAAAGAGGACTGAAAGCAATCCATAAACGTCGTGAGCCTTATACCAAGAGGACCGAAAGCGACAGGGAACATCATTTGCCCGACGGGGAGTTACACTATGTAACAAGCGATGATTCCAATAGTTCCTGAGTGAACTAGTGTTGAGATGATGGATAGATGGTACCGCATTGCATTGCATAGAGTCGTTGTGTCGGTCTCTGTGCATTTGCATAAATCATGAATGGATTGATTTTGTGTGGAATTGTGAATGGAATTGATGAGTGATATATATGTATATATTGGTGATAAATGCGTTGAGCATGATTTATATGTCTTTGTGATGGATATATGAGATATCAAATGTGTTGTTTTGTATTTGAATTATGGTGTAAGTGGTGTTGAGAATATTTTACATGTGTATTTTTGTGTTATTATATAATTGTATGCAATTGTATTATGATTGTGTTTCTCACCCTTATGCTATTTTGAATGCTCTATGAGGCATTGCAGATTAGATGTTGGAGGTCTTTTTGTGAAGCTTAGGTCTTCATTCTTTTGTCGGTCGGCTCTGATATGTAGCACCGGATAGTCGGGGAGATCATTTATGATTATGTGTATATGTATATATATCTTTTGGATTATACATGTATGACTTTGTATATGACAGACAAACTTTTATGTTATATATATATATATATGAGATTCAGTTGCAGATTTTCCGCTTATATTCTGTATCTGATAAGTGGGTGTTAGGAACTGAGTTCCGCTGTTATTTACTACCTGATTGTTGCATATCTATATGAGCAGGTTGTGGTAATTGGTTTTAATTGATGTGACGCCTCAGTCTATGCCATGAATGTTTGAATTATACTCTGATTATTTTTTATCGCTTTATTTAGTTGGGGGTATAGATTGGGGGTGTTACATACATGCCCATCTTAAACACAAAGGGTGAGAAACCCTAATCTCCATGCTTTGGGTGCATACTGATGAAGAAAACAGCCTGAGATGTTGACAACTAACAAAACCCTAATTCCTCAGTCTCCACTAGAGCCATGATGAAACTTTAATCACTTGATGCCTCTTGCGAAATCCCTTGCTTCAAACTTGATGAATATACCTCAAAGCAAATAGGAACCCTGATGCAAATGAATGAATGCAAAGTTATGACCTAATAGAGATGCAGATGAATGCGAAACAGAAGCCAATTAAGGTTAGAAAAAGAGATGGCAAATTTTGGGGTGCTACAAATAGTAAATCATGGTAAAATAACTTTCAATATTTTATTTATTTATGAACTAAATGGTGAGAGAGTTATTTAATGTTGTTATTGTTATTATTCATTACTGTTGTTGTTGTTATTTTTGTTGGCTGTGAACTATTTTTTTGTAAAAAGGAAATAATATATAAAGGAAAGAGTATATAAAACAAAAATAAAGAAATTCTATTAAGAGGCCCACAAGGAAATTCTTCTTCTTCTTCTTCTTCTTCTTCTTCTTCTTCTTTTTCTTCTGAATATACTGACTGAGTATCTGTAATACTCTACAGGAACCTCTTGTTTTATTGTGTTATTTGTTATGTTGTGTGCTAAAGGGTAAAAGGGTAAAAATGAGACCTAAGGTGTTATTTCTAAGTATGCTCGCCAAGACATCGCATCTCGTGCCTACGTATCTTGACTAAAAAGAATCAGAGCATTCGTAATTCCCCTCAATAAGGGTGAGGAACTCTTGACTGTGGTCAAGGTTCCAAAGGAAAGGTGTAAGTGTCCATGGCAGAACACCTACATAGAGTGTGGCGACTATATACCTAAGGCTAGGGTAAACGGGAAAGGAAAAAGTAAGCATCCATAACCGTGACACTTACATAGAGCACGGCGACTCTGATCCTAAGGCTAGGATAAAAGGGAAAAGAAGTGTCCATGGCAAGACACTTACATAGAGTACGTCGACTCTAATCCTAAGGCTAGGATAAAGGGAAAGGTAAGTTAGTCTCGATCGCGCGGCGGTGTGAGATAAGGGGGGAAGAGCAATGCAATTGAAATGCAATGCATATGACAGGATAGTGAAACACAAGTCCTTCCCTTGGACGCAAACATAGATAAGCAATCATATAAATTCAAAAGCCACGAGTGAATATCAAACAAGACAGGCATAATGAAGATAATATACAATCAGTAATCACCAAAATTAAGAGCATGTACAAATGACAGTGTATGTACAAAACATAGATCAAGGCATGGAATCATCTCACAAAAGCGAGACAACAAGAATGTACATCATCAATGAATCAGGACAAAGCATCAAGAATAAATCGAGGAAAATTAGGCCCAAAACAAGAAAGTAGACAAATCATGAAATAAAATCGGGCCACGAGGGAATATACAAGATTAGTATCATGAAAATAAATTCAAAAAAGGCACATCAAGAATTAACTAAAAAGAAAATCGAGGATTGTCAAGAGAAATTTAAGAATTAAATAAAATCTAATTAAACCAATTTCTAATTAAACCAAAATCTAATTAAAAACTAATTAACTAAATAAACTAAAATATAATTTAAACTAATTAAACTAAATTCTGGTTAAAAAAATTAAAATAAATTCTAAATAAACTAAAATCTAGTTAAAATTAATTAAACTAAAATTCTAATAAAACTAATTGAATGAGTTACATGTTTTTTATGCTTTTATGATATTTGATAATGTGTGTATCTACAAAAGATGAATTTATTTGGCTTAATACATCAAATAATAATAAATAAACTTAAGTCCAAAAACATTCTATGATTATTATACATAAAGAAGCAATTTATATTATATAAAAAACAAATGTGGTATGGCTACCAATATCATGTGCACGTGATTTGTCAGGAGAAAAGAGCATGTATACTAATAATATTTAACAAATAAAATGGCCTATGTAGCTATTATACAATTAACTAAAACAAATGTTACTACACGGAATGAAGACATGAAAAGTTAACAGAAACACACATACCTTTTTTATTTTCACGTGTGGAGAGAGAGGGAGCGATTCACAAAACAACCCAAACCAAAAAAATATGCAGATGCTCGGCAGCTATCTGGTGACACGGGTTATGGTGTATTTTGTGTACGTGTGAAGTGTGTATGGGATAGTGGTGAATGAAATGTGTGCACTTTTGAGGTGTGCGTTTATAGGCTTTAGGGATTGAACGTCATCAATTCCTGTTTCCGTTTTTGGCTTATTGTGTACGATTCTGCCCTGATTGATGTTTGAAACATGTTTTGATATTTTCTTTTTTAAGTGACATGTCTGATATGTGATAATTGATGAATTGAATTTGTCTTGATCATGCAGTATGCTTATTTGCACAAAAATAAGACAAAAATAAAAAGAAATTAAATATAATGTTTTTGTGTTTTTAGAAGGAGAAACATAATTAAGTATTGATTAAATAAGATGTTTTTGTATTTTTTATAAAAGAAGAAAATATTAATAAACAAATTAAAAATAAAATTAATTAATAAAAATTTAAAATAAATATCTAATTAAATTTAAATAAATTAAATGATTATTTAACTAAAAATAAATAAAAATGATTAAAAAACGAAATAAAAAGTCGGCAGAAAAGTGCTTGAAAAAATAAAATGAACACACCAAAATAATCAGCACAAAATAAACATATTGGAAAAATACAGCATTTGGTCAGATTTTGAAATAAATTTAGATCGGTTTGTCTATAAATCCAACTAATTTATTCTGACTGATATTTCAGACACTATGCAAGATGAAGTGCATGTTATGCTATGTAGACGATGCGAAACGAAAAACAGAATCTCAGGGTCAAAAATTCGAGTATGATAGATGCCCCTATTTAAGTTTCTTCTATCAGGAGATATGGAGATTGAAATCTTCGTCTCGACGAGATATGAGAGACTTAAATATAAACATGCACAATTTTTGGCCCTAAGATGCCACAAAATGCTTATGCTATGATATGATATGAAGTGAATGCAAGACTGGGATCTGTGACGGAAAAGTTGCCACAGGGGAAAAGTGTACGATGGGAAAAGGGTTACAATCATCAGAGATTTTGTCATAAATGCATTGAAGAAAACTCTGGGAAAGTACAACAACAACCATCAAAGACATTCAGGAGAGCATTGAATGAACTTTGGAATAATAAATAGGCATCCATCAGAGATATTCAGAATAACATTGGATAAGCTCCACTAGGGAATCGACATTCATCATCCATGAATGGAACTGGATGGAAATGAGTCACAACACTCAGAAGATCATTGAATGAGATGAGGAGAAATCAGGGACAATGTATCAGGGACAAACATCAGAGACATCCAGAAAAGCATTGAATGAACTTTGGAACACATGAAAACATCGAAGACATCTAGAAAAGCATTAAATGAACTCCGGAAAGTATCAGGTATATTCGGGAAAACATCGAATAAACTCTGGAACACATCAGAGATATTTGGAAAAACACTGAATAAACTCCGGAACACATCAAAGATATTCGGAAAAACATCGAATAAACTCCGGAACACGTCCAGAAAAGCATTGGATGGAAAATGGAAACAGACTTGAAAATAATCAACAGTTATTAACCACAGTCAAAAATAAATTGAAGACATCTAGAAGAGCATTAGATGAAGACAAGGATTTTGAAGATACATCCGAAACATTTAGAAAAGCTTTAAATGTACGGGAAAAGGTTTTGAAGACATATCTGGAAGAACATCAGATAAGCAACATCATATCTGGAAGAACATCAGATAATCAAGGTCGTATCTAGAAGAACGTCAGATAGACACAAAGAAGTTCTGGAAAAACATCAGAAGCAAAGTCGTATCTGGAGGAACGTCAGATAGACACAAAGAAGGTTCTGGAAAAACATAAAAACAAAAGACACATCTGAAAAATCATCAGACGGTAAAAGCAACAACATTCTGGAAAAGCATCAGAATTGCAAAGGTATATATATCTGGAAACTCACTGGGGAGTAAAACAAATTCTGGAAGGGTATCAAAATCACAATGGAAATATCTGGAAAAACATCAGATAAGTTCAGGGAAAACATCAGAACTAAATACTCAATATGGTAAAACATCAGAGAGATAAATATATTCGGTAAAAATTCGGATAGATTCTAGAAAAGCATTAGAATCAAAAGGGTATATTTGGGAAAAACATCAGATAGATTCTGGAAGAACATCAGAACAAAAGACTCAATCTGGTAAAGCATCAGAGAGACAGACACATATGACATCCAAGAATGTCATTGGACGCAAAAGAATAACAGACATATCCAGAAAAATAATCGAATAAGAGCGGTCATATCTGGAAGAACGTCAGGTAAACACGATAATATCTATTTGGTAGGTGCCAAGTAAATTGGACTTTGACCACAAGGTAAAACATGGATAACAACACGACCCGTGGAGAATGCAAATGAGGATGAAGCACTATGGCTATGCATATGTATATGAATTATGCAGATGATATATGATCAAATGCAGTCACCGACGACACATTTTGACTTTTTTTGGAGAAAAGACAAGACTGGAAGACTGATTCCTCAACACGGAGATCACTGGCATTTTTCTTGGGGACTAAAGATGTTGCTAAACACAATCTCTGCCACACTTGTAAATTGTATCAAGTTGTTGATCCTTGTAGGAAGGATGGAGAGTTGCTTGTGGGTTTTTCAAGTAAAATGTCCCAGATTGGATGACTATTGTAGATGAGCTGATTATTGCTTCAACTAGATTAATTCTGTAGATGACTGCTTTACTGTACACTGGAAACCTTGTCGCAGTCTGAGTCTTAAAAAATCTTGTGTATAAATCAATTCTGAGAAAGACTTACCGTGATAGGATCACCAACCAAGTTTCTTAATTGTTTGAAAATTCCTTGAGAGGAA
The DNA here is from genome assembly GCA_022829125.1 of Lathyrus tuberosus. Taxonomy (NCBI): domain Eukaryota; kingdom Viridiplantae; phylum Streptophyta; class Magnoliopsida; order Fabales; family Fabaceae; genus Lathyrus; species Lathyrus tuberosus. The sequence goes on from JALAZF010000043.1 coordinate 6,143,673, forward strand.
AGCCAATTTGCAAACAAAAGTGTTTATACAAACATTGTAATTTAATGCAAAGTTCTGCAGCTTTTTGAAATTAAAGTCATTTTTGGAATGATGCAAAACAAATGAATCATTAGTCAGAACACAGCGGTTCAAAACATTTAAAAGTGAAAGATAAAGCAAAAAGGTATGATGCCAAAAGAAATGATCTACAAAGATCTTTTAGAGTCAGTTAACGCGACCTTGTTGTAGTATACTTTCAAAATAACCTTGCTTCAGTTAGGTCTTTTGAGGGTTGTAACGTGGTCTGGTTCATGGTTTAAGAAACAAAGGATAAAGGCTCAAAGTTTATTTGTACCCACTCAATCTTCGTGATGATCTTCAGTCCTACGCTCAGTTAGCTCAGACTATGCACTCAGGTTCCTAAGAGGTTAGGAATTATACTGATGATAGTGATGATGATGGTTCAGAAGTCAAGGGACTCTTGAGAAAGAAATCAATGCTTCCTTACAACATTGAATTGTTGTTTTTCTTGAAGGCTTTCATGGTAAGGATTTGAAGATTTTCTCTTTTATTATCCCCAACTTTTGCCTGAACTGTTTCTTTTGAAGCTTACAGTCAGCAGGATGCCCCAGTTTTTCCTAAGTCTCCTTCATAGGTTTTTACTTAGCGGGCTTTTTTTTTTAATTTTAATTTTTTAATTTTTTGAGAAAGAAAGAGAGTGACTGCCTGGCTTAATGATTACGGTGAACCATAATTGGCTTTCGACTTGAAGGACATCTTCGACACCTGCTTGCTGTGTGCGAAGGAAAATTGTGAATGCAACCTTTATATGAAAGGTGTCTTGCGCGAACCCACAACCAAGTTAACTGAGAACTACCCATCCCAAGGTTTAGATTACAGGCTTTTTTGTAAAGAAAGAAACTCCAACTTCCAGGCTCGAAGGGTTTGACAAGGGAATAACTTCCTTATTTCTCCAGTGTTTGGAGGGATTGAAACAATGCCTTACATCGTCAGCAAAGTTTATTTGAAAGCATACCAGCAATAATGGGTATAACATTTTCGTCATTCTCCCTTCAATCTTTGCACAATAAAGTGGAAAAGAGACAATATATTTTTTTGAAAAGAAAGCATAAAGATGTAAATAATGGACAAAATGAATTGAATCAAAAGTTGCAATGCTCATTTCATTAATTACGAAAGTACAAATATAATTCGAATGCAAACAGCTAGTACAAAATAAAGAAAATGAAAACAGCAAGAAACATGGCCTAGTGACTAGTTAAACACAAGGATGAGCAATCCTGTCTTTACGAAGTAGCTAGGCTGAAGTCGACTGAAGCTTTACTTGGCGTGCCCTGGAAGAAGATTTGTCTTGGCATTAGGATTGGTGTCATGAAAGCTAAGGATTCTGACTTTAATCAAATCATGCACTCTAGCCTTTAGAGTATAATAATTTTCCAGATCGTGGCCTGTGGAACCTTCATGGAATGCACAATGGAGATCAGATCTGAATTCAGATGGAAGAGGATTTGGAGGAGGAGGCAGAGTCCTTGTGGTAATCAAACCTTTCTGAACCAACCTAGGATAAAGTTCTGTGTACGCCATGGGAATAGGATCAAATTGATTCCCATTATGGTACTGGTTCTGCCCTACAGTCGGACGTTGGGGAGCTTAAGTTGGCCATGGAGCAGTAACCACAGGAGTAACCGCAACAACTTCAGGGTGATCAACATATTGAGGTCGGGGATGAGGCCTTTGTGTTTCAGTCATGACAGCATTAATATGGTCTTCTCTCTTCTTCTGGAAGTTCCCATAGGATTTCTTCGCACCATTAGAAGATTCAGCAGCCTTGGACACTTTACCATTCTTCAGACCTTCCTCGAGTCTTTGACCAATAGTTGCCAAATCAGTGAAGTTGGAGGAAACATTGCCAATCATTTTCTCCTAATAGAATGGAGACAAGGTGTCCATAAACATTCCAGTCAATTCCTTCTTTGCCAAAGGAGGTTCAACTTGGGAAGCCAACTCTCTCCACCGCTGAGCATATTCCTTGAAAGATTCTTTATCATTCTGAGACATATTTTGAAGTTTACGGCGGTCATGAGCCATGTCGAGGTTGTACTTGTACTGCTTCATAAAAGCATTAGCAAGATCCTTGAAGCAGTGGATACTGTTCTGTTCAAGATTCATATACCATTTGAGAGAAGTTCCACTTATGCTGTCTTGAAAACAGTGGATAAGCAGCTTCTGGTTGTTGGTATAAGCAGCCATCTTTCGAAAGTACATGACCAAATGAGCCCTTGGACAAGAGTGACCCTTATATTTCACAAACTCGGGAGTTTTGAATTCGGAAGGCATGACAAGGTCAGAAACCAGGCACATGTTGTCTGCGTAAACACTTAAAAAGTCATTGCCCTCCATGGCTCGATGTCTCTTGTCTATGGTCTGAAACTGTTCATAGACAACCTCAGGTTCAACAAAGTATTCACGGTCTTTACCTTGAGCATTGGAAGCATTGTACTCATAGAGAGGATTCTCAAAGGGAGCTTGGACATTCATGGCAACAGTGTGGACCACAGGTCTAGGCCCAGTGAAAATTGGAACTTGAAATGTTGATCTGGAAATTTGCCCAATCATAGCAGTAGATGCAATAGGTGGAGAATAATTATGGGGTAAACCAAACTCTGGCCAAGTTGAAGGTGGCACCTGAACAGGCTGAGGATCAGCATTTGAAACCTCCTGGATAACAGTCATTTGGGGTTGCTCTCCTCTAGTAATCAGCACTTGGAGAATCTTAGTGAGTTTAGTCATGCTTGACTTAAGATCGTCGATTTCCATTCGGATCTCTGCATTGTGTACTTCTTGCTCTGACATTTTGCGTCTGTAGTTAGATCTAGTCCGGTATTTATGTCGAGGAATTAGCTTGACGACTCACAGGTGACGCTGGAAGATAGAAACAGCAGGAAATGAGTCGCTGGACAAACAGACGCATGCAATGAATCATGCAAATATGCAAATGATATGCAACGCGATGCAAGACAGGATGCAAATCACACAGACAGCATGATCAAAGGTTCAAGATCACCACATGGAGTCTGGGTAAAGAACCAACCACAGGGTGTGTACTAGGGGTAAAACACCTACACAACAGGTTCTAACAAAGTTCCCAGAGTCATCGATAAATCTTTCGGATATTATCGGCTCGCACGACTACTCATGCGACTAATAATATTCTCGAGATAAAATCATCTGAGTAGTATCGCATGCCAATCACCATAGGTCTACACCTGAATGATCACTGCACTACATCCTAAAATGGCTTAGAGGGGTGAAGGGATACCAAGGTCCTCAGCTTCACGGACTCCCAGGTCAGAAAAAGTAATGCCAATACGACTACTCGTACGACATCAGTAATCCCAAAGGGGTCTCCACTGAGCGTGGTTATATCATATGTTAATCATGTTAAGACTACTCCCAACAGGTAACTATTAGTTATACCACAATCCTATCATAGGTGTACACTCAAGTCCGGGTTAAGACTTATCTCACAACAGCATGTAACCACCCTGCATACAGAAAAACCCAGGCAGACATATATATACAAATATACAATGACACATACAAAGCAAGTTAGGGGTAACCCTCTTAAGGTCATCCCCAGTGAAGTCTCCATTTCTGTCGCGGTGAGAATCGAATGTCAAGCTATTGGATTAACTTGAATCACAAATATTAATTCACCACCGATCTTTAATTTATCCAAGGGAAGGGAAAAAAACGAATAACCCAAAGTATGCAATGCAATGCAAAGCAAAAGAGAGAATCTAAGGTTCAGGGGTTGGTTATACCTAGGGAAGGTGCTAGCATCCTAAGTATCTGTAGTACTCTACAGGAACCTCTTATTTTATTATTTTATTTGTTATTTTGTCTGCTAAAGGGTAAAAGGGTAAAAATGAGACCTAAGGTGTTATTTCTAAGTATGCTCTCCAAGACATCGCATCTCGTGCCTACGTATCTTGACTAAAAAGAATCAAAGCATTCGTAGTTACCCTCAATAAGGGTGAGGAACTTTTGACTGTGGTCAAGGTCCCAAAGGGAAGGGGTAAGTGTCTATGGCAGAACACCTACATAGAGTGCAACGACTCTAAACCTAAGGCTAGGTTAAACGGGAAAGGAAAAAGTAAGCATCCATAACCGTGACACTTACATAGAGCACGGCGACTCTAATCCTAAGGCTAGGATAAAAGGGAAAAGAAGTGTCCATGGCAAGACACTCACATAGAGTACGGCGACTCTAATCCTAAGGCTGGGATAAAGGGAAAGGTAAGTTAGTCTCGATCACGCGGCGGCGTGAGATAAGGGGAGAAGAGCAATGCAAATGAAATACAATGCATATGACAGGATAGTCAAACACAAGTCCTTCCCTTGGACGCAAACATAGATAGTCAATCATATAAATTCAAAAGCCACGAGTGAATATCAAACAAGACACGCATAATGAAGATAATATACAATGAGTAATCACCAAAATTAAGAGCATGGACAAATGACAGTGTATGTACAAAACATAGATCAAGGCATGGAATCAGCTCACAAAAGCGAGACAAGAGGAATGTACATCATCAATGAATCAGGACAAAGCATCAAGAATTAATCGAGGAAAATCAGGCCCAAAACAAGGTAGTAGACAAATCATGAAATAAAATCGGGGCACGAGGGAATATACAAGATTAGTATCATGAAAATAAATTCAAAAAATGAACATAAAGAATAAACTAAAAAGAAAATCGAGGATTGTCAAGATTAATTTAAGAATTAAATAAAATCTAATTAAACCAATTTCTAATTAAACCAAAATCTAACTAAAAACTAATTAACTAAATAAACTAAAATCTAATTTAAACTAATTAAACTAAATTCTGATTAAAACTAATTAAAATAAATTCTAAATAAACTAAAATCTAGTTAAAATTAATTAAACTAAAATTCTAATAAAACTAATTGAATGAGTTACATGTTTTTTATGCTTTTATGGTTTTTGATAATTAGTGTATCTACAAAAGATAAATTTAATTGGCTAAATACATCAAATAATAATAAATAAACTTAAGTCCAAAAATATTCTATGATTATTATACATAAAGAAGCAATTTATATTATATGAAAAACAAACGTGGTATGGCTACCAATATCATGTGCGCGTGATTTGTCAGGAGAAAAGGGCATGTATACTAATAATATTAAACAAATAAAATGGCCTATGTAGCTATTATACAATTAACTAAAACAAATGTTACTACACAGAATGAAGACATGAAAAGTTAACAGAAACACACATACCTTTTTCTTCTTCACGTGCAGAGAGAGAGGGAGCGATTCGCAAAACAACCCAAACCAAAAAAATATGCAGATACTCGGCAGCTATCTGGTGACACGGGCTGTGGTGTATTTTGTGTACATGTGAAATGTGTATGGGATAGTGGTGAATGAAATGTGTGTACTTTTGAGGTGTGATTTTATAGGCTTTAGGGATTAAACGCACTAATTCTCGTTTCTGTTTTCGGCTTATTGTGTCCGATTCTGCTCTGATTGATGTTTGAAACATGTTTTGATATTTTCCTTTTTAAGTTCGACATGTCTGATATGTGTTAATTAATGAATTGAATTTGTCCTGATCATGCAGTATGCTTATTTACACAAAAATGAGACAAAAATAAAAAGAAATTAAATATTATGTTTTTGTGTTCTTAGAAGGAGAAACATAATTAAGTATTGATTAAATAAGATGTTTTTGTGTTTTTTATAAAAGAAGAAAATATTAATAAACAAATTAAAAATAAAATTAATTAAAAAATTAAAATTAAAATTAAAATTAAATATCTAATTAAATCTAAATAAATTAAATGATTATTTAGCTAAAAATAAATAAAAATGATTAAAAACCGAAATAAAAAGTCGGGCAGAAAAGTGCTCGAAAAAATTAAATGAATACACCAAAATAATCAGCGCGAAATAAACATATTGGAAAAATACAGCGTTTGTTCAGATTTTGAAATAAATTTAGATCGGGTTGTCTGTAAATCCAACAAATTTATTCTGACTGACATTTCGGATACTATGCAAGATGAAGTGCATGTTATGCTATGCAGACGATGCGAAACGAAAAACAGAATCTCAGGGTCAAAAATTAGGGTATGACAGATGCCCCTATTTAAGTTTCTTCTATCCGGAGATATGGAGATTGAAATATTTGTCTTAATGAGATATGAGAGACTTAAATATAAACATGCATAATTTTTGGCCCTAAGATGCCACAAAATTCTTATGCTATGATATGATATGAAGTGAATGCAATATTGAGATCTGTGATGGAAAAGATGCCACAGGGGAAAAGTGTACAATGGGAAAAGGGTTACAGTCATCAGAGATTTTGTCAGAAATGTATTGAAGAAAACTCTGGGAAAGTACAACAACAACCATCAAAGACATTCAGGAGAGTATTGAATGAACTATGGAATAATAAACAGGCATCCATCTGAGATATTCAAAATAGCATTGAATAAGCTCCACTGGGGAATCAACATTCATCATCCATGAATGGAATTAGATGGAAATGATTCATAACATTCAGAAGATCATTGAATGAGGTGAGGAGAACTCAGGGAAAATGTATCAGGGACAAACATCAGAGACATCCAGAAAAGCATTGAATGAACTCTGGAACACATGAAAACATCGAAGACATCTAGAAAAGCATTGAATGAACTCCGGAAAGCATCAGGGATATTCGGGAAAACATTGAATAAACTCCGAAACACATCAGCGATATTTGGAAAAACACTTAATAAACTCCGGAACACATCAGAGATATTCATAAAAACATCGAATAAACTCCGGAGCATATCCAGAAAAACATTGGATAGAAAATGGAAACAAACTTGAAAACAATTAACAGTTGTTAACCACAGTCAGAAATAAATTGAAGACATCTAGAAGAGCATTAGATGAAGACAAAGATTCTGAAGATACATTCGAAACATTTAGAAAAAGCTTTAAATGTACGGGAAAACGTTTTGAAGACATATCTGGAAGAACATCAGATAAGCAACATCATATCTGGAAGAACATTAGATAATCAAGGTCGTATCTGGAAGAACGTCAAATAGACACAAAGGAAATTTGGAAAAACATCATAAGCAAAGTCGTATTTGGAAGAACGTCAGATAGACACAAAGGAGGTTCTGGAAAAACATCAAAACAAAAGACACATATGATAAATCATTAGACGGTAAAAGCAACAACATTCTAGAAAAGCATCAGAATTGCAAAGGTATATATCTGGAAACTCACTAGGGAGTAAAAAAAATTCTGGAAGGGTATCAGAATCACAATGGAAAAATCTGAAAAACATCATATAAGTTCTGGGAAAACATCAAAACAAAAGACTCAATCTGGTAAAACATCAGAGAGATAAATATATTCGGTAAAACTTCGGATAAATTCTAGAAAAGCATTAGAATTAAAAGGGTATATCTGAAAAAACACCAGATAGGTTCTGGAAGAACGTCAGAACAAAAGACTCAATCTGGTAAAGCATCAGAGAGACAGACACGTGTGACATCCAAGAATGTCATTGGACGCAAAAGAAGAACAGACATATCCAGAAAAACAATCGAATAAGAGCGGTCATATCTGGAAGAACGTCAGGTAGACACGACAATATCTGTTTGGTAGGTGCCAAGTAAGTTGGACTTTGACCACAAGGTAAAACGTGGATAACAACACGACCCGTGGAGAATGCAAATGAGGATGAAACACTCTTGCTATGCATATGTATATGAATTATGCAGATGATATATGATCAAATGCAGACATCGACGATACAATTTAACTTTTTTTTGGAGAGAAGACAAGACTGGAACACTGATTCCTGAACACATAGATCACTGCCATTCTGCTTGGGGACTAAAGATGTTGCTAAACACAATCTCTGCCACACTGGTAAATTATATCAAGTTGTTGATCCTTGTAGGAAGGATGGGGAGTTGCATGGGGATTTTTCAAGTAAACTGGCCCAGATTGGCTGACTATTGTAGATGAGCTGATTATTTCTTAAGCTGGATTGATTCTGTAGATGACTGCTTTACTGTACACTGGAAAGCTTGTCGTAGTCCGAGTCTTAAAAAATCTTCTGTATAAATCAATTATGAGAAAGACTTGCCCCTGATAGGATCACCCACCAAGTTTCTTAATTGTTTGAAAATTCCTTGAGAGGAAAGCCAATTTGCAAACAAAAGTGTTCATACAAACAGTGTAATTTAATGCAAAGTTCTGCAACTTTTTGAAATCAAAGTCATTTTTGGAATGATGCAAAACAAATAAATCATTAGTCAGAACACGACGGTTCAAAACATTTAAAAGTGAAAGGTAAAGCAAAAAGGTATGATGCCAAAACAAATGATTTGCAAAGATCTTTTGGAGTCAGTTTACGCAACCTTGTTGTAGTATGCTTTCAAAATAACCTTGCTTCAGTTAGGTCTTTTAAGGGTTGTAACGTGGTCTGGTTCACGATTTAAGAAACAAAGTTTAAAGACTCAAAGTTTATTTGTACCCACCCAATCTTCGTGATGATCTTCAGTCCTACGCTCAATTAGCTCAGACTATGCACTCAGGTTCCCAAGAGGTTAGGAATTGTACTGATGATAGTGATGATGATGGTTCAGAAAGGGACTCTTGAGAAGGCAATCACTGCTTCCTTACAACATTGAGTTGTTGTTTTTCTTGAAGGCTTTCATGGTAAGGATTTGAAGATTTCCTCTTTTATTATCCCTAACTTTTGCCTAAACTGTTTCTTTTGATGCTTACAGTCAGCAGGATGCCCTAGTTTTTCCTAAGTCTCCTTCATAGGTTCTGACTTAGCGGGCTGTTTTTTTGAGAAAGAAAAAGAGTAACTGCCTAGCTTAATGATTCCGGCGAACCATCATTGGGTTTTGACTTGAAGGACATCTTCGACACCTGCTTGCTGTGTGCGAAGGAAAATTGTTATTGCAACCTTTATATGAAAGGTGTCTTGTGCGAACGCATAACCAAGTTAACTGAGAACTACCCATCCCAAGGTTAAGATTGCATGTTTTTATGTAAAGAAAGAAACTCCAACTTCCAGGCTCGAAGGGTTTGACAAGGGAATAACTTCCTTATTTTTTCAATGTTTGGGGGGATTGAAACAATGCCTTACATCATCAGCAAAGTTTATCTGAAAGCATACCAGCAATTATGGGTTTAACGTTTTCGTCATTCTACCTCCAATCTTTGCACAATCAAAAAGAAAGTGGAAAAGAGACAATATATTTTTTTGAAAAGAAAGCATAAAGATGTAAATAATGGACAAAATGAATGGAATCAAAAGTTGCAATGCTCATTTCATTAATTATGAAAGTACAAACATAATTTGAATGTAAACAGCTAGTACAAAGTAAATAAAATGAAAACAACGAGAAACATGGCCTAGAGACTAGTTAAACACAAGGATAAGTAGTCTTGTCTTTAGGAAGTAGATAGGCTGAAGTCGATTGAAGCTTTACTTGGTGTGCCCTGGCAGAGGATTTGTCTGGACATTAGGATTGGTGTCATGAAATCTAAGGATTCCAACTTTAATCAAACCACGCACTCTAGCTTTTAGTGCATAGTAATTTTCCAGATCGTGGCCTGCGATACCTTCATGGAATGCACAGTGGAGATCAGATCTGAATTCAGCTGGAAGAGGATTTGGAGGAGGAGGCAGAGTCCTTGTGGTAATTAAACCTTTTTGAACCAACCCAGGATAAAGTTCAATGTACGTCATGGGAATAGGATCAAATTGATTCCTATTACAGAACTAGTTCTGCCCTACAGCCGGACGTTGGGGAGCTTGAGTTGGTCGTGGAGCAGTAACCACAGGAGTAACAATAGCAACATCAGGGTGATCAACATACTGAGGTCGGGGATGAGGCCTTCTTGTTTCAGTCATGACAGCATTAGTATGGTCTTCTCTCTTCTTCTGGAAGTTCCCATAGGATTTCTTCGCACCATTAGAAGATTCAGCAGCCTTGGACACTTTACCATTCTTCAGCCCTTCCTCGAGTCTTTGACCAATAGTTACCAAATCAGTGAAGTTGGAGGAAACATTGCCAATCATTTTCTTCCAATAGAATGGAGACAAGGTGTCCATAAACATTCCAGTCAATTCCTTCTCTGCCAAAGGAGGTTCAACTTGGGAAGCCAACTCTCTCCACCGCTGAGCATATTCCTTGAAAGACTCTTTATCATTCTGAGACATATTTTGAAGTTGACGGCGGTAAGGAGCCATGTCGAGGTTGTACTTGTACTGCTTCATAAAAGTATTAGCAAGATCCTAGAAGCAATGGATACTGTTCTGTTCAAGATTCATATACCATTTGAGAGAAGCTCCATTCAAGCTGTCTTGAAAACAGTGGATGAGCAGCTTCTGGTTATTGGTATAAGTAACGATCTTTCGAAAGTACATGACCAAATGAGCCCTTGGACAAGAGTGGCCCTTATATTTCACAAACTCGGGAGTTTTGAATTTGGCAGGCATGACAAGGTCAGAAACCAGGCACATGTTGTCTGCATAAACACTAAAGAAGTCATTGCCCTCATTGGCTCAGAGTCTCTTGTCTATGGTCTAAAACTATTCACAGACAACTTCAGGTTCAACAAAGTATTCACGATCTTCACCTTGAGCACTGGCAGCATTGTACTCATAGAGAGGATTCTCAAAGGGAGCTTGGACAGTCCCGACAACAGTGTGGACCAAAGGTCAAGGCCCAGCGAAAATTGGAACTTGAAATATCGGTCTGAATGTTTGCCCAATCATAGCAGTAGATGCAATAGGTGGAGAATAATTATGGGGTAAACCAAACTCTGGCCAAGTTGAAGGTGGCACCTGAACAGGCTGAGGACCATTATTTGAAACCTCATGGATAACAGTCCTTTAGGGTTGCTCTCCTCTAGCAATCAGGACTTGGAGCATCTCAGTGAGTTTAGTCATGCTTGACTTAAGATCGTCGATTTCCATTCAGATCTCTGCGTTGTATACTTCTTGCTCTGACATCTTGCGTATGTAGTTAGCTCTAGTCCTGTATTTGTGTTGAGGACTTAGCTTGACGACTGACAGGTGACGCTAAAAGATAGAGACAGCTGGAAATGAGTCACTGGACAAACAGACGGATGCAATGAATCATGAAAATATGAAAATGATATGCAATGCGATGCAAGACAGGATGCAAATTACACAGGCAACAGGGTGTGGACTAGGGGTAAAGCACCTGCACAACGGGTTCTAACAAAGTTCCCAGAGTCATAAATAAATCTTTTGGATATTATCGGCTCGCACGACTACTCATACGACTAATAATACTCTCGAGATAAACTCGTCTGAGTGTAGTATCTTATGACAACCACCATAGGTCTACATCTGGATGATCACTGCACTATGTCCTAAAATGGCTTAGAGGGGTGAAGGGATACCAAGGTCCTCGGCTTCACGGACTCCCAAGTCGGAAAAAGTAATGCCAATACGACTACGCGTACGACATCAGTAATCCCAAAGGGGTCTCCACTGAGCATGGTTATATCATATATTAATCAGGTTAGGACTACTCCCAACAGTTAACTATTAATTATACCACAATCCTATCATAGGTGTACACTCAAGTCCAGGTTAGGACTTATCACATAACAGTATGTAACCACCCTACATACAGAAAAACCCAAGCAGAGTTATATATACAAATATACAATGACACTTATAAAGTAAGTTAGGGGTAAACTTATTAAGGTCATCCCTAGTGAAGTCGCCATTTCTGTCGCGGTGAGAATCGGATATCAAGCTATTGGATTAACTTGAATCACAAATCTTAATTCACCACAGATCTTTAATTTATCCAAGGAAGGGAAAAGGAATGAATAACCCAAAGTATACAACGCAATGCAAAGCAAAATAGAGAATCTAAGTTTCGGGGGTTGGTTATACCTAGGGAAGGTGCTAGCATCCTAAGTATCTGTAATACTCTACAGGAACCTCTTATTTTATTGTGTTATTTGTTATTTCGTGTGTTAAAGGGTAAAAGGGTAAAAATGAGACCTAAGGTGTTATTTCTAAGTATGCTCGCCAAGACATCGCATCTCGTGCCTACGTATCTTGACTAAAAAGAATTAGGCCATTCATAGTTACCCTCAATAAGGGTGAGGAACTTTTGACTGTGGTCAAGGTTCCAAAGGGAAGGGGTAAGTGTCTATGGCAGAACACCTACATAGAGTGCAGCGACTCTAAACCTAAGGCTAGGTTAAACGGGAAAGGAAAAAGTTAGCATCCATACCCATGACACTTACTTAGAGCACAGCGACTCTAATCCTAAGGCTAGGATAAAAGGGAAAAGAAGTGTCCATGGCAAGACACTCACATAGAGTACGGCGACTCTAATCCTAAGGCTGAGATAAAGGGAAAGGTAAGTTAGTCTCTATCACGTAGCGGTGTGAGATAAGGGGAGAAGAGCAATGCAAATGAAATACAATGCATATGATAGGATAGTCAAACACAAGTCCTTCCCTTGGACGCAAACATAGATAAGCAATCATATAAATTCAAAAGCCACGAGTGAATATCAAACAAGACAAGCATAATGAAGATAATATACAATGAGTAATCAACAAAATTAAGAGCATGGACAAATGACAGTGTATGTACAAAACATAGATCAAGGCATAGAATCAGCTCACAAAAGCGAGACAACGAGAATGTACATCATCAATGAATCAGGACAAAGCATCAAGAATTAATCGAGGAAAATCAGGCCCAAAACAAGGAAGTAGACAAATCATGAAATAAAATCGGGCCACGAGGGGATATACAAGATTAGTATCATGAAAATAAAATCAAAAAATGCACATCAAGAATTAACTAAAAAGAAAATCGAGGATTGTCAAGAGAAATTTAAGAATTAAATAAAATCTAATTAAACTAATTTCTAATTAAACTAAAATCTAATTAAAAACTAATTAACTAAATAAACTAAAATATAATTTAAACTAATTAAACTAAATTTTGGTTAAAAAAATTAAAATAAATTCTAAATAAACTAAAATCTAGTTAAAATTAATTAAACTAAAATTCTAATAAAACTAATTGAATGTGTTACATGCTTTTTATGCTTTTATGATATTTGATAATGTGTGTATCTACAAAAGATGAATTTATTTGGTTTAATACATATAATAATAATAAATAAACTTAAGTCCAAAAACATTGTATGATTATTATACATAAAGAAGTAATTTATATTATATGAAAAACAAATGTGGTATTGCTACCAATATCATGTGCACGTGATTTGTCAGGAGAAAAGAGCATGTATACTAATAATATTTAACAAATAAAATGGCCTATGTAGCTGTTATACAATTAAGTAAAACAAATGCTACTACACGGAATGAAGACATGAAAATTTAACAGAAACACACATACCTTTTTCTTTTTCACGTGCGGAGAGAGAGGGAGCGATTCGCAAAATAACCCAAACAAAAAAATATGCAGATGCTCGGCAGCTATCTGGTGACACGGGATGTGGTGTATTTTGTGTACGTGTGAAGTGTGTATGGGATAGTGGTGAATGATATGTGTGTATATTTGAGGTGTGTAGCGAGCGATTTTTGTCGGTGACGCGACCACCTTATCGCTGGGTTTTCCTGACCGCAATGGTAGGAGGGGTGGGTGCTACTTTTTGATTTCGTATTTATCCCATGAAGCTGAAAGGGAAAGGGAAGCTATCTAAAACTAACCTTGCACGCGAATGTTTAACTGAACAAATGCTTAAAAGAGTTTGGGGGGTCCGGGGTCAGGTTATACAATAGGGAGTTGTCAATTACCCATCCTATGTGTGGTTATCCACAGGATATTAGCTTTAGGTTTCGCTTTATACTTGATGGTGTTTATCCGTTAATGGGTTGGGAAAGTTTCTTGGGAAATATGAGTGGGTGAGTGAGTTTTTGTTGATGTTCGGGGCTTTCCCGATGTTTTTGGTAAGGTACTAGACCTAAGTTTTGATTGATGTGTGAAGGTACTGGACCTAAAGTTTTTGTTTAGTATGCTCGCTAAGATTTCGCAATCTTATGCCTACGTATTCCCGTTTAAATGAAACTGGGAAATCAGAGCAATCGTAGTTCCTCCTATTCTAAGGGAGGAAAAAGATGTTTGGGTGTCTTGTTCAAAGCCTAAGATTGAAGCTAAAAGGTTTATTTGTGTATTGTTCAAAGCCCAATATTGAAGCTAAACGTTTGACTGAGAAAGAACTTGTCATCTCTAAAGAGGGATTGGACTTCCTCTGAGGGGATTGTTGATTTTTGTGTGCCTTGATCAAAGCCCAAGGTTGAAGCTAAGAGGTTGATTGACTCCACTAGGGAAGTCTTTATACAAATCCTAAGAGGAGGCTGGATAAGACCGACTCAACAAGAGAGTGTTTATCTGTCTCGTATAAAGCACGAGATTGAGGCAAGAAAGAGACTGACTCTTTAGGGATATCATTATACAAAGCCCATCGGCTCCTGCTGCAGTTTTCGCATCTTCCATGATCGGCGGAATATATCCTTCTGGGATATAGTTAATAGGCATGCCCCAGGGACGATCTTTAGGCATGTTATACCGATGATCAGGCTTTTCCACTATGGACGTCGATGTGATCTCTGAGATCACAGTCCTTTGTATTTGAGCTGTTGCCAGAGCTTGCATGTCATTGTGAAGTTTCCTCATATCTTCTTTCAGAATGTCGAGTTCTTCTCTCAACTCTCTATTCTCTTCCTCGAGACCATCCATTTTCCTTTGTTGATTGGCCCGAGTATTGTACGAATGAGACAGTTTGACTCTAGAATCGAAACACAAATGTGAGATTCGTAGGGAAGGAGAATACGTTATGTGAGAATGATAAATGATATGCAATGATTATATTAATTAATTTTTTGTTTAATCAAAAGAAACATCGACAATTAGATTGCAAATATGAAACAGTGGGGGAACCCCGTTTTATTGAATTAAAAGATTACGGAAATGGAAATACAGTAATTTACAAAGTGTTGTAAAAGGAAATGTCAAAACTTATGGATCTTGAGTCCTCTCTGAGGAGGGCTCAGGTGCTGGTTCTGTTACTTTCCTCTTCTTTGACCGGGGCTCTTGAGCCGTTGTCGGGTTGTCATTCCTTTGCCAAGTGAAAGGAGCGAGCAAATTCCCTTGGACATCTTGATTCTCTACAGCATGTTGCTCTAAAATCTCGATCAGAGCATCTTTTTCTTTTAACAGTTATTGTATTTTGTTACACTCCACATTGATAATACGATATTTATTCTTCCAAGACCTCTTCTCCTGTTGAACCTTGTTGAGAGTAACCTGAAGTTTTTCCGTATCAGACATAAAATAAAGGACAGATTCCTTTAACGAAAGAACTTCCTGACGAGGGTAAGGTATCCTCAGCTTGAGAGCTCTAGTTTGTACCCAGAGGAGATAAGGTTCCATAGAGACACAGTCTGGTTTTCCTAGAGACTCTCTTCCTTTCTTGTGAACATGTTTCCAGGCATGCACTATTTCTGTCTTTATTGCCCTGTCATTTTCTCTATCCTTGAAGAAAAGACCTTCCAGATGAACATTACGCGGGACAAGTCTCATCGGGTATCCAAATTGACGACGAACCAAAACTGGATGATAATTGATTCCTCCTTTAATTCCTATGAAGGGTACATTATGGAAGTTTCCACAATGGTCAATGACTATTATCCCGTCATAGATTCGATTGTATCAATCTATGTCAGAGTTAGTAAGAGACATGATTCTCTGTGACCAACATAAAGTACTCTTATGATCCCAAAATGCAGCAGACTTAGGTAAATGGGAAGTAATCCATTTGTATAGCAGGGGTACACATCATGTGATCATTCCTCCGCTGTACAAATTCCTTAAGTGTACAGAATGATAAGCATCTGCGAGCAAGGTTGGTACAGGGTTTCTAATCACAAAAATCTTAATGGCATTGATATCAACGAAGTCATCAATGTTGGGAAACAGAAATAACCCGTAGGTGAGTAGAACAAAGATGCTCTCGAAAGCAATCACGTTCCCTATACTAGCAAAGTACAGAGCTTTCTTTATAAAAAACTTGGCTGGTAAACCTTGGATTCCACCCTTAGTGGTATTGTGAGTCCTGACTTCTGAAACATCCAAATAGATTTCTCTTGCAATGGTTTGATCCTTTGGAATTTATTCCAGTCCAGAAAAGGGAGCTTGGTCCGTGATGGATAAATCAGTCAGGTGAGAGTACTCCTCCAACGTTGGTGCTAGCTGGTAATTCGGGAATGTGAAACAGTGATAGACCGGATCGTAGAATTGAATCAGCGTAGCCAAGATTCCCTCAATTACATGGACCCTTAACAAAGACAGAAGTCCTCCGTATTTAGCTTTGAAAGCATCAGGGTTGGTGATCATCCTTGCCAACCCTCTCAAATCCTCTAGTTTTGGAACGTTGAAGGTGTACTTGTGAGTCTTCCTTCTACCGAAATCCATAACGCAATCTCTCTTCTCTCTGATATTTGCAATCATTGTCTTAGTTTAATTTGAAAAAGAGAGACTAGAAGAGAAAATTTTTCTTTGTTTAAAGTTTTTTAATGAAATGAATGCATGAATGCATCACACAAAAACATAGAAAAACATGGGGTTAAAGGTTCGGTTTCATGAAGTCATGGATCTACCCATCCCCAAAGGTTGTACTGGTGATTTTTTTGTACCTGTCCACATAATCATTGACCCCTCTCGGGATAACAACAACATGTCGGTTCACCCGAGCAAGCTGCAGTATCTTAGAGTAATCTCAAACGAGGGTAGTATCGTGTGACAACTATTTTCGATAGCTTCCACATTACAAAATAGTAACATGGTCTCAGCCTACTAAATCCTCAGTTTCATAGATACCACAATCGAATAATCTGCTTTCAAAAACCGAAGTCATATAGGCATTGAATCCGCAAAGAGTCTCTCCACTGATTCGATGGTCGACCGGGATCTCTTATTTGGAAGTCACTCCCTGTAAGATTACCCGTCTAGTGCCATCACTTATCTTAGGTGTCACTCAAACTTTCCAGATGCGGCATCACTCGCAGTCCGATTAGCAGAAAAAAAACACGGATATCAATTAGGAAAAGTGATATATATATATATATATATATATATATATATATATTCATTCCTTAAACTAACATCCTAGACCTCTTAAGAGCTATAATCCTAGTCCTATACAGACAATGACTCCCCAACAGAGTCGCCATTTTCCTGTGGAAAATAGGGACGATGATGACTAAGGTAAGACAGATCATACAGGACTTCCCCAGTAGAGTCGCCATTTTCCTGTAGCCAGCGATTTTTGTCGGTGACGCGACCACCTTATCGCTGGGTTTTCCTCGCTGTAATGGTAGGAGGGGTGGGTGCTACTTTCTGATTTCTTATTTATCCCATGAAGCTGAAAGGGAAAGGGAAGCTATCTAAAACTAACCTTGCACGCGAATGTTTAACTGAACAAATGCTTAAAAGAGATTGGGGGGTCCGGGGTCAGGTTATACAATGGGGAGTTGTCAATTACCCATCCTATATGTGGTTATCCATAGGATATTAGCTTTAGGTTTTACTTTATACTTGATGGTGTTTATCCGTTAATGGGTTGGGAAAGTTTCTTGGGAAATATGAGTGAGTGAGTGAGTTTTTGTTGATGTTCGGGGCTTTCTCGATGTTTTTGGTAAGGTACTAGACCTAAGTTTTGATTGATGTGTGAAGGTACTGGATCTAGAGTTTTTGTTTAGTATGCTCGCTAAGATTTCACAATCTTATGCCTATGTATTCCCGTTTAAATGAAACAGGGAAATCAGAGCAATCGCAGTTCCTTCTATTCTAAGGGAGAAAAAAGATGTTTTTGTGTCTTGTTCAAAGCCCAAGATTGAAGCTAAAAGGTTTATTTGTGTCTTGTTCAAAGCCCAAGATTGAAGCTAAAGGTTTGATTGAGAGAGAACTTGTCATCTCTAAAGAGGGATTGGACTTCCTCTGAGGGGATTGTTGATTTTTGTGTGCCTTGATCAAAGCCCAAGGTTAAAGCTAAGAGGTTGATTGAATCCACTAGGGAAGTTTTTATACAAAGCCTAATAGGAGGCTGGATAAGACCGACTCAACAAGAGAGTGGTTATCTGTCTCGTATAAAGCCCGAGATTGAGGCAAGAAAGAGACTGACTCTTTAGGGATATCATTATACAAAGCCTAAGAGGAGGCTAAAAGTTTGACTTTTCTGGGGAAATTTGTATGTGTCTTGTACAAAGCCCAAGATTGAGGCTAAAAATGGGAAATTTAACTGACTCGGGTGAGGATATTTTATGTGTCTTGTACAAAGCCCAAGACTGAGGCTGAAACGAGTTTGACTCTGTTTGGGAAATCATTGCTCGAAGCCAAAACGAAGGCTGGGAGGAAATGGAGCTGCTAGGGAAGATATCTATCCCAAGTTTAAGAGATGAAGATTTATGTCTTGTACAAAGCCCAAGATTGAGGCTAACAGGGTTTGACTCGATAAGAGAGTGCTTTTATCTGTCCTGTACAAAGCCCAGGATTGTGGCTGAACAAGCTGGAGAAATCTTCATACCTAAGAGGAATTTGACTTCTGCTAGGGGAAATCCTTATACCAGGCCTACGAGGAGGCTGGAAAAGATTGACTCAACAAGAGAGTGACTTTATCTGTCTTGTACAAAGCCCAAGATTAAGGCTAACAAAGGGTTGACTCAACAAGAGAGTGCTAAAAGGTCATTGACTCAACAAGAGAGTCTGAAAAGTTTAATTGACTCAACAAGAGAGTCTGAAAGTGTGATTGACTCAACAAGAGAGTCTAAAAAGTGATTGACTCAACAAGAGAGTCTGAAAAGTAATTGACTCGACAAGAGTCTAAAAAGGTTAGTTCCGCTGGGGAGAATCTTTGTACAAAGCCCAAGAGGAGGCTAACTTTACTGAGGAAGGATCATTATACAAAGCCTAAGAGGAGGCTAACTCTCTACTAGGGATTATTGAGATCCCGAGGCAGGTCCAAATGGGGAATCAACTCTTGCTGAGGGTTCCAGAAGAGTTGAGATATCAGATGCCTTGAGGTTCTGATTTGGTATTTTTTAGGAGAGAGACTGGGTTTTAGAACCCATGGGTTTAACTCTACTGGAGATCGATCCAGAATGATCGGGGTTTCTTCCTATATTTTTAGGGAACTTGAGAATGTCTTTGATACTCAAGGGGATTTAGACTGTCCAAGTCTACTGGTGTGGAAGAGTTTTACCTTTTGTATGATGCCCAAGAGGAGGCAGGTGTTTTATGGGATGATAATCAACCCTAAATTGGTCTGAGATCTGACACTAGAAAGACTGCTCTAGCAAAGGATGACTAATTTCTATCTTATACCTTTAAGAGGTCGTCAGGGTCCTTGTATTATGCCCAAGAGAAGGCATGAGAATTTCTAAGAAGCCGAAGGGTCCTTGTACAATGCCCAAGAGGAGGCGGGGATGCTTTTAGGAAGCCTGTGGGTCCTAAACCAAGAAAAGTTCAAGAAATGCTATTCACCGAGAATAGATCATTTAGTGAAAGTTCTGTGGTTTGGAGAAACTCAAGAGATGCTATTCACCGAGAATAGATCAACTCCGGGGAGTAGAATTTCTTTGACAATTTCTAGGGGTGACAGTCTGAGAAAAGGTTCACAAAGAATACTGCCTTTCACTACTACGAAAAACCCATTTAACAACGGTTGGAAATGACATATAATGACGCGGGCGAAGGCGCTGTTATGTAGAGTGTTATTGTATAGGCGGTGCGTATAATGACGGCCCAGTAACCGTTGTAATAAAATGGAAAACGCGCTACCTATAATGACGGTTATTTTAAATACCCGTTGTTGTATGTCTTTTAATAAAATAAAAAAAATACAGCATTAGAACTACCTATAATGACGGTTATTTTATAAAAACCGTTGTTGTATGTCTTTTAATAAAATAAAATAAAAATTGCAGCATTAGAACAAGAACAACAGCAAGAACATCAAAAACAACAATAAGAACAAGAACAACAGTAAGAACATCAAGAACAACAATAAGAACAACAACAACAACAACAACAACAACAAGAACAACAACAAGAACAAGAATAAGAACAAGAAGAAGAAGAACAAGAAGAAGAACAAGACCAACAACAACAACAACAACAACAATAATAACAATAATAACAACAACATCAACAACATCAACAACAACAACAACAACAATAATAACAATGATAACAATAATAACAACAAGAACAACAATAATAAAAAAGAACAACAAGAACAACAATAATTAAAAAAGAACGCCAACAACTAACATTGCTAACTCGAGTTCTGAAATTTGTTCTGAAATTTGGTTTAGTGAAGAAATAGAGTATTGTAACTGAAAGATGATGTTTAGAGGTAGAAGATGTAGTTCGTCTAAGTTTTAGGTTTCATGCGGATCACTAATAGTAGTGTCTTGGCCGTTGATAATCACTAAATGGACGACCAAGATTTGTTTAAGGATAATGAATAAACTCAATATGCGCGCCACCTATAATGTTGGTAATGAGAATTGAAAAAATAAGTAAAATGCCAAAAATGTTGGTGCTGGGACTTGAACCCATGACAAGACACTACCAATAATGACGGTTGGTTTAAATTACCCGTGGTGAAAGGTCTGTCATCATTTTGAAAAAATAAGTAAAAAAGCTACCTATTACAACGGTTGGTTTAAATACCCGTTGTGAAAGGGTCTGTCAGCATTTTAAAAAAATAGGAAAAAATGATTAAAATAAATTCAGAAAAATCTAAAAACACAAAATTTAATCTAATTAGGTAAAATAAGAATTTTCAGAATTTTTTGAATTTTTTGAGACTATGAAAACAGTAAAAAATTCATTAAAAATAGAAAAAATATGAATTTGGGGTTTTGAGGGTGAAGTCCCATAACTCTTCTAGAGTATGGGACTAATGACCGCACGATTTTTCTGTTTCATATGCACGAAACAGATCTTAAAAAGGAGACGATTTTCCCTAAAACCGATTTTTTGAAGTGCAAGACCTAAAACTAAATTATTGGCTATAGTGGTGAAAGGTTGTGGGTATTTTGAAAAAATATGTAAAAAAACCATAAATGTTGGTGTTGGGACTTGAACCCAAGACCATGCGCTACCTATAATGACGGTTGAAAACATACCTGTGGTGAAAGGTTGTGGGTATTTTGAAAAAATATGTAAAAAAACCATAAATGTTGGTGCTGGGACTTGAACCCATGACCATGCGCTACCTATAATGACGGTTGAAAACATACTCGTGGTGAAAGGCCTCACATTTCACCACGGTTTGAATATTAACCATCATTAAAAGCCTTTTAACGAGATTAAAAAAAATGTGCATCTATTACAACGGTGTATAGGCAATCCGTTGTAAGCCCGGCGTTGTTGTTTGCGCGTTTTGTAGTAGTGTTTCTCTTTGTTCCATATTGTTTAAGCCCAAGAGAAGGCAAGACTGTATCTGGAAATCCTATGGGGATCTAGTTTTGATTGTATTCAAGAGTGACCAACATGGCTTTACCTAGTTCTAGACCTAGTTGCCGGGAACAACTCTAAATAACTATACTAGTATATATGCAGTTGATATATGACGAGTATTTAAAAGGATATGAAAGAAGACTTACCGTGCGCAGCTTCCCACAATACAATTATATTTATATGAAAGTGAGTAAATGAAAGTTGTTAAAACTTACAGGTGAGCAAGCTTCCATGCTGTATTGTTAGTTGTTTACAAAAATTAAAGAAAGTTTTGATAATAATATGTATATTGAATCTAAGTCAAAAGGGAAATTATTTTGAAAAGATTGTAGGACTTATACAACGACTGAGGCCCAAAGAGGTTTTTTTACAAAAGGGATGGGTCTTACAATTCAAGGATAGGCCCATAGTGTTTTAAAGAAAAGAAATGGGACTTATAGCTCAGGGAGAGGCCCAAATGATTTTCGTTTTGAAATGACGATCGCGCCGAGATTTTTTAACGCAGAGGGACTTATACAATGTCTGAGGCCCAAAAATGGTGTTGGTTAAAAAGGGATTGGGTCTTGCACTCTATTAGAAGCCCATGGAGTGTTTTGAAATATTGATAAGGATAAAAAATCAAAGAAACCCTAATTTCATTTTCTTTTAAAAGTAATCCTTTTAATAAAATGAATAAGATGAAAAAAATACCAAATAATTCTAAATAAACTACTTGTGATTTTTGTTTAAGGTTTGAAAAATGAGGTTTTAATCACAATATGATTTAGGACTCATTTGATTTTGATTTTCAAGATGAATATTCATTTTTTGAAAGGTTTAATAACAATAAAAATGAATTTATTTACAAAAATATCAACTATATTAAATAACTAATATAAATTTGATTTTTTTGTGGAATAAAATATTTTAACATTTTTGTGATTTTTTGCAAAAAGAACCAATAGAAAATAATTAAAATTGAGAGAGAAATTAATTTTTCAAATCATTTAAAATAATATGAAAAATAGTAAAAAAAATGGAAAAAGTGTTAAAACAAGGGGTTTAGGGCGAGGGGGATTTGAACCCCAGACCTCTAGGTTGCAGCGCGCGCCTTCTACCACTGGGGTGGTGATACATCCGTGTATCAAAGCCGCCCTAGAAATACATAAGGCATGCCTTGTTTTAGGCCTGGGCAAGGCAAGACAAGGTTTTTGGCTAAAAGCGTAAAGGCCATAACTTTCTCATTTCTCCATGGATTGAGACAAAATTTATATGCATCTGGCCTAGAATTTTCCAAGGAATCCAATGGTGGTGGTGGATTTTTCAGATGAGGTCCCTATTTATAAACCTGATAGTGTTTTTGAAATAGGCATATAATTGCATTTTCTATACTAACACATGGTACAGGCAAGAATTACATGGCAAATTGGTTCAAACACAACATATATAACATGTATGAGATGTTTATGATCAGTGGACATCAAAGGAATGCATAATTCAAAGAGTTCAAGTTGTCATGCACTTACCTCTTGGAGCTCCTTGTGCTATCTGCCAAGTTCCTTGTGCCAGAAGTAATTTGATGCTTTAGACACTCTTGATTGATCTCTTAGAAGCTTTTAGGATGATCAAAACCTGCTGAAATCCTCAGGAACAAGTTTGACCTCTTTCTTGCAAAAGGGGCAGAAGTGACCAATATGGCAACTCTCTCAAATGGTGTTCCAGATATGGGGAACCATTTGGGACAGTTCAAGGATGATATTTGGAGTGTGTTTTAGGTTTTATCTGGTTTTGAAAGTGACTGAATCAATACATGGCTTGAAAAATGTAAAAAAGTCCAATTTCGAGGTTTTGAGAAGGGACTTTGTGATTTTGATGTTACAGGTCACATATGAGAGTTTGGACAACTTAGATATGACATATTGGATGTGTTTTGATAATGAGCTGTGATGGAAATGCTTTCTAACTCAAAAACTCAGAGTTACCTTGCAAAAGAAGACATTTTGGCCTAAAGAGAGGGATTTTGAGGAAAGCATCAGTTTGGTTGCTTTGGTGTACTCAAATTGGGCACAAATGAGCTCTATTTATAGTAGAGTAAGTTTGGTTTACAAGCAATAGTGAATGGCAGCTGCAGCAGGCCTTTGGCCAATGTTATGCAAAAGGAATCTCAAGTCTCCTCAAGCCATTGACTTGAGATTAGGGCACAGGCCTATGGCTCTATGATTCAGTGTTGTTCCTTGACTCATTCAGTTAGGAATGTGTCAGTCCATGCCACCTTGGTGTATCCATTAAATGCATTGCAACAAAATTGGAGACTTGGCACCTTTTTTTAGCTCTTTTAGGTTTGGCATGCTACTTGTAGATTCTTGGACTTTGGAGGCTTGGAGATCAGATCATCCCCCTTGGATTTGATCCTCAGATGTATCCAAATTGATGACAAGGCTTGGATTTATCAGATTTGGGCAAATCGAGTAAAATGCACAAAATCTGCCAAGTCTGTCTTGAAAAAATACTTCATGATGCCATGTTCCAAGGGTTGTATCTCCTTGCTCAAATGGAATTTGGAGATGGTCTGGTACTTGTTGGAAAGCCCTCATGGCATACTTTAACTTTGATGTCCACCCCTAGACCTGGTTTACCTTGGATCAAGGTGAAAATTGCCCCTACATTTTGGAAAAAGTAAGGCAGATTTTGACATAGTGAAAATTTCACTAAGTGTTGAAAAAAAAATGTCATTTTCATATTTTTTGCCATTTTGATCACTCCATAACTAAAAATCCATGGAGAATTGGAATGAGATGTAGTTGACACTTTTGAAGTATGCCATGAGAGCTACAAATCCAGCTTTGGACCATCCAAAATGGCTGCTTGGATCTCAAGTTATGGTCCTTGGAAGTTGGTACCTTAGCCACTTTGTTCCATAACTTAGAAAAATTCTAAGTTTTTTATGGTTACCCCTTTTACAAGTTAACTCACTTTCTTTGGTTTTTCTTGATGAATGATGATTCAAGTCACATATTAATATTGTTTTAGGGTCAAAGAACCCTAATTGTGAAAAATCTCAAAAAGTCAAACTTGACTTTATGCACAGTTGACTTTTTATCGGATAAAATCCAAACAATGCGATCCGTTGTGAAATCGAGCCCTTGACCTAAATCAAACCTAATGGATATACTCCATAGGTGTTGTAGGGTGTATTGAATCATGTCCCAAGGTTTGGGAGCATGTCTTGGTCCAAAGTCAAAGGTACAGTTGACTTTTTCCCTCGAAACCCTAATTGTGGTCCTGATGAAATTGAAACTTGTGGATAAAGCTTCTTGGATCAATCCATTGTTGAAAATGGATCAATGTAACGTATTAGAGACCCTCAAATCATGTCTTGAGGTCTTGGCTCATGTTTTGTTCCAAAAGTCAACTTAGGGGTGAATTAGGTCAATAAACCCTAATTCCTGATTTTTTGGTAAATGGATCCCCTGAGGCTATATTGACTTGATGATTGGGTTCATGAGGTCCCTTAGAGTATCTTGGGTTGTGCTTTGAAGCATTGGCTCATGGCCAAAAGAAAATTTCCATCTGGAGGCCTCAGTCGACCAAAACCCTAATTTGGTGATACTGGTGATCTTGAGGCTCAATCCACTTGGAATGTTGCAACTTTGTGCTCGATTCTTGATGTGGGAGTCCTCTTGATCCTTTATGGGTGTTTGAAAGGTTAGACAAGTTGAAGATCATGTCATTCCTTGATTGATCCTTTGTCTAAGGCTCTGAGAGGACTTGAAACCCTAAGTCTCGATTGTAGAGAATGCCTAACAATTCCTGAGGAGATTGAGGAGGCATGATGGTTCATCCATATTGTGGTAATGATTTGCACAATGATGGGAAATCTTAGTGGTCAAAATTTGGGGTATGACAGATGCCCCTATTTAATCTTCTTGGACCCGAAGGTGTGAATGGTGAAGGTATTCGGGCATTCGGGGTGCATGAGGATTAAATATCGAAATACCCGAAATTTTGATGGTGGTTATGAATAGCTGCTGGCTAATCCATCTTCTTTTGCTAAGCAATGATGCTTAGAAAAGGTAAAACCTTCCGCTCGATCCTGGTTTTCAGCCACAGAACTGGTCTCAGTTTCTGAAATAAACTTCCCCTCGATCCAGGTTTTCAGCCACGAAACTAGTCTCAGTTTCTGAAATAAACTTCCCCTCGATCTTGGTTTTCAGCCACAGAACTGGTCTCAGTTTCTGAAATAAACTTCCCCACGATCCTGGTTTTCAGCCACGCAATTGGTCTCAGTTTCTTTTGTCAATAAACTTTCTTGACAAGGGACGCTATTTGTAGTGGTTTTCCTCAAACTTCTTGCCGAATTTTCCTGGGGAGATGCCATTTGATGGAAAAAGATTTGATGTCAAACATGCTGGGGAAACCCACTTGTCTGAGCTGTAGAGGTGTACAAACTTCTCTGTTGGAGACGCCATTTGTTGATTCTACTGGGGAAAACGAGTCTCTTGAGAGACTGCTTTCTGCTTGGGGATATTACATCATACTTTTCACCGAGATCTTTCTCGGAGAAATGCCATATGATGTAATCCAGTTTTGAGGTGCTGATGACCTTTTCGTCAGCGAATTTTCCGAAGAAGAACTGCGGTATTGCCGAATCTTTGATTAAAAGGCTTTCTCTGGGGATTTTCCTTAATCTGGGAAAGCGAAGATATCATCTTCAATGGCGAAGAATGACGTTTGTCGAGTTCCCTCTTACCTCTTCAGGGGTTCAAGTTATCAAAGTGGTCAAGGACCGGCTCTAATCCAGAAATAAACTAGAGGAGAGAGATTGTTCAAATGCAACAATTCCTGACGAGGAAAGAGCTGACAACTCGATTGAGAGGACTTTTATCACTAAGGGATAAGACCGACTAGCGTCATAGTGATGCAATATGAATATAAGTATGAATCAATAATGCATAATGTATGTACGTTTATGCTGACAAAACTGACGCGACATACAGACTAACGGATGAACACGACTAGATACTCGGCCACTGTAGGGGATGAGAAGTACCATTGGTTCAAGATAGCAATTCTGCCTTGCTTAGGAGAGATAATCCCTGTGGGGAAAAACGTTGGTCGGGCTTAGGAGGTAAGAACTCTTCCGGGGATGTCAGATGGAATATCCGCATCTGACATAGCTGATCCTTCACTCAGACATACTGGCTTAGAAGGAGCACTTCGATTCTGCACTTTGAGGTTCGATCACCCCTGAGAAGCGATCGATGTTCTTTCGATGTTCAACAGTCAAAAGAATTGCCATCTCTTTTTTTTTTTTAATTTAAAAAAAGCAGAAAAGTTTTGACAAGTAAATTCATTTTTGTTTTATTTCAAGAATCGTTAATCATATTAAAAACATCATTCTGTAAATCTAAAACTAATAAGAATTGCAAACAAAAGCACTAGGGCTCAAATTTTATTGATAGGATGGAAATCAGCCAAATGCGTGATTCCATGGAGTATTTACAAAGTTTAGAGAATGGTAATTTAAGGGAAAAGGGCTACATTGAAACATAATGACTATTATCCTTCTACCAACTTTGAATTCTGGACATCCTGAGCTTCCGTCGAAGATGACCTTGACTGGAGTTTTCCTGATGGATGGCATTGATGCTGAGGGATTTAACCTTGTCAGATGTAGTTACTTGCCATAAATCCCTAACTTTTTCCTGGATTGTACTTTAAGATTTCCAATCCATCGGGATGATTTTTGTTTATGTCTCTAATTTTTGCCTGGACTGCCCTTTCAGGTTTTCAATCCACCGAGACGTTTTTTTTATTTAGGCGAAGTATTTCTTGACTACATCAACATTTGTGGGGTAGGAAAATTCCTCTCCGTCCATGGTTGCAAGTCTCAAGGCGCCGCCTGAGAAAGCTTTCTTGACCACATAGGGGCCGTCATAATTCGGAGTCCACTTGCCCCGGGAATCAGTGAGAAATGACTGTATCTTCTTGAGCACAACGTCTCCTTTCCTGAAGACACGGGGTCGGACCTTTTTGTCAAACACCTTCTTCATCCTTTGCTGATACAATTGACCATGGCATAATGCCGTTATTCATTTTTCTTCGATTAGATTAAGTTCGTCGTGTCGACTTTGACACCATTAAGCTTCTGTTAGCTTAGCTTCCATCAATACCCTGATTGATGGGATCTCTACTTCTATGGGGAGCACTGCCTCCATGCCATATACTAGAGAGAAAGGGGTTGGCCTTGTTAAAGTACGGACAGATGTGCGATAACCGTGAAGGGCAAAGGGTAGCATCTCGTGCCAGTCTCTGTAGGTTACAACCATCTTCTAAACAATCTTCTAAATGTTCTTGTTAGCCGCTTCTAACGCTCCGTTCATCTTGGGTCAGTAGGGAGATGAGTTATGGTGTTCGATCTTGAACTCAGCACACAACTCTTTCATCATCTTATTGTTCAAGTTGGATCCATTGTCAGTAATGATCTGGCTTGGAACACCATAACGGTAAATGATATTATTTTTGATAAAGTGGACCACCACTTGTCGGGTCACATTGCGTATGACGCTACTTCGAACCACTTGGTGAAATAGTCAATGGCTACCAGGATGAACCGATGTCCATTTGAAGCTTTTAGTTCAATCATGCCAATCATGTCGATTCCCCATATGGAAAAAGGCCACGGGGAAGAGAGAAATTTGAGATGCGTTGGCGGTACATGGATTTTGTCTGAGTATATCTGACACTTGTGACATCTCCTCATGTACTTGTAGTAATCGGATTCCATGGTCAACCAATAGTACCCTGCTCTTAGAATTTTCTTCGCCATTGTGTGTCCATTGGCATGAGTTCCAAAGGATCCTTCGTGAATTTCTTTCATCAGCATGTTTGCTTCTGGCCTGTCTATGCATCGGAGCAAGACCATGTCAAAGTTTCTCATATAAAGTGTATCACCGCTCAGGAAGAAACTTCCAGCCATCCTTCTGAGGGACTTTCCGTCCTTTCTGGATGCCATAGGTGGGTACTCCTGTTTCTGAAGGAAGCATTTGATATCCTGATACCAAGGTTTGTCATCTATGACTGCTTCGATCGTGAAAATGTAAGCGGGCCTTTCAAGGCGCATTATGTCGATCTTAGGTATGTCGTTCCATTGACCTACACTAATCATGGAAGAGAGAGTGGCTAATGCATTAGCCATGTGATTCTCTTCACGAGGGATGTGATGAAACTCGATTCTGTTGAAGAATGGTAACAACCTTCTCGCATAGTCTTTGTAAGGAATCAGCCCTGATTGGTATGTGTTCCAATCTCCTTTGATCTGATTGATAACCAGGGCTGAGTCGCCATATACATCCAAGTTCTTGATCCTTAAGTCGATCCTTCTTTGAGACCCATGATACAAGCTTCGTATTCGGCCTCGTTGTTTGTACACTTGAATGTTAATCTGGCAGTGAAAGGAATATGGGTACCCTGAGGTGTTATTATGATTGCCCCAATTCTGTTTCTATAATGGTTGACAGCTTCGTCAAAGATCAGTCCCCATTGGGAACCTGGTTCTGGCCCTTCACTGGGTAGCGGTTGTTGCGGTGAGAATTGGATACCAAGCTATTATATTAACTTGAATCGCTTTTATTTCACCACCGTCTTTGATTTATCCAAGGGAAGGGAGAAAGATCGAATACCCATAGTATGCAATGCAAATGCAAACTAAGATTCTAAGGTTCGGGGGTTGGTTATACCTAGGGAAGATGTTAGCACCCTAGATATCTGTAGTACTATACAGGAACCTTTTGTTTTATTATGTTATTTGTTTTTGTTTTGCTTATGGTTTAAGGGTAGGTGACCTAGGATTCTATTCCTAAGTGTGCTCG
Source organism: Lathyrus tuberosus (assembly GCA_022829125.1). Lineage (NCBI taxonomy): Eukaryota > Viridiplantae > Streptophyta > Magnoliopsida > Fabales > Fabaceae > Lathyrus > Lathyrus tuberosus. The sequence continues at coordinate 6,173,151 of JALAZF010000043.1, forward strand.
ACAAGATATCACATCTTGTGCCTACATATCCTGTCGGGAAGGAATCAGAGCACATGTAGTTCCTCTCTAAAGGATTCTAAAGTTGTTTAAAAGTTTTAGGAGAAGAGATGAGTCATCATCTTAAGAAACCACCACAGTTTTTGAAATTGTTTGTATTTTGTGGGGTATGGGATTGTATGTCCCTTCTTTGAGATGATTCACATATAATTCTCTTGTGTGGAGAATTAGGTGAGCTAAAGTTTGATTGTAAAAATCAAAATTAGGGGGGGCTAACCTAGGAAGTCTATCCTAAGTTGTCTATGATAATCTTATCTTAAGGGTATAAGAGTTACTAAGGGGAATATGAAATGCAAATGAAATGCACCATGCACAATAATTTGATTATCATGCATGGGATTTTCCCTTGGATGTTAATGCAATTAATTATATTAACGTTTAAATGAGAGTGCTAGCAAAGTGGTTCTAGTCTTGTGTCTAGTGACCAAAAGGTTGAATGCGATGCCTAAAGGCAATCGCCTTACATGGGTAGAAAATGGGCTCGACGTTGGATCGAGAGTTTTAATGTTTTGAAAAGGTTTAGAACAAAATAGAATGCATTCATCCCATACAATAGTAAACACACAAACGCATAAGTAAAGCATGATATCAAACAAAAATAAAGTTCTAAACCTATCTCACTCAAGCGTATGACTAAGCGCGGGAGGGATTCTAAAAGGACGGTTCGACTTATTAAGAAAAAGAGTTTGATTTTCTTAAGGAAAAAAGGTTTATTTTTAGAGACGTATTAAAGATTAATTTTAGTTTTCTTTTGATAAAAAGTTAATTATTTTAAAGTTTTATTATCTTAGTCTTAATGTTGTAATAACGAAAAAGATTTTTCTTATCAAAAAGGGGTTAATTATCTTAAAAGTGTTATTACCACTTTAGTTTTAAAGTTATATTAAAGGAGTTAATGAAGTTTTCTTATTAATAAAGAGGGTTTTAATTATTTAAAGTTTTTTATCATTTTAGTTTTAAAGTTATATTAAAAGAAAATACTTAAAGAGGAAAAAAGAGTTTTTCTTATTAATTAAAAAAGAGTTTTAATTTTGGTGTTTTAATGAATAAAAGTTTTTATTATAAAAAGATTTTACTAGTTAAAAGGTTAACAAAAGTTTTAAATTTAATTTAGTTATATTAAAAGGATATTTTAAACATAAAAGAGAAAAATATAAATTTTAAGTTAAAAGATTTTTAATATTTAATATTAGGATTAGTCATGTTAAAAAACAAGATTTATTATTTAGAGAAAAAAAAAGAAATTATGAATTTATTCATTTTAAGAAAGGGTTAAAGTAATTTAAAAGAAAAAGATTTATTAAAACGGAGGGTTCAAGTGTTGCAAGGGAGAGAGGGTCCATCGTGGACCCTCAGATCTCAACCTTGTGATGTGTGTGCATGGTGATTGGATCAGTGAGATAGTGAGGGTGCATGGTGGTGACGTGTGAGTGTGCATACAGGATCATAAAGACAAAACGAAAGGGAAAAAACAAAAGCTCTCCCCTCTCGTTCTAAGTATCTCTCTCTCTCTTTTTCTTTCAGAAAAGGGTTTTGAAACCCTAATTTCAAACGCCGCCACCTCAAAACACGACCGGCCACTCCAAACTCCCTCCATTTCCTCTCCACTTCCCTCTCGATCAAACATTCAACAAAAACCCTAGCCCCCAGCAAACCCTAACCCCAATGTTCTCATTATTGATTGATTACATGTTACAAGATGAACAGAAAGGGAAAAATCCAAAAACATAAAGGTAGAGCTAGGTCGCCGATTGGAATCAGGTACTTTGATGAGTCTTCTTCTCCTTTTTTATTTTTCGCTCATTGTTGTTGGTTGAACGTGTTGTGAAACTTTCTGTTTTTCAATGTTCTTGTTTCGTATGAATGTTGGTTTTTTCTGGGCGTGGCTTCGGAACAAAAACCATGAATGTCTTTACTTTTGGGCTAATGTGTATGTGTATGATTTTCGAGAAGGTGAGACTATTATTTTTCTCTCTTCTGCAGTGTATGTTAATAGTTTTCTAATGCTTGACCTCCTCCTCCATGTGTATTGATGCTTCCAATTTATAGGCTAAAACTCTTTATTTTTTAAAGTTAATGCCAAACAAATGCTGCTGATTTGTGTTTTGATCATGTCTGATATTGTTTAGAGAACTTCCTCTTTCATCTCAATATGTTTGGTACGGTTTTGGAAAGACAATATCACTGTTTGAACAATGTTTCTTTAATTTAGGAATGTTAAGATTGTTGTCTGAAATCTTTTTGATGAGGCTTAATGAGTGTTTTCACGTCTGATGCTGTCTAGATGACATTGGAGAAAATAAATCCCTTTGTGCTCGTTTAGGAAACTTGAATTCTGTCTGATAATCTTTTTGGAAATGTTTTGGGAGTAAATGAGGGTCTGATTATGCTTGTTTCCAATTATCCGAATTAACTTGGTGTTTGAAAAGTTTCCAAATTGATACCAACATGTCCAAACATGCTTTAATTCTTACAGTCAAAACATTCCTCTATTGTCCTGTTTGATGATAATTGTGATGGTGCTAGATTTGCTCGATTAGATATGATGAATTCCTATGTCCAAACTTTGCTCACGTCTTTGAAAATAATAATTTCTTTCATGTTCCAATTGCTGTCGCATGAGCCTTTCTTTTTTTTGAATCAAACATGTCTGATTTGCCATAACTGTCATGATAAAACTTGCTAAATTCATATTATATTGGCTGGTCGTGTTTTGGTTGCTCATGATAATTTGAAATTTCAAATTGGCCTATTTCTTTCCTTAACGTCACCCCCTCTTTTTGCAGTAATCAGTATTTGGACGACAAAATAAACAACGTTCAAGGACACTCGACAAAACCAGCAGGACGAGTTAACTTCTTCAAAGGGATATTAAGACATAGCAACAGGGTCATATCCAGCTTTCTCTCTAAGTTGGCGAACGGAAGGTAAAGTTTTATAGTTTTCTCATCGATTCTGTCGGGATCGAGATTAGTGACAAGAATTGTACACCTTTCCTCTGATAATTAATATCTCCATCTTCATCTCTTCTCCTAAGAACAACCATTGTGATGGTTTGCAGGCTGCAGCTGTAGCTAACTTCTTGATAGAAAAGTTGGAAGAAGAGTCCTAGTAACTTAGAAGGAGTTCACCGTGGCAATGGATGCGTACCGCTTATTCTCCATCTTTCGCAAAAGGTTCCCGTAGACATAAGTCATTCTTAACAATCTAAAACTTCCAACAACTTTTTATCTTGGATTCCATATCGATAGAAAAATACAATGACTCCGGCATGCTTTCCGTCATTACCTTCGTTCATATTAGACCCATTCTTATCAATACTTCCCATCAATTGTCAAATTGTATTTTATGGATTTGTCTTGTGACTTGTTTGTGTTTAGGTTGTGAAGTTTGAGGGAGAGCATTCTGGAACCAAATGAACGTGCAGATAACAGCAGCACACTATAATGGATTGCAATCCTACCAGTCAAAGTTTCCGCTTCAGTTTCCGAGTACATGTCTTCCAAAATGCAAACCTCCTAGAAGGAAGTGGAATGCCAGGAACAAAAGAAAGGATCTCGCAGAGATTGAGGACGAAACGTCAGCAATGGTCAGGCTTCAACTGTAAATCTACAAATGGTTGGTTGCGATTTAAGATAAAGTTTGATGGAGTTTGATACCTCCTTCCCAGATCATATTTGGAGTTGTCTCTCATTGTTGTCGATATTCTATCTCTAAGAGTCTCCACTAGAGCTGGTGTAAATGGAACTCTCTGCATGAACCAGAATTTGGCACCTTGAGAATTTTTTTTGTTCCATTAACAATTGTTAAGAGCGCTACTCAGTGCCATTGCAACATCGGATGAAAGCGTTTCTCTAATCTTCAAGCTTGGTTTTGATAGGATTATGTCAAAGCTCTGCAAAATTTGAATTTCTAAAGATTGTACACTTCTGAATTTTGGCATTTTGTTTTTACTTGTAAATCAAAGAACTCTTGAATCTTGTATACTTGAATTGACCTTGACACACAATCCTTGAGTATTTTGAAATTTTGGAATTGTTGGGCTTAATGAGCTTTTTGAGAATCCCTTTTTCAAACTTGTTTCAGAATCTTATCCAACTTCATGCTTCCAAACACACGGGTCACAAGCTTGCAATGGCATCTTGATCTTTTGTTAACATGTAAAGTTCTTGATCTTGGAATAAAGACCTAGAGAAATCTTACTCTTCTTCAACGTCATGAATCACCCTTAAAGTAAGACCATGTAATTAAATGATGAATCAAAATTTGAATTCAATGGCGCAAATTAGCTTGAACATTTCTTGCAAGTACCGTGGGACATGGCCTTAAAACCGATTTTAAGTAACTCTTTTGTCAAGAAATGCATTTAAATGCACCCTTCCACCAAACTTGACATCTTTAATTCCACTCCCCCATTCACGAACAATTCGTATCTGATTTATGCTCTGGAGAATCTCTTTGAGGAATCTTGAGGAAAATAGATCTTGTACTGGGCTAAGGGACCATAAGAATGAAGGCATATCCATGCTTTATTTCCAAAATCTTAATGAGCACATACACGACCTTCATGACCTTCGCAGCAACCCTGATTCACAAAAGAAACCAACAAACAAAGTCTGGTAAAATGGTTAGCTATGCACAAATGATTGACTTAATATGTTATGCAAAGAGCAAAGCGGGGATCTTAGGGTAAAAAATTAGGGTGTGACAGCGGTTCATTGCAATCTTTCATTTTTAAGTACATGACATCTTCGTCTGGGAAGTCAAATCCAACTGATTCCTGATCATTAATCAGTTGATGAGCCAAATGATCGGCTAAAACACTTCCTTTGAGGGCTTTCTGAGTGTGGTACTCGATGTCGTATTCTGATAACAACATCTGCCAACGGGCAATCCTTCCCGTGAGAGCAGGCTTTTCAAAGACGTACTTGATTAGATCCATTTCAGAGATTAACCAAGTAGTGTGGCAAATCATATACCGGCGAAAACGTTCGGCTTCCCAAGCCAAAGCGCAACAAGTTTTCTCAAGCATAGTGTACCGAGTCTCGCAGTCGGTGAATTTCTTTCTCAAATAGTAAATGGCAGACTCCTTCCTTTTGGTTTTGTCTTGTTGGCCAAGTACACAACCCATTGAGTCTTCCAAGACTGTTAGGTATATGATCAATGATCTTCCTTCAACTTGAGGTGATAGAATTGGTGGGTTCAATAAGTATTCCTTGATACTGTCGAAGGCGGTTTGGCAGTCTTTTGTCCAAACGCAGTCCTGATTCTTTTTGAGTAATTTGAATATCAGCGCACATGTCGCGGTCATGAGGAATATAAATCTGGAAATGTAGTTCTGACGTCCCAGGAATCCTCAGACTTGTTTTTCAGTCTTTGGAGAAGGCATTTCTTGAATGACATTGACTTTGTCAGGATCAACCTCAATTCCTTTCTGGCTGACAATGAACCCTAAAAGTTTCCCTGAACGGACATCGAATGTGCACTTGTTGGGATTCAAGCGGAGTTTATACTTTCTCAGACGCTCGAATAGCTTTGATAGGTGGGTCACATGCTCCTCTTCCGTCTTAGATTTGGCAATCATATCTTCGACATACACTTTGATTTCTTTGTGTATCATGTCATGAAACAGAGTAGTCATGGCCCTTAGATAGGTTGCCCCGGCGTTCTTTAAACCGAACGGCATTACCTTGTAGCAAAAAGTACCCCATGGGGTGATGAACGAAGTTTTCTCCATGTCTTTCAGCGCCATCTTTATTTGATTATAGCCCGAGAATCCATCCATAAAGGAGAATACTTTGAATTTTGATGTACTGTCTACCAGCATGTCAATGTGTGGCAAGGGAAAGTCGTCCTTTGGACTGGCTTTGTTTAGATCCCTGTAGTCTACACACATTCTGACCTTTCCGTACTTTTTCGGAACTGGTACTATGTTGGCTAACCATTGAGGATATTATGATGTGGCGAGAAAACCCGCGTCAATCTGTTTCTGTACTTCCTCTTTGATTTTGATGGCCATGTCTGGATGAGTCCGTCTTAGTCTTTGTTTTACCGGCGGACATTCTGATCTCAATGGTAGATGATGTTCCACGATGCTGGTATCCAACCCTGGAATATCCTGATAGGACCAAGCGAATACATCGGGAAACTCTTTGAGAAGCTTTATCAAATTTTCTTTGATAGTTGGACTGAGCAGTGCCCCAATCTTGACTTCTTTTCTCTCTTCTTCTGAACCCAAGTTGATCGTTTCCAACGGCTCTTTATGAGGTTCAATGGAACTTTCCTCTTGTCTGAATAATTGGGAGATCTCGTCTGGAATTTCATCATCATTTTCTTCTTCAGCCTCGAATACCGGGAATTCAAAGTTGGGAGAAGGCATTGGATCGTATGTTTCAATGAGGTTTAAAACAAGCAATCTGCATGACGTGATGATTTGTTTTTAGACGAGATAGAGAGAATGCAAGAGTGTGTGCAGTGTAATTTCTGAAAAATGCTTGTTTTTATTATTTGAGTTGTTTTTAGGATTACCATTTTCTGAAAAAGCGAAAAGAGAAAACAACAATAAATGCGGAAATTACAGAACGATGTTATTTTATTTATGATCTTGTCGATTCTTGAAACTACAGCCCTATAAAAAAAAACTCTGTCGCTTTGGGCAAAGTGAAGAGGGGCATTTACAGAAAGTGAGCCCTATAAAAACATCTGTTTCACCTGGGCAAGGTGAAAGGTTAAAACAAAGATGGTAATTACTTAGACTTATGGACAACTTTCAGAACGTTGACTGCAACCCATTGGCGGCGAACTCCTCGGTGAATCACAAAGTCTGGTACCTTCTTTCTCGGCTTTTCTTCAGAAATAACGTTTATTTCTGGTGGAGCAGGATCATTGGAATCTGTCTACCAGGAAGAGTTGTTGTAGGAGGATTCTTCAGCTGTATCTTGCACAGTGTTTGCACTCTCAGGCAGATCTCCCCATCCAGTTGGCTGGATGTCTTCGAGCTTGATACGAGAGCTTTCAGGAGCGGTGTACTTGACCATGAAGTCGTATTTCCCACTCGGTTGTCTTAAAGTGTCCCACACTTCTTTGGAACTGGAGGAGTCATCCCTTTCGATGACGTTGACCTCGGGAAAAGAGTAGTTGATAAACTGCCGTCCTGCAATCTTTGCAAATTCATCGTCATACTGGATATTTTCTGAATGCCCTGAGTAATGATCCCATGATTCGGTGGGGACACATGTATTCTTTTCAATGATGCTCAGCTGATATGCATCGTTCGACTGACTCTCTTTCCCTGGGTCTCCTAGGTATGGCTGCCAGATAGGCAGGCCATCCATTGGGCCATAATAGTTGTGGTCAAAGTTGTCTTTCATCAGAGTGTCCTCCTCTAATGATTTGGGTGGAGCACGACATCTTTCCGGATCACAATCTCCATATATCATTTTGACATCTGATCTTGGTATATATCTCGGACTCTGTGCGGGATAGCAAAATTGCGTAGGCACCTCTCCTTGAGACATATAATCGTCCTCGTTAAGATAGGACTTCCACTCTTCATCTGTGTCGGAGGAATCACCCTCATTGATGGTATGGACTTCTTGAGACACTGGGTGAAGGAAACCTCCACTATGGAAGAAGTCCTGAATGGGATGAAGACTTTCACCGTTAGTAGCAGTCTGGGTACAGGTTGAAGAAAAACTGAGACCCTTTTTTGTTCTGTTATCAGTAGGAATGACAAGTTATCCCCATCCTTTGGCATTGTTACTTCTGATCGCTTCGAGAGCATCTTTGTACGAGGATATTGACGTTCCTCTTTCTGATTGGTTATCATTGCTTACCGAAAGTGCCTGGAACTGGGTTCCAACAACCTCCTCCAGTTCTACAAAAGTGGACGATGATAAGTTGCTCACGATCAAGGCTTGCTCTCCGCAGACTGTGATGAGTTGGTCATTTTTGACAAACTCCAGCTTCTGGTGAAGTGTTGACGTGACTGCCCCATCCTCGTGTATCCAAGGTCTTCCTAACAAACAACTGTATGCTGCCCGAATGTCCATGACCTGGAAAGTGACTTGGAAAGTGTAAGACTGATAGTTATGGGAAGGTCGACTTCGCCAATAACTGTTTTTCGGGATCCGTCAAATGCTTTGACGATGACCTCACTACCTCTCATCGGAGATCCTTGAAATGATAGTCGCATTAGAGTAGACTTCGGCATAACATTCAGAGCCGATCCGGTATCTACTAGTACGCTGGCTAAAGCATCGTCCTGGTAGTTGACTGTAATATTGAGTGCCAAGTTATGATTTTGGCCCTCTTCCGGCAATTCTTCATCACTAAACCCCAAGTTGTTATAGGAAGTGATGTTGGAGATGATGCTGTCGAACTCTCTTACTGTTACATCTTGTTCCATAAAGGCATGCTCTGAGACTTTCTGTAGAACTTCCCTGTGAGCCTCGGAACTAAGTAAAAGAGATAACACAGATATTTTTGAAGGAGTTTGCAACAGCTGATCAACAATGTTGTATTCACTCTTCTGGAAGAGCTTCAGCATCTCATCAATGTTCTTTGAAAGGTCGGGATCATTGGACTAACCGACTGGTTGATCAGGAACTTCTGTTTGAGGTTCCTTTTCTTTGTTGGGTTCTCCAACTCCTCGATTGAAGATCCGACTGCTCCGTGTTACACGACTGATGTCTGCAATATTCATGACGAAGGGTAATGGAGTTTCCTTTCCATTCTCAATTGTTGTTGCATCGTATTTGTAAGGGATAGCCTTATCGGACTTGTACGGTACTGGTCCCGGTAGATAGATAACTACAGGAGCCTTTTGATTTTTCTAACCATCGTAGCCGGCCTCAATTGGTTCGAGGTTGAGAATCCTTCCACCATCAAGAGGAACTCTTGATTCATGGAGTAAAGGGATTATGGCGCACATATCTTTGGCCACTTCTCGCTTAGGGATTAAGACAACATCATTGCCTTGATTAGGATGATAGTCTGACGTTGAAATAGAGTTCGACCATGGTTGAATCTCTTTGTGGTCCAAATGACCTTGAAGGGCTGCTCGCACGAGGTAGCCTCCTTGATTATTCTCTGAGCAAACTCTAAAGCACTCATAGTTGTGTGGTGGCACTCGGCCACGCCTGCTCTGTATGTAGTGTAACCTTACTAGGTCTGTTTCCATAGATCGAACGTCATGGCTTTGATGCCTAGTAGGGTTCGCGTTAATTATACTGACTTGTTATGTGTCTTCGTTTAAATAGATCAGAAGCCACCAGTGATTTAATAAGTGTTGAAGTGTCCTCTGAACGAGTTCACATCCTTGGTCATTCCCACGACACACTTTGCAGTTCTGATAATCATGCGAAGTCAGAAAACCGAGCTGGACTTGTGTAGCGTGTAATTCCACCAAGCTGGTATTCATCAAGTGAATATCAAAGATTTGAATCATATTCACTTGATACTGACTTCTATCACGGTAATCCTGAATCCACCCAAGATCCATCTGACGCTGGAGGGCCTCTTGTACAAAAGAGCATCCCTGATTGTTTACCGAGCATACCAGATAGAAATCGTAATCGTGTTGTGGCAGACTATGATGTTGGCTTTGCCTTGAGTGCATTGCTACCAAGTTGACATTCATTGCACGAATGTCGTGGTTCTGAATGATGTTGGAATTTGTATAAGTCATGTTGACTTCACGAATTCGGTGATCTTGGATCCATCAGAGATCCATCTGTTCCTGTAGAGCTGACTGCACCACAAAACACCCTTGATTATTTTTAGAGCAGATATCACATTGGTGATAGTTGTGAGATGGTACATGCCCATATCCACTCTGTCTACAATGCATCTTGACCAGGTTGGTTCCCAATAAGAGTACATCGTGAATTTGATAGTTGTGCTTATACTCTTCTTCTATCAAATTTACCGCAACTTTCTCGTGTTGAGGTAGCGGGTTCGTCTGAACATTAGGATTTGTATTCTTGAAGGATAATATCCCGCTCCGGACAAGCTTCTGTACATCACATTTGAAGCTGAGACCATTTTCTATGTTATGACCTGGTCCTCCTTGATGGTAAGGGCAAGTCTGATCCGCCTTGAACCAAAAAGGCGGATTTTACGGTACTGTAAGAGGGGCCTTGGTTTGGACGTGCCCCTTAACCAGTAGTAGTGGAAACAATTCTGGGTACAACATTGGTATAGGGTCGAACCCTGGTGGTCACGTTGTACGGTTGTTGTTATACTGAGGAAGAGCCTGCTGAAGAGGCTGTTGTGTCCTTTGCTGATATTGTTGTTGAATCGGTTGGTTCTGAGCAACCTGAGGTTGAATCGTAGAAATAGGCGCAGGGTTGATAGCAGGAGTTACAGCTGCTACTGGTTGGTACCATCGCCTTTGCTTTCTGAGAGAGATATTGCCAATATCTTGCTCTGTTTTCTTAGGGAGAGCACTACTGTATCTTTTGGTACTGTTTAATGGTCCAACATCTTTAACTAGACGTCTTTCTCGGACTTCCTCCTCAAGGTGAACTCCCATACCTACCATCTCGGTGAAATCACTGGGCGCACTGGCGACCATTCGGTCATAGTAAAATGAGCTCAAGGTTTTTTAGAAGATCTTTGTTATCTCTTTTTCCTCAAGAGGTGGACAAATCTGGGTGGCAATTTCACGCCATCTCTGAGCATACTCCTTAAAGGTTTCCTTATCCTTCTGCGACATGGCTCTGAGTTGATCTCTGTCTGGTGCCATGTCCAGGTTATACTTATATTTTTGAACGTAGGCTGCGCCAAGATCTCTGAAAGTGACGATCTTAGTGCGGTTTAAACCCATGTACCATTTGAGTGTGGCACCGGTTAAACTATCTGGGAAATAGTGGATCAGTAGCTGTTGGTTTTCTGTCTGAGTTGACATCCTCCGAGGATACATCACCAAATGAATTTGAGGACAAGAGTTACCCTTGTACTTTTCAAATTTGGGCACTTTGAATTTGTGCGGAACTTTCACATTAGGGACCAAACAAAGGTCTGCGGCGTCCTTTCCGAATAGATCCTGACCGCGAATGGCTTGCAGTTCCTTCTGCATCTCCAGGAATTATTCCTGGAACTCATTCATTCAGTCGTACATACTTTCATTTCTATCAGAGGGTATCTGTGTAATTTGTCCTTCCGGGACAGTGTGTACCAAGGGTGGTGGTATAGTCACCACGGTTGTGACTCTTGGTGCTTCCCGAAGTTTGTAACCTTCAGGAGTTGTTGTCATGCCCCTAGCATCTTTGCTTTCCCAAAGTTTGTAACCTTCAGGCCCAGTGGCTCCTGCTGCAGTTTCCGGATCTTCCATGATCGACGGAATATATCCTTCTGGGATATAGTTAATAGGCATGCCCCAGGAACAATCTTTAGGCATGTTAAACCGAGGATCAAGCTTTTCCACTATGGGCGTCGATGTGATCTCTGAGATCACAGTCCTTTGTATCTGAGCTGCTGCCAGAGCTTGCATGTCATTGTGAAGTTTCCTCATATCTTCTTTCAGAATGTCGAGTTCTTCTCTCAACTCTCTATTCTCTTCCTCGAGATCATCCATTTTCCTTTGTTGATTGGCCCGAGTATTGTACGAATGAGACAGTTTGACTCTAGAATCGAGACACAAACGTGAGATTCGTAGGGAAGGAGAATGCGTTATGTGAGAATGATGAATGATATGTAATGATTATATTAATTAATTTTTTGTTTAATCAAAAGAGACATCGACAATTATATTGCAAATATCAAACAGTGGGGGAACCCCGTTTTATTGAATTCAAAGATTACGGAAATGGAAATACAGTAATTTATAAAGTGCTGTAAAAGGAAATGTCGAAACTTATGGATCTTGAGTCCTCTCTGAGGAGGGCTCGGGTGCTGGTTCTGTTACTTTCCTCTTCTTTGACCGGGGCTCTTGAGCCGTTGTCGGGTTGTCATTCCTTTGCCAAGTGAAAGGAGCGAGCAAATTTCCTTGGTCATCTTGATTCTCTACAGCATGTTGCTCTAAAATCTCGATCAGAGCATCTTTTTATTTTAACAGTTGCTGTATTTTGTTACACTCCACAATGAGAATACGGTATTTATTCTTCCAAGACCTCTTCTCCTGTTGAACCTTGTTGAGAGTAACCTGAAGTTTTTCCGTATCAGACATAAAATAAAGGACAAATTCCTTTAACAGAAGAACTTCCTGACGAGGGTAAGGCATCCTCAGCTTGAGAGCTCTAGTTTGTACCCAGTGGAGATAAGGTTCCATAGAGACACAATCTGGTTTTCCTAGAGACTCTCTTCCTTTTATGTGAACATGTTTCCAGGCATGCACTATTTCTGTCTTTAGTGCCCTGTCATTTTCTCCTTCCTTGAAGAAAAGACCTTCCAGATGAACATTATGCGGGACATGTCTCATTGGGTATCCAAATTGACGACGAACCAAAACTGGATGATAATTAATTCCTCCTTTAATTCCTATGAGGGGTACATTATGGAAGTTTCCACAATGGTCAATGATTCTTATCCCGTCATAGATTCGATTGTACCAATCTATGTCAGAGTTTGTAAGAGACATGATTCTCTGTGACCAACGTAAAATACTCTTATGATCCCAAAATGCAGCAGACTTAGGTAAATGGGAAGTAAACAATTTATATAGAAGGGGTACACAGCGTGTGATCATTCCTCCGCTGTACAAATTCCTTAAGTGTACAGAATGATAAGCATCTGCGAGCAAGGTTGGTACAGGGTTTCTAATCAGAAAAATCTTAATGGCATTGATAGCAACGAAGTCATCAATGTTGGGAAACAGAAATAACTCGTAGGTGAGTAGAACAAAGATGTTCTCGAAAGCAATCACGTTCCCTATACCAGCCAAGTATAGAGCTTTCTTTATCAAAAACTTGGCTGGTAAACCTTGTATTCCACCCTTAGTGGTCATGTGAATCCTGACTTCTGACTCATCCAAATAGATTGCTCTTGCAATGGTTTGATCCTTTGGAATTTCTTCCAGTCCAGAAAAGGGAGCTTGGTCCGTGATGGGTAAATCAGTCAGGTGAGAGTACTCCTCCAGCGTTGGTGCTAGCTGGTAATCCGAGAATGTGAAACACTGATAGACCGGATCGTAGAATTGAATCAGCATAGCCAGGATTCCCTCGATTACATGGACCCTTAACAGAGACAGCAGTCCTCTGTATTTAACTCTGAAAGCATCAGGGTTGGTGATCATCCTTGCCAACCCTCTCAAATCCTCTAGTTTTGGAACCCTGAAGGTGTACTTGTGAGTCTTCCTTCTACCGAAATCCATAACGCAATCTCTCTTCTATATGATATTTGCAATCATTGTCTTAGTTTAATTTGAAAAAGAGAGACTAGAAGAGAAAAATTTTCTTTGTTTAAAGTTTTTTAATGAAATGAATGCATGAATGAAGCACACAAAAACATAGAAAAACATGGGGTCAAAGGTTCAGTTTCATGAAGTCATGGATCTACCCCTCCCCAAAGGTTGTACTGGTGATTTTCTTGTACCTGTCCTCACAATCATTGACCCCTCTCGGGATAACAACAGCAGGTTGGTTCACCCGAGCGAGATGCAGTATCTTAGAGTAATCTCAAACGAGGGTAGTATCGCGTGACAACTATTTTCGATAGCTTCCGCACTATAAAATAGTAACATGGTCTCAGCCTACTAAATCCTCAATTTCATAGATACCACAATCGAACAATCTGCTTTCAACAACCGAAGTCGTATAGGCATTGAATCCACAAAGGGTCTCTCAACTGATTCAATGGTCGACCGGGATGTCTTATTTAGGAGTCACTCCCTGTAAGATTACCCGTCTAGTGCCATCACTTATCTTAGGTGTCACTCAAACTTTCTAGATGCGGCATCACTCGCAGTCCCATTAGCAGAAAAAAAACACGGATATCAATTAGAAAAAGTGATATATATATATATATATATATATATATATATATATTCATTCCTAAAACTAACATCCTAGACCTCTTAAGAGCTATAATCCTAGTCCTATACAGAGAATGACTCCCCAGCAGAGTCGCCATTTTCCTGTGGAAAATGGGGAGGACGATGATGACTAAGGTAAGACAGATCATACATGACTTCCCTAGTAGAGTCGCCATTTTCGTGTAGCGAACGATTTTTGTCGGTGACGCGGCCACCTTATCGCTGGGTTTTCCTCGCCGCAATGGTAGGAGGGGTGGGTGCTACTTTCTGATTTCTTATTTATCCCATGAAGCTGAAAGGGAAAGGGAAGTTATCTAAAACTAACCTTGCACGAGAATGTTTAACTGAACAAACGTTTAAAAGAGATTGGGGGGTCCGGGGTCAGGTTATACAATGGGGAGTTGTCAATTACCCATCCTATATGTGGTTATCCACAGGATATTAGCTTTAGGTTTCGCTTTATACTTGATGGTGTTTATCCATTAATGGGCTGGGAAAGTTTCTTGGGAAATATGAGTGAGTGAGTTTTTGTTTATGTTCGGGGCTTTCCTGATGTTTTTGGTAAGGTACTAGACCTAAGTTTTGATTGATGTGTGAAGGTACTAGACCTAGAGTTTTTGTTTAGTATGCTCGCTAAGATTTCACAATCTTATGCCTACGTATTCCCATTTAAATGAAACAGGGAAATCAGAGCAATCGTAGTTCCTCCTATTCTAAGGGAGAAAAAAGATGTTTCGATGTCTTGTTCAAAGCCCAAGATTGAAGCTAAAGGTTTGACTAAGAGAGAACTTGTCATCTCTAAAGAGGGATTGGACTTCCTCTGAGGGGATTGTTGATTTTTGTGTGCCTTGATCAAAGCCCAAGGTTAAAGCTAAGAGGTTGATTGACTCCACTAGGGAAGTCTTTATACAAAGCCTAAGAGGAGGCTGGATAAGACCGACTCAACAAGAGAGTGTTTATCTGTCTCATATAAAACCCGAGATTGAGGCAAGAAAGAGACTGACTCTTTAGGGATATCATTATACAAATCCTAAGAGGAGGCTAAAAGTTTGACTTTTTCGGGGAAATTTGTATGTTTCTTGTACAAAGCCCAAGATTGAGGCTAAAAATGGGAAATTTAACTGACTCGGGTGAGGATATTTTATGTGTCTTGTACAAATCCCAAGACTGAGGCTGAAACGAGTTTGACTCTGTTTGGGAAATCATTTCTCGAAGCCTAGACGAAGGCTGGGAGGAAATGACTCTGCTGGGGAAGATATTTGTCCCAAGTTTAAGAGATGAAGATTTATGTCTTGTACAAAGCCCAAGATTGAGGGTAACAGGGTTTGACTCGATAAGAGAGTGCTTTTATCTGTCCTGTACAAAGCCCAGGATTGTGGCTGAACAAGCTGGAGAAATCATCATACCTAAGAGGAATCTACTTCTGCTAGGGGAAATCCTTATACCAGGCCTACGAGGAGGCTGGAAAAGATTAACTCAACAAGAGAGTGACTTTATCTGTCTTGTACAGAGCCCAAGATTAAGGCTAACAAAGGGTTGACTCAACAAGAGAGTGCTAAAAGGTGATTGACTCAAAAAGAGAGTCTGAAAAGTTTAATTGACTCAACAAGAGAGTCTGAAAGTGTGATTGACTCAACAAGAGAGTCTGAAAAGTGATTGACTCAATAAGAGAGTCTGAAATGTGATTGACTCGACAAGAGAGTCTGAAAAGGTTAGTTCCGCTGGGGAGAATCATTGTACAAAGCCCAATAGGAGGCTAACTTTGCTGAGGATGGATCATTATACAAAGCCTAAGAGAAGGCTAACTCTCTGCTAGGGATTACTGAGATCCCGGGGCAGGTCCAAATGGGGAATCAACTCTTGCTGAGGGTTCCAGAAGAGTTGAGATATCAGATGCATTGAGGTTCTGATTTGGGATTTTTTAGGAGAGAGATTGGGTTTTAGAACCCAAGGGTTTAACTCTACTGGAGATTGATCCAGAATGATCGGGGTTTCTTCCTATGTTTGTAGGGAACTTGAGAATGTCTTTGAGACTCAAAGGGATTTAGACTGTCCAAGTCTACTGGTGTGGAAGAGTTTTACCTTTTGTATGATGCCCAAGAGGAGGCAGGTGTTTTAACGGATGAGAATCAACCCTAAATTGGTCTGAGATTTGACACTGGAAAGACTGATCTAGCAAAGGATGACTAAGTTCTGTCTTATACCTTTAAGAGGTCTTAAGGGTCCTTGTATTAAACCCAAGAGAAGGCATGAGAACTTCTAAGAAGCCGAAGGGTCCTTGTACAAAGCCCAAGAGGAGGCGGGGATGCTTTTAGGAAGCCTGTGGGTCCCAAACCAAGAAAAGTTCAAGAAATGCTATTCACCGAGAATAGATCATTTAGTGAAAGTTCTGTGCTTTGGAGAAACTCAAGAGATGCTATTCACCGAGAATAGATCAACTCCAGGGAGTAGAATTTCTTTGACAATTTCTAGGGGTGATAGTATGAGAAAAGGTTCACAAAGAATACTGCCTTTCTCTTTGTTCCATATTGTTTAAGTCCAAGAGAAGGCAAGACTGTATCTGGAAATCCTATGGGGATCTAGTTTTGATTGTATTCAAGAGTGACCAACATGGGTTTACCTAGTTCTAGACCTAGTTGTCGGGGAAAACTCTAAATAACTATACTAGTATATATACAGTTGATATATGATGAGTATTTAAAAGGATATGAAAGAAGACTTACCGTGCGCAGCTTCCCACAATACAGTTATATTTATATGAAAGCGAGTAAATGAAAGCTGTTAAAACTTACAGGTGAGCAAGCTTCTATGCTGTATTGTTAGTTGTTTACAGAAATTAAAGAAAGTTTTGATAATAATATGTATAATGAATCTAAGTCAAAAGGGAAATTGTTTTGAAAAGATTGTGGGACTTATACAACGACTGAGGCCCAAAGAGGTTTGTTTACAAAAGGGATGGGTCTTACAATTCAAGGATAGGCCCATAGTGTTTTTAAGAAAAGAAATGGGACTTGTAGCTCAGGGAGAGGCCCAAATGATTTTAGTGTTGAAATGGTGATCGCGCCGAGATTTTTTAATGCAGAGGGACTTATACAATGTCTGAGGCCCAAAAATGTTGTTGGTTAAAAAGGGATTGGGTCTTACACTCTATTAGAGGCCCATGGAGTGTTTTGAAATATTGATAAGGATCAAAATTCAAAGAAACCCTAATTTCATTTTCTTTTAAAAGTAATCCTTTTAATAAAATGAATAAAATGACAAAAATACCAAATAAGTCTAAATAAACTACTTGTGATTTTTGGTTAAGGTTTGAAAAATGAGGTTGTAATCTCAAGATGATTTAGGACTCATTTGATTTTGATTTTCAAGATGAATATTCATTTTTTGAAAGGTTTAATAACAATAAAAATGAATTTATTTACAAAAATATCAACTATATTAAATAACTAATATAAATTTGAGTTTCTTGTGGAATAAAATATTTTAACATTTTTGTGATTTTTTCCAAAAAGAACCAATAAAAAATAATTAAAATTGAGAGAGAAATTAAATTTTCAAATCATTTAAAATAATATGAAAAAGAGTAAAAAAATGGAAAAAGTGTTAAAAAAAAAGGGTCTGGGGCGAGAGGGATTCGAACCCCAGACCTCTAGGTTGCAGCACGCGCCTTCTACCACTGGGGTGGTGATACATCCGTGTATCAAAGCCACCCTAGAAATACATAAGGCATGCCTTGTTTTAGGCCTGGGCAAGGCAAGGTAAGGTTTTGGGCTAAAAACATAAAGGCCATAACTTTCTCATTTCTCCATGGATTGGGACAAAATTTATATGCATCTGGCCTAGAATTTCCCAAGGAATCCAATGGTGGTGGTGGTTTTTTCAGATGAGGTCCCTATTTAAAAACTCGATAGTGTTTTTGAAATATGCCTATAATTGCATTTTCTATACAAACACATGGTACATGCAAGAATTACATGGAAAATTGGTTCAAACACAACATATATAACATGAATGAGATGTTTATGATCAGTAGACATCAAAGGAATGCATAATTCAAAGAGTTCAAGTTGTCATGCAGTTACCTCTTGGAGCTCCTTGTGCTATCTGCCAAGTTCCTTGTGCTAGAAGTAATTTGATGCTTTAGACACTCTTGATTGATTTCTTAGAAGCTTTTAGGATGATCAAAACCAGCTGGAATCCTCAGGAACAAGTTTGAGCTCTTTCTTGCAAAAGGGGCAAAAGTGACCAATATGGCAACTCTCTCAAATGGTGTTCCAGATGTGGGGAACCATTTGGGACAGTTCAAGGATGATATTTGGAGTGTGTTTGAGGGTTTATCTGGTTTTGAAAGTGACTGAATCAAGACATGGCTTGAAAAATGCAAAAAAGTCCAATTTTGAGGTTTTGAGAAGGGACTTTGTGATTTTGATGTTACAGGTCACATATGAGAGTTTGGACAGCTTAGATATGACATATTGGATGTGTTTGTGATGGAAATGCTTTCTAACTCAAAAACTCAGAGTTACCTTGCAAAAGAAGGCATTTTGGCCTAAAGAGAGGGATTTTGAGGAAAGCATCAGTTTAATTGCTTTAGTGTACTCAAATTGAGCACAAATGAGCTCTATTTATAGTAGAGCAAGTTTGTTTTGCAAGCAATAGTGAATGGCAGCTGCAGCAGGCCTTTGGCCAATATTATGCAAAAGGAATCTCAAGTCTCCTCTAGCCATTGACTTGAGATTAGGGCACAGGCCTATGGTTCTATGATTCAGTGCTGATCCTTGACTCATTCAGTTAGGAATGTGTCAGTCCATGCCACCTTGGTGTATCCATTAAATGCATTGCAACAAAATTGGAGTCTTGGCACCTTTTTTAGCTCTCTTAGGTTTGGCATGCTACTTGTAGATTCTTGGACTTTGGAGGCTTGGAGATCAGATCATCCCCTTTGGATTTGATCCTTATATGTGTCCAAATTGATTACAAGGCTTGGGAAAATCGAGCAAAATGCACAAAATGTGCCAAATCTGTCTTGAAAAAATCAGTTCATGATGCCATGTTCCAAGGGTCGTATCTCTTTGCTCAAATGTAATTTGGAGATGGTCTGGTACTTGTTGGAAAACCCTTATGGCATACTTTAAATTTGATGTCCACCCCTAGACCTGCTTTGCCTTAGATCAAGGTGAAAACTGCCCCTACATTTTGGAAAAAGTAAGGCAGATTTTGACTTAGTGAAAATTTCACTAAGTGTTGAAAAAATGCCATTTTCATGTTTTTTGCCATTTTGATCACTCCATAACTAAAAATCCAAGGAGAATTGGAATGAGATATAGTTGACAATTTTGAAGTATGCCATGAGAGCTACAAATCTAGCTTAGGACCATCCAAAATGGTTGCTTGGATCTCAAGTTATGGTCCTTGGAAGTTGGTACCCTAGCCACTTTGTTCCATAACTTAGAAAAATTCTAAGTTTTTTATGGTTACCCCTTTTACAAGTTAACTCACTTTCTTTGGTTTTTCTTGATTAATGATGATTCAAATCACATATTAACATTGTTTTAGGGTCAAAGAACCATAATTGTGAAAAATCTCAAAAAGTCAAACTTGACTTTATACACAGTTGACTTTTTATTGGATAAAATCTAAACAGTGCGATCCGTTGTGAAATCGAGCCCTTGACCTAAATCAAACCTAATGGATATACTCCATAGGTGTTGTAGGGTGTATTGAATCATGTCCCAAGGTTTGGGAGCATGTCTTGGTCCAAAGTCTAAGGTACAGTTGACTTTTTCCCTCGAAACACTAATTGTGGTCCTGATGAAATTGAAACTTGTGGATCATGCTTCTTGGATCAATCCATTGTTGTAAATTGATAAATGTAGCATATTAGAGACCCTTAAATCATGTCTTGAGGTCTTGGCTCATGTTTTGTCCCAAAAGTCAACTTAGGGGTGAATTAGGTCAAGAAACCCTAATTCCTGAATTTTTGGTAAATGGATCCCCTGAGGCTAAATTGACTTGATGATTGTGTTCATGAGGTCCCTTGGAGTATCTTGGGTTGTGCTTTGAAGACTTGGCTCATGGCCAGAGGAAAATTTCCATCTGGAGGCCTCAGTCGACCAAAACCCTAATTTGGTGATACTGGCGATCTTGAGGCTCGATCCACTTAGAATGTTGCAACTTTGTGCTCGATTCTTGATGTGGGAGTCCTTTTGATCCTTTATGGGTGTTTGAGAGGTTAGACAAGTTGAAGATCATGTCATTCCTTGATTGATCCTTTGTCTAAGGCTCTGAGAGGGCTTGAAACCCTAAGTCTCGATTGTAGAGAATGCCTAACAATTCCTGAGGAGATTGAGGAGGCATGGTGATTCATCCATATTGTGGTAATGATTTGCACAATGATGGGAAATCTTAGTGGTCAAAATTTGGGGTATGACAAGGTGTGCTTTTATAAGCTTTAGGGATTGAACGTCATCAATTCTCGTTTCCGTTTTCGGCTTATTGTATCTGATTCTGCCTTGATTGATGTTTGAAACATGTTTTGATATTTTCTTTTTTAAGTTCGACATGTCTGATATATGTTAATTGATGAATTGAATTTGTCCTGATCATGCAGTATGCTTATTTGCACAAAAATGAGACAAAAATAAAAAGATATTAAATATTATGTTTTTGTGTTTTTAGTAGGAGAAACATAATTAAGTATTGATTAAATAGGATGTTTTTGTGTTTTTTATAAAAGAAGAAAATATTAATAAACAAATTAAAAATAAAATTAATTAATAAAAATTTAAATTTAAATTAAATATCTAATTAAATCTAAATAAATTAAATGATTATTTAACTAAAAATAAATAAAAATGATTAAAAAATGAAATAAAAAGTCGAGCAGAAAAGTGCTCGAAAAAATAAAATAAACCCCAAAATAATTAGCGCGAAATATACATATTGGAAAAATACAGCGTTTGGTCAGATTTTGAAATAAATTTAGATCGGTTTGTCTGTAAATCCAACAAATTTATTCTAACTGACATTTCGGACACTATGCAAGATGAAGTGCATGTTATGTTATGCAGACAATGCGAAACAAAAAACAGAATCTCAGGGTCAAAAATTAGGGTATGACATAGCGAGTCTCTATTATGCGAAGTACTTTTTGACTGCGTCTGCGTTCACAGGGGACGTAAATCTTTGCCATCCATAGTTGAGAGTAACAAGGCTCCACTGGAGAAAACCTTTCTCACGACATATGGTCCTTCATAGTTTGGAGTCCATTTGCCCCTATGGTTTGTTTGGGGAGGAAGGATCCTTTTCAAAACCAAATCGCTTGTTTGGAAGCACCGAGGATGCACTTTCTGATCAAAGGCTTTCTTCTTCCTGCTCTGGTATAATCGACCGTGCGTAATGACTGTCATTCTTTTCTCTTCGATGAGGTTTAGCTGATCCAACCTGGTTTGTAGCTACTCTACTTCATTAAGCGTCACATCTGCCAAAATTCTTAAAGAAGGAATCTCAACTTCAATGGTATAACTGCTTCCATACCATACATTAGTGAGAAATGAGTTGCCCCTATCGATGTACATACTGAAGTACGATAACTGTGTAAAGCAAAAGGTAACATCTCATGCCAATCTTTATATGTTACAACCATCTTCTGCACAATCTTCGTGATATTCTTATTTGCTGCCCCAACAACACCATTCATCTTCGGACGATATGGAGAAGAATTGTGATGTTCAATTTTAATGCTTTGGCACAACTCTTTCATCATCTTGTTATTCAAATTCAAACCATTGTTAGTAATGATTCTCTCAGGGATACCATAACGGCAGATGATGCCCATCTTTATGAACCAGGCGACTACTTGCTTGGTAACGTTGGCAAACGAAGCCGCTTCTACCCACTTGGTGAAACAGTCGATGGCAACCAGAATAAAAAGATGCCCATTGGAGGCAGTCGGCTCAATCTTTCTGATCATGTCAATTCCCCACATAGCAAAGGTCCAAGGAGATGTCAATACGTTCAGAGGAGTCGACGGCACATGCGCCATATCAACATAAATCTGACATTTATGGCATTTTCTGGCATATTTAAAATAATCAGACTCCATAGTCATCCAGTAATACCCTGCTCTCAGCAATTTTCTGGCCATAGCATGCCCATTGGCGTGAGTACCGAAAGAATCCTCATGAACTTCTTCCATTAACAGGCCCGCCTCATGTTCATCAACACAACGTAGAAAGACCATGTCAAAGTTTCTCTTATACAACACATCATCCTCATTCAAAAAGAAATTGCCAACTAGCCTCCTCAGAGTCTTCTTGTCTTTGATGGATGCCCCAGATGGGTACTCTTGGATTTTGAGGAAGCACTAAATATCATGAAACCATGGCTTACCATCCTACACTTCTTCATCTGCAAACACAAAGGCAAGTCTATTAAGACGCGTGATTTTGATTGCTGGAACTTCATTCCATAGATTCACCTTGTACATCAACGCTAACGTTTCCAATGCATCTGCCATTTGATTCTCATCTCGGGGTACATGATGAAAGTCAACCCTATCAAAGAACGGTAATAACCTTCTGTCATAATTCTTATAGGGTGCCAAATTTGCCCGACGAGTCTCCCATTCACCCTTGATCTAATTAATTACCAACGCTGAATCACCGTATACATCAAGATTCTTGATTCTCAAATCAATGGCTTTTTCTAACCCCATGATGCACGCTTCATACTCTGCTTCATTGTTGGTACATATGAACGCCAATCGGATAGTGAAAGGTATATGGGAACCCTTAGGAGTAGTAATGATTGCCCCGATTCTATTGCCATATGCATTAACAACTCCATCAAAAACTAAACCCCACTGGGATCCAATCTCGGGTCCTTCGTCAGGCAAAGGCTCGTCACATTCTTTTTCTTTCAAGTACATAATATCTTCATCTAGAAATTTAAACTTCATCGGTTGATAGTCTTCAATAGGTTGTTGAGAAAGATATTCTGACAGAACACTTCCCTTAATGGATTTCTGGGAAACATATTGAATATCGTATTCTGTCAAAAGCATCTGCCAACGGGCAATCCTTCCAGTGAATGCTTACTTTTCGAACACATATTTGATCGGATCCATCTTCCATATCAACAGGGTCGTGTGATTTAACATATACTTCCTCAGACGCTTGGCTGCCCAAGCGAATGCACAACATGTTTTTTCCAGCATTGAGTACCTTGACTCACAATCAGTAAATTTCTTACTCAGGTAGTAGATGACATGCTCTTTTCTACCTGTCTCGTCGTGTTGATCGAGCACACACCCCATTGAATTCTCAAGAACCGTAATATACATAATCAATGGTCTTCCTGCTACCAGAGGCATGAGGATCGGAGGTTCCTGCAAATATTCTTTTATCTTTTCAAAAGCTCTTTGACAATTTTCATTCCACCTGACCATTTGATCTTTTCTTAATAATTTGAATATCGGCTCGCATGTGGCTGTGAGATGAGAGATGAATCTAGCTATATAGTTCAACTTCCCCAAGAAACCATAAACCTCTTTTTCTGTTCTCATCTCAGGCATCTCTTGTATTGCTTTTATCTTAGCAGGAACTACCTCGATACCTTGTTCACTGACCATAAAGCCCAACAGTTTACCAGACCTTACCCCGAAGGTGCACTTGTTGGGATTCAACCTCAGCTTGAATTTCCTCAATCTTTAAAACAATTTCCACAGATTGACCAGATGCTCTTCCTCCATTTGGGACTTCGCAATCAAGTCATCAACATAGACTTCAATCTCTTTGTGAATTATATCATGAAAGAGAGTCACCATCACCCGTTGATAAGTTTCCCCAACATTTTTCAATCCAAAGGGCATTACGTTGTAACAGAACATTCCCCATGGTGTTATGAAAGTTTTTTTCTCCATGTCTTCTGGGGCCATCTTGATTTGGTTATACCCAGAGAAGATATCCATGAAGAAAAACACAGAATACTGAGCAGTATTGTCTACTAACACATCAATGTGGGGGAGCAGGAAGTCATCTTTCAGGCTTGCTCTATTCAAATCACAGTAGTCGACACATATCCTGACCTTTCCATCCTTCTTAGGTATAGGAACAATATTAGCAACCCACGGAGGATAATTAGTCACAGCAAGAAACCCAACATCCAACTGTTTCTGAACCTCTTCTTTAATCTTGACAACCTTATCCGATCTTGTTCTTCTCAATTTCTGCTTGACCGGAGGACAACCTTCTTTAAGAGGCAAACGGTGCACTACGATGCCTGTATCAAGCCAAGGAATATCCTGGTAAGACCAAGCGAAGATGTCAACGTACTCTTGCAGCAGTTCAACGAATCTCTTCTTGACGTTGTCTTCCAAGGCGGCCTCGATTCTGATTTCTTTCTTAGCATCCTCGGTACCCAGATTGACAATCTCAATGTCTTCCTGATGAGGCTAGATGATCCTTTCCTCCTGCTTCAAAAGTCTGGCTAATTCTTTAGGAAGTTCATAGTCTTCATCAGTCTCTTCTTCAGCTTAGTAAATTGGATTGTTAAAATCATACTGAGCCATAGCTGAATCATTATTGAGGGGATCTGAAGTGATGGATCTGCATGAGCGATGTTCTATGTTTTATTAAGAATATGAAAATGAACAAAACATTAAAAACACATTGCCATTTTTTTAAAAAAATGTAAAAGAAAAATGAAAAATAGGGAGCGAAACATTTGAATGCAAAATGCCCTTTTATTTATGATATCATTGAAAAAAAAACATGTGGCCCTACAGATGAGTCACTATGTCTTGGGCAGAACGTAGGACTTGACATATGAATAAAACAAGGAAATTACTCTTCACGAGTGACACGGATGACTTCTTCAGAGAACCAGTTGAGAAGTTCTTGGCTTGGGATGCAGGGGCGGATCCAGCTATCCATGTCACAGTCGCTATCGACCTCATCTTCCCCTATTGCATTAATTCTGTCAAAGATAACCCCAACACTTGTAAATCTGACAAGACCTCTAAATCTCGGAGGAGCTTGTGACGACTTGTACCCCAACCCAAATTTGTCCTGCTTCATCGGTACCTCGAAAACCTGGCCCCACTTCTGAGAATTGTCGACTTCCACTACTGCACGAGCCTCTTTCAATGAAGACATGGAAGCCTCCAGCCTTTTATTCTCCACCGGTGGCTCCTTCTGAATTTGAATTGCTTCAAAGGCCTGACAAAGAGTTTCATATATCTCCCCATCAACCTCGACATACTTAAATGTTGACAAATAAATCACCATGATGTCTTCCTCTCAGCAAACAGTAACCACCTTTCCCTCAACCATATATTTGAGCTTCTAACGTAAGGTGGATGTTATTGCCCCAGCCGAATGAATCCAAGGACGACCTAACAGACAGCTATAGGCCGACTGGATATCCATGATATAAAAGGTCGTATAAAAAACCTCTGGTCCAACCTTAATGGGCATAACTATTTCACCAAACACATATCTCTTTGATCCATCAAAGGCTCGTACCACCAAATTGCCGGGTCTACAAATCAGTCCCTGCGTATCCAGCTTCATGAGGGCTCTCTTTGGCAAAACATTCAGCGAGGACCCAGTATCCACTAACACATGGGACAACAACGATTCCCTGCATTCCATGGATATATGAAAAGCATTATTGTGATTCCTCATAGCTAGAGTTAGATCTAGATCAGTGAATCCTAAACCATTTCCTGCATTAACATGAGCTACCAATCCTTCTAATTGATTCACGAAAATTTCCTATGGAACATATGCAGCATTCAACACTTTCAACAACGCATTCCTATGTGCTTCTGAACACAACAACAAAGCTAGAATGGAAATTTTGGACGGTGTCTGATTCAGTTGGTCAACGATCTTATAATCACTTTTCCGAATCAATCTCATGAATTCCTCCGCATCCTTTGAAAAGGAAGCATTCACTAGCCTGTTTTTGCGTGGAATATTCCACAACCAGTTTACCCTTGCCTTTATTAGAACTACCAACATTATCGTCTGACGGAGAGAATACCCCACCACTGCGTGTAATACCACCGGCCCCAATAATGTTATCAACATTAGATCCAGCGTCTGACGACCCCACCAATTCTTGTTTCTGTCCATTACAAAATACCTCAGCTATGTAATTCCACGAAATCGCCTTGGTGCTTTCGTATGGTACTGGCCCTGGTGTAGTGATAACAACGGGTGCTTGTCGCACTGGCGTCTATATATGAATGGTCATATACAGAATTGAGACTGTTGTAACATCCCTATCATCATCATTAACATCATCCATAACACTAGTTCTGTCAAACTGAAGATGTCCATCATCCATCAGCTTTTGCATACCCCTTTTTAACAAGTCACAACCCTTTGGCCGTGATACACATCCTTGAAAATAACTTGCACATCCTGGAAACACACCTCCCTTCAACAAACGCTCTTTGACAAACAACAAAGGAGTCTTCAACTCATCAACATCAGATACCAGATTCAAATTTTCTCCACTTTCAACAGCATTCGCCCTTGTCGCGCCATGCTGTGGCATAGGGTTCTATATCAAGTTCGGCCCGTTATTAGTGAAATCAATAACTTTGGAATCAATCAAGTCATGTACTTTATGCTTGAATGCATTAAAATTATCAATGTGGTGCCCTGGCGCCCCTGAATGGAACTCGTAGTGGGCACTAGCATCGTAACCTGGTGGAGGAGTACTAGTAAGAGAAGCCAAAGTCCTTTTCTAGACCAGTTGTAATTGCAATAGATGTTGTAATAGTTGTGAGTATGGAATTGGCGGAGTCTCGAAGTGCCTATTTGCCGTTCTTGGTCAGTCTGGATACCGGCATGGAGCATAAGTTTGTTGCTGAGGTGCAGCCGGGATGGCTACAGTAGCAACCTACTGTGTAGAGTTCTGATTGGTTCCGCCTTTACTCTGGTAGGACGACACAACACTTGTTTCTCCCTCCCTCCTCTTGGGAGCCCTAGCATACGACTTCTTACCACCTTCGAATGAGGAGCCATTACCATTTGGGATATTTCCCACCTTTATCCCACTCTCCACACATTCTCTAGCGATAACTAAGTCCGAAAACCTCGCATAAGTACACCCGACCAGCCTGTCATAGTATGGACCCTGAAGGTGCCGATAAACATACCAACTAGTTCTCTCTCCATCATATGAGGTTGAATTCTCGCTACCAATTCGTGCCACCTCTGGGCATACTTCTTAAAACTTTCATTCCCTTTCTGAGCAAGATTTTGTAACTGCATTCTGTTGGAAGCCATGTCACTATTATACTGGTAATGTTTGACAAAAGCCTCCGCCAAATCCCTCCAGCTTCTAATGTAGGTCCTTTCTAGTCCCATGTACCATTCCAGGGAAGCCCTAGCTAGGCTGTCCTGGAAAAAGTGCATAAGGAGCTTTTCATCATCTGAATACTCAGACATCTTTCAATAGTATGCCCTAATGTGAGTTTTAGGACAAGTGGTGCCTCTGTACTTATCAAAGTTGGGGACTTTGAACTTAGGTGGGATTCTCACGCCTGGTACTAAGCCTAAATCAGTCATGTTAAAACCAAGTGTATTTTGACTTTCATATGCATTCATTCTTTCTTCCAGCATCCTATATCTCCTTTCAGCCTCAGTGGGGAAGCCTGCATCAATATGGTGCATGAAGAATTGGCCGTCGTGGTTATCTATCTCGAGATGGGGTATAGGAATTCTGATAGGAATCTGAACATTTCCAGGAGGAGGAACACCGTTTCCGGAAGGAGGAACACCATTTCCGGGAGGAGGAACACCATTTTCGGGAGGAGGAACACTATTTTCGAGAGGATTGTTCCCTTGATCTTGATTCGTAGCTTCACCTTCGACAAGAGTAGGTCTTAGAACGAGAGATATCAGCTCCTCTTGGCCTTGCACCATTGTCTGTATCGCTCCCATGAATTGCTCCATTTGCGCTCTCATCTGATTTCTCATTTCTTCCAGGTCAGCTTGTAGTTGGTCCATGATTCTTCTCTAGTTATTGCGAGTGTTGTAGTTGTGCAGAGTTAGCTTGACGAGATTATCTGCTCAAAAGCGAGCCAAATGGTAAGTCCTCAGTTGGGCCCATGAAATGCAAGAATGATGCGTAAATGATGAATGCATAATGCTTGGGTGATGCTCAAGGGACCCTTAAGACTAGCGATTATAATAGGTATTGCTGCAAAAGAAACGTGAATACACAATAAGTTGCACAAATTTGAGAAATGAGGAAGCTTTTTCATTCATTCATTTGAAAACCAAATACTAACAACTGAGCATGTTCATTAAGATGAGTACAAAAGGGTCTTGAAATACGATAAGAGAATACAAAACAATAATCAAAAGGTATTTTTTCGGATGCGCTCCTCAAGCTTTTTTGAATCGAAAAAAATCTGCCAACAATCTGATCACAGAGGTAAATGAAGTAGTTAACCGAGGGAGGAGCGTTGTTGCCATCTAAGTCTTGCATTGCATTTTCCAACCTCCAAGGTACATCATTAATCATGAGATTGCAATACTCCACTAGACCATTGTACCTAGCACGGTACATATCCAAAGCTGGTTGACAAATCCTGAGAGACTCCACATGGGTATTCAGTAGTTGATTGAGAGTTTTATCCTTTGCCATTCATTGTGAGCTCTCCCTCTTCAAGGCCTCAAAACGATTCTTCTAGTGTGAAGCCAACTCTTGGGTAGTTTCCACCTCCTTGCATTTGTTGTCCCACACCTCAGGAGCGTAGCATGAAACTCTTAGGGCTTCCTCTTTGAGGCGACGCTCATCTTTAGCTAATATCAAGGTATTCCTTAGTCGGTCTTCGAGCTCATTGATATCAGCTTTGAGCTTTTCTTTGGTCTTCTTCTTTGCGGCAGAAACCACTTCATATAAGTGACAAGCTCTACCACATGAGTCTTTAGCCTCTTTCAGGCGTTGTTGGAGAGTTTTCACTGATGCATCCGCTCCTTCAAACCCATTTTGGTACATGACTCTCAGATCAGTCTCTATCTTCAACCTTTTGCTACTCTCATCCGCTTGGTCTTTTCAATCTCAACCTTTCTTTTGAACATGCTAGTCTCCACACCAGCTTGGTGGATTTCTGCTTGTAGCTCTTCATTTTCCTTGGTCAATTTCTCCACTAACAGCTTCAACTTGTTGTACTCCTCCATGGAAACATGAGTGGGCACAAGAAGCTTTGCTTGCATAGGAGGCTCGTAGGGAAAGGGTAACAATCTCTCTGCAACCCTAGCCAATAGCCACCTATTGTATGGTTCTTTCGCCACACAGTTCTTCGCTTTTAACTCTTTTTCTTCCTTTTGCGTGGATCTTGGTCCATTCCTTAACGATCTTTCTCACAAATCTGGGATCATCTATTTTGTTGGTCAGAAAGAAACTTTGGATCTTCTCTACTTCAGGCTCATCCTCCATAGCATAACCCAATTGCCATAATTCTATAATCGGATTGTAGTTGATACAACCTGCTCTTCCAATCAAAGGCACATTGCGAAACTCCCCACAATTGAAGATGATTTCCATATCATAGTACTCGTAAGAGTACCAAGCAATGTCATCGGCCACCAAAGATATGATACGGTTTGACCATTTCAGCTTCGACTTGTTCTCCACAAAAGGGCCATCCTTAGGCAAATGAGAAGTATACCACTTATATAACAGGTGAGAACAACATTGGACCATCCCTGTCTTTTTCTCACTCCTCCAATGAATGGAGTGGTAAGTGTCCGCAAGGAGTGTGGGAATCGAATTCTTCTAAATAAAGAGAGTGACAACAACAATGTCTATAAAATTCTCAATATTCGGGAAGAGGACCATCCCATAGATTATCAGAGCAAGAGAGATGCCAAATCTTTCCCAATCTCGTTTATCCTTATATTGAGAAACCTTGTCAAGCAGGAATTTCAGAGGAAACCCATAAGTACCTCCTTTGTTGGTCAAACTAGCAGTAACCTCCTCTTTAGTCATGTGGAGTGTGAGAGCAATAACAGGTGGCTTCAGTTCTTCTTCTAAGCCTATGTAAATAGGTTGGTCTTTGATTTTGATATTCAATAGATGAGAATATTCCTCAAGAGCGGGAGCCAAGTGATAATTCTGAAAAGTGAAGCATCGCAGTGGAGCATCATAAAATTGAGCCATTGCAAACAACACCCAAGTATCCAGTCTGGTATAAAGGAGGTCAAGCAGCTTTGCATGCTCCCCTTGAAAGTTGATCTTGATTGCTTTTGGTACATCCATCAGAATGTCTTGGATAACATCCAACTTTGGTTCTCTGAACTTCAATGAATTGGTTCTTCTCTTCTTGTGATCAACCATTCTTTCAGAAATACCTGAGATAACCATAAGTCTTTTAAGTCCCTTGATATGCAAATGATATGCAATGTAATGTCATGAATGCATGTTTCGGAACAGGCTCTTGGCACAAGGATCAAGGTCACAAATTCTGCAAGCCAACACAATAAGATATCTCTCACCTCGGGTGGGCAATCTATTGGTTTACAATAGGGCATTCCAAGGGCTCTCAGACAAGGTCCCATGCACTATCCCTCAAAAGTTTTCCATCATAACAATGATTCGTAAGACATTAATCCCTTCAAATGATGAGTACAAAGTTATAGCTTAGTAACCTTTGGAATAGGGTTCTAAAAAGCTCCTCAGAATCACGAACTCCCAGGTCGGAAACAAAAATGTCGTTGCGACTGCTCGTAAGACATAATCATTCCCAAAGGGGCCTCATCTGAGCTGTGGAAGTAAAACCAACTCAACAAGTTCTAAGTCTCGCAAATCAGAAAGCAACCACCTCCTAGCTTAGTGTATACTGGAAAAGCTCAGGAAGAAAGTCTTTCTCGTCACAAACCATCCCCAATAAACCCAACAGATAGGAGGAACACAATCAAAGCAATAAAGTAATAAAGCAATAATAAAAGCAAACAACCCACACATCCGACAAACAGAACTAGGTTTGGCTTGCTAGGGTGAACCACTCCCCAACAGAGTCGCCAGCTGTCGCTACTCGAAAAATAATGACGATAGGCAAAAGGAAACAGAGCCGCCATCGAACTTTATTTATCCAAAATGGGGAAGGGAAAACATCGAGAAAACCCTAAGAAGAAAGGATAAGATGGTCTCGCAACTAAATTATGGGTTCGGAAGCCGGTTATGCGAAGGGAAGGTATTAACACCCCCTCACATCCATTGTACTCGATGGGAACCATTCGCTTCTCTTATACGTAAGGATGTTTGCTAAAGGACCGCTTTCTAAAAGAGTGCTTTAAGAGGGAGAGATAAGGGGAAGAAACAAAGAATGAAAGAAAATAATAAAGAAAAGGTGGGAGAAAGAAAAGGTGGCTCGCCAAGACTTTGCCATCTTGTGCCTACTTATCTTCATTAACCAATGAAGAATCAGAGCGTCCGTAGTTCGGAAGACTACGGGTGAAAGGGGGGAAGAGTGCTCGCCAAGACTTCGTCGTCTTGTGCCTACGTATCCTCATTCGAATGAGAATGAGGAAGTTAGAGCAATCGTAGTTTGACTACCACGGGTTGGTTAAGTGTTTTATGAGTGATGTTAAGCTCGTATTCCAGCAGTTAGGGTCAATGCCTGTTTGCGGTAGAACGGACGTAATATGCCCTTTTGGAGAGGTTTCAAGTTTTACCACCGAGGCAAAATGTCACATTTGATTTATTGAGATTGATTTTAGGGGTGAAATAAGTCCTCGGATAGGAACCCCTGCGGGTAGTACCCAATTCTTTATCTCAAAAGATTTATTTTGAAAATTGTGTGGCAAATATAGTCACTTCTTCATATTGAAAGATGAGTATCGAGACCACACACTCTAAAGTGAGCATCCTAATACTCGGAGAGGAAGAAGTCTTCACTCAGTCCTCTCTCTTTAATTCAATACAAAGAGAACCTTATTCTCTTATTTAAGATGTTTTAATTTGAATGGTAAGTGCTTTATGACAGTGAACCCTAAAGGTAGTGTCAAGCCCTCGGGATAGGACAAGGCTTTCGCCTAACCACTCCACTACCATCCAAGTTTAGTAAGGAAAAGATTTTGAAAATGCACTTGGTACAAGACCAATGTTTTTAGACTCAATGAGATGAAAGAAAGAGAGAAAAGGCTTGAAAAGAATGGGTGGTGAATAGAGCAAGGTAGGTTGATGGCGATGCACAAGGCAATCGACTTACAAGGGTGAGATATATACAAGGTTAGTGTGGGGTTTGAATTAAGAGATAAGAGAAGTAAGAATAAGAAGAGAAGAGAAACCCTAAGGTGTAAACCAAGTTAATAAGTTTTGAAAAAATGACTTGATGTTGGATCAAGCCTTATTTGTCTTTTATTTTTGAAATGGTGTTCTAACCTAGTTCATTTTATCTTTCTTAACACGCAAGCAAGCAAGCAAGAAGATCTAGACTATTACATTGTAATGGGAGAGGGATACATGTAAAACACACTGGATTGCGAGCAATAAAGGGTATCATTGTCAGGTAGTTTAAAAGGAAGTCGTGTATGTGCGAGGTGTCCTAAACTAAGCAATGAATAAGAGTACGGACGAAAGCTCAGTGCTAGGGTTTCTGTACAAGATCTAAACTCGAATGCTCAAGATAGTGACCAACAATCCACCAATTGAAAGTTTTTAGGGTTTCAATAGTTTTATTGTGTTTTGAATATTATGTACAAGGTATGAATAAGATATGAATATGATGATATGAACAATATGAATATGAACAATAAGATAATATGAACAATAATAGAATCAAAGAGAATATAAACAATGATACATTGACAGAAAAGAAAAAGCAAGAGTATATTGAACAAAAATTAAAGTTAGTGGTTAATTGTGAATCGTGAATCGCCGTTAATCGGAAAACTCAGGTCCGCTTTATAACTAAACCATCTAGCACGATCGATGATGATGATCAAGCTATAGGAGGATGTTCTATCACGATATTTGTGCTAAAACACGATAGAGAAATAACTTGTAGATCATCCTCAAAGAATCGTGCCACACAGAAAGGAAAAGCGAATGATCTCGTCTTAATCACAAACTTTCGTCGATTAATCAAAGGTAACCTATCACAATCCGAAAGTATAGAAAATGATTTCGATGATCATTCACTACAGATTTGAAATAATGAAGGTTAACAACTTCGGTAACCAACATTTGCGATTTTAAAGACTTCATCGATCGAAAATAAAATCGAAGTTAAAATGAAATGGAATGAGATAAGTCAGAAAAGAAAATGGTCTAATCTTAATCATGGATTCTCATCGATGAATCGACAATCCATGTCTCTTAGATGTTCATCGACCAAAAATAAAATCGTAAATTATATAAAATCGAAACAAAATAGAATAAAAAAATTAAGAGAAATTAAAAGAAGTTAAAATTAAAGATATTCAAGATTAAAACAAAAACCAACAAAGGAAATACCAAGATAAATTAAAGAAAATTAATATATATAAGAAAAAAGGGTGGGTGAGAAAATGAGGGTATTAGAATCAAGTGGTCCAAGTTATGGAATCATATGGGCTTTGAAAGCCCATCATCCCTTCAAAAACCAAAGCATGGTAAATAAAAAGAAAATTTTACCCCATACCCCTACAATTATACCCATACCCCTACATTTTTAAAAAATGTCAATTCTATCCCTGGTTAATTTTAATTATTTTATTATTTTATTATTTTTTTTACTGTTACTGTTCATTGTCAGACGTGTGTCAGAGATAAAAAAATTTACCTCATTTTACTCGTTCCGGAACACATTCCCAATGACTTCCGGTAAGAAAATTTTCATACCGAAAGACTTTTAATAAGAGTTCCGGTAAATTAAAAAGTACGTAGCGGAAGACTTGTTAAAAGACTTCCGATTTTTAGACTTAGTTTTGCGTCACCGGAACACTTTCATCAAGTCTTCCGGTTTGTTTTAAATGTGTACTAGAACACTATTGTTAAGAAATCCGGTTTGTTAATTTTGGTCACCGGAACACTTGTTGTGAGTCTTCCGGTTTGTTAAGTTTGTTCACCGGAACACTTTTTCTGAGTCTTCCGGTTTGTTTTCGTAATTCTATTTTTTTTATGTAGGTAAAGAAATTCCTCTGCAAATAAGCGATAAAGATCAAATATGTGTAGATACGTCTGATGCTTTTTCAACTAATCAAAGATTTGGTACACGAGAAGAGGTGATAAGATGGATTAAAGAGATCGGAATTCAGAATAAAGTAACAGCTATCATCACTCGTTCAGATATTGAAACAGGCAAGAGAGGAAGAAGTAACAAATTAATATTTGGTTGTGATAAAGGTGGGAAACACAAGGATAGTCGTAGTGGAACCCAAAGTGCAACAAAAAATGTGGATGCCCATTTAAAATCAGGTCGACTCCGGCGAAAGATGGGTTTGGATGGAAGGTTGATGTAAAGTGTGGAGTTCATAACCATGGTATGCCTGATACATTAGAAGGTCACGCATTTGTTGGTAGGTTGACAGCAGATCAGAAGCAACATGTTATTGATTTGACAAAGAGAAAGGTTCCACCTAGACATATATTGCTTTCCTTGCAAGAGCAAGATCCAGATAATGTCACTCGGATCACATAAATATACAAGCAGAAGAGTACGATCAAAAAAGAGATCAGAGGTCCTAGAAGTGAGATACAACATTTGTTTAAGCTTATTGAAGGTGTAGGTTATGTTTATTGGTGTAGAAGAAGAGATGACTCTGAAGTTATTAGAGATATATTCTGGGCTCATCCAGATTCAGTTAAGTTGTTAAATATTTTTCCTATTGTGTTAGTTATGGACAGCACTTACAAGACAAATAAATATAGGCAACCGCTGTTTGAAATTGTTGGCATGACATCAACTGAGTCGACTTTTGCTGTCGCATTTGCGTATATTGAGTCAGAGAAGACTGAGACATTTTGTTGGGTGTTAGATAAGCTCAAACAATTGTTTGTGAAGAAAGATTTGTGTCCACAAGTGATTGTGACAGATAGAGATCTTGCCTTGATGAAAGCCATTGAAACTGTGTTTCGAAGGTCGATAAATTTGCTATGTCGATTTCATATTAACAAAAATGTTGGTGCAAAACGGAAACAATATGTGGCTAGTGACAAGCAAGAGACAATAGACAAATTATGGACTGAAGTTGTATGGGCTAGTGATGAGATTGAGTATGATCAACGGTTGAAGCTACTTGAGCAGGCGTATGTTGATTGTAATGAATTTATTGATTATGTGAAGGACACGTGGTTGACACCACATAGATAAAGATTTGTTAGAGCATGGATTGATCGAGTGCTACATTTGGGTAACATGACGACTAATCGGTATGAATTTTTTTAAGTTTTTTTAAATTGTATATTTTTTTTGTATTTTTTTAAGTATGTAAAATATGTATTATGTTTTAGGGTTGAGTCTGCTCATTGGAAGTTAAAGTATATGTTGGGGAACAGTATTGGTGACATGGTCAAATGTTGGGAGGCTATGAATGACAACTTAAAGTTACAACTCGGCAACATTAGAGCTCTTTTTCAAAAGAGTTTTTATGAAGTTGAGCACGCCCACATAGGTCCGTTTTACAATAATTTATGTGGTTCAGTGTCTCGAGCTGCATTGAGACGCATTGCTAAAGAGTTAACACGGGTTGATTATGTGGGAACTAACAAGGAAATATTTCGTTGTACTCTTAGAACAACCTAATTTTCACCAAACGTATCATTTTATTGCATTGGCTTTGTAAACGGGAATCATTGGGTTCAGGTACTTAGTTATTTTTACTTCTTTTTTTTAGTTAATTTGACTAACCAAATTTATTAGTTATTTTTACTAAACATTTTGATTTTTTTTGTTCAAGTAAACATGAAAGAAGGGTTTCCATTGCCACCAGTGACAGTAGATTGGAAGAAGTTTCGTTCTACAGAAGCAGCATCTTGGATGATTGGATTTGCAACACGTCTACAACATTGGCAACGACTTACGCCCATATTACCAACATATTATGAAATATAAATTATGCTATTCATTTTTTATTTCAAAACATGATTCATGAATTATGTTACTCATTTGTAATTTCAAAACATAAATCAACAATTATGTTATTCATTTTAAAGATAAACAAAAGTCTACAAGATAACACATAAACATATCTCAACTATGTCAAGTGAGTCTAAAGGTTAATACATAAGCATAAACATAAGTCACTCAGTCTACATAAACATAAACATAAATATAAGTCAATGATCACGAGCAATCTGTAAAGCCTCGAACAAGTCAGCAAACTGTGGATCATCCTCTTCAGCACCAGCTCGCTGAAGATAACGACGAATCAATGAAGAAACACGAGCCCAGCTAGGATCAGATGGTCTTGCGTCGTAAACGGGAACTGACACCTCTCTTGGCGCATCACGACGGGGCGATATGAGATAAGGATGCGAAACACGATAATACCATTGAAGATATCCATCAACTGTCTCAGATGGGGTGATGGCTAGTGTTGCCGGACAAATCACATCTGCAACACTCTGACGGTAACTAATCCACTCAACATCAATATCACCAGCCATCGTATAATCAAGAGGTGGAGGTGGAACATACTGCCTATATCCAAACTGACGCATACGTCTGTCAGGCAAGTATGGAACAATAATGTCACCCCACCTCAGACACCCCTATACAGACATAACTCATCAAACTGCCGCCATGCTCCATGGTTCTCAAACGGGCGCCATATGACATCGTCAGGTGTCAGCTCATCCAGAATAGGTCGCAAGTCATCCACCTTCAGGACACCTTGCTTATAGGACCATCTCATCGCTCGATGGAGACCAAAATTAGTATCTGGTGTCCAATTCTCTCCTTTTCTTCCAAGTGTTGGGAAATACTCATGAATCCAGCACTGTTACAAAATAAATACTATT
The DNA here is from genome assembly GCA_022829125.1 of Lathyrus tuberosus. Classification (NCBI taxonomy): domain Eukaryota; kingdom Viridiplantae; phylum Streptophyta; class Magnoliopsida; order Fabales; family Fabaceae; genus Lathyrus; species Lathyrus tuberosus. Next base: position 6,210,151 of record JALAZF010000043.1, read on the forward strand.
AGTTAATCTAAAATAATTAATTATAATATAATAAACTAGAAAAATAAAATTAATATACTAAATAAAATTAATTACAAGAAAATAAACTAAATTAAAATAAATACCTGTAGGAGAGTCGGATAACCACCGAGCTGCTTACAACTGAACATGGAAGCATCTCCGAGATGTCTATAAAGGGTAGCCAATGCAGATGCTCCCCAACTGTATCCTGATAAGCCCCCCAGGTCCATAAATAGCACAAGGTATCGTGCCTCCACAAGCGTAAATGTCTTATCCGCAAAAATGGTAGAACCCACTAACATCATCAAATAAGCTCTAGTCGCTAATGTCCAATTAGAAGCGGCTCTGTGCAGGACAAATAGACCGTATAACCACTCCAGCTTATAATAAGAACCCCTGTAGGCACGGATTTGTTTCTGTGCCTCTCTCTGTGAAACTCCCAAGTAATCAACGGCCCAATCAACAGCAAGCCCTTCGCTGATATCTTGAGGGCTCCAGAAGACTCCCCTGATGGGCAAGTGAAGCAGACAAGAGACGTCATCCAGAGTAATAGTCATCTCACCAAACGGCATGTGAAATGAAGATGTCTCTAGATGCCACCTCTCCACAAATGCAGATACCAGGTTCATATCTATCTTCGATATACTGGTCCTCTAAAGTGAAGCTAAACCAGAGTGAGCTATCAAATTCTCCATCTCTCTAGGAAGCTGTTGTGGAACCCTCTGAATCAGCTTCAACCCGTGTCCTGCTACCTTCAATTCTTTCTTTGGACCCCTCTCCTGAAAAAAATTATAGTAAATATATTATAAATTACAACATAACAAATTCAAATTTTATTCAATATCAAATAATTGTATTTTTTTTACCTCACCGAACCATATATGTCTAGCAATATGATGTTCGTACGTAACCAAAAGAGAGGTATCATACGGTCCTCCTGGATATCCAACGGACTGTGCTGCTGAAGCAGATACACCAATATGCTCTTCCTCAGCCACTCGCGATGATTCACCCCGTCCTAGACTGCGCTGAGGGATCAAACCGTCTCTGCCTCGTATGTGCACCACTGTCAAAATAAAAACATAAATAACAAATATTAAAAAAAATAATAATAAAAAAAATTAAAAAAAAAAGCGTTCCGGAACACTTTAGTAAAGAGCTCCGGTTTGACATGTTTTGGAAGCGTTCGGAACACTTCGCTAAAGAGTTCCGGAAAACAAACTCATAAATTCCTTGAACCGGAAGACATCTTCCATGACTTCCAAAACAAAAAGACTACCGGAAGACTTACTTGATGTGTTCCGGTATTATATAATGCACCGGATGACTTTTCTTATGTGTTCCAGAGTTGAAATTGTGAATCGGAAGACTTGTTGAAAGTGTTCCGGAATGCAGTGCTTTCAAATCTTCTTCGGATGACTTAAAATTGTGGAAAACGGAAATGGAAAATTTTCTGACTTTTAACTATTTATACAAGGGTATTTTGGTCATAATTTTTTTTGTAGGGGTATGGGTATAATTGTAGGGGTAAGGGGTAAAAAAAGGGTGATGGTAAATAGAAGACCAACACGGGCCTCACGACCCATTCCACCAAAAGCACAATTGCCTTCAAAAGAAAATAAATACCTGTAGGAGAGTCGGATAACCACCGAGCTGCTTACAACTGAACATGGAAGCATCTCCGAGATGTCTATAAAGGGTAGCCAATGCAGCTGCTCCCCAACTGTATCCTGATAAGCCCCCCAGGTCCATAAATAGCACAAGGTATCGTGCCTCCACAAGCGTAAATGTATTATCCGTAAAAATGGTAGAACCCACTAACATCATCAAATAAGCTCTAGTCGCTAATCTCCAACCTTTTCACTGCCTACGATTTTAATCTCTCTCTCTCTCTCTCTCTCGTCTTTTTGCTATGAATCTTTTGCTCTATTTCAATTCGCTTGCAGGTTCAATTTTAGTTCCGTTTCAAGTTTGTATGGTTTCACGATTTGGGTTCCTTTTTTCGTTTCCTCTTATTCTTCTTTCTGGGTTTGGGTTTGTTGATTTGGGGAATGGGTTATGCGATGAGGATGTGAAATAATGGGCGGAAAGGTTGAAAAAGGTGAGGAAGGAAGGGTAAGGTTTCAAGTTCAGAGGAATTTGAGCAGAGTAGTTTTGGTTCCAAAGAACTTGTGAAGTGAGGGAGGATGCATTAGCTTTTATAGGGTGATTTGAGGGTAATTTGGGAAGAGTTGAGTGAGAGAATTTGGATGAGAATGTGAGATGGAAAACTTGATGCTACGTTCTGAATACGTACAGGTTATGCGTGAGATGTTGTTGTGACTACGCGTAATGTTTTGGAACGGTTGGTGCGTGAGTCTTGCAATGGTTCATTTCACAGGTTTTCCTTGTATATGTGGGTCCTGGTGTGTAGTGGTATGGTACGATTTTAGAACTCACATGGTTTTGTTATTTGTTTTGTAGGTGGTGTTTGGGTTGTAGAGGAATGTTTTGGGATGTGGGTGTGTCTTAATTTTGGTTGGCAAGGTGATGGTACAGTTTTGGAGCAGTGTCTGGCAAGGTCTAAAAAGATGTTGTGTTGCACTCTGATATTACTTGGTCAAACATTCGGACTATAGAAAATAGATGGATGAGGGCTCCATAGTGGTCAGGATTTCAAGCTGTTTGGACATCCAAACCTTCTTCCGGCATCCTCCTTATCAAGGCCTGAAGCTCAAGGTGATGTTGGCTTGTGTAAGGTTGGTGAAATGTCATGGCAGGGTGTTATGCGTAAGGCAAGTGTGGGAGTGAGCTTTGGGCAGGTTGTTGCATAATGAGTATTGGATGCACTCATTGTTTGATTTTGTAGTGTAAGCATAAGTTGGTTGTGGCATGAGCTATGAAGCAATTGTTCTATTTTCCTTAATTCAAGAATGGGCTTGTAATTTTTGTAGAAACTTTTTGTAATGAATGGGTTTTATTTTGTCTTGTGATGGACTTTAGTAACCTATGTAATTTGAATTGAATGAAATTATTTAGATTGAAACTTAGGACTTGAAATCATGATTTGGAATGTGAATTGCCTATGAACCATGGTCTGTTGTTACTATTGTAATTGCGTGTGGCCTTAAACAAAATATTCACATGGTTTGTAATATCTCAAGTGCTACTTGATAATAAGCCTTTCATGACTTGACTCAAAAGTGGTACAAATCCAATAGCCTTTGGACTTTATTTGGTCATGGCTTGGAAACTTCTTAACAAGGTTTGAAAATCATACATTCACGCACGGCTTTGAAACGTTCCTTGCAATTATGGCTCTTAGCTTGACAACTTTCAATAGCTTACCAATGAATATCCATGACCTAGAACAAACTTAGCACAAAATTGCTCATAGCTTGAAACCACTTGTAACTTGTATTGAGAACCTCTAATGGCTTGCCAAACTCTAATCACCTCTTGAAATAACTTGGCTAATTTGAATCTCATGATCAATCTTGAGACATGGCCCAACTTAACCTTGAAATAATCTTGAGCTGAATATCATTCTTGAATTCTCACTTGAACAGAATTATGAACTTGAATTAATTATACCATTTGGACATTGACGGGTCAAAGTCTTTATTAGGGACCAAATACAAATGTCTTGGAAATCATAGAATCACAAGTTAAACCATGAACCTTAATACACTGCACCAAACCCTGGTGGGAAACAAATCCAATCCTTGATGAAACACTTGGGATTGTATCATATCCTTGTCTTCAAAATAGCCCACGTCCCATATAACTTGTAGATGAAGCAAAACCACTTTATTTGACCAAGATTAAGTCACATCCAACTGAACTGAAACAACACTGCATACACATCTAGACCTGCTAGCCTCAAGTAGATCTGAATTGAACGACACATGCCCATCTTAAACACTAAGAGTGAGAAACCCTAATCTCCATGCTTTGGGTGCATACTGATGAAGAAAATAGCCTGAGATGTTGACAACCAACAAAACCCTAATTCCTCAGTCTCCACTAGAACCATGATGAAACCTTAATCACTTGATGCCTCTTGCGAAATCCCTTGCTTCAAACTTGATGAAGGTACCTCAAAGCAAATAGGAACCCTGATGCAAATGAATGAATGTAAAGTTATGACCTAATGGAGATGCAGATGAACGCGAAACAGAAGCCAGTTAAGGTTAGAAAAGAGATGGAAAATTTTGGGGTGCTACATATAGTAAATCATGGATAATAACTTTCAATATTTGATTTATTTATGAACTAAATGGTGAGAGAGTTAATTAATGTTGTTATTGTTATTATTCATTACTGTTGCTGTTGTTGTTATTTTTGTTGGCCGTGTACAATTTTTTTGTAAAGAGGAAATAGTATAAAAAGGAAAGAGTATATAAAACAAAAATAAAGAAATTCTATTAAGAGGCCCACAAAGGAAGAGTACATAAAACATAATTTTTTCATTACATAATTTTGTCAAGATTGAAACAATATCCCCTAGCACTACATGAATCTTCCCAATCTATGACTCGCTCCTCACTACCCTCATCTGGGTCGTAGTAAAAAGTCTTCCTCGACACCTTTCTTCTTCTTGAGGAAGATCACCCTCAGTGCATCTCTAAAAGCAGTTGAGGAAGATGGTTAGACCTCCTCGATTATCTGCTGATGGTGTTGTACTATGGTGGTTGTTTGGTTCTCATCAGTGACTTCTGTTGAGCTATTTCTCTTAGCATTCTGAGATGAAAAACTCATGTTGTTATAGCAAGTAAGTTAAGAATAATAGTTTGAAGAAGTGGAAATTCATTATATGAAAGTGTGCATTTATAGAAGAGGTTGAAGATGAAACATTTGATGATTTAATGCTTGCAATGATTACTTCTAATGGTTGATATTCTTGAAAGACTAGTGACTGTCTTGAGAAATGACAAAAATTCAATCATCATTGTAGTCGTTTCTCTCTTTTGGGAAGAGCAAAGGTTATACAGAAAATATTACAACAGTTGAATATTAAAACCGTGGTTAAATAATTTTCAAATTTTTATTTATTTATGAACTTAAGTGACACACACTTTTTGTAATAAGAAAAATGGAAAAAATGCAGTTGTTGGGATTCGAATCTTGTAACACTTACTTTATCACCACGGTTGTTTATCTGAATCGTGATTAAATATCTTTAAAAAAAATAAAATAAACATCAGGCGCATTCAGTTTGTGATATTACAACGGTGGAAAATATAACCGTAGTAGTATTATATTACTGAAGGTGTATTTGTAGTAGTGTATGACTTAAAGAATGATTGGACGTGTTTTGTTCTATGGTGGAACAGAGAAAAAATAGGTGCTGGAAGAACAAGGTATTCCAGTACAGTGTGTAATACCCTAATTTTTACCCCTAAGATCCCACATGTCCTTTTGCATTTCATACCACAAACAGGATCACACATTGGTTCCCTCTTTTGTAGGATTGTGCCTTGCAGGGATCTTTGAGTTTGTGTGTGTTTGTTAGTTGTTTTATTGCTTAATTTATTTATGCTTACTAACAATTAATTAAAATCCAAAAATATTTTGTTTCCTTTCACTAACATTTTCAGGGGAAGAACAGGTTAAAAATATCAAAAAATCAGTCCCGCAGCTCGAATGAATTCCATCTGAACAAAGTCAAAGTTGACCCGCAATTAATTCAAAAAATTATATGATCAAGAGTTTCCAAGTTTTAATTGATTATTATTCAAGAGACTCCAAGGTTCATGTGTTTATTTCCATGCCTTCTTTGACGAGCAAAAGGATCGAGCCAAACCACAACAGTGCACTTAAAAAGGAACATTTTTTCAAAATTTGCACTGAGTAACCGGTTACCATGTGGTGAGTAACCGACTACCCTCGTGAAAATTTGAAAAAATGGTGGCAAATTCAAATTCAGCAATTGACACCAATCTCAGCCCTTGATCACATTTGGAATATTCTAGGCCACCTCATTTTAATTCCCCTACATCACTTTGATCATTTTCTACCATGCACCTTCACTAATCACCACTTTTTTTATAATTCCCTCCAAATTTGAATTCCAATCCTAATTTTGATCATCCAAGCCTAATTCCAAACCACCAAATTTCCTAAGCCTAAAGTCTATAAATAGAGGCTTTATTTCATTCATTCTAGAAGCTTTTGATAGCCAACAAACCTCTTGCAAATTCTCTCCCCAACCACAAAATTCACCAAAGCTCACTTTTCTTCTTTTGAAAGTTAACAAGAATTCACATTGAATCTTGTTCAACTTTGAGCTAAACCTTCATCCAAACTTGTGTTCTTCATCAATTCTCATAGATCAAGGCTTTGGTATTTTGGATCTTGAAGCAATTTGAAGGAATTTTCAGATTTGAAGTGGTAATTCATCTCTCACCATTGTTGAAACTTCATCTTCATTTTCCATAATGTAGATCTTTGGAGATCTTTGTTACTTGATCCTTTGGATCTTGCAATTGTGTTTAATTGCTGGTTTTTGCTGTTATTTTACTTTAAATTTCGTGCAATTTCAGTTCCATGATCATAAGGTATTTGTAAAAAGTTTTGAAAGTGGATCATGCTGAATTTTGCACAATTTTCTGCATTTTGGTGCAGAGTAACCGGTTAACGTCTGGTGAGTAACCGGTTACTCTGTGTTAATTTTGAAAAACTGCACTATTTTGTACTAAGTAACCGGTTAACGTCTGGTGAGTAACCGGTTACTTCGAAACAGAATGCATATTTTCACTTGTTTTTGGGGCTGTTTTGGTTTTTCTTCCTCCTTCTTCCCCTTTCTTCTTGTTTTAGCCTTGAAAGGCATTGTTGAGATTAATTTCTCTTCAATTTCAATAGACTTTGGATATGGTTAGAGTAATTAAACATTCATTAGTTCAAATCTATCTTTTAATGAATTGTTGAATTCATTTAAGGTGCTTTGAATTAGTGATATGTTTTCACACTTGAACTTATCAATTAAAAGTGATTGAACTTGAAGATGAAAGGTTCTTGACTTTGTAATTCAATTGGCCTTATCTTCATCTATTTCTTTTTTTATTTTGATCTATGAAAGTCTTATGGATCTTAGAATTTCTTTGTTAAATTCTTGATCAAGACTAGATCGTTACCTATTTTCTTTTCGTGCGGTATTGCTTCTGGATGACGATCTACATATCGTTCATCTAGCATGCATTAGCACAAAGATCTATTGACCGGCCTCATTGTAGGGTAATTTCTCCGTAAATTACTCGGCGATTGCTTAACATAGCGCAACATTTGTCCCTCTTTATCCAATTTGTAATTTGAACTTTCGTGGTCCGGATCTTGATTAGTCGCGTCAACACAATGGTGATTGATCTTTTGTATTAGGTTCAAAATCTTTGAAGCTTGTTGTTGTAGAGGCTTTGATTCTATCAATCTTCTAACAAGTATTCATTAACCTTGACCTAAGTACATTGTTTAATCACTATAGTTCAAGACGCGGAATGGAATAATCGGTGAAAGCTTATGGCACTAGAGCCTTGTGCTACTAATTACTAACTTCTAACATTACATTTCTTTCTTGCTCCCTATCTATCTTCATTTGTTATGCTTTATGCCATTTTATCATATCATGTTTATGTTTATGTTATTTTTCTTTTGTCCACTTGGACCATATTATCTTGTGCTTTGTTTTTCTTTTGTCCATTTTGGACTCAAAAACATTAATAAAGGATTAAACCACTAAAAGACTTGTGCTCTTAATTGTTGGACTATGGCCACTATCCTTTGCTTTGGAGGACCTATACTCTTGATTATGGACTTATGGACTTAGAGTTAGGATTTTAACCTATTGCATGGGAGTTTGTGATGGAAAACCTTGGATTTTGGATACTTGGAGTCCTCTTTTGAAGACTTATTTTGAATCAAGACCAAATCAAAAAGGGAAAAATGCTTATGCTATGGAGCTTGTCCATGTGGTTAGATCTTTGTTATCCTTAGCTTTTATTTTCATACACTAGGATAGTCACTTCTTCTCCACCCCTTCTTCAATTTTCAAAATCTCCTCTCTTATTCAAAACCTTCTTGTTTTCAAACTTAAAACCGCTTTCATAATAAAACCTTGACTTTGGTCAAGTGATTTTTAAGCTTTGTTTTCTTTAATAAATGTCAATCAATATTGACCATATTTTGACCATTTCATAAAAACATAAAAAATACGAAAACTCATCAAATTTTTTTGTGTGCTTTGTGCACTTTTTCTTTTAAACTTTTTCATAAGTTTAGACATGATTCATTTCTTTAAGCGGAATTATTCGCTTGGAAATGACGACTTGTCTTTACACTTAAAATCAACCAAAACAAACAAATTTTTTTGTTCTTCGTACCACGAACTACGAGGTTTTGATCCTACATTGCACATCGTGGGTACGTAGGCATGAGACGATAAATCTCTCCAAACACAAAAATATTAAAAAATAATTCTCCTCTCATCCCCTCAATCTCTTTCAAGCAAACCATTTTCATTCAAAAGCATGAATACATCAAAGGGCTCCTATAGAGTACTATAGATGTATTGGGTGCGTAAAACCTTCCCTTTACATAACCAACCCCTCTTATCCATTTCTCTTTGTCTTTTTTAGCTTTTGCTTTTTTAGACTTCTTGGGATTTATTCGCTCTTATTTCCTTTTCCTTTGTGGAATAAATAAAAGCGCGGTGGCGACTCTTGCTTTATGAGTTAAGTTAATCAATAGCTTATACTCACGATTTTTACCGCTACACAGTGGTGTGAGTTTTAAGTACGATAGAGAGGACCTATAAAATTAATACTCCAACATGTTATTTAATAAAATCAAAGAGGTATGATTTAAGAGTGAGATGATAATACCTATAAATAAAGTGTAGTAGTGATAGTGTTTATCTATGAAAGATTGTTAAAATCGCTAAAGCATATACCAATATAATATATGTGTTTAAACAGAAGCATTCAAAATGAACTTAGTAGAGACACAATCAAATAATGAGAGTAAATCATTCTATTATTATAGGAATATCCTGTACAATTTAATATTATTATCAGACTTAAGCTTAGTTTCTTGACTGTAGTGACATAAAATATTATTATCATCAACCTCATTTGGTGGTGTGTTTAGTTGGCTAAATTGAGAGTCGTTAAAACCTCTATATTGAACATAAAGTTTTGTAAGAGAAGACATCAATTTTTTAGATCACCGGCCTTTCAAGTGATAGCATATAAAAGAGCAATATAAAACTCTGAAGTAGACAATTTCACCATTAGATCAAAAGCAATCATTAGTAAGATGTTTATTCTGTCAGGATCTCTTTAATATTTGTTGAATTTACCTTTCATCTTCTTTGTCATATTTTTGTGTGTTCATTATCACTCTCTGAATGCTTATTGATCACTTTTCCAATGGAGAATATCTCTTCCATATATGAAGCACTAGTGACATATAATGATCCAGACGAATAATATTTAGATTTTTAATACATCTTAAGCAAGGGGAGCGTTGATGCAACATACGTTCATACCATTTTCTTAACTCCCTCGCTTTTTTTGTCCATTTCTTTGCGGGGTGTCTTATCCTGTGCATAGAGTTTTATTTTTAAAAGCCAAAAGAGAAAAGATGCATTAATTTGAAGAGGCATAAGTGATGCCTATGATACACCAGTACAGTCAAGCAGAAATACATGACAGCAAAAATAAAACAGGGGAAAGCCAATACAACAATATACTACAGGCCCTGTAAATCACAAACCAGAGAAAAGCAAGAAAAAGCAGAACCAGAGCAGCAAGGAACAATAGCCCAAAAGCCAGAACTCCACACCTCAAAACAACAACAGACAGATGCTCAATTGCTGTTCAGAGATGACCCTAGAAATTACCAGATCAATAGCTAGGGACTGGAAAACAAGAGAGCTCTAGAATTAGATAGCTCCAAAAAGGGCCAAGGCTACTTCAAACCAACCAAATGCAGCTGAGCTTCAAGCAAACCACTGCTACTGCCTGCAAAAATCCTCTGAATGATCACAGACATCCAGCACTCTCTTTTGGATTTGTGATCCAATGATTGAAAGCATATTTGAAGTCGCAATCATTGCATTTGATCCATTTCCAAGAAGCAAGTTGGATGTCTTCTATGAAGGAGGTATTGACTCTTCTGGATCTTCCGAAAACGATCTCGTTACGCCTTCTCCAAATAGTCTAAACACATGCGAACCAGATGGTTTTGATCCTTCCTTTAGCACCTGTTCCACCATTATGAAAACCATTGAATTGGAGAAAATCCTGCAGAGCAGTGTTATGTAAAACAGAAGAAATATTCAACCAACTCAGAATTTCCCCCCAAGCCGCTGCCGAATTCGGACATTCAAAGAAAATGTGAGATGCATTCTCATCATTTCCGCAACCGAATGGACAGGAGCTTTGAGATACATCTAAAATACCTCGTTTGATTAGATTATCCCTAGTCGGGATTTTATTTTGTAATACCCTCCAAACTAGGATCGAAATTTTAAGAGGAACTAGTTTACTCTAAGCAATCATCGTGGCCTTTCCTACATCATCGCTCAGTCTTGAACTTTCCGTAATTAAAGAATATGCTTCTTTAGCTGTGTAATCTTTAGCAGACCATTCCTATCTATCCTTTACTTCCTCCTTTAATATAGTGCTACTCACCTTCTCCTTAATTTCTTCCTCTGCTTTCTTATTTTCTTCATCCAAAGAGTCAAGCCAACTGTAGTTCTAATCTGATCTCCCTTCTTCACACCTTAACGATTCACTCACGAGAATTTCTTTATCCACCGCCATCGTAAACAAATTCGGATAGAGATCTTTCAACTTTTTATCACCCATCCAAGGGTCCATCCAAAATTTAGTTTCAGCTCCATTTCCTAATTTCCTGCGGAGTTTTCCTTCAAACCAATAAGTTTTAAAGCCCCAAGTACCCCGATCTAACAATTTAATGTCTCTCCACCACAAAGAGCTAAGCTTATTGTTTATGGACCTATGGTTATCGAAATCTCCGTACTTGCATTCTAGAATTTTGACCCATAGACTATCCTTTTCAGTAAGGATCCTCCATTTCCACTTTCCTAAAAGGGCTATGTTAAAGGCTTTTATATTTTTGTATCCCTAGCCCCCCTTCCTCCTTCTTTCGACATATCTTGTCCCATTGAACCCAGTTAACTTTTTTATTTTCTGGCCCCCCACCCTATAAGAAGTTTTTAAAGAGAGATTCGAGTTTAGAAACGATACCTGCCGGAGCCTTGAAGAACGATAGGTAATAGACGGGTAAAGCAAACAAGACAGATTTTAAGAGTATTATACAACCTCCTATTGAGAGATGGGTGTTGTTCCAATTTTCCAAACGTCTTCTAACAGTGTCTATGACTGATTTCCATTCTCCTATTCTTCGATGATTCCCTCCGACCGATAATCCCAAATATTTAAAGGGAGTTGTTCCTGTTTTGCAGTTCAGAACCAACGATGCCTCTTCTAGCCAGGATTGCCGAATGTTAACTCCTATAAGGAAGCTTTTATGAAAATTCACTTTGAGCCCGGATATTAATTCAAACAGTTTAAGGGTTGATTTTATCGCCCAAATGTTCTTCCAGCTTCTCTTTCCCATAACTATAGTGTCATTTGCGAATTGGATATGTGAAACACTGACCTCCCCTTTTCCGAACTCATAACTGTCGAACAGGCCACAAGGAGGAATAAGAATGAGGATAGGGGGTCCCCCTGTCTTAGCCCTCTCCCTACCGAGAATTCTGCTGTAGGACTACCGTTAACTAATACTGAAACTGTTGCGGCACGGAGGCATTCAGAAATCCAACCTCGCCATTTTTCGTTGAACCCCATTTTCTCCATCGTGAAATCTAAGAATTTCCAATCCACCGAGTCAAATGCCTTTTCGAAATCAACTTTAAATAACAGAGCCTCCTTGCGCCTTCTCCTGGCGTCGTCTATTAATTCGTTCGCTACTAGGATACAGTCCATCAGTTGCCGCCCTTCCAGAAATGCAAATTGGGAGTCTGAGATGACCTTTTTCATTACTGTCTTCAATCTATTTGCTAGCAGCTTGGCGAGGACCTTGTACATACATCCGATTAACTATATTGGTCGAAAGTTGGTCAACTTTACCTGATTCTCAATCTTTGGAATCAAAGTTATAAAAGAGCAGTTGGCTCCACGAACCAGTCTTCCGTTCCTGTGAAACTCTACAATAAACTTAAGGAAGTCACCTTTGACCACCTCCCAAAATTCTTTGATAAATCCAAAATTAACCCCATCCGGACCGGGGCTTTTCGAGCTATCACAATCCCACACTGCTTTTTTGATCTCATCTTCTGTAAAATCAGCTGTTAAATACATGTTATCTTCAATGTCAATTCTCTTATATTCACCAACTTTAAGAACCGGCCTGCAATGCGAAGTTGTTTTGAACAGCTTTGAGAAGTACTAGAAAATTTCCTGTTTCACCTCTTGAACTCCTGTCAGTTTTGATTCCTGGGTCTCTAGACATGAGATCTCATTGATTTTCATTCTATAATCCGCACATCGATAAAAAAATCTTGCCTTCGCTTATATTCACCATCTTTAAGCCATTTCATTCGGGACTTTTGCCACATAATGCTAGCCTTTAGCTTCGAAAGAGAAACCAGTTGTGATAACATTTCTCTTTTGGTTGTGATTTCCTCCACCGACAGGTCTGCCACTTCACTTTTCACCTCCAATTCATTGATTTTCTTTTTAACCTCTTCAATTTTCCCATCCATGTTTCCAAATGAGCCTTGCTCCAGTCTCTGAGATTAAATTTAATCTGTTTAAGCTTTTCCTTCAAAATAAACCCACCCCAACCCTGAACTTCAAATGAATAAGTTAAATTACATATGGTTTCAACATCAATCATAACAACACCTTTATATGTAACATATTCCTACACTACACATTCTATAAATTTGGCTAGTCTACCTTGAAGGACATTTTACATATTTAACCGCATGGTGGATTTCCATGGCCATGCTACTATACCACCGCCTTATTATACTCTCTTTTCTTTTTTCATTTCATAACTCATGCTGCAAACACTACAACCCATATCTAAACACTAAAAAGCCCACATCATCAATATCACTTCCATCACATGTTCATAAAAAGAACCAACAACCATAAAAAAGTTTCTGCAACCATCACAACAATACTCACTATCCCACTTCAAATCAACACGATAACATTCATCTTCATGTCAACCTTTCCACTTCCATGAACATATCACTTCTCTCTTGAAAAACCTCTACAACACCATCAAACATATTTCTACCTCAACAACATCACCATCATTTCTTTTATGTTTAAGTCATTTAATCACATATCATATTTTTCACCATAATAGTGACAACCTTTTTATACTACTCCATAACATTATAACTACACCATCTTCATCAACTTAACACACCAAACCTAACGAACACCACACAACAAGCTTCTCACTTCAAGCACTTCATTCCTCCACCAAGCTGCAACATTGTTTAAACTCTTCGCATACTAACTATTTCCACTCATCAACCATTAATCCCAACCTCAAATACCCTTAGCCTTATAAAGTTATAATTTATTCAACCTCTTCCATCTAATAACTTCACCTCCTTCCATCAGTTTCAACGGTGTAACCACAAACCTCCCTCGACGGCCACCATTAAAACAGCCGCTGCTTCCCCCCCGACCGTTACACTTCACACAAACACACTTCGGTCACCACATCAACAACTTGGAAGCAGCACCACATCACTTACAACAGAGTACTCCATGTTCTCTAACCTCTGCGTTACAGATCCAGAAAAAAACAACAACAACTGTTAACGCTGAACAACCACCGTGGATCATCACATTGCCCCATCGCAGTTTTTGTTGGTCATCAATTTTGCCGCACACTTAAAGCTCTTACCGTTACCGGCGATTTATAACCCTCCATCTGAACTGTGAACCGTGTCTGCACGCTGTATCACATCACCATCGCTCCGTTTGCATTTTCCCTTCATCGTGAAAGTCGTTCGGTAGTAATCTCCTCTTTTTTTTTCCTCTCTGCTTTCACGTGTGTTTTATGCACTTTATTTTTGCAAAATATTTGCGTGAGAAACTGGGAAAGTTTTGATGAGGATTTGGATTTTTTTTGTGTTTTTTTAATTTCATAATGCATAGCGAGAGAGAGAGAGTAAAGGGTGAGAGGTGAGAGGTGAGAGGTGAGTTGAGCGAACAGAGTCTTACTAAAGAGAGGGTTTTGTTTTGAATTTTTTTTTCTTTTAGGTTTCTATTTATTTGTTCTTTTTTAGTAGTAATGATTATAAGAGCTGTCATATGTCAATTTACCTTTGGTTATTATAAAATTTTTGTAAAAAAGCACTTTGACCAAGCAGACTGAATGGAGCGTTGCCTCCCCATTTTTTTTTAGCATGCATTTTTTTTAATTTTTTATTTATTTTTTATATATTTTTATATCTATATATTTATTTGATACAGTTTATTTATATCAAATTAGGATTAGTTTTTGGGCCTTAGACTCTTTTGTTTACCCTTAATTTTTACACTCCCTATTCATGCATGCACTTTTTTTTTGTTTTAGTTTTTTTTTACTTATTAATTTATTTAATTTAGTATTTATTTGATTGATCATTTTCTATTTAATTAGTTGATTAGAGGTTAACTATTCAATTGTGTTTTAATTTTTACGTAGATTAGTTGATTAATTGATTTTAATGTGTTTAGTCATTTAATTAGATAATCTATATTCATGTTCATACCCTCATAGGTAAATGATCGCACTTGATATGTCTCACAAATCCAATTTCACTAACATTTCATTTAATTTCAAAATCCATTTCAAAATAAATACAATTTGTATTTCAACCATTTCCAAATCAAACCACGAATGCATTAAAAACATTTTTAATAAACACGAAAGATGAGGATTGTTGGAATCTAGCATTCTAGCAGAACCCTCGAATGCTTTGATTTCGAACCTCGCGCATTGGGATAACCGTTCATTCTGTTCTTTCGTTCTTAAAACATTTAATAATTAACTTGGACAAAAAAGGGCCGTTGGGATCTAGCATCCCGACGTAACTCTTTGAACGAGTGATTCTCATCAAACGTTCGTCATTCACCTAAAATACATCAAACCAATCAAACTATTTTTCTCGCCGCCATGTGATCCTAAAACCTTTTCATAAACGTGAGATATTGTGTCTTGAGACGACGCAAAACATTGCTTCGTCCACAAACTTTTTGAGTTGAGATAAGAGGCGTCTCCCGCGAATGTTGATTTGTAAATCCATTTAGTTGTGATGCAAACGTCCGCTCCTTACTTGTTTTGGGTAAAACAATGTTTTCTGTCGAATGCAACTAAATATCTTTCGCTAAAATTGACCATCAAACAAACTGCTCCGGACTGGCTCAATGACTAGGCATGACCCAATCCACTTCTGCTCCTAGAAAGACCCAAGTGCCTATGTCCAGCCAATTTGGGGCAACATTTACCTTTCTGCCTCTTTACCGAGCAAAGATGGTCGGATGACCTCAAGGGTCATCTGCTCCTCCTCGGTAGTTCCTGCCCGTCACGCATAGTTCCACCATCCAGAAACAGTCACGACGCCCGTGCCAGCAACTGCGCCTCTGTCCGTGGCAACGACTAGTTTCAGGCACCTCTGTCCGTCCCAACGACTAGTTTCTGGAAGTTACCTATTCTTCGAGAAACAGTTATCTTGCCCCGAAAATAAGGACCGTTGGCCAAGCGCTGGGGGCACTATAAAAAATCCACTCATTTGAGAGGGTCGGGTATTTTAAATCCTCCTAAAAAACACATACTTTGTACTTGATCTCTCTCTCTCCCGATTCTTACTTTAGCATCGGAGTGCCTTGCAGGTACACCCCCTCCTCATCTCTCACACCCAGCATCGCAGACGTCATCTTTGGCCCACTTCAGGTTCTGATAAGCTGTCAAGATCATAAACTTTTTTTACGCAGAACTACGTGTGCCTTGATTTCTCTTTTGAGATACGTAGGAGCAGGATTGCGAAATCTTGTCAGGACCCCTAGTAATATAAACCCTTAGGTCCCCTTTCTCTTTAATAAAAATCCAAAAAAATATCTCCCCACTCTCTTTTCCCACTCTCTTTTCCCACTCAATAAGTAGAAGATTATAAATTAACATAATCTAACATACATTCGACCCTAACTAAATGGTTCCCGTTGAGTACAACAGACTTGAGGGGTGCTAACACCTTCCGCTTGTGTAACCGACTCCCAAACTCAGATATTGGTTGTGATGACCATATCCTTGTCTTTTTTTTAAGGGTTTTATTCGATATTTTCCTTTTCCCTCTATGGGAATAAATAAAAATCGGTGGCGACTCTGTTAACTCCATCCCGCGAGCGTGCGATTGCGCTTTACGAGGTCGTTCTCATTTTTTGAGGTACGACAGATGGCGACTCTGCTGGGGAGTTTCCCATCTCTAAGTGAGTCAACCCTAGTTTAGTTAGGTGTTTTTGTATATGTGTTAGCTTTGTTTGTTTCTTTTTCTTTCTTTGATTATATATTTGATATCATGAATAAAGCTCTACACCCGAGCTTTGGAAAAATAAGAGAGAAAACATAGTTTAGATTTGGAAGTTGTGTAGTGTTAGTCACCAAGGGTCACTCCTTGTGCGCATAGCATGAAGACTCCTCTAGAGTAGACCTATTCTTAGATCTCGTTATAAGATAGCTAGCCTGTGGCATGACGCTGATTCATTAAGGTTCCGTGACTCTAGGACCCCCCTCTTAGAACCAGTTTCTGCTTTGGTGGTTGCGTAATGTTGGACTCCACGGACCACTCCTTGTTGCATCTAACATGAAAATCCCGCTCAGAAGAGACCTTTTTGTCACTCTTTTCATAAATCGGCTAGCCTGTTGTATGACATTGATACGACTAAGGTCCATGACTCTAGGAACCTTATCCATCAACCTATAAGCTATCCTGTGAGCGGTTTATAGGTAGAGGATCTAGAACTATCCATTATAGGGAGACCTACCTAATAGGGTGTTCTAATTTACTCGTGTTAAATCCTTACCATACATTACATTTTCTTTGCATACAGATATAAACAAAATCAATTCATGCATTTGCATTCATCAGTATGCATATCATTTTTCAAAATACAAAAAATCATCTGTTCACATACATTTCATTTGCATTTGTCAGCATGCATTGCATTTCATTAAAAAAAACTCATCATCATTCCGTGTCTATAACCCACAGCTGATTTCTTGATACTTACATCGGACTTGAAGCAGCTTTGAAAGATCATGGACCATGGAGAGCAAAACCAGACTGTGTTAAGAAAAGATGTTGATCTGTTAACAAATCAGTTGAGCCAACTCATGGAGGCTATGACAATTTTGGCAAGGAGAGAGGACAATGTTCAATGGACTGCCGTCACAGAAAATGTTCCATCTCAAGTTAGCGTCCCTGTTCAACCTCAGCCTGTACGAATCCCAGTTGAGTTCCCCTTATTCAAGAGCATCCCATTGTCCGAGACGGAAATTCCTCACCTCATGATGCTATTGAGTATCATAATTTTGCGTTCTCAGAGCCAAATTCCCAAGGGGTAATCTGTAACACCCCTTTCTATACCCCCAAATAATTAATTAAATCATTTAGGCACGTATTGAAAATTTCATCAGAGTATAATTGTAACTACGGCATAAAAAGAGAATGTCACATTATGCATGAAATTAAACATATACAACACATGCTCAAAAAGATATGCAACAACGGGGTAACTTTCAACAATAAAGGATCTCAGTCCTTATACCCACATGTCAACATTTAGAATAAAAGCGGAAACATCTAAACATTGATTCACAAACATATATATATATATATCATACTCCAATAGTAGTCACCAATCTCATTCATGTTTACATAAACATTCATCAGCTAGATACATGTACAAAAGTATCACAGAAGCTCATAAACACATCCTAGCTACCCGGTGCTACATATCAGAGCCAGACGACCAAAAAGGAAATGAAGCCACGCTTCACAAAAGACCACCAGATACCTAATCTGCAATGCCTCATAGAGCATCATAACACAGCAGAAGGGTGAGAAATATTATCATAATAACACTGCATATAATTATATATCTCAACATAAAAATACACATATACCACATATTCTCACCATTCCATCATACCACATAAACATACATATTATGTTTACTATGTCACAATCATCACATCTCACTCAATATACATTGCAAGGCATATATATATATAAAACCAAGCATATTCCTCATAATGCTTATCATTCGACATAAACACACATATTCATGTTTATCCATCCATGCACACCTGCACAATTCTACTCATTCCACAACAACATATACATCATGCATAATTCACCAATCCAATCAAGACCCGACAATACCACGCATCACATAACTGGGAATGACAGCATAGTCATTCTGCCCCAATACATACCTCACTAGGAACGACAACATAGTCATTCTACCCTAGTGCACCTCTCATTAAGAATGACAACATCGTCATTCTACCCCAATGAATATCCCACTAGGAATGACAACATAGTCATTCTACCCCAGTGGACACCACACTAGGAACGACATCAACGTCATTCTACCCCAGTGCACACCTCATTAGGAATGACAACATAGTCATTCTACCCCAATGAGTATCCCACTAGGAACGACAACATAGTCATTCTACCCCAGTGGACACGACAACTCAATTGTACATCACTAGGAATGACATATAGTCATTCTACCCCAATGAGTACTCCACCAGGAACGACATATAATCGTTCTACCCCAATGGACCCAACGACACACTCGCACTTCACTAGGAATGACATAAAGTCATTCTACCCTAATGAGTACAACAACAACACTAGGAACAACATACAGTCATTCTACCCTAATGTGTTCGACCAAAACATTAATACCTCACTAGGAATGACATATAAGCCATTCTACCCCAATGAGTATTCTAACACAATTGGAATCCATTCCACACACCAAATATTACTATTATAGCAATCCCATGATAATCAATACCTTACCATTCATCTTGTTGTGGATCTACGCCACAGAGGCAGCCATATCATACATTAATCATACACTCGAAACCACATACATTGATACTTACTTAAACAATGTATTTATCACTAACTACAACCCACAACAAATAGCATTTCATCATTTACACCCATATCAATTCACATCAAGAATTACTCACCATCAACCACAACAATCCATCATCACAACGTCTCATCATATATTCACAATCAACATGCATTATCATTTAACTCAAACAATGCATATATTCACCAAAGAGCCACAAATCACAAAGAATTCCCCAATCAAGGGTTCACTCCACAACCATATCCACAACACATTCATAACCACACATTCATTTCATCAAAAACAACTATTCACGATTAATCGGTAAAGTCGGCCAAAAGTCGGCTAAAAATAATATTTCTTTTCACCAAATGATAGAACATACTTTTAGCTTAAGATCGATATAAAGAACAGCTAAAACAGATAAACGACGAAAAAGTTATGCAACTTTTAAAAAACCAAATTTTTGAAAAAGAACAGCAGAGTGCAATCGATTTACACCTGTGTGCAATCGATTGCACGGCCCCAGAAATCACATTTTTCGCCCTTTTTTCATGTGCAATCGATTTGCATCCTGCTGCAATCGATTGCACCTGTTAAAAACCAGAAAAAACAGTTGTTGCCTCCACACAAAACCCTCCGGAAACCCGACCGATTCAATTCTATGATACGAAACAAATACACAGTAATCCTTACCAAATATATATCAACGTTTTAGGACCATAAAATGATAATTCTACGACGTTCGATTTTCACCAAAATCTCACATTCTCAAAACCCAAAAATGTCAAAACTCACAATATCAACTGATTTCAACCAAACGAGTTTCTATAATCTCGGCCTAACCTCATACGACTAATCTACGCAATTTATTTTGAAATTCATCCGTGAAAACATCGATTTCTATCGATTTCCTACAATTCGACCTAAACGGAAAAATATGAAAAACCAACCAAAACATCCACACAAAACACATACATAATCATACCCAATGTTAGGATAACAATATTTCACACCCTTACCCGATTATTCGCGATTGAAACGAAGTAATCTTTGATTTTCCTCTTTTCCTCTTTTTCTCCTCTTCTTTCTCTTCTATTCTCTTTCTTTCTCTTCTTTTTCTTTTTCTTTCTCTTTCTCTCATTTTCTCTCTCTCTCTCTCTTTCTATTTATAAAAATATCTACCCCCCAAAAAGACCAAAATACCCCTCAGCTCAAATATCTCCCAAACACTCTCAAAATGCGATAAAACATAAACAACGATGAAAAATAATATATTCTCAAATAAAAGTCAAGAATAAAATAATATAATAATAAAAATAATTAAATCGACTCGATTAATTAAATAAGACGAAACCGGGGCGTTACAACTCTCCCCCACTTAGACATTTTCGTCCTCGAAAATATACTGAGACGAACAACTCCGGACACGACTCTCGCATCCGACTAACAAACCAACATGCCAACAAAAGGCACACCACAAATAACACAACAACAACGACAAGATGCAAAGCCCATACAATGCACTTGACGACCAACTCACAACTCAAGGAAAACCACGATACCAACACACAGGTTCACTCTAAAACCGAAACACAACAAGATTGTTACCATCACCACAGATAACACTCCCCTAATTCACCACAAGAAATTAGCCACACACACTCGAACCATCACGATGGAAACGAGGCAACAACACAAACAAGAACACAAGTTCCACGACACAATATCGATTCCACAACCTCTACAAAACCAGAATACCAACATCCTTGTCACACAACCTTATTACAACAATGCTACGATTCCCAATCGAACATATAACCAAAACATCCATCTACATAGTAGCTCATGAATAATATTTAAACCTTTCACCTAACACTTCCATTCTGAAACGTCCAATGGTCTAATCATTCCTACATGTTCTCAATGTTCAACCTATGAACTCTTACAAGTCCCACACATAAATACAAAATGTGCCACCTCACGCTTCCTCTGCGCACTCTGATTATTCGCAACCATCAAAACTATCAATTTCACGTCCAAAGTCTAACTCTTTCTCATATTCGCCAAAAATCACTGTTCACTTTAATATTACCAACCTCACACTCTCCTGTGTTATCTCATACACCATACACAAGTCTCGGAATTGCTCAAATAATTCTAACTCCCTGACCATCAAAATAGACATGCATAGAAACTTCCGACTTAACTTTTCAGGCACAACAACAGCTTTTCCCCAAAGGATAATCCAAGCCAAATTCATAACTCATCACGAACTCTAACCATCCTTGTTGTCTCATACTCTATTCCTTTAGACCAAACAAGTACTCAATATCCTTGCGATTACCAAACACTTCGAACCTAGAACCATAAAGATAATACCTCCAACTATTCCAACACAATACCACCGCAACCAATTCCAAATCCATAATAATACAGATCCTTTTATAAATCCTCAATTGTCGTAAAGCATAAGCCACGACTTTACCCTCTTGCATTACCACGTTGACTAAACTCATCAAAGACACATCACAATACCCCACAACCGGTTTATTAGGAACACACAAAATCAAAGTTGAAACCGTAGACAACTTCTACTCCAGCTCGCCAAAACTTACTCACAACGAACATCCAAACAAACGACTCACCCTTTGTAAGTCAACTGAGATACCAGAAGTACGAACTTAACAAAGTCTTCCATAACCTGTAATAACAACCAACTGAGTCCAAAAGTTTCTAATCTCCTTAACTAACTTCGGAGCCTCTCATGTAGAACTACATCTACTTCCGATGGATCCATTAACCATACTCTCATCTGAAGTAACATTTCCAAGAAACTAACCCTTTTCAACCAAAATTCCCACTCGAATAACTTAGCATAAAACTTCGTCTCTTTTCAACACTTGTAATTCAAATCTCAAACACTTTACTCATTCTTCCTCTGAGTTTATAACAAATCCAAATATCCTTAATCGAAACCACTACGAACTTATCCAATTAAATATGGAAGATACGATTCCTCTACTCCATAAACATTAGAGACGCGTTACTAACACCAAATACCATCACTGTACGTTGCAATTCCCAAATAAAATCCAAAAGATATAAATCCTTAAAGCTTTTGCAAAACTTTTCACTGGGTAACTGGTTACTCACATACAAGCTTAACCGAGTAAATAACAACCTATTCCGAGGATAACAAACCTAACCAGTCACATTAAATCGATCAAAGCCTCAACTCACACAATTCACCTTCGTCCAATTAAGTTCAATCTCTACTCTCTGTGAAGCAGTACTTAAATAAAACCCAATCATTCTCTCTCAATGACTTCCCAACTGGACTAACATACCAAAACCTCTAATCCATTTCATCTTCCGATATTAGCATCTTCATCGACTCATCAAAACAATCTGTAATCATCTCCTTAAATTCCAAACAATTCATTTCACACACTATCAAAGCCGGAAAGACCCGCCTATTCCATCCAACATAATTTCCGTCTGCTATCAATAAGAGATTAAGGGTGATCAGTTCCTCAATTTGCCAATAGACAGTCGACAATCACGATGGGGCATAAACCGTCTTTACCAAACTATAATAGCCTTTCTTGCATCCCATACACAAAACTACCTAAGGCATAAATCCTTAGTTGACATAAACCTTACCTCCGCATTTCTTACGGAATCGGGAACAACACTGTCCAAACAACACTTACAATCTTGCAATTCACAACACACCGAGCCAGCGCTCAACACCTGAAGCAACATGGAGAAGTACCAGCTTCTCCCCCACTTATCTCATTCTAACTCCTGAAAACAAAGGATTAGAAACCAGAAAGCACTGACAGTGTTTCACACACATATCACGTACTAAGGGGCAAACAACAACGACAGTATTCAACTGTCACACCAACAGACTCAACAACTGACTCAACACTGGCTCTGATACCACTTAATGTAACACCCCTTTCTATACCCCCAAATAATTAATTAAATCATTTAGGCACGTATTGAAAATTTCATCAGAGTATAATTGTAACTACGACATAAAAAGAGAATGTCACATTATGCATGAAATTAAACACATACAACACATGCTCAAAAAGATATGCAACAGCGGGGTAACTTTCAACAATAAAGGATCTCAGTCCTTATACCCACATGTCAACATTTAGAATAAAAGCGGAAACATCTAAACATTGATTCACAAACATATATATATATATATATATATATATATATATATATATATATATATATATATATATATATATATATATATCATACTCCAATAGTAGTCACCAATCTCATTCATGTTTACATAAACATTCATCAGCTAGATACATGTACAAAAGTATCACAGAAGCTCATAAACACATCCTAGCTACCCGGTGCTACATATCAGAGCCAGACGACCAAAAAGGAAATGAAGCCACGCTTCACAAAAGACCACCAGATACCTAATCTGCAATGCCTCATAGAGCATCATAACACAGCAGAAGGGTGAGAAATATTATCATAATAACACTGCATATAATTATATATCTCAACATAAAAATACACATATACCACATATTCTCACCATTCCATCATACCACATAAACATACATATTATGTTTACTATGTCACAATCATCACATCTCACTCAATATACATTGCAAGGCATATATATATAAAACCAAGCATATTCCTCATAATGCTTATCATTCGACATAAACACACATATTCATGTTTATCCATCCATGCACACCTGCACAATTCTACTCATTCCACAACAACATATACATCATGCATAATTCACCAATCCAATCAAGACCCGACAATACCACGCATCACATAACTGGGAATGACAGCATAGTCATTCTGCCCCAATACATACCTCACTAGGAACGACAACATAGTCATTCTACCCTAGTGCACCTCTCATTAGGAATGACAACATCGTCATTCTACCCCAATGAATATCCCACTAGGAATGACAACATAGTCATTCTACCCCAGTGGACACCACACTAGGAACGACATCAACGTCATTCTACCCCAGTACACACCTCATTAGGAATGACAACATAGTCATTCTACCCCAATGAGTATCCCACTAGGAACGACAACATAGTCATTCTACCCCAGTGGACACGACAACTCAATTGTACATCACTAGGAATGACATATAGTCATTCTACCCCAATGAGTACTCCACCAGGAACGACATATAATCGTTCTACCCCAATGGACCCAACGACACACTCGCACTTCACTAGGAATGACATAAAGTCATTCTACCCTAATGAGTACAACAACAACACTAGGAACAACATACAGTCATTCTACCCTAATGTGTTCGACCAAAACATTAATACCTCACTAGGAATGACATATAAGCCATTCTACCCCAATGAGTATTCTAACACAATTGGAATCCATTCCACACACCAAATATTACTATTATAGCAATCCCATGATAATCAATACCTTACCATTCATCTTGCTGTGGATCTACGCCACAGAGGCAGCCATATCATACATTAATCATACACTCGAAACCACATACATTGATACTTACTTAAACAATGTATTTATCACTAACTACAACCCACAACAAATAGCATTTCATCATTTACACCCATATCAATTCACATCAAGAATTACTCACCATCAACCACAACAATCCATCATCACAACGTCTCATCATATATTCACAATCAACATGCATTATCATTTAACTCAAATAATGCATATATTCACCAAAGATCCACAAATCACAAAGAATTCCCCAATCAAGGGTTCACTCCACAACCATATCCACAACACATTCATAACCACACATTCATTTCATCAAAAACAACTATTCACGATTAATCGGTAAAGTCGGCCAAAAGTCGGCTAAAAATAATATTTCTTTACACCAAATGATAGAACATATTTTTAGCTTCAGATCGATATAAAGAACAGCTAAAACGGATAAACGACGAAAAAGTTATGCAACTTTTAAAAAACCAAATTTTTGAAAAAGAACAGCAGAGTGCAATCGATTTACACCTGTGTGCAATCGATTGCACGGCCCCAGAAATCACATTTTTCGCCCTTTTTTCATGTGCAATCGATTTGCATCCTGCTGCAATCGATTGCATCTGTTAAAAACCAGAAAAAACAGCTGCTGCCTCCACACAAAACCCTCCGGAAACCCGACCGATTCAATTCTATGATACGAAACAAATACACAGTAATCCTTACCAAATATATATCAACGTTTTAGGACCATAAAACGATAATTCTACGACGTTCGATTTTCACCAAAATCTCACATTCTCAAAACCCAAAAATGTCAAAACTCACAATATCAACCGATTTCAACCAAACGAGTTTCTATAATCTCGGCCTAACCTCATACGACTAATCTACGCAATTTATTTCAAAATTCATCCGTGAAAACATCGATTTCTATCGATTTCCTACAATTCGACCTAAACGGAAAAATATGAAAAACCAACCAAAACATCCACACAAAACACATACATAATCATACCCAATGTTAGGATAACAATATTTCACACCCTTACCCGATTATTCGCGATTGAAACGGAGTAATCTTTGATTTTCCTCTTTTCCTCTTTTTCTCCTCTTCTTTCTCTTCTATTCTCTTTCTTTCTCTTCTTTTTCTTTTTCTTTCTCTTTCTCTCATTTTCTCTCTCTCTTTCTATTTATAAAAATATCTACCCCCCAAAAAGACCAAAATACCCCTCAGCTCAAATATCTCCCAAACGCTCTCAAAATGCGATAAAACATAAACAACGATGAAAAATAATATATTCTCAAATAAAAGTCAAGAATAAAATAAAATAATAATAAAAATAATTAAATCGACTCGATTAATTAAATAAGACGAAACCGGGGCGTTACATAATCCCAGTAAGGAAGACCAAGACACCAGAAGTTATTGAGATTGCTGAGAAGTGTCATGTGCTGGATGAAAGACTTAAAGCTATAGAGAGACATGATGCTTTTGAACTGGATGAATTAAACATGTGTTTAGTACCTAGCCTGGTTACTCCCCCAAAATTTAAGACACCAGATTTTCAAAAGTACAAAGGGGATAACCGTCCAAAGCACCATTTGGTGATGTTCTGCCGAAAAATGACCACCTATGCTCTCGACGATAAGCTGATGATTCACTATTTTCAGGTCAGTTTAAGTGGGGCCTTGTTGATTTAGTACATGGAATTAGAAAGAAACCACATTTAGTCATGGTCAGACCTAACTAACACTTTTCTAAAACAGTACCAATACAATTTGGATGAGGCTCCCGGTCGCTTCCTGTAACACCCTTTTTCTACCCAACAAACATCACGAATAAAAACACCATTTTATCAGAGTAAAATGCCACAAGGGCATCACATTTCATCAAAAGACATCATAATTAAATCAAATACTTCGCAGCGAAAAACTTCATAAAAACTTCATTATCATTTATGACATCAAAGGTTTAAACAATTCAATACATCATAATATCATCAAATACAAGAACACTATGGTTCGACTCAACGCCCCGACCCGATGTTACATATCAGAGCAAGACCCTCTACTCGACCAAAATAACCAAAAGCCCTTCAAGTAAACTCTTCATGCGCCAAAAGCTAATCCTGAGTCATCTGCACGTTACCCACGTGGAGGCAACATTCAAACAGGCAGGGTGAGTAATCACGAAATCAATATATAAGATATAAGTAAAAGATAAAGCAAAAACATCATCACGTCCTTCACAACGTCAAAATACATCAAATCATATCAATATACTGCAATGCCACACAATATGTAATGCAACATCATCGACTCATGCATGTGGTACCAACTCGTCATAATTGATGGACACTGGGCCATCACCCTCCAAAGATCCCCACCAATAGGATCGATTATACACAAGAACCGGAGCACGTCACAAACACCCCAATCCACACAATGGGATTGAAGCCACCAAATGGACCGAAGTCCTAACTATGCCATGAATGCATGATGAAAACGTCATAATCATCATCGTCACAAAATCGTCAAAGTTGCATCATCATTCATACAAACGCATCATAAGACTTCACATGGCATGTATAATATCAACATACACATCATCACTTTAATTCATCAAAGCGTCATAATATAGCATCACGAACGCACGTCAAAATCATCATCACAGAATCTTCATCAACATCATGACACAACATTAATTCAAATACATCACAAGTCGTCATATTATAATCATCTTCATGGTACAACATCAATTCACATACATCATAAGTCATCATATTATAATCATCATGCATCAGGACACAACATAAATTCACACTTGTCATTATCCGTCACTAAATCTCACAATTCATCGTATTATCCCCGTCACATGAGAATCCCCGATTTTTATCCCATTCATCGTTATTACTAGTTTAATCATGTTTTATTATCTCATCATAGCCCTATGTCTCAAAGAAACCGCGTCACAAGCGAAATCGGGACAGAAATCGCAAAAACGGGAAAACCTGCCCACATCACTGCCCATACGCGTAAGGACCACCCTGTTACGCGTATGGCTCAATTCTACACCAATTAATATGTGTATTGCATCCTCCAATACGCGTATTGCATCCTCTATTACGCATATTCAACAGAGAGGGTTTTCCTCTCAATTCTCCTTTAGATTCCCCTTTACGCGTATCGCTCGCCCCTACGCTTAAGGCACTACCCATACGCGTACTCACCTTCCCATACGCGTATGCCCCTTTCTCCCTCAGTCCCTTTACACGTAATACCCCTTCTTACGCGTATTACCCATAATTCCATACCCGTATGCTACGCGTACCAGCAGAGGGTTGTGCCAACCCTTGGGGATGGGTGCGTACGCTACGCGTAATACCCTGGGAGTGTCCCCTATTACGAGTAATACCTCCCCTGTTACACGTATCACCAGAAATACCCCAAAAACTCAGATCTCGAACCTGCACGAAAACTCCCTCATTCCAACACCTTTGATATACCAAAATCAGACTCAATCTAGCTTCGATTCATCACAGATCTATGTTATTCATCCTACTTCATCATCTACATCAATTATTCCTAATTACTAAGTCTGAATTTGATTAATATTAGGTTCAATTTACAGATCTGGTTATCCACAAGTTCATCACAACATCAACAATCGGTCACATAAATTTCACAACAATTACAACAAATCACACAGAGTTCATCACAGAAATCATACACATACAATTATGAATTTTCATCACAGATCGTCACAGATCAGCATCAAATCATCAGACACGCAAACACACAATTACCTCTACCTTAAACCCATATCAAATACATTAACCCGGATTACCCCCATACCTCAAATTTCCCGCAGAGATTCTTCGTTTTCCGGGGTTCTACGGTCGATTCCTCATTCTAGCCTCCTTTCCTCAGCTCTCTAATCACTTCTTGGGGTTGCACAAAATTGATTCTCATAATCCTTATTTTCCTTTTGTTAAACCTATGTTTTGGGCCTTAATTACGATTTACCGTATTGTCCTTCATTAACCTCCTCAATATTACCATCTTACCCTTAATTCATCCAATATTATTTAAATAAATAATAATACTAATATATTCCATATTATATACTACTACCTCCGTTCTTTTTTACAAGAGACAACTCACTTTTTAGGTTCATTGAATAATCAATGTATTTGGTCAATTTATAGACTAGATACATTGATTATTCAATGAACCTAAAAAGTAAGATGTCTCTTATAAAAAGGAACGGAGGTAGTATTATTTAAATAAATAACCAAAACTCCACAAAATTCCACACAATGCCCAAACCACCAAAAATCACGAATATTATATTTAAATAAATTAAATAAATATTCTAATAAATTTGGGCTGTTACAACTCTCCCCCACTTACAGAATTTTCGCCCTAAAAAATTACCTCAAAGAAATAGAGTTGGATACGACTCCCTCATCTGATCTTCATGTTCCCAAGTCCAACTTTCTCCAGCTGGTCCTCCCCACAATACCTTCACCAAGGTCACCTCTCTACCTCGCAGTTGCTTCACCTCTCGACCATCAATCCGCACAGGTAATGCTTCCACTGTCAGGTTATCCCTCACTTGTACATCATCCATCTGAATCACATGCGACGGACCCGGAATGTACTCCATCGACTGAGACACATGGACCACAAAACATGGAGTGAGCTTCCCAAACTTCAAAGCTCGACCCACACCAATCACTGACGTCACCCTAAAAAACACGTGGTCTCCTTCTTGGAATTCCAATGCTTTCCTCCTCTTATTTTGGTAACCTTTCTGACGACTCTGCGAAGTTCTCATCCTTTCTTGGGTCATCTTAATCTTCTCCGTCGTCTCCCACAAAATCTCAGGTCTGAGTACAACACTCTTGCCTGACTCATACCAACACCAATGATTTCTACACCTTCTCCCATACGAAGCTTCATAGGGCGCCATCAATATTAGCATGAAAACTATTATCGTAGGTAAACTCGATCAACGGAAAATGACTATCCCACGATCCACCTTGATCCAATACACAAGTTCTCAGCAAAATCCTCTAAAGACTGGATAGTCCTTTATGTCTATCCATCCGTCTGCGGATGATAGGCAGAACTCAACCTCAACTTAGTACCCAAAGCATCTTGCAAACTCTTCCAAACCTCGACGTAAATCTCGAGTCTCTATCTGACACAATACTCGAAGGTATACCATGCAACTTCACAATTTCCTCAATATACATCTCTGTTAATTTATGCATAGAATGATTAATCTCCATTGGCCATAAATGAGCCGATTTAGTTAATCTATCCACAATCACCCAAATCGAATCATTCCCCTTAGCAGTCCTCGACAATCCCGACACAAAATCCATGGAAATACTATTCCATTTCCACTCTGGAATATTCAATGGTTGCATCACATCCAACGACTTCTGATGTTCGATCTTCGACTTCTAACAAGTCAAACAAGCATAAACAAACTCGACAATATGCTTCTCCATATAATACTTTTCTCGATCTCTGGAACATCTAGAACACACACTCTGTCTCAAAACCTCATCACACCATTCTCGCCCATCCATAATTCACTTCTATTACCTTGGTTAATTAACGTCAATTGGTCCACCACCTTCACGTCAGATTTTTGTCCCATTCTGATCTTTTTCGGAATACCGCTAGTCAACTTCAACATTCCCAACTTCACACTATCAGAGGTATCTCCACATACCAAACTCAAATCTCAGAATTGCTCAATTAATTCCAAATCTTTCACCATAAGCATCGACATATGTTATGACTTTCTACTCAATGCATCAACCACTACACCTGCTTTGCCCGGATGATAGCTCGAATCAAATTCATAATCCTTCAACAATTTCAACCACCTCCTCTGCCTCATATTCAGCTCTTTCTGATCAAATAGGTATTTCAAACTCTTATGATCCCTGAACACTTCGAATTTAGAGCCAAACAGATAATGTCTCCAAATTTCCAACACAAACACCACTGCTGCCAACTCTAAGTCATGCGTAGGATAATTCCTTTCATGAACTCTCAATTGTCTCGAAGCATAGGCAACAACTTGTCCATTCTGCATCAATACTCCACCAAGACCCATCTTCGACGCATCACAATACACTACAAAAGATTCACTCGGATTAGGCAAAATCAACACTGGAGCGGTCGTCAACCTCTTCTTCAATTCCACAAAACTCTCTTCGCAAGCTACATCCCACACAAAAGCTTGACTCTTTCAAGTCAACTGAGTCAAAGGTAATGCCAACTTAGAAAAGCCCTCGATAAACTTGCGGTAATAACCCGTCAATCCCAGAAAACTTCGGATCTCAGTAGCAGACTTCAGAGTCTCTCATTGTAACACAACATCAATCTTAGAAGGATCTACAACAATTTCACCACTTGAAATCACATGGCTAAGAAAATTCACTTCCTTCAACCAAAACTCACACTTCGACAGTTTCACATACAACTTCTTCTCTTTCAACACTTGCAACACAGTCCTCAAATGCTCAGCATGCTCTTCTTTAGGCTTAGAGTATATCAGAATATCGTCAATAAAAACCACCACAAACTCATCCAAATACTCATGAAAAATCCGATTCATATACTCCACGAACACCCA
This sequence comes from Lathyrus tuberosus, assembly GCA_022829125.1. Taxonomy (NCBI): domain Eukaryota; kingdom Viridiplantae; phylum Streptophyta; class Magnoliopsida; order Fabales; family Fabaceae; genus Lathyrus; species Lathyrus tuberosus. Next base: position 6,241,495 of record JALAZF010000043.1, read on the forward strand.
GGTGCATTGGACACACCAAACGGCATCACAGTGTATTCATAGTGACCATACCTCGTTCTGAAAGCTGTCTTCAGAATATCATCAGGTTTAACACGAATCTGATGATAACCAGACCTCAAATCAATCTTGCTAAAACACAAGCGCCCACCAATTGATCCATCAAATCATCAATCCTCAGAAGTGGTCACTTTATTCAACTATCTATAATCCACCCACAATCTCATAGTACCATCTTTCTTCTTCATCGACAACACAGGAGCACCCCACAGAGAAACACTTAGTCGACAACTTCATCCCAAGCAACTCTTCCAATTATTTCTTCAATTCTCCTAACTCAGATGCAGACATCCGATAAGGAGCCATTGACACCAGACTCATACATGGTATCAAATCCGCCACAACCTCTACCTCACGCTCTGGAGGCCAATCACTTACGCCATCAGGAAACAATTTTGAAATTTCACAAACAAAAGGCAAAACACCAACTTCTCCACCTTCACTAATACTCAAAATTACCCTCAACATAAACGTCTCGGCACTATCCTGCATCGACTCATCAAAACCATCTGTAAGCACTTGGCTTAACTTTAAACAATTCACTGCGCACACCACTTAAGCTCGCAAGACACGTCTATCCCATCCAACACGATCCCGTCTATTATCAACAAAAGATTAAGGGTGATCAGTTCCTCAATTTGTCAATAACAGCCGACTATCATGAGGCGGTACAAGCTATCTTACCAAACTATTGTAGCGTCCAACACCACTCTTAGCCATCGCTCCACACTTGAAGCATCTTGGAGAAGCACCATATTCTCCCCCACTTGTTTCATTCCCAACCAGCAAATGGAAAACAAAACAAGCATCGACAGTGTTTTCACACACATGTCGCACACTAGGGACTAGACAACATCAGGCAACCTGGACGGACGGACCGACCTGCTCTGATATCACTAATGTAACACCCTTTTTCTACCCAACAAACATCACGAATAAAAACACCATTTTATCAGAATAAAATGCCACAAGGGCGTCACATTTCGTCAAAAGACATCATAATTAAATCAAATACTTCACAGCGGAAAACTTCATAAAAACTTCATTATCATTTATAACATCAAAGGTTTAAACAATTCAACACATCATAATATCATCGAATACAAGAACACTATGGTTTGACTCAACACCCCGACCCGATGTTACATATCAGAGCAAGACCCTCTACTCGACCAAAATAACCAAAAGCACTTCAAGTAAACTCTTCACGCGCCAAAAGCTAATCCTGAGTCATCTGCACGTTACCCACTGGAGGCAACATTCAAACAGGCTGGGTGAGTAATCACGAAATCAATATATAAGATATAAGTAAAAGATAAAGCACAAACATCATCACGTCCTTCACAACGTCAAAATACATCAAATCACATCAATATACTTCAATACCACACAATATGTAATGCAACGTCATAGACTCATGCATGTGGTACCAACTCGTCATAATAGATGGACACTGGACCATCACCCTCCAAAGATCCCCACCAATAGGATCGATTCTACACAAGAACCGGAGCATGTCACAAACACCCTAATCCACACAACGGGATTGAAGCCACCAAATGGACTGAAGTCCTAACTATGACATGAATGCATGATGCAAACGTCATAATCATCATCGTCACAAAATCGTCAAAGTTGCATCATCATTCATACAAACTCATCATAAGACTTCACATGGCATGTATAACATCAACATACACATCACCACTTTAATTCATCAAAGTGCCATAATATAACATCACGAACGCACGTCAAAATCATCATCAAAGAATCATCATCAACATCATGACACAATATTAATTCAAATACATCACAAGTCGTCATATTATAATCATCTTCATGGTACAACATCAATTCACATACATCATAAGTCGTCATATTATAATCATTATGCATCAGGACACAACATAAATTCACACTCGTCATTATCCGTCACTAAATCTCACAATTCATCGTATTATCCTCGTCACATAAGAATCCCCAATTTTTATCCCATTCATCATTATTACTAGTTTAATCATGTTTTATTATCTCATCATTGTTGGTGTAAGCCCTAGAGGCCAATACTTTTGGTACTTGTATCAAATTATTTATTAATAATAAAAGGCATTTCTTTATTATGTTTGTTTTTCCAAAATGATAAAGTCCCTAGAATAGCTAGTTCGTTTAATGAAACATTAAGGATGATTTAATCATGAGATTCCATTAAACATAAAGACACTATTCTTAAAGCATCCATAGTCGAGCTTTAATGTGAAATGGGATAGCCTTAAAGCATTAAGACTATTATGTAGATAGACTGATGATCACATCTCATGGATCATGGATAAGGAGTTATCAAGTCTTGACATAGGTATGAATATTAGGAGTAATATTTATACTGGATTGACCCACTATGAGAGTACTACATAGAATGTTATGCAAAGTGTCATAAGTTACTCTCATGGTGATAATGGTGTATACCACCCTTCGACCTGAAACTACTATGTACCCTAGATGTAGAGTCAAGTACTTTACTGCTGATCAAACATTGTCCGTAACTGGATGATCATAAAGACAGTTGATGGGTACTTCACAAAGCATGCTGAGGGACATGAGTAGCCTAGATGGAATTTGGCCATCCTGCATAACAGGATAAATGTCTAAGGGCCCAATATTGAACTGGACAAGGATGACACGGTATATGCCTTGTGTTCAATATAGACATAGGGGAAAAAGGGTAATTGTACACACAAGTACTATCACAAAAGGTTTTGTCAGATCACATGACAATTTTGTGACTTAGGTAGCAGTGATGTGTTGCTAAATACCGCTCACTATTTATTATGTTAAATACATGATTTAATATAATTGCCAACGTCGCGAAATCTTACAGGGTCACACACATAAGGACAGTTGGAGAAGAGATAGAGTAAATAAGGAACACCGTAAAGTACGATGCACTTGAATGAAATACGGAATATGGTAAGGTACCATGTAATATAATAATAGTTATTATTAATTTTATAATAGTTATAAAATACAATAATAATAAAATTATATTTATTATAATAATAGTTATTATAATAATATAATAATATTATTATTGAGTTGGGCTTTTTAGCTTGTAGCCCACACAAGTAGTTCTATAAATAGAACCCTTGTGCAGAAGCTCAAATGTTGTTGTTGTTGAAACCCTGGCCGTATTCTATTTTTCCTCTCCCTCACTCAAAACCTTCAATCGTAATCAGCTAGCACTGTGACTGAAGGAAGCTGTTCGTGTGGACTGAGAAGAGGCGCTGTTCATCGTACAACGCTCGTGATCATCCATAGATTTGGAATCAAAGGTTTCATCGCCACAAGAGGTAACCTTTCTATCACAGATCATGATCTTTCGTAAGGATCTCTAAAGGGAAATTTTTGTTTTCCGCTGCGTTTAGATCGCAAATTTCCCTTCAGTGGTATCAGAGCCACTTAAGAAACCATGAGTCTGGTAATTGTTTATTTTCTGTCATTTTTTGTTTTAATTGGATTAAAACACGTAAAAATTAAATCAAATCTAGATATTGAATTTTTTGGCATCAAATTGTGTACGGTTTGGATGATTGATATTGACTATGCTTCGGAATCCGACAATAGTATGGTGAAGCAGCGATATGTCAATCGTCCATAAGTTACACATATATGATCGATCTAATTCATATGTGATATGATTAACTTTGATGCAAAGATGGTATATTGGATATACTATTTTATTTCGTCAGTTCAAATCACGTAATGATTATCATTCGGTTGAGCGATCTGTGGTTATCTGCTTCGGAATCCGACTTTAGTATGGTGAAGCGATAGCATACGGATCAATCATATTGAATTACTGATCATGGTGTGTTGACGGTATGAAATTATGGCATTAGAGTGTGACGGCACAAGGGTTGCACCGTCTGTGATTAAGATTACTCATTTTGAGAATATGACGGTCACTATAGAGTTTGTGACGGTCGACACAGGGTTTGAAACTGTGACGGTCACTATAGAGTTTGTGACGGTCGACACAGGGTTTGAAACTGTGATGGTCTCCATAGTTTCAAGTGTGACGGTCGCCATAGCCTTGTGACGGTCGTCATGGGCTGATGTGTGACGGTCGCCATGGAAACTGTGACGGTCGTCACAGGCAGTATGACGGCGCAAATGTTGCGTCAATGCAGTCTGCGTTTTAGGTCATGCATTCACCGAAAATTTAATTTGATTTATTTAATAAACAGGATTTAAATTAATAATAATAAAATTATTTATTATTTTTCTTGTGGTGATCAGTTATGGCCTTAGTTTATTTTTCTTTGTTTTGGATTTTATAAATACGACCTGCGTGTCGTGCCTCTCTCTTATTCTCATCATGTAACTTTTTTTCTCATCTCACTCCCTCGTATGTTAAACGAGTTTCCTTTATGTAATGTATTATTATGAAGAAAGAGAAGACTACAAAATAAAGAAGGACAACCTTGGAGATCTTGCTTGGAGAAGTGAAGATCGTTATTAGGTTTAGCTTAAGTTCTCTCATTGGCTTGGGAGAACAATTGCACTAGGGGCCATAACTGTTTCATTTGTATGTATGTATGTTGATATATATTGTATGCATGTGTGAGGAACGATTTATATGATAAATAAGCCGGTGAGATCAAACTAATTAAAAATCCCTCAAAACAAAATATTAAGTTTTTGCTTTCCAAGTTTTAGAACTCATCAAGACTAGTATCGAATATTGTAGGTTTCGCCTAACGCGAGGTGCATGTTCCATATTAGTAAGGTGTGATGGGATAATTGTAATATCTAATTTCTAAAATAATGGGTCAAACTTAACTAAACAAAATATAATAAGATTATATGCGTTTAGAAGCAAGAGTTGGGAATAGTCCATATGATGGATTGGAATAAGGAGTTATTCACCCAACTGAAATATTCGAGAATTGTATTGGATACAATTGGAAGGAGTTCCTACCTAAATAGCTAAGTTTTGTGTAATCAGCCTAACGTTGACTTAAAACAAAGTGAAATATGGATCTCGATCCACTAGAAAATCTTCCAACGGGATTTTCCGAATCAAATGATGAGGGTCATTTGGTTTGAGTAAAATAGTGGGAGCATATTTAATTAAAGGCCTAATTGAATATGTTATGATACTTATATTTTTTCATTCCATTTTGTAGATTACCATGACAACAAACACATCTAATAACATTTTACGAACAATCCTGGATAAGAAAAAATTGTCTGGGACAAATTTTCTGGATTGGCACCGAAATCTGAGGATTGTCCTCAAACATGACAGAAAGCTGTATGTCTTAGAGACACCTGTTCCTGATGACGAACCTCCTAGTTCTGCTCCTAAGGCTGAAAGAGATGCTTATAATAAGCATGTCGATGATGCCAATGAAACTTCTTGCCTCATGCTGACTACCATGAATTCTGAATTGCAAAAGCAACATGAAAACATGGCAGCGTTCGATATGATCGAACATCTGAAAATGCTCTATCAAGAGCAGGCAAGGCATGAAAGGTTTGAAGTTTCAAAAGCCCTTTTTCAAGCCAAGCTTTCTGAGGGAACCCCAGTAGGTCCCCATGTACTCAAGATGATTGGGTATGTGGAGAATCTTGAAAGATTGGGATTTACCCTCAAAAAGGAGCTTGCGACTGATTTAATCCTGCAATCGTTGCCGGAAAGCTTCGATCAATTTGTCCTTAATTTCAACATGAATGACATGGACAAAACTCTTCCTGAATTTCTAAGCATGTTAAGAACTGCTGAGCAAAACCTGAAGACAAAAGGGAAATCCATTCTGATGGTCAGTAATGGAAAGAAACAAAACAAAAGGCCCACCAAGCAGGTTGGTAAATGGAAAGGCAAGGAAGTTTCCAAACCCAAACATACTACCCTTGCTTTGAAGCCTAGTGGAGGTATAGCAAAGGAGGGTACTTGCTTCTATTGCGGTAAGACCGGACATTGGAAGAGAAACTGCCTAAAGTACCTGGAAGATAAGAAGAATGGAGTGGTGACTTCGACTTCAGGTATTTTTGTTATAGAAATAAATTTATCTACTTCTGCATCATGGGTATTAGATATTGGATGTGGTTCTCACATTTGTACTAATGTACAGGGACTAAAAAGGAGTAGAGATTTGGCAAAAGGTGAAGTCGACCTACGAGTTGGAAATGGAGCAAAGGTTGCTGCTTTAGCCGTAGGAACTTATGTTTTGACTTTACCTAGTGGTTTGATAATTCAGTTAGAGAACTGTTATTATGTACCTGCAATTAGCAGGAATATTATTTCCGTTTCTTGTTTGGACAAGTTTGGTTTTTCATTTATAATAAAGAACAATTGTTACTCTATTTATTTGAATGATATATTTTATGCTATTGCACAAATGAACAATGGATTGTATATCCTTGATCTTGAAATGCCAATTTATAACATTAATACTAAAAGGATGAAACCTAACGAGTTAAATCCAAGTTACCTTTGGCATTGTCGCTTAGGCCATATAAATGAGAAACGCATCTCCAAACTCCATAAAGATGGACTATTGGACTCTTTTGATTACGAATCATATAATACATGCAGATCTTGTTTAATTGGAAAGATGACAAAGTCCCCATTCACAGGAAAAGGTGAAAGGGCTAATGATCTTTTGGCCCTCATACACACTGACGTATGTAGACCACTGAATATACCAGGCAGAGGAGGTTTTCAATACTTCATCACATTTACCGATGATTTCAGTAGATATGGTTATGTCTATTTAATGAAACACAAATCTGAATCCTTTGAAAAGTTCAAGGAATTTAAGAATGAAGTACAAAACCAACTAGGTAAGAATATTAAAACTCTTCGATCAGATCGAGGCGGTGAATATTTAAGCCTAGAGTTTGATGACCATCTAAAAGAGTGTGGGATTCTATCCCAACTCACTCCTCCTGGAACACCACAATGGAATGGTGTATCTGAGAGAAAAAATCGAACCTTGTTGACATGGTCCGATCCATGATGAGTCATTCCGATATTCCAAACTCCTTTTGGGGACATGCACTATTGACAGAAGCTTACACACTTAACCGTGTTCCATCTAAAAAGGTTGAAAAGACACCATATGAAATATGGAGTGGTAAGAAACCACATATGTCTTACATGAAGATTTGGGGTTGTAAAGTTTATGTAAAACGACAAATTTCAACTAAGCTTGAGCCCAAATCTGACAAATGCTTATTTGTGGGGTATCCTAAAGAGACAAGAGGGTATTACTTCTACAATCCTTCTGAGGGCAAAGTGTTTGTCACTCGAACTGGAGTTTTCTTGGAAAGGGAATTTATTTCTAAAGGAATCGGTGGGAGGAAAGTAGAGCTTGAAGAAATTCAAGAATCACAAAGCATTGATACACCTATGGAGGAATTAGAGCAGGAACCACAAGTAGTTATGGAAGAGCAACCTGCTCAAGTAGAACAAGACCAGCGTAGGGCGAGCAGGATACGTCATAAACCAGAGAGATATGGATATCTCATAAATGATCAAGGTGAAGTATTACTCATGGATCAAGATGAGCATGTAACCTATCAAGAGGCCATAACTGGTCCTGAGTCTGAGAAGTGGCTAGAAGCCATGAAATCTGAAATGGATTCCATGTACACAAACCAGGTTTGGGCCTTGGTAGAGCCTCCTGTAGGAATTAATCCTATAGGATGCAAGTGGGTCTTCAAAAAGAAGACTGACATGGATGGTAAGGTACATACCTATAAGGCAAGACTAGTTGCTAAAGGTTATAAACAAATTCATGGTGTAGACTATGATGAAACCTTTTCACCAGTTGCAATGCTTAAATCTGTTCGGATTTTACTTGCTATCGCTGCATATCATGATTATGAAATATGGCGGATGGATGTCAAGACTGCTTTCCTTAATGGGAATCTTCTTGAGGATGTGTACATGACACAACCTGAAGGATTTGACATACCCGAAGAAGCTCAAAAGATATGCAAGTTACAGCGATCAATTTACGCATTAAAGCAAGCTTCCAGAAGCTGGAATCTTCATTTTGATGAAACTGTAAAATAACATGGATTCATAAAGAATGAAGAAGAGCCTTGTGTCTACAAGAAGGTTAGTGGGAGCATAATCGTTTTCCTGGTATTATATGTAGATGACATATTACTCATTGGAAATGATATCCCTACCTTGCAACAAGTAAAAGCTTGGTTAGGGAAATGTTTTTCTATGAAGGACCTTGGTGAAGCAGCCTATATATTAGGAATCAGGATCTATAGAGATAGATCACAAAAACTGCTTGGTCTAAGTCAGAGTACATACATAGACAAAGTGTTGAGACGCTTTAATATGCATGATTCCAAGAAAGGATTCATACCTATGCAACATGTCCTATGTCTATCAAAAACACAATCCCCTTCAACAAAGGAAGAAAGGGATCGCATGAATAAGATTCCATATGCATCTGCAATAGGATCTATCATGTATGCCATGTTATGTACTCGACCAGATGTCTCGTATGCTTTAAGTGCAATGAGTAGGTACCAATCTGATCCTGGTGATGCTCACTGAGTAGCTGTCAAGAATATCCTTAAGTACTTGAGAAGGACTAAGGACTCATTCTTGATATATGGAGGTCAGGAAGAGCTCGAGGTAATTGGTTACACCGATGCTAGCTTCCAGACAGATAAGGATGACTTTAGATCGCAATCTGGTTATGTGTTCTGCCTAAATGGTGGCGCTGTGAGCTGGAAAAGTTCAAAGCAAGAAACATTTGTTTATTCTACAACCGAGGCTGAGTATATTGCTGCCTCAAATGCAGCGAAGGAAGCTGTTTGGATCAAGAAATTCATTAGTGAACTTGGCATAATCCCTAGCATTGTGGACCCCATTGATCTCTATTGTGATAACAATGGTGCTATCGTACAAGCTAAGGAGCCTAGATCTCACCAACGATCCAAATACATACTTAGGCGTTATCATCTCATTCGAGAGATAATAGATCGTGGAGATGTGAAGATATGCAGAGTACCTACACTTGACAATATTGCTGACCCACTAAGAAAACCTCTTGCGCAGCTGAAGCATGATGTTCATACTAGATCTATGGGTATTAGGGGTATGCCTGATTGGCTCTAGTGCTAGTGGGAGATTGTTGGTGTAAGCCCTAGAGGCCAATACTTTTGGTACTTGTATCAAATTATTTATTAATAATAAAAGGCATTTCTTTATTATGTTTGTTTTTCCAAAATGATAAAGTACCTAGAATAGCTAGTTCGTTTAATGAAACATTAAGTATGACTTAATCATGAGATTCCATTAAACATAAAGACACTATTCTTAAAGCATCCATAGTCGAGCTTTAATGTGAAATGGGATAGCCTTAAAGCATTAAGACTATTATGTAAATAGACTGATGTTCACATCTCATGGATCATGGATAAGGAGTTATCAAGTCTTGACACAGGTATGAATATTAGGAATAATATTTATACTGGATTGACCCACTATGAGAGTACTACATAGAATGTTATGCAAAGTCTCATAAGTTACTCTCATGGTTATAGTGATGTATACCACCCTTCGACCTGAAACTACTATGTACCCTAGATGTAGAGTCAAGTACTTTACTGCTGATCAAACATTGTCCATAACTGGATGATCATAAAGACAGTTGATGGGTACTTCACAAAGCATGCTGAGGGACATGAGTAGCCTAGATGGAATTTGCCCATCCTGCATAACAGGATAAATGTCTAAGGGCCCAATATTGAACTGGACAAGGATGACACGGTATATGCCTTGTGTTCAATATAGACATAGGGGCAAAAGGGTAATTGTACACACAAGTACTATCACAAAAGGTTTTGTCAGATCACATGACAATTTTGTGACTTAGGTAGCAGTGATGTGTTGCTAGATACCACTCACTGTTTATTATGTTAAATACATGATTTAATATAATTGCCAACGTCGCGAAATCCTACAGGGTCACACACATAAGGACAATTGGAGAAGAGATAGAGTAAATAAGGAACACCATAAGGTACGGTGCACTTGAATGAAATACGGAATATGGTAAGGTACCATGTAATATAATAATAGTTATTATTAATTTTATAATAGTTATAAAATCTAATAATAATAAAATTATATTTATTATAATAAATTTTATAATATAATTATATTTATTATAATAATAGTTATTATAATAATATGATAATATTATTATTGAGTTGGGCTTTTTAGCTTGTAGCCCACACAAGTAGTTCTATAAATAGAACCCTTGTGCAGAAGCTCAAATGTTGTTGTTGTTGAAACCCTGGCTGTATTCTATTTTTCCTCTCCCTCACTCAAAACCTTCAATCGTAATCAGCTAGCACTGTGACTGAAGGAAGCTGTTCGTGTGGACTGAGTAGAGGCGGTGTTCATCGTACAACGCTCGTGATCATCCATAGATTTGGAATCAAAGGTTTCATCGCCACAAAAGGTAACCTTTCTATCACAGATCATGATCTTTCGTAAGGATCTCTAAAGGGAAATTTTTGTTTTCCGCTGTGTTTAGATCGCAAATTTCCCTTCAATCATAGCCCTATGTCTCAAAGAAACCGTGTCACAAGCGAAATTGGGACAGAAATCGCAAAAACGGGAAAACCTGGCCACATCACTGCCCATACGCGTAAGGACCACCCTGTTACGCATATGGCTCAATTCTACACCAACCAATACGGGTATTGCATCATCCAATATGCGTATTGCATCCTCTATTACGCGTATTCAACAGAGAAGGTTTTCCTCTCAATTCTCCTTCAGATTCCCCCTTACGCGTATGGCTCGCCCCTACGCGTAAGGCACTACCCATACGCGTACTCAGCTTCCCATACGCATATGCCCCTTTCTCCCTCAGTCCCCTTACATGTAATGCCCCTTCTTACGCGTATTACCCACAATTCCATACGTGTATGCTACGCGTACCAGCAAAGGGTTGTGCCAACCCTTGGGGATGGGTGCGTACGCTACGCGTAATACCCTGGGAGTGTCCCCTATTACGCGTAATACCTCCCCTGTTACGCGTATCACCAGAACTACCCCAAAAACTCAGATCTCGAACCTGCACAAAAACTCCCTCATTCCAACACCTTCGATCTACCAAAATCAGACCCAATCTAGCTTCGATTCATCACAGATCTATGTTACTCATCCTACTTCATTATCTACATCAATTATTCCTAATTACTAAGTCTGAATTTGATTAATGTTAGGTTCGATTTACAAATCTGGTTATCCACAAGTTCATCCCAGCATCAATAATCAATCACATAAAATTCACAGCAATTACAGCAAATCACACAGAGTTCATCACATAAATCGTACACATACAATTATGAATTTTCATCACAGATCGTCACAGATCAGCATCAAATCATCAGACACGCAAACACACAATTACCTCTACCTTAAACCCATATCAAATACATTAACCCGGATTACCCCCATACCTCGAATTTCCAGCAGAGATTCTTCGTTTTCCGGGGTTCTACGGTCGATTCCTCATTCTAGCCTCCTTTCCTCAGCTCTCTAATCACTTCTTGGGGTTGCACAAAACTGATTCTCATAATCCTTATTTTCCTTTTGTTAAACCTATGTTTTGGGCCTTAATTACGATTTACCGTATTGTCCTTCATTAACCTCCTCAATATTACCGTCTTACCCTTAATTCATCCAATATTATTTAAATAAATAATAATACTAATATATTCCATATTATATACTATTATTTAAATAATTAACCAAAATTCCACAAAATTCCACACAATGCCCAAACCACCAAAAATCACGAATATTATATTTAAATAAATTAAATAAATATTCTAATAAATTTGGGGTGTTACACTTCCAATTGAAAGACCTATCTCAGGAGAGTAGTGAGTCGTTCAAGGAATACGTCCAAAGGTGGAGAGAGTTTGCTGCTAGTGTTCAACCACCGCTCTCAGAGAAAGAATTGGTGGATATATTTATGGATACCCTATAGAGCCCGTACTTCGAAAAGATGGTATGCAGTGCATCAGCAAGTTTCTCCGACCTGGTAAAAGTTGGAGAACGTATTGAGAGTGGTCTCAAGAGCGGAAGAATCCAAGATGCCTTGAATATCCATAGCATTGAGAATGAATCCCAAGAGGAGAAGGAGGATGGAATTTATTCAACCTCAGAAACTTCCCAGGTTTCACAAACTCAGTCTCCAGTACCTTATCATCGACATCCATATGCAGCAACTGTCCAATGCCAGTAACCATTACCTCCCGGTCCTCAGTACCAGCAACTGTGGAAAGGTTCGGCGAATCGGCCAGCTCAAGTTCCGCGCTAGCGTCAACGTCAGAATCAACAGGCGCAAAATCCAAACAATCAACATCAACGTCAGAATTAACATAGATCTCCAAACCGGCAAGAAAGAGATATTCGTCAGATTGACCCAATCCCAAAAACGTACAGTCAATTATGGTCTCAATTGGTCCAAAGTTCGTCGATAGCTCCTAGAAATACTAGATCCATGAATTCATCTTTCCCTCCTTAGTACAACCCGTATTTCTAATGTGAATTTCATGATGGAGTAGTGGGTCATTCAATCGAAGAGTGTAAGGTTTTCCAAGAAGAAGTGCAAGATCAAATCGAAAATGGACACTGAATTTTGATGGACCTAATGTGGTGAATAATCCCTTGCCCTTATGAGCTCGAAGACTTCAAGAGGTACTTCCCAGAGCCAACAAGTCAAGCAGAGAAGATCGTCCTGAACACTGGTAATAATTTGGATGTTCCAGATTTTCATTTGTATTTTCTTTGCATGTTAAACGTTGTTTGCTTTTAAGCATTGTTGTTTTCTTTAAATGGTAATATTAATGAAGTGATCATGCATTTTTTGAATTAATCCATTTGTATTCACTCATCTTTTCTCATTTATTGCAACACAAAAAAATTCTCTCATTCATTTTCTTTATCAAACTATTGTTTTAGCAAAGATTGGAGGGAGGATGACGAAAATTAGATACCTGAAATTGTTGTGGTATGCTTTCGAGTAGAACTTTGTCGATGATGTAAGACATTGTTTCAAATCCCCAAACACTGGAGAAATAAGGAGTTAATCCCTAGTCAACCACTTTGAGCCTAGAAGTTGGTGTTTCTTTTGGAATTAAAACCCTTAATCTTAACATGGGGTAGGGTAGTTATGTTCAGATAATTTGACTATGCATTAAACTATCAAGAGAATCCTTCCAACTATACACCCTCCATATAGGATCAACCACATGCTATCCTTCGCAAACACCATAAAGTGTCAGAGAAGTTGTGAAAATCCAAGAGAAATTATAGTGGTTGTTCCTCATCCGCCCATAACATGGCAGTCGCCAACCTTTTAGAAAAAATAAAAATAATGAACAAGCCCGCTAAGTCGAGTACCACAAAAGACGACTTAGGAAAAAGTTAGGGCGTCTCGGTGGACCGAAAGCTTCAAAGAAGCTGTCCAGGCAAAAGTTAGGGGTAAAAAAAAGAGGTCATCAAAATCCTCACAAAAACAAAAACAAAATAAGGAGATTGCCATTTCAAGAAAATATCATCTTGAATCCTCATCCTTACCATAACACCGTTAAACCATCTTGGAAGTAGAATGCGTGTGTTAATTAACTGAACGTAAGACTAGAGTTCATCAAGAAGAAGGGTGGGTTAAAATTAAATTTTGAGCCTTATATCCTTTTGTTTCAAAAACCGTGAACAAGGCCACGTTACAACCCTTAAAAGACCTAATTGAGGCAGGGTTTATTTCGAAATCATACTACAATAAGGTTGTGTTAACCTAACTCCATAAGATCTTTGCTAACATTTATATTGATCACACCATCTTTCATCTTGTGATTGACTAAATACACTTTGTGTCCTGATCATTGACCAGTTAACTGTATATCACCTTCATTTCAATAAGGATTAATTTAAGAATTTGCATTTACATTGCATTAAAATTTCCATTTATGAATGAAAAATGTTATTTGCAAGTTAGTACTTAACATCACGGGAATTTCGACAATGTGTAGTCAGTTGAGGAACTTGATCATGTGAAAGAGGTCTAGTCAACGACAAATCACTGGAAGAATTGGTCAATCCGAGCAGATCACCCCAAGAGATGTTTTGTCAAAGAATAAGTCCTTGCAAGAATCAGACATGGGAAACAACCTAAAGAGCTCAGTTAATCCAACTCTGTATGGGTTAGTCAATCAGAAGTCTATCAACCCAAGAAATGTTCGTCAGGGGCAGATCACCTCAAAGTGTAGAACATTGGGGCAAGCCACCTTATGGTTATGGAAAGCTGCTTCCAAACTCCTCTTAAGAAGAATTTCCTTCAAAGACCCATTGATTGAGGCAAGAAAAGACACATAGAAGCAAGTCCTCTTCATGCTTTTAAGCTTCTCAAGCAAATCTTGCAATTCATCAGCAGTTATGAGTTCAAAGTGAGTGTCGGGAAATCACGCTGGAAATTACGTCCCATCAAAATTACTTTTCCCTCGACAAGAAACCATGTTGCAAAGGACTTTCTTTCATCCATTACCCACCACAAGAGCATTGTTAGAAACCTTCAAATCATTGCATAAATCATTATTATCAAGTCAATTCGCTCTAGCGTCACGTCAGGTATATCATCACATTCATCTGGCATATTCCCATAGCATGAAAATCAAACATCTGAAATAAAAGACCAATTCTTATTGGCAAGAATACATGCATTAATCAATCATTTCATGCATCATTACATGTGTGGTGTAACACCCCCTTTCTATACCCCCAAATAATCTAATAAATCATTTAGGCACACATTAAAAATTCGCCAGAGTACGATTAAAACATGGCATAGAAAAAAAGGCATGTCACATCATACACAAATTTACAACATACAACACCTGCTCATTTAATGATATGCAACAGTGGGGTAACTTTGCATACAGAGGAACTTTGTCCTTACACCCACACTTCAATATTTAGAATAAAAGCGGAAAATCTAAACATTGAACCACATTCAAAGATACATGCAGATATATATATATATATATATATATATATATATATATATATATATATATATATATATATATATTCACCAAGTATTATCCACCAACATAATTCATGTTTACATCAACAATTATCAACCAGATACATATACAAATGTATCACAAAAGAATAATATACAACCTAGCTACTCGGTGCTACATATCAGAGCCAATCGACCAAAAGAATGAAGACACGCTTCACAAAAAGACCTCCAGCATACCTACTCTGCAATGCCTCATAGAGCATCATAAAACAGCAGAAGGGTGAGAAATATTACCATAATAACAATGCATATAATTATATAGATAAACATACAAATATACATATTCCACATTCTCACTGCAATTCACCACAATTCATTACCGTTCATCACAATACACCCATATACATTACAATGTATATCTATATATCAACCAAGCATATTCATCATGCATACTTTCACAATTCCCAATCATTCCACGTAAACATACACATATATGTTCGTTCACCAATGCACCATTTTAAAGATGATAAATGCAAATCATAGAGACCGACTCACGACTCTATGCAAATGCAATGCGGTACCGACTCAATCATCTCAAGTTCACTCAGGAACTTCGGCTGGAACCATCGCTCGTTACCAAAGTAACTCCCCGTCGGGCCTACGATGTTCACCCATTGCTCACACCCCACATGGGCACACAATGTTTATGGATCGCTCACACCCCACACGGGCACACGACCCGATCGCTCACACCCCACCCGCGGGCACACGATCTGATTGCTCACACCTCACATAGGCACACAATCGTTCGTAATCATCGCTCACCCCTCACATAGGCACACGATGTTACCACGGATTCTCATTAGAATCGCTCAACACAAGAATGTCTTTCATGATGCTTCACATGCAAAATGACACAAGACATTCTTGAAATGCATTCATATTCACAATATATTCATGCATTCATCTCATACAATCACATACAATCTATATACATTCACATCAGTGTACTATTGTATGATTCACATTCAAACACACCGTCAAAACGGTAAAAATCGCTAAATAGCACTATTCCCGACTCTCCGACATAATTAAATCGGCCAACAATCTCAAAAACCCATTTTTATAAGAAAGAACGTTTCATAAGCTTTCCAACGATATAAAGAACGTCCCGATCCGAGTTACGGATCAAAAGTTACGGAATTTAGAAAACAGATAAAATTTGTGAAGTCCCAGACCGCGCTGAGCGGCCTCTCGAGCGCGCTGAGCGGGCTCGCTACTGCCTGGTGAGGTTACATTTTTTCAAAAGCGCGCTGAGCGGGCTCTGCGATTTTCAGAAAAATTCCTCTTCGCAAATCCACCCCAAAAATCCCATTTTTCACCCAAATTCAATTCTAACAACAAAACAAACATCAACGATTATTCATACACACAGTGTGATCATACAATACAGTTTATATCGATTTCCGACCGTAAAATCATCGATTCCGAATCATTTTATCGTTTTCGACCTAAAACTCCAAAAACCATGGAAAAAAAGAAAACATCCAAGCAACTCATACATAATGATACACATTGATAAGATAATAAGATTTCACACCCTTACCCGGATTCCAAATGATCTAGCTCTTGTTCTTGATGATTTCCACTCTTTTTCCTCTTTTCTTCTCTTCTTCCCTCTTCCTCTTTCTTTCTTTCTTTTTCTTTCTATCTTTCTCTATTTCTCTCTATTTCTCTTTTCTATCTATTTTCCTTCTATTTTTCCTTTCTATCTTTTTCTTTTTATTTCTTTTCTCTCATTTTCCAAACTATCAATTAATTCATTTTTCTCACAAATTCTAATTCCACTTAATTTCTAATTTATCATTAATTGAGAAAAGTCTAAAATACTCTTCATTCTAATTTCCCCGAAAACTCTCAAAACGGTAAAATAACATTTAACACACCAAATTCACAATTAAAATAATTATCACTCAAGTTAAATAAAAGACTCAACTAAATGGGAATAATTGGAATCGGGGCGTTACATGTGGTATAGCCAAAAGTGTTTGGAATTACATTGAGTAACCATAACATTACATGCATCAATCAAATTCACATCAAAGCATATTCAATCATAAGCATAACATGAACCATGCCTCATCCGCATATGAAGATAACCATTGTTACTACAGTTAACTACTCTATGCTTGTCAGCAGAATCCCAACAAAAGATTCCTTGGATAATCTCGGCAAAAGATTTCCCAATTAGACCTCGACAATAAGTATTCTCCTCATTGAATCTCGGCGGTAGATTCCCTAGCTTGATCTCGGTAGAAGATTTCCCAGTTAAACCTCAGCAGTAGGTATTTTTCACAGATTCCTTGGCTAATATCGGCAGAAGATTTCCCAGTAGACCTCGATAGTAGGTATACCTCTCTTTCAAAGTGAATCTCGGCAGTAGATTCCCTAGCTTGATCTCGGCAGAAGATTCCCTAGTTGATCTTGACAGAAGATTCCCTAGTAGACCTCGGCAGAAGGTATTTCCCTACAGAATCTCGACAGTAGATTCCCTAATTGATCTCGACAGAAGATTTCCCAGCAGGCCTCGACAGTAGGTATTTTCTCAACAAAACCTCGACAGTAGGTATCTCCTAGTGAGTCTTGTAACACCCCATTTTCTACCCAACGTTTATTGAAATCAGAGTGCAAAAATTTTCAAACATAAAACGGATGAGATGTCACATTTGCGACTTAACCAACATCGTTAAAATCTGTAATTCATTCAACATGGATACATAGCATTCGGAAAACCAAATTCAACTTAAACTTCATTTATATCTTTAATCAGTTGTCACAACTTTCAAATCATAAACCGGTCAACAACTTTATTCAACTAAACATTGTTCAATTTATACTGTTCAACAATTAGTAGTAACAACAATTAGAAATTCAACTACTAAGACAATAACAACAAATAAACAACAATCGTTCATCCCCCCGAGTGCTACGTATCAGAGCAAGACCAACTCGAGCTAACAGCATCTAAGACTTCACATTATACCTCAACTTCTGCAGCTATTCTTGAGTACCTGCTCAGTTACCCATAGTAGGTAACATCATTACAGAAGGGGTGAGATATCGAATATTATAAACAAAATATGATAATTAACATACTAGATTAGGATCATACGAATTTCACCGCTTCATACAACAGTCATGCAACAACTAGAAATAAACAACTTAATAGCAACCACCACTTATAACACCCAGCAACTCATAACCACAACTTGTATCGACAGCAACTTATAGTAATAACAACATATAACAACAACTTATATAAAAGATGCAAATTATAGTAAGAACAACATATATAACAACAGCTCACGACATTAGTAATTTATATCAAGCAACAAGACATATCAATAACAACTTATAACAAGCAACAACTTCACAACAACGACAACTTCACAACAACAACGAATCAAGAACAACAACAACTTCACAACGACTCAAAATGTGACACAACTATGCACATGCATGTGGTACCATCGGAGTAAAACTCCCAACTTAAACATATGCCAGGTTATCGAGGCATTTCAACAAGGCATAAGCCTTCAACGTGGTGCCATCAAGGCCAACTTAATCAATGCCATCAAGGCCAACTTAATCAATGCCATCAAGGCCAACGTGGTGTGAGCATACAACCCCGACTCATGAATGCAATGTATGCGACAATTATCAAAGGCATACAATCAACTACATCATCAACAAGAACAACCAGAACAACAACAACGAAAACAACAACTCAAACATGCATCAATAGCATCAACTTAATCCAACATTGGTCATTCGACCTACAACTTAATCAACAACAACACAACTCAAACAACATTGGTCATTCGACCTACAACTTAATCAACAACAACACAACTCAAACAACATTGGTCATAAGACCTGCAAATCAACTTAATCGACATAATTACCACAAAACAAACCAACCAAGAATACCTACTAATTTATATTAGTTATCCCGCCAATTTTCATTAAATTTCGGACAAATAATTTTTTCACTTAATTTGGCTAATCGGGACTGTTATTAATATTTCCTATATTTATTTCATGTGTCTGAAGGAGAAAGCCACTATTATTATATTAATAATCTCATAACTCCTAAATCAAGACATAACCATTAATATATATAAGTGCCACCTGCTACCTACTCCCTACATCTCCTCTGCGCATGAAATTAATGAAACAGGGTTACCTAATTAACAAAAACATTAATTATTATGTGTGTATAATAATTCTAGCCAAGAAAAAAAGTTGTCTACCTGCCACTATCCTCATGTTTCTATGCGCCTTGTATAAGTAACAGGGGCTACTTAATTTTCACAACCATCATCTATCTATTTTATTAATTAAATGGGTCACTATTATTATTCTATCTATAAAATATAGCTGATATAATTTTCTTAACTTTCTCTTTTCTTAATTAAATAAGCCACTTCATTTCTATTGAATTAAGACCACATGATACACACTCCAATTAATGTTCCTGCCCTGAAGTTAATAGGATAGTGTTGGAACTATAGGTATAAAATAAAATGCCTTTTTATCTTGGAATAGAAAACACAATCCATAGCCAGGAATTGGTGTGCTGCACCACCTGTAACATCAAGACTCCATCTTTTATTTGATTAATTTAATAGGTCACTTGTTAATAAAAATTGAAATGAGTTTTCTTTACTTTTTAATGGTTACTTTCCTTTCCAATTTACCTCTTCTCTCTATTTCTTGTGCATCTTTATATCACCATGCCTCTACTTCTAATTTTTAAGTGGCCACATGAACCTATTCATTTCCTGATATCCATGCGCTGCAGTGTTCATCAACATTTTCTATTCTTTTGGATTTTCACAACAGTAACAGCACGAATATGATATTTCAAGTTTCCAATTCCAAAGATACTCAAAGTATTTAATCGGTCTCTAAACTATCATCAAGACATCAATTTCTACACATCCAAAATCAATTAGTAATTCTAGAAAATATTCCCCAACACATAATATCAGAATAAATTCCACAATAAAATCAACACAACATCAACATCACCGTAGAGAAATTATATAACCCAATCCCACGTACGAATTATCATATACCCGGTTATAAAATTCGAACCCCACCCTTACCTGGATTTTAACGGCAGTTCAAATTCTCCGGTTTCGGCTGCGCACTTCTCGTAATTCCTCTTCTCCAATCGTGTGCTTCCAACCCTTGTTCCCTTTTTATCTGCAACTTTGTTTCACGATCTCTTTTGCCTCCATTCCAAAACTCTTATTATTCCAACAAAACCTAATTCTTTATTAAAATAAAATCTTATTTTTCTTTTTAATCCAAATAACTCCTATAACTCTTATTGGGCCAATTATTCACACTTCCTCATTGTTATTTACCACACAATAATCCAATCCAATTCACTTAAATAAAATAGTCCAATAAATAAATCATATTATTCCTACTATTATTCCTCCGGTTTAACCGACTAAAATCCAACTTTAACTTAATAATTCAGATACGCCTCTTAAGGTAATACCGACAAATCCAACTACTCCGATTAATTCTCAACTTCGTCTAAATCCAATAATTAAATCCTTCAACAATTTAATTAACTAATTAATTAAATTCAGGCGTTACAACTCTCCCCCACTTAGAATATTTCCGTCCTCGAAAATTTATCCGACACGACTATTCCAACAACTTAATTCTTCCGAGTAATCAAATCTCGTCCTCGCAAGGCAACTCCACATATAACACAAACAACGGTTCTTAACCTCAACGGCGACAACAACGCGAATACTACCCAAGTGATGCAATTGACAACTAACATCGCAACACAAGAAGTAACCAACTTAAGAATTCACCGGTTTAAGAACCAGAACACAACAACTTAAGAATACCAACTTAAACACAACATCAACGTAACCAAATATCAACATCGGTACAATTCACGTCTGAACAACCGCAATACACTACGCGTTCGCTGTGCACTCTGATTACTTTCAAGGTACTAACTCTACTCAGTTAACCTCCAACTTCCAATCATCAAAATCGACATAATACCAAGGCTTTCGACTTAACTCTTCGGGATCTCCCCGTTAACACCACACATAAATTACAACTTTACTATCTTTTATCAACATAGTTCCCAAAATCACCTTAGGCGCATAACAACATTACAACAACATTTGACACCTGAGTCCACTTAAATTCAACAAGATAAATCATCTTTACCAACCAAAACTCCACTTTTACAAATCAACTTATAATTTAACTTCCTGTTCTACCTGTAACTCAACTCTCACATTATCAGTCTCAACTGAAATTTTCCATACTACTCATCAATCAAACACAGCTTCGTGCTGTCATCCTTAAATTCAACTAATATTCTAACATATGAACTTGTATCAGCAAAACAAACAACCTTCAAGCACTTGGCTTGACTTCGACCAGTTCAACGTACATACTATACTAGTTGGCACGACACATCTATCCATCAATTATGACTCCGTCTACTATCAACAATGGATTAAGGGTGATCAGTTCCTCAATTTGTCAATAGACAGCCGACAACCATAATGGTGAAATAAATCATCAGTACCCAACACAATAGCGTACTTCAACTTGTGCCCAAAGTCCGTAAGCATAATGCTCCGCCAACTTTCTAAGGCTTACCAATGCCACTCTTAGTTTCTTTAGTTTCAACTTCGTCAACGATGCAAAAACGTTCAAAATCCATTACGCATCCTCTTATGCACGTTCATGGTACAACACAACTTTAAATATTTTTCCAATACCGAAGTCGCTACAACATTGAGAACGATCCAATTCAGTTTGCTCCAATTACAACTTTCAACCAAGGTGAACATTCTTAGCAACAAAATCAACATTCACATTTCTCTCAACATTACCTTTACTTAACATCATCGTCTTAATCATCCTCATTCAACATAAATTGCATCTCCAAGCATTCTCCGATACAGTCACATCTTACAAATACCAACATTTTATTCTTAATACTATTCCACACTTGTTTTCATCCTTCCAAATTTTCAGCAATGGTCGCTCAACTTTAACCATATATATCTCCTTCAATACAGATCTCTCAATCACAAAATCATATTCCAAAATGAAGAGAATTTCGTGTAGATTCCAGAACTTTAAGAATCGCTCAAATCTAACTTACGAGTAAAGAGTTATCATCCTTACAACGGGACTGGTTCAGAATTTCCATATGCAGAATTTTCCAAAAATCAGCATCAGACCCAAATATTAAAACGCACTTTTCTCCCTCTTCACAAACTTCCTGAAGACAAATCGTATATGCAAACTGTAGGGAATTTCGTAAGCTTTCCAAAAAGTCCATAACCGCTTCCATCCATATCACGAGTCAAAAGTTATACCTCGTTTACTGACAGCTGCTCCAAAATCACAAAAACCAGAATTTGAGGTTGATGAACATAAGTTCCACTTCCCTCCCTTGCTTCCAAGATCTACCAACATCCTCCTTTTCGTCCAACTACGAAAATCACTCAACCTTAATCCAACTATACTCAAGATATACAACTTACCGAATTAATCCACCAACTTATCATTCCATTCGGAATAATTCCTTAATTTCAATCATCCTTGATTCACCGTCCAGACTCTACGCACATCTCCAACTTGACTGATACGGATTCGCGAGTCCAAACTCTCGCCGGTCCGCAATAACATCGCTCCAACAACATTTGCACCCTCGCTATCAACATCACCTTGAACCAACTTCTACATACTAACAACACGTCCGGGAGACAAGCCTCTCCCCCACTTGTTTCAAACCAACACCTGCAGACAACAACTAGAAACTAACAAACAAGTACCGACAGTGTTTCACACACATGTCGAGTACTAAGGGACAAACAGCATTAGACAACATTGGCCGGACAGACCGACCTGCTCTGATACCACTAATGTAACACCCCATTTTCTACCCAACGTTTATTGAAATCAGAGTGCAAAAATTTTCAAACATAAAACGGATGAGATGTCACATTTGCGACTTAACCAACATCGTTAAAATCTGTAATTCATTCAACATGGATACATAGCATTCGGAAAACCAAATTCAACTTAAACTTCATTTATATCTTTAATCAGTTGTCACAACTTTCAAATCATAAACCGGTCAACAACTTTATTCAACTAAACATTGTTCAATTTATACTGTTCAACAATTAGTAGTAACAACAATTAGAAATTCAACTACTAAGACAATAACAACAAATAAACAACAATCGTTCATCCCCCCGAGTGCTACGTATCAGAGCAAGACCAACTCGAGCTAACAGCATCTAAGACTTCACATTATACCTCAACTTCTGCAGCTATTCTTGAGTACCTGCTCAGTTACCCATAGTAGGTAACATCATTACAGAAGGGGTGAGATATCGAATATTATAAACAAAATATGATAATTAACATACTAGATTAGGATCATACGAATTTCACCGCTTCATACAACAGTCATGCAACAACTAGAAATAAACAACTTAATAGCAACCACCACTTATAACACCCAGCAACTCATAACCACAACTTGTATCGACAGCAACTTATAGTAATAACAACATATAACAACAACTTATATAAAAGATGCAAATTATAGTAAGAACAACATATATAACAACAGCTCACGACATTAGTAATTTATATCAAGCAACAAGACATATCAATAACAACTTATAACAAGCAACAACTTCACAACAACGACAACTTCACAACAACAACGAATCAAGAACAACAGCAACTTCACAACGACTCAAAATGTGACACAACTATGCACATGCATGTGGTACCATCGGAGTAAAACTCCCAACTTAAACATATGCCAGGTTATCGAGGCATTTCAACAAGGCATAAGCCTTCAACGTGGTGCCATCAAGGCCAACTTAATCAATGCCATCAAGGCCAACTTAATCAATGCCATCAAGGCCAACGTGGTGTGAGCATACAACCCCGACTCATGAATGCAATGTATGCGACAATTATCAAAGGCATACAATCAACTACATCATCAACAAGAACAACCAGAACAACAACAACGAAAACAACAACTCAAACATGCATCAATAGCATCAACTTAATCCAACATTGGTCATTCGACCTACAACTTAATCAACAACAACACAACTCAAACAACATTGGTCATTCGACCTACAACTTAATCAACAACAACACAACTCAAACAACATTGGTCATAAGACCTGCAAATCAACTTAATCGACATAATTACCACAAAACAAACCAACCAAGAATACCTACTAATTTATATTAGTTATCCCGCCAATTTTCATTAAATTTCGGACAAATAAGTTTTTCGCTTAATTTGGCTAATCGGGACTGTTATTAATATTTCCTATATTTATTTCATGTGTCTGAAGGAGAAAGCCACTATTATTATATTAATAATCTCATAACTCCTAAATCAAGACATAACCATTAATATATATAAGTGCCACCTGCTACCTACTCCCTACATCTCCTCTGCGCATTAAATTAATGAAACAGGGTTACCTAATTAACAAAAACATTAATTATTATGTGTGTATAATAATTCTAGCCAAGAAAAAAAGTTGTCTACCTGCCACTATCCTCATGTTTCTATGCGCCTTGTATAAGTAACAGGGGCTACTTAATTTTCACAACCATCATCTATCTATTTTATTAATTAAATGGGTCACTATTATTATTCTATCTATAAAATATAGCTGATATAATTTTCTTAACTTTCTCTTTTCTTAATTAAATAAGCCACTTCATTTCTATTGAATTAAGACCACATGATACACACTCCAATTAATGTTCCTGCCCTGAAGTTAATAGGATAGTGTTGGAACTATAGGTATAAAATAAAATGCCTTTTTATCTTGGAATAGAAAACACAATCCATAGCCAGGAATTGGTGTGCTGCACCACCTGTAACATCAAGACTCCATCTTTTATTTGATTAATTTAATAGGTCACTTGTTAATAAAAATTGAAATGAGTTTTCTTTACTTTTTAATGGTTACTTTCCTTTCCAATTTACCTCCTCTCTATTTCTTGTGCAGCTTTATATCACCATGCCTCTACTTCTAATTTTTAAGTGGCCACATGAACCTATTCATTTCCTGATATCCATGCGCTGCAGTGTTCATCAACATTTTCTATTCTTTTGGATTTTCACAACAGTAACAGCACGAATATGATATTTCAAGTTTCCAATTCCAAAGATACTCAAAGTATTTAATCGGTCTCTAAACTATCATCAAGACATCAATTTCTACACATCCAAAATCAATTAGTAATTCTAGAAAATATTCCCCAACACATAATACCAGAATAAATTCCACAATAAAATCAACACAACATCAACATCACCGTAGAGAAATTATATAACCCAATCCCACATACCAATTATCATATACCCGGTTATAAAATTCGAACCCCACCCTTACCTGGATTTTAACGGCAGTTCGAATTCTCCGGTTCCGCTGCGCACTTCTCGTAATTCCTCTTCTCTAATCGTCTGCTTCCAACCCTTGTTCCCTTTTTATCTGCAACTTTGTTTCACGATCTCTTTTGCCTCCATTCCAAAACTCTTATTATTCCAACAAAACCTAATTCTTTATTAAAATAAAATCTTATTTTTCTTTTTAATCCAAATAACTCCTATAACTCTTATTGGGCCAATTATTCACACTTCCTCATTGTTATTTACCACACAATAATCCAATCCAATTCACTTAAATAAAATAGTCCAATAAATAAATCATATTATTCCTACTATTATTCCTCCGGTTTAACCGACTAAAATCCAACTTTAACTTAATAATTCAGATACGCCTCTTAAGGTAATACCGACAAATCCAACTACTCCGATTAATTCTCAACTTCGTCTAAATCCAATAATTAAATCCTTCAATAATTTAATTAACTAATTAATTAAATTCAGGCGTTACAAGTCTCGGCAGTAGACTGCCTAATGAGTTTTCATTTGAATCTTCCCCAAGGAACCTCGACAGTAGTTTTCCTCGGTGGAACTTCTTTAGAAGATTATTCTCAAAGAGCATGCAAGCAGTCAGAGTAGTTAATCATTTCTCCCCTAGTGAATCTTCACCCGTTATCTTTGACATTTCCAGTGGATCACCGATACCATTTAACTTCATCCGTCCCCACATGTCTGTCCACCATCCATCTTAAAATAAAAATCATGCTAGGGTACATTTAATTTCACCTCATATCCCCAACAAATAAAAATAAGAGTCCTTCATAAATTCATAACATTGCGATCATACGAAGATTAACCCTCTTCATATTCTCTGGTTGAGGATACTTAAATAGGGACAACTATCATACTCTAATTTTGACCCTGAATTGCCGAATCAATACAGTTATCATAAAATTTGCATCATCTGCATAACATGACATGCATTTCATCTTGCACAATGCCCAAATTGTCAGCCAGAATAAATTTGTTGGATTTACAGACAGATCGGTCAAACTGAATCTCAATTGTCCGTAAAATCAATTGATGGAAAGGATTTATATAGGTAATATCATCGTCAAAGGGTTGACGAAAAAGGCTCCAACTAGGTAATATCTTCGTCAAAGGGTTGGCGGAAAGTATTATAAAAGACTATCATCATTAATGGGTTGATGGAAAATAATAATTATGTTATGTCGTCATCAAAGGATTGATAGAAAGTGCTTTATATATCATTGTCAAAGGGTTGACGAAAAAGAAATAATTTTGAATATCGTCATCAAAGGGTTGATGGCATCATCAAAGTGTAGATGGAAATAAATGTGTTATGTATGCATGTGGTGCATGTTAATTTGATGAAAACTTCTCGTTTCAGCGATAAAGCTTTTTTGATATGAAACTTCCTGTTTTGGCAAGAAAGTTATGGATTGAATTTTCTATTTCAGCAAAATATTTATGCAAGCAATGATGCATGTTTGGATGAAAACTTCTCATTTCGGAGAGAGAGCTTTTTATGAAACTTCCCATTTCGGCAAAAAAGTTATGCATGTATATTGTATGCAATGCATGCGGGAATGCAAGCAGGTGGTTGGTTTTTGGATTCGTCCCTCTTTTCGAGGGTGGGATTTTTTCTGGGTACCAATGTTAATTGGATTTGAGTTTATGATGATGCCAACAAGGTGAACTTTTATTTTGGGAGACCATTGGAAATTGGACTTTGGTTTTTGGTAGTGGCTAATATGGATTGAAATTTGGTTGGTGAAAGGATTTGACTTCATAACACTTGAAATCAGATGATACTGTGACCGGAGGAAAATTGTGGATGCTTTTGGTTCCCCAAATTCGACCCCTTGCTGATAATCTGCGTATTTGTTCCTCAGAAATTCGACTTCTTGACTAAGAAGCCATGACGACTTGCAAATGATTACATGAGCATAGCGACATAATCAACGCATGATGATTGTGCTTTTGCTCTGCCATAAGGCTTTTTATCAAGAGAAGATAGGATGTTTACTAGCGTGATCTTTCAACACTTGTTGTGAACTCAACGATCGCTAGTGTCTGGCATGGTCTGCTTGACCAACTTGAATGTATGGTGGGAACCTGCCCCTTTTGCAACTTGTCTTCCCTAGTCTATAGGGTATTTAAAGGAACTATACTGAAAAGAAATCCTTGGGAGCGATTACATGACATAGATTGAACCAATTTTCCCCAATGTTTGAATCTTGCCGTGGTATGCCTCTTCCTGAGCCTTTGAGGGATTTTCCCTAGATTGACTGAGTGTTTCGAAATGAATTGTCTCCTTGATCAACTAATGCTTGGAGGTTTGCCTAATATAATCTTTTGGGTGACGTGATCCTGATCCAATGGGTTATGAGGTGGTCTTGATTCAGGTTAGCACCAACAAATGTTCAAGTTCCTCTCTGATTATTTCTTGTTGGAATTTCCACGATGTTATGTGCCGACTTACAGTTAAAAATTTTCATTCAAAAAGGGTTATTTTAATGCGATATTCATGCAGGTTTTGAAAAAAATCATTTATTGGAATGATGTGGTAGTATGTGACGAGTGGACCATTAGTCCAAACGTAGTGCTAATTTAGCTAGTATTTGAAAGATACAGCAAAAATATGACATCAATATAGAAGATTAGTAAATCTCTAGGAGTCAGTTTACGTAACCATGCTGTAGTATGCTTTCAGAATAAACCTTTGCTTCAATTAGGTCTTTTGAGGGTTGTAACGTGGCCTAGTTCATAGTTATTTGAAACAAAGAATATAAGGCTCAATATTTATTTTAGCTCACCCCTTCTTCGTGATGATCTTCAGTCCTACATTTAGTTGATTCAACACACACATTCGTTGAAATTCTGGTTAAGCAGATCACTAAGATGTCGGACAGGATGTCGTGACACTTGATCTCTGCTTCTCACACAAGGATAATGAAGAACAAAATACAAACAGCAAAAAGAAAACAACACACAAGAATTGTTAACCCAATTTGGTGATCAACAACATCTACGTCTGGGGGCTACCAAGCCAGGAATGAAATCCACTAAGTAGAATTGGTTCTAAGCTAAACTCCAACGTTTACAACTTGACACCTAGAAACTACTCGTACTAGATTTCTACCTAAGACTCTCCTTTGTATGAGACCTTTCTCAATTCCCTTTCAATCACAGTAGTGACTGAAAAATTACAACTCAATAAACTGTCCAACTCAGGTATTCACGCAATACAAGAGAGGCTCACAATAATACAAACCTTAGTACTCAATAACAACTGTATATTTTTCTGTATCTATTCTAGGTTAAATCCATCCTATTTATATCACTAAATATAACTGGATTTGGGCTTCAGAATCGCAGCAATTGAGCTCCACAGAATCTGTGACCTATTCTTCTCTAGAATAGTTTCTTCAATCCTAAATTTCCAAAAATGTCTCCACACTCAGAAACAACATATTCCTTTTAGAATCAGAATCCTTGATTCCTCAATCTCAGATGCCACCTAGGACCAAATCATATTCCCATAAAACCTGGAAAACAGAAATAGTTATTCCACACTGTAACAAACAAAGATGTCAAATCAACATGATAAGACATCTTGTCTAACACCTTAACCTGCAGTCAGTTCAACATGTTAGGACATCTTGTCCAACATCTTTCTGTTAAGTTAGTTTTACCAAAATTGATGTCAGCCTCAAAGGCTTGGACTTATCATTCGTCTTTCAAGAGAGATCGACGTCGTGAGAGTGAAGATGATAATTCAAGCTTTAACGAGGTTTTCCTGAAATGGAAGTCACCTTATTTTGCTTTTGTCGTAGACGTCGGTGATCATTTGATTCTTGACATAGTGGTCACCGAATCTTGTTTTGTTGTTTTTTTGTTGAGGATTTACACGACCTCCTTTGATTGAATTTTGTTTTTGTTTTTTGATCCCTAATTTTTTCCTGGACCGCTTTTTCAAAGCTTTTAGTTCACCGGGATTGCCCTAATTTTTGCCCATGTTTCCTTATTGGGTGTTCAATTTAGAGGGCTTTTTCTTTTACTTTTTTTTTATTATTTTTGCTGAAGGGTTGTGATTGCCAAGTCATTGGTCATTGAAGAACAAACAACATAACTTATGGATTTTGCATGGCTCCTTTAACACTTCAAGCCGTGTGCGAATAATGGCATGTGGTTGATCCCCAGATGGGATGTTTTACTCTTGTAGTT
The DNA here is from genome assembly GCA_022829125.1 of Lathyrus tuberosus. NCBI lineage: Eukaryota > Viridiplantae > Streptophyta > Magnoliopsida > Fabales > Fabaceae > Lathyrus > Lathyrus tuberosus. Next base: position 6,271,393 of record JALAZF010000043.1, read on the forward strand.
TGAATGCATAGCCAAATTAACTGAATACTACCCTGCTTGGAGTTAAGTGTAAGGGTTTTTAGATCCAAAAGAAACACTTACTTCTAGGCTTGAAGTGGTTAATTAGGGACTGAATCATTATCTCTCCAGTGTTTAGGAATTTGAAAAAAATGCTTGTACATCATTAGCAGGACTTTATCCGAAAGCATACCGTTAACAATTTGAGTATTTGGTTTTTGTCATCCTCCCTCTGATCTTTGCCAAAACAATTGTTTGAGAAAGAAAATGAAATGGATAAATATTTTTGTGATTTTGTGATAAATGAGAAAAGATTAGTGCATATGAAAGGATTCGTTCAAAACATGCATGCTCAATTCATTAATAATACCATTAATAAACAACAATGTCTAATAGCAAGTAGTATTTAACAGAAAAGAAATTACATACGCAAAGTAATGATATGGGCTAAAGATGGCCAACATTGAGGAACTGAGTTATCCTTTTTTGATTTGCTTTTGGGCTTAGCCTTTTCCATAATTGGAGGTCGTTCTGCTCACTGGGACCGGTAGGATGATCACTTCACATGTACTTTTAGCAACTTCTTCCACAGAATTGACTGATGGTCCAGCATGATCAGGTAAAGGGTTGTTGTTGATACAAGGACCCACATGTGTAAATGAAAACACATTGGAATCAAATATAGTATGTACCTTGCTCTTGAGACTCTTGTTGTTGATACAACCCATTTAAAAGTCAAGCATCAACTTTGCAACAACTCAGAACACGTTAAGGGTTTAAAGCAAAACTGAGAACAGTAGAATCATCATGGGTGCGTGGCATAAAAAATGACCAATATGTCACTCTGGTATGTTCTGCTGCATTGTTTGAGGAGCTAACTACTAGATGTGATGCAGGCATTGAAGTTTTAGATCAAGCCTTTACAATGGTACTTCCAGGTTATGATCTTCAAATTTTAACTTGTATGAATGATTTCAATTGTAACTTATTATGTTACTTATCAACTCTTTCAGAATGTTTGTGACTTGTAAAAAGGAGAAGCCATAATTATCAACTTGAATATCTGTTTAACTATTACATAAGAATGCTTTAGAGACATCAGAAGAAATCTAGTCTGATCAAAGTATGGGAATCCATCTCTCAGGGTCTCTAGATATATCCCTTTAGTCTAGAATTCTTAAAAGGTGTAGTGGAGGTTGGCCACTTTCACGCAACGTCTAGTAAATTGCGGCAAATTCTAGATGAATATGAATGTAGTTACAAGTATGATCCTTATACTTTGAAATCATTAACACTTTTGATCATATGCTCCGCGGTGGATCTTTGGAAAAAGAAAAGGATTATTATTCCAAATAGCTAGCAATGAGTCAGTTATAGCTCTAATACAAAGAACATACTTTGAGAATGACCTATTACATTTCTTGATGGTTTTCAATTTAGCTATGAGTTCACGAACTCTTGCTTTCATTTGCTAGTGAAAGTGTTTGTGCACTTTGTCCCATACTTCATAAACATGCCTGCAAGAGAGCACTCTTGATAAAATCGTTTCAGAGATGGTTGAGAGTAACCATGTGAAGAGAGTTTGATCTTGAACAATCCAAGATTCATACTCTTTTAAAACTATATTTAGAAGCCTCTCATTATCCGTTTTGAACGTGGCTGGAATCTTTGGATTCACCACAATCTTGTGAAGCTTATGTGACAAAATTACACCCTCTATTTGTTTATTCCACAAGAGAAAATTGTTTTCTTGTAATTTGATAGAGAATTTTAGTGCAAATGTATTATCAGAGTGAGAAGACATCATTGTACATGTCATTGGCCGTGAACATGCGAATCTTCTTGCATATTTCCTTGATCCACCATTGAAGCTTCGCTAAGCTTTCTCGTGTTGACTGTTGCTCTGTAACAAACTGCACCGTGTAGTGCCCAGTAACTCAAATCAATGGTGGATTCGGAGGAGTTACGATGATTATACTAGCGGAAGAAGATTTGTACTATAGTGATTGATACTATATTAGAGTTGAATGAAACATGGAGAGAGAGAGAGAGAGAGAGAGTAATCACAAGGTCTCCTTGTTTTTTGATTATGATTCATTAATTAATCACAATACATGAAGGTAACTATATATACACCATGAACACCTATTATCTGTTACTTAGAGCTGAAGTTAGTTAATATTTCTAACTAACTTTGTTACTTTAACTACCATCAATCTAACTAATTTTTCATATTTGTTCAATCACGATCTATAACTCTAATAATAACATATAATTTTTTGGCGAAATACCCCTTTTGGTCCCTTAACTATACCCCTAAGTTCATTTTGGTTCCTTAATTTTTTTTCGTGGCATTTTGGTCCTTTAAGTTTCTTAACATATCCACGTTAGTCCTCCCGTTAGTGAACCGTTAGTCAAAGTTCAAAAAAAGCTTCCAGGTGGCAGTTTGTATGATGAGGTGGGTAAATGGAGTCCAGATGGCAGTCTAAGGGATATGTGTACACATTAACACATCACATCGCTAACTGGAAATCAATTAACACTAAAAATCAATTTAAAATTTTTTCACTACACATTAACACAACAACATGAACCTATGCGCGTGCGCGCACACACACACGAAAGAGAAAGGTATATTACAGGGGGAAATTGGCAGAAAAATGTTTACAAACATTTTCACTCTCATCATAATCATCCTCATCTTTTCCATCATTTAACCTTCAACCATAGCTTCCATTAACAATAAAATCAAAACAACAAATTCAAAACCAATATTAGACCAAACAATCTCTTAATTCAATCCACACAACACAAAACATAAATTAATATGTAACAGCAATAGTTTAACAAAGACAAGTGGAAGCAGAAAAAAGAGGGGTTGCATCAAAACAAATCTGAATCTACCGTCGAAACCACCATCCGACAACCAAACGCAAAACTGCCACGAAATCCCCTCTTCGATGTCGTTTTTGCTCGACCGCCGTTGCTTTCCCTTCACCCACCGCGCGCTCGACCTTCCACTTTCGGGTTCGCATCACTAAAATATGTGGATTGGAAAATTTGGGGTTGGGTTAAATCTCTTAGATTCGTGGAAAATTGGTTTTTTGTGTTGAATAAAAGGGAGAGCAAGAAGAGAGGAAAGATATGTGAGGGAAGAAGATTGAAAATTTTGTGAGAGGAAAGATTGAAAATTGGGAAAAAACTGGAAAAAACTTGAATAACCGTGATTGAAGAAAAGAACACGTTTGAGGCAAACTCACCTGCTAGGTAGACAAAATAGACGGACGTTTGAGGCCAACTGACGGAATGGACTCCTTTATAACTTTTAGAAATTTAAAAGATCAAAATGGCACGAAAAAAAATTAAGGGAGCAAAGTGAACCAGAGGGTATAGTTAAGGGACCAAAAGAGACATTTTGCCTAATTTTTTTTATAAGCTAATATAAATAACTTATCCTTTTTTTTTCTCAATTTTGTAGTTGCATTTTAATTTTAAAAAAGGTAAATTATGGTAACCATGAAATTGGATTAGGTACTAATAATACAGTTAATGTAAATAAATTAAATTTTTTAATAATATATTTTAAAATAAAATAATATTAAAATATGATATAATATTAAACATTATTATTTTATTAAGTGAAAATATCGATATCTAATATTCACCTAAAATATAAAAAAAATAGTTTAAAAAATATTTTTATGTTTTAAAGTTAGTTTTATTAAACATTACGAATTCAACGTGTTAATTTAAATAAATTATTATTTTTAAATTTATACACCGTAATTAACTTATCATTTCTTTTTTTGGTAACAATTTCTTTTATTTTTTTATCTAATAGATATAAAAATAAATAATTATATAAAAATTATCCACTTTAATTACCTAGTCGGTATTTTGTATGTAAAAATGTCACAATCTTTTTAAAAAAGAGAAAGAATTGAGTACATTGAAACTCTGCAAATTTTTTCTTCAACTTTAAACTTTTGGTTTCTAAAGTAAAGCCGTTAAATGTATTTTTCTTAATAATTGTTCATTAAGTGTGCGTTTTAAAACTTACTAAGCCTAGCTAGTAATTTTCAAAAATAATTGATTCACTTCTTAAAAACTCTATTTTAGATTTTAAAAACTTAAAAATAAAATATTTGTTTGATAAGTCAATTTTTTTTTTTGAAAGGCAAAGCACAACATTAAATTGAAGAGAGGCATAAGAAATGCCCAATCATACACCACAATCAGTACAGTCCTAAGCTTAAAGCGCTGCCAAAGAATGACAGTAATATACCAATACTAGCCCAGACAGCAGCCTAAACATACTAAGTATTCAACACCAGATTTGAAAAAATACAACAGAACATACCAACACCCAATACCACCCTACCAGACCTCCCTTTATTAAGGCCAACAACTATCAGCAACACCAATTCCTCCAGATTGACAAAATTAGCACATGCCGCCTAAACCGAACGAACACATCCTTGAGGAACATATCTCCACACTACTGAACACACCGATACACCCTATACGCTGAGAACATATCGATAAACCAAACTGGCAGCTACCCACAGAAAATCTCCAAACTCTCCCCACTATTTCCAGAATAAGAACCATAGCTGCAGAGACACCGAAACTAATTGGTCCCTAAACACTCCATTGGATACGAGATCCATTGCGATAGCTCGAAGTTAAAACCGGTATTCTTAGCCTTAAGCCACCACCAAGACAGAACCTGTATCTCTTCAATATACCCTGGGATATCGTTCTCCGTCGGTCTAAAAACCTTGTCGTTCCTCTTTTTCCATATGGACCAGATGCAAGCAAACCAGATTACAGTCAGGCCATCTCTCATAATTCTGTCTCCACTGCATAAGCCTGCAAAATGAACAAAATTATGCAGAGCAGAATTGTGAGGAACATAAGAAAAGTTGAGCCAACCTAGGACCTCGCTCCATGCCGACACAGCTGCAGGGCATTCGAAGAAAATGTGGTCAACATCTTCTTTATTCCCGCGGCATAACGGACATGAATTTTGAGATTCGGCTAGGATGCCTCTTCTAACTAGGTTATCTCTACTGGGTATTCTGTTCTGACAAATTCTCCACACCAAGACCGAGACTTTTAGCGGAACAACTTTACTCCACACTTTCGCCAATTCCTTATTCTCACCAATTTGAGATACCAGCCCCTTCATGATCATTGTATACGCTTCTCTAACCGAATACGAATCCTTATGCCACGTCCACTTGTCTATAACACCATCCCTCATCACGATACTGTTAATCTTATCTTTGATTTCCTTCTCACCCTTAGCGTTTTCCTCGCTTAACACACACTCCCAATTTCCGTCCCACAATGAGCCACTGCTATCGCTCTTAACCGCTTCACTAACTGTTATATCTTTCTCTGCTGCCACCCTGTACAATTCTGGATAAGCTGCCATAAGACTACCCCCAACCAGCCAGGGATCTTCCCAAAAGGAAGTGTCTGCACCATTACCAACTTCTCGAAATAGGTTATCATCAAACCAGTTTGCTTTAATCCTCCCTTCCTCCTGATTTGCAATAATGGAGGGTGTTTTCAATAATGGCAAAAATGTAAATTACAACAATTGCTATTCTAATTAAACTTATTTTCCAATTTGATACTCAACAAATGAAAGCGCTCTCTTCTATTCTCTCACGCTAAACCCTGCATGCGATTCTTTTCACACAAAAAAAAACCTGCATGCGATTTTGATTTCTTTGGTAAGTTTTAATTCTCTTTTTTTCATCCATGATTTATTTATTTATTTTGGATTTCTTAGATTTGGGGGTTCTATGGGAGAGATCGAGCATGAATATCGTTTTTCTTTTCTTTTGTATTTGCTTTTAGGTGATTTTAACTTATTTTCTTCTGCTCATTGGTATTCAGTGATGAGATTTTGAGATTATTTTAGAGTTAATAAGATGTGACTGTGCCATTAATTTTGTCATACAAAAATTAGGGTTTAATGTAGACTAGAGTATGTTAGATTTTTCCTTTTAAATACTGTGTTGCTTTCAACTTTTATTTACATTAACATCTCAAAATTTCCAAAGAGAATAAACAACTGATTTTCTTAGCAAAAAGAAGAGAAACCTTTATGCAATGGTGACTTTTTTTATATTTGATTGTTTACATATCTTTATGAGTGAATATTGAATTATAGGCATAAAGAAGGATTGCAGACTTTTGATACTATGTTATTTAAAATATTTGATAAATGTGTTTCACTTGTCATCAATAAACTATTATTAATAATAGAATTCTTGTTTTATTTGTTTTATACCTCTGGCATTTATAGGGTCAACAACTTAGAAAGAACTATTAATTTTATCTTAGTTTCTAGAAGTTGGAAAATAGAATTTGTTGCATAACAAATTCTGTCATGAACAGACATGTTACTTGAACTTGCTTGGCATATTTGATTCCATATTAGATGGCATAATTATTTATGTATTAGATTTGACTAGTCTCTAAGATTCTTTTGTTAGATAGTACATGGTAGTGCATAACCCTTCACAAGATGACTATATCTTATTTTTACATGCCATATTACATGCGATTCATTGTTCATTCTGTTTAATCTCACTTATGTTTTCTTTAATTCTTGTTAATGACTATACAAGACTCTATTCTATTTTTCCTAAGTTAATGCTTATTTCGATGATAGATGGCAACTAATGTGCACCCTTTCAGAATCTTTATGACCAACTGAAGATGGCAAATCAGGACGAACATAATGAAACTAGGAATATGAATGCATTTTATGCATCTCTTGAATCATCAGAGACAACTTCTCCATCACATCTAGTACCTTTTAGGCCTAGTGAAAAAATCAAGAAAGCAATTCAAAGTCTCCAAGATTTATTCTCAAAAGATTTCTCTCTTTTGTTGCATCCAGGGCGTTCTATAGAGATAAAAGATATACTCAAATACCTCCTCACATTTCCACAAAATGAAGAATTTTGTTCGACTACAAAAATAGAAATAAACAAAATGTTACAATGTTTTGAACGATGGAGTTTGGAGTATCACAATGCATTAGGTCTTTCAGCAAATGCAGAAAAAGAACTATCAAAAGCAAGTGAAGTGATGAATGATCTTGAAACTAATGTTAAAGAGTTCCATGAGACGGAGAAGGAGGAGACGTGTTTGTGCAATAAATTGGTTATCTTGGAGGAAAGGAAGAGAAAGCTTGAAGAAGAAATCAAAATGGTTAATGTTGAGATTGAAAAATCTAAAAGAAAAAGAGATGATGTTGGTAGGAGAAAAATGGAACTGTATGAGAGAGGAAGAGAAGTGAAAGCCAAAAGGGATGAATTCATGATAAATGTTCCAAGGCTGAAGACTGAGCAACAATTGGCAACAATAACTCGAACTAATATTGAAGCAGAGTGGGTCAAGCTTCGACAAAAATTCACGTTGCTTGTCGCTAGTTCCTCCATGTTGTCTTCTTCTCCTTCTAGTACCTCAACTTCCACATCGTCTTTGCAATGACCATCATCGCATACTTACTCATGATGTCATTCTTCACACTGTGCATCTTTTTCACCATCTCGATTATGCATTCATGCAGATTCTGCATTCATTCATGACCGTTATCTTGAACAATCCATGAAAAGGAAGTTTTTAATTTTTATTTTATTAATCAAAATATTGAACTTCAATGTAAACTATGCAATATATTTACTGGTATATTATTGTTGCTGCTGCTTGAACTTAAGGTTTGTTTGACTGCAGAGGAATGAGTGGACTAAATGCAATATATTTACCTATGCAAACTATGCAATATATTTACCTATTGTACTCTTATACAATAGTTTCTTTTTTCCTATCAATATTTTTATTGTTAAAACTTGATCTTAACTTGAATGAGTGGACTAAATGAATTGGCTACTGAATCTATAAAATAAAATTGTCTTTAAAATGAAAGTCTTCCTAACAAAAAGAGGGAAAGTCACGTTGTTAAAGTACCCTAAATATTATTTATGCAATATTTTATTTATTGTTTCAGCTGAGAGGCCTCTAAATAAAAGAAGGAAAGTAATGTTTAATGTAATTTGACCTCGTAATGAAAGGGAGAGTCATATTGTCAACGCACCCTGAACAAGTATTTAAAGGAAACAATTTTTTATTTACAATAATAAAACAAACAATAACAGTATTTGGTCTAACACCAAATAAAGTCGTTACAAGTGTTTATAATTAAAAAATTAACCTTTTTAACTAGTTCGAATAATCATCACACAAATAGATATCTATACTCAACAAAATCTATGTGGGATTTATATTGTTATTACACGATACACTTGCATACTTGCAATCTTATATTAGAGCATTTCCTCCTAATGCCTCACAATTCATCTTAAACACCTTAAGTTAAAGCAACAAGAAAATGCTTCAATTGTAATCTCGCGAATATGGCAAAATGGAAAAAGGTAGATTCTAAGTTTTCTTGAGTTACACTCCACAAACATAATGACCGGGCTTATACTCTTTGGGTGCTTCAGCTTCATATTATAATTAGAACTTTGTCAATAGGATACACATACTTTATGGATAGTTTGATCTCAAAAGAAGATGAAAAGAGGGGTGAGGAGGGGTATGGCAGATCTTGGATTGTGCTTTGCATCCATTGATTTTTTTCATCTCTAAATCATGTTTTTTTCTTCATATTCGGGATAACATCTAATTATGGGAGCATAATCCACTACTTCTATGGAAAAATAAAGAAGACATGTAAGCTCAGTAAAAGGAGCAACATAATGTTGAGCACAAGATGAAGGACCCGGCTTTTAAAACCTAGAGGTGAAGCTTGCAAAGTCCAATGTCAAGAATGAGGTGAACAAGTAAAATAAGTTTAAGATAAATGCAAAAAGAGTCTTTTGAAAATGTTGAGGTGGAAGTCATTGATCTCTACATGAATGTTAAAGAGTTTGAGGCTTCCATGGTTGCACCACATAAGAAGGTGGAGACCTTGAAGTTCACTAACTTATCTTTAAATGGTAAGGTGACTGAGTTGGAAATCAATATTGAATGACAATTCAACGAGGTTTTTTTTGAAGTTGTTGCTCACATCCAAAAAGTTTTCCACTCATGCAACTGACATTTTTGAGGTTATTATGAATAAGTAGACAAGGATAACATGCTGGTCGGGGCTAATCATGAATAAGATGCAAAAGGAAGATAATAACCGTTTTTGAAGTTGAAGTCGTTTCTATGGATGGGGACGATGACATGTGTTGAAATGAAGAGTTTAAAGGTGATCAAACATCTTAGAAACATGTGTCATAATTTGTCAGTGGTATCCTAAAAGAGCTACCAAAGGTCAAGAATGAAGGAAACTTTGATGTGAAAGACAATGTTGGATAAGGGAGCTCAGATGTGGTAAAAGGTTGATTCTAAGATGAGGGAAGGGGTTCATAGGGTTTCAACACTAGTACTGGGTAAAAAAAATCACAATGTAGTAATTACATTTTTATTGTTTTCATAGGTTGTATTTTAAGCTGAAAAGGGTTCCAAAGATTATTATGAGATTTGTTTCTTAAAATAATAACAAAAATAAAATATGAAGATATCATTGATAGAGAGATTTGGAGTTTGATTGAAATTTCTATAATTACATACATATTATCAATTATACACATTTTAGCTATCCATTCATATTTCAACCTATTGCTCACCGACGTTATCCATGTCTAAAGTAATGTTGTGATATAGATCTTATTTTTTATTCGATGATCTCTCAACCTAATAAGCAACACAATAGTACTAAATTTCAATAAATATGTAAACACTAAATCTAAATCTATCTGCTTTTGATAAATAATTACGCAAGTCTAAACCGAAATATCACTTCTTAGTGACAATCTAAGTTCATAAATTATGATATACACATTCAAATTATATTTAGACATTGTGAGATATTGGATCGAACTCTAGTTTTAGCATGCCGTCTAAGTCCGCTCACATGCTGTTGTCGAAGACCTACATTCTGTAGTCGAATTGTGTTCTAGTATGTAGGAGATCGAATTAGGCATTGTGTTATAGATCCAATTGTTTAAGTTAGCTTGTACCCTAAGTTAGCTTGTAATGGGTAATTGTCAAAAAACCCATTAGTTTAGTATTTTAGGTTTATTATAAATAGCATACTAGTCTCTCTTCTTAAGGAGTGACAAAACCATATTAGGTTGAGAGAGGTTAATTGTTGGTATTCACTTGTACTCTTTGAACCCAATTGAGAAAGTGAATAGTAAAACAGATTTAACCAATTCTCTATTCTTCTTCATCTTTTCTCTTCCTTTGCGAACCCTAATAGGGTTTCGTTTGTTTGTTCAAGTTTTTCCTTCTTTTCTACCCTTGTGGATTTCTTGGTGTTCCAGAAACCAAATATACTTTGTTATTCCGGTAACGTTTTTTCACAACAAATTGGTGCGGTGAGCGTGGAGAAGATGTCTTCAACATGTTATGAGATTGAAAAGTTCACCGGAGTGAACGATTTCAGTCTGTGGCGCTTGAAGATGAAAGCCCTACTAGTTCAGCAAGGTTTTTTGGAAGCGTTGAAAGGAGAGGCAGCCATGGATGCTGCGTTAACGGTAAAAGAAAAGACGACCATGATAGAGAAAACCCACAGCGCAATATTGTTGAGCCTTGGTGATAAGATTCTTCGACAGGTATCAAAGGAGACTACGACATCGGGGTTATAGTTGAAACTTGAAAGTTTGTAAGTGACCAAATCTCTGGTGAATCGACTCTACCTGAAGCAAGCTTTGTATTCATTCAAGATGAGTGAAGACAAAGTTTTGGTTGAGCAGTTGGATATGTTCAACAATCTTATTCTTGATCTTGAAAATATTGATGTGAAGATCGATGACGAAGATCAAGCACTGTTGCTGTTGTGTGCTTTGCATCCAATGATTTTTCTTCATCTCTAAATAATGTTTTTTTCTTCATATTCGGGATAACATCTAATTATGGGAGCATGTGATCCACTACTCCTATGGAAAAATAAAGAAGACATGTAAGCTCAGCTAAAGGAGCAACATAATGTTGAGCACAAGATGAAGGACCTGGCTTTTAAAACCTAGAGGTGAAGCTTGCAAAGTCCAATGTCAAGAATGAGGTGAACAAGTAAAATAAGCTTAAGATAAATGCAAAAAGAGTCTTTTGAAAATGTTGAGGTGGAAGTTATTGATCTCTACATGAATGTTGAAGAGTTTGAGGCTTCCATGGTTGCACCACATAAGAAGGTGGAGACCTTGAAGTTCACTAACTTATCTTTAAATGGTAAGGTGACTGAGTTGGAAATCAATATTGAATGACAATTCAACGAGGTTTTTTTTGAAGTTGTTGTTCACATCCAAAAAGTTTTCCACTCATGCAACTGACATTTTTGAGGTTATTATGAATAAGTAGACAAGGATAACATGCTGGTCGGGGCTAATCATGAATAAGATGCAAAAGGAAGATAATAACTGTTTTTGAAGTTGAAGTCGTTTCTATGGATGGGGACGATGACATGTGTTGAAATGAAGAGTTTAAAGGTGATCAAACATCTTAGAAACATGTGTCATAATTTGTCAGTGGTATCCTAAAAGAGCTACCAAAGGTCAAGAATGAAGGAAACTCTGATGTGAAAGACAATGTTGGATAAGGGAGCTCAGATGTGGTAAAAGGTTGATGCTAAGATGAGGGAAGGGGTTCATAGGGTTTCAACACTAGTACTGGGTCAAAAAAATCACAATGTAGTAATTACATTTTTATTGTTTTCATAGGTTGTATTTTAAGCTGAAAAGGGTTCCAAAGATTATTGTGAGATTTGTTTCTTAAAATAATAGCAAAAATAAAATATGAAGATATCATTGATAGAGAGATTTGGAGTTTGATTGAAATTTCTATAATTACATACATATTATCAATTATACACATTTTAGCTATCCATTCATATTTCAACCTATTGCTCACCGACGTTATCCATGTCTAAAGTAATGTTGTGATATAGATCTTATTTTTTATTCGATGATCTCTCAACCTAATAAGCAACACAATAGTACTAAATTTCAATAAATATGTAAACACTAAATCTAAATCTATCTGCTTTTGATAAATAATTACGCAAGTCTAAACCGAAATATCACTTCTTAGTGACAATCTAAGTTCATAAATTATGATATACACATTCAAATTATATTTAGACATTGTGAGATATTGGATCGAACTCTAGTTTTAGCATGCCGTCTAAGTCCGCTCACATGCTGTTGTCGAAGACCTACATGCTGTAGTCGAATTGTGTTCTAGTATGTAGGAGATCGAATTAGGCATTGTGTTATAGATCCAATTGTTTAAGTTAGCTTGTACCCTAAGTTAGCTTGTAATGGGTAATTGTCAAAAAACCCATTAGTTTAGTATTTTAGGTTTATTATAAATAGCATACTAGTCTCTCTTCTTAAGGAGTGACAAAACCATATTAGGTTGAGAGAGGTTAATTGTTGGTATTCACTTGTACTCTTTGAACCCAATTGAGAAAGTGAATAGTAAAACAGATTTAACCAATTCTCTATTCTTCTTCATCTTTTCTCTTCCTTTGCGAACCCTTATAGGGTTTCGTTTGTTTGTTCAAGTTTTTCCTTCTTTTCTACCCTTGTGGATTTCTTGGTGTTCCAGAAACCAAATATACTTTGTTATTCCGGTAACGTTTTTTCACAACAAATTGGTGCGGTGAGCGTGGAGAAGATGTCTTCAACATGTTATGAGATTGAAAAGTTCACCGGAGTGAACGATTTCAGTCTGTGGCGCTTGAAGATGAAAGCCCTACTAGTTCAGCAGGGTTTTTTGGAAGCGTTGAAAGGAGAGGCAGCCATGGATGCTGCGTTAACGGTAAAAGAAAAGACGACCATGATAGAGAAAACCCACAGCGCAATATTGTTGAGCCTTGGTGATAAGATTCTTCGACAGGTATCAAAGGAGACTACGACATCGGGGTTATAGTTGAAACTTGAAAGTTTGTACATGACCAAATCTCTGGTGAATCGACTCTACCTGAAGCAAGCTTTGTATTCATTCAAGATGAGTGAAGACAAAGTTTTGGTTGAGCAGTTGGATATGTTCAACAATCTTATTCTTGATCTTGAAAATATTGATGTGAAGATCGATGACGAAGATCAAGCACTGTTGCTGTTGTGTGCTTTGCATCCAATGATTTTTCTTCATCTCTAAATAATGTTTTTTTCTTCATATTCGAGATAACATCTAATTATGGGAGCATGTGATCCACTACTCCTATGGAAAAATAAAGAAGACATGTAAGCTCAGCTAAAGGAGCAACATAATGTTGAGCACAAGATGAAGGACCTGGCTTTTAAAACCTAGAGGTGAAGCTTGCAAAGTCCAATGTCAAGAATGAGGTGAACAAGTAAAATAAGCTTAAGATAAATGCAAAAAGAGTCTTTTGAAAATGTTGAGGTGGAAGTCATTGATCTCTACATGAATGTTGAAGAGTTTGAGGCTTCCATGGTTGCACCACATAAGAAGGTGGAGACCTTGAAGTTCACTAACTTATCTTTAAATGGTAAGGTGACTGAGTTGGAAATCAATATTGAATGACAATTCAACGAGGTTTTTTTTGAAGTTGCTGTTCACATCCAAAAAGTTTTCCACTCATGCAACTGACATTTTTGAGGTTATTATGAATAAGTAGACAAGGATAACATGCTGGTCAGGGCTAATCATGAATAAGATGCAAAAGGAAGATAATAACTATTTTTGAAGTTGAAGTCGTTTCTATGGATGGGGACGATGACATGTGTTGAAATGAAGAGTTTAAAGGTGATCAAACATCTTAGAAACATGTGTCATAATTTGTCAGTGGTATCCTAAAAGAGCTACCAAAGGTCAAGAATGAAGGAAACTCTGATGTGAAAGACAATGTTGGATAAGGGAGCTCAGATGTGGTAAAAGGTTGATGCTAAGATGAGGGAAGGGGTTCATAGGGTTTCAACACTAGTACTGGGTCAAAAAAATCACAATGTAGTAATTACATTTTTATTGTTTTCATAGGTTGTATTTTAAGCTGAAAAGGGTTCCAAAGATTATTGTGAGATTTGTTTCTTAAAATAATAGCAAAAATAAAATATGAAGATATCATTGATAGAGAGATTTGGAGTTTGATTGAAATTTCTATAATTACATACATATTATCAATTATACACATTTTAGCTATCCATTCATATTTCAACCTATTGCTCACCGACGTTATCCATGTCTAAAGTAATGTTGTGATATAGATCTTATTTTTTATTCGATGATCTCTCAACCTAATAAGCAACACAATAGTACTAAATTTCAATAAATATGTAAACACTAAATCTAAATCTATCTGCTTTTGATAAATAATTACGCAAGTCTAAACCGAAATATCACTTCTTAGTGATAATCTAAGTTCATAAATTATGATATACACATTCAAATTATATTTAGACATTGTGAGATATTGGATCGAACTCTAGTTTTAGCATGCCGTCTAAGTCCGCTCACATGCTGTTGTCGAAGACCTACATGCTGTAGTCGAATTGTGTTCTAGTATGTAGGAGATCGAATTAGGCATTGTGTTATAGATCCAATTGTTTAAGTTAGCTTGTACCCTAAGTTAGCTTGTAATGGGTAATAGTCAAAAAACCCATTAGTTTAGTATTTTAGGTTTATTATAAATAGCATACTAGTCTCTCTTCTTAAGGAGTGACAAAACCATATTAGGTTGAGAGAGGTTAATTGTTGGTATTCACTTGTACTCTTTGAACCCAATTGAGAAAGTGAATAGTAAAACAGATTTAACCAATTCTCTATTCTTCTTCATCTTTTCTCTTCCTTTGCGAACCCTAATAGGGTTTTGTTTGTTTGTTCAAGTTTTTCCTTCTTTTCTACCCTTGTGGATTTCTTGGTGTTCCAGAAACCAAATATACTTTGTTATTCCGGTATCGTTTTTCACAACAAATTGGTGCGGTGAGCGTGTAGAAGATGTCTTCAACATGTTATGAGATTGAAAAGTTCACCGGAGTGAACGATTTCAGTCTGTGGCGCTTGAAGATGAAAGCCCTACTAGTTTAGCAGGGTTGTTTGGAAGCGTTGAAAGGAGAGGCAGCCATGGATGCTGCGTTAACGGTAAAAGAAAAGACGACCATGATAGAGAAAACCCACAGCGCAATATTGTTGAGCCTTGGTGATAAGATTCTTCGACAGGTATCAAAGGAGACTACGACATCGGGGTTATAGTTGAAACTTGAAAGTTTGTACATGACCAAATCTCTGGTGAATCGACTCTACCTGAAGCAAGCTTTGTATTCATTCAAGATGAGTGAAGACAAAGTTTTGGTTGAGCAGTTGGATATGTTCAACAATCTTATTCTTGATCTTGAAAATATTGATGTGAAGATCGATGACGAAGATCAAGCACTGTTGTTGTTGTGTGCTTTGCATCCAATGATTTTTCTTCATCTCTAAATAATGTTTTTTTCTTCATATTCGGGATAACATCTAATTATGGGAGCATGTGATCCACTACTCCTATGGAAAAATAAAGAAGACATGTAAGCTCAGCTAAAGGAGCAACATAATGTTGAGCACAAGATGAAGGACCTGGCTTTTAAAACCTAGAGGTGAAGCTTGCAAAGTCCAATGTCAAGAATGAGGTGAACAAGTAAAATAAGCTTAAGATAAATGCAAAAAGAGTCTTTTGAAAATGTTGAGGTGGAAGTCATTGATCTCTACATGAATGTTGAAGAGTTTGAGGCTTCCATGGTTGCACCACATAAGAAGGTGGAGACCTTGAAGTTCACTAACTTATCTTTAAATGGTAAGGTGGCTGAGTTGGAAATCAATATTGAATGACAATTCAACGAGGTTTTTTTTGAAGTTGTTGTTCACATCCAAAAAGTTTTCCACTCATGCAACTGACATTTTTGAGGTTATTATGAATAAGTAGACAAGGATAACATGCTGGTCGGGGCTAATCATGAATAAGATGCAAAAGGAAGATAATAACTGTTTTTGAAGTTGAAGTCGTTTCTATGGATGGGGACGATGACATGTGTTGAAATGAAGAGTTTAAAGGTGATCAAACATCTTAGAAACATGTGTCATAATTTGTCAGTGGTATCCTAAAAGAGCTACCAAAGGTCAAGAATGAAGGAAACTCTGATGTGAAAGACAATGTTGGATAAGGGAGCTCAGATGTGGTAAAAGGTTGATGCTAAGATGAGGGAAGGGGTTCATAGGGTTTCAACACTAGTACTGGGTCAAAAAAATCACAATGTAGTAATTACATTTTTATTGTTTTCATAGGTTGTATTTTAAGCTGAAAAGGGTTCCAAAGATTATTGTGAGATTTGTTTCTTAAAATAATAGCAAAAATAAAATATGAAGATATCATTGATAGAGAGATTTGGAGTTTGATTGAAATTTCTATAATTACATACATATTATCAATTATACACATTTTAGCTATCCATTCATATTTCAACCTATTGCTCACCGACGTTATCCATGTCTAAAGTAATGTTGTGATATAGATCTTATTTTTTATTCGATGATCTCTCAACCTAATAAGCAACACAATAGTACTAAATTTCAATAAATATGTAAGCACTAAATCTAAATCTATCTGCTTTTGATAAATAATTACGCAAGTCTAAACCGAAATATCACTTCTTAGTGACAATCTAAGTTCATAAATTATGATATACACATTTAAATTATAATTAGACATTGTGAGATATTGGATCGAACTCTAGTTTTAGCATGCCGTCTAAGTCCGCTCACATGCTGTTGTCGAAGACCTACATGCTGTAGTCGAATTGTGTTCTAGTATGTAGGAGATCGAATTAGGCATTGTGTTATAGATCCAATTGTTTAAGTTAGCTTGTACCCTAAGTTAGCTTGTAATGGGTAATTGTCAAAAAACCCATTAGTTTAGTATTTTAGGTTTATTATAAATAGCATACTAGTCTCTCTTCTTAAGGAGTGACAAAACCATATTAGGTTGAGAGAGGTTAATTGTTGGTATTCACTTGTACTCTTTGAACCCAATTGAGAAAGTGAATAGTAAAACAGATTTAACCAATTCTCTATTCTTCTTCATCTTTTCTCTTCCTTTGCGAACCCTAATAGGGTTTCGTTTGTTTGTTCAAGTTTTTCCTTCTTTTCTACCCTTGTGGATTTCTTGGTGTTCCAGAAACCAAATATACTTTGTTATTCCGGTATCGTTTTTCACAACAAATTGGTGCGGTGAGCGTGGAGAAGATGTCTTCAACATGTTATGAGATTGAAAAGTTCACCGGAGTGAACGATTTCAGTCTGTGGCGCTTGAAGATGAAAGCCCTACTAGTTCAGCAGGGTTGTTTGGAAGCGTTGAAAGGAGAGGCAGCCATGGATGATGCGTTAACGGTAAAAGAAAAGACGACCATGATAGAGAAAACCTACAGCGCAATATTGTTGAGCCTTGGTGATAAGATTCTTCGACAGGTATCAAAGGAGACTACGACATCGGGGTTATAGTTGAAACTTGAAAGTTTGTACATGACCAAATCTCTGGTGAATCGACTCTACCTGAAGCAAGCTTTGTATTCATTCAAGATGAGTGAAGACATAGTTTTGGCTGAGCAGTTGTGAAATTCTAGTACCAGACGTGTGATGTTAAGGTGCGATGTCACAACAACACACTCTGCAATGGACAGCAATAACAGAACAAAATAACACAAGAAATTGTTCACCCAGTTCGGTCTAACTACCTACGTCTCGGGGCTACCAAGCCAGGGATGAAATTCACTACTTGTAGATATAATTTACAGACTCAACAACCCGTTGACAATCTACTAAAATTATACTCTACTAGTGACTTTCTACCTAAGAAACCACTTAGATATGAGAACACTACTCAATCCCTAAAACATTCAAAGAACAACCTCTTTGAGAATCCTTGATCTTGCTTCCTAGCTTCGATCAAACAACAACTCTCTATTGCTTCACAGCTTCTAGAGAGGACAGAAACACAACACCTATTCAAACCCTGGAATAGTGTAAATACAAGCACTCTAAACAAACTCTAGACACTAAGCCTCCAGCTCCTGATCTTCTGATTGTTTTCTGTACTTTCTCCTGTGGTCTTGTGCGCTTTATATAGCTCTTGAATTGGGCTTGGACTTGTCACAATATTTGATCAGATTTGTTAATTAAAACTGAATCTTCAAAACAGATTTTATCCCCAAAATCTTTTTAAATCTTCAACCTTTTAATTCTCCAACAGATCTGCAATCAAATCTCCCATGTAACAGAAAATATCTATCCCAAGATATTCTCATCCAATGAGTCAACCACTCTCCACAATTCCAGCTAACACGCGTATCCTAATAACAACTCCTGCTGTTATTAATTCTGCAGGTCTGATGTTACAACATCACCTGTGTGACATCAGACATCCAACTTCAGCACTTAACTACTTAACACAGCCCAGTGTTACGACTTCAATGTTACAACATCAGTACCTTGACATCAACATTGAATAACCTTTGTTTTACCAAAATTCCAGCCAATCCAGGAACTATCAATCTCCCCCTTTGGCTAATTTTGGCTAAAACAATCTCTGCACTCTGCAAACAACTTCTGCACTCTGCACCTTCAGAGATTTCAGCAGCGGAATAAACTTCAGAAATTGAAACTCCATCAGCAGCAGTTTGACAATACTCATAGTCTTCGTCACTTGATCTGCTGCAGCACCATCTTCATTATTGACAACAGCCAATTGGTGCTCCCCCTCAACAATATGAACCAGCATCACAGCTATTCAGTAGCTCACAATGTGCAGCTTCTCCCCCTAGATATCTGCTTTGCTGCACCCTGCACTCTTCACTTGTTATGAACACTTCACTAGCAGCTCCACAACTATGCTGTATACTCCCCCTCAACAGCTGCATCAACTCTTTTTCAACTAAACACCTTTTAAGCAGCTACAAACTATCTCCCCCTTAATCTCTGCATCACATTAGCAACATATGGCAAAAATCCTCTCTTGGCTATCTTGGCTATTTTCTCCCCCTTTTTAGCCACAATTAGGCAAACTTCAATTAAAAACCTTATTGACTAAAGTCAGTGTACCCTAGCTCTCATTGTTAGCCTCTCAGTTAGTAAACAGGCACAACAAATCATAGAACAAAAATAGGTGCTTAGCACAATATTCAAATTACATAAGACAAGCACATTAAGTGCCAAAAGAACAACAAAACAAAGAAACTAAACTACTAACTAAGCTGAGAATTAAAAGCTGTTTAATCATCTGAGCTGATCTCCTCACTTTCTCCTTCATCACCAGGTCCTTCATCATCCTTGCTTGCGTTGACTGCTCCACATTCCTTTGCTGCCATTTTCAGAGTCATGACAAGTCTTTCAAATTTCTGTTTCCTTTCAGTACTAACTTTGATGACTTCATCCAACTCCTTGCAAGCCTCCTCCAGTTCTGTAATCAATCCTGTCTTGGCTGGCTGTTGTTGTGATGTTGAAGCAGATGTCTTGACATTGTCAGAACCATGTTTCACTTCAACCAATTTGGAATGGACTGACAAGGCAGGCTTCCTAGTGCATGCAACATCTGAATGCTGTAGAATTTCAGGATGTTGAGACACAATAATCCCACAAATGAGAGAGGGAAAAACAATGGGCATATTCACAGCATTTGTAGCAGCAATCTTAACAGTGTGATCAAAGATGTAGGAACCATAGTCAATTGTTTGCTTTGTCCCAACTGCATAGATGATCTTCCCCAGTTCAACAGAAATTGTGGTCTTGTGACTAGTAGGAACCCAGTTGACAGCACCAATTCTGTGCAGAATGGCATACTTGATACTCAACAACCTGGTTGACAGCTTTCCTTTTTCTGGCCAAACATCTACCTGACCACCAGTGATTTCTTTACATATCACATTGTTGGAGACTTCCAATACTTCACATTCTTCCTCACTTCTTCCTAAGTAGGCATTGATCACTTTAGGTGAGAACCATACACATTTGCCTCTGATGGTAACTCTTCTGAAGGCTCGGCTCTTGCTGTTGTTTATAGATTCAGAGACATTACCTATGAATTCTCTGACCAGCCCATCATAACAACTGGTAAACCCTGTCACAGTCCTCATAAGACCAGCACACTCAATAAGGTCAATGATTTCAGAGTCTTCTGCAGCTACCTCTCTTTCCAGTGCAATCTTTCGTTGAGGCACATAGTTCCACATGGATGCACAGTGATTAGGCACTTGATTATCAGCTGGGTAGATGTCTTGAGCATCAGTCTCAGACTCTGACTCTTCCCTGATTCTCCTCTTCTTGCCCTCCTTGTCAACTTTGTTCCACGATTTTGGAGAGTCTTTACTTGAGACCCTTTTCTTGTCCTTCCTTCTTCCAATCTTCTCATTGTCAGATGAGTCTTGAATCTCAATGACCTCGACCTGATCCTTCCCTTTACCCTTGTGACTAGCTTTCCTAGGGGATGATGTTCTGACATCACCATTGACATCGGGATCTTCACTATTATCTTTTTGAAGATCTTTGTCCTCTCCTTGAGTGTCGACCTTTTCAGCAGCCATTTGCCTTAAAGGGACAGAAATCCCTTTCACTCGTATCCCCTTCTCCAGGATTTTGGTGGCAAGCTGTTCCAACTCTAAGTCTACATTAAACTTCTCTTCAACAGCTTGAGATGATGACGTCCCGTCTTCAGTTTTATTCGTGATTGAGGGTTTAGGGTTACCTGACTCGGGAGGAGCAGCAGAAATGTATTCTTCATTGCCGAGGACGTTTTCAGAGGAAACCCTAGTTCGTCCCTGCTCAGAGTTTTTGGTAGACATCGTTCCTTTGAAGCAGACCAGATTTGGATCAAAACTCTCTATTTTGTTGTGATTTAGGGAGATGAGGAGTTGTGATGAGATTGCTTTGGAAGGTCTTGATGTGGTATTAATATGGTAAGGCGCCTGAGTTTTAGCCCAATCACTAATGTTTTCCCTCCACAAACACTTTCCTTTTAAAAATTTAAAATGATTTACCCCAGAGCTCATCAATTCAATTTGACCTTTCAGTGTCCCTTCATACTTGATTTCCCGGCCTAATGTTAAAACATTAACCTGAGCATCAATAGTTGAGTTTCCTATAAGAGAAATCCACCGATAGCAGTTATCCTTGGTTCTGGCACCCTTCATAACGATCTGATTATGCTCATCTGAAACCACACACTCATCCTTAGTGTAGTTTACCAGGTACCCTTCATCACACAACTGGCTTATGCTGATCAAATTTGCACTTAAGCCACTGACAAACATAACATTGTCAAGTTCAGGTCTACCATCACCTTGGACTTTCCCAACTCCTGCAATAACACCTTTTCCTCCATTGCCAAATATGACTTCATGAGAGGGACAAGGTCTAAGATCATCAAACATGGATCTACATCCAGACATGTGCTTGGAACACCCACTGTCAAAATACCATGTTCCTTCTTTATCACCCATGAGAGCCAATAAGCACTTCACCTTCTCCTTAGGTACCCATTGTTTAACAATTTTGGGTCTGTGCTCTCTCCATCTGTTTTGAGGCTGAGGATATCCATGCAGCTTGTAGCAAGAGTACTGCATATGTCCAAATCTTCCACAATAATAGCATCTCACCCTTTCATCTCTGAATCTTCTGCCATGATGAGAGTGCCTATGCTGCCATCCATGATGTGGTCTCCTCCTACCAAAACAGCCCTGCCATCTATTCTGTTGATATCTTCTCCCATAAGACGGCTGAGAATGCTTTTTCCTGGATTGTCTCCCATGATGGTGAGGCTTTCTTCTTCCGTAGACATAAGGCACATCATTGTTAAATCTAAAGCCATGACTATACCCGTTGACCTGATGTTGAGACATCTGATGTGACATTCCCTGTTTGAACCTAGCAGCTTGCATGCTCTTATGGTATTGTGGGGGCATATACTGACTAGATCTTTGTGGCTGCTTTCTCTTCTGATAAGGACCAGTCTTCTTTTCAATCCTCTTGGGTTGTGAAACATCAGCTTTCTTAGGAGTAGGATCCTGCACCTTTGGCTGATGTTGAGACAATGGTTGAGACATCTCCACCTTGGTTCCTGAAGTGCTTGCTTCAGTAGATACTTTTCCCTCAACCACAAATCCTAATCCAGTCCTGTCTCCAGCTATCCTTTCCGTCTGAAGAATCTTGTCAAGAGTGTCTGTACCACTGTTCAGCATCCTAACAGACTTGGTCATTTGATCAAGATGAGCTCTTACTAGCACCACTTCATTTTCCAGATCAGCTTTTTCATTCTCAAGCTGAGCAATCTGTTCCTTGTGACACTTGTTCTCTTGACAAATCTCAGCACTTTTCAAACACAGCTCCTGATAAGTAGATGCTAACTCCTCATAGGTTACTTACCCATCACTAGAATCATCATCAGATTCAACAATTCCTGTCAAAGCTGTAACATGCTTTGCTGACTCGCCTTCACTTTCACTATCAGAGTCAGACCAGGAAACTGTCATGCCCTTCTTCTGCTTTTTCAAGAAGGTGGGACATTCTTTCTTGACATGTCCATACCCTTCACACTCAAAGCACTGCACTCCTTTATCTTGGGCAGTTTTCTCTTCATCCTTCTTGCTGGTGTCAGAAGTCATGTTCTTGACATTAGGCCTAGTGTTATTCATTCTCTTGAATACTTTGGTGAACTGTCTTCCCAACATCACTATGGCCTGAGATAGTTCCTCTTGCGATTCAGAACTCTTTCCTTTTTCCTCTGCCTCATTTGACACCAAGGCTATACTCTTTGGTTTCTTTTCCGGCTCTTCCTCATTCAACCCCAGCTCAAATGTTTGAAGAGACCCAATGAGCTCATCTACCCTCATCTTGTTGATGTCTTGTGATTCTTCGATGGCAGTAACCTTCATCTTATACTTCTTAGGTAGGGACCTAAGTATCTTCCTCACAAGCTTTTCATCAGACATTTTTTCTCCAAGAGCACTAGATGCATTGGCCAGCTCAAGAACACTCATGTGGAAGTCGTGAATAGTCTCATCTTCCTTCATCTTTAGACTTTCAAATTTTGATGTTAAAATCTGAAGTCTTGACATTTTTACTCTAGAAGTACCTTCATGAGTGGCCTTCAAAATATCCCATGCAGCCTTAGCAGTTTCACATGAGTTGATCAACCTAAATATGTTCTTGTCAACTCCATTGAAGATAGCATTTAGGGCTTTTGAATTCCCAAGGGCAAGCTCATCTTCTTCCTTGGTCCACTCTTCTTCAGGCTTTAGCTTAGAGGTGCCTTCTTTATCCTTGCCAGCATCATCTTTCTCACACACAACTGGAGCTTCCCACTCTTTAATGACAGCCTTCCAAGCTCTGCTGTCTAATGACTTTAAGAAGGTAGTCATTCTAGGCTTCCAATACTCATAGTTTGAGTCATCCAAAATAGGGGGTCTGTTGACAAATCCTCCAACCTCTTTGTCCATCTTTACACCAGAAAGTAACTTCCCTAGATCTCACCCAGAGACAGACAGGATGCCTACTCTGATACCAATTGAAATTCTGGTACCAGACGTGTGATGTTAAGGTACGATGTCACAACAACACACTCTGCAATGGACAACAATAACAGAACAAAATAACACAAGAAATTGTTCACCCAGTTCGGTCTAACTACCTACGTCTGGGGGCTACCAAGCCAGGGATGAAATTCACTACTTGTAGATATAATTTACAGACTCAACAACCTGTTGACAATCTCCTAAACTTATACTCTACTAGTGACTTTCTACCTAAGAAACCACTTAGATATGAGAACACTACTCAATCCCTAAAACACTCAAAGAACAACCTCTTTGAGAATCATTGATCTTGCTTCCTAGCTTCGATCAAACAATAACTCTCTATTGCTTCACAGCTTCTAGAGAGGACAGAAACACAACACCTATTCAAACCCTAGAATAGTGTAAATACAAGCACTCTAAACAAACTCTAGACACTAAGCCTCCAGCTCCTGATCTTCTGATTTTTTTTCTGTACTTTCTCCTGTGGTCTTGTGCGCTTTATATAGCTCTTGAATTGGGCTTGGACTTGTCACAATATTTGATCAAATTTGTTAATTAAAACTGAATCTTCAAAACATATTTTATCCCCAAAATCTTTTTAAATCTTCAACCTTTTAATTCTCCAACAGATCTGCAATCAAATCTCCCATGTAACAGAAAATATCTATCCCAAGATATTCTCATCCAATGAGTCAACCACTCTCCACAATTCCAGCTAACACGCGTATCCTAATAACAACTCATGTTGTTATTAATTTCGCAGGTCTGATGTTACAACATCACCTGTGTGACATCAGACATCCAACTTCAGCACTTAACTACTTAACACAGTCCAGTGTTAAGACTTCAATGTTACAACATCAGCACCTTGACATCAACATTGAATAACCTTTGTTTTACCAAAATTCCAGCCAATCCAGGAACTATCAAGTTGGATATGTTCAACAATCTTATTCTTGATCTTGAAAATATTGATGTGAAGATCGATGACGAAGATCACGCACTGTTGTTGTTGTGTGCTTTGCATCCATTGATTTTTCTTCATCTCTAAATCATGTTTTTTTCTTCATATTCGGGATAACATCTAATTATGGGAGCATGTGATCCACTACTCCTATGGAAAAATAAAAAAGACATGTAAGCTCAGCTAAAGGAGCAACATAATGTTGAGCACAAGATGAAGGACCTGGCTTTTAAAACCTAGAGGTGAAGCTTGCAAAGTCCAATGTCAAGAATGAGGTGAACAAGTAAAATAAGTTTAAGATAAATGCAAAATGAGTCTTTTGAAAATGTTGAGGTGGAAGTCATTGATCTCTACATGAATGTTGAAGAGTTTGAGGCTTCCATGGTTGCACCACATAAGAAGGTGGAGACCTTGAAGTTCACTAACTTATCTTTAAATGGTAAGGTGACTGAGTTGGAAATCAATATTGAATGACAATTCAACGAGGTTTTTTTTGAAGTTGTTGTTCACATCCAAAAAGTTTTCCACTCATGCAACTGACATTTTTGAGGTTATTATGAATAAGTAGACAAGGATAACATGCTGGTCGGGGTTAATCATGAATAAGACGCAAAAGGAAGATAATAACTGTTTTTGAAGTTGAAGTCGTTTCTATGGATGGGGACGATGGCATGTGTTAAAATGAAGAGTTTAAAGGTGATCAAACATCTTAGAAACATGTGTCATAATTTGTCAGTGGTATCCTAAAAGAGCTACCAAATGTCAAGAATGAAGGAAACTCTGATGTGAAAGACAATGTTGGATAAGGGAGCTCAGATGTGGTAAAAGGTTGATGCTAAGATGAGGGAAGGGGTTCATAGGGTTTCAACACTAGTACTGGGTTAAAAAAATCACAATGTAGTAATTACATTTTTATTGTTTTCATAGGTTGTATTTTAAGCTGAAAAGGGTTCCAAAGATTATTGTGAGATTTGTTTCTTAAAATAATAACAAAAATAAAATATGAAGATATCATTGATAGAGAGATTTGGAGTTTGATTAAAATTTCTATAACTACATACATATTATCAATTATACACATTTTAGCTATCCATTCATATTTCAACCTATTGCTCACCGACGTTATCCATGTCTAAAGTAATGTTGTGATATAGATCTTATTTTTTATTCGATGATCTCTCAACCTAATAAGCAACACAATAGTACTAAATTTCAATAAATATGTAAACACTAAATCTAAATCTATCTGC
This sequence comes from Lathyrus tuberosus, assembly GCA_022829125.1. Classification (NCBI taxonomy): domain Eukaryota; kingdom Viridiplantae; phylum Streptophyta; class Magnoliopsida; order Fabales; family Fabaceae; genus Lathyrus; species Lathyrus tuberosus. Next base: position 6,297,234 of record JALAZF010000043.1, read on the forward strand.
TTTTGATAAATAATTAAGCAAGTATAAACCGAAATATCACTTCTTAGTGACAATCTAAGTTCATAAATTATGATATACACATTCAAATTATATTTAGACATTGTGAGATATTGGATCAAACTCTAGTTTTAGCATGCCGTCTAATTCTGCTTACATGCTGTTGTCGAAGACCTACATGCTGTAGTCGAATGGTGTTCTAGTATGTAGGAGATCGAATTAGGCATTGTGTTAAAGATCCAATTGTTTAAGTTAGCTTGTACCCTAAGTTAGCTTGTAATGGGTAATTGTTAAAAAGCCCATTAGTTTAGTATTTTAGGTTTATTATAAATAGCATACTAGTCTCTCTTCTTAAGGAGTGACAAAACCATATTAGGTTGAGAGAGGTTAATTGTTGGTAATCACTTGTAATCTTTGAACCCAATTGAGAAAGTGAATAGTAAAATAGATTTAACCAATCTCTATTCTTCTTCATCTTTTCTCTTCCTTTGTGAACCCTAATAGGGTTTCGTTTGATTGTTCAAGTTTTTCCTTCTTTTCTACCCTGGTGGATTTCTTGGTGTTCCAGAAACCAAATATACTTTGTTATTCCGGTATCGTTTTTTCACAACAAATTGGTGCGGTGAGCGTGGAGAAGATGTCTTCGACAAGTTATGAGATTGAAAAGTTCACCGGAGGGAACGATTTCAGTCTGTGGCGCTTGAAGATGAAAGCCCTACTAGTTCAGCAGGGTTGTTTGGAAGCGTTGAAGGGAGAGGCAGCCATGGATGCTGCGTTAATGGTAAAAGAAAAGACGACCATGATAGAGAAAACCCACAGCGCAATATTGTTGAGCCTTGGTGATAAGATTCTTCGACAGGTATCAAAGGAGACTACGGCATCGGGGTTATGGTTGAAACTTGAAAGTTTGTACATGACCAAATCTCTGGTGAATCGACTCTACCTGAAGCAAGCTTTGTATTCATTCAAGATGAGTGAAGACAAAGTTTTGGCTGAGCAGTTGGATATGTTCAACAATCTTATTCTTGATCTTGAAAATATTGATGTGAAGATCGATGACGAAGATCAAGCACTGTTGCTGTTGTGTGCTTTGCATCCATTGATTTTTCTTCATCTCTAAATCATGTTTTTTTCTTCATATTCGGGATAACATCTAATTATGGGAGCATGTGATCCACTACTCCTATGGAAAAATAAAGAAGACATGTAAGCTCAGCTAAAGGAGCAACATAATGTTGAGCACAAGATGAAGGACCTGGCTTTTAAAACCTAGAGGTGAAGCTTGCAAAGTCCAATGTCAAGAATGAGGTGAACAAGTAAAATAAGTTTAAGATAAATGCAAAAAGAGTCTTTTGAAAATGTTGAGGTGGAAGTCATTGATCTCTACATGAATGTTGAAGAGTTTGAGGCTTCCATGGTTGCACCACATAAGAAGGTGGAGACCTTGAAGTTCACTAACTTATCTTTAAATGGTAAGGTGACTGAGTTGGAAATCAATATTGAATGACAATTCAACGAGGTTTTTTTTGAAGTTGTTGTTCACATCCAAAAAGTTTTCCACTCATGCAACTGACATTTTTGAGGTTATTATGAATAAGTAGACAAGGATAACATGCTGGTCGGGGCTAATCATGAATAAGACGCAAAAGGAAGATAATAACTGTTTTTGAAGTTGAAGTCGTTTCTATGGATGGGGACGATGACATGTGTTGAAATGAAGAGTTTAAAGGTGATCAAACATCTTAGAAACATGTGTCATAATTTGTCAGTGGTATCCTAAAAGAGCTACCAAAGGTCAAGAATGAAGGAAACTCTAATGTGAAAGACAATGTTGGATAAGGGAGCTCAGATGTGGTAAAAGGTTGATGCTAAGATGAGGGAAGGGGTTCATAGGGTTTCAACACTAGTACTGGGTCAAAAAAATCTCAATGTAGTAATTACATTTTTATTGTTTTCATAGGTTGTATTTTAAGCTGAAAAGGGTTCCAAAGATTATTGTGAGATTTGTTTCTTAAAATAATAACAAAAATAAAATATGAAGATATCATTGATAGAGAGATTTGGAGTTTGATTGAAATTTCTATAACTACATACATATTATCAATTATACACATTTTAGCTATCCATTCATATTTCAACCTATTGCTCACCGACGTTATCCATGTCTAAAGTAATGTTGTGATATAGATCTTATTTTTTATTCGATGATCTCTCAACCTAATAAGCAACACAATAGTACTAAATTTCAATAAATATGTAAACACTAAATCTAAATCTATCTGCTTTTGATAAATAATTAAGCAAGTATAAACCGAAATATCACTTCTTAGTGACAATCTAAGTTCATAAATTATGATATACACATTCAAATTATATTTAGACATTGTGAGATATTGGATCAAACTCTAGTTTTAGCATGCCGTCTAATTCTGCTTACATGCTGTTGTCGAAGACCTACATGCTGTAGTCGAATGGTGTTCTAGTATGTAGGAGATCGAATTAGGCATTGTGTTAAAGATCCAATTGTTTAAGTTAGCTTGTACCCTAAGTTAGCTTGTAATGGGTAATTGTTAAAAAGCCCATTAGTTTAGTATTTTAGGTTTATTATAAATAGCATACTAGTCTCTCTTCTTAAGGAGTGACAAAACCATATTAGGTTGAGAGAGGTTAATTGTTGGTAATCACTTGTAATCTTTGAACCCAATTGAGAAAGTGAATAGTAAAATAGATTTAACCAATCTCTATTCTTCTTCATCTTTTCTCTTCCTTTGTGAACCCTAATAGGGTTTCGTTTGATTGTTCAAGTTTTTCCTTCTTTTCTACCCTGGTGGATTTCTTGGTGTTCCAGAAACCAAATATACTTTGTTATTCCGGTATCGTTTTTTCACAACAAATTGGTGCGGTGAGCGTGGAGAAGATGTCTTCGACAAGTTATGAGATTGAAAAGTTCACCGGAGGGAACGATTTCAGTCTGTGGCGCTTGAAGATGAAAGCCCTACTAGTTCAGCAGGGTTGTTTGGAAGCGTTGAAGGGAGAGGCAGCCATGGATGCTGCGTTAATGGTAAAAGAAAAGACGACCATGATAGAGAAAACCCACAGCGCAATATTGTTGAGCCTTGGTGATAAGATTCTTCGACAGGTATCAAAGGAGACTACGGCATCGGGGTTATGGTTGAAACTTGAAAGTTTGTACATGACCAAATCTCTGGTGAATCGACTCTACCTGAAGCAAGCTTTGTATTCATTCAAGATGAGTGAAGACAAAGTTTTGGCTGAGCAGTTGGATATGTTCAACAATCTTATTCTTGATCTTGAAAATATTGATGTGAAGATCGATGACGAAGATCAAGCACTGTTGCTGTTGTGTGCTTTGCATCCATTGATTTTTCTTCATCTCTAAATCATGTTTTTTTCTTCATATTCGGGATAACATCTAATTATGGGAGCATGTGATCCACTACTCCTATGGAAAAATAAAGAAGACATGTAAGCTCAGCTAAAGGAGCAACATAATGTTGAGCACAAGATGAAGGACCTGGCTTTTAAAACCTAGAGGTGAAGCTTGCAAAGTCCAATGTCAAGAATGAGGTGAACAAGTAAAATAAGTTTAAGATAAATGCAAAAAGAGTCTTTTGAAAATGTTGAGGTGGAAGTCATTGATCTCTACATGAATGTTGAAGAGTTTGAGGCTTCCATGGTTGCACCACATAAGAAGGTGGAGACCTTGAAGTTCACTAACTTATCTTTAAATGGTAAGGTGACTGAGTTGGAAATCAATATTGAATGACAATTCAACGAGGTTTTTTTTGAAGTTGTTGTTCACATCCAAAAAGTTTTCCACTCATGCAACTGACATTTTTGAGGTTATTATGAATAAGTAGACAAGGATAACATGCTGGTCGGGGCTAATCATGAATAAGACGCAAAAGGAAGATAATAACTGTTTTTGAAGTTGAAGTCGTTTCTATGGATGGGGACGATGACATGTGTTGAAATGAAGAGTTTAAAGGTGATCAAACATCTTAGAAACATGTGTCATAATTTGTCAGTGGTATCCTAAAAGAGCTACCAAAGGTCAAGAATGAAGGAAACTCTAATGTGAAAGACAATGTTGGATAAGGGAGCTCAGATGTGGTAAAAGGTTGATGCTAAGATGAGGGAAGGGGTTCATAGGGTTTCAACACTAGTACTGGGTCAAAAAAATCTCAATGTAGTAATTACATTTTTATTGTTTTCATAGGTTGTATTTTAAGCTGAAAAGGGTTCCAAAGATTATTGTGAGATTTGTTTCTTAAAATAATAACAAAAATAAAATATGAAGATATCATTGATAGAGAGATTTGGAGTTTGATTGAAATTTCTATAACTACATACATATTATCAATTATACACATTTTAGCTATCCATTCATATTTCAACCTATTGCTCACCGACGTTATCCATGTCTAAAGTAATGTTGTGATATAGATCTTATTTTTTATTCGATGATCTCTCAACCTAATAAGCAACACAATAGTACTAAATTTCAATAAATATGTAAACACTAAATCTAAATCTATCTGCTTTTGATAAATAATTAAGCAAGTATAAACCGAAATATCACTTCTTAGTGACAATCTAAGTTCATAAATTATGATATACACATTCAAATTATATTTAGACATTGTGAGATATTGGATCAAACTCTAGTTTTAGCATGCCGTCTAATTCTGCTTACATGCTGTTGTCGAAGACCTACATGCTGTAGTCGAATGGTGTTCTAGTATGTAGGAGATCGAATTAGGCATTGTGTTAAAGATCCAATTGTTTAAGTTAGCTTGTACCCTAAGTTAGCTTGTAATGGGTAATTGTTAAAAAGCCCATTAGTTTAGTATTTTAGGTTTATTATAAATAGCATACTAGTCTCTCTTCTTAAGGAGTGACAAAACCATATTAGGTTGAGAGAGGTTAATTGTTGGTAATCACTTGTAATCTTTGAACCCAATTGAGAAAGTGAATAGTAAAATAGATTTAACCAATCTCTATTCTTCTTCATCTTTTCTCTTCCTTTGTGAACCCTAATAGGGTTTCGTTTGATTGTTCAAGTTTTTCCTTCTTTTCTACCCTGGTGGATTTCTTGGTGTTCCAGAAACCAAATATACTTTGTTATTCCGGTATCGTTTTTTCACAACAAATTGGTGCGGTGAGCGTGGAGAAGATGTCTTCGACAAGTTATGAGATTGAAAAGTTCACCGGAGGGAACGATTTCAGTCTGTGGCGCTTGAAGATGAAAGCCCTACTAGTTCAGCAGGGTTGTTTGGAAGCGTTGAAGGGAGAGGCAGCCATGGATGCTGCGTTAATGGTAAAAGAAAAGACGACCATGATAGAGAAAACCCACAGCGCAATATTGTTGAGCCTTGGTGATAAGATTCTTCGACAGGTATCAAAGGAGACTACGGCATCGGGGTTATGGTTGAAACTTGAAAGTTTGTACATGACCAAATCTCTGGTGAATCGACTCTACCTGAAGCAAGCTTTGTATTCATTCAAGATGAGTGAAGACAAAGTTTTGGCTGAGCAGTTGGATATGTTCAACAATCTTATTCTTGATCTTGAAAATATTGATGTGAAGATCGATGACGAAGATCAAGCACTGTTGCTGTTGTGTGCTTTGCATCCATTGATTTTTCTTCATCTCTAAATCATGTTTTTTTCTTCATATTCGGGATAACATCTAATTATGGGAGCATGTGATCCACTACTCCTATGGAAAAATAAAGAAGACATGTAAGCTCAGCTAAAGGAGCAACATAATGTTGAGCACAAGATGAAGGACCTGGCTTTTAAAACCTAGAGGTGAAGCTTGCAAAGTCCAATGTCAAGAATGAGGTGAACAAGTAAAATAAGTTTAAGATAAATGCAAAAAGAGTCTTTTGAAAATGTTGAGGTGGAAGTCATTGATCTCTACATGAATGTTGAAGAGTTTGAGGCTTCCATGGTTGCACCACATAAGAAGGTGGAGACCTTGAAGTTCACTAACTTATCTTTAAATGGTAAGGTGACTGAGTTGGAAATCAATATTGAATGACAATTCAACGAGGTTTTTTTTGAAGTTGTTGTTCACATCCAAAAAGTTTTCCACTCATGCAACTGACATTTTTGAGGTTATTATGAATAAGTAGACAAGGATAACATGTTGGTCGGGGCTAATCATGAATAAGACGCAAAAGGAAGATAATAACTGTTTTTGAAGTTGAAGTCGTTTCTATGGATGGGGACGATGACATGTGTTGAAATGAAGAGTTTAAAGGTGATCAAACATCTTAGAAACATGTGTCATAATTTGTCAGTGGTATCCTAAAAGAGCTACCAAAGGTCAAGAATGAAGGAAACTCTAATGTGAAAGACAATGTTGGATAAGGGAGCTCAGATGTGGTAAAAGGTTGATGCTAAGATGAGGGAAGGGGTTCATAGGGTTTCAACACTAGTACTGGGTCAAAAAAATCTCAATGTAGTAATTACATTTTTATTGTTTTCATAGGTTGTATTTTAAGCTGAAAAGGGTTCCAAAGATTATTGTGAGATTTGTTTCTTAAAATAATAACAAAAATAAAATATGAAGATATCATTGATAGAGAGATTTGGAGTTTGATTGAAATTTCTATAACTACATATATATTATCAATTATACACATTTTAGCTATCCATTCATATTTCAACCTATTGCTCACCGACGTTATCCATGTCTAAAGTAATGTTGTGATATAGATCTTATTTTTTATTCGATGATCTCTCAACCGAATAAGCAACACAATAGTACTAAATTTCAATAAATATGTAAACACTAAATCTAAATCTATCTGCTTTTGATAAATAATTAAGCAAGTATAAACCGAAATATCACTTCTTAGTGACAATCTAAGTTCATAAATTATGATATACACATTCAAATTATATTTAGACATTGTGAGATATTGGATCAAACTCTAGTTTTAGCATGCCGTCTAAGTCCGCTTACATGCTGTTGTCGAAGACCTACATGCTGTAGTCGAATTGTGTTCTAGTATGTAGGAGATCGAATTAGGCATTGTGTTAAAGATCCAATTGTTTAAGTTAGCTTGTACACTAAGTTAGCTTGTAATGGGTAATTGTTAAAAAGCCCATTAGTTTAGTATTTTAGGTTTATTATAAATAACATACTAGTCTCTCTTCTTAAGGAGTGACAAAACCATATTAGGTTGAGAGAGGTTAATTGTTGGTAATCACTTGTAATCTTTGAACCCAATTGAGAAAGTGAATAGTAAAATAGATTTTACCAATTCTCTATTCTTCTTCATCTTTTCTCTTCCTTTGCGAACCCTAATAGGGTTTCGTTTGTTTGTTCAAGTTTTTCCTTCTTTTCTACCCTGGTGGATTTCTTGGTGTTCCAGAAACCAAATATACTTTGTTATTCCGGTATCGTTTTTTCACAACAAATTGGTGCGGTGAGCGTGGAGAAGATGTCTTCGACAAGTTATGAGATTGAAAAGTTCACCGGAGGGAACGATTTCAGTCTGTGGCGCTTGAAGATGAAAGCCCTACTAGTTCAGCAGGGTTGTTTGGAAGCGTTGAAGGGAGAGGCAGCCATGGATGCTGCGTTAACGGTAAAAGAAAAGACGACCATGATAGAGAAAACCCACAGTGCAATATTGTTGAGCCTTGGTGATAAGATTCTTCGACAGGTATCAAAGGAGACTACGGCATCGGGGTTATGGTTGAAACTTGAAAGTTTGTACATGACCAAATCTCTGGTGAATCGACTCTACCTGAAGCAAGCTTTGTATTCATTCAAGATGAGTGAAGACAAAGTTTTGGCTGAGCAGTTGGATATGTTCAACAATCTTATTCTTGATCTTGAAAATATTGATGTGAAGATCGATGACGAAGATCAAGCACTGTTGCTGTTGTGTGCTTTGCATCCATTGATTTTTCTTCATCTCTAAATCATGTTTTTTTCTTCATATTCAGGATAACATCTAATTATAGGAGCATGTGATCCACTACTCCTATGGAAAAATAAAGAAGACATGTAAGCTCAGCTAAAGGAGCAACATAATGTTGAGCACAAGATGAAGGACCTGGCTTTTAAAACCTAGAGGTGAAGCTTGCAAAGTCCAATGTCAAGAATGAGGTGAACAAGTAAAATAAGTTTAAGATAAATGCAAAAAGAGTCTTTTGAAAATGTTGAGGTGGAAGTCATTGATCTCTACATGAATGTTGAAGAGTTTGTGGCTTCCATGGTTGCACCACATAAGAAGGTGGAGACCTTGAAGTTCACTAACTTATCTTTAAATGGTAAGGTGACTGAGTTGGAAATCAATATTGAATGACAATTCAACGAGGTTTTTTTTTAAGTTGTTGTTCACATCCAAAAAGTTTTCCACTCATGCAACTGACATTTTTTAGGTTATTATGAATAAGTAGACAAGGATAACATGCTGGTCGGGGCTAATCATGAATAAGATGCAAAAGGAAGATAATAACTGTTTTTGAAGTTGAAGTCGTTTCTATGGATGGGGACGATGACATGTGTTGAAATGAAGAGTTTAAAGGTGATCAAACATCTTAGAAACACGTGTCATAATTTGTCAGTGGTATCCTAAAAGAGCTACCAAAGGTCAAGAATGAAGGAAACTCTAATGTGAAAGACAATGTTGGATAAGGGAGCTCAGATGTGGTAAAAGGTTGATGCTAAGATGAGGGAAGGGGTTCATAGGGTTTCAACACTAGTACTGGGTCAAAAAAATCACAATGTAGTAATTACATTTTTATTGTTTTCATAGGTTGTATTTTAAGCTGAAAAGGGTTCCAAAGATTATTGTGAGATTTGTTTCTTAAAATAATAACAAAAATAAAATATAAAGATATCATTGATAGAGAAATTTGGAGTTTGATTGAAATTTCTATAACTACATACATATTATCAATTATACACATTTTAGCTATCCATTCATATTTCAACCTATAACTCACCGACGTTATCCATGTCTAAAGTAATGTTGTGATATAGATCTTATTTTTTATTCGATGATCTCTCAACCTAATAAGCAACACAATAGTACTAAATTTCAATAAATATGTAAACACTAAATCTAAATCTCTCTGCTTTTGATAAATAATTACGCAAGTCTAAACCGAAATATCACTTCTTAGTGACAATCTAAGTTCATAAATTATGATATACACATTCAAATTATATTTAGACATTGTGAGATATTGGATCGAACTCTAGTTTTAGCATGCCGTCTAAGTCCGCTCACATGCTGTTGTCGAAGACCTACATGCTGTAGTCGAATTGTGTTCTAGTATGTAGGAGATCGAATTAGGCATTGTGTTAAAGATCCAATTGTTTAAGTTAGCTTGTACCCTAAGTTAGCTTGTAATGGGTAATTGTTAAAAAGCCCATTAGTTTAGTATTTTAGGTTTATTATAAATAGCATACTAGTCTCTCTTCTTAAGGAGTGACAAAACCATATTAGGTTGAGAGAGGTTAATTGTTGGTATTCACTTGTAATCTTTGAACCCAATTGAGAAAGTGAATAGTAAAACAGATTTAACCAATTCTCTATTCTTCTTCATCTTTTCTCTTCCTTTGCGAACCCTAATTGGGTTTCGTTTGTTTGTTCAAGTTTTTCCTTCTTTTCTACCCTTGTGGATTTCTTGGTGTTCCAGAAACCAAATATAATTTGTTATTCCGGTATCATTTTTTCACAACAAATTGGTGCGGTGAGCGTGGAGAAGATGTCTTCAACAAGGTATGAGATTGAAAAGTTCACCGGAGTGAACGATTTCAGTCTGTGGCGCTTGAAGATGAAAGCCCTTATGGTTCAGCAGGGTTGTTTCGAAGCGTTGAAGGGAGAGGTAGCCATGGATGTTATGTTAACGGTAAAAGAAAAGACGACCATGATAGAGAAAACCCACAGCGCAATATTGTTGAGCCCTGGTGATAAGATTCGTCGACAGGTATCAAAGGAGACTACGGCATCGGGGATATGGTTGAAACTTGAAAGTTTGTACATGACCAAATCTCTGGTGAATCGACTCTACCTGAAGCAAGCTTTGTATTCATTCAAGATGAGTGAAGACAAAGTTTTGGCTGAGCAGTTGGATATGTTCAACTATCTTATTCTTGATCTTGAAAATATTGATGTGAAGATCGATGACGAAAATCAAGCACTGTTGCTGTTGTGTGCTTTACATCCATTAATTTTTCTTCATCTCTAAATCATGTTTTTTTCTTCATATTCGGGATAACATCTAATTATGGGAGCATGTGATCCACTACTCCTATGAAAAAATAAAGAAGACATGTAAGTTCAGCAAAAGGAGCAACATAATGTTGAGCACAAGATGAAGGACCTGGCTTTTAAAACCTAGAGGTGAAGCTTGCAAAGTCCAATGTCAAGAATGAGGTGAACAAGTAAAATAAGTTTAAGATAAATGCAAAAAGAGTCTTTTGAAAATGTTGAGGTGGAAGTCATTGATCTCTACATGAATGTTGAAGAGTTTGAGGCTTCCATGGTTGCACCACATAAGAAGGTGGAGACCTTGAAGTTCACTAACTTATCTTTAAATGGTAAGGTGACTGAGTTGGAAATCAATATTGAATGACAATTCAACGAGGTTTTTTTTGAAGTTGTTGTTCACATCCAAAAAGTTTTCCACTCATGAAAATGACATTTTTGAGGTTATTACGAATAAGTAGACAAGGATAACATGCTGGTCGGGGCTAATCATGAATAAGATGCAAAAGGAAGATAATAACTGTTTTTGAAGTTGAAGTCGTTTCTATGGATGGGGACGATGACATGTGTTGAAATGAAGAGTTTAAAGGTGATCAATCATCTTAGAAACATGTGTCATAATTTGTCAGTGGTATCCTAAAAGAGCTACCAAAGGTCAAGAATGAAGGAAACTCTGATGTGAAAGACAATGTTGGATAAGGGAGCTAAGATGTGGTAAAAGGTTGATGCTAAGATGAGGGAAGGGGTTCATAGGGTTTCAACACTAGTACTGGGTCAAAAAAATCACAATGTAGTAGTTACATTTTTATTGTTTTCATAGGTTGTATTTTAAGCTGAAAAGGGTTCCAAAGATTATTGTGAGATTTGTTTCTTAAAATAATAACAAAAATAAAATATGAAGATATCATTGATAGAGAGATTTGGAGTTTGATTGAAATTTCTATAACTACATACATATTATCAATTATACACATTTTAGCTATCCATTCATATTTCAACCTATTGCTCACCGACGTTATCCATGTCTAAAGTAATGTTGTGATATAGATCGTATTTTTTATTCGATGATCTCTCAACCTAATAAGCAACACAATAGTACTAAATTTCAATAAATATGTAAACACTAAATCTAAATCTATCTGCTTTTGATAAATAATTAAGCAAGTATAAACCGAAATATCACTTCTTAGTGACAATCTAAGTTCAAAAATTATGATATACACATTCAAATTATATTTAGACATTGTGAGATATTGGATCGAACTCTAGTTTTAGCATGCCGTCTAAGTCCGCTCACATGCTGTTGTCGAAGACCTACATGCTGTAGTCGAATTGTGTTCTAGTATGTTGGAGATCGAATTAGGCATTATGTTAAAGATCCAATTGTTTAAGTTAGCTTGTACCCTAAGTTAGCTTGTAATGGGTAATTGTTAAAAAGCCCATTAGTTTAGTATTTTAGGTTTATTATAAATAGCATACTAGTCCCTCTTCTTAAGGAGTGACAAAACCATATTAGGTTGAGAGAGGTTAATTGTTGGTAATCACCTGTAATCTTTGAACCCAATTGAGAAAGTGAATAGTAAAACAGATTTAACCAATTCTCTATTCTTCTTCATCTTTTCTCTTCCTTTACGAACCCTAATAGGGTTTTGTTTGTTTGTTCAAGTTTTTCCTTCTTTTCTACCCTTGTGGATTTCTTGGTGTTCCAGAAACCAAATATACTTTGTTATTCCGGTATCGTTTTTTCACAACAAATTGGTGCGGTGAGCGTGGAGAAGATGTCTTCGACAAGTTATGAGATTGAAAAGTTCACCGGAGGGAACGATTTCAGTCTGTGGCGCTTGAAGATGAAAGCCCTACTAGTTCAGCAGGGTTGTTTGGAAGAGTTGAAGGGAGAGGCAGCAATGGATGCTGCGTTAACGGTAAAAGAAAAGACGACCATGATAGAGAAAACCCACAGCGCAATATTGTTGAGCCTTGGTGATAAGATTCTTCGACAGGTATCAAAGGAGACTACGACATCGGGGTTATAGTTGAAACTTGAAAGTTTGTACATGACCAAATCTCTGGTGAATCGACTCTACCTGAAGCAAGCTTTGTATTCATTCAAGATGAGTGAAGACAAAGTTTTGGCTGAGCAGTTGGATATGTTCAACAATCTTATTCTTGATCTTGAAAATATTGATGTGAAGATCGTTGACGAAGATCAAGCACTGTTGCTGTTGTGTGCTTTGCATCCATTGATTTTTCTTCATCTCTAAATCATGTTTTTTTCTTCATATTCGGGATAACATCTAATTATGGGAGCATGTGATCCACTACTCCTATGGAAAAATAAAGAAGACATGAAAGCTCAGCTAAAGGAGCAACATAATGTTGAGCACAAGATGAAGGACCTGGCTTTTAAAACCTAGAGGTGAAGCTTGCAAAGTCCAATGTCAAGAATGAGGTGAACAAGTAAAATAAGTTTAAGATAAATGCAAAAAGAGTCTTTTGAAAAGGTTGAGGTGGAAGTCATTGATCTCTACATGAATGTTGAAGAGTTTGAGGCTTCCATGGTTGCACCACATAAGAAGGTGGAGACCTTGAAGTTCACTAACTTATCTTTAAATGGTAAGGTGACTGAGTTGGAAATCAATATTGAATGACAATTCAACGAGGTTTTTCTTGAAGTTGTTGTTCACATCCAAAAAGTTTTCCACTCATGCAACTGACATTTTTGAGGTTATTATGAATAAGTAGACAAGGATAACATGCTGGTCGGGGCTAATCATGAATAAGATGCAAAAGGAAGATAATAACTATTTTTGAAGTTGAAGTCGTTTCTATGGATGGGGACGATGACATGTGTTGAAATGAAGAGTTTAAAGGTGATCAAACATCTTAGAAACATGTGTCATAATTTGCCAGTGGTATCCTAAAAGAGCTACCAAAGGTCAAGAATGAAGGAAACTCTGATGTGAAAGACAATGTTGGATAAGGGAGCTCAGATGTGGTAAAAGGTTGATGCTAAGATGAGGGAAGGGGTTCATAGGGTTTTAACACTTGTACTGGGTCAAAAAAATCACAATGTAGTAATTACATTTTTATTGTTTTCATAGGTTGTATTTTAAGCTGAAAAGGGTTCCAAAGATTATTGTGAGATTTGTTTCTTAAAATAATAACAAAAATAAAATATGAAGATATCATTGATAGAGAGATTTGGAGTTTGATTGAAATTTCTATAATTACATACATATCATCAATTATACACATTGTAGCTATCCATTCATATTTCAACCTATTGCTCACCGACGTTATCCATGTCTAAAGTAATGTTGTGATATAGATCTTATTTTTTATTCGATGATCTCTCAACCTAATAAGCAACACAATAGTACTAAATTTCAATAAATATGTAAACACTAAATCTAAATCTATCTGCTTTTGATAAATCATTACGCAAGTCTAAACCGAAATATCACTTCTTAGTGACAATCTAAGTTCATAAATTATGATATACACATTCAAATTATATTTAGACATTGTGAGATATTGGATCGAACTCTAGTTTTAGCATGCCGTCTAAGTCCGCTCACATGCTGTTGTCGAAGACCTACATGCTGTAGTCGAATTGTGTTCTAGTATGTTGGAGATCGAATTAGGCATTGTGTTAAAGATCCAATTGTTTAAGTTAGCTTGTACCCTAAGTTAGCTTGTAATGGGTAATTGTTAAAAAGCCCATTAGTTTAGGTTTATTATAAATAGCATACTAGTCTCTCTTCTTAAGGAGTGACAAAACCATATTAGGTTGAGAGAGGTTAATTGTTGGTATTCACTTGTAATCTTTGAACCCAATTGAGAAAGTGAATAGTAAAACAGATTTAACCAATTCTCTATTCTTCTTCATCTTTTCTCTTCCTTTGCGAACCCTAATAAAGTTTCGTTTGTTTGTTCAAGTTTTTCCTTCTTTTCTACCTCTGTGGATTTCTTGGTGTTCCAGAAACCAAATATACTTTGTTATTCCGGTATCGTTTTTTCACAACAAATTGGTGCGGTGAGCGTGGAGAAGATGTCTTCAACAAGGTATGAGATTGAAAAGTTCACCGGAGTGAACGATTTCAGTCTGTGGCGCTTGAAGATGAAAGCCCTACTGGTTCAGCAGGGATGTTTCGAAGCGTTGAAGGGAGAGGCAGCCATGGATGCTGCGTTAACGGTAAAAGAAAAGACGACCATGATAGAGAAAACCCACAACGCAATATTGTTGAGCCTTGGTGATAAGATTCTTCGACAGGTATCAAAGGAGACTACGGCATCGGGGTTATGGTTGAAACTTGAAAGTTTGTACATGACCAAATCTCTGGTGAATCGACTCTACCTGAAGCAAGCTTTGTATTCATTCAAGATGAGTGAAGACAAAGTTTTGGCTGAGCAGTTGGATATGTTCAACAATCTTATTCTTGATCTTGAAAATATTGATGTGAAGATCGATGACGAAGATCAAGCACTGTTGCTGTTGTGTGCTTTGCATCCATTGATTTTTCTTCATCTCTAAATCATGTTTTTTTCTTCATATTCGGGATAACATCTAATTATGGGAGCATGTGATCCACTACTCCTATGGAAAAATAAAGAAGACATGTAAGCTCAGCAAAAGGAGCAACATAATGTTGAGCACAAGATGAAGGACCTGGCTTTTAAAACCTAGAGGTGAAGCTTGCAAAGTCCAATGTCAAGAATGAGGTGAACAAGTAAAATAAGTTTAAGATAAATGCAAAAAGAGTCTTTTGAAAATGTTGAGGTGGAAGTCATTGATCTCTACATGAATGTTGAAGAGTTTGAGGCTTCCATGGTTGCACCACATGAGAAGGTGGAGACCTTGAAGTTCACTAACTTATCTTTAAATGGTAAGATGACTGAGTTGGAAATCAATATTGAATGACAATTCAACGAGGTTTTTTTTGAAGTTGTTGTTCACATCCAAAAAGTTTTCCACTCATGCAACTGACATTTTTGAGGTTATTATGAATAAGTAGACAAGGATAACATGCTGGTCGGGGCTAATCATGAATAAAATGCAAAAGGAAGATAATAACTATTTTTGAAGTTGAAGTCGTTTCTATGGATGGGGACGATGACATGTGTTGAAATGAAGAGTTTAAAGGTGATCAAACATCTTAGAAACATGTGTCATAATTTGTCAGTGGTATCCTAAAAGAGCTACCAAAGGTCAAGAATGAAGGAAACTCTGATGTGAAAGACAATGTTGGATAAGGGAGCTCAGATGTGGTAAAAGGTTAATGCTAAGATGAGGGAAGGGGTTCATAGGGTTTTAACACTTGTACTGGGTCAAAAAAATCACAATGTAGTAATTACATTTTTATTGTTTTCATAGGTTGTATTTTAAGCTGAAAAGGGTTCCAAAGATTATTGTGAGATTTGTTTCTTAAAATAATAACAAAAATAAAATATGAAGATATCATTGATTGAGAGATTTGAAGTTTGATTGCAATTTCTATAATTACATACATATTATCAATTATACACATTGTAGCTATCCATTCATATTTCAACCTATTGCTCACCGACGTTATCCATGTCTAAAGTAATGTTGTGATATAGATCTTATTTTTTATTCGATGATCTCTCAACCTAATAAGCAACACAATAGTACTAAATTTCAATAAATATGTAAACACTAAATCTAAATCTATCTGCTTTTGATAAATCATTACGCAAGTCTAAACCGAAATATCACTTCTTAGTGACAATCTAAGTTCATAAATTATGATATACACATTCAAATTATATTTAGACATTGTGAGATATTGGATCGAACTCTAGTTTTAGCATGCCGTCTAAGTCCGCTCACATGCTGTTGTCGAAGACCTACATGCTGTAGTCGAATTGTGTTCTAGTATGTTGGAGATCGAATTAGGCATTGTGTTAAAGATCCAATTGTTTAAGTTAGCTTGTACCCTAAGTTAGCTTGTAATGGGTAATTGTTAAAAAGCCCATTAGTTTAGGTTTATTATAAATAACATACTAGTCTCTCTTCTTAAGGAGTGACAAAACCATATTAGGTTGAGAGAGGTTAATTGTTGGTATTCACTTGTAATCTTTGAACCCAATTGAGAAAGTGAATAGTAAAACAGATTTAACCAATTCTCTATTCTTCTTCATCTTTTCTCTTCCTTTGCGAACCCTAATAGAGTTTCGTTTGTTTGTTCAAGTTTTTCCTTCTTTTCTACCCATGTGGATTTCTTGGTGTTCCAGAAACCAACTATACTTTGTTATTCCGGTATCGTTTTTTCACAACAAATTGGTGCGGTGAGCGTGGAGAAGATGTCTTCAACAAGGTATGAGATTGAAAAGTTCACCGGAGTGAACGATTTCAGTCTGTGGCGCTTGAAGATGAAAGCCCTACTGGTTCAGCAGGGTTGTTTCGAAGCGTTGAAGGGAGAGGCAGCCATGGATGCTGCGTTAACGGTAAAAGAAAAGACGACCATGATAGAGAAAACCCACAGCGTAATATTGTTGAGCCTTGGTGATAAGATTCTTCGACAGGTATCAAAGGAGACTACGGCATCGGGGTTATGGTTGAAACTTGAAAGTTTGTACATGACCAAATCTCTGGTGAATCGACTCTACCTGAAGCAAGCTTTGTATTCATTCAGGATGAGTGAAGACAAAGTTTTGGCTGAGCAGTTGGATAAGTTCAACAATCTTATTCTTGATCTTGAAAATATTGATGTGAAGATCGATGACGAAGATCAAGCACTGTTGCTGTTGTGTGCTTTGCATCCATTGATTTTTCTTCATCTCTAAATCATGTTTTTTTCTTCATATTCGGGATAACATCTAATTATGGGAGCATGTGATCCACTACTCCTATGGAAAAATAAAGAAGACATGTAAGCTCAGCAAAAGGAGCAACATAATGTTGAGCACAAGATGAAGGACCTGGCTTTTAAAACCTAGAGGTTAAGCTTGCAAAGTCCAATGTCAAGAATGAGGTGAACAAGTCAAATAAGTTTAAGATAAATGCAAAAAGAGTCTTTTGAAAATGTTGAGGTGGAAGTCATTGATCTCTACATGAATGTTGAAGAGTTTGAGGCTTCCATGGTTGCACCACATGAGAAGGTGGAGACCTTGAAGTTCACTAACTTATCTTTAAATGGTAAGGTGACTGAGTTGGAAATCAATATTGAATGACAATTCAACGAGGTTTTTTTTGAAGTTGTTGTTCACATCCAAAAAGTTTTCCACTCATGCAACTGACATTTTTGAGGTTATTATGAATAAGTAGACAAGGATAACATGCTGGTCGGGGCTAATCATGAATAAGATGCAAAAGGAAGATAATAACTGTTTTTAAAGTTGAAGTCGTTTCTATGGATGGGGACGATGACATGTGTTGAAATGAAGAGTTTAAAGGTGATCAAACATCTTAGAAACATGTGTCATAATTTGTCAGTGGTATCCTAAAAGAGCTACCAAAGGTCAAGAATGAAGGAAACTCTGATGTGAAAGACAATGTTGGATAAGGGAGCTAAGATGTGGTAAAAGGTTAATGCTAAGATGAGGGAAGGGGTTCATAGGGTTTCAACACTAGTACTGGGTCAAAAAAATCACAATGTAGTAGTTACATTTTTATTGTTTTCATAGGTTGTATTTTAAGCTGAAAAGGGTTCCAAAGATTATTGTGAGATTTGTTTCTTAAAATAATAACAAAAATAAAATATGAAGATATCATGGATAGAGAGATTTGGAGTTTGATTGAAATTTCTATAACTACATACATATTATCAATTATACACATTTTAGCTATCCATTCATATTTCAACCTATTGCTCACCGACGTTATCCATGTCTAAAGTAATGTTGTGATATAGATCTTATTTTTTATTCGATGATCTCTCAACCTAATAAGCAACACAATAGTACTAAATTTCAATAAATATGTAAACACTAAATCTAAATCTATCTGCTTTTGATAAATAATTAAGCAAGTATAAACCGAAATATCACTTCTTAGTGACAATCTAAGTTCATAAATTATGATATACACATTCAAATTATATTTAGACATTGTGAGATATTGGATCGAACTCTAGTTTTAGCATGCCGTCTAAGTCCGCTCACATGCTGTTGTCGAAGACCTACATGCTGTAGTCGAATTGTGTTCTAGTATGTTGGAGATCGAATTAGGCATTGTGTTAAAGATCCAATTGTTTAAGTTAGCTTGTACCCTAAGTTAGCTTGTAATGGGTAATTGTTAAAAAGCCCATTAGTTTAGGTTTATTATAAATAACATACTAGTCTTTCTTCTTAAGGAGTGACAAAACCATATTAGGTTGAGAGAGGTTAATTGTTGGTATTCACTTGTAATCTTTGAACCCAATTGAGAAAGTGAATAGTAAAACAGATTTAACCAATTCTCTATTCTTCTTCATCTTTTCTCTTCCTTTGCGAACCCTAATAGAGTTTCGTTTGTTTGTTCAAGTTTTTCCTTCTTTTCTACCCATGTGGATTTCTTGGTGTTCCAGAAACCAAATATACTTTGTTATTCCGGTATCGTTTTTTCACAACAAATTGGTGCGGTGAGCGTGGAGAAGATGTCTTCAACAAGGTATGAGATTGAAAAGTTCACCGGAGTGAACGATTTCAGTCTGTGGCGCTTGAAGATGAAAGCCCTACTGGTTCAGCAGGGTTGTTTGGAAGCGTTGAAGGGAGAGGCAGCCATGGATGCTGCGTTAACGGTAAAAGAAAAGACGACCATGATAGAGAAAACCCACAGCGCAATATTGTTGAGCCTTGGTGATAAGATTCTTCGACAGGTATCAAAGGAGACTACGGCATCGGGGTTATGGTTGAAACTTGAAAGTTTGTACATGACCAAATCTCTGGTGAATCGACTCTACCTGAAGCAAGCTTTGTATTCATTCAAGATGAGTGAAGACAAAGTTTTGGTTGAGCAGTTGGATATGTTCAACAATCTTATTCTTGATCTTGAAAATATTGATGTGAAGATCGATGACGAAGATCAAGCACTGTTGCTGTTGTGTGCTTTGCATCCATTGATTTTTCTTCATCTCTAAATCATGTTTTTTTCTTCATATTCGGGATAACATCTAATTATGGGAGCATGTGATCCACTACTCCTATGGAAAAATAAAGAAGACATGTAAGCTCAGCAAAAGGAGCAACATAATGTTGAGCACAAGATGAAGGACCTGGCTTTTAAAACCTAGAGGTGAAGCTTGCAAAGTCCAATGTCAAGAATGAGGTGAACAAGTAAAATAAGTTTAAGATAAATGCAAAAAGAGTCTTTTGAAAATGTTGAGGTGGAAGTCATTGATCTCTACATGAATGTTGAAGAGTTTGAGGCTTCCATGGTTGCACCACATGAGAAGGTGGAGACCTTGAAGTTCACTAACTTATCTTTAAATGGTAAGGTGACTGAGTTGGAAATCAATATTGAATGAAAATTCAACGAGGTTTTTTTTGAAGTTGTTGTTCACATCCAAAAAGTTTTCCACTCATGCAACTGACATTTTTGAGGTTATTATGAATAAGTAGACAAGGATAACATGCTGGTCGGGGCTAATCATGAATAAGATGCAAAAGGAAGATAATAACTGTTTTTAAAGTTGAAGTCGTTTCTATGGATGGGGACGATGACATGTGTTGAAATGAAGAGTTTAAAGGTGATCAAACATCTTAGAAACATGTGTCATAATTTGTCAGTGGTATCCTAAAAGAGCTACCAAAGGTCAAGAATGAAGGAAACTCTGATGTGAAAGACAATGTTGGATAAGGGAGCTAAGATGTGGTAAAAGGTTAATGCTAAGATGAGGGAAGGGGTTCATAGGGTTTCAACACTAGTACTGGGTCAAAAAAATCACAATGTAGTAGTTACATTTTTATTGTTTTCATAGGTTGTATTTTAAGCTGAAAAGGGTTCCAAAGATTATTGTGAGATTTGTTTCTTAAAATAATAACAAAAATAAAATATGAAGATATCATGGATAGAGAGATTTGGAGTTTGATTGAAATTTCTATAACTACATACATATTATCAATTATACACATTTTAGCTATCCATTCATATTTCAACCTATTGCTCACCGACGTTATCCATGTCTAAAGTAATGTTGTGATATAGATCTTATTTTTTATTCGATGATCTCTCAACCTAATAAGCAACACAATAGTACTAAATTTCAATAAATATGTAAACACTAAATCTAAATCTATCTGCTTTTGATAAATAATTAAGCAAGTATAAACCGAAATATCACTTCTTAGTGACAATCTAAGTTCATAAATTATGATATACACATTCAAATTATATTTAGACATTGTGAGATATTGGATCGAACTCTAGTTTTAGCATGCCGTCTAAGTCCGCTCACATGCTGTTGTCGAAGACCTACATGCTGTAGTCGAATTGTGTTCTAGTATGTTGGAGATCGAATTAGGCATTGTGTTAAAGATCCAATTGTTTAAGTTAGCTTGTACCCTAAGTTAGCTTGTAATGGGTAATTGTTAAAAAGCCCATTAGTTTAGGTTTATTATAAATAGCATACTAGTCTCTCTTCTTAAGGAGTGACAAAACCATATTAGGTTGAGAGAGGTTAATTGTTGGTATTCACTTGTAATCTTTGAACCCAATTGAGAAAGTGAATAGTAAAACAGATTTAACCAATTCTGTATTCTTCTTCATCTTTTATCTTCCTTTGCGAACCCTAATAGAGTTTCGTTTGTTTGTTCAAGTTTTTCCTTCTTTTCTACCCATGTGGATTTCTTGGTGTTCCAGAAACCAAATATACTTTGTTATTCCGGTATCGTTTTTTCACAACAAATTGGTGCGGTGAGCGTGGAGAAGATGTCTTCAACAAGGTATGAGATTGAAAAGTTCACCGGAGTGAACGATTTCAGTCTGTGGCGCTTGAAGATGAAAGCCCTACTGGTTCAGCAGGGTTGTTTGGAAGCGTTGAAGGGAGAGGCAGCCATGGATGCTGCGTTAACGGTAAAAGAAAAGACGACCATGATAGAGAAAACCCACAACGCAATATTGTTGAGCCTTGGTGATAAGATTCTTCGACAGGTATCAAAGGAGACTACGGCATCGGGGTTATGGTTGAAACTTGAAAGTTTGTACATGACCAAATCTCTGGTGAATCGACTCTACCTGAAGCAAGATTTGTATTCATTCAAGATGAGTGAAGACAAAGTTTTGGCTGAGCAGTTGGATATGTTCAACAATCTTATTCTTGATCTTGAAAATATTGATGTGAAGATCGATGACGAAGATCAAGCACTGTTGCTGTTGTGTGCTTTGCATCCATTGATTTTTCTTCATCTCTAAATCATGTTTTTTTCTTCATATTCGGGATAAAATCTAATTATGGGAGCATGTGATCCACTACTCCTATGGAAAAATAAAGAAGACATGTAAGCTCAGCAAAAGGAGCAACATAATGTTGAGCACAAGATGAAGGACCTGGCTTTTAAAACCTAGAGGTGAAGCTTGCAAAGTCCAATGTCAAGAATGAGGTGAACAAGTAAAATAAGTTTAAGATAAATGCAAAAAGAGTCTTTTGAAAATGTTGAGGTGGAAGTCATTGATCTCTACATGAATGTTGAAGAGTTTGAGGCTTCCATGGTTGCACCACATGAGAAGGTGGAGACCTTGAAGTTCACTAACTTATCTTTAAATGGTAAGGTGACTGAGTTGGAAATCAATATTGAATGACAATTCAACGAGGTTTTTTTTGAAGTTGTTGTTCACATCCAAAAAGTTTTCCACTCATGCAACTGACATTTTTGAGGTTATTATGAATAAGTAGACAAGTATAACATGCTGGTCGGGGCTAATCATGAATAAGATGCAAAAGGAAGATAATAACTGTTTTTAAAGTTGAAGTCGTTTCTATGGATGGGGACGATGACATGTGTTGAAATGAAGAGTTTAAAGGTGATCAAACATCTTAGAAACATGTGTCATAATTTGTCAGTGGTATCCTAAAAGAGCTACCAAAGGTCAAGAATGAAGGAAACTCTGATGTGAAAGACAATGTTGGATATGGGAGCTAAGATGTGGTAAAAGGTTAATGCTAAGATGAGGGAAGGGGTTCATAGGGTTTCAACACTAGTACTGGGTCAAAAAAATCACAATGTAGTAGTTACATTTTTATTGTTTTCATAGGTTGTATTTTAAGCTGAAAAGGGTTCCAAAGATTATTGTGAGATTTGTTTCTTAAAATAATAACAAAAATAAAATATGAAGATATCATGGATAGAGAGATTTGGAGTTTGATTGAAATTTCTATAACTACATACATATTATCAATTATACACATTTTAGCTATCCATTCATATTTCAACCTATTGCTCACCGACGTTATCCATGTCTAAAGTAATGTTGTGATATAGATCTTATTTTTTATTCGATGATCTCTCAACCTAATAAGCAACACAATAGTACTAAATTTCAATAAATATGTAAACACTAAATCTAAATCTATCTGCTTTTGATAAATAATTAAGCAAGTATAAACCGAAATATCACTTCTTAGTGACAATCTAAGTTCATAAATTATGATATACACATTCAAATTATATTTAGACATTGTGAGATATTGGATCGAACTCTAGTTTTAGCATGCCGTCTATGTCCGCTCACATGCTGTTGTCGAAGACCTACATGCTGTAGTCAAATTGTGTTCTAGTATGTTGGAGATCGAATTAGGCATTGTGTTAAAGATCCAATTGTTTAAGTTAGCTTGTACCCTAAGTTAGCTTGTAATGGGTAATTGTTAAAAAGCCCATTAGTTTAGGTTTATTATAAATAGCATACTAGTCTCTCTTCTTAAGGAGTGACAAAACCATATTAGGTTGAGAGAGGTTAATTGTTGGTATTCACTTGTAATCTTTGAACCCAATTGAGAAAGTGAATAGTAAAACAGATTTAACCAATTCTCTATTCTTCTTCATCTTTTCTCTTCCTTTGCGAACCCTAATAGAGTTTCGTTTGTTTGTTCAAGTTTTTCCTTCTTTTCTACCCATGTGGATTTCTTGGTGTTCCAGAAACCAAATATACTTTGTTATTCCGGTATCGTTTTTTCACAACAAATTGGTGCGGTGAGCGTGGAGAAGATGTCTTCAACAAGGTATGAGATTGAAAAGTTCACCGGAGTGAACGATTTCAGTCTGTGGCGCTTGAAGATGAAAGCCCTACTGGTTCAGCAGGGTTGTTTCGAAGCGTTGAAGGGAGAGGAAGCCATGGATGTTGCGTTAACGGTAAAAGAAAAGACGACCATGATAGAGAAAACCCACAGCGCAATATTGTTGAGCCTTGGTGATAAGATTCTTCGACAGGTATCAAAGGAGACTACGACATCGGGGTTATGGTTGAAACTTGAAAGTTTGTACATGACCAAATCTCTGGTGAATCGACTCTACCTGAAGCAAGCTTTGTATTCATTCAAGATGAGTGAAGACAAAGTTTTGGATGAGCAGTTGGATATGTTCAACAATCTTATTCTTGATCTTGAAAATATTGATGTGAAGATCGATGACGAAGATCAAGCACTGTTGCTTTTGTGTGCTTTGCATCCATTGATTTTTCTTCATCTCTAAATCATGTTTTTTTCTTCATATTCGGGATAACATCTAATTATGGGAGCATGTGATCCACTACTCCTATGGAAAAATAAAGAAGACATGTAAGCTCAGCAAAAGGAGCAACATAATGTTGAGCACAAGATGAAGGACCTGGCTTTTAAAACCTAGAGGTGAAGCTTGCAAAGTCCAATGTCAAAAATGAGGTGAACAAGTAAAATAAGTTTAAGATAAATGCAAAAAGAGTCTTTTGAAAATGTTGAGGTGGAAGTCATTGATCTCTACATGAATGTTGAAGAGTTTGAGGCTTCCATGGTTGCACCACATGAGAAGGTGGAGACCTTGAAGTTCACTAACTTATCTTTAAATGGTAAGGTGACTGAGTTGGAAATCAATATTGAATGACAATTCAACAAGGTTTTTTTTGAAGTTGTTGTTCACATCCAAAAAGTTTTCCACTCATGCAACTGACATTTTTGAGGTTATTATGAATAAGTAGACAAGGATAACATGCTGGTCGGGGCTAATCATGAATAAGATGCAAAAGGAAGATAATAACTGTTTTTAAAGTTGAAGTCGTTTCTATGGATGGGGACGATGACATGTGTTGAAATGAAGAGTTTAAAGGTGATCAAACATCTTAGAAACATGTGTCATAATTTGTCAGTGGTATCCTAAAAGAGCTACCAAAGGTCAAGAATGAAGGAAACTCTGATGTGAAAGACAATGTTGGATAAGGGAGCTAAGATGTGGTAAAAGGTTAATGCTAAGATGAGGGAAGGGGTTCATAGGGTTTCAACACTAGTACTAGGTCAAAAAAATCACAATGTAGTAGTTACATTTTTATTGTTTTCATAGGTTGTATTTTAAGCTGAAAAGGGTTCCAAAGATTATTGTGAGATTTGTTTCTTAAAATAATAACAAAAATAAAATATGAAGATATCATTGATAGAGAGATTTGGAGTTTGATTGAAATTTCTATAACTACATACATATTATCAATTATACACATTTTAGCTATCCATTCATATTTCAACCTATTGCTCACCGACGTTATCCATGTCTAAAGTAATGTTGTGATATAGATCTTATTTTTTATTCGATGATCTCTCAACCTAATAAGCAACACAATAGTACTAAATTTCAATAAATATGTAAACACTAAATCTAAATCTATCTGCTTTTGATAAATAATTAAGCAAGTATAAACCGAAATATCACTTCTTAGTGACAATCTAAGTTCATAAATTATGATATACACATTCAAATTATATTTAGACATTGTGAGATATTGGATCGAACTCTAGTTTTAGCATGCCGTCTAAGTCCGCTCACATGCTGTTGTCGAAGACCTACATGCTGTAGTCGAATTGTGTTCTAGTATGTTGGAGATCGAATTAGGCATTGTGTTAAAGATCCAATTGTTTAAGTTAGCTTGTACCCTAAGTTAGCTTGTAATGGGTAATTGTTAAAAAGCCCATTAGTTTAGGTTTATTATAAATAGCATACTAGTCTCTCTTCTTAAGGAGTGACAAAACCATATTAGGTTGAGAGAGGTTAATTGTTGGTATTCACTTGTAATCTTTGAACCCAATTTAGAAAGTGAATAGTAAAACAGATTTAACCAATTCTCTATTCTTCTTCATCTTTTCTCTTCCTTTGCGAACCCTAATAGAGTTTCGTTTGTTTGTTCAAGTTTTTCCTTCTTTTCTACCCATGTGGATTTCTTTGTGTTCCAGAAACCAAATATACTTTGTTATTCCGGTATCGTTTTTTCACAACAAATTGGTGCGATGAGCGTGGAGAAGATGTCTTCAACAAGGTATGAGATTGAAAAGTTCACCGGAGTGAACGATTTCAGTCTGTGGCGCTTGAAGATGAAAGCCCTACTGGTTCAGCAGGGTTGTTTGGAAGCGTTGAAGGGAGAGGCAGCCATGGATGCTGCGTTAACGGTAAAAGAAAAGACGACCATGATAGAGAAAACCCACAGCGCAATATTGTTGAGCCTTGGTGATAAGATTCTTCGACAGGTATCAAAGGAGACTACGGCATCGGGGTTATGGTTGAAACTTGAAAGTTTGTACATGACCAAATCTCTGGTGAATCGACTCTACCTGAAGCAAGCTTTGTATTCATTCAAGATGAGTGAAGACAAAGTTTTGGCTGAGCAGTTGGATATGTTCAACAATCTTATTCTTGATCTTGAAAATATTGATGTGAAGATCGATGACGAAGATCAAGCACTGTTGCTGTTGTGTGCTTTGCATCCATTGATTTTTCTTCATCTCTAAATCATGTTTTTTTCTTCATATTCGGGATAACATCTAATTATGGGAGCATGTGATCCACTACTCCTATGGAAAAATAAAGAAGACATGTAAGCTCAGCAAAAGGAGCAACATAATGTTGAGCACAAGATGAAGGACCTGGCTTTTAAAACCTAGAGGTGAAGCTTGCAAAGTCCAATGTCAAGAATGAGGTGAACAAGTAAAATAAGTTTAAGATAAATGCAAAAAGAGTCTTTTGAAAATGTTGAGGTGGAAGTCATTGATCTCTACAATAATGTTGAAGAGTTTGAGGCTTCCATGGTTGCACCACATGAGAAGGTGGAGACCTTGAAGTTCACTAACTTATCTTTAAATGGTAAGGTGACTGAGTTGGAAATCAATATTGAATGACAATTCAACGAGGCTTTTTTTGAAGTTGTTGTTCACATCCAAAAAGTTTTCCACTCATGCAACTGACATTTTTGAGGTTATTATGAATAAGTAGACAAGGATAACATGCTGGTCGGGGCTAATCATGAATAAGATGCAAAAGGAAGATAATAATTGTTTTTAAAGTTGAAGTCGTTTCTATGGATGGGGACGATGACATGTGTTGAAATGAAGAGTTTAAAGGTGATCAAACATCTTAGAAACATGTGTCATAATTTGTCTGTGGTATCCTAAAAGAGCTACCAAAGGTCAAGAATGAAGGAAACTCTGATGTGAAAGACAATGTTGGATAAGGGAGCTAAGATGTGGTAAAAGGTTAATGCTAAGATGAGGGAAGGGGTTCATAGGGTTTCAACACTAGTACTGGGTCAAAAAAATCACAATGTAGTAGTTACATTTTTATTGTTTTCATAGGTTGTATTTTAAGCTGAAAAGGGTTCCAAAGATTATTGTGAGATTTGTTTCTTAAAATAATAACAAAAATAAAATATGAAGATATCATTGATAGAGAGATTTGGAGTTTGATTAAAATTTCTATAACTACATACATATTATCAATTATACACATTTTAGCTATCCGTTCATATTTTAACCTATTGCTCACCGACGTTATCCATGTCTAAAGTAATGTTGTGATATAGATCTTATTTTTTATTCGATGATCTCTCAACCTAATAAGCAACACAATAGTACTAAATTTCAATAAATATGTAAACACTAAATCTAAATCTATCTACTTTTGATAAATAATTAAGCAAGTATAAACCGAAATATCACTTCTTAGTGACAATCTAAGTTCATAAATTATGATATACACATTCAAATTATATTTAGACATTGTGAGATATTGGATCGAACTCTAGTTTTAGCATGCCGTCTAAGTCCGCTCACATGCTGTTGTCGAAGACCTACATGCTGTAGTCGAATTGTGTTCTAGTATGTTGGAGATCAAATTAGGCATTGTGTTAAAGATCCAATTGTTTAAGTTAGCTTGTACCCTAAGTTAGCTTGTAATGGGTAATTGTTAAAAAGCCCATTAGTTTAGGTTTATTATAAATAGCATACTAGTCTCTCTTCTTAAGGAGTGACAAAACCATATTAGGTTGAGAGAGGTTAATTGTTGGTATTCACTTGTAATCTTTGAACCCAATTGAGAAAGTGAATAGTAAAACAGATTTAACCAATTCTCTATTCTTCTTCATCTTTTCTCTTCCTTTGCGAACCCTAATAGAGTTTCGTTTGTTTGTTCAAGTTTTTCCTTCTTTTCTACCCATGTGGATTTCTTGGTGTTCCAGAAACCAAATATACTTTGTTATTCCGGTATCGTTTTTTCACAACAAATTGGTGCGGTGAGCGTGGAGAAGATGTCTTCAACAAGGTATGAGATTGAAAAGTTCACCGGAGTGAACGATTTCAGTCTGTGGCGCTTGAAGATGAAAGCCCTACTGGTTCAGCAGGGTTGTTTGGAAGCGTTGAAGGGAGAGGCAGCCATGGATGCTGCGTTAACGGTAAAAGAAAAGACGACCATGATAGAGAAAACCCACAACGCAATATTGTTGAGCCTTGGTGATAAGATTCTTCGACAGGTATCAAAGGAGACTACGGCATCGGGGTTATGGTTGAAACTTGAAAGTTTGTACATGACCAAATCTCTGGTGAATCGACTCTACCTGAAGCAAGCTTTGTATTCATTCAAGATGAGTGAAGACAAAGTTTTGGCTGAGCAGTTGGATATGTTCAACAATCTTATTCTTGATCTTGAAAATATTGATGTGAAGATCGATGACGAAGATCAAGCACTGTTGCTGTTGTGTGCTTTGCATCCATTGATTTTTCTTCATCTCTAAATCATGTTTTTTTCTTCATATTCGGGATAACATCTAATTATGGGAGCATGTGATCCACTACTCCTATGGAAAAATAAAGAAGACATGTAAGCTCAGCAAAAGGAGCAACATAATGTTGAGCACAAGATGAAGGACCTGGCTTTTAAAACCTAGAGGTGAAGCTTGCAAAGTCCAATGTCAAGAATGAGGTGAACAAGTAAAATAAGTTTAAGATAAATGCAAAAAGAGTCTTTTGAAAATGTTGAGGTGGAAGTCATTGATCTCTACAATAATGTTGAAGAGTTTGAGGCTTCCATGGTTGCACCACATGAGAAGGTGGAGACCTTGAAGTTCACTAACTTATCTTTAAATGGTAAGGTGACTGAGTTGGAAATCAATATTGAATGACAATTCAACGAGGCTTTTTTTGAAGTTGTTGTTCACATCCAAAAAGTTTTCCACTCATGCAACTGACATTTTTGAGGTTATTATGAATAAGTAGACAAGGATAACATGCTGGTCGGGGCTAATCATGAATAAGATGCAAAAGGAAGATAATAATTGTTTTTAAAGTTGAAGTCGTTTCTATGGATGGGGACGATGACATGTGTTGAAATGAAGAGTTTAAAGGTGATCAAACATCTTAGAAACATGTGTCATAATTTGTCTGTGGTATCCTAAAAGAGCTACCAAAGGTCAAGAATGAAGGAAACTCTGATGTAAAAGACAATGTTGGATAAGGGAGCTAAGATGTGGTAAAAGGTTAATGCTAAGATGAGGGAAGGGGTTCATAGGGTTTCAACACTAGTACTGGGTCAAAAAAATCACAATGTAGTAGTTACATTTTTATTGTTTTCATAGGTTGTATTTTAAGCTGAAAAGGGTTCCAAAGATTATTGTGAGATTTGTTTCTTAAAATAATAACAAAAATAAAATATGAAGATATCATTGATAGAGAGATTTGGAGTTTGATTGAAATTTCTATAACTACATACATATTATCAATTATACACATTTTAGCTATCCATTCATATTTTAACCTATTGCTCACCGACGTTATCCATGTCTAAAGTAATGTTGTGATATAGATCTTATTTTTTATTCGATGATCTCTCAACCTAATAAGCAACACAATAGTACTAAATTTCAATAAATATGTAAACACTAAATCTAAATCTATCTACTTTTGATAAATAATTAAGCAAGTATAAACCGAAATATCACTTCTTAGTGACAATCTAAGTTCATAAATTATGATATACACATTCAAATTATATTTGGACATTGTGAGATATTGGATCGAACTCTAGTTTTAGCATGCCGTCTAAGTCCGCTCACATGCTGTTGTCGAAGACCTACATGCTGTAGTCGAATTGTGTTCTAGTATGTTGGAGATCAAATTAGGCATTGTGTTAAAGATCCAATTGTTTAAGTTAGCTTGTACCCTAAGTTAGCTTGTAATGGGTAATTGTTAAAAAGCCCATTAGTTTAGGTTTATTATAAATAGCATACTAGTCTCTCTTCTTAAGGAGTGACAAAACCATATTAGGTTGAGAGAGGTTAATTGTTGGTATTCACTTGTAATCTTTGAACCCAATTGAGAAAGTGAATAGTAAAACAGATTTAACCAATTCTCTATTCTTCTTCATCTTTTCTCTTCCTTTGCGAACCCTAATAGAGTTTCGTTTGTTTGTTCAAGTTTTTCCTTCTTTTCTACCCATGTGGATTTCTTGGTGTTCCAGAAACCAAATATACTTTGTTATTCCGGTATCGTTTTTTCACAACAAATTGGTGCGGTGAGCGTGGAGAAGATGTCTTCAACAAGGTATGAGATTGAAAAGTTCACCGGAGTGAACGATTTCAGTCTGTGGCGCTTGAAGATGAAAGCCCTACTGGTTCAGCAGGGTTGTTGGGAAGCGTTGAAGGGAGAGGCAGCCATGGATGCTGCGTTAACGGTAAAAGAAAAGACGACCATGATAGAGAAAACCCACAGCGCAATATTGTTGAGCCTTGGTGATAAGATTCTTCGACAGGTATCAAAGGAGACTACGGCATCGGGGTTATGGTTGAAACTTGAAAGTTTGTACATGACCAAATCTCTGGTGAATCGACTCTACCTGAAGCAAGATTTGTATTCATTCAAGATGAGTGAAGACAAAGTTTTGGCTGAGCAGTTGGATATGTTCAACAATCTTATTCTTGATCTTGAAAATATTGATGTGAAGATCGATGACGAAGATCAAGCACTGTTGCTGTTGTGTGCTTTGCATCCATTGATTTTTCTTCATCTCTAAATCATGTTTTTTTCTTCATATTCGGGATAACATCTAATTATGGGAGCATGTGATCCACTACTCCTATGGAAAAATAAAGAAGACATGTAAGCTCAGCAAAAGGAGCAACATAATGTTGAGCACAAGATGAAGGACCTGGCTTTTAAAACCTAGAGGTGAAGCTTGCAAAGTCCAATGTCAAGAATGAGGTGAACAAGTAAAATAAGTTTAAGATAAATGCAAAAAGAGTCTTTTGAAAATGTTGAGGTGGAAGTCATTGATCTCTACATGAATGTTGAAGAGTTTGAGGCTTCCATGGTTGCACCACATGAGAAGGTGGAGACCTTGAAGTTCACTAACTTATCTTTAAATGGTAAGGTGACTGAGTTGGAAATCAATATTGAATGACAATTCAACGAGGTTTTTTTTGAAGTTGTTGTTCACATCCAAAAAGTTTTCCACTCATGCAACTGACATTTTTGAGGTTATTATGAATAAGTAGACAAGGATAACATGCTGGTCGGGGCTAATCATGAATAAGATGCAAAAGGAAGATAATAACTGTTTTTAAAGTTGAAGTCGTTTCTATGGATGGGGACGATGACATGTGTTGAAATGAAGAGTTTAAAGGTGATCAAACATCTTAGAAACATGTGTCATAATTTGTCAGTGGTATCCTAAAGAGCTACCAAAGGTCAAGAATGAAGGAAACTCTGATGTGAAAGACAATGTTGGATAAGGGAGCTAAGATGTGGTAAAAGGTTAATGCTAAGATGAGGGGGTTCATAGGGTTTCAACACTAGTACTGGGTCAAAAAAATCACAATGTAGTAGTTACATTTTTATTGTTTTCATAGGTTGTATTTTAAGCTGAAAAGGGTTCCAAAGATTATTGTGAGATTTGTTTCTTAAAATAATAACAAAAATAAAATATGAAGATATCATTGATAGAGAGATTTGGAGTTTGATTGAAATTTCTATAACTACATACATATTATCAATTATACACATTTTAGCTATCCATTCATATTTCAACCTATTGCTCACCGACGTTATCCATGTCTAAAGTAATGTTGTGATATAGATCTTATTTTTTATTCGATGATCTCTCAACCTAATAAGCAACACAATAGTACTAAATTTCAATAAATATGTAAACACTAAATCTAAATCTATCTGCTTTTGATAAATAATTAAGCAAGTATAAACCGAAATATCACTTCTTAGTGACAATCTAAGTTCATAAATTATGATATACACATTCAAATTATATTTAGACATTGTGAGATATTGGATCGAACTCTAGTTTTAGCATGCCGTCTAAGTCCGCTCACATGCTGTTGTCGAAGACCTACATGCTGTAGTCGAATTGTGTTCTAGTATGTTGGAGATCAAATTAGGCATTGTGTTAAAGATCCAATTGTTTAAGTTAGCTTGTACCCTAAGTTAGCTTGTAATGGGTAATTGTTAAAAAGCCCATTAGTTTAGGTTTATTATAAATAGCATACTAGTCTCTCTTCTTAAGGAGTGACAAAACCATATTAGGTTGAGAGAGGTTAATTGTTGGTATTCACTTGTAATCTTTGAACCCAATTGAGAAAGTGAATAGTAAAACAGATTTAACCAATTCTCTATTCTTCTTCATCTTTTCTCTTCCTTTGCGAACCCTAATAGAGTTTCGTTTGTTTGTTCAAGTTTTTCCTTCTTTTCTACCCATGTGGATTTCTTGGTGTTCCAGAAACCAAATATACTTTGTTATTCCGGTATCGTTTTTTCACAACAAATTGGTGCGGTGAGCGTGGAGAAGATGTCTTCAACAAGGTATGAGATTGAAAAGTTCACCGGAGTGAACGATTTCAGTCTGTGGCGCTTGAAGATGAAAGCCCTACTGGTTCAGCAGGGTTGTTGGGAAGCGTTGAAGGGAGAGGCAGCCATGGATGCTGCGTTAACGGTAAAAGAAAAGACGACCATGATAGAGAAAACCCACAGCGCAATATTGTTGAGCCTTGGTGATAAGATTCTTCGACAGGTATCAAAGGAGACTACGGCATCGGGGTTATGGTTGAAACTTGAAAGTTTGTACATGACCAAATCTCTGGTGAATCGACTCTACCTGAAGCAAGATTTGTATTCATTCAAGATGAGTGAAGACAAAGTTTTGGCTGAGCAGTTGGATATGTTCAACAATCTTATTCTTGATCTTGAAAATATTGATGTGAAGATCGATGACGAAGATCAAGCACTGTTGCTGTTGTGTGCTTTGCATCCATTGATTTTTCTTCATCTCTAAATCATGTTTTTTTCTTCATATTCGGGATAACATCTAATTATGGGAGCATGTGATCCACTACTCCTATGGAAAAATAAAGAAGACATGTAAGCTCAGCAAAAGGAGCAACATAATGTTGAGCACAAGATGAAGGACCTGGCTTTTAAAACCTAGAGGTGAAGCTTGCAAAGTCCAATGTCAAGAATGAGGTGAACAAGTAAAATAAGTTTAAGATAAATGCAAAAAGAGTCTTTTGAAAATGTTGAGGTGGAAGTCATTGATCTCTACATGAATGTTGAAGAGTTTGAGGCTTCCATGGTTGCACCACATGAGAAGGTGGAGACCTTGAAGTTCACTAACTTATCTTTAAATGGTAAGGTGACTGAGTTGGAAATCAATATTGAATGACAATTCAACGAGGTTTTTTTTGAAGTTGTTGTTCACATCCAAAAAGTTTTCCACTCATGCAACTGACAT
This sequence comes from Lathyrus tuberosus, assembly GCA_022829125.1. Taxonomy (NCBI): domain Eukaryota; kingdom Viridiplantae; phylum Streptophyta; class Magnoliopsida; order Fabales; family Fabaceae; genus Lathyrus; species Lathyrus tuberosus. Next base: position 6,330,662 of record JALAZF010000043.1, read on the forward strand.
TTTTGAGGTTATTATGAATAAGTAGACAAGGATAACATGCTGGTCGGGGCTAATCATGAATAAGATGCAAAAGGAAGATAATAACTGTTTTTAAAGTTGAAGTCGTTTCTATGGATGGGGACGATGACATGTGTTGAAATGAAGAGTTTAAAGGTGATCAAACATCTTAGAAACATGTGTCATAATTTGTCAGTGGTATCCTAAAGAGCTACCAAAGGTCAAGAATGAAGGAAACTCTGATGTGAAAGACAATGTTGGATAAGGGAGCTAAGATGTGGTAAAAGGTTAATGCTAAGATGAGGGGGTTCATAGGGTTTCAACACTAGTACTGGGTCAAAAAAATCACAATGTAGTAGTTACATTTTTATTGTTTTCATAGGTTGTATTTTAAGCTGAAAAGGGTTCCAAAGATTATTGTGAGATTTGTTTCTTAAAATAATAACAAAAATAAAATATGAAGATATCATTGATAGAGAGATTTGGAGTTTGATTGAAATTTCTATAACTACATACATATTATCAATTATACACATTTTAGCTATCCATTCATATTTCAACCTATTGCTCACCGACGTTATCCATGTCTAAAGTAATGTTGTGATATAGATCTTATTTTTTATTCGATGATCTCTCAACCTAATAAGCAACACAATAGTACTAAATTTCAATAAATATGTAAACACTAAATCTAAATCTATCTGCTTTTGATAAATAATTAAGCAAGTATAAACCGAAATATCACTTCTTAGTGACAATCTAAGTTCATAAATTATGATATACACATTCAAATTATATTTAGACATTGTGAGATATTGGATCGAACTCTAGTTTTAGCATGCCGTCTAAGTCCGCTCACATGCTGTTGTCGAAGACCTACATGCTGTAGTCGAATTGTGTTCTAGTATGTTGGAGATCGAATTAGGCATTGTGTTAAAGATCCAATTGTTTAAGTTAGCTTGTACCCTAAGTTAGCTTGTAATGGGTAATTGTTAAAAAGCCCATTAGTTTAGGTTTATTATAAATAGCATACTAGTCTCTCTTCTTAAGGAGTGACAAAACCATATTAGGTTGAGAGAGGTTAATTGTTGGTATTCACTTGTAATCTTTGAACCCAATTGAGAAAGTGAATAGTAAAACAGATTTAACCAATTCTCTATTCTTCTTCATCTTTTCTCTTCCTTTGCGAACCCTAATAGAGTTTCGTTTGTTTGTTCAAGTTTTTCCTTCTTTTCTACCCATGTGGATTTCTTGGTGTTCCAGAAACCAAATATACTTTGTTATTCCGGTATCGTTTTTTCACAACAAATTGGTGCGGTGAGCGTGGAGAAGATGTCTTCAACAAGGTATGAGATTGAAAAGTTCACCGGAGTGAACGATTTCAGTCTGTGGCGCTTGAAGATGAAAGCCCTACTGGTTCAGCAGGGTTGTTTGGAAGCGTTGAAGGGAGAGGCAGCCATGGATGCTGCGTTAACGGTAAAAGAAAAGACGACCATGATAGAGAAAACCCACAGCGCAATATTGTTGAGCCTTGGTGATAAGATTCTTCGACAGGTATCAAAGGAGACTACGGCATCGGGGTTATGGTTGAAACTTGAAAGTTTGTACATGACCAAATCTCTGGTGAATCGACTCTACCTGAAGCAAGATTTGTATTCATTCAAGATGAGTGAAGACAAAGTTTTGGCTGAGCAGTTTGATATGTTCAACAATCTTATTCTTGATCTTGAAAATATTGATGTGAAGATCGATGACGAAGATCAAGCACTGTTGCTGTTGTGTGCTTTGCATCCATTGATTTTTCTTCATCTCTAAATCATGTTTTTTTCTTCATATTCGGGATAACATCTAATTATGGGAGCATGTGATCCACTACTCCTATGGAAAAATAAAGAAGACATGTAAGCTCAGCAAAAGGAGCAACATAATGTTGAGCACAAGATGAAGGACCTGGCTTTTAAAACCTAGAGGTGAAGCTTGCAAAGTCCAATGTCAAGAATGAGGTGAACAAGTAAAATAAGTTTAAGATAAATGCAAAAAGAGTCTTTTGAAAATGTTGAGGTGGAAGTCATTGATCTCTACATGAATGTTGAAGAGTTTGAGGCTTCCATGGTTGCACCACATGAGAAGGTGGAGACCTTGAAGTTCACTAACTTATCTTTAAATGGTAAGGTGACTGAGTTGGAAATCAATATTGAATGACAATTCAACGAGGTTTTTTTTGAAGTTGTTGTTCACATCCAAAAAGTTTTCCACTCATGCAACTGACATTTTTGAGGTTATTATGAATAAGTAGACAAGGATAACATGCTGGTCGGGGCTAATCATGAATAAGATGCAAAAGGAAGATAATAACTGTTTTTAAAGTTGAAGTCGTTTCTATGGATGGGGACGATGACATGTGTTGAAATGAAGAGTTTAAAGGTGATCAAACATCTTAGAAACATGTGTCATAATTTGTCAGTGGTATCCTAAAGAGCTACCAAAGGTCAAGAATGAAGGAAACTCTGATGTGAAAGACAATGTTGGATAAGGGAGCTAAGATGTGGTAAAAGGTTAATGCTAAGATGAGGGAAGGGGTTCATAGGGTTTCAACACTAGTACTGGGTCAAAAAAATCACAATGTAGTAGTTACATTTTTATTGTTTTCATAGGTTGTATTTTAAGCTGAAAAGGGTTCCAAAGATTATTGTGAGATTTGTTTCTTAAAATAATAACAAAAATAAAATATGAAGATATCATTGATAGAGAGATTTGGAGTTTGATTGAAATTTCTATAACTACATACATATTATCAATTATACACATTTTAGCTATCCATTCATATTTCAACCTATTGCTCACCGACGTTATCCATGTCTAAAGTAATGTTGTGATATAGATCTTATTTTTTATTCGATGATCTCTCAACCTAATAAGCAACACAATAGTACTAAATTTCAATAAATATGTAAACACTAAATCTAAATCTATCTGCTTTTGATAAATAATTAAGCAAGTATAAACCGAAATATCACTTCTTAGTGACAATCTAAGTTCATAAATTATGATATACACATTCAAATTATATTTAGACATTGTGAGATATTGGATCGAACTCTAGTTTTAGCATGCCGTCTAAGTCCGCTCACATGCTGTTGTCGAAGACCTACATGCTGTAGTCGAATTGTGTTCTAGTATGTTGGAGATCGAATTAGGCATTGTGTTAAAGATCCAATTGTTTAAGTTAGCTTGTACCCTAAGTTAGCTTGTACCCTAAGTTAGCTTGTAATGGGTAATTGTTAAAAAGCCCATTAGTTTAGGTTTATTATAAATAGCATACTAGTCTCTCTTCTTAAGGAGTGACAAAACCATATTAGGTTGAGAGAGGTTAATTGTTGGTATTCACTTGTAATCTTTGAACCCAATTGAGAAAGTGAATAGTAAAACAGATTTAACCAATTCTCTATTCTTCTTCATCTTTTCTCTTCCTTTGCGAACCCTAATAGAGTTTCGTTTGTTTGTTCAAGTTTTTCCTTCTTTTCTACCCATGTGGATTTCTTGGTGTTCCAGAAACCAAATATACTTTGTTATTCCGGTATCGTTTTTTCACAACAAATTGGTGCGGTGAGCGTGGAGAAGATGTCTTCAACAAGGTATGAGATTGAAAAGTTCACCGGAGTGAACGATTTCAGTCTGTGGCGCTTGAAGATGAAAGCCCTACTGGTTCAGCAGGGTTGTTTGGAAGCGTTGAAGGGAGAGGCAGCCATGGATGCTGCGTTAACGGTAAAAGAAAAGACGACCATGATAGAGAAAACCCACAGCGCAATATTGTTGAGCCTTGGTGATAAGATTCTTCGACAGGTATCAAAGGAGACTACGGCATCGGGGTTATGGTTGAAACTTGAAAGTTTGTACATGACCAAATCTCTGGTGAATCGACTCTACCTGAAGCAAGATTTGTATTCATTCAAGATGAGTGAAGACAAAGTTTTGGCTGAGCAGTTGGATATGTTCAACAATCTTATTCTTGATCTTGAAAATATTGATGTGAAGATCGATGACGAAGATCAAGCACTGTTGCTGTTGTGTGCTTTGCATCCATTGATTTTTCTTCATCTCTAAATCATGTTTTTTCTTCATATTCGGGATTACATCTAATTATGGGAGCATGTGATCCACTACTCCTATGGAAAAATAAAGAAGACATGTAAGCTCAGCAAAAGGAGCAACATAATGTTGAGCACAAGATGAAGGACCTGGCTTTTAAAACCTAGAGGTGAAGCTTGCAAAGTCCAATGTCAAGAATGAGGTGAACAAGTAAAATAAGTTTAAGATAAATGCAAAAAGAGTCTTTTGAAAATGTTGAGGTGGAAGTCATTGATCTCTACATGAATGTTGAAGAGTTTGAGGCTTCCATGGTTGCACCACATGAGAAGGTGGAGACCTTGAAGTTCACTAACTTATCTTTAAATGGTAAGGTGACTGAGTTGGAAATCAATATTGAATGACAATTCAACGAGGTTTTTTTTGAAGTTGTTGTTCACATCCAAAAAGTTTTCCACTCATGCAACTGACATTTTTGAGGTTATTATGAATAAGTAGACAAGGATAACATGCTGGTCGGGGCTAATCATGAATAAGATGCAAAAGGAAGATAATAACTGTTTTTAAAGTTGAAGTCGTTTCTATGGATGGGGACGATGACATGTGTTGAAATGAAGAGTTTAAAGGTGATCAAACATCTTGGAAACATGTGTCATAATTTGTCAGTGGTATCCTAAAGAGCTACCAAAGGTCAAGAATGAAGGAAACTCTGATGTGAAAGACAATGTTGGATAAGGGAGCTAAGATGTGGTAAAAGGTTAATGCTAAGATGAGGGAAGGGGTTCATAGGGTTTCAACACTAGTACTGGGTCAAAAAAATCACAATGTAGTAGTTACATTTTTATTGTTTTCATAGGTTGTATTTTAAGCTGAAAAGGGTTCCAAAGATTATTGTGAGATTTGTTTCTTAAAATAATAACAAAAATAAAATATGAAGATATCATTGATAGAGAGATTTGGAGTTTGATTGAAATTTCTATAACTACATACATATTATCAATTATACACATTTTAGCTATCCATTCATATTTCAACCTATTGCTCACCGACGTTATCCATGTCTAAAGTAATGTTGTGATATAGATCTTATTTTTTATTCGATGATCTCTCAACCTAATAAGCAACACAATAGTACTAAATTTCAATAAATATGTAAACACTAAATCTAAATCTATCTGCTTTTGATAAATAATTAAGCAAGTATAAACCGAAATATCACTTCTTAGTGACAATCTAAGTTCATAAATTATGATATACACATTCAAATTATATTTAGACATTGTGAGATATTGGATCGAACTCTAGTTTTAGCATGCCGTCTAAGTCCGCTCACATGCTGTTGTCGAAGACCTACATGCTGTAGTCGAATTGTGTTCTAGTATGTTGGAGATCGAATTAGGCATTGTGTTAAAGATCCAATTGTTTAAGTTAGCTTGTACCCTAAGTTAGCTTGTAATGGGTAATTGTTAAAAAGCCCATTAGGTTAGGTTTATTATAAATAGCATACTAGTCTCTCTTCTTAAGGAGTGACAAAACCATATTAGGTTGAGAGAGGTTAATTGTTGGTATTCACTTGTAATCTTTGAACCCAATTGAGAAAGTGAATAGTAAAACAGATTTAACCAATTCTCTATTCTTCTTCATCTTTTATCTTCCTTTGCGAACCCTAATAGAGTTTCGTTTGTTTGTTCAAGTTTTTCCTTCTTTTCTACCCATGTGGATTTCTTGGTGTTCCAGAAACCAAATATACTTTGTTATTCCGGTATCGTTTTTTCACAACAAATTGGTGCGGTGAGCGTGGAGAAGATGTCTTCAACAAGGTATGAGATTGAAAAGTTCACCGGAGTGAACGATTTCAGTCTGTGGCGCTTGAAGATGAAAGCCCTACTGGTTCAGCAGGGTTGTTTGGAAGCGTTGAAGGGAGAGGCAGCCATGGATGCTGCGTTAACGGTAAAAGAAAAGACGACCATGATAGAGAAAACCCACAGCGCAATATTGTTGAGCCTTGGTGATAAGATTCTTCGACAGGTATCAAAGGAGACTACGGCATCGGGGTTATGGTTGAAACTTGAAAGTTTGTACATGACCAAATCTCTGGTGAATCGACTCTACCTGAAGCAAGATTTGTATTCATTCAAGATGAGTGAAGACAAAGTTTTGGCTGAGCAGTTGGATATGTTCAACAATCTTATTCTTGATCTTGAAAATATTGATGTGAAGATCGATGACGAAGATCAAGCACTGTTGCTGTTGTGTGCTTTGCATCCATTGATTTTTCTTCATCTCTAAATCATGTTTTTTTCTTCATATTCGGGATAACATCTAATTATGGGAGCATGTGATCCACTACTCCTATGGAAAAATAAAGAAGACATGTAAGCTCAGCAAAAGGAGCAACATAATGTTGAGCACAAGATGAAGGACCTGGCTTTTAAAACCTAGAGGTGAAGCTTGCAAAGTCCAATGTCAAGAATGAGGTGAACAAGTAAAATAAGTTTAAGATAAATGCAAAAAGAGTCTTTTGAAAATGTTGAGGTGGAAGTCATTGATCTCTACATGAATGTTGAAGAGTTTGAGGCTTCCATGGTTGCACCACATGAGAAGGTGGAGACCTTGAAGTTCACTAACTTATCTTTAAATGGTAAGGTGACTGAGTTGGAAATCAATATTGAATGACAATTCAACGAGGTTTTTTTGAAGTTGTTGTTCACATCCAAAAAGTTTTCCACTCATGCAACTGACATTTTTGAGGTTATTATGAATAAGTAGACAAGGATAACATGCTGGTCGGGGCTAATCATGAATAAGATGCAAAAGGAAGATAATAACTGTTTTTAAAGTTGAAGTCGTTTCTATGGATGGGGACGATGACATGTGTTGAAATGAAGAGTTTAAAGGTGATCAAACATCTTAGAAACATGTGTCATAATTTGTCAGTGGTATCCTAAAGAGCTACCAAAGGTCAAGAATGAAGGAAACTCTGATGTGAAAGACAATGTTGGATAAGGGAGCTAAGATGTGGTAAAAGGTTAATGCTAAGATGAGGGAAGGGGTTCATAGGGTTTCAACACTAGTACTGGGTCAAAAAAATCACAATGTAGTAGTTACATTTTTATTGTTTTCATAGGTTGTATTTTAAGCTGAAAAGGGTTCCAAAGATTATTGTGAGATTTGTTTCTTAAAATAATAACAAAAATAAAATATGAAGATATCATTGATAGAGAGATTTGGAGTTTGATTGAAATTTCTATAACTACATACATATTATCAATTATACACATTTTAGCTATCCATTCATATTTCAACCTATTGCTCACCGACGTTATCCATGTCTAAAGTAATGTTGTGATATAGATCTTATTTTTTATTCGATGATCTCTCAACCTAATAAGCAACACAATAGTACTAAATTTCAATAAATATGTAAACACTAAATCTAAATCTATCTGCTTTTGATAAATAATTAAGCAAGTATAAACCGAAATATCACTTCTTAGTGACAATCTAAGTTCATAAATTATGATATACACATTCAAATTATATTTAGACATTGTGAGATATTGGATCGAACTCTAGTTTTAGCATGCCGTCTAAGTCCGCTCACATGCTGTTGTCGAAGACCTACATGCTGTAGTCGAATTGTGTTCTAGTATGTTGGAGATCGAATTAGGCATTGTGTTAAAGATCCAATTGTTTAAGTTAGCTTGTACCCTAAGTTAGCTTGTAATGGGTAATTGTTAAAAAGCCCATTAGTTTAGGTTTATTATAAATAGCATACTAGTCTCTCTTCTTAAGGAGTGACAAAACCATATTAGGTTGAGAGAGGTTAATTGTTGGTATTCACTTGTAATCTTTGAACCCAATTGAGAAAGTGAATAGTAAAACAGATTTAACCAATTCTCTATTCTTCTTCATCTTTTCTCTTCCTTTGCGAACCCTAATAGAGTTTCGTTTGTTTGTTCAAGTTTTTCCTTCTTTTCTACCCATGTGGATTTCTTGGTGTTCCAGAAACCAAATATACTTTGTTATTCCGGTATCGTTTTTTCACAACAAATTGGTGCGGTGAGCGTGGAGAAGATGTCTTCAACAAGGTATGAGATTGAAAAGTTCACCGGAGTGAACGATTTCAGTCTGTGGCGCTTGAAGATGAAAGCCCTACTGGTTCAGCAGGGTTGTTTGGAAGCGTTGAAGGGAGAGGCAGCCATGGATGCTGCGTTAACGGTAAAAGAAAAGACGACCATGATAGAGAAAACCCACAGCGCAATATTGTTGAGCCTTGGTGATAAGATTCTTCGACAGGTATCAAAGGAGACTACGGCATCGGGGTTATGGTTGAAACTTGAAAGTTTGTACATGACCAAATCTCTGGTGAATCGACTCTACCTGAAGCAAGATTTGTATTCATTCAAGATGAGTGAAGACAAAGTTTTGGCTGAGCAGTTGGATATGTTCAACAATCTTATTCTTGATCTTGAAAATATTGATGTGAAGATCGATGACGAAGATCAAGCACTGTTGCTGTTGTGTGCTTTGCATCCATTGATTTTTCTTCATCTCTAAATCATGTTTTTTTCTTCATATTCGGGATAACATCTAATTATGGGAGCATGTGATCCACTACTCCTATGGAAAAATAAAGAAGACATGTAAGCTCAGCAAAAGGAGCAACATAATGTTGAGCACAAGATGAAGGACCTGGCTTTTAAAACCTAGAGGTGAAGCTTGCAAAGTCCAATGTCAAGAATGAGGTGAACAAGTAAAATAAGTTTAAGATAACTGCAAAAAGAGTCTTTTGAAAATGTTGAGGTGGAAGTCATTGATCTCTACATGAATGTTGAAGAGTTTGAGGCTTCCATGGTTGCACCACATGAGAAGGTGGAGACCTTGAAGTTCACTAACTTATCTTTAAATGGTAAGGTGACTGAGTTGGAAATCAATATTGAATGACAATTCAACGAGGTTTTTTTTGAAGTTGTTGTTCACATCCAAAAAGTTTTCCACTCATGCAACTGACATTTTTGAGGTTATTATGAATAAGTAGACAAGGATAACATGCTGGTCGGGGCTAATCATGAATAAGATGCAAAAGGAAGATAATAACTGTTTTTAAAGTTGAAGTCGTTTCTATGGATGGGGACGATGACATGTGTTGAAATGAAGAGTTTAAAGGTGATCAAACATCTTAGAAACATGTGTCATAATTTGTCAATGGTATCCTAAAGAGCTACCAAAGGTCAAGAATGAAGGAAACTCTGATGTGAAAGACAATGTTGGATAAAGGAGCTAAGATGTGGTAAAAGGTTAATGCTAAGATGAGGGAAGGGGTTCATAGGGTTTCAACACTAGTACTGGGTCAAAAAAATCACAATGTAGTAGTTACATTTTTATTGTTTTCATAGGTTGTATTTTAAGCTGAAAAGGGTTCCAAAGATTATTGTGAGATTTGTTTCTTAAAATAATAACAAAAATAAAATATGAAGATATCATTGATAGAGAGATTTGGAGTTTGATTGAAATTTCTATAACTACATACATATTATCAATTATACACATTTTAGCTATCCATTCATATTTCAACCTATTGCTCACCGACGTTATCCATGTCTAAAGTAATGTTGTGATATAGATCTTATTTTTTATTCGATGATCTCTCAACCTAATAAGCAACACAATAGTACTAAATTTCAATAAATATGTAAACACTAAATCTAAATCTATCTGCTTTTGATAAATAATTAAGCAAGTATAAACCGAAATATCACTTCTTAGTGACAATCTAAGTTCATAAATTATGATATACACATTCAAATTATATTTAGACATTGTGAGATATTGGATCGAACTCTAGTTTTAGCATGCCGTCTAAGTCCGCTCACATGCTGTTGTCGAAGACCTACATGCTGTAGTCGAATTGTGTTCTAGTATGTTGGAGATCGAATTAGGCATTGTGTTAAAGATCCAATTGTTTAAGTTAGCTTGTACCCTAAGTTAGCTTGTAATGGGTAATTGTTAAAAAGCCCATTAGTTTAGTTTTATTATAAATAGCATACTAGTCTCTCTTCTTAAGGAGTGACAAAACCATATTAGGTTGAGAGAGGTTAATTGTTGGTATTCACTTGTAATCTTTGAACCCAATTGAGAAAGTGAATAGTAAAACAGATTTAACCAATTCTCTATTCTTCTTCATCTTTTCTCTTCCTTTGCGAACCCTAATAGAGTTTCGTTTGTTTGTTCAAGTTTTTCCTTCTTTTCTACCCATGTGGATTTCTTGGTGTTCCAGAAACCAAATATACTTTGTTATTCCGGTATCGTTTTTTCACAACAAATTGGTGCGGTGAGCGTGGAGAAGATGTCTTCAACAAGGTATGAGATTGAAAAGTTCACCGGAGTGAACGATTTCAGTCTGTGGCGCTTGAAGATGAAAGCCCTACTGGTTCAGCAGGGTTGTTTGGAAGCGTTGAAGGGAGAGGCAGCCATGGATGCTGCGTTAACGGTAAAAGAAAAGACGACCATGATAGAGAAAACCCACAGCGCAATATTGTTGAGCCTTGGTGAGAAGATTCTTCGACAGGTATCAAAGGAGACTACGGCATCGGGGTTATGGTTGAAACTTGAAAGTTTGTACATGACCAAATCTCTGGTGAATCGACTCTACCTGAAGCAAGATTTGTATTCATTCAAGATGAGTGAAGACAAAGTTTTGGCTGAGCAGTTTGATATGTTCAACAATCTTATTCTTGATCTTGAAAATATTGATGTGAAGATCGATGACGAAGATCAAGCACTGTTGCTGTTGTGTGCTTTGCATCCATTGATTTTTCTTCATCTCTAAATCATGTTTTTTTCTTCATATTCGGGATAACATCTAATTATGGGAGCATGTGATCCACTACTCATATGGAAAAATAAAGAAGACATGTAAGCTCAGCAAAAGGAGCAACATAATGTTGAGCACAAGATGAAGGACCTGGCTTTTAAAACCTAGAGGTGAAGCTTGCAAAGTCCAATGTCAAGAATGAGGTGAACAAGTAAAATAAGTTTAAGATAAATGCAAAAAGAGTCTTTTGAAAATGTTGAGGTGGAAGTCATTGATCTCTACATGAATGTTGAAGAGTTTGAGGCTTCCATGGTTGCACCACATGAGAAGGTGGAGACCTTGAAGTTCACTAACTTATCTTTAAATGGTAAGGTGACTGAGTTGGAAATCAATATTGAATGACAATTCAACGAGGTTTTTTTTGAAGTTGTTGTTCACATCCAAAAAGTTTTCCACTCATGCAACTGACATTTTTGAGGTTATTATGAATAAGTAGACAAGGATAACATGCTGGTCGGGGCTAATCATGAATAAGATGCAAAAGGAAGATAATAACTGTTTTTAAAGTTGAAGTCGTTTCTATGGATGGGGACGATGACATGTGTTGAAATGAAGAGTTTAAAGGTGATCAAACATCTTAGAAACATGTGTCATAATTTGTCAGTGGTATCCTAAAGAGCTACCAAAGGTCAAGAATGAAGGAAACTCTGATGTGAAAGACAATGTTGGATAAGGGAGCTAAGATGTGGTAAAAGGTTAATGCTAAGATGAGGGAAGGGGTTCATAGGGTTTCAACACTAGTACTGGGTCAAAAAAATCACAATGTAGTAGTTACATTTTTATTGTTTTCATAGGTTGTATTTTAAGCTGAAAAGGGTTCCAAAGATTATTGTGAGATTTGTTTCTTAAAATAATAACAAAAATAAAATATGAAGATATCATTGATAGAGAGATTTGGAGTTTGATTGAAATTTCTATAACTACATACATATTATCAATTATACACATTTTAGCTATCCATTCATATTTCAACCTATTGCTCACCGACGTTATCCATGTCTAAAGTAATGTTGTGATATAGATCTTATTTTTTATTCGATGATCTCTTAACCTAATAAGCAACACAATAGTACTAAATTTCAATAAATATGTAAACACTAAATCTAAATCTATCTGCTTTTGATAAATCATTACGCAAGTCTAAACCGAAATATCACTTCTTAGTGACAATCTAAGTTCATAAATTATGATATACACATTCAAATTATATTTAGACATTGTGAGATATTGGATCGAACTCTAGTTTTAGCATGCCGTCTAAGTCCGCTCACATGTTGTTGTCGAAGACCTACATGCTGTAGTCGAATTGTGTTCTAGTATGTTGGAGATCGAATTAGGCATTGTGTTAAAGATCCAATTGTTTAAGTTAGCTTGTACCCTAAGTTAGCTTGTAATGGGTAATTGTTAAAAAGCCCATTAGTTTAGTATTTTAGGTTTATTATAAATAGCATACTAGTCTCTCTTCTTAAGGAGTAACAAAACCATATTAGGTTGAGAGAGGTTAATTGTTGGTAATCACTTGTAATCTTTGAACCCAATTGAGAAAGTGAATAGTAAAATAGATTTAACCAATTCTCTATTCTTCTTCATCTTTTCTCTTCCTTTGCGAACCCTAATAGGGTTTCGTTTGTTTGTTCAAGTTTTTCCTTCTTTTCTACCCTTGTGGATTTCTTGGTGTTCCAGAAACCAAATATACTTTGTTATTCCGGTATCGTTTTTTCACAACAAATTGGTGCGGTGAGCGTGGAGAAGATGTCTTCGACAAGTTATGAGATTGAAAAGTTCACCGGAGGGAACGATTTCAGTCTGTGGCACTTGAAGATGAAAGCCCTACTAGTTCAGCAGGGTTGTTTGGAAGCGTTGAAGGGAGAGGCAGCCATGGATGCTGCGTTAACGGTAAAAGAAAAGACGACCATGATTGAGAAAATCCACAGCGCAATATTGTTGAGCCTTGGTGATAAGATTCTTCGACAGGTATCAAAGGAGACTACGACATCGGGGTTATAGTTGAAACTTGAAAGTTTATACATGACCAAATCTCTGGTGAATCGACTCTACCTGAAGCAAGCTTTGTATTCATTCAAGATGAGTGAAGACAAAGTTTTGGCTGAGCAGTTGGATATGTTCAACAATCTTATTCTTGATCTTGAAAATATTGATGTGAAGATCGATGACGAAGATCAAGCACTGTTGTTGTTGTGTGCTTTGCATCCATTGATTTTTCTTCATCTCGAAATCATGTTTTTTTCTTCATATTCGGGATAACATCTAATTATGGGAGCATGTGATCCACTACTCCTATGGAAAAATAAAGAAGACATGAAAGCTCAGCTAAAGGAGCAACATAATGTCGAGCACAAGATGAAGGACCTGGCTTTTAAAACCTAGAGGTGAAGCTTGCAAAGTCCAATGTCAAGAATGAGGTGAACAAGTAAAATTCGTTTAAGATAAATGCAAAAAGAGTCTTTTGAAAAGGTTGAGGTGGAAGTCATTGATCTCTACATGAATGTTGAAGAGTTTGAGGCTTCCATGGTTGCACCACATAAGAAGGTGGAGACCTTGAAGTTCACTAACTTATCTTTAAATGGTAAGGTGACTGAGTTGGAAATCAATATTGAATGACAATTCAACGAGGGTTTTTTTGAAGTTGTTGTTCACATCCAAAAAGTTTTCCACTCATGCAACTGACATTTTTGAGGTTATTATGAATAAGTAGACAAGGATAACATGCTGGTCGGGGCTAATCATGAATAAGATGCAAAAGGAAGATAATAACTGTTTTTAAAGTTGAAGTCGTTTCTATGGATGGGGACGATGACATGTGTTGAAATGAAGAGTTTAAAGGTGATCAAACATCTTAGAAACATGTGTCATAATTTGTCAGTGGTATCCTAAAAGAGCTACCAAAGGTCAAGAATGAAGGAAACTCTGATGTGAAAGACAATGTTGGATAAGGGAGCTAAGATGTGGTATAAGGTTAATGCTAAGATGAGGAAAGGGGTTCATAGGGTTTCAACACTAGTACTGGGTCAAAAAAATCACAATTTAGTAGTTACATTTTTATTGTTTTCATAGGTTGTATTTTAAGCTGAAAAGGGTTCCAAAGATTATTGTGAGATTTGTTTCTTAAAATAATAACAAAAATAAAATATGAAGATATCATTGATAGAGAGATTTGGAGTTTGATTGAAATTTCTATAACTACATACATATTATCAATTATACACATTTTAGCTATCCATTCATATTTCAACCTATTGCTCACCGACGTTATCCATGTCTAAAGTAATGTTGTGATATAGATCTTATTTTTTATTCGATGATCTCTCAACCTAATAAGCAACACAATAGTACTAAATTTCAATAAATATGTAAACACTAAATCTAAATCTATCTGCTTTTGATAAATCATTACGCAAGTCTAAACCGAAATATCACTTCTTAGTGACAATCTAAGTTCATAAATTATGATATACACATTCAAATTATATTTAGACATTGTGAGATATTGGATCGAACTCTAGTTTTAGCATGCCGTCTAAGTCCGCTCACATGCTGTTGTCGAAGACCTACATGCTGTAGTCGAATTGTGTTCTAGTATGTTGGAGATCGAATTAGGCATTGTGTTAAAGATCCAATTGTTTAAGTTAGCTTGTACCCTAAGTTAGCTTGTAATGGGTAATTGTTAAAAAGCCCATTAGTTTAGTATTTTAGGTTTATTATAAATAGCATACTAGTCTCTCTTCTTAAGGAGTGACAAAACCATATTAGGTTGAGAGAGGTTAATTGTTGGTATTCACTTGTAATCTTTGAACCCAATTGAGAAAGTGAATAGTAAAACAGATTTAACCAATTCTCTATTCTTCTTCATCTTTTCTCTTCCTTTGCGAACCCTAATAGAGTTTCATTTGTTTGTTCAAGTTTTTCCTTCTTTTCTACCCATGTGGATTTCTTGGTGTTCCAGAAACCAAATATACTTTGTTATTCCGGTATCGTTTTTTCATAACAAATTGGTGCGGTGAGCGTGGAGAAGATGTCTTCAACAAGGTATGAGATTGAAAAGTTCACCAGAGTGAACGATTTCAGTCTGTGGCGCTTGAAGATGAAAGCCCTACTGGTTCAGCAGGGTTGTTTGGAAGCGTTGAAGGGAGAGGCAGCCATGGATGCTGCGTTAACGGTAAAAGAAAACACGACCATGATAGAGAAAACCCACAGCGTAATATTATTGAGCCTTGGTGATTAGATTCTTCGACAGGTAATAAAGGAGACTACGGCATCGGGGTTATGGTTGAAACTTGAAAGTTTGTACATGACCAAATCTCTGGTGAATCGACTCTACCTGAAGCAAGCTTTGTATTCATTCAAGATGAGTGAAGACAAAGTTTTGGCTGAGCAGTTGGATATGTTCAACAATCTTATTCTTGATCTTGAAAATATTGATGTGAAGATCGATGACGAAGATCAAGCACTGTTGCTGTTGTGTGCTTTGCATCCATTGATTTTTCTTCATCTCTAAATCATGTTTTTTTCTTCATATTCGGGATAACATCTAATTATGGGAGCATATGATCCACTACTCTTATGGAAAAATAAAGAAGACATGTAAGCTCAGCAAAAGAAGCAACATAATGTTGAGCACAAAATGAAGGACCTGGCTTTTAAAACCTAGACGTGAAGCTTGCAAAGTCCAATGTCAAGAATGAGGTGAACAAGTAAAATAAGTTTAAGATAAATGCAAAAAGAGTCTTTTGAAAATGTTGAGGTGGAAGTCATTGATCTCTACATGAATGTTGAAGAGTTTGAGGCTTCCATGGTTGCACCACATAAGAAGGTGGAGACCTTGAAGTTCACTAACTTATCTTTAAATGGTAAGGTGACTGAGTTGGAAATCAATATTGAATGACAATTCAACGAGGTTTTTTTTGAAGTTGTTGTTCACATCCAAAAAGTTTTCCACTCATGCAACTGACATTTTTGAGGTTATTATGAATAAGTAGACAAGGATAACATGCTGGTCGGGGCTAATCATGAATAAGATGCAAAAGGAAGATAATAACTGTTTTTAAAGTTGAAGTCGTTTCTATGGATGGGGACGATGACATGTGTTGAAATGAAGAGTTTAAAGGTGATCAAACATCTTAGAAACATGTGTCATAATTTGTCAGTGGTATCCTAAAAGAGCTACCAAAGGTCAAGAATGAAGGAAACTCTGATGTGAAAGACAATGTTGGATAAGGGAGCTAAGATGTGGTAAAAGGTTAATGCTAAGATGAGGGAAGGGGTTCATAGGGTTTCAACACTAGTACTGGGTCAAAAAAATCACAATTTAGTAGTTACATTTTTATTGTTTTCATAGGTTTTATTTTAAGCTGAAAAGGGTTCCAAAGATTATTGTGAGATTTGTTTCTTAAAATAATAACAAAAATAAAATATGAAGATATCATTGATAGAGAGATTTGGAATTTGATTGAAATTTCTATAACTACATACATATTATCAATTATACACATTTTAGCTATCCATTCATAT
The DNA here is from genome assembly GCA_022829125.1 of Lathyrus tuberosus. Lineage (NCBI taxonomy): Eukaryota > Viridiplantae > Streptophyta > Magnoliopsida > Fabales > Fabaceae > Lathyrus > Lathyrus tuberosus. Next base: position 6,347,151 of record JALAZF010000043.1, read on the forward strand.
TTCAACCTATTGCTCACCGACGTTATCCATGTCTAAAGTAATGTTGTGATATAGATCTTATTTTTTATTCGATGATCTCTCAACCTAATAAGCAACACAATAGTACTAAATTTCAATAAATATGTAAACACTAAATCTAAATCTATCTGCTTTTGATAAATCATTACGCAAGTCTAAACCGAAATATCACTTCTTAGTGACAATCTAAGTTCATAAATTATGATATACACATTCAAATTATATTTAGACATTGTGAGATATTGGATCGAACTCTAGTTTTAGCATGCCGTCTAAGTCCGCTCACATGCTGTTGTCGAAGACCTACATGCTGTAGTCGAATTGTGTTCTAGTATGTTGGAGATCGAATTAGGCATTGTGTTAAAGATCCAATTGTTTAAGTTAGCTTGTACCCTAAGTTAGCTTGTAATGGGTAATTGTTAAAAAGCCCATTAGTTTAGTATTTTAGGTTTATTATAAATAGCATACTAGTCTCTCTTCTTAAGGAGTAACAAAACCATATTAGGTTGAGAGAGGTTAATTGTTGGTAATCACTTGTAATCTTTGAACCCAATTGAGAAAGTGAATAGTAAAATAGATTTAACCAATTCTCTATTCTTCTTCATCTTTTCTCTTCCTTTGCGAACCCTAATAGGGTTTCGTTTGTTTGTTCAAGTTTTTCCTTCTTTTCTACCCTTGTGGATTTCTTGGTGTTCCAGAAACCAAATATACTTTGTTATTCCGGTATCGTTTTTTCACAACAAATTGGTGCGGTGAGCGTGGAGAAAATGTCTTCGACAAGTTATGAGATTGAAAAGTTCACCAGAGGGAACGATTTCAGTCTGTGGCGCTTGAAGATGAAAGCCCTACTAGTTCAGCAGGGTTGTTTGGAAGCGTTGAAGGGAGAGGCAGCCATGGATGCTGCGTTAACGGTAAAAGAAAAGACGACCATGATAGAGAAAACCCACAGCGCAATATTGTTGAGCCTTGGTGATAAGATTCTTCGACAGGTATCAAAGGAGACTACGACATCGGGGTTATAGTTGAAACTTGAAAGTTTATACATGACCAAATCTCTGGTGAATCGACTCTACCTGAAGCAAGCTTTATATTCATTCAAGATGAGTGAAGACAAAGTTTTGGCTGAGCAGTTGGATATGTTCAACAATCTTATTCTTGATCTTGAAAATATTGATGTGAAGATCGATGACGAAGATCAAGCACTGTTGCTGTTGTGTGCTTTGCATCCATTGATTTTTCTTCATCTCTAAATCATGTTTTTTTCTTCATATTCGGGATAACATCTAATTATGGGAGCATGTGATCCACTACTCCTATGGAAAAATAAAGAAGACATGAAAGCTCAGCTAAAGGAGCAACATAATGTTGAGCACAAGATGAAGGACCTGGCTTTTAAAACCTAGAGGTGAAGCTTGCAAAGTCCAATGTCAAGAATGAGGTGAACAAGTAAAATTCGTTTAAGATAAATGCAAAAAGAGTCTTTTGAAAAGGTTGAGGTGGAAGTCATTGATCTCTACATGAATGTTGAAGAGTTTGAGGCTTCCATGGTTGCACCACATAAGAAGGTGGTGACCTTGAAGTTCACTAACTTATCTTTAAATGGTAAGGTGACTGAGTTGGAAATCAATATTGAATGACAATTCAACGAGGTTTTTTTTGAAGTTGTTGTTCACATCCAAAAAGTTTTCCACTCATGCAACTGACATTTTTGAGGTTATTATGAATAAGTAGACAAGGATAACATGCTGGTCGGGGCTAATCATGAATACGATGCAAAAGGAAGATAATAACTGTTTTTAAAGTTGAAGTCGTTTCTATGGATGGGGACGATGACATGTGTTGAAATGAAGAGTTTAAAGGTGATCAAACATCTTAGAAACATGTGTCATAATTTGTCAGTGGTATCCTAAAAGAGCTACCAAAGGTCAAGAATGAAGGAAACTCTGATGTGAAAGACAATGTTGGATAAGGGAGCTAAGATGTGGTATAAGGTTAATGCTAAGATGAGGGAAGGGGTTCATAGGGTTTCAACACTAGTACTGGGTCAAAAAAATCACAATTTAGTAGTTACATTTTTATTGTTTTCATAGGTTGTATTTTAAGCTGAAAAGGGTTCCAAAGATTATTGTGAGATTTGTTTCTTAAAATAATAACAAAAATAAAATATGAAGATATCATTGATAGAGAGATTTGGAGTTTGATTGAAATTTCTATAACTACATACATATTATCAATTATACACATTTTAGCTATCCATTCATATTTCAACCTATTGCTCACCGACGTTATCCATGTCTAAAGTAATGTTGTGATATAGATCTTATTTTTTATTCGATGATCTCTCAACCTAATAAGCAACACAATAGTACTAAATTTCAATAAATATGTAAACACTAAATCTAAATCTATCTGCTTTTGATAAATCATTACGCAAGTCTAAACCGAAATATCACTTCTTAGTGACAATCTAAGTTCATAAATTATGATATAAACATTCAAATTATATTTAGACATTGTGAGATATTGGATCGAACTCTAGTTTTAGCATGCCGTCTAAGTCCGCTCACATGCTGTTGTCGAAGACCTACATGCTGTAGTCGAATTGTGTTCTAGTATGTTGGAGATCGAATTAGGCATTGTGTTAAAGATCCAATTGTTTAAGTTAGCTTGTACCCTAAGTTAGCTTGTAATGGGTAATTGTTAAAAAGCCCATTAGTTTAGGTTTATTATAAATAGCATACTAGTCTCTCTTCTTAAGGAGTGACAAAACCATATTAGGTTGAGAGAGGTTAATTGTTGGTATTCACTTGTAATCTTTGAACCCAATTGAGAAAGTGAATAGTAAAACAGATTTAACCAATTCTCTATTCTTCTTCATCTTTTCTCTTCCTTTGCGAACCCTAATAGAGTTTCATTTGTTTGTTCAAGTTTTTCCTTCTTTTCTACCCATGTGGATTTCTTGGTGTTCCAGAAACCAAATATACTTTGTTATTCCGGTATCGTTTTTTCATAACAAATTGGTGCGGTGAGCATGGAGAAGATGTCTTCAACAAGGTATGAGATTGAAAAGATCACCAGAGTGAACGATTTCAGTCTGTGGCGCTTGAAGATGAAAGCCCTACTGGTTCAGCAGGGTTGTTTGGAAGCGTTGAAGGGAGAGGCAGCCATGGATGCTGCGTTAACGGTAAAAGAAAAGACGACCATGATAGAGAAAACCCACAGCGCAATATTGTTGAGCCTTGGTGATTAGATTCTTCGACAGGTAATAAAGGAGACTACGGCATCGGGGTTATGGTTGAAACTTGAAAGTTTGTACATGACCAAATCTCTGGTGAATCGACTCTACCTGAAGCAAGCTTTGTATTCATTCAAGATGAGTGAAGACAAAGTTTTGGCTGAGCAGTTGGATATGTTCAACAATCTTATTCTTGATCTTGAAAATATTGATGTGAAGATCGATGACGAAGATCAAGCACTGTTGCTGTTGTGTGCTTTGCATCCATTGATTTTTCTTCATCTCTAAATCATGTTTTTTTCTTCATATTCGGGATAACATCTAATTATGGGAGCATGTGATCCACTACTCTTATGGAAAAATAAAGAAGACATGTAAGCTCAGCAAAAGGAGCAACATAATGTTGAGCACAAGATGAAGGACCTGGCTTTTAAAACCTAGAGGTGAAGCTTGCAAAGTCCAATGTCAAGAATGAGGTGAACAAGTAAAATAAGTTTAAGATAAATGCAAAAAGAGTCTTTTCAAAATGTTGAGGTGGAAGTCATTGATCTCTACATGAATGTTGAAGAGTTTGAGGCTTCCATGGTTGCACCACATAAGAAGGTGGAGACCTTGAAGTTCACTAACTTATCTTTAAATGGTAAGGTGACTGAGTTGGAAATCAATATTGAATGACAATTCAACGAGGTTTTTTTTGAAGTTGTTGTTCACATCCAAAAAGTTTTCCACTCATGCAACTGACATTTTTGAGGTTATTATGAATAAGTAGACAAGGATAACATGCTGGTCGGGGCTAATCATGAATAAGATGCAAAAGGAAGATAATAACTGTTTTTAAAGTTGAAGTCGTTTCTATGGATAGGGACGATGACATGTGTTGAAATGAAGAGTTTAAAGGTGACAAACATCTTAGAAACATGTGTCATAATTTGTCAGTGGTATCCTAAAAGAGCTACCAAAGGTCAAGAATGAAGGAAACTCTGATGTGAAAGACAATGTTGGATAAGGGAGCTAAGATGTGGTAAAAGGTTAATGCTAAGATGAGGGAAGGGGTTCATAGGGTTTCAACACTAGTACTGGGTCAAAAAAATCACAATGTAGTAGTTACATTTTTATTGTTTTCATAGGTTGTATTTTAAGCTGAAAAGGGTTCCAAAGATTATTGTGAGATTTGTTTCTTAAAATAATAACAAAAATAAAATATGAAGATATCATTGATAGAGAGATTTGGAGTTTGATTGAAATTTCTATAACTACATACATATTATCAATTATACACATTTTAGCTATCCATTCATATTTCAACCTATTGCTCACCGACGTTATCCATGTCTAAAGTAATGTTGTGATATAGATCTTATTTTTTATTCGATGATCTCTCAACCTAATAAGCAACACAATAGTACTAAATTTCAATAAATATGTAAACACTAAATCTAAATCTATCTGCTTTTGATAAATAATTAAGCAAGTATAAACCGAAATATCACTTCTTAGTGACAATCTAAGTTCATAAATTATGATATACACATTCAAATTATATTTAGACATTGTGAGATATTGGATCGAACTCTAGTTTTAGCATGCCGTCTAAATCCGCTCACATGCTGTTGTCGAAGACCTACATGCTGTAGTCGAATTGTGTTCTAGTATGTAGGAGATCGAATTAGGCATTGTGTTATAGATCCAATTGTTTAAGTTAGCTTGTAGCCTAAGTTAGCTTGTAATGGGTAATTGTTAAAAAGCCCATTAGTTTAGTATTTTAGGTTTATTATAAATAGCATACTAGTCTCTCTTCTTAAGGAGTGACAAAACCATATTAGGTTGAGAGAGGTTAATTGTTGGTATTCACTTGTAATCTTTGAACCCTATTGAGAAAGTGAATAGTAAAACAGATTTAACCAATTCTCTATTCTTCTTCATCTTTTCTCTTCCTTTGCGAACCCTAATAGGGTTTCGTTTGTTTGTTCAAGTTTTTCCTTCTTTTCTACCCTTGTGGATTTCTTGGGGTTCCAGAAACCAAATATACTTTGTTATTCCGGTATCGTTTTTTCACAACAAATTGGTGCGGTGAGAGTGGTGAAGATGTCTTCAACAAGGTATGAGATTGAAAAGTTCACCGGAGTGAACGATTTCAGTCTGTGGCGCTTGAAGATGAAAGCCCTACTGGTTCAGCATGGTTGTTTGGAAGTGTTAAAGGGAGAGGTAGCCATGGATGCTGCGTTAACGGTAAAAGAAAAGACGATCATGATAGAGAAAACCCACAGCGCAATATTGTTGAGCCTTGGTGATAAGATTCTTCGACGGGTATCAAAGGAGACTATGGCATCGGGGTTATGGTTGAAACTTGAAAGTTTGTACATGACCAAATCTCTGGTGAATCGACTATACCTGAAGCAAGCTTTGTATTCATTCAAGATGAGTGAAGACAAAGTTTTAGTTGAGCAGTTGGATATGTTCAACAATCTTATTCTTGATCTTGAAAATATTGATGTGAAGATCGATGACGAAGATCAAGCACTGTTGCTGTTGTGTGCTTTGCATCCATTGATTTTTCTTCATCTCTAAATCATGTTTTTTTCTTCATATTCGGGATAACATCTAATTATGGGAGCATGTGATCCACTACTCCTATGGAAAAATAAAGAAGACATGAAAGCTCAGCTAAAGGAGCAACATAATGTTGAGCACAAGATGAAGGACCTGGCTTTTAAAACCTAGAGGTAAAGCTTGCAAAGTCCAATGTCAAGAATGAGGTGAACAAGTAAAATTCGTTTAAGATAAATGCAAAAAGAGTCTTTTGAAAAGGTTGAGGTGGAAGTCATTGATCTCTACATGAATGTTGAAGAGTTTGAGGCTTCCATGGTTGCACAACATAAGAAGGTGGAGACCTTGAAGTTCACTAACTTATCTTTAAATGGTAAGGTGACTGAGTTGGAAATCAATATTGAATGACAATTCAACGAGGTTTTTTTTGAAGTTATTGTTCACATCCAAAAAGTTTTCCACTCATGCAACTGACATTTTTGAGGTTATTATGAATAAGTAGACAAGGATAACATGCTGGTCGGGGCTAATCATGAATAAGATGCAAAAGGAAGATAATAACTGTTTTTGAAGTTGAAGTCGTTTCTATGGATGGGGACGATGACATGTGTTGAAATGAAGAGTTTAAAGGTGATCAAACATCTTAGAAACATGTGTCATAATTTGTCAGTGGTATCCTAAAAGAGCTACCAAAGGTCAAGAATGAAGGAAACTCTGATGTGAAAGGCAATGTTGGATAAGGGAGCTAAGATGTGGTAAAAGGTTAATGCTAAGATGAGGGAAGGGGTTCATAGGGTTTCAACACTAGTACGGGGTCAAAAAAATCACAATGTAGTAGTTACATTTTTATTGTTTTCATAGGTTGTATTTTAAGCTGAAAAGGGTTCCAAAGATTATTGTGAGATTTGTTTCTTAAAATAATAACAAAAATAAAATATGAAGATATCATTGATAGAGAGATTTGGAGTTTGATTGAAATTTCTATAACTACATACATATTATCAATTATACACATTTTAGTTATCCATTCATATTTCAACCTATTGCTCACCGACGTTATCCATGTCTAAAGTAATGTTGTGATATAGATCTTATTTTTTATTCGATGATCTCTCAACCTAATAAGCAACACAATAGTACTAAATTTCAATAAATATGTAAACACTAAATCTAAATCTATCTGCTTTTGATAAATAATTACGCAAGTCTAAACCGAAATATCACTTCTTAGTGACAATCTAAGTTCATAAATTATGATATACACATTCAAATTATATCTAGACATTGTGAGATATTGGATCGAACTCTAGTTTTAGCATGCCGTCTAAGTCCGCTCACATGCTGTTGTCGAAGACCTACATGCTGTAGTCGAATTGTGTTCTAGTATGTAGGAGATCGAATTAGGCATTGTGTTAAAGATCCAATTGTTTAAGTTAGCTTGTACCCTAAGTTAGCTTGTAATGGGTAATTGTTAAAAAGCCCATTAGTTTAGTATTTTAGGTTTATTATAAATAGCATACTAGTCTCTCTTCTTAAGGAGTGACAAAACCATATTAGGTTGAGAGAGGTTAATTGTTGGTATTCACTTGTAATCTTTGAACCCAATTGAGAAAGTGAATGGTAAAACAGATTTAACCAATTCTCAATTCTTCTTCATCTTTTCTCTTCCTTTGCGAACCCTAATAGGGTTTCGTTTGTTTGTTCAAGTTTTTCCTTCTTTTCTACCCTTGTGGATTTCTTGGTGTTCCAGAAACCAAATATATTTTGTTATTCCGGTATCGGTTTTTCACAACAAATTGGTGCGGTGAGCGTGGAGAAGATGTCTTCAACAAGTTATGAGATTGAAAAGTTCACCGGATTGAACGATTTCAGTCTGTGGCGCTTGAAGATGAAAGCCCTACTGGTTCAGCATGGTTGTTTGGAAGTGTTAAAGGGAGAGGTAGCCATGGATGATGCGTTAACGGTAAAAGAAAAGACGACCATGATAGAGAAAACCCACAGCGCAATATTGATGAGCCTTGGTGATAAGATTCTTCGACGGGTATCAAAGGAGACTACGGCATCGGGGTTATGGTTGAAACTTGAAAGTTTGTACATGACCAAATCTCTGGTGAATCGACTCTACCTGAAGCAAGCTTTGTATTCATTCAAGATGAGTGAAGACAAAGTTTTGGCTGAGCAATTGGATATGTTTAACAATCTTATTCTTGATCTTGAAAATATTGATGTGAAGATCGATGACGAAGATCAAGCACTGTTGCTGTTGTGTGCTTTACATCCATTGATTTTTCTTCATCTCTAAATCATGTTTTTTTCTTCATATTCGGGATAACATCTAATTATGGGAGCATGTGATCCACTACTCCAATGGAAAAATAAAGAAGACATGTAAGCTCAGCTAAAGGAGCAACATAATGTTGAGCACAAGATGTAGGACCTGGCTTTTAAAACCTAGAGGTGAAGCTTGCAAAGTCCAATGTCAAGAATGAGGTGAACAAGTAAAATAAGTTTAAGATAAATGCAAAAAGAGTCTTTTGAAAATGTTGAGGTGGAATTCATTGATCTCTACATGAATGTTGAAGAGTTTGAGGCTTCCATGGTTGCACCACATAAGAAGGTGGAGACCTTGAAGTTCACTAACTTATCTTTAAATGGTAAGGTGACTGAGTTGGAAATCAATATTGATTGACAATTCAACGAGGTTTTTTTTGAAGTTGTTGTTCACATCCAAAAAGTTTTCCACTCATGCAACTGACATTTTTGAGGTTATTATGAATAAGTAGACAAGGATAACATGCTGGTCGGGGCTAATCATGAATAAGATGCAAAAGGAAAATAATAACTGTTTTTGAAGTTGAAGTCGTTTCTATGGATGGGGACGATGACATGTGTTGAAATGAAGAGTTTAAAGGTGATCAAACATCTTAGAAACATGTGTCATAATTTGTCAGTGGTATCCTAAAAGAGCTACCAAAGGTCAAGAATGAAGGAAACTCTGATGTGAAAGACAATGTTGGATAAGGGAGCTCAGATGTGGTAAAAGATTGATGCTAAGATGAGGGAAGGGGTTCATAGGGTTTCAACACTAGTACCGGGTCAAAAAAATCACAATGTAGTAATTACATTTTTATTGTTTTCATAGGTTGTATTTTAAGCTGAAAAGGGTTCCGAAGATTATTGTGAGGTTTGTTTCTTAAAATAATAACAAAAATAAAATATGAAGATATCATTGATAGAGAGATTTGGAGTTTGATTGAAATTTCTATAACTACATTCATATTATCAATTATACACATTTTAGCTATCCATTCATATTTCAACCTATTGCTCACCGATGTTATCCATGTCTAAAGTAATGTTGGGATATAGATCTTATTTTTTATTCGATGATCTCTCAGCCTAATAAGCAACACAATAGTACTAAATTTCAATAAATATGTAAACACTAAATCTAAATCTATCTGCTTTTGATAAATAATTACGCAAATCTAAACCGAAATATCACTTCTTAGTGACAATCTAAGTTCATAAATTATGATATACACATTCAAATTATATTTAGACATTGTGAGATATTGGATCGAACTCTAGTTTTAGCATGACGTCGAAGTCCGCTCATGTGCTGTTGTCGAAGACCTACATGTTGTAGTCGAATTGTGTTCTAGTATGTAGGAGATCGAATTAGGCATTGTTTTATAGATCCAGTTGTTTAAGTTAGCTTGTACCCTAAGTTAGCTTGTAATGGGTAATTGTTAAAAAGCCCACTAGTTTAGTATTTTAGGTTTATTATAAATAGCATACTAGTCTCTCTTCTTAAGGAGTGACAAAACCATATTAGGTTGAGAGAGGTTAATTATTGGTATTCACTTGTAATCTTTGAACCCTATTGAGAAAGTGAATAGTAAAACAGATTTAACCAATTCTCTATTCTTCTTCATCTTTTCTCTTCCTTTGCGAACCCTAATAGGGTTTCGTTTGTTTGTTCAAGTTTTTCTTTCTTTTCTACCCTTGTGGATTTCATGGTGTTCCAGAAATCAAATATACTTTGTTATTCCGGTATCGTTTTTTCAAAACAAATTGGTGCGGTGAGCGTGGAGAAGATGTCTTCAACAAGGTATGAGATTGAAAAGTTCACCGGAGTGAACGATTTCAGTCTGTGGCGCTTGAAGATGAAAGCCCTACTGGTTCAACAGCGTTGTTTGGAAGCGTTGAAGGGAGAGGCAGCCATGGATGCTGCGTTAACTGTAAAAGAAAAGACGACCATGATAGAGAAAAACCACAGCGCAATATTGTTGAGCCTTGGTGATAAGATTCTTCGACGGGTATCAAAGGAGACTACGACATCAGGGTTATGGTTGAAACTTGAAAGTATGTACATGACCAAATCTCTGGTGAATCGACTCTACCTGAAGCAAGCTTTGTAATCATTCAAGATGAGTGAAGACAAAGTTTAGGCTGAGCAGTTGGATATGTTCAACAATCTGATTCTTGATATTGAAAATATTGATTTGAAGATCGATGACGAAGATCAAGCACTGTTGCTGTTGTATGCTTTGCATCCATTGATTTTTCTTCATCTCTAAATCATGTTTTTTTCTTCATATTCGGGATAACATCTAATTATGGGAGCATGTGATCCACTACTCCTATGGAAAAATAAAGAAGACATGTAAGCTCAGCTAAAGGAGCAACATAATGTTGAGCACAAGATGAAGGACCTGGCTTTTAAAACCTAGAGGTGAAGCTTGCAAAGTCCAATGTCAAGAATGAGGTGAACAAGTAAAATAAGTTTAAGATAAATGCAAAAAGAGTCTTTTGAAAATGTTGAGGTGGAAGTCATTGATCTCTACATGAATGTTGAAGAGTTTGAGGCTTCCATGGTTGCACCACATAAGAAGGTGGAGACCTTGAAGTTCGCTAACTTATCTTTAAATGGTAAGGTGACTGAGTTGGAAATCAATATTGATTGACAATTCAACGAGGTTTTTTTTGAAGTTGTTGTTCACATCCAAAAAGTTTTCCACTCATGCAACTGACATTTTTGAGGTTATTATGAATAAGTAGACAAGGATAACATGCTGGTCGGGGCTAATCATGAAAAAGATACAAAAGGAAAATAATAACTGTTTTTGAAGTTGAAGTCGTTTCTATGGATGGGGACGATGACATGTGTTGAAATGAAGAGTTTAAAGGTGATCAAACATCTTAGAAACATGTGTCATAATTTGTCAGTGGTATCCTAAAAGAGCTACCAAAGGTCAAGAATGAAGGAAACTCTGATGTGAAAGACAATGTTGGATAAGGGAGCTCAGATGTGGTAAAAGGTTGATGCTAAGATGAGGGAAGGGGTTCATAGGGTTTCAACACTAGTACTGGGTCAAAAAAATTACAATGTAGTAATTACATTTTTATTGTTTTCATAGGTTGTATTTTAAGCTGAAAAGGGTTCCAAAGATTATTGTGAGATTTGCTTCTTAAAATAATAACAAAAATAAAATATGAAGATATCATTGATAGAGAGATTTGGAGTTTGATTGAAATTTCTATAACTACATACATATTATCAATTATACACATTTTAGCTATCCATTCATATTTCAACCTATTGCTCACCGATGTTATCCATGTCTAAAGTAATGTTGTGATATAGATCTTATTTTTTATTCGATGATCTCTCAACCTAATAAGCAACACAATAGTACTAAATTTCAATAAATATGTAAACATTAAATCTAAATCTATCTTCTTTGGATAAATAATTACGCAAGTCTAAACCGAAATATCACTTCTTAGTGACAATCTAAGTTCATAAATTATGATATATACATTCTAATTAAAATTAGACATTGTGAGATATTGGATCGAATTCTAGTTTTAGCATGCCGTCGAAGTCCGCTCACGTGCTGTTGTCGAAGACCTACATGCTGTAGTCGAATTGTGTTCTAGTATGTAGGAGATCGAATTAGGCATTGTGTTATAGATCCCTTTGTTTAAGTTTGCTTGTACCCTAAGTTAGCTTGTAATGGGTAATTGTTAAAAAGCCCATTAGTTTAGTATTTTAGGTTTATTATAAATAGCATACTAGTCTCTCTTCTTAAGGAGTGACAAAACCATATTAGGTTGAGAGAGGTTAATTATTGGTATTCACTTGTAATCTTTGAACCCTATTGAGGAAGTGAATAGTAAAACAGATTTAACCAATTCTCTAATCTTCTTCATCTTTTCTCTTCCTTTGCGAACCCTAATAGGGTTTCGTTTGTTTGTTCAAGTTTTTCCTTCTTTTCCACCCTTGTGGATTTCTTGGTGTTCCAGAAACCAAATATACTTTGTTATTCCGGTATCGTTTTTTCACAACAAATTGGTGCGGTGAGCGTGGAGAAGATGTCTTCAACAAGGTATGAGATTGAAAAGTTCACCGGAGTGAACGATTTCAGTCTGTGGCGCTTGAAGATGAAAGCCCTACTGGTTCAGCAGGGTTGTTTGGAAGCGTTGAAGGGAGAGGCAGCCATGGATGCTGCGGTAACGGTAAAAGAAAAGACGACCATGATAGAGAAAACCCACAACGCAATATTGTTGAGCCTTGGTGATAAGATTCTTCGACGGGTATCAAAGGAGACTACAACATCGGGGTTATGGTAGAAACTTGAAAGTTTGTACATGACCAAATCTCGGGTGAATCGACTCTACCTGAAGCAGGCTTTGTATTCATTCAAGAATAGTGAAGACAAAGTTTTGGCTGAGCAGTTGGATATGTTTAACAATCTGATTCATGATCTTGAAAATATTGATGTAAAGATCGATGACGAAGATCAAGCACTGTTGCTGTTGTGTGCTTTGCATCCATTGATTTTTCTTCATCTATAAATCATGTTTTTTTCTTCATATTCGGGATAACATTTAATTATGGGAGCATGTGATCCACTACTCCTATGGAAAAATAAAGAAGACATGTAAGCTCAGCTAAAGGAGCAACATAATGTTGAGCACAAGATGAAGGACCTGGCTTTTAAAACCTAGAGGTGAAGCTTGCAAAGTCCAATGTCAAGAATGAGGTGAACATGTAAAATAAGTTTAAGATAAATGCAAAAAGAGTCTTTTGAAAATGTTGAGGTGGAAGTCATTGATCTCTACATGAATGTTGAAGAGTTTGAGGATTCCATGGTTGCACCACATAAGAAGGTGGAGACTTTGAAGTTCACTAACTTATCTTTAAATGGTAAGGTGACTGAGTTGGAAATCAATATTGATTGACAATTCAACGAGGTTTTTTTTGAAGTTGTTGTTCACATCCAAAAAGTTTTCCACTCATGCAACTGACATTTTTGAGGTTATTATGAATAAGTAGACAAGGATAACATGCTGGTCGGGGCTAATCATGAATAAGATGCAAAAGGAAAATAATAACTGTTTTTGAAGTTGAAGTTGTTTCTATGTATGGGGACGATGACATGTGTTGAAATGAAGAGTTTAAAGGTGATCAAACATCTTAGAAACATGTGTCATAATTTGTCAGTGGTATCCTAAAAGAGCTACCAAAGGTCAAGAATGAAGGAAACTCTGATGTGAAAGACAATGTTGGATAAGGGAGCTAAGATGTGGTAAAAGGTTAATGCTAAGATGAGGGAAGGGGTTCATAGGGTTTCAACACTAGTACTGGGTCAAAAAAATCACAATGTAGTAATTACATTTTTATTGTTTTCATAGGTTATATTTTAAGCTGAAAAGGGTTTCAAAGATTATTGTGAGATTTGTTTCTTAAAATAATAACAAAAATAAAATATGAAGATATCATTGATAGAGAGATTTGGAGTTAGATTGAAATTTTTATAACTACATACATATTATCAATTATACACATTTTAGCTATCCATTCATATTTCAACCTATTGCTCACCGACGTTATCCATGTCTAAAGTAATGTTGTGATATAGATCTTATTTTTTATTCGATGATCTCTCAACCTAATAAGCAACACAATAGTACTAAATTTCAATAAATATGTAAACACTAAATCTAAATCTATCTGCTTTTGATAAATAATTACGCAAGTCTAAACCGAAATATCACTTCTTAGTGACAATCTAAGTTCATAAATTATGATATACACATTCAAATTATATTTAGACATTGTGAGATATTGGATCGAACTCTAGTTTTAGCATGTCGTCGAAGTCCGCTCACATGCTGTTGTAGAAGACCTACAAGTTGTAGTCGAATTGTGTTCTAGTATGTAGGAGATCGAATTAGATATTGTGTTATAGATCCAATTGTTTAAGTTAGCTTGTACCCTAAGTTAGCTTGTAATGGATAATTGTTAAAAAGCCCATTAGTTTAGTATTTTAGGTTTATTATAAATAGCATACTAGTCTCTCTTCTTAAGGAGTGACAAAACCATATTAGGTTGAGAGAGGTTAATTGTTGGTATTCACTTGTAATGTTTGAACCCTATTGAGAAAGTGAATAGTAAAACAGATTTAACCAATTCTCTATTTTTCTTCATCTTTTCTCTTCCTTTGCGAACCCTAATAGGGTTTTGTTTGTTTGTTCAAGTTTTTCCTTCTTTTCTACCCTTGTGGATTTCTTGGTGTTCCAGAAACCAAATATACTTTGTTATTCCGGTATCGTTTTTTCACAACAAATTGGTGCGGTGAGCATGGAGAAGATGTCTTCAACAAGGTATGAGATTGAAAAGTTCACCGGAGTGAACGATTTCAGTCTGTGGCGCTTGAAAATGAAAGCCCTACTGGTTAAGCAGGGTTGTTTGGAAGCGTTGAAGGGAGAGGCAGCCATGGATGCTGCGTTAACGGTAAAAGAAAAGACGACCATGATAGAGAAAACCCACAACGCAATATTGTTGAGCCTTGGTGATAAGATTCTTCGACAGGTATCAAAGGAGACTACGGCATCGGGGTTATGGTTGAAACTTGAAAGTTTGTACATGACAAAATCTCTGGTGAATCGACTCTACCTGAAGCAATCTTTGTATTCATTCAAGATGAGTGAAGACAAAGTTTTGGCTGATTAGTTGGATATGTTCAACAATCTGATTCTTGATCTTAAAAATATTGATGTGAAGATCGATGACGAAGATCAAGCACTGTTGCTGTTGTGTGCTTTGCCCAGAACACATGTTCACTTCGAAGAAACTCTCTTGTATGGAAGGGAGTCCCAGAGCTTTGATGAAGTTCAATAAGCCTTGTATTCCAAGGACCTGAACAAACGAAAGGAGCATAAACCTTCGACGGTTGTTCAAGGTTTGGCGTTAAGGGAAAATTCTTGCGAAAGGATGGTAAGTTCGATAAGAAGAAAGGTAAAAGTCAACAGAAGTCTTATAGTGGCGAAACATCTTATATTCGATGTTGTCATTTTAAGAAGGAGGGTCACACAAGAAAGGTGTTCCCTGAACGTCTAAAAGATCATAGAGGTAAGGATAATGGCAACGCAGCCATTGTTCAAGATGACTTCAACTCATCTAATGTCCTTGTAGTTTCAAGCGGTGACTCAAGAAAAATAGTGGATTATGGATTCAAGTTGCACTTGGCACATGACTCCAAACAGAGAATTGTTCGAGGAGCTATGTGAACAAGATGGTGGATCAGTGCTGCTGGGAAATAATAAATCCTGCAAAATTCCAGGTATTGTATCTGTGAGATTCAAGCTCCATGATGAGTCAATAAGGTTATTGACTGAAGTCAGGTATGTACCTGATTTGAAGAGAAATTTAATTTCTCTTGGTGAATTCGATAGGATGGGATATGTTTTCCAAGGAGAGAAAAGTATCCTAAGAGTCATGAAGGGGTCGAAGGAAGTCTTGAGAGGCGTGAAGAAATAAGGCTTGTATACCCTTGAGGCTGAGATTGTAAGTGGTTCGACAAATATTGCATCCACGAAACCTGTGTCGAAGACAGAATTATGGCACATGAGATTGGGCCATGTCAGCGAAAGAGGCCTGGTCGAATTGGGGAAGCAGAACCTGCTAGGTGGTGACAAAGTCGAAAAGTTGGAGTTTTGTGAATCTTGTGTATTTGGTAAATCTTGTAGGGCGAAGTTTAACAAAGGCAAGCAAAGGATACATGGATCCCTAAATTACATTCATGCTGATCGTTAGGGGACTGTAAGGAATCCTTCACACTCAGGTGCAAGGTATTTTCTATCCATCGTTGATGACTATTCCAGAAAGTTATGGGTATTCATTCAGAAGACGAAGGATGAAACTTTTGAGAATTTCAAAAGTTGGAAGGTTCTGGTCGAAACTTAAACTGGCAGAAAGGTTAAAAGGTTGAGAACCGACAATGGCCTCGAGTTCTGCAATGAAGCATTCGACAGTTACTGTGTTGAATCTGGGATTGTAAGGCATAATACTGTAGCAGGCACTCCTCAAAAAAATTGCTTAGTTGAGAGATTCAATCGAACAATCCTTGAAAGGGAAAGATGCATGTTGGTTAGTGCTGGATTGAAGAAGGAGTTTTGGGGGGAGGCTGTTTCGACAACAGCTTACCAAACCTACTTCTAAAAGAAAGAAGAAGAAGAGCAAAAGAAGCAACTTACTTCCAAGATGGAAGTTAAGTTGATCTAAAAGGGGGATGAAAAAGAAGTCATGCAAGGAAAGCATGCAAATGCTTATCAAAATCACAACTTGAATTATTTAAAAGATATAAGAGAAGATGAGGGAGAGAAGTGTATGTAGAACTATGTCCCCACACTTACTTACCATGCACCTACATGAAAAAATTAGCTCACAATATTTACAAGTATGAAATAAAAGAAGAAACAACAAGTGATGATCAAATCAATTAAGAACCAAGGAAATGGGATCCCAAGAGATAAAGCCTAATTAAGATCAGAACCTACATCTAAAGGTGTTCCCTAATATTAAGGTATCAACCACATATTAACTATGTACAAGTAATGTCCTAATCTCTAAAGAAGTGAACCATAGAAGAAATAGATGAAGAATGAGTGGAAATGCAAAGTGATCATGAATTTATGCCTCATGAAAGGTCAAGGTCAGAATTAAATTCAATTCACAAAGGTCTTATAAAGCATATGAAATATCACACCAATGATGGATAAAAGAATTCAAGTAGAAGGGATAAGAAGAAATAGAGGAAAAGAGAAGTGAAACATGTTCAATTAAGTGCACAAAATGACATATTATAAATGCATAACATGTGAAATGGTTAATGAATGCACATGGGAAGTAGCATATCATTCATGAGATGCAAATGGCATGAAGGAAATGGTACACCAAAATGCAAACATGAATCACATATAGCATAAGAGGAAGTGAGAGATGAAAACATGTCAAAGTTCAAATTAAAATGCAGAAACTTATGTCAAATGTAAATGCAAACCAAAGTGACTTATAATGCAACAAAGGTGACCTATAATGTTATACAAATGACCTATAATATCACACAAGGCAATCATAAAATGGATGGCACAAGTGCCTTATCACAACATGTTAGAAGGAAGAAAAATAAAGTGCACCTAAGTGGCTTCAAAGGCAAGGCATTGAACAAATATTAAAGCACATGTGGAAACTGTAAAAACAAGTCATAAACAACCTAAGTCAGAGGCTAAACACATATTAAAAACTCAGACCAAAATTCAAGATAAAAGTGCCACAAAGACATGCACAAAGTCATATTGAAATGCCACAAAAAGAAGTGTAAAGATGATCATACAAACATCCTATAATATGACTTTAAAAATAAAAAAAAAATATTTTTGAACACTTCAGGATGTTATCTAACCAATGCAAAAGGAACGGATGAAAAACATTATGTTAGATGAGAGAAAGAAAATGTGTAAGTTTGAGTATCATGAAGAAGATCAATCAAAAAGAAATTAAAAAGAAATTACGAAAATATGATCTAAACTTAGTAAAATCAGAATTAAAAATAGTGGAAAATTACCTAAATGTATTAAGATGCCGCATGAATTTTTTTGGGATTTTTAGAAATGTCTTACTATTTTTAAAAATAGAAAACCAAACTAATAGGAAAAGAAATCAAGAAAATAAAATGAATTGGAATGGGGGTGCAGTTAGTAAGCTTTTAGTTCAGAATTAATGTTGGGCTTAACATGGAGGTGCAAAAAACAATTAATGCAGTCCAATAGGGACGCATACTTAGGTAGTGACAGTACACAATTAATTCCGAGTGCATTCAACCATAGCTACACGATCATCATGATGATCATCTCAATGGAATACCACGCACGCACACACTAACTAACTTGTACTCGCCCACACACGAATCACCTGCAGCCACTAACATACATCACGTGAGGAAATGGTGGTATCATTAATTCACTGCCTCATCCTCATTGGCCAGCCATAAAGTGAATCGGATCCACCAATCAAAACGTGCCACCCGTTCTCTCTCTCTCTTACTAATCATTCAGCATCATTGATTAATCATTGTGTTGGTTATTATTTAATTATTAAAGCATAAGAACACAACCAATCGTGCACTGACACAACATCATCTTCATGATTATTTCATGCAAAAGTGCAGAATTTTCATAAACAAACCAAAAACGCAGCATTTTTCACCAAACTTCTACCACACATAACTCCATCAATTCTTAATGAAAATTAATGAAATAAGATACCAAACTGAAGCCCAAACTTCATAGATCATGAATATACTAATTAAATCTCAAAAAAAATCATTCTAACATGATGAAAAATGGCACGAAAGTGACACATTCAAGCACAAATTTCACAAAATCACAAAATCACATAAACTTCAAATTAAATAAACAGTGGTGTGCCATCATTTCAGGACTTCCAGATGCAACGCATGACTACTAATTTCACATTGTAAATCTCTAAAATTATGATGAACTAAAGGAAAAGTTTCAAGATCTCTAACCTTGTGAGATGCAATTTTTTTTTTGTTTTAGAAATCCAAGAACTTGCAAGATCTTCAAATCAACACTTTGAGCCAAATAAAGGCTAAAACCAGATCCAATACTTGCTTGGAGTAAAAATTTGGAGTGATTAGTGAAACATGAGATTTTTCGATGGCGGATTCAAGCAAATCCAATGCATACAGTAGAAATAGGAGGTTATGGAGATGATGCTGCTCCAAAAATCTTCGAAAATGATGAAAAAACGAGAGAGAAATCTAGATCTGAATTCTTGAGAGTGAGAGAAAAACTTGAGATTTCTTGAGAAATTATGATGAAAAGTGTGAGAAATGTGTGAGATTAGAGAGAAAGTGGAGAGAATGATTGAGAGTAATTTCTGAGAATGTGGAAAAAATGAGAGAGAGCCTTTGAAATTGTGTGTAAATTTGTTTATATAGTTAGGGTTAAGTGTGTTTAACCATGGTAAACTGAGTTGGTTAAGTGAGTTGGTGTGAGGTTAACTGAGTAGACTCTAACTAACTGAGTCATGACAGTTAGAGGTGAGTTGGGAAGATTTTCTATGGTGTGGGTGAGTTTATGAAGTGTATGGTGGGGTTTAAAATGGATGGTGGTGATGTAAGGAAATTTTTAGTTTAATGAAATAGAAAGTGGACTGGTGTGTAGTATGTATGTGAATATTTGAATTAACAACAGCAACAATGTTATTTTTTTTTATTTTATAGCAGCTTAATATCAATTAAAACAAGGAAGTTTAGTGATGAATTTCTCTCACTTTAATGAATGAAAATGTGTGATTTTGGTGGCAAATGAAAGAGTAGATATAGGAGAATAATTTTGATGTTGAAATTGGATTGAATAGAGGCATGTAGGATGGTGTAAAATGACTCCAAACATCATGGCTCAGAACTGGTGCATGGGCATGGCAAGTTGGTAGGTTGGCATGGCAACCAGACTTGGAAAATTCAGCACGCACGCGTCAACTTGGGACCATCATAACCCCATCATAACTTGCTGAAATAGAAATATGCCCAACATCAAAGTTGAAGAAGACATTGAGATGAACAACTTTGATGTTAAACATTTTTTCATTTGGAGCTTCCATCATTGAGAAAAGTGGCTGGACATTTGGCACACCAAGTGTCCGACAAAATTATGGCGCATGGGCCTGCACTTGCCTTGCCATGACTTGGTTTTTTGACCTAGTTTTGTCAAACTTTAATGGATCATAACTCCCTCAATTTTGATCCAATGGAAGAGTTCTTTATATGGATTTGAAGCTTGAAACAAGATCTTTTGTTGTGGCCTGGTGGATTTTTGATTTGGTGCTTTAAAATTGAGAAAGCCTGACTCAAAGAGAGGTGCTAAAATGGCCAAAACTTACTATTTTTGGAAACCTCAAAGTTTCTATTTTTGGCAGTTTTGTAATTTCTTGATTTTTCTTTATTCCTCCATCATTTCTTGATCAAATTTTGTCCATTGAACATATATAACTTGAATTTCACGAATTTGACCTCAAAAAGTCAGGAGTTGACTTTTCTCACTGCACGGTTGACTTTTTCCCTAATTTCTTGATTATCAAGCAACTGATCAATTGAAACCCTTCTGAAACCAATTGATGAGCAATTTTCCATCCATATATGCTTAGAAACACAAGGAATGCCATGAGATCAAGTTTTGTCCAAGAAATCAGAAATACACTGACTTTATGTCAAAACCCTAATCTTGTATCATCTGGTTAGGAGGAAATAGCACATCCTCCAAATCCAAATTCCTCTTGAATATGATGTACATCCCGTCTAACAAAGATGAGGTAGGGAATTTGGAGGTTATAAAAACTCAAAGAGCTTGCTCGTTTGAGGTCGGATCCCCATTTTTTACTGCCTTATGTAGGAGATGGTGCACTGCCCAATCTTCTTGATGAATTCTCCTCTTCCAATGCCTCGTGGGATCAATTGAGATGACATATGACATAAGAAACCCTTGAGGCTTAATTGAATACCCTTGCTTTGAATGACCAACACCTTGCAGGCCACTGATCACATGCCCTTATGCAATAGGTATGCTATGAGATGCACACAAGATCTAAATGCGATGCAATGAAACATAAGCCAGTAAAAGCTAAAACAAGTGGGCAAATTTTGAGGTATTACAGCTGCCCCTATTCAATCAACTGTGGATCTGAATGGATGAAAGCAAAGGCTATCAGTAATTCAAGATACATAGGGATTGAATACAAAAAATAACCGACAAAATTTGCACTGTGTGGGTAAAGAAAATGTTGCAAATGAAGCAATGGTACGGAAGAAAAGTTTGTGAGAAAGAATTTGGAACCATTGGACCCCATAGGAAACCTGTCAGGAACTGGTGAACTACCTGTCGGGAACTGGTAAGCTTGGACCTGGGTTACCTATCGGGGATGGGCAAGTGTACCTGTCGGGAACTGGCAAGGTTCAAACTAAAGGGAGCTATCGGGGACGGCTACAGTTTATAACCAAGGGCTTACCTATCGGGGATGGGTAAATGGACCTGTCGGGAACTGGTATGGTTAATACTCAAAGGGAGCTGTCGGGGACGGCTACAGTTTATAACCAAGGCTTACCTATCGAGTATGGGTAAATGGACCTGTCAGGAACTGGTATGGTTAAAACTCAAGGGTGCTGTCGGGGACGGCTACAGTTTATAACCAAGGCTTACCTATCGGGTATGGGTAAATGGACCTGTCGGGAACTGGTATGGTTAAAACTCAAAGGGAGCTGTCAGGGACGGCTACAGTTTATAACCAAGGCTTACCTATCGGGTATGGGTAAAGGGACCTGTCGGGAACTGGTATGGTTAAAACTCAAAAGTGATGTCGGGGACGGCTACAGTTTATAACCAAGGCTTACCTATCGGGTATGGGTAAATGGACCTGTCGGGAACTGGTATGGTTAAAACTCAAGGGTGCTGTCGGGGACGGCTACAGTTTATAACCAAGGCTTACCTATCGGGTATGGGTAAATGGACTTGTCGGGAACTGGTATGGTTAAAACTCAAAGGGAGCTGTCAGGGACGGCTACAGTTTATAACCAAGGCTTACCTATCGGGTATGGGTAAAGGGACCTGTCGGGAACTGGTATGGTTAAAACTCAAAAGTGCTGTCGGGGACGGCTACAGTTTATAACCAAGGCTTACCTATCGGGTATGGGTAAATGGACTTGTCGGGAACTGGTATGGTTAAAACTCAAAGGGAGCTGTCGGGGACGGCTACAGTTTATAACCAAGGCTTACCTATCGAGTATGGGTAAAGGGACCTGTCGGGAATTGGTATGGTTAAAACTCAAAAGTGCTGTCGGGGACGGCTACAGTTTATAACCAAGGCTTACCTATCGGGTATGGGTAAAGGGACCTGTCGGGAACTGGTATGGTTAAAACTCAAAGGTGCTGTCGGGGACGGCTACAGTTTATAACCAAGGTTTACCTATCGGGAATGGGTAAGTGGACCTGTCGGGAACTGGCATGGTTAAAACTCAAAGGTGCTGTCGGGGACGGCTACAGGAATCCTATCGGGGATGGTTCCAAAAACTTGTAAGCTGAGAGATATAACTCTGTGGGGAGAAAAGTGATGAAACCCTTTGCGCTGCTTTGAGATATCTGTTGGGGAATGAACGAAGCAATCTTTCTGGTTTTGTCAATACGATATAAGGAGCAAAGTTTTGGGCTCTCGCGCGAGTTATCAAAACTGGCTTATGCTTCACATTCATATGTTTGAATTTTTCCATGGCGTAATGCTCCATCTTTATGGAAATGCTACGCGTTTTAGAGGATGTTATGCATACTATATGCAAAATCCAAGGAGATCCTTAGCAAAATAAATGCTGAGGAAAGGTAGGCAACTCCGCTGGGGATAACAAGCTGGATTGACTTCGTGGTCACAAACCGTACTGGGGAAGACACATTGACCTGATCTCCTGATCTGGGCTCTAGCCTGACAAACCTGTCGAGGTCACTGAAGGAAATGATAACTTTGCTGGGGAGGCATCATCTGAACCAGTCCACTTGGGGAATAACTATAACCATAGAACTCCGCGGGGGAAATGAGCTACGACAAACTCTGATGGGGAGAACTACTTCAGAACTTCAGAGCGTCTCGTGCTGGAAACGTCCCTTGAGAGGATTTTACAGAAGACCACACCTCTTCAAACTCTACTGAGGACAATGGATTTGGAACATCTTCTGCTGGGGAATTTTCAAAATGCTCCATACTTGGGATGGCGAATTCACTAGAGATTCACAACCGTTAGCGACACAGAAAAGCTTGTAGCTGTTGGAAGTACCGAATGGGAGAATCGACTTAATAAGATACAACACTACCCATTTGAAACTGACTTGTTGATATCGAATCGTCGAGCACGACCGTCGGCCAGACGATGGACTCAATCAGTAAACGTTGTGACAAAAGAGTGAAATGAGGTTCCTTTCCTTTTGAACATGATGGCTTCATCACTACCCTTTAACACCGTTGCTGAGGATCATGAAGCTCTGTAAGTACGTTAGGGATGACCACCTCCCAGAAGTACTTCCCTGCTAAGGAACCGTCTCTACTTGGGGAGGAACGATCACTTGCGCTTCGTAAGGGACTTTGGCTTGAAAACGTCATACATCTTTGAACCGCTAATCAATGAACTTTCAACACCTGCAAACAAAAGAATGCGCACCTATGCCCCAAGGTAACATGGGTTTTGAAGTATTCACCCAAGCACACTCGTCAGTTAAAGTAATTTTAAATATTTTCCTTTTAGGCATGTTATTGTAGAACCCCAAGGTTTTCATATGCAAATGTTTATAAAAAATTGGACGTTTGCGTAAACAAAGCCAATATAAAAACAAACAAACATATTGAATTATTCTGAATAACGACCATTTTATTGATTGAAGAGCCTAAAAATAGGCATTTACATCAAGAAGCAATTCCTGGAAAGAGGTAATTGCCAAACAGAAAAAAAAGTTGTCCTAATGGCAATGTGAAAATGGAACTTTATTAAGTTTCAATCCTGCTATGGTTCATATATCTTCAAGATTCTCCAACTACTTTGCCTTCAAAGGGGGACGATTGAACTGATTCCTATCTTTCAGAGTGCTCATTGATTGAAACGAGACAATACAGACTACTCAGATCCCAGTTTTCGCTAAATCTCTCTTTTGCCTGGATCGCCCTTTACGGGTTTTCAATCCACCGAGATACCCTTTTTTGCCTAAGTTGCCCTTGCGGGTTTTCAACTTACCGGGTGTACTTTCTTTTTTATTTTTATCCCTGATTTTTGCCCGAACCTTTTCTTTTCCTTTTTTTTATTATGGTTCGCCGGGATGCCCTTTTTTGCCTGGACTCTCTTTTTACTGTCCAGCGGGTCTCTTTATGCGAAGTATTTTTTAACTGCGTCTGAGTTCACAGGGGACAAAAAATCCTCACCGTCCATTGTTGTAAGCATCAAGGCTCCGCCCGAGAAAACCTTCTTAACAACATATGGACCTTCATAATTAGGAGTCCATTTGCCCCTATGATCTGTATTCGGAGGAAGAATCCTTTTCAATACCAAGTCGCCCATCTGGTAAGTCTGAGGACGCACTTTCTAGTCAAATGCCCGTTTCATTCTCCTCTGGTACAACTGTCCATGACATACTGCAGCCAATCGTCTTTCTTCGATGAGACTTAACTCGTTGAACCTCGCTCGAACCCATTCAGCCTCGTCAAGTTTAACATCCATCATTACCCTTAAAGAAGGTATCTCAACCTCAACTGGCAGCACTGCTTCCATACCGTATACAAGTGAAAATGGGGTTGCCCCAATAGATGTACGAACAGAAGTGCGGTACCCACAATCTTCTTAATATTTTTGTTGGCTGCCTCGACGGAACCGTTCATCTTCGGGCGATAAGGAGAAGAATTGTGATGTTCGATTTTGAAGCTCTGGCATAACTCTTGCATCATCTTGTTGTTGAGATTAGAACCATTGTCAGTGATGATTCTTTCGGGCACCCCATATCGGCAAATAATCTCCTTCTTAATGAATCGGGCTACCACCTGCCTGGTGACATTTGCAAAAGAGGCAGCTTCCACCCACTTGGTGAAGTAATCAATAGCCACCAGAATGAATCGATGTCCGTTGGAAGCAGTAGGCTCAATCTTCCCAATCATATCAATGCCCCACATAGCAATGGGCCATGGAGAACTCATCACATTCAGGGGATTTGGTGGCCCATGCACCTTGTCAGCATAGATTTGGCATTTGTGACATTTTCGGGCGTGCTTAAAGCAATCAACCTCCATAGTGAGCCAGTAATACCCAGCTCACAATAACTTCTTCGCCATCGCATGCCCACCAGCATGGGTACCGAAAGATCCTTCATGCACTTCCTGCATTAACAGGTCTGCTTCGTGTCTATCCACGCATCTGAGCAAGACCATGTCAAAGTTTCGCTTGTAAAGCACATCCTCATTTAAGAAGAAGCTTCCTGCCAACCTCCTCAGAGTCTTTTTGTCATTGTTCGATGCCCCAGCTGGATACTCTTGACTCTCCAAGAAACGCTTGATATCAAAATACCAGGGTTTATCATCAGTCGTCGTATCAGCGGTAAACACATGGGCGGGTCTGTCTAGCCTCATTACATCAATCTTTGGGATATGGTTCCACCAATTCACCTGAATCATGTAAGACAACATAGCCAAAGCATCAACCATCTGATTCTCATCATGAGGTATATAGCACAATTTTCCTGTTGTAAAGAAAGTCAACACTCTTCTCGCATAGTGTCGGTACGGAATCAAGTTCTGCTGGTGGGTATGCCAATCTCCATTGATCTGGTTGATCACTAGAGCAGAATCCCCAAATATCTCAAGAGTCTTGATCCTTAAATCAATGGCTTCCTCGATACCCATGATACAAGCCTCATATTCCGCTTCATTATTAGTGACATCAAACGTTAACCTGGCAGTGAAAGGTATGTGTGATCCTTTCGGAGTAATAAGGACTGCCCCTACAACACTTCCATTCATGTTAACGGCCCCATCGAACATCAGCTTCCATTTGTCATCAGGATCCGGCCCTTCGTCAACCGGAGGCTCTTCACAATCTTTAGCCTTGAGAAACATGATGTCTTCATCAGGAAAGTCAAACCTCATTGGCTGATAATCATCAATAGGCGACTCGGCAAGATAATCCGACAACACACACCCTTTGAAAGCTTTCTGGGAAGTGTATTGTATATCATATTCAGTCAAAACCATCTTCCACCGAGCGACCCTTCCATTAAGAGCTGGCTTCTCAAAAATGTACTTGATTTGATCCATTTTTGAAATCAGCAGGGTTGTATGAGTTAGCATATATTGCCTCAATCACTTAGCAGCCCATGCTAGTGCGCAGCACGTCTTCTCAAGCATCGAGTACCTGGACTCGCAATCGGTGAATTTTTTTCTTAGGTAGTATATAGCATGCTCTTTCCTACCGGTCTCGTCGTGTTGACCGAGAACACAACCCATTGATCCATTCCGTACAGTGAGATACATAATCATTGGCCTCCCAGGAACTGGAGGCATGAGAATCGGAGGATTTTGCAAATATTCTTTTATTTTATCAAAGGCCTTTTGACAGTCGTTGTTCCACCGGATTGCTTGATCTTTTCTCAATAATTTGAATATTGGCTCACAAGTCGTGGTAAGATGAGATATAAATCTTGCAATATAATTCAGTCTTCCCAAAAATCCACGGACTTGTTTTTCTGTTCTTGGCTCCGGCATCTATTGAATGGCTTTTACCTTTATTGGATCCACCTCGATTCCCTTTTCACTGACGATGAAGCCCAGAAGCTTACCAGATCTTACCCCGAAAGTACACTTATTTGGGTTCAGCCTCAATCTGAACTTTCTCAACCGTTCAAACAACTTTTTCAAATTTATCAAATGCTGCTCTTCCGTTTCTGATTTGGCAATCATATCATCCACATAAACTTCAATTTCTTTGTGAATCATGTCATGGAAGAGCGTCACCATGGCACGCTGATATGTTGCTCCAGCGTTCTTTAAACCAAACGACATCACCTTATAGTAGAATGTGCCCCAAGGGGTAATAAATGTAGTTTTCTCCATATCCTCCGGCGCCATCTTGATCTAGTTATATCCGGAAAACCCATCCATGAAAGAAAACACAGAGAATTGAGCCGTATTATCTACCAACACGTCAATGTGTGGTAGTGGAAAATCATCTTTTGGACTCGCCCTGTTCAAATCTCGATAATCCACGCACATTCTGACTTTGCCATCCTTCTTCGGTACAGACACAATATTAGCGACCCATGGTGGATAACTAGTAACAGCTAGAAACCCCGCATCCAACTGCTTTTGCACCTCCTCTTTGATCTTGATGGCCATTTCAGGTTTGGTTCTCCGAAGTTTCTGCTTGACAGGAAAACAACCCTCTTTCAGCGGTAATCTGTGCACCACGATGTCTGTATCCAGCCCCGGCATATCTTGATAAGACCATGCGAAGATGTCAACATACTCTCACAACATCTCAATCAGTTCTTTCTTTACATTCTCTGCCAGGCTGGCCCCTACTTTGACCTCTTTCTTTACCTCTTCGGTGCCGAGATTGACAACTTCTATAGATTCCTGATGAGGCTGAATGGCTCTTTCTTCCTGCTTCAATAATCTAGCCAACTCTTCAGGAAGTTCACAGTCTTCCTCATCCCCCTCCTCAGCTTGGTATATTGGATTATCGAAGTCATAATAAACCATAGCAGGGCCGTCATCAACAAGATCCAGGGAATTATTTCTGCATGAATGATAATTCATGCTTTTAGAAATTGCTTTTTTTTTAAAGGAACAGAAAGAAAAAATGCACAAAAAAACTGCGAAGAAAACATTGCCATTTTATTTAAAAATAACAAATGAAAGACAGGGAACGCAACTTTGAATACAAAACTTCCTTTTATTAATGATAAAAATTTGTATGAGAACAAATGGGGGCCCTACAATGAAGCCACTATGCCTTGGGCAGAGCATAGGAACTTTGCATGCTTAATAAAAGAAAACGTAGAAAATTACTTATTTGGCAGAGTAACTTGAATGATATCCTCCGAAAACCAATTATTCAGCTTCATTCCCGGGGCACAGGGACGCACCCAATTGTCCAGGTCGCAGTCGCTATCTTCACCATCATCAACTGCTGCACAAATCTGGCTTGGATGTATGACTCCTCCACTTGAGAAAATAACTGGCCCTTGGCGCTCTTGACCCTGTAGTAATGGAACTCGAGGGGGCTTATAACCAATTCCGCTTTTATCATCCTTGAAAGGTATCTCAATCATTTGACCCCATCCTTCCGCCTGACCAGACTGTACCACTTCCAAAGCCTGCTTATACGAAGTCATAGAAGTTCCCACCCTTGCCTCACCAGACGGAGAATCTCTCACCATATTCATAGTTTCAAATGCCTGGCAGAGAGTTTCATGGATTTCTCCGTCCATCTCCACGTACTTGAAGGACGAAAGATGACTAACGAAAATATCCTCTTCTCTGCATACCGTAACAACCTGACCATCAACCACAAATTTTATCTTCTGATGCAAGGTTGAAGACACAGCCCCAGCAGCATGGATCCATGGACGACCCAATAGACAACTATAGGCTGGTTGAATGTCCATCACATAAAACACTGTATTAAAGACCTGGGGTCCGATCTGGACAGGTAGCTCTACTTCTCCAAACACTGATCTCTTTGAACCATCAAATGCCTTCACCACTAGATCACAAGGCCTCAATATAACTCCTTCCACATCCAGCTTTGCTAATGCTTTCTTAGGAAACACATTGAGGGACGAACCAGTGTCCACCAATACATGGGATAACATAGCACCTTTACATTCCATCGATATGTGGAGAGCCTTAGTATGGTTCCTCCCTTCTGGCGTTAAGTCAAAATCTGTGAACCCTAAACCGTTACCGGCGTTAACATTGGAAATCACACTTTCAAGTTGGTTCACCGATATTTCTTGTGGCACGTACGCCATATTCAGAATTTTGAGCAAAGCATTCCTATGCGCTTCGGAGCATAGCAACAATGACAATATGGAGATCTTAGAAGGAGTCTGATGTAGGTGGTCAACGATTTTATAATTGCTCTTTCTGATTATTCTCATGAATTCCTCAGCATCTTTCTCCAATGACTTATCAGATTCTGCCCCTGGCACTGGTTCATCACCTATCACCTGCTTTCCTTTGGTCCTCGTTAATGCTTCGTTATCATCTTTCCTGAGTGTCTGAGGAGCAAACAGCCTTCCGCTGCAAGTGAAACCACCCATTCCCCCAACATTTCTGATACTTGAACCATTTTCTTTAGGAGTCTGCACCTCTTGCCTCTGTCCTTGATTATTAACTCCATAGTACCATGGGATAGCAACCTTGTTCTCATTTGGGACATGACTGGGAACAGTTATAGTTATAGGAGCTACTCGTTCAGGCGCAGATGTCTGTACAGGAGCAGGCACCGGAATTTCCACAGGATCAAAATAGATTGTAATAGTAGAAACTTCATCATCTTTCTTTTTCAACTGCTCAAATTGCAAACCTCCTTCATCCATCATACTCTGAAGGCTATTTCTCAACTTCACACAACCATTATCAGCAATCAAACAATCTTCACAACTCTCTGAACAACCAGGAAATACAGCCCCTTTCAGCAGGCGATCCTTCACAACTTTCAGTGGAGTCTCGACATCATTAATATCCCTCACCAGGTTCAGACCTCCATCCTCTTCAATGGGATTCACCCCCGGTCCACCATGCGGAGGCATGGGATTTTGGATTACATTAGGCCTCGGAGCAAAATTAATAGCCTTTGAATCAACAAGATCTTGCACCACATGTTTGAAAGCCTTACAGTTTTCCACATTGTGTCCTGGCGCATTGGAGTGAAACTCACACTTTTCATTTGCATCATACCCAGTGGGTAATCTGCCAGCTGGGGGAGCCAAAGTCCTCAATTGTACCAAATTCAAACGAAGTAAATTCTGTAGCATTTGTGAACATGTCATAGGGAAAACATCAAAATGTTGATCATTCATTCTCTTTCTTGGGTGATATTGTCTCTGAGCTGCAGGTTGAGCCTCAGTATCCGGCGTTGGAATAGTTATAGATGTTGATTGGTGATATAAACCCTGTCGTCCTCTACCTCTCCCACCTTATGCATATGCGGCATTAGCATCACCTTCACGCTTCCTGTTAT
This sequence comes from Lathyrus tuberosus, assembly GCA_022829125.1. NCBI lineage: Eukaryota > Viridiplantae > Streptophyta > Magnoliopsida > Fabales > Fabaceae > Lathyrus > Lathyrus tuberosus. The sequence continues at coordinate 6,377,085 of JALAZF010000043.1, forward strand.
TGTTACCAAAAAATCTCTTTGCGGGAGCTGAACTTGTACCACTTCCGTCCTGAATCTTCCCCATTTTTAACAAACTCTCGATCCTTTCTCTAGCAATTACTATATCAGCAAACCCAGTGGATGGACAGGCAGCCAACCGATCGAGATACGGACCTTGCAAAGTATTCATGAACATGTCAGCCATTTCTCTATCCGCCAACAGAGGTTGCACCTAAGCAGCAAGTTCACGCCACCTCTGGGCGTACTGCTTAAAACCTTCCTTAGGGTCCTGTGTCATGCTTTGTAACTGAGTGCGATTCGGTGCCATGTCGATATTATACTGGTATTGCTTTAAGAAAGCCAAGCACAACTCTTTCTAACTTCTGATGCGAGCCCTGTCCAACTTTATGTACCATTCCAGCGAGGTTCCAGACAAGCTGTCCTGGAAAAAGTACATCCATAACTTTTGATCATCAGAATAACCAGCTATCTTCTGATTATATGCCTGGAGGTGAGTTTTAGGACAAGTGCTACCATTATACTTGTCGAAAGTAGGTGGTTTAAACTTCGGGGGAATCTTGACACCCTGTACTAGTCCCATATCCTCAACATCAATTCCCAAAGGATTCTGATTTTCTATAGCCTTCACTCTTTCAGCCAGTCCCTCGTATTTCCTGTCATCATGGTAGAATCCCATATCAGCATTAAGTACGGAAAATTGATCATCCTGACGATCTTCCACCAGCCCATGGTTGCCAGAAACAAATCCCAAGTTAACTCCAACCGGAGGAGGAGTAACAACCGAAGGATTGACTACAGGAGGATTAACAACAGGAGGGTTAACAACAGGAGGGTTAACCCTAGGGGGATTAACATGATCACCAGTAGGAATCTCTGTCTCCAACCTCTGGATGGTAGCTCGCATGTCTTCTTGCCCTGCTCTCAGGTCCTGTTGTCCCTGGGCAACGCCCTGCATCAAATTCATAAATTGTTCCATGCGCGCCCTTAACTCAGCCAACTTTGTCTGCACCTGATCCATGACCCTTGTTTGGTTTCGTCTGGTTGCGTATCGGTGAATACGATTCTCAGCTATAATGCCTGAAACCAAATAAAGGTTAGAGACCCCGCAACAGGTACCTGAAAAAGCAAGCAACAAAATGCAAAATGATATGCAATGCAATGCAAATGTCATGTTTATCATTTCCGAGGTGCTTTACACCCTGATTCCAATCTTAACCACATAAATCTGAAGATCAGAAATCGTGATATAAAGAGACGTGCCGTGGTCATGTTCTTGTGTACAGATATCTGACAAGGACTAATTCTGAATAAAACTGCTCATTCCCATTCAACAAAGTATTCAAGTACATTCAAAAGAGGTTCATCAACAACTGAAATACAAGGGAAAGATGGATCCATCAACAAGCCTGATGGTAACCATTAACAACAAATTACAAAAAAACAAAGAACATCAGTCTGACAATTCCACGTCCTTCAGCTTATCACTTGTGTATTTAATCTCCTCAAAGAGTATGCGAGTACGCTGGTGATTTGGCTTTTCAATCATCTCTCTGATCAAAACATCCCTTTTCTCCAGAGCCTCTGTTAAGGAACCCATATGCAGTATCAAAGCTTCGTCATCGCACACTCCTTTGTGTCTTTTTATGCCAACTTGCGTCTTGAGTATCTCCCTTTCCATCAGGACTTCTTCAAGCTCTTTCTGGGTATTCTTCAGCTCTCTTCTAGCTTCTTCTAACTGTTCTTGACTTTTACCGAGACTTTCCCGATACTTTCTCCTCTGCTCATGTGCCTTCTTAAGCTCTTCATCTTTAATCTTCAACTGTTCCTGTAACTCAGCATTCTCGAGCCTGACCTCATCCCAAGCTTGCTGAAACTTGGCTAACTTCTCTTTGTTCTGCGCTAAGGCCTGTTTAGTTTGCTTATGGGCTTAAGTAGCAGCATCAGCCCCTTTGCTGATTTTCTAAAAATGTTGCGCTCTTTCGGCAAAATCCCTTTCTTTTGCTGCTAGGACTCTTTCAGCATCTTGGGCTTTCCGTTCCAGCTCCTTGTTGGCATGTAGAGCATTCTGAAGACGGCTACTCAACTCGGAATTCTCTCCTTGAAGCTTTTTCACCAAGGCTTGCAACTTGTCAACTTCTTCCACAGTAGCAGTGCTTCTTGCTTTCTCATTCTCCGGGTACAAAAGGGGTGCCTTACCAAAAGGCAAGAGAAAATCTTCAACTCTTTTCTTCACCCACTCTTCATATGCTGGATAAGCCCGGTTGTTGGGTTTGCCTAGAGCAACTTTCCCCTTCTTCAGTATGCTACCCCAGCTTTCAGAAGCTTTTTGTGTTGTTTCCCCACCCTTTGATGCATGAAAATACAGGGACTCTTCTATATCTCTCTTAATAGGCGGGCCCGTCAGTGCGTACCCAAATTGCCGGACAGCCAAAGAAGGATTGTAGTTAATTCCCCCTTTTCTTCCTATCAGTGGAACATTAGGGAACTTACCACTGCTGTGGATAATATTCTTGCCAATCAGCCCATGATCTACCCATATGATGTCCTTGGCCACTAATCCCATTAGACGCTGACTCCACTCTAGAGAATCTTTAGAATCCACAAAAGTCCCTGATTGTGGTAAGCGACTTGCAAACCACTTATAGAACAAAGGTGCACAACAACGAATTATCCCTCCTCTTTTCTTTTCGTTTCGGTTGTATAAGGAATAGTGAAGATCTCCCAGCAGTGTTGGTACCAGATTTTTCATCATGAATATCCGTATGGCGTCCGTATCAACAAAATCCGGTTCATTGGGAAACAATACAATGCCGTATACACAAAGGGCTAGCAAAGCATTAAAAACAACCCATTTCTCGCCTTTAGCTGCTTCCTGAGCCTTCTTAATCAGATATTCCAGCTTGTAACCACGAATCTTTCCTTTGTTGGAGACATTGGCTTCTAACTCTGATTTGCTCAAATAAAGAGCACCAGCCACTTTTCCAAAGTCAAGATCACCCACAGACCCAAAGAAAGGAGGCTCCTCCTTGATAGTAATCCCCAACATGTTGGAATACTCGTCCAAGGTAGGTACCAACAAATAATCTGGAAATACAAAACACCTCAGCGGAGGGTCATAGAACTGCATCAAAGTATGGAGACCCTTGTACTCGTATTCACTGACATTGTACACAAAAGATAAGATCCAACCATATTTCTCCTCAAAAGCTGTCCGCACTTCAGGGCTTGCCATTCCCTTCAAGATAATAATAGGGCCCAGAGTAGGCGTGAAGAACTTGTAACTGATGATATTCTTCCTCTCTTTAGCGTTCATCTTTGCGAGGGCCTGACGAATGGAATCAAGGGTAAAATATGCACCTGGAAATGAATAAACATGTATGTTAGGATATGATAATGCAATGCAAAGGGCATGGTATCAAGGTGCCAAGTGTCTGTGCTGAACTGTGAACGGTGTCAGTGTAGCTTTGAGATCAATATAGAACCATAGATAAGAACCATCTGAATACAATAGGATGAAACTTCCTTTTGTGCAACGATGACAGAAAACCAGGTATGTAGGAGGTCATGGTTACATGATAACCTGTAAACAACCCGCCCTTCTCACATGTGGGTACTAGGATGTTCAGTATCCCGGGCTCTCAGGTCGAGAAATGATGATACGTTCACCATTTCTGGTTTGGCATAATCATCAATCGAGGAGGCCTCAACTGATTCTCCAAAACGAAAGGTCCTCAACTTCTGGAACTGAGGTCGAGAAGCAATAGTACATTCATCCCTCTGGGTACAGTACTATCGCCAATCGAGGAGTGCCTCCACTGATTCTCTTTCCCAAAAGGACATCCTATAGCAAGTTCCCAGCATTGGGTCCTTGGGTCGAGAATATGCAATGGGTTTGCCACATAATGTGGTCTGCCACTGTCACATCTCGGGAGGAGTGTCGCAACTGAGTCCTTGGGAATGGTCACCAGAGTCGACAGTTCCTCAAGAGAATAACTACTGGCCTGCATAACATGCAGTAGCAGAAAGCTCCTGATAGAACCTCGTCTGGTTGTGGTTCTCATGAACAACAATAAGTGGTCACCACCACGCAAGCGTCATGACTATCCACTCTAATACCTATGTGTGTACTCAAGCCTGGGTAGTGGTCTTATCTCTCAGAACACCCCGCCCACCAAACAGAAAAGTCCAGCACAACACTGTATAATAATGATATGTAATGCAGTAAAATGCGATAAATACAGTAAAGTACAGTAACACAGTAAATAACAGTACAATACAACGGTAAATACATCACAACAGTAAACACCCAATGAACAAACAAACAAGCGCTAGGATTGACTCGCTAAGGAAACCAGAGATTCTGGGTTCGCTCCCCAGCAGAGTTGCCAGCTGTCGCTCCCGGGATTTTCATCCAAGTACAAACGCGAAAGTGGCACCGAAACAGAGTCGCCAGCAATGTGTATTTATCCCAAGAGAGGGAAAGGAAACACTGCATAAACCTGAGAGGAAGGATAGAGCATGGTCTTGCGACCAAAAGAACTGGGTTCGGGAGTCGGTTACGCGCGAGGAAGGTATTAGCACCCCCACACGTCCATCGTACCCGATGGGATCCACGTTTGCTTGTCTCGATCAAAGGGTGTAAGAAAAGAATGCTGGAAAAGGAACTGCTAACTGTAGAACTGGAAAAAGAAAGGAGAGAGAAAGAGAAACAAATGTAGGGAAAATAAAAGAAGTGCTCGAATGGGCCCTACCCCACTACCTACGTATCTCATCGGGAACATGAGAATCAGAGCGACGTAGTTCCCCTCACTAGGGTCACTTTGTTTGTGTTTTTTAGTGGAAATGTCAGAGTGTGCGTCCCAGCAATTAGGTGTTGCAGCTCGCTGTAGGGAGACTTAGGCGTTACCTGTTTGCGGTAGAATGGACTTGACGAGTCCTTAAGGAATGAGTGAATGAGATGAGAAAAGAAATTGTTTGTTTGTATTTGTCTTTTAGAAGAAGTGCTTTAATTATTGGTGTTTAGTAACTCACATTGTATTTAAGTCCCTCATGTGAGATTGGATGCCTCGCACATCGTCCCCAGACGGGACGTATGCTAAACATTCCCAAAGAAATGAGAGAAGACCCCTCACCTCCTTGTTCCCCACATGAAAGGCCTAAATACAATATTTGTTATGCCTTTATTAAGTGTTTTTTACTTTTATTATAAGAGGAGAATAAGTGACTCAAAAGAGGATCAAAGGTGAAACTAATAAGGGAGAATAAGACTCAAACCCTAGTGTTAGCATGCTTGGAGATCCTATGGTTAATGTGGTTTACCAACCTACTTCTAAAAGAAAGAAGACGAAGAGCAAAAGAAGCAACTTACTTCCAAGATGGAAGTTAAGTTGATCTAAAAGGGGGATGAAGAAAAAGTCATGCAAGGAAAGCATGCAAATGCTTATCAAAATCACAACTTGAATTATTTAAAAGAGATAAGAGAAAATGAGGGAGAGAAGTGTATGTAGAACTATGTCCCCACACTTACTTACCGTGCACCTACATGAAAAAGTTAGCTCACAATATTTACAAGTATGAAATAAAGGAAGAAACAACAAGTGATGATCAAATCAATTAAGAACCAAGGAAATGGGATCCCAAGAGATAAAGCCTAATTAAGATCAGAACCTACATCTAAAGGTGTTCCCTAATATTAAGGTATCAACCACATACTAACTATGTACAAGTAATGTCCTAATCTCTAAAGAAGTGAACCATAGAAGAAATATATGAAGAATGAGTGGAAATGCAAAGTGATCATGAATTTATGCCTCATGAAAGGTCAAGGTCAGAATTAAATTCAATTCACAAAGGTCTTATAAAGCATATGAAATATCACACCAATAATGGATAAAAGAATTCAAGTAGAAGGGATAAGAAGAAGTAGAGGAAAAGAGAAGTGAAACATGTTCAATTAAGTGCACAAAATGACATATTATAAATGCATAACATGTGAAATGGTTAATGAATGCACATGGGAAGTAGCATATCATTCATGAGATGCAAATGGCATGAAGGAAATGGTACACCAAAATGCAAACATGAATCACATATAGCATAAGAGGAAGTGAGAGATGAAAACATGTCAAAGTTCAAATTAAAATGCACAAACTCATGTCAAATGTAAATGCAAACCAAAGTGACTTATAATGCAACAAAGGTGACCTATAATGTTATACAAATGACCTATAATATCACACAAGGCAATCATAAAATGGATGGCACAAGTGCCTTATCACAACATGTTAGAAGGAAGAAAAATAAAGTGCACCTAAGTGGCTTCAAAGGCAAGGCATTGAAAAAATATTAAAGCACATTAGGAAATTGTAAAAACAAGTCCTAAACAACCTAAGTTAGAGGCTAAACACATATTAAAAACTCAGACCAAAATTCAAGATATAAGTGCCACAAAGACATGCACAAAGTCATATTGAAATGCCACAAAAAGAAGTGTAAAGATGATCATACATACATCCTATAAGATGACTTTAAAAATCAATAAAAAATATTTTTGGACACTTCAAGATGTTATCTAACCAATGCAAAAGGAACAGATGAAAAACATTATGTGAGATGAGAGAAAGAAAATGTGCAAGTTTGAGTATCATGAAGAAGATCAATCAAAAAGAAATTGAAAAGAAATTACGAAAATATGATCTAAACTCAGTAAAATCAGAATTAAAAATAGTGAAAAATTACCTAAATGTATTAATATGCCACATGATTTTTTTTTGGGATTTTTAGAAATGTCTTACTATTTTTAAAAATAGAAAACCAAACAGATAGGAAAAGAAATCAAGAAAATAAAATGAATTAGAATGGGGGTGCAGTTAGTAAGCTTTTAGTTCAGAATTAATGTTGGGCTTAACATGGAGGTGCAAAAAACAATTAATGCAGTCCAATAGGGGCACATACTTAGGTAGTGACAGTACACAATAAATTCCGTGTACATTCAACCATAACCACACGATCATCTTGATGATCATCTCAATGGAATACCACGCACGCACACACTAACTAACTTGTACTCGCCCACACACGAATCACCTACAGCCACTAACATACATCACGTGAGGAAATGGTGGTATCATTAATTCATTGCCTCATCCTCATTGGCCAGCCGTAAAGTGAATCGGATCCACCAATCAAAACGTGCCACCTGTTCTCTCTCTCTTACTAATCATTCAACATCATTGATTAATCATTGTGTTGGTTATTATTTAATTATTAAAGCATAAGAACACAGCCAATTGTGCGCTGACACATCATCATCTTCATGATTATTTCATGCAAAAGTGCAGAATTTTCATAAACAAACCAAAAACGCAGCATTTTTCACCAAACTTCTACCACACATAACACCATCAATTCTTAATGAAAATTAACGAAATAAGATACCAAACTGAAGCCCAAACTTCATAGATCATGAATATACTAATTAAATCTCAAAAAAATCATTCTAACACGAAGAAAAATGGCACGAAAGTGACACATTCAAGCACAAATTTCACAAAATCATAAAATCACATAAACTTCAAATTAAACAAACAGTAGTGTGTCATCATTTCAGGACTTCCAGATGCAATGCATGATTACTAATTTCACATTGTAAATCTCTAAAATTATGATGAACTAAAGGAAAAGTTTCAAGATCTCTAACCTTATGAGATGCAATTTTTTTTTGTTTTAGAAATCCAAGAACTTCTTGCAAGATCTTCAAATCAACACTTTGAGCCAAATAAAGGCTAAAACCAGATCCAATACTTGCTTGGAGTAGAAATTTGGAGTGATGAGTGAAACTTGAGATTTTTCGATGGTGGATTCAAGCAAATCCAATGCATACAGTAGAAAGAGGAGGTTATGGAGATGATGCTGCTCCAAAAATCTTCGAAAATGATGAAGAAACGAGAGAGAAATCTAGATCTGAATTCTTGAGAGTGAGAGAAAAACTTGAGATTTCTTGAGAAATTATGATGAAAAGTGTGAGAAATGTGTGAGATTAGAGAGAAAGTGGAGAGAATGATTGAGAGTAATTTCTGAGAATGTGGAAAAAATGAGAGAGAGCCTTTGAAATTGTGTGTAAATTTGTTTATATAGTTAGGGTTAAGTGTGTTTAACCATGGTAAACTGAGTTGGTTAAGTGAGTTGGTGTGAGGTTAACTGAGTAGACTCTAACTAACTGAGTCATGACAGTTAGAGGTGAGTTGGAAAGATTTGATATGGTGTGGGTGAGTTTATGAAGTGTATGGTGGGGTTTAAAATGGATGGTGGTGATGTAAGGAAATTTTTAGTTTAATGAAATAGAAAGTGGACTGGTGTGTAGTATGTATGTGAATATTTGAATTAACAACAGCAACAATGTTATTTTTTTTAATTTTATAGCAGCTTAATATCAATTAAAACAAGGAAGTTTGGTGATGAATTTCTCTCACTTTAATGAATGAAAATGTGTGATTTTGGTGGCAAATGAAAGAGTAGATATAGGAGAATAATTTTGATGTTGAAATTGGATTGAATAGAGGCATGTAGGATGGTGTAAAATGACTCCAAACATCATGGCTCAGAACTAGTGCATGGGCGTGGCAAGTTGGTAGGTTGGCATGGCAACCTGACTTGGAAAATTCAACACGCACACGTCAACTTGGGACCATCATAACCCCATCATAACTTACTTAAATGGAAAAATGTCCAACATCAAAGTTGAAGAGGACATTGAGATGAACAACTTTGATGTTCAACATTTTTTCGTTTGGAGCTTCCATCATTGAGAAAAGTGGCTGGACATTTGGCACACCAAGTGTCCGACAAAATTATGGCGCATGGGCCTGCACTTGCCTTGCCATGACTTGGTTTTTTGACCTAGTTTTGTCAAACTTTAATGGATCATAACTCCCTCAATTTTGATCCGATGGAAGAGTTTTTTATATGGATTTGAAGCTTGAAACAAGATCTTTTGTTGTGGCCTGGTGGATTTTTGATTTGGTGCTTTAAAATTGAGAAAGCCTGACTCAAAGAGAGGTGCTAAATTGGCCAAAACTTACTATTTTTGGAAACCTCAAAGTTTCTATTTTTGGCAGTTTTGTAATTTCTTGATTTTTCTTTATTCCTCCATCATTTCTTGATCAAATTTTGTCCATTGAACATATATAACTTGAATTTCACGAATTTGACCTCAAAAAGTCAGGAGTTGACTTTTCTCACTGCACGGTTGACTTTTTCCCCAATTTCTTGATTATCAAGCAACTGATCAATTGAAACCCTTCTGAAACCAATTGATGAGCAATTTTCCATCCATATATGCTTAGAAACACAAGGAATGCCATGAGATCAAGTTTTTTCCAAGAAATCAGAAATACACTGACTTTATGTCAAAACCCTAATCTTGTATCATCTGGTTAGGAGGAAATAACACATCCTCCAAATCCAAATTCCTCTTGAATATGATGTACATCCCGTCTAACAAAGATGAGGTAGGGCATTTGGAGGTTATAAAAACTCAAAGATCTTGCTCGTTTGAGGTCAGATCCCCATTTTTTACTGCCTTATGTAGGAGATGGTGCACTGCCCAATCTTCTTGATGAATTCTCCTTTTCCAATGCCTCGTGGGAACAATTGAGATGACATATGACATAAGAAACCCTCGAGGCTTATTTGAAGACCCTTGCTTTGAATGACCAACACCTTGCAGGCCACTGATCACATGCCCTTATGCAATAGGTATGCTATGAGATGCACACAAAATCTAAATGCGATGCAATGAAACATAAGCTAGTAAAAGCTAAAACAAGTGGACAAATTTTGAGGTATATATATATATATATATATATATATAGGGAATGTATCATACGAGAATGTCATTTTTATGTGAGAACATGAGAGTGAATTTTATAGAAAAACATGCAAGAAATAAATGGATAAAATATAAGGAGCATTTTTCTCCATTTATTTCCATTTGTTTTCTATAATATCTTCCGTACTTTAATTTATTTTTTATTTCTTAATATTCTCTCCACCTAAGGAGGACATCCATCAATCTCCGTCTTCTGATTTAGGTGGATGACTCCAACAGTCCAACAACTTTCCTACTGAACCCGTGCTTGTCCTTAGGAAAGAACTTGGTCATCATATCTGAGCGATTGTCATCAGTATGAATTTTCTCAAGCTGTAATTACTAGGAATCCAACATATCATGTATTCAGTGATATCTCACATCAATATGTTTAGATCTTGAGTGAAAACTCGAATTCTTGCTCAAGCGGATTGCGCTCTGACTATCACAATGCACAACGTACTTCTGTTGTCCATGCCTTAATTAACATAAGAAATGCTTCATCCATAACATTTCCTTGCAATCTTCTGTTGTTGCAATGAATTTTGCCTTCGTGGTAGACAAAGCAACACACTTTTATAGCTTCGACTGCCACGATACAACTCCCCCTGGAAAATGTAATAAAAAATCCAGAAGTTGATTTCCTAGAATCAATATCTCCTGCCATATCTGCATATGTGTATCCAATCAATTCAGGTTTTCTACTTCCAAAGCATAAATTCATTTTGGAAGTTCCTTTGAGATATCCCAAGATCCACATAACAACATTCCAATGCTTCTTTCTCGGATGCGCCAAATATCTGCTAACAACGCTAACCGCATGTGTTATATCTGCTTGTGTGCAAACCATTGTATACATTAAGCTACAAACAAATAGGGCACCTTATGCATCTCTTCCTTTTCAATATAACTTTTAGGTCGTATCGATGATTAGCTTTGCGTTTGATTGTGTATTTTGGTCGGATCGATGATTTTTCATTATGTATTTCGTCTATTTTTACCTGATTCTCATGAACCGTAACTTGTTTGATAAATTTGGTTGCATATTCGTGATCAGCGCAAAAAACCAGTTCAAATGGTATATGAGTTTGCAATTTATTGTAACAGATATTTTTAAAAAGGGACCAAAGCGTTACAAAAAAAAAAACTTAAGGGACTAATTTGATATTTTAAAATAACTTAAAGGACTAAAATAATAGTTTTTTCTTTATTTTTTTATGAATCTTTTTCTCTAATTAAGTATCCTTAACCAAATTTCCATTGATTTTTTTATTATTTTTTCTTTTTTCTTTTTTAATTCCTTTTTCCTAATCTTTTTTTAAAAAAACCATATTCACCTTTCATTAACCAATTTTTCAATTATATTTTTTCTAACTAAATTGTCTGTTCACATATATTCCAAAAGTCATGAAAAATATTCAAAATGATTCAGGAGTCCTTTACAATGTCTTTCAACCAAACAAGATGAAGCTATTTGATACTTCATTTCAATTTCATACTATTACTACACAAGGAAATGCCAACAACTTAAACAAGCTCATGTTCCAAGCCTATGAAAATAATGTTGCAAGACTACAACAAGTCCAAGCTAATGAAAAGTTTGCCATGATAAAAAATCCAAGTTCCACAAGCCTTGTACCAAATTATTCACTATTGCAAAAATGAAATAAAGGCCATAAACAAAAGGCTAAGCCCATGCTTCAAAGTCTCATGAAATTTTTACAAAATCATAAGCCACATGAAAACTTTACAAGCCATCTACTAAGCTACCAAAATTGCAAAACCTTGATGCCAAGAATTTCCAAATCCATACTACAACATTCACTAGCCATAACCAAGTTTTCTACAAGCTACTTGAAACCTTGAAAAATCTCATGCTATTGCTAATCCCACATGACCAACAGTGCTAGCTGCTACAACATGAAAGCCAAAGAAAATCCATGGCATCACACGATGTGAAGCTACAAGAAAAAGTTTAGCATGAATTACATGAATTTCAAATCCACATGAAATCTAAGGATCATGGATTGTTGGTTATCAAGGATGTTTAATCTTCATTATTTCAAATCAATGGACGAATGATCATTTGGATCATTCTCCATACTTTGGAATAGTGATAGATTGCATTTGATTAATCGATAAAAAATCTTGATTAAGATAAGACCGCTACCTCTTTTCTTTTAGTGTGGCAAGCTTTAGGAGTGTGACTTACATGTCACTTCTCTAGCTTGTATTAACACAAACATTGTTTTTAACTGGCCTCAGATAGTTGTGACTTCTACATAAGTCCAATTACGATTGCTTAACATAGCGATAAATTGGTCCCGAATCGAAAATCGAGTTATTTTTGTAAGCGAGTTATCAATCTTCTACTCTCCATAGTGTGGTGTGAAATAGATTGTCTCTTTCTCATTAAGAGAGTTAGTTGGCATACTCTTCGATTTTATCCGAGTTGGCATCCTTCCCTTAATGATGTATAGATTCATGTTTTCATGCTTATGGTTGACTAGTCGAGTATTCTCCGAAAAACAAAAAAAATTATTATCCATCACTAACACTAACTTACTAACTATATAATTGCACTAAATTTACTTTGTGCCATTTAATTTTCGCTCTTTAATTCTTTCCATTTATTTTTATGCCTTTACTTTTAGCATCTTATATCATATTGTTTATCATATTATTGTCTTGTTTTTCTCTTTGTCCACTTGGACCTTTTGTTTATGCTTATGCTCTTTTTATTTTGTCCACTTGGACCATACTCCTCTTAAGACATTAATAAATATCAAAACACTTAAAAGACTTTGTTCTTTTAATCTTGGACTGTTTTGACATTGTGAATGGACTTGGACCTTGGACTTCGGACTTAGATCTAGGACCTTTGCCCTATGCTCTTGGAAATTTGAGACCTTGGACCTTTGTGTTGCTTTTGTCTGTTTGTTTAGAAATCTTCTGTGTGCAGGTGTTGATACTTTGACCTTGTTAAAATCATCTGATGCCTGACTCTCCTAATTGGCTTTTAACACTTGAGAAAGCTTTGTTGTGGCTTAACTTGGAATTTTCTCTGATGCTTTAATTCATCTGGTTATTACGCTTGTAGTTTAAATCCAAAAGGAAGAGGTTTGCTTATGTTGACTTGTTGTCAAGTGTTTTCTCCTAGTGTGGTTAGATCTTTCTTTCTTTAGTTTTTATTTTACTTTTTAGGGTAGTCACTTCATCTCCTCCTCATTCTTCAATTTTCAAAATCTTCTCCCATTTTCAAATCCTTATTGTTTTCAAAACTATAACCTCTTTCACATTAAAACCTGACTTTTGTCAAGTGATTTTCAAAATCTTTTTCTTAAACAAATGTCAATCAATGTTAAGCATACTTTGACCATTTCAAAAAGTCTTTAAAAAAACACTTAAACTCATTCAAAAATTTTGTGTCTTTTTGCACTTTTTTATTTAAAACTTTTCATAAAGTTTAGACATGAGTCATTTTCATAGTTGAGATGTAATTCTCCTATTCCCCATAGTATTAAGGATGTTGACATTTTCCACTTAGATGTTGAGTGATAGACTTGTTGATTTTTATCCAAGCAAAAATCCTCCATCTTAAGGTGATGCAAATGTTGTTTTCTTATACTTGTGGGAGACTAGTTGTAGTTTTCTCCTTAAAATGGCGACTTGTCTCTTCATTTAAAATGAATCATAACAAACCAATTTTGTTATTTGTACCACGAACTACAAGGTTTTGATCATATATTGCACTTTGTGGGTACGTAGGCATGAGGCTCAAGAAGTATCTCTAAACACAAAAATCTAAAAAATATTTCTCTTCTCATCTCCCCAATCTTATTTCAAGCAAACATTTTCAAACCAAAAAGCGTGGATATTTCAAAGGGTTCCTATAGAGTACTATAGACATTTTTGGTGCTAACACCTTCCCTTAGCGTAACCAACCCCCTTACCCACTCTCTGTTCATTTTTTCTTGTTTTAGAACTTGTTTAGGTTTTGTTGGCTCTTTTTCCTTTCCGTTTGGATAAAATAAAAGTGCGGTGGCGACTCTGGTTTTATGAGTTAAGTTAATCAATAACTTACACTCACAATTTTTACTAACAATCGTTTCTCTCAAAAGAAAACCCTAACATATTTCACTATTATCTCTTATAACATAACCCTAACATCCATGTCACTCTTTAAACATACTTCAACCTTCAGATTCGTCTTCACCAATCGCTACCTTAAGGTTCGTTCATTAAAATTATGCTTCAATTTCATTTACGTTTCTAGTTAAAAATGGGTTCTCATTTTTTTCATTTGGTGAATGTTCTCATTTTTTCAATTTCGTCTTCACCACCTTAACAAAGCGCATACTTTGACTATGATACATATGGTTTGTGTTGCTCTGAAAAAAAAAGTATGAAGCTATTGTGTAAACTTCATTCACCTTGTATTTCTTTTTCGTAGCATCATAAACTAGATGAACTTCATAATTTGTTCTAGTTCCAAGATTAATTTCAAAAATGGTACGTTCTTGAAACATTTGATTATATCTCGTGTTATTGTATGTTGTTGTTTTTTATTAATGTTCTCAGAACATCATAATTTGTTGTTGTTATTGTTTATTATATCTTGCATTCTTGAACCTTTTTTTTGTTGTATGTTGTTGTGTTGTTGATAAATGTTATTGTATGTTGGTGTTGTTGATTAATGTTTTCAGAACAAGAACAAAACATTGTTAAGTCACAAGAAAGAGGCTTTTTGTGACTTACAAATGTTTTGTTCTTTAAATTCTTATGCAGGTTACACAGTAGATGAAGTTGAGTTTATTATATGCTATGTAGATTGTTAGTTTCACTAACCGTTCTGTTGTGAAAAACGATACCGGAATAACAAAGTATATTTGGTTTCTTGAACACCAAGAAATCCACAAGGGAAGAAAAGAAGGAAAAACTTGAACAAACCAACGAAACCCTATTAGGGTTCACAAAGGAAGAGAAAAGAGGAAGAAGAACAGAGAATTGGTTAAATCTATTTTACTATTCACTTTCTCAATAAGATTCAAAGATTACAAGTGAATACCAATAATTAACCTCTCTCAACCTAATAAGGATTTGCCACACCTTATGAAGAGAGACTAGTATGCTATTTATAATAAACCTAACATACTAAACTAATGAGATTTTTAACAATTACCCATTACAAGCTAACTTAGGGTACAAGCTAACTTAAATAATTGGATCCATAACACAAGGCCCAATTCAATCTCCTACATACTAGAACACAATTCGACTACAACATGTAGGTCTTCGACAACAGCATGTGAGTAGACTTTGACGGTATTCTAAAACTAGAGTTCGATCCAATATCTCATAAATCTCCACCTTGGAACAAACTCTATAATGTTAAGGAACAAACTAGCTTTCTTCATGCAGCTTTATCAACTGCATATAGTGGAAAAACTTGCAACTAGGCAACGTCTTGGTGATCATATCAGCAACATTATGATCTGTTAAAACCTTCAGCACTTGGACTTCTCCACGTTCGATTACCCCTCTGACGAAATGCA
Source organism: Lathyrus tuberosus (assembly GCA_022829125.1). NCBI lineage: Eukaryota > Viridiplantae > Streptophyta > Magnoliopsida > Fabales > Fabaceae > Lathyrus > Lathyrus tuberosus. The sequence goes on from JALAZF010000043.1 coordinate 6,392,508, forward strand.
GCCTCACATCAATGTGCTTGGTTCGCTCATGATAGGTTGAATTCTTCGACAGGTATATTGTGTAACACCCCCAATCTATACCCCCAACCAATTAAAGCGGTAAAAGAAAATTCAAAATTTCATCAGAGTATATTTAAATTATCATGGCATAGACGGGGAGAATCACATTATATTGAAACAAATCATACAACACCTGCCCATAAAGATATGCAACAGTGGGGTAGCAATCAACAGAGGAACTCAGTTCCTTACACCCACATTTCAGATTTTAGAATAAAAGCGGAAAATCTAAAACTGAATAACACACACACACACACACACATATATATATATATATATATATATATATATATATATATATATATATATATATATATCATGAAAAGTTTGTCATACATCAAGTTGTACATGCACAAGCCAAAAGATATATATATACAGAATACACAAATATCACAAACGGCCTCCCTAACTACCCGGTGTCACATATCAGAGCCGACCGACAAAAGAATGAAGACGCAAAGCTTCACAAAAATACCTCCAGCAGCTCTAATCTGCAATGCCTCATAGAGCATTATAAAACAGCAGAAGGGTGAGAAAAACAATCATAATCTAATTGCATACAATTATATATAACATAAACATACACATATATACTGTTCTCACCACAACTCACACCATAATTCCAACACAATACAACACAAGGTACAATTCATATCTCCATCACCAAGGTATACCAACCGTACACATATCCATATATCAATTTATCAATTTATCCACAATTCCACACATAAACACACCATAATGATTTATGCAAATGCAAGAGACCGACGCAATGACTCTATGCATATGCACATGCGGTACCGACTTCCAATGTTTCTCATCACTAGTTCACTTAGGAACTCTGCTGGAATCATCGCTCGTTACATCACTGTAACTCCCCGTCGGGCATACGATGTTCCCCGTCGCTCACACCTATTTGTATAAGGCACACGACGTTTATGGATCGCTCACACCTCTTTGTATAAGGCACACGACCTGATCGCTCACACCTCTTTGTATAAGGCACACGATCGTCTATAATCATCGCTCACACCCCACATGGGCACACGACGTTATAGCGGATTCCCTCTGGAATCAATCCGTCACTCAGGACGTCACAACAATGCATACCATGATTCATGACATTTAATATGCACACATAAATGCATTCATTTACATCAACAAAATCACACTTTGCACTTATGCCCAAAACAATGCATTTAATTGCCATACGGCCACAAATCATCACAACACCATCTAAACACATACATTTACATCATACAACAGCACCTTGTATCATACACATCAATTATGCACACTTATAACGACAAAAGTCGACAACCGACACTATTCCTAATTTTCTGACATGATTAAATCGGCTAACAATTTCAAAATCATCATAACAAGAAAGTACAGCTCAATAGCTTTCCAACGATACCAAGAATGTAAAAATCGGATAAACAGAACCAAAGTTACGAAAGAAAACGAAAAACGATATTTTGAAAAGTCCCATTTTACCATTCTCCTGGCCATACGCGTAGTGCCCAAGGCCATACGCGTATTGCCCAAAATCCTCGCCACGCCATACGCGTATTGCCCAAGGCCATACGCGTATGGGCAGAACCATTTTTCCCCCAAATTTCACGTTTTAAATCCAATACGCGTATGGCCAACACCATACGTGTATTGCCCTGAAATGCTACGCGTATCATACGTAAATGGGCAGATGGCCGAGCAAAAGTAACATCCCATACGCGTATTGGCCCAAAACACGCCCACGTTACGCGTATTGCCAAGGTCCATACGCGTATGAACATGCCCCATACGCGTATGACCTGGAAAAACCAGAAAAAATTCTGCAGAACTTTGTTCTGCGTTTTCTCAACCAAAACACTCCCATTTTTCACCTACACCCAGAAAATTACCAATACAAGGTATAACAACATGTATCTATCATGTACCAATAATAATGAACACTGAAAACATGATTTTAAGCACATTTAATCGATTTCTAATCAATTTTACAAAATATGGGTTTTACTAAATTTCTCCAAATCAATTAAAAAACAACCACAAATACACATACATAATCATACACAATCATACAATAATTGAGTTTCGCACCCTTACCCGATTAAACCGATTCTAGGAGTTGTTCTCTTGAATTTTCCAAGCTTTCTCACTCTTTCTCTTCTTCTTCTCTTTTCTCTCCTTTTTCCTTCTTCTCTTTTTCTTTCTCTCTATTTTTCTCTCTTTCTATTTTCTATTTTCTACTTAATGAAAAATATCATGAAATGACCAAAATACCCCTCACTCAAATATCTCGCAAACGTTCCCAGAACCCGATAAAATATCACAACATTGAAAAATAACATATTTTCAGATAAAAGTCGAAAATAAATTAAAATAATAATAAAATAATCAAACGACTCGATTAATTAAAACTCACACAAAACTGGGGCGTTACATATTGCACTTTGACTATGACATTTAACAGTGACAACTCGACCTTGAAGCTTTAGCTCCTTTACAAAACCTTCAAGCCACAATGCTTCCTTCACAGCTTCAGTTAGGGCAATGTATTTCGCTTCAGTGGTTGATAAGGCAACAACCTTCTGAAGTGTTGCTTTCTAACTGATTGATGTCCCAAACATAGTGAACACATATCCAGAAATAGATTTTTTGGAATCCATACAACCTGCATAATCAGAGTCGACATATCCTTTGATTGTTGCTTTACTATCTTCACCCAAGGCTCCACCATAAATTAGGACTCTATTCAGAGACCCATTTATGTACCTTAAAATCCACTTCAATGCTTGCCAGTGAGCCTTTCCTGGATTCACCATGTACCTGCTTACAAGACTTACTGCATATGCTATGTCAGGTCTAGTATATACCATAACATACATCAAAGAACCCACTATATTAGCATATGGAATGCTATTCATATAAGCTCTTTCGACATCAGTACTAGGACACTGATCTATACTCAGCTTGAATTAAGGGTTTGTCGAAGTCACAACAGGCTTTGAATTCGACATACCATACTTTTCAAGAATCTTCCGTAGGTATGCCTCTTGAGATAAGCATAATTTTGACTGCTTTCTCTCTCTTCGGATGTCAATCCCAAGAATCCTGGACGCAGCTTCCAGATCATTCATGTCGAATTCCTTATTGAGTTCAGCCTTCACCCTCATTACATCTTCGACATTGTTGCTTGCTATTAGAATATCATCCACATAAAGCAACAAAATAAAAACTGAATTACCAGGTCGAAATCTGAAGTAAACACAGTGGTTAAACTGACTTCTAATGAAACTTATGTGTGCCATGAACTTGTCGAATCTCCTATTCCACTATCGAATAGATTGTTTCAGTCCATATAAAGATCTCTTCAGCTTGAACACATAATCCTCCTTCCCCTTTTCGACATACCCTTCAGGTTTCCTCATCAGGATTGTTTCATCTAGATCACCATACAAGAATGCAGTCTTCACATCCATCTGTTCCAGTTCAAGATTGAACTGTGCCACTATGGAAAGCAACATTCGAATGGACATGTGCTTCACAACAGGAGGTAATATATCATTGAAGTCGACACCTTATTTCTGAGTGAACCCCCTAGCGACCAATCTTGCCTTGTATCTCTTCGACGCCACTCATTCGATTCCGTCCTTAACTTTGAAAATCCATTTATAGCTGACTAACCTGGCTCAAGCAGGTTTCTTGATCAGTTCCCATGTGTTGTTATCATGAAGAGATTTCATCTCATCATCCATTTCCTTCAGCCATTCAGTCTTATTTCGACTCCTCATAACTTCCTTATAGTCTCTAGGTTCTTCGTCGAGAACCTCACTTGCAGAGATTAAGGCATAAGCTATAAGATCTGCATACCCAAGTCTCTGAGGTGGCTTGATAACTCTCCTCGACCTATCTCTTTATAGAAGGTAGTCATTATCAGTCTCCTCATCTTCGACAACATCTTCTGCTTCTTATTTGACTTCATCTGGGATATGCAATTCAGCATCAACATGATCCACCTCAACAGGAATCTCTCCCTGTTCCAGATCTTCGTCAGCATCGTCAGTTTTCTTGAAAGCCATCTCAGCTTCATTGAAAACTACATCTTGACTGATGATACACCTCCTGTGTCCTGGATCTAGGCACCATGACCTATAAGCTTTGACTCCTTCAGGGTATCCCATGAACATGCATTTCAGAGCTTTAGGTTCGACCTTGTCTTGCCTAATCTGAGCATAGGTCAAGCAACCAAATACTCTCAGTCTGTCGAGACTAGGTGGATGTCCCAACCAAACTTCTTCAGGTGCTTCATATCTAACGCAGTCGAAGGACATATGTTTATCAGATATGTTGCTGTCGAAACAGCCTCAGCCCAAAATACCTTATTTAACCCAGCACTAGTCAACATGTATCTAACTCTTTCCAAAATAGTTTGATTAAACCTCTCTGCCAAACCATTTTGTTGTGGAGTACCTGCAGTAGTTTTGTGCCTTGAAAAACCTGAGGCAACACACAAGCTGTCGAACGCCTCATTGTAAAATTCAAGGCCATTTTTGGTTCTCAACCTCTTGACCTTTCTGTCAGTCTGATTTTCGGCTAGAGTCTTCCAACCTTTGAAATTCTCAAAAGTTTCATCCTTAGTCTTCTGGATGAATACCCACAACTTTATGGAATAATCATTGACTATGGATAGAAAATACCTTGCTCCTGAATGTGATGGACACCTTGCAGGCCCCCAAAGATCAGCATGGATGTAATAAAGGGATCCACGAGTTCTTTGTTTTCCTTTGTTGAACTTCACTCTACAAGATTTTCCAAGTACACAGGGTTTACAAAATTTTAGCTTTTCGATTTTTTCTCCTCCAGCAGATTTTGTTTCCCCAATTCGACCAGACCCCTTTCACTGACATGGCCCAATCTCATGTGCCAAATTTCTGTCTTTGACAAAGGTTTCGTGGATGCAACATTTGTCGAACCACTTACAACTTCAGCCTCAAGGGTATACAAGCCTTATTTCTTCACGCCTCTCAAGACTTCCTTCAACCCCTTCATGAATTTTAGGATACTTTTCTCTCCTTGAAAAATATATCCCTTTCTGTCGAATTCACCAAGAGAAACCAAATTTATCTTCAATTCAGGTACATACCTGACTTCAGTCAATAACCTTGTTGACTCATCATGGAACTTGAATCTCACATATCCAATACCTGTAATTTTGTAAGCCTTGTTGTTTCCCAGCAGAACTGATCCACCATCTTGATCACATAGCTCCTCGAACAATTCTCAATTTGGAGTCATGTGCCAAGTGAAACCTGAATCCATAATCCACTCTTTTCTTGAGTCGCTGCTTGAAACTACAAGGGCATCAGATGATTCGAAGTCATCTTGAACAATGGCTCCGTCGCCATTATCCTTACCTCCATGATCTTTCAGGCGTTCAGGGAACACCTTTCTTGTGTGACCCTCCTTCTTATAATGATAGCATCAAATACCAGATGTTTCGCCACTATAAGACTTCTGCTGACTTTTACCTTTCTTCTTGTCGAACTTACCATCTTTTCGCAAGAATTTTCCCTTAACGGCCAAACCTTCACCAACTGTCAAAGGTTTATGCTCCTTTCGTTCATTCTGGTCCTTAGAATACAGGGCTGATTGAACTTCTTCAAAGCTCAAGGACTCCCTTCCATACAAGAGAGTTTCTTTGAAGTGAGCATGTGTTCTGGGTAAAGTACACAACATCATCAGTGCTTGATCTTCATCATCGATCTTCACATCAATATTTTCAAGATCAAGAATAAGATTTTTGAACATATCCAACTGCTCAGCCAAAACTTTGTCTTCACTCATCTTGAATGAATACAAAGCTTGTTTCAGGTAGAGTCGATTCACCAGAGATTTGGTCATGTACAAACTTTCAAGTTTCAACCATAACCCCGATGCCGTAGTCTCCTTTGATACCTGTCGAAGAACCTTATCACCAAGGCTCAATAATATTGCGCTGTGGGCTTTCTCTATCATGGCCGTCTTTTCTTTTTTCGTTAACTCAGCATCCATGGCTGCCTCTCCCTTCAACACTTCCAAACAATCCTGTTGAACCAGTAGGGCTTTCATCTTCAAGCGCCACAGACCCAAATCGTTCACTCCGGTGAACTTTTCAATCTCATACTTTGTTGAAGGCATCTTTTCCACACTCACCGCACCAATTTGTTGTAAAAAACGATACTGGAATAACAAAGTAAATTTGGTTTCTTGAACGCCAAGAAATCCACAAGGGTAGAAAAGAAGGAAAAACTTGAACAAACAAACAAAACCCTATTAGGGTTCACAAAGGAAGAGAAAAGAGGAAGAAGAATAGAGAATTAGTTAAATCTATTTTACTATTCACTTTCTCAATAGGGTTCAAAGATTACAAGTGAATACCAACAATTAACCTCTCTCAACCTAATAAGGATTTGCCACACCTTATGAAGAGAGACTAGTCTGCTATTCATATAAACCTAATATACTAAACTAATGGGCTTTTTAACAATTACCTATTACAAGCTAACTTAGGGTACAAGCTAACTTAAACAATTGGATCCATAACACAAGGCCCAATTCGATCTCCTACATACTAGAACACAATTCGACTACAGCATGTAGGTCTTCGAGAACAGCATGTGAGCGAACTTCGACGGCATGCTAAAACTAGAGTTCGATCTAATATCTCACACCTTCATTGAAAATAAATTTCATTTAAATTGACATAGAAACTTATAATCTGAAAATTAAGTTGTATTTAAAAACCAACTTATATCAATCAATGTTTTCCGAATTGCATGCGTCTCATCATTCATCTCACGCTGTTTAACATGTAGAATGTTGTTCAGTGACCTGATTCCTTCATTACATCAATATCTTCTCTTATAGTTTAATTTGAATAACAATAATTTATTGGGTAAGTCTACATCATCATCGTCACTTATCATCGTGACTGTTATGATGATAAGTCATCATAACAATCACAATGATAAGCGACAATGATGAGGTAGATTTAGCCAATAAATTTATGTTATTCAAATTAAACTAGAATAGAAGGATTCGATGCCATGAAGGACTTATACCATTGAACCATATTCTATATGTTAAAGAGCGTGAAATGAATGGTGAGATACATGCAATTTGGAAAACAGTGGTTTGTTTTAGTTGGTTTTCAAGAATAGTTTAATTTTCAGATTATATACTTCTTCATCAATTTGAATGGTTGTATTTTTTTAGTGAGGTGTATGAAAAAATAAGCAATTTACATATTATATAAAAAACTCTGGGTACTCTCAACAACGGTTATATATTTTATCTGTGATGAAATGTTATCTACATTCCGAATAAATTGCTGCTGATGAGTTTCAAATCGAGTACCTAAATGTATATACCACAATGGTTGATATAAGTAATTGTCACACCCTAATTTTTTACCCTAAAATTTGGTATTTTTCCATGTCGTATATTTCGTACTGATCTATTTTAGTGTGCTCGATTTATTTTTTCGATCACTTGGATGTCCGATTTTTATTTATTTAGGGTCCGTTTATTTTACTTTTTCAACTAATATTATTTAGAATAACTAATTATAGTAATTAGCATTTTATTTTAATTTTATTTTAAATATTTATTTTCACTTTTATTCTTATTTTTTAATTTAAATAATGTTTAGAATAGATAAATAAGATAATTAGTATTTTTATTTTATTTTATTTTAAATATTTATTTTTATTTTTAACTAATATTGTTTTTCATAAATAAATAGGATTTTTAGTTTCTGTTTTAAATTTATTTTAATTAAATTGTTTAAATTTCATTTAGTTTAAATTTTTATTTAATTTTAATGTTATTTTGGGCCTCAAATTAGATATTAGGGATATTATTGGCAACTAAAAGATAACCCTAATTTATTTTATTATATATATGTGTGCTAATGCTAAGGACCGGGGACCGCGGAAAAAGAGAGAAAAAAAGAAAGAAACGGTTGATATAACTTTTCTGCGGTATGCTCTCTAGTAATACTATTATTTTTTAAAAGCTGTTGTTCTATTTGTACATATATTTTGTTTTACTATAAAAACATGTTTGATTTATAGTAAATCTTGCTTTTGGTTTTCACAGTACATGCGATTCCCGTCTCCGCCGTTTCTGCATAGTTTATGCATATATATTACTAACACATGTTTCAAATATAATTACTAACACAAGTATAGAATTCATACCAGTTCAAGACAGTTCTTATATATGACATATATATTTTTGTTATCTTAATTTTTTATATATAGTTTATATATAACGTTCTTTATATATATATATATATATATATATATATATATATATATTTGAAATATGATAATGTTTTTAATTTTTAATGTTTATTTTTAATTTTTTTATTTTATTTATCTATTTGTCATTAGATTTTTCGGATCGAATTATGTCGATACGCGGTTCGCATATCTACGTGCTTGATGCGTGACATTTATGTTTGGTTAGATTCGGTTGCAATGATCCCATTTCCGCGGTAGCAACACTGTTTTTTTAACACGTTAAAATTAATTTCTTTAAGCATTTTCTATTTTTATAAATTCAGATCCGCATGATTTGGGATCTGGTTGCGATGATCGCGTTTTCGCGTTAGCAAAATTGTTGGGTTTTATCAAATTTTAAAATTTTCCTTTTGCTTTATTTTTCTTTTTATTATATTTAGATCTGTACAATTCAGATCTGGTTGCGATGACCGCTTATGTGGTAGCAATTTGCCTTTTTTTCGTTTTAATTCTTTTTTATTAGATTGTTCAGATCGAATTACGTCGATACGCCGTCTGCATATATGTGCATGATGCGTGACCTTTATATTTAGTTCGATCCGACTGCGATGATCTCATTTTGCGTAGCAACATTATTGTTTTAAAACTTTTATTTTAAAATTTTATTTTTCCATGCATTCTCTATCTCTAAAAATTTTTAGATCCTTACGATTTAGATCTGGTTGCGATGACCGCGTTTTCGCGATAGCAATATTGTTGAGGTTTTTTATCAAAGTTAAATTTCTCTTTTTTTTTAGTTGCTTTTTTTTTATATTTAGATCCGTACAATTCGGATCTGGTTGCGATGACCGCGTTTTCGCGATAGCAATATTGTTGAGGTTTTATCGAAGTTAAATTTCTCTTTTTTTTTAGTTGTTTTTTTTTGTTATATTTAGATCCGTACAATTCGGATCCGGTTGCGATGACCGCGTTTTCGCGATAGCAATGTTGTTGAGGCCGTATTTTTATTTTTATTTCCTCTTGGTTGATTAATGAAAGGCTAAATAAAAGATTATCGATTTTATCGAGTTAAATCTTGATTTAGACGAAACCACCTTTATTTTCACTTTTCTTTATTTTTGGCCTATGATATTACAAAAATCATGACTGGGTGGATTTATTCAAAATGACTAAAAGTCTTGATAAGTATGAGGCCACTCTTTTTATTTATCTTTATTGGTCGATGAAAGTCAAAAATCCAAGATTATCGATTTATCAATTAAATCTTAATTAAGACGAGACCAATTTCATTTTCATTTTGATCCCATTTTTTCTAAATGCACCCCACTTATTTGTTATTTCTCTTAAGTCCATTCATTTTCTTTATTAATTTTTTATGTTTAATTTAATTTCTTTTAATTTTATATTTTATTAAATAAAAAAAACTCAAAAAATAATTATTAAGTAACTTTTGATTAATTTAATTAAGTTCTTTTATTTAATACTAATTAATCCATTAAAGGATTAATTTTATTAAATATTTGACTTTAATTCAATTAATTATTTTAAATCAATTTTTTCTTAATCCTAAAAATTTCAAAAAATACTGCTTATTTAGTTCTCAGTTCTAAATTTTTCTTTTTTTAGATATTACCTATTTTAATTTTAATTTTTAAATAACTTCTTCTCCTTATTTCAAGCGATAAATAACATAAATAATAACAAAAGGTTCCTGTAGAGTACTACAGACGTTTAGGATGCTAATATCTTCCCTAGACGTAACCAACCCCCGAACCTTAGATCTCTTAGGTTTTTTTCGTTCTTTAAACCTTTCCTTTGGATAAAATAAAGACCGGTGGTGAATTTCAAAAATTGTGATTCAAGTTAATCCAATAGCTTGGTATCCGATTCTCACCGCGACAGAAATGGCGACTTCACTGGGGATCTTTCGAGGGTTTCCCCTAACTTGTTTCTATCTATGTTATTTATTTGCTTATTTGCCTATATATCTTTATATCTGTATATATACCTGTTTTGCTTGGTTTTTCTGTGTGAAGGGTACTATTTGTGTGGTGAGACAAAGTCCTACACCCGGATTAGAGTGAAATTAAGATAGGAAAACGGTGAGACTTCAATGATATTTTGAGGGAGTCGATTCCTGAAAAAGTAAATTGAGACTTCACCACTCAGTCTAGGCCCTCTCGAATAAAATATTTGTCCAACGAGTTCATTCGTGAAGACGATATGGTTTCGATCTAAAGGCCCTCGGGACTGGGGACCGTAGTTACCTTTAACCCAACTTGGCCTATTAGGATGTAGTGCGGGGACTATGCGGGAGTCTATTTCTGCAATAGTCGCTACGCGATACTACACTCAGACGAGATTCTCTTGAGAATATTATTGACTACCAAGTGATTTGGAAAATCGATAATATCCGAAAGATGGATTGTAGACTCTGGGAACTTTGTAGAACCCGTTCGACAGGTACAAATAAACCTCTAGTACATACCTTGGGAAGGGTAGACCATGGCTTCATACTCGTGATCTTCAAGCCTAGGCCTTTGTTTGCCTATATATGTGTATACCTGTGCTTATGCATCCAGTCATGCATTCATGCATAACCATTCGGTTTCAAGAAACTCAATTGTTCTTTCATTTGCAAAATCAATAAAAAATCCTGGATTATAAAATGAAACTTCTTTTCAGCCTTTTCGAAATGTTTGCAACCTACTCTTGAGTTCCTTGAAACCATTACATTGCATTGCATATCATTTGCATGATTCATTGCATACACCCGTTTGTCCAGCAACTCATTTCCAGCTATCTTTATCTTCAGTGTCACCTGTGAGTCGTCAAGCTGATTCCTCGACATCGATACCAGACTAGAGCTAACTATAGACGCATAATGTCAGAGCAAGAAGCACACAACGCTGAGATCCGAATGGAGATCGATGACCTTAAGTCAGGCATGACCAAGCTTACAGAGATGCTTTAAGTTTTGATTGCTAGAGGAGAGCCACCTCAAAGAACTGTTATCCAGGAAGTTTCAGATGCAGATCCTCAGCCTGTTCAGGTGCCACCTTCAACTTCGCCAGAGTTTGGGTTACTTCATAACTACTCTCCACTTCTTGCATCTACTGCTATGATTGGTCAGACTTCCAGACTAGTGTTTCAAGCTCCAGTTTTCGCCGAACCTAGACCTGTGGTTCATACTGTTACCCAGACTACTCGACCTCTATTTGAGAATCCTCTCTATGAGCATATTACTGCCAGATCACACCAAGTGAAGCTTCAGTCGACTTCAGCGAAAAGCCGGTGTTCCAGACAGGACAGTTCATCTTGTTTCTGATTAGTCACTAGACCATGTTTCTTATTGTTTGCATTTTCCTTATTTGTATTAGTTGTTTGCTTTCGATTTATGTTTGTACTTTCATAATTAATAAAATGAGCATTGCAACTTTTGGATTCAATTCATTTGTGTTTGCTATTTTACGCTTTATATTTAAAAAAAAAAACAAAAACAAAAACAAAAAATTATCACTTTTCCACTTTCCTTCTGATTATGCTAAGATTGGAGGGAGGATGATGAAAACGTAATACTCATAATTGTTGTCGGTATGCTTTCAAATCAAAACTTTGCTGAGGATGTAAGGCATTGTTTCAATTCCCAAACACTGGAGAAATAAGGAAGATAAACCCTCGTCAACCCCTTTGAGCCTTGAAGTAGGAGTTTCTTTTCTTTACAAATAAAAACCCGCAATCTTAACCTGGGGTAGGGTAGTTCTCAGTTAACTGGATTGTGCATTCAAATACAAGAGTTTCATGCAAGACATCTTTCAACAAAAAGGTTGAATTCTTAATTTTTCCTTCGCACACAACAAGCAAGTGTCGAAGATGTCTTTCAAGTCAAAAGTCGATGATGGTTCGCCGTAATCATTAAGCCAAGCAGTCACTTTCTTTCAAAAAAAGATAAAAAAATAAAAAAAGAAAAAAGCCCGCTAAGTCGAAACCTGTGAAGGAGACTTAGGCAGACAAAAAACTGGGGCATCCTGCTGACTGTAAGATTCACGAGAAACAGTTCAGGAAAAAGTTAGGGATAATAAAAAGGAGAAATCTTTAAATCCTTACCATGAAATCCTCAATGAAAAAAACAACCAAGAGTTATAAGGAAGTAGTGACTGTCACCTCAAAAGTCCCTTAACTTCTGAATTATCATCACTATCATCAATGCAATCCCTAACCTATGGGAACCTGAGTGCAAAGTCTGAGTTAACTGAGTGTAGGACTGGAGATCATCACGAAGATTGGGTGGGTACAAATAAACTTTGAGCCTTTATCCTTTGTTTCTTAAACCGTGAACCAGGCCACGTTATAACCCTCAAAAGACCTAATTGAAGCAAGGTTATTTTGAAAGCATACTACAACGAGGTTGCGTAAACTGACTCCTAAAGATCTTTGCAGATCATTTTTTTGGCATCACGCCTTTTTGCTTTATCTTTCACTTTTGAACGTCTTGAATCACCGTGTTCTGACCAGTGACCCTATTGTTTTACCTCTTTCCAAAAATGATTTTGATTTTAAAAGTTGCATGAACTTTGCATTTACTATGTTGGTATGAACACTTTTGTTTGCAAACTGGCTTCCTCTTAAGGAATTTTCAAACATTTGAGAAACTTGATCGGTGATCCAATCAGGGGCAAGTTCTTTCCAGATCAGGTTGAAAATCAGTTCAAGATTTGTTACAGTGCAAGTCTTTCTCAGAATTGGTTTATTCATAATATCTTCCGAGACTCAGACTGGGGGCAAGCTTTCCAAGTGCACAGTTAAGCAGTCATTTACAAAATCAATCCAGCTGAAGCAATTATCAGTTCATCTACAACAGACAGCTAATCAGGGGCAGTTTACTTGAAGAATCCCCATGCAGCTTTCCATCCCTCCTATAAGGATCACTAGTTTGATACAGTTTACCAGTATGGAAGAATTGTGCTCAGTAGCATCTTTAGTCCCAAGCAGAATGACAGTGATCTCCATGTTGAGGAATCAGTCTTCCAGTCCTATCTTCTCCACAAAAGAGTCAAGTCGTGTCTTCGACGTCTGCATCACATCTACATTTGCATTTGATCATATTCATATACACATGCATAGCAAGAGAGTCATCCTCATTTGCACTCATTTGCATTATCCATTGGTCGTGTTGTTATCCACGTCTTACCTTTGCAGTCAAACTCCAACTCACTTGGAACCTACCAAACAGATATTTTCGCGTCTATCCAATGCTTTCTTGGGTACCTCCTTATTCATATTCGTCCAATGCTTTCTTGGGTATATCTTTATTCACATTCATCTAGAACCATTATTAGATATTGTGATTGTACCTTTCATTCAAGGCCATTATTGGATGTCTGGTTTCCTTTCCATCTGATGTTTTTCCGGATGGGTCCTTCTATCCGACGTTCTTCCGGATATGTACTTTTATTCTGATGTTCTTCCAGAACTCCCTCTGTGTCTATCTGATGTTCTTCCAGATATGACTTTGTGTCTGACGTTTTTCCAGATGTGTCCTTTATTCTGATGTTCTCCCAGAACTTATCTGATGTTCTTCCAGATATTACCTTTGATTCTGATACTTTTCCAGAATCGCTCTGATGTTCTTCCGGATATGTACTTTTATTCTGATGTTCTCCCAGAACCTGTCTGACGTTTTTCCAGACATTCATATCGATTCTGATGCTTTTCCGGAATCTATCCGATGTTTTTCTGGATATGTCTCTATTTCTGATGTTCTTCCAGATTGAGTCTTTGTTATCTGATGTTCTTCCAGATATATCACCTTGTTTATCTGATGTTCTTCCGGATATGTGACTTTATTCTGATGCTTTTCCGGAATGACCTTGCTTTTACCGTGTGATGTTTTCCCAGATGTGTCTGCTCCTGATGTTTTTCTAGAGCCCTTTTATGTCTATCTGATGCTCTTCCGGATATGACCTTGTTTATCCGATGTTCTTCTAGATATGTGACTTTATTCTGATGCTTTTCCAAAACCCCTTTTGTGTCTATCTGATGTTCTTCCAGATATGACCTTGTTTATCTGATGTTTTTTCCAAATATGATGTTCCTTATCTGACGTTCTCCCAGATATGTCTTCAAATCTTTACCCGTACATTGAATGATTTTCTAAATGTTTCGGGTATATCTTCAAGATCTCTGTCTTTCATTTCATATCATATCATAAGCATTTTGTGGCATCTTAGGGCCAAAAATTGCGCATGTTTGTATTTAAGCCTCTCCTATCTCATCGAGATGAAGATTTCAATCTCCATATCTCCGGATAGAAGAAACTTAAATAGGGGTATCTGTCACACCCTAATTTTTGACCCTAAAATTTGGTATTTTTCCATGTCGTATATTTCGTACTGATCTATTTTAGTGTCTTCGATTTATTTTTTCGATCACTTGGATGTCCGGTTTTTATTTATTTAGGGTCCGTTTATTTTACTTTTTCAACTAATATTATTTAGAATAAATAATTATAGTAATTAGCATTTTATTTTAATTTTATTTTAAATATTTATTTTCACTTTTATTCTTATTTTTTAATTTAAATAATGTTTAGAATAGATAAATAATATAATTAGTATTTTTATTTTATTTTATTTTAAATATTTATTTTTATTTTTAACTAATATTGTTTTTCATAAATAAATAGGATTTTTAGTTTCTGTTTTAAATTTATTTTAATTAAATTGTTTAAATTTCATTTAGTTTAAATGAAATTTAATTTTAATGTTATTTTGGGCCTCAAATTAGATATTAGGGATATTATTGGCAACTAAAAGATAATCCTAATTTATTTTATTATATATATGTGTGCTAATGCTAAGGACCGGGGACCCCGGAAAAAGAGAGAAAAAAAGAAAAAGAAACGGCTGATATAACTTTTCTGCGGTATGCTCTCTAGTAATACTATTATTTTTTAAAAGCTGTTGTTCTATTTGTACATATATTTTGTTTTACTATACAAACATGTTTGATTTATAGTAAATCTTGCTTTTGGTTTTCACAGTACATGCGATTCCCGTCTCCGCCGTTTCTGCATAGTTTATGCATATATATTACTAACACATGTTTCAAATATAATTACTAACACAAGTATAGAATTCATACCAGTTCAAGACAGTTCTTATATATGACATATATATTTTCGTTATCTTAATTTTTTATATATAGTTTATATATAACGTTCTATATATATATATATATATATATATATATATATATATTTGAAATATGATAATGTTTTTAATTTTTAATTTTTATTTTTAATTTTTTTATTTTATTTATATATTTGTTATTAGATTTTTCGGATCGAATTATGTCGATACGCGGTTCGCATATCTACGTGCTTGATGCGTGACATTTATGTTTGGTTCGATTCGGTTGCGATGATCCCATTTTCGCAGTAGCAACACTGTTTTTTTAACACGTTAAAATTAATTTCTGTAGGCATTTTCTATTTTTATAAATTCAGATTCGCATGATTTGGGATCTGGTTGCGATGATCGCGTTTTCGCGTTAGCAAAATTGTTGGGTTTTATCAAATTTTAAAATTTTCCTTTTGCTTTATTTTTCTTTTTATTATATTTAGATCTGTACAATTCAGACCTGGTTGCGATGACCGCTTATGCGGTAGCAATTTGCCTTTTTTTCGTTTTAATTCTTTTTTATTAGATTGTTCAGATCGAATTACCTCGATACGCCGTCTGCATATATGTGCATGATGCGTGACCTTTATATTTAGTTCGATCCGACTGCGATGATCGCATTTTGCGTAGCAACATTATTGTTTTAAAACTTTTATTTTAAAATTTTATTTTTCCATGCATTCTCTATCTCTAAAAAATTTTAGATCCTTACGATTTAGATCTGGTTGCGATGACCGCGTTTTCGCGATAGCAATATTGTTGAGGTTTTTTATCAAAGTTAAATTTCTCTTTTTTTTTAGTTGCTTTTTTTTTATATTTAGATCCGTACAATTCGGATCTGGTTGCGATGACCGCGTTTTCGCGATAGCAATATTGTTGAGGTTTTATCGAAGTTAAATTTCTCTTTTTTTTAGTTGTTTTTTTTTGTTATATTTAGATCCGTACAATTCGGATCCGGTTGCGATGACCGCGTTTTCGCGATAGCAATGTTGTTGAGGCCGTATTTTTATTTTTATTTCCTATTGGTTGATTAATGAAAGGCTAAATAAAAGATTATCGATTTTATCGAGTTAAATCTTGATTTAGACGAAACCACCTTTATTTTCACTTTTCTTTATTTTTGGCCTATGATATTACAAAAATCATGACTGGGTGGATTTATTCAAAATGACTAAAAGTCTTGATAAGTATGAGGCCACTCTTTTTATTTATCTTTATTGGTCGATGAAAGTCAAAAATCCAAGATTATCGATTTATCAATTAAATCTTAATTAAGACGAGACCAATTTCATTTTCATTTTGATCCCATTTTTTCTAAATGCACCCCACTTATTTGTTATTTCTCTTAAGCCCATTCCTTTTCTTTATTAATTTTTTATGTTTAATTTAATTTCTTTTAATTTTATATTTTATTAAATAAAAAAAACTCAAAAAATAATTATTAAGTAACTTTTGATTAATTTTATTAAATTCTTTTATTTAATACTAATTAATCCATTAAAGGATTAATTTTATTAAATATTTGACTTTAATTCAATTAATTATTTTAAATCAATTTTTTCTTAATCCTAAAAATTTCAAAAAATACTGCTTATTTAGTTCTCAGTTCTAAATTTTCTTTTTTTAGATATTACCTATTTTAATTTTAATTTTTAAATAACTTCTTCTCCTTATTTCAAGCGATAAATAACATAAATAATAACAAAAGGTTCTTGTAGAGTACTACAGACGTTTAGGATGCTAATATCTTCCCTAGACGTAACCAACCCCCGAACCTTAGATCTCTTAGGTTTTTTTCGTTCTTTAAACTTTTCCTTTGGATAAAATAATGACCGGTGGTGAATTTCAAAAATTGTGATTCAAGTTAATCCAATAGTTTGGTATCCGATTCTCACCGCGACAGTAATCATTGTGATAGGTAGCGCGCGTCCTGCCTTATTATCACGCTCTCGCGACTGTGGTGGAAAGCGCCAGACATACAATCATCCATTACCTCATAATGATTGGTCAGACGTTGTGGTATACCTTTTCTAACTGTTGTGGTATGACTTCTCCGTAGTAGTGAAACTTCGTGAGTTTAAAATACGGGGATGTTAAGTGCTCAGGTTTTCAAGTAGCATTTTTATGATGCCAAATTTGTCGAAGATTACTGATGTGGATTTTCCTCTATTATTTCCAAAACATAATGATAAATTGAGTTCTACAATGTTTTCAAAAGTGTAATATCTTAATCTCAAAAAGAACAACCTCTCAAAGGAATGTCTTCCAATAGTTCTCACACGGTTTGCGAATGTAAAATATCTATGGCATAACAATTTCAAAATTATTCCCAAGTGACTTGATAAATGTCACCTTACTGGAACAGATAAGATTTGTTTGCCAACCGGAACATATAAGATTCCATACTGGTTCGAGCATAAAATGAAGAAACATAAAATTTCTTTCAGGTTACATGAAAAAATCCCTTCTATAAGCCATATTATTCTAGTTCAGTCTGCTATAAATAAACTAACATTTAATTTGTTTGTCAATGGCCATAAATATTGTCTTTCTGGTGTAATGTGGTTTCTTTCTTACCTTCTCAAGATGAAATTGAATCATCCGTATCTATTTGATCTAAAATTGGAAGGAATAATTGAATGTGGTAACTGAATTTTTCGGAAACTCGTCTGTGAGCTGGACAAAGAACTTTAAAAAAAAGATTGGATCTATGTAGAGCTTAAGTTGAAGAGTCTTCCAAATATCAGGATGGGAAGATGAAATTATTATGCAGTGAAAAAAATTGAACCCTCGTGTTCAAGGAGAAAGGCAACACGAAGAAGAATGTCATATTCATGGTTTTAAATTGCGGTTGAGGTTGCGGTTGTAGCTACTATGATTGCATTTAGATTTATCTAACTTTTTATGGGCTACAATCAATTGTTGTTTAGTTTGTGAAAAATGGGTTAATCGTGATTCTGATGGGGGTGCATATATAAGTCATGTTATTAGTTAAGTGATCTCTTTTAACTAAAGGATGGGTATCTGAAACCTGATTGGTGTGGATAAAAGTGTAGGTTTTAACCCTGGGCCCATAATAGGTAGGGACTAGGGTTATATATATTGTATGGCTAGGTCCCCTCTGTAATCACAATAAGAATTAGAAACATAACTGACGGCTCCACAACTTGCCCCATTGAGAGTTGTGAACGAGAGTGTGAGATATAGAGGAAGATCTGGTCATTCATCTTTTCGAGATTCCGAATCATGATTTCAACAAGTAAGTATTGATGTTCTAATTTCATATAATCGATCAATGAATATTTCTGCTTACATTTGGTATCAGAGCTTATGTTATATGAGTTAGGACTCAATTGATTACCGTCAATATATGATTATAAATTTAGGATTCGAATTATTTTGATTCAATCTAGAACAATTACTGAAATCAATTTTCAATTAAGTTTTTCTAGGTATTGTTCAAATTAATTTAAAATTTTAAAAATCAATTTTTATCGTTTGGAATTCATATTGTTGAAAGATTAAACTTGATTTGGGTCTAAACATATTGTTTGAATTTTTGGGCGTAATTATTTTGGGTTTAGGTCATTTTAATTAATGTTTCTAAAAAACTCTTGTAATGTTTGGAGTGTCTAGATATTTCTTAGGTTTGTAATATTTTCTAGAGTACTCTTGGAATTTCAAGAGTTGAGAACTCTTTAGAATTAGTGTGTCTAGAGTTCTCATTAGAGTACTATAAATAGAGATGTAATTCTACACTTTTGTAACAAGCAAAAATACAAAGTTCTCTCTTCGATAAAGAATTCTCCTATCTATCAAGTTTCTAATCAAACATCTAATATTCCCACACACTTTTCCTAAACACAAAAGGTTTTATTTCCAACAAAGTGGCATCAGAGCTTCAAGGTCCTCAAAAGATGGTGAATGGAGGTTTCCCTTTCCAAATGTCGTTGCTTACGAAGAACAACTATGCCAATTGGAGTATCAAGATGAAGGCGCTACTAGGAGCTCAAGATGTGTGGGATATCATTAGGAAAGGCTTCAAGGAGCAAGATGAAGCCTCGCTAAGCCAAGGTGTACAGGAGACACTAAAGGAGTCAAGAAAGAGAGACAAGAAAGCTCTCTTCCTCATTTATCAATCGGTGGATGAAGATACATTTGAGAAGATCTCCAATGCAACAACGGCCAAAGAAGCATGGGACAAGCTTCAAACTTGCAACAAAGGAGTGGAGCAGGTGAAAACGATTCGTCTTCAAACTCTTACAGGTGAGTTTGAACGTTTATTTATGGAAGAGTCTGAGTCAATTTCTGATTATTTTTCTCGAGTAATATCCGTAGTCAATCAACTTAAAAGAAATGGTGAAGATGTTGATGAGGTGAAAGTCATGGAGAAAATACTTCGCACTTTAAATCCAAGTTTTGACTTCATTGTTACCAACATTGAAGAAAACAAGGATTTAAAGACCATGACTATTGAGAAACTCATGGGTTCCTTACAAGCATACAAAGAAAAACAAAAGAGAAAAATTAAACAAAAGGAGGCTATGGAGTAACTACTACAACTCAACACAAAGGAAGCAAACTATGTGAATTACAAGAGTCAAAGAGGACGAGGTCGTGGCCAAGATCGTGGACGTGGACGAGGACATGGAGGAGAAGGAAAAGGCAGTTACAAAAACTACTCCAACAACTTCAACAATGGAGAAAGAAGTTGGAATCCACAAGCAACAGGAGGTCGTGGAAGACGAAATTCATGGTCAAGGTGCGACAAGTCACAAATCAAGTGCTTCAACTACAACAAGATCGGTCACTACGAATCTGAGTGTAGATTCTCAAAGAAGGTTGTGGAGAAAGCTAACTTTGTAGAAGAAAAAGGTGGAGAAGAAGAAACTTTGTTGCTCGCGTGCCAAAACCAATTTGAAGAGAAAAGAAACAAGTGGTACCTCAACACCGGCGCAAGCAACCACATGTGCAGCGATCGAAGCATGTTTGTAGAGATCAATGATGCGACAAATGGCAATGTCTCATTTGGAGATGACTCAAAGATACCGGTCAAAGGCAAAGGTAAAATTCTCATACGCTTGAAGAATGGAAGTCATCAATTCATATCTAATGTCTACTATGTTCCTAACATAAAGAATAATATTTTGAGCTTGGGACAATTATTAGAGAAAGGCTATGACATCCACTTGAAAGAACATAGTCTTTTCTTAAGAGATTGTGAACATAACTTGATTGATAAGGTGCATATGTCAAAGAATAGAATGGTCGTCTTGAACATTCAAAATGATGTGGCAAAGTGTCTCAAGGCCTGCTATACTGACTCTTCGTGGCTATGGCATATACGATTTGGACACCTCAACTTCGACAGTCTAGAAAGTTTGTCAAAGAAGGAGATGGTGAGAGGCTTACCTAGTATAAACCACCCAAACTAACTATGTGAAGGATGTCTAATTGGGAAGCAATTTCGAAAAAGCTTTCCAAAGGAATCAACGTCAAGAGCGACAAAACTGCTAGAGCTCATACACATTGATATCTGTTGACCATTCAATCCAAACTCTTTTGGTAAGAATAAATACTTTCTCCTCTTTATTGATGATTATTCTAGAAAAACGTGGGTTTATTTCTTGAAGGAGAAGTCGGAAGTGTTTGAAAACTTTAAGACGATCAAAACCCTTGTAGAGAAAGAAAGTGGCTTTCCATTAAAGCTGTGAGATCTGACCAAGGAGGAGAGTTTACTTCAAATGAGTTCAACAAATATTGTGAAGACCATGGAATCCGCCGCCCACTAAAAGTGCCAAGATCACCACAACAAAATGGAGTAGCGGAGAGAAAGAACTAAACCATACTTAATATGGTGCGAAGCATGCTTAAGAGCAAGAAGATGCCGAAAGAGTTTTAGGCCGAAGCACTGGCATGTTCGGTTTACCTGATAAATCGTCCCCCAACAAGAAGTGTGCATGAGAAGACACCACAAGAAGCATGGAGTGGAAGGAAGCCAGGGATCTCTCACCTCAAAGTGTTTAGAAGCATTGCCTATACCCACGTTCCAGATGAAAGGAGAACAAAGCTCGATGATAAAAGTGAGAAGTACGTATTCGTGGGTTACGACTCAAGCTCCAAAGGGTATAAGCTCCATAATCCAAATAGTGGAAAGATAGCCATAAGTCGTAACGTGGAGTTCGACGAAGAAGATTGATGGGATTGGAGTGTTCAAGAAGACAGGTATGATTTTCTTCCTTACTTTGAAGAAGAAGAAAATGAAATAGAACAACCAATGATAGAGGAACATATTACACCACTTGCCTCACCGACACCAAGGTTGGATGAAACAAGCTCAAGTGAAAGGGCACCACGACTAAGGAGCATTGAAGAGCTTTATGAGGTAACCAAAAACCAAAACGTTGTTAACCTCTTTTGTCTATTTGGTGATTGTGAGCCTCTAAGTTATCACCAAGAAGCGGTTGAAAACGTAAAGTGGAGAGATGCCATGGACTCAGAAATCAAGTTAATCACGAAGAATGATACGTGAGAACTTACTACACTTCCGCGAGGACACAAAGAAATCGGAATAAGATGGGTATACAAGGTGAAGTTGAAGTATGTGATGTCTCGAGATCAAGCTGCTGACATTTTCACCAAGCCACTCAAGTTGGAAACTTTTGTGAAGCTAAGGTTTATGTCTGGAGTCACAAATCAAGTTTAAGGGAGATGTTGAAAGATTAAACTTGATTTGGGCCTAAACATATTGTTTGAATTTTTGGGCTTAATTATTTTGGATTTAAGTCATTTTAATTAATGTTTCTAGAAAACTCTTGTAATGTTTGGAGTGTCTAAATATTTCTTAGGTTTGTAATATTTTCTAGAGTACTCTTGGAATTTCAAGAGTTGAGAACCCTCTAGAATTAATGTGTCTAGAGTTCTCCTTAGAGTACTATAAATAGAGATGTAATTCTACACTTTTGTATCAAACAAAAATACAAAGTTCTCTCTTTCATAAAAAATTCTCCTATCTATCAAATTTCTAATCAAACATCTAATATTCTCACACACTTTTTCTAAACACCAAAGGTTTTATTTCCAACCGATATTAGCTTCCGTATGATTTGATTGCAAATAATAATAAATAGTCTAAGTATCCAAGTGAAAAAGTATCCAATATATGTAGTTCTGATTAATTCTTAAGTCTAAATTTTAAGATGAATATACATATTTGATATTGTTTCTTCAACAATTTTTTCTCACGTCAAAATCATCTGCTATCCAATTTGGCAGGTGAGTGCATACATCATGCATCCCGTGCAGTCAATAATGCATAGGGCAGTTCCAATATTTTTGTTTAATTGGTTTTTCTTTTCCGACTCAATAGTGCAGGTTTCTTTTGTTCAATTTTCTCACGTCAATATATAATTGAGTTATTGTACTATATTACTTATATATTAAAATTACACATAATTGGATCACCAATTGAATCTAATATTTATTAAACTAATTGGATAAGCAATTGATGCACTACGTGATGCACAGACTAATAATGTTAAATGTTATCTATGTATTAACAAACATTGTTTATTATACAACAATGTTCCATGACTTCAACAAATGTATTTTTCGTCTTTATCCAATTGATTGATAAAGTTTTATTGTTGTTTCATTTATGTGAGAGTTTGCTGCTTTTGATTGTTGGAAGGGATATATTTAATAATTTATTTTATGTATTTGTTTTGTTAGATGATTCATCACGATTTAAACGTTGTTATCAGCATATAGTTTAATTTATATTGAAGAGTTATAATCTGAATCAAGTGTATTCAATTTTTAAATGTTATGGGATAAATAAATAATTTTTTAGTCAATCAATATTAAAAATTTTATCACAAAAAAAACATGCATGAATTTTAAATATCATATCTTATATAAGACTTCATGCCCAACTATTAAAAAAAAGCTCCGCCTATAACGCGCAGGAACAAGATGATCTTGCAATAGAAATCAAAACTACTAAGTTCATGTTATGAAGAAGCTCCAACTTCTCTCTAGAGTTTTTTCGTTTTTCTTTTTTCAGGCGGTGTAGGGCCTTTCCCGGCTTCCGGCTCTTTCCGTCTTCCATTCTTTTTGTTTCTGCTTGCATGTCTTCGGTTCATTGAGGTTCGGTTATAGGGTTGGTTTTCATCGGTGGTTCTTTTGGGAAGATGGGTTGGATTCAACCTAGGAAGAGAATTGTTAGCAACTTAGTTCCGAAATGGGACGTTTTCCAGGTGGGAAGTGATTCGTTCAAGGGAAGGGAGAGTGCTTTGTCTTCTATTTATTTTTCGAAGATTCCTGATGGAAAGAAAGCTTGTGATTTATTCGATCTCTTTGGTTGTGTGGGAGATATTGTGGAGGTGGTGATTCCTCCTAGAAGAAACAGATTGGGGAAAAGATTTGGATTTGCGCGGTTTAAAAATGTGGACGATGTTAGAAGCTTGACTATTAAGCTTGATAACATCATGATCGACGGTAGAAAGATTCATGCGAATCCGCCACGTTTTGAAAGGAAAGAGGTTTTGGGCAGAAAGGTTTCTAACGTTACTCGTTTTCAAGAGGTGGATAGTCAGCATTTCATCAGAAGGGGACTTTTTGGTGGGTAACAATAGGTTCTCGAAGGGTAAGGGAAAGTCTTATGTGGAGGCGGTTGGAGTTTCGGGGAGTAAAGCTTGCTTGGCGAAAGACCCAGTGGTGACATTTGTTCCTGAAGAAGGTGTTTGTGAGAAGTTGAAAAAAGCTTTTATTGGTGAAGTTATTTCTCCTGGAATGACTTATAATATTCTTTCGGTTTTTGAGATGGAGGGGTATTTCTCGTTTAAGTGTACACCATTAGGCGCGAAGTTGTGTTTGTTGGAGGAAGAGGAGGAAGGAGGAATTCTGGAAATGATAAAGGAAGAGGAGAAGTGGTGGAAACAATGGTTTATATCCATCAGACCTTGGGAGGAGGAGGTCGTCGATAATAACAGAGTTGTGTGGTTGCGTCTGTTTGGGATCCCTATTTAGGCGTGGCAGCTTGATTTTTTCAGGAAGATTGCGGATGAGATCGGTGAGTTTATTACGGTGGACGACGCTACTTTGAACGGAATCTCGAAGGATGTTGCGAGAATAAAAGTTAAAGTGCCGTTATCGTTTAAGGTTATGGATTTCTTGTTGGTGTCGATTAATAATAAGGTTTTCAAAGTTTTTGTGAGTGAAGATTTTGAAGGCTTCAAAGAGTCATTTGCTTCCTCTATGAAGTCTACCTCTATTTCTCGTGATTCTGATACGGGGTGGGATAATGAGGTTTTCCTGAATGAAGATGGTGGTTCTCGGGATTCTTTGGTCGGTGAAGATTGGCTGGAGGGTCACATGGTTTTGCCGGAGAAGTTTCACGTAGAAGATAGAGTTATTGTTGGGAGGGAGGTTAGCTTGACAGGTGAAGAAAAGGTTACAAAGGGTAAGAAGGTCATTGTGGTAAGTCAATCAGTTGGTACAAAGGAGTCAGAAATAGAAAAGCAGAATAATGTTACCGTGTTTGACGAGGTGGTTTTGGCTGCAAAGGGTAACTTTTGTTGTTCTTTGAACAGTGGGAAGGAAAAGATAATTGACGTGGACAAGCCTCGCTCCTGCGAATCGAGGGTAGACTGCTCCATTGGGCCTGACCTTGATTTGTGCAATAATAAATTGGTGAGGTCAAAAGGTGCCTCTCTCTCCTCTACTCATAGAAGGCGCGTGGCAGGAAATGGTTATTCAAAAAGCATGAAGTTCAAAAGTCTATACTCCTTGGGTGGGCCATCTAAATTTAGCCGGAGAAAGGGTAAGCATATGGTTTCTAAAGTTGCTAATCTTGGTAATAAGGGTGGGGTAGGTCCTACTGGGACTTTTGAGGATATTATTTCCTCTTTCAATTCGAGTAAATCTGTGGCTGCTAATTCTTTTGGTATTTTGGGTAGTCACTCGCTGGGTGTTTTTTCTGGAGACTCTGATATAGCTAGATGTAATCACAGATTGCTGGAAATTTTGGATACTAATTTGGGAGACAAGTTATGGAATGCTATAACTGATCTTGGGGGTGGTAAAAGGCGATACGAAATGTGATTACAAACTCCAATTGGAAGTTCTGGAGAAGGAAGACAAGCATAGGGCATGTGGAGGGAAGGTGATATTAAATGTGTTGAAATGATTTTAGGCTCTATGAATATTCGTGGAGGAGGAAGTAGAGTGAAGAGGAACAGAATTTCTAAGTTTATTTCTAACAGCAATTTCTACGTCTTTATGATCCAGGAAACCAAGATTCATGATATGTCTGATTCTTTAGCTAAGAGTTTTTGGAAGAGTCATTTAGTTGATTACTCTTTTTCTAACTCGGTTGGTTCAGCCGGTGGCCTTTTGATTCTTTGGAAGGTGGGTTGTTGTGACGTTATTTGCAGCTTCAAAGAGGAAGGTTTTTTGGGTGTCAAAGTTTTGTATAATCAGGAAGTGTACTATTTCGTGAACGTTTATTCCCCTTGCGATTTAGTTCTGAAGCGTGATTTATCGAGAAGGTTATTGGTTCTGAAAGCTAGTAAGTCGGATGGAGAATGGGTTTTTGGCGGAGATTTTAATGTGGTTAAGAGTCATAGTGAGCGTAAGGGATCTTCCATGGGTAGGAGGAATGCGGAGTCGATTGATTTTGCGGATTTTATTTCGAAGAGTGATTTGGTTGATGTGCCTTGTAAAGGTAAGAAGTTCTCTTGGTACAAAGGAGTGGGAGGAGCTTGCAGTAGGATTGATCGTTTTCTTGTGCCGGAGGTTATCATTCAGAGGTGGGAAGTGGTGGGTCAATTCATTGGTTCTAGAGATATTTCGGATCATTGTCCAATTTGGCTAGTGGTTGATAAATCTAATTAGGGTCCGAAGCCTTTCAAATTCAATAATGAGTGGTTCGAGAATAAATTCTTCATCTCTTTTGTCGAGAAAGAATGGAGTAGGATGGAAGTGGAAGGTAGATGTGATTTTGTTCTAAAAGAAAAGTTATGTCTACTTAAAGAAAGGCTTAGGTGGTGGAATTCTAATGTTTTTGGGAAGATCGATTTGGAGATCGATGATTGTGTTGCTAGTATGAATGAGGGCGACGATTTAGAGGTGGATCTTACTGAAGATGTTTTGGAGGACAAAAGAAGGGCGAATAGTAGGTTCTGGGCGAAGCTTAAGATTAAGGAGAATATGCTCATCCAAAAATCGAGATTAAAGTGGTTGAATGACGGAGACTCTAATAGTAGATTCTTTCACCGAGTTGTTAAGGAGAGAAGGAGACGTAATTTTATTGGGTCTTTTAAAATGGACAGAGTTACGGTGGCCTCGGTTGAGGAGGTAAAAGAGGAGGTCAGGGAGCATTTTGCGTCTAAGTTTGTGGAGACGGATTGTCAGAGGCCGGTCCTTGAAGGTTTATCCTTCAAAACTCTTTCTTCGTCCGATAGGTTATCCCTTGAAGCTCCGTTTTTGGAGAGCGAGATCAAAGAGGCCGTTTGGAATTGTGAGGGTTCGAAGAGTCCGGGTCCGGATGGTTACACTTTCTTTTTTATTAAGAGTTGTTGGTATTTCTTGAAAATGGATTTTATTAAGTGTATTGATTTCTTCCATTCGGGGCGAGATTGTCTAGTGGCTTCACGTCTTCTTTCTTGACTTTGGTTCCGAAATCCTCTAATCCTTTGGATCTAGATGATTATAGACCCATTTGTTTGGTTGGGTGCGTGTATAAAGTTTTATCCAAACTCTTAGCGGCTAGATTAAAAGTTGTATTAGATTCTATTATTTCTTTTAATCAAAGTTCTTTTGTGCCGGGGAGGCAGTTACTTGATGGTGTTTTGGTGGCTAATGAGTTGGTGGATTTTGCATCGAAGGAAGGGCAAGAGTGTTTGCTCTTCAAAGTGGATTTTGAAAAGGCTTATGATAAAGTTTCTTGGATTTTTCTTAAATTTATGCTTAGGAAGATGGGTTTTGGAGTTTTATGGATGAAGTGGTTGGAGGCGCTGGTTTTCACGAGCAAAATGTCGGTGTTAGTGAATGGGAGCCCGACAAAGGAGTTCGTGGTGGAGAGGGGTTTGAGACAAGGTGATCCTTTATCGCCTTTCCTTTTTACGATTGTGGGGGAGGGATTGAGAGGAATGGTGCGTAAATCCGTTGAGATTGGTAATTTCAAGGGGTTTACTTTCAAGGGGAAGTGCATGGTGGACATTCTTCAATTTGCGGATGATACTTTGTTGGTTGGGGATGGAAGTTGGAAGCATCTTTGGGCAATCAAGGCGGTGCTTAGGGGTTTTGAATTGGTGTCGGGCTTGGGTATAAACTTTCATAAAAGTAAGTTAATTGGGATTAATATCAATCCGAACTTATTGGAAGTGGCTTCTTACTTCCTCTCGTGTAGGAAGGAGGAAGGTAAGTTTTCTTTTCTAGGTATTCCCATTGGTGTTTATTCCAACAAGGAGGCGTTGTGGTCAGATTTAATTATGAAGATGGATAGGAGGTTGTCTTGTTGGAGTAATCGTTGCCTTAGTTTTGGAGGGAGATTAACTCTTTTAAAGTCGGTTTTATCTAGTCTTTCTATTTTCATGCTTTCTTTTTATAAGGCTCCGAGGAAGGTGGTTAAAAAGATTACTTCGTTACAAAGTAATTTTCATTGGGGAGGTTCGGTGGAGAAGAAAGGTATTCATTGGGCGAGTTGGAAGGACGTGTGCCTTCTGGTGGAGAGAGGAGGGCTTGGTCTTCGTAGGATTGATGATTTCAATATTGCTCTCCTTCACAAATGGAGATGGAGAATTTTATCGGAATCGAATTCAATTTGGTTGGAAGTTTTGAAGGCGCGTTACGGTGATATTTCTCTACAAATGGTGAGGCCTATGGGTGGGACACCAAAAGTTAGATTTTCATCTTTGTGGTGGCGGGAGATCACTAAATTAGTCTCTTACTATCCGGAAGACTTATTCGTTTCAAATTGTAAGGTGGAGGTTGGTGATGGTTTCTCCACATCTTTTTGGCATTCTTTTTGGCTAGGTGATTTTTGTCTAAGGGAGAAATTTCCTCTTCTTTTCAATGTCTCTAGTCTTAAGGAGGTGTCCATTGCTTGTATGGGAGGGTGGGAAGGTGATTTATGGAGATGGGGTTGTTTGGGTGTGGAGGACAGTTTTCATGGTGAAGAGCAGCTTGTTCATGCTTCCACCCATGCTGATGTCCGCGCGAGGCAGGCCCTTCCAGTTGCTCCGTTTGGTGTGGGGCTGGACAGTGGTTCTGGTGCTGCGGTCTCGGAGCAGGTCCCCCACGCGGGCGTTCCTGCTGCTTGCGGTGAGTTGCAGCAGCTGCTGCACTTGTTGGTAGGGGCTGGCCCGTCTGCGGTGGGGAGGGACCGTCTCTCATGGCGTCCGAATATGGATAAGGGTTTCACTGTTAGTAGTTTTCGTTCTATCTCTAGCGTGTTTTTGATTCCTTACGGTCCTATTAATAATTTCGAAGTAGCATTCAAATTATTATGGAAGATTGATGCTCCTTTGAAGGTGAGAAGTTTTGCTTAGAGATGTTTTTTGAAGAGAATTCCTACAAAGTTTGCATTATTTTTGAGAGGTTGTTCGTTTGGTGACGGCAACCTTGGTTGTGTTTTTTGTGGCACTTGTAATGAGACGGTAGACCATTTATTTTTGAATTGTTGCGTCACGAAATTGGTTTGGAATGAGGTGGCGGAGTGGATAGGTTTACTTGATTTCGACTCCAATAATTTGAAAAATAGTTTTTTTATTTGGAGGGGTTATGGTAGTCGGGTGGGAATGAAGAGAGGTAGAGAGGGTTGTGTTTGGCTTGCCGTTATTTGGTTTATTTGGTTGATGAGGAATGGAATTATTTTCAGAAATGTGTCTTGGAACGTTATGGACATGGTTTGGAGTATTAAAGCGTTGGTGTGGAGATGGTCGTTCATCGGGAAGATTACTCAGTCCAATTGTAACTTTTATGAATTTAGCAAATTTTCCGTGTTGTATTTGTCGTAAGTTTCAATTGGGGTGTAATTTTCCTTGCCGTGCTTTGTTCTCATTTTTGTAAACAGGTTAGAGAACCATTAGTTCTCTTTATCAATATATTCCTTGCTTATAAAAAAAAAATCTTATATAAGATTATAAGGATAAAAATATAAATTATTAATAAAATCTCTCTCCTCCCCCTCCTGAACCAAACACATTTTTAATTAAAATCTCTCTCTTCCTCTCCTCTCCCCTCTTTTGAACCACACACTTATCTGATTAAAAAAAATTCCTCCCCTCCCCTTCCCTCCCCTAAAATCCCTCTCCTCCCCTCCCCTCATTTGAACCAAAAAGACCCTTAGTGTCCTCAATTATTGACAATCTGTGTCATGCTATTAAATTGCATGTTAATAGCACAGTTCAGATAATATTGGCTAATTAGTTTTCTTTTTCCATTTTAACAAGGTAGTTTCAGGATTTTGGTTAATTGGTTTCCGATTTTCACGTCAATACAGTATATATATAAAACTATTGAATTATATATATATATATATATATATATATATATATATATATAGATAAATTTAACATTTACTACACTATATTAATTATATATTAGAACTATATATATTAGAACTATATATAATTTAGTACTATACTATATTGTTACCAATTAAATTATTATATATTAAACTAATTGAACCTATATAAACCTATATATTAAACTATTATTTTTTAATTGTATTGTTTTGGATATTTTTATTAAATAAATATTTGTTTATATATAAATTTGTGATATATTTATTTTGTCAAATATTTTGAAATACTATGTAATATTCCTATAATATTGAAATTGATATGATGAAGGCAAAATTTATTGGGAATGCTATATTGTTTAAATTCATGATTGGTTCATGATATTTATTTTGCAAGAAAAATTTGAGGAGGTTTCTTATCACACCACCCAAGTTTCTTATACACCACGTGAAAATTCGTTTTTGCCCCCCGGATTTCAGATGTGCACATCCGGACGCACCGTTTTTTTTAAAACGCTAATGTGTTTCAGATGTGCACATCCGGAAACATAGTATAACTTTATTTTTTAAAATTCCTGATCTGCAGATCCGAAAAATAGCATAACTTTATTTTTTTTTAAAATCGGTTTTGTCGGTTGGTCGCATACGTTAATATATTATCACAAGTTAATATACATTCGAATGAGGGGAGGGAGAAGGTCTTGACAGCATGATGAAGATCTTGAGTCAAGGGATTAGGTTTCCCGCCAATAGAAAACTTTGTTCTTCGTATCTCTCCAATAGAAAACTTTGTTCTTCGTATCTCTTCAATGTGTTGTTTCGGTGTAGCCATTAATCTTCAGTCAATGTCAATGAGGGGTGGGAGAAGGTCTTGACAGCATGATGAAGATCTTGAGTCAAGGGATTAGGTTTCCCGCCAATAGAAATCTTTGTTCTTTGTATCTCTTCAATGTGTTGTTTCAGTGTAGCCATTAATCTTCAGTCAATGTCAATGAAGTAAACATGCATTACAGAGTGAAACGTTGATGAATAAAAAAAAAGTTTGTATGCATAAAAAAAACGCATTATTATTTACCTGTAAGGGCACAGAGCACCGAAAAAACTGAGCTTTGTGGAGAAGAAAGGTTAAGAATGAGAGTAGTTACTAACTTACACGATACAAAAAAAAGTGTTTGAATGCATAAATAATTCATTATTATTTACCATTTTTGTTTTCAGGGAGTGGCGTGTGGCTTTCTATAAATGAACTGGGTTTAAGCCTAAAAGGATTATATTTTACAGGTTCGAAGATTGTAGGACAAATGAAGATCAATAGTAAAATATTACTTCTTTGACGTTATCCAAGATAAATGGCAGCAGAGTCGACACAAAGTTGGTGGTACTCCTATTACCACTTGCAGAACCAGAATCAGAATTTTCGACTTCACTTATGTAGTATCGAGCGCGGAAAGCTATCAAGTGTTCCCCGGTTTTAAAGCAAAACCCGACTGAACTGATCCTCACTTACTCCATATACATAAATATACATCAACATGTATCAATTAGGCACCACGCTCGATACTACATAAGTGAAGTCGAAAATTCTAATTCTAGTTCTGCAAGTAGTAATAGAAGTACCACCAACTTTGTGTCGACTCTGCTGCCATTTATCTTGGATAACATCAATGAAGTAATGTTTTACTGTTGATCTTCATTTGTCCTACAATCTTCGAGGATAGATTTGCGAGTTCGGATATTCGCAATGCCTTTTTTGGATATATAACTTATGGTTACAGAGGTCATGTTTGTCACCATAGGTGGATGACCGTTATTTTGTTTAAATATGGGTTAGAACTACTAGACAGCTTTTGGATACGGAACAAGGGGCCATCATGCGTTTTGATAAATATTTTGAAATTATCATTAAAGGATGTATGTCATATTCGTTCCTCTAACCTTCTGTTAAAATACATATTATTATTATTTCTTAAAACAAATATATCTTTTAAGTTTCAGCCATTTTTCGGGATGTGCACATCAGGATTACGCGTAACTTGTCATTCCGGATTTGCACATCCGGAACAAAGCAACGTTTTTTAAAAAAACGGTACGTCCGGATGTGCACATCTGGAACTGGGAGGCAAAAATGAAATTTCACGTGGTGTATAAGAAACATGGGTGGTGTGTTAAGAAACACTCAAATTTGATTCCTATGCAAGAAATTCAATAAATAATTGTGTGTGATTACCATCAAAGTGAGATCACTCATTTTAATTTATTAAAGTCTCTTTGTAGTTTGAGGAATGGTTTTAAGTCATTACTATGATTGTCTTCCCAAAGGTGGACAACTGTATGTAGAGATTGTGGTTGATTAAGGATATAGCTATTGGAGATGCTTGAGTCCAAGGGATTTATTTACCCAAAGGAGATAAATTTCTAAACTCAATGTATGCTTACTGAGTAGCTTATTCTTAAAATTCGTAGATGAAGTTATTGGAGGTGTTATGGTTTAGAGAATTTATCTACCCAAAGGAGATAGATTTTTGAACTAAATGTATGCTCATTTAGTAACTCATCTAAGGTTCTTGTGTGATAATGTTGGCTTCCTCGTGATAGCTTATGTTCATTAAAGCTATATCTTGCCTTTGTTATTTGTTCTAATACATTCTTGTTTTTTCTACAAAAACTTCTCTGTGAACAATTGTTATGCTTATATTGAGATCCTGAATAGGTTTAATTTTAAGAAATAGAAGAAAGACTTAGAGTTTTATTAGGGATTGTTGATTTTGACATGAAATTGCATGAAACCAAACCTGTGATCAATGATCAGAGTACACCTAAAGAGAAAGAAAAATTAGCTAAGTGGGAAAGGAGTGACTGACTTAGCTTGTGTGCTATTAAGAGGACTAGTTATGTAAATTTGATGTTGAAATCTCAAGTTGTTGGTAGTGGTATCTTATTAGATGGTTTATATGAGTTTTCTTTGGATTTTGATAATATTTCCTCATCCTACAATGTTGAGAGCTTCATTGCTAAAAGGTATAAAATTAGAGAAAATTCTTCCTTGTTGTGGTACAAGCGTTTATGCCATATCTCTAAAGAAAGAGTTGAAAGGTTCATTAAAAATGACATTTTACCTTCCTTAGATTTCAATGATTTGGGGACTTGTGTGGATTGTATTAGAGGAAAATTTACTAAGACCCATAAGAAAGGTTCGACTAGAAGTTCAGATATTTTAGAAATTATTCATACAAACATTAGCACCCCCTTTCTCCTACTATTTGTGGTAATAAATCTTTTACCACTTTCATTGATGATTTTTCCCGGTTTGACTATCTTTACTTGTTTAAGGAAAAATTAGAAGCACTTGAAAAGTTTAAAATCTTTAAAACCAAGGTTGAAAAGCAACTAGGAAAAGTTATAAAGGTGGTATGTTCTGACCGTGGTGGAGAGTATTATGGCATATATGATTCTACTGGGCAACACATAGGGCCTTTTGCAAAATACTTGCAAGATTGTAGAATTGTTCCACAGTACACCATGTCTAGTACTCCTGAACAAAAAGGTGTAGTCGAAAGGAGAAACCACACCCTTAAGGATATGATGAGAAGCATGATGAGTAGGTGTAATTTACCATAATTTTATGGGGTAATGCTTTGGAAATAACCCTCTATGTACTTAATAGAGTTCCTAGTAAATCAGTTCCAAAAACACCTTTTGAGCTTTGGACAGGTAGAAAACCCAGTTTAAACCATCTTCGTATCTGGGGTTGCCCTGCAGAGGTTAAAATATATAATCTTTTTGAGATAAAGCTTAACCCAAAAACAAGTCATTGTTTTTTAATTGGATATCCGGATAGATCTAAAGGATACAAATTATTTTGTCGTGGTAGAGGTAATAAAATTGTGGAGTCCATGCATGCAAAATTCCTTGAGCTTGATGTTGTCGAGCCTGTCATTGCATCTGATAATATTGATTCTATTATGCCTAATGTTGTTACTTTGTCACTGCCTAATTTTGATAATGCTAGATCATCCACTGCTCATGGAGGTTTTGCTCCAAATGAGAATGTGGCTGAATATCCAGTTGAAGATGTGGTTGAACCACTTGTTAAAAATGAGTGGATCCTGCTATTATAACTCAGGTTGCACAAACTGATGAGCCAGTTGAGCAAATTCATGTTCGAAGGTCAGTAAGACACAAGTGACCTGCTATCCCTGATGATTTTGTAGTTTATATTAGTGAGGATTCTTATAATGTTGGTATTGTTATTGATCCTAAAACTTATCTAGAAGTTATTACTTGTTCTCAATCTAGCATGTGGACAGATGCAATGCATGATAAAATGAAATCCATGGTAAATAATGATGTTTGGAAACTAGTGGAGTTACCAAGAGACTGTAGGGCGATTGGATGCAAGTGGATATTCAAAACAAAGAAGGACTCGAAAGGTAAAATTGAGAGGTTTAAAGCAAGACTTGTGGCTAAAGGTTTCACACAAAAGGAGGGGATTGATTTTAATGAAATTTTTTCTCCTGTTTCCACTAAAGACTCTTTTAGAATCGTTATGGCCCTTGTAGAACATTTTGGCTTGGAATTGCATCAGATGGATGTTAAGATTATTTTTCTGAATGGTGATCTCAATGATGAGGTGTACATGCAGCAGCCTGAGGGTTTTGTGACAACTGGTAATGAGCATTTAGTTTGTAAATTAAGAAAATCTATTTATTGTTTGAAACAGGCTTCTAGACAATGGTACTTGAAATTTGATGAGGTGGTAACTTTATATGGTGATGATATTTTGCTTGCTAGTAGTGATCTTGGTCTCTTCATGAGACAAGACTTATGCTAACCAAGTCTTTGATATGAAAGATCTTGGTGAAGCATCATTTGTGATGGGAATTGAAATACACAAAGATGGATCACATGGTGTGCTTGGTTTGTCACAGAGGGATTATATTGATAGAGTTCTGGAGAGGTTCAATATGTAGAACTGTAAGCCAAGAGATGTTCCAATTACTAAAGGAGACAAATTCAGTAAAGATCAATGTCTTAAAAATGAGATTGAGCGGGCAGAGATGAAGGGAAAACCCTTTGACAGTGCATTGGGCAGCCTGATGTATGCTCAAGTATGCACTGGGCCTGAGATTGCTTTCATAGTTGGCATCTTGGTACGATGTCGGTATAATCCTGGGAATGATCATTGGATTGATACTAAGAAAGTGGTGAGATATTTGCAGAGAACTAAAGAGTATATGCTTGTTTTTAGGAGAGTTGAGAACTTGGAAATAGTTGGGTATACTGACTCTGATCTTGTTGGTTGTGTTGATGATAGGAAATCTACTTCTGGTTACATCTTTATGTTGGTTGGAGGTGCGATATCATGGAAGAGTATAAAGCAAACTCTTTTCGCTTCTTCTATTATGCAGGCAGATTTTGTTGCTTGTTATGCTGCTACCACTCATGTTGTTAGGTTGAGAAATCTAGTGACTGGACTTCGTATTGTTGATTCCATTACAATGCCACTAAAGATTTATTGTCATAACAGTGCATCTGTGTTCTACTCTGAGAATTATAAAACTTCTAGCGATTCTAAGCATTTATAATTGAAGTATTTGACAGTCAGAGACCTTGTAAAGAAAAATGACATTGTTGTTGAGTACATTGGTACTGATTTCATGCTAGCTGATCCCCTAACTAAGGAACTTAGGCCCATTGTGTTCAAAAACCATGTTGAGAATATGGGCATTGTGAGTTCTTTTGATGTACTTGGTTAGTGGGAGTTTGTTCTTTATGTCATTTTTTTATCATGTTATATTTTATTTTGGACACTTTAAGTGTTTGGATTGTCAAGTACTTTATATTTTAAGCAATTGATATTACAGTGAATATTATTATCATTATTATTATTATTATTATTTGACAATGTTTATTTATATGTCAATTGTTAAAATTGGGACTCAGTGTCATCGGGACCACCGTGCCTATGGTCGACACTAGTTTGGAGTTCGAGACATGGTTATAATATTAAGCTCAGTATCTTTGGGACCATTATGTCGACGGTCGATGCCACATTGGAGCAGAGGTATGATTTTAAGCTCGGCGTTGTCAGGACCACTGTGCCGGTGGTCGACGCCATATTGGAGCTGAGGCGTTATGGTTTGTAAAACCATACAATTTCTTTGGCTTTAATGTATTTGAGAGAAATTGTTAAGGACTGACAAAGAAAATAGCAGTTGGTTGTTGGATCACATTAGCATGTTATTTTCTTGCCACACTCCACACTGATGACTAGTTGACGGAGTACGTAGTAATTGTAACCACAGAATGTTTTATGTCAATGAAGGATATAATTTCAATACTGCTTGACTTTTGTTGGATGGAGTCATATTCAGATACTGCACCTAGAATCATGATTTCCTTAAAATGCGGCCGCAATTTAAGGAATTAGTCATTAACCCGAGAGTCATTTTTAAAATGTATTTTAAAATAAAAATCATATAATTGATTTTGCCCAAGTGGGAGCACATTAGATTTATCTAACTTTTTATGGGCTACAATCAATTGTTGTTTAGTTTGTGAAAAACAGGTTAATCGTGATTTTGATGGGGGTGCATATATAAGTCATGTTATTAGTTAAGTGATCTCTTTTCACTAAAGGTTGGATATCTGAAACCTGATTGGTATGGGTAAAAGTGTGGGCTTTAACCCTGGGCCCATAATGGGTAGGGACTAGGGTTATATATATATATATATATATATATATATATATATATATATATATATATATATATATATATATATATATATATATATTGTATGGCTAGGTCCCCTCAGTAATCACAATAAGAATCAGAAACATAATTGACGGCTCCACAACTTGCCCCATTGATAGTTGTGAACGGGAGTGTGAGATACAGAGGAAGATCTAGTCATTCATCTTTTCGAGATTCCGAATCATGATTTCAACAAGTAAGTATTGATGTTCTAATTTCATATAATCGATCAATGAATATTTCCGCTTGTGGTTATTGTGGCTGTTGTGATGCGGATTACGGTCGTTGCAGCGTGAATTTATTTTTATCAACATAAAATAGTATACTTTATTGTATGTATTAGGTTTCACATTTCATCTATTGTTGCGGGATGATGCGGTCCGATTCGAGAAAATATGGTCGTTGTGGTGTTATGATGCAGCCGTTGCGGCGTTATGATGCGGTTTTTAGTGTGATTTACAATCACACCACAATTGCGGTCTGATGCAGATGTAGACACTACCGCAATCGCAATATTGCGGCTACATCAGGTGATACAGTCCACATCATATGACTCATATTCCCCATTCTATAGATAAGATCAGATCACAATACACGATCACCATTCACCACTTTTCCCTCTATTGAAAAAGCGAAGATTGTTGGACATAGAATTCTGAGACAAAACAACGGATGTATGATTAGTGTTAAGAGTCCCACGTCGGATAATATATGGCTGAACATGTATTTATAAGTGGGGGCATTCCTCACCTTACCAACCGATTTTGTAGGGTTGAGTTAGGCTCAACCACAATTTCTTAACATGGTATCAAGAGTCTCGTTTAAGATCCTCCAGTTGTTTAGTCCTGAGCGTGAAGGGGTGTGTTAAGAGTCTCATATCGGATAATATATGGCCCAGTTTTGTAGGATTGAGTTAGGCCCAAACACAATTTATTAACAATTAAAAATGTTAAGGAAAAATACAAGATTTATTTCAGTTCAGTTTCCCTAATCATCAATTTTTTTTGTTTCCATTATTCTCTCTCGGTACATTATGATAATGCCTTAATAGACCGGTAGCAAAGTATCCATTATTCTCTCTGTTTCATTATGATTATGCCATTTAATATTGAATTTTAAGTTGTTGTTTCCTGTAGATATTTAGATAGGCTTGCATCAAAATTGATGGCAAAAGATATCTGGTAAGAGTCTCACATCGGATAATATATGACATGAACATGTCTTTATAAGTGGGGGCAATCCTAGACTTACCAACCGGTTTTGTAGGGTTGAGTTAGACCCAACCACATTTCTTAACAATATCCTTTAAAAAAGTAAAAGAATATAGTAAAAATGGAAAATTCATGGCATTACACAACCAAGCTCAGCAGTGAATCATTAAAAGAGCTTAGAAAACGCTGTAGATTGTGGTTTCCTTAACATATAGTTCAAGTATTAGAAGAAAATA
Organism: Lathyrus tuberosus; assembly: GCA_022829125.1. Classification (NCBI taxonomy): domain Eukaryota; kingdom Viridiplantae; phylum Streptophyta; class Magnoliopsida; order Fabales; family Fabaceae; genus Lathyrus; species Lathyrus tuberosus. Next base: position 6,430,769 of record JALAZF010000043.1, read on the forward strand.
TGATAAGCTTGGACTTAATCTTTTAAGTTTGATTTATAATTTTGGGGTTTTATATGCTCATGTCATATTTTTTAAATATGCAAGTTTTTGTGTATCAATGTCTTACTCTTACCTGTATTGTGGCCGTGTTATGAAGGATACCAGGCCCAAAAGAGATATAAAAATTTATGTCTTATTAAAAGACTATTATTATTAATTGGGTTGTTCAACTTATTAGTTTTAACTTTTTTGTTTGTGTGGGTCGTGTTACTGTTCAAGCCCATCTTAATTTCTCTCTAGTTTAACCCAAGTATATATTTGTATTCTCATTCTCTTTGAAGGATATGAAAGATCTGAACATTTATGTCTTAATGCAAATTTATCTTCTTATGCCATTCAATCTATTCTTAACCTTAGTATAGTCTAACATTTAATGCTCTCATTCTTGTTCTCATGGCTCCCCCTAAACCTAACAACCCTCCATCAAGAGAGCTTGTGGAAGAGGCTCTTCAAACAGCCCATTTTCACCTTGACAATGCTATGGCGCAGGTTCAGTAACAAATGGATGAAAGGTTTGACAAGGTGAACGCAGATCTAGAACAAAAATTGGGTAAGATCCACACAAGAATAGATAATGACAAGCGGATCTTGGATTCTAGACATGAAATATTATGTCAACCCTTCAAAAACACCTCACACAGAAAGACCAACCTCATTCTGCTACTATTCACTCAGCAGCAAGCTCTTCAGGTATTACTCAAAATCCCTCATCTATATCCATGATTCCCCCACCTGTTAGTCACCTTCTTTCACCCACAAATACCCCCTTAAGACAATCTGCTACTTTTTCTCACTCACCTACCATACCTACTGTCACCACCACCATTCGTACTACCGCTGCCCCACCACCACCACATTTTTCCCCATACTTCACCCCTCAACCAGTTTTTACACAAACCCCAGCTTATACCTTTCCCATTTTTCAACAAAACCCCTACCCACAACTTCCAAATATTCCACCATTACCACCCTTCCGTACCCCTAAGCTTGAGCTTGCAATGTTTGATGGTTCAAACCCATTAGATTGGTTATTTCAAGCTGAACAATTTTTCTGTTTCTACAATTTACCACATGAAAATAGATTATCTTTAATTTCTTTTTATATGAAAGATGAAGCTCTTGGATGGTTTAAATGGATGCATCAAAACATATTTTTATCTGATTGGGTTTCTTTCACAAAAGCGTTAGAATTACGTTTTGGCCCTTCCTCTTATGAGAATCATCAAGCTGCATTATTAAACAAGAGGGATCTATTGTGGAATATCAAGCTAAGTTTGAAAAACTTGGAAATCAGGTGTTTGGTTTGCCACCAGATGCGATTTTGAATTGTTTCATTTCAGGGCTGACACCAGAAATTCAAAATGAAATAGCCATTCATAAGCCCAATTCAATTTCGCAAGCTATTGGGTTTGCAAAACTCATCGGATCGAAACTCAAAGATGCAAAGCCCGAATTTTTAAAGCCTTTCTCTAACTCCTCTCAAAAAACCAGTACCCCTGCCCCGAATACACAACCTTCCAAACCCTACATTTTTTCTAACCCTCAAGGCTCCCAATCTACTAAACCACAAACCATCCCTTCACCTAACAAACTGCCCATTCGACGCCTTTCCCAAACCCAACTACAAGAGAGAAGATCTCAAGGGCTATGTTTTAATTGCGACGAAAAATTTATTCCTGGTCACAAATGTTCTACAAATAGATTCCTTATTCTTGTGGCAGAAGACGAAATTCCAGAAGAACCTTTGTCAGTTCAAGACAGCCCTGATCCAGAAAATGAGGAACAAGATAATGCTGACACCTATTTCCAACTCTCCACCCAGGCTCTAACGGGCCAATTCTCTCCCCAAACCCTAAAGTTCAAATGTCAAATTGGAGGATTATCAGTAATGGTTCTTGTGGATACAGGCAGCACCCACAACATTCTCCAACTGCACATTGCTCATCACCTCAATCTCAAAACAACACCAATTCCTCAATTTTCTGTTATGGTGGGAAATGGTTCCCACTTATGTTAGATGTCAAACATGCTATATATTTGTATTTGATACTTGGCATTTTTCAACACTTTCTATGTTTTAATTGTGAATTTTAGTAGTGAATTATTGTTGTTCTTCAAACATTGTATATACACCTTTGGTGCTTGTAATATGTGTGCTATTATGCAGGAAAGTGCACTAATTAATCAAAGAAAGAAGACACAAAAGAATTGAGGCAAGCTGCCAAAGAACAGAGGAAAACATCAGCAAGTTCGCTTTGAGAACTTGCCAGTGAACGTTCACTTTGCAAACACTGGCGATGTCTCCAGTGAATAGCTCCAGAATTGGACAGTAGGAAAAGGGACCAAAGCTCGCTTTGCAAACTCCCAGCGAATTTTCGCTGCTTCACTCGCTTTGTAAAGGACCAAGCGAAGAACCCTTGGCTGAGGCAGTGGCAAAAGGACCCAAAATTCGCTTTGCGAATGTTTTGGCGAATAGTTCGCTTTGCGAATGAAATGTTCGCATTGCGAACTTATGCAGACAAACAAGGGCGGTTTAGTTATCAGAAGGCACTTCAGGTGCCATTTTCTTCATTCGCTAGGCGAATAGATCATTCGCAGTGCAAATGCATCAGATTCCAAGTGTATTATAAATAGATTTTTACATTTTCTTGGGATCATAACTTCACCTTTTCACACCACAACATATTTTTCTGAGTTTTCTTCATCTAAGAGGGATTTTTCACATAGAGAAGCTGGATTTAAATCCGATCTCGATTCTTCGACGCAGATGCTTTTTCATCTCCTCACGAAACTTGTGAAGCAAGCTACCATGAATATGTGTAGCTAAACACATCTTGTGTCAAGATTAGTGGTAGGTAATCCATCATTTTGTATGTATTGATCTTGATTATAAGTTTGTGAACTTTGTTGATGATAAATATAGAAGAAAAACTTTGTTTACATGGTTTATATTTTGTTTTAATTCATGTTCGAGAGAAATGTATTAAACTTGACCTAAGTTTCAATCCATCAATAATCATAAGGCTAAAGATAGTTTTGAAAGTTGATGTTCATAAATATTGAACTTGAATGTTATCATATTGGTAGTTTGAGTGAGAGATCATCAAAGGATCAATATGATAAATCTCACAACAAGTGTTCGAGAGAAACTTGTTGAGAGGATATGTGGTTATATTTATTGTTAACGAGTTCACACGCTTTATCGAGTTGATACGTACGAAACGGATTATTGGACACTAATCTTGGCATGTTTTTACCAAACCCTAAAACCAATCTTTTTACCGTTGATAAAATGGCGCCGTAGCCGGGGATTGTTGTTATATTGCGAGCATTGCAATAGTTATTGAGCTTTAAACTTGTTTAACTTTTTCTTGTGCTTGTTAATTTGTTTGGTTAAGTGTGCAGACTTCGTTTTATGCGAGGGAAGTTACCCGCAGACCAACTTCTTTTTTATCCTAAAATCGAAAGAACTGCGCGTAAGTTAAATAGCAAAACAAGGAAGAGGAGGCAACTTGCTAAGGAAAGACGAGAATGAGACGAAAGTTTAACTTCGACACCGATACCACAGTTACCGCCAACCATGGATGCTCTACCACCACCACCACCTGCTTCAGTTCCTTGTACTAATAGTCCGAGACATACTGCACAATTTGCACGTAATGCTTAGAATGGTCGGCATTCAGAAATGAAAACTGGTATCATCTCTCTTCTATATCAGAATTCATTCACTGGTATGGATCACGAGGATCTCTTTACTCACCTGACTAAGTTCTATGAGATTGCGGGCGCGACTGGTGCACCCGAAGCTGAAGAAGAGTCTTTGTTTAAGAGACTATTCCCGCATTCCCTCATTGGGAAGGCTAAGGAATGGTACCTTGACCAATCTACAGCTATCATGACGGACTGGAACATGCAAGAGGAAAATTTTTTTGAACGATTTTTTCCACACAATCGTTTCATGGAGGTTAAAACAGCAATTGCAGATTTCACTCAAGGTGGAAATGAGTCTCTCAACAAAGCTTGGGAGAGATTCAAGTCCATGCTGAGAAAGTGTAAAGGGCACGGTTTCGATGAGCTTACTAAAGTTCATATTTTTAGAAATGGTCTTCAATTGGTTCAGAAAACATTGTTGGATGCCACCGCAGGTGGATCGTTAATGGCTAAAAGCGCCGAGGATACTATTTCTATCATTGACAGGATGGTTCTAAATGACCATCAAGGGAACCATAACCGTGGCTCTTCTCAAAAGAAAGCTGGAGTGCTAGAGTTGGGGACAAATGATACAATACTTGCTCAAAACAAATTGCTATCTCAACAGGTTGAGTTGCTAACGCAACAAATGTCCAAGCTATCTCAACAGATTAAAGAGATGCATGAACTTCCTAACAAAAAGGTGCAAGTAGCAGTTTGTGAGTTATGTAAAGGTGATCATCCAATAGGCTATTGTCCTCCTTGTCCTCCGGTTGAAGAAGAAGTTAATTACATGAATAATCCAAATCAACAACAAGGTTATCAAAGGCAACAACAACCTTATCAACAAGGGTATCAAAACCAACAACCAAGAGGAAATTATCAAAATCAACAAGGATATCAACAAAATCGACAAAATCCTTATCAACCTCAAGGTGGGAGTTCCAAGCTTGAAGAAACTCTTAACCAATTCGTTCAAATGTCCATGGCAAATCAAAATTCAAATGAAGCATCCATCAAAAATCGCGAGAATCAAGTTGGGCAACTTGCAAAACAAGTGGCCGAGCAACAAACGGGACCTTCTTTTTTCGCCAATACTCAAAACAACCCAAAGGAGCATTGTAAAGCTATTGTTACTAGAAGTGGGAGAGAGTTGGGAGAAGGAGAAAAAATAAGAAAGATGATGATGAAATAATTGAGAAGGTTGTAGAGGAAGAGAAAGTTGATGATGTTGTAGTTGAAAATAATGATAAGGAAGAAGTTGAAAAAGATAACCTTGAAAAAGAAAAGATAGAAGAAAAGAAAAGAAGAGTGAAAAGGGGAAGGAGATAGTGAATCCAATTCCGATCCAAAACTTACCTTGCCCTCATGTGCCCACAAAGAAAGACAATGAAAGGCATTACGCTCGTTTCATGGACATTTTCAAACAATTACAAATCAACACTCTGTTTGCCGAAGCGCTTGAACAAATGCCGAAATATGCTAAGTTCATGAAAGATATTCTTACAAAGAAGCGAAGATATTCGGAGCCGAAAACAATTGTCCTTGATACAAGTTATAGTGCTATAATCCAAGGAACTCTATCAAGGAAAGAAGTCGATCTGGGGCGTGTTACTTTGCCGGTAACAATTGGTGATGTCTATGTTGGCAAAGGCTTAATCGATTTGGGCTCAAGCATTAATCTAATTCCATTGTCCATTAATACTTGGACGCCCTTTTATGAAGACCGTCCGTATGATGATTGATGTTGATGACGGTCTTATGAAAGTAAGAGTTCAAAATGAAGAAGTGAGTTTTAATCTCTTTGAAGTAATGAAGCATTCTTAAGATAAACATGATAGCTTCTGTATTGATGTAAAGGAAGAAGCCATAGTGAAAGTTTCAAAGCAAGTTCATATAGTATCTCCCTTGGAAAGAGCTCTTGATGTCTCATTTGAAATATTTTCCGATGAAGAAGAAAGGGCACTTGAATAGTGTTTGAAGGAACTCGAATCTTTGAAGGAGTTTCAACCATGGGAATGTGAAGAGGAAGTGTTAAAGAAAGAGGTGAGAGATGAGAAGTCTCAACTTGAATTGAAGGTGTTGCCTTCTAATTTAAAATATGTGTTCCTTGATGACAGTTGTAACAAACCGGTTATCATTAGCAACATCTTGACCGATAAAGAGGAGGACCGTTTGATTCAAGTTTTGAAGAAAAATCAAGAAGCTTTAGGTTGGGTTCTTTCCGATTTAAAGGGAATTGGTCCACCTTATTGCATGCACAAAATCTTGATGGAAGAGGACTTCAAAGCGGTAGCCCAATCACAATGCCGTTTGAACCCAACTATGAAGGAAGTGGTGAGAAAAGAGGTTGTTAAGCTATTGGATGCCGGTATGATTTACCTGATATCCGATAGTCCGTGGTGTCACACCCTCATTTTCACCCTAATCCTAGCCTTGGATATCCTAGCATTTTCATCATCTATGCATCCCATTAACTCATATCATACATTGCATTGATCTTCTAAGACATGGGATTACAACGGTCCTTTGAGTCAGGGTTTCTTATTTGCTGTGAGGTACTTTCATGCGAGTTTGAAGCAAGGGTTTGATCTCACAGAACTGTGAGTATCTTTGTATCAAAGTTCATTCAGCTGGAAGGCTTTCCTCTGCCAGGATTCATCAGGTGTCAAGTTTATCTGCTTCAGTTTTTCTCAAGAGGAGTCAAGTGATTAAGGTTTCATCATGGTTCTAGTGGAACTGAGGAACTAGGGTTTTATGGATCGTCAACATCTCAGGTTCATTTCAGACTATCTGGGCAGTAGTGTGTGCAATGTTGATTGAAGTTTAGTAGGTCTGGCCTAATCTTGGTCGGGCAAGAGAGTGTTTCATGATCAGGTCAGGGTGTGTATGATCCAAGTAGTGTGTGCTTGAGGTTTCAGTCGGGGTTTTTGTGCAATGAAGTTCATCAAGGTTGATTTGTGATTCAAAGTTTTAGAGACTGAGATTGATTCATAAGTTTCTCAAGGCAAGCCCGTTCCCCGTACCTAGTTATCAACCTATATTCATTTCCAGTTCCATCCATTATTGTCCAATCCAAGTCCAATTTCCACCTAAAGTCAATAACCATTTCTTTTATCCATATTTTCCTAATCCATTCCCAAATCCACTTCTTTCAATTCAAATCATTTCCATAACCAATTTAAATTCAAGTCCATCCATTATCCATGAACCATTTCCTAATCCATTTTATTTAATTTAAATCTACCAAACCATTTTATCATTTTTCATAACAATTTTCCATTTCATACCCATTAATATCCATTTCTTTCCAATTTCCATTTTATTATCCATTTCTAAAACCATTATCTAAATAAAATACAATTTTAATTGCCAAAAGCCCATTACAAGTCATTACAAAATAAGTCTGTCTACACCAAAAATAAGGAAAAGCCCATTAGCCTCTTATTACAACAAAAATAAAAAGGAAACTTGTTCCAAGTCAACAAGCTGTCAAAACAGCCACAAATCATGCCAATATCACACGCCATTTTATACAGCAAAGCCATTATGCTGCTACCATAAACAAACAGCATGTGCACTCACGACACAAACCCGTACGAAAGATTACTGCACAAACCAATTCACACCTACACACAACACCGGTGCCCTCCAAAATCTGCGCGCTGCAAGGCTTCAGTATAACCAGCGACAACACAACAAGACTACACTCCAAAAATTACCACCTAGAGACCCTAACAAGTTGTACCAGCCCCTGTAACTCCACTTACACACCTTGCAATCAACCATATGCCAACACTCCAACAATCTGCGATTCACTGTGTAAACCGTACAATATGCCACTCATCCGCCCTCACTTTCCATGTTTCCATAGAAAGTAACTCACCTTCACACCACCAATAATACAACTCTCGGCAACCTCCTTCAACCCTTCTTCCTTAAACCCTTCACAATTTTCCAAACCCAAAACAAATCAAAACTTAGAAATGGAGAAGAAGAACAGTTAGAGAAAACTAAATATAACCTGAACGAAACCAAAGCAAAACTCACGAAAGCGAACTGAGGCCGAAAGAGATGAGTCGCGGGAGATTCGGGCATAATGATTTAAGCTGGCGGTGTTTTCAACTTTACATTGCGATGAAGAAGAGATTGTTGTCTCTTCTGAATTTGTTCTTTACTTCTTAAAGATCTCAGGGCCGTGTGCTGGACTGTTAGAGGGTTTGGTCTGGGAGAAGCAAAATGAATCAGCTGAGCCGCCGCAAGGGAGAGAGATCGAGAGCGAAGAGGGTGAAGTCGATTTACAAAAAACGGCGAGATTTGAGAGATGATGAGCGTGAGAAGGAGAAAGGAAGAGGAAGATTTGCGCAAGATATGAGAAGCAGGGCAAGGTCGTGTTCCGTTTTTGAGTCTTGCTGATTTGTTTGTTCTCTTTGTTTAACCTTTTTTTTAAATCATGGGCTCGGGGACATATGGATCAGTTATTCTATCCACACACTAACAAATTAGCATGCACCCATGGTTCCTTGTTCTTTTTATTTATTTTTCTTTTCTTTGTTCAAAAGTTTTATTATAGTTATTTTAATATTTGTTTTTTTGAATTTTGTTCATAGATTTTTCATCAATACTAGGATGTTTTTTTGGATTTTTGGTTTTCTTTGTGATTTTGTGATTTTGGATTTTAGATTTTCATGATCATGTTATGAACTTCTTTTTATCACTATGTAGATTCTTCGATTCTTATTCTTCCTTGATTCATTTATTTTATACTTTTGTTTGCTCTTGATTTTTTATTCTCTTTTTGATTTGTGGTCAATGAGATTTTATTCCCTGATTTAGCTTCACTTTTCATTTTCATCTTGATTTTCATTTTCGACTTTATTTCAAATTAATTTTGGCCAATGATATAACAAAAATCATGATTAGTTGATTTCCTTCAATCGATTCAAAATCTTGATCAATATGAGGCCATTTTCTTTTCGATTTCATTTCGGTTTCTATTTCATTTCTCATTTTCATTCTCTTCTAAAGTCAAAAAAACCTTGGTCTAGTACCAAGTGCTCATTTTCAAAAATTCTTTTTGTATTGAACTAAAAAGGGAGGATTGGGTGAAGACCTATTCCTCTTCGAGTATTAAGATGCTCACTTTAGAGTGTGTGGTCTCGATATTCGTCTTTCAATACGAAGACGTGACTATATTCACCACCCATTCTTTCAAAAACCTTTTTCTCTCTTTATTTCATCTCCTTGTGTCTAAAAACCTGGGTCTTGTACCAAGTGCATTTTCAAACTTTTTCTCAATAAACTTAGATGGTCGTGGAGTGGTTAGGCGAAGGCCTTCTCCTATCCCGAATGCTTGACATTACCTTTAGGGTTCACTGTCCTAAAGCACTTACCATCTAAAGCCAAACACACTTTTAATAAGAGAATAAAATTCTCTTTGTATTGAACTAAAAAAGAGAGGATTGGGTGAAGACCTATTCCTCTTCGAGTATTAGGATGCTCACTTTAGAGTGTGTGGTCTCGATACTCGTCTTTCAATACGAAGACGTGACTATATTCGCCACACATCTTTCACAATAAATCTTTTGAGATAAAGAATTGGGTACTACCCGAAGGGGTTCCTATCCGAGGACTTATTTCACCCTTAAAACCAACTTTCAACAAATCAAATGTGACATCTTGCCTTGATGGCGAAAATCTACCTTTTCAAAAAGGACATGTTACGTCCGTTCTACCACAAACAGGTAACGCATAAGACTCCACGAGCGAGCCGCAAAACACCTAACTGCTAGAACCCGCACGTTAACATCGTCCATAAAAACACCAACAAACCATAGTCGGTCGAACTACGATTGCTCTTATTCTTCATTCTCATCCGAATGTAAGATACGTAGGCACAAGATTGTGATGATCTTGGCGAGCCACCTTCTATCCATCTTCCGTTTTCCACCCCCTTCCATTTTCTTCACCCGTAGTCCATGAACTACGAATGCTCTGACTTTCCCATTGCACGAGGGAATACGTAGGTCCAAGGGTTCTAATCCTTGTCGAGCACACTAATAAAAAACCACCAATTTCCCCCTTAGAAAGCAATATTACCTTAGAAGATAACAAACAAACCAAACTAACTTTCTCACGAATCGAATCAAGAGGTTCCCGTTGAGTACAACGGACGTAGAGGGTGCTAATACCTTCCCTCTTGCGTAACCGACTCCCGAACCTAGAATTTGGTTGCGACGACCATGTTCTTATCTCTCTTTAAAGGTTTTATCGATATTTTCCTTTCCCTCTTTTGGGATGAATAAAGTTCGGTGGCGAGTCTGTTTCGAACAGTTTTTCCGCGTCCATCGCGAGGATCGTATTTTTCGTGGTACGACACGTGGGTGAGTCCTGTTCAAGTTGTACCTAAGAAGGGAGGAATGACTGTTATGAGAAAAATGAATTAATCCCAACAAGAACTGTGACGGGTTGGAGAATGTGTATAGATTATAGGAGGCTAAACACCGCTACTAGAAAAGACCATTTTCCACTCCCGTTTATGGATCAAATGCTTGAGAGATTGTCGGGACAAGAATTCTATTGCTTCTTAGATGGATATTCCGGTTATAACCAAATTTCGGTTGACCCGGAAGACCATGAGAAGACGGAATTCACATGTCCCTTTGGAATTTTTGCTTACCGAAAGATGTCGTTTGGCTTGTGTAACGCACCGGCAACATTTCAAGGATGTGTGCAAGCAATTTTCTCCGACCTTATTGAAAAAAAGATGGAGGTATTCATGGACGACTTCTCCGTGTTCGGAGCGTCTTTTGATCTTTGTTTGAGAAATTTTGAGGTCGTTCTTGAACGGTGTATTGAAACAAACTTGGTATTGAACTAAGAGAAGTGCAACTTCATGATAACAGAGGGGATTGTGCTTGGCCACAAAGTCTCCTCTAAAGGCCTTGAAGTGGAACAAGCGAAAATTGAAGTGATCGAGAAGTTGCCTCCTCCAACCAATGTCAAAGGCATCAGGAGTTTTCTTGGCCATGCTGGCTTTTATAGGCGGTTTATCAAAGACTTCTCCAAAGTTGCAAGGCCATTGAGTAATCTACTCAACAAAGATAAGTCCTTCTCCTTTGATGATGAATGTTTAAATGCCTATAAAATTTTAAAAGAGAAACTCATCACCGCACCCATAATTGTTGCTCCAAATTGGACTTTAAATTTTGAATTGATGTGTGATGCTAGCGATTATGCCGTTGGTGCGGTGCTTGGGCAAAGAAAGCCAAAAAAAATTCATGTTATACATTATGCGAGTAAAGTTCTTAATGAGGCACAAGTTAACTATGCCACCACAGAAAAATAATTACTCGCTATTGTATACGCTCTTGAGAAATTTCGGTCTTATCTGATTGGTTCAAAGGTGGTAGTCTACAATGACCACTCGGCAATTAAATATCTGCTTACCAAGCTGGATTCGAAGCAAAGGCTCATCCGGTGGATCTTCTTGTTACAAGAGTTTGATTTGGAAATCCGTGACAAGAAAGGGTCAGAAAACTTGGTAACAGATCATTTGTCTAGGTTGGTCAATGTAGAGGTAACTCACCGTGAGAATGAGGTCCGTGAAGAATTTCCGAATGAAAAACTTTTTCGAGTACAAGTTAGGTCGTGGTTTGCAGATTTTGCTAACCACAAAGCAACCGGTTTTATACCGGAGGACCTAACTTGGAATCAAAGACGGAAATTCCTCTCGGATGCTAATTTCTATGTTTGGGATGAGCCATACTTGTTTAAGTTAGGAGGTGACAATTTGTTAAGGAGGAGTGTCACTCTTGATGAAGCCAAAAGTATCCTTTGGCATTGTCACAACTCGCCTTATGGAGGGCATTACAATGGTTTAAGAACAGCAACTAAAGTCCTCCAATCGGGCTTTTATTGGCGAACATTGTTTAAAGATGCCAGCCTCCATGCAAAAAGTTGTGGCACATTCCAAAGAAGTGGCGGGATTGGAAAAAGAAATGAAATGCCTTTGCAAACAATTTTGGAAGTCGAGGTGTTCGATTGTTGGGGTATTGATTTTGTCGGACAATTCCCACCATCTTTTTCAAACAAGTATATTTTAGTTGCGGTTGACTATGTTTCTAAGTGGGTGGAAGCAATTGCGTCACCGAAGGCCGATGGCAAGACGGTGATAAATTTTTAAAGAAAAACAAATTCTCCCATTTTCGCACCCCTCGTGTGTTAATCAGTGACGGGGGTTCGCATTTTTGCAATGCGCCGCTCGAAAAGGTCTTAGAGCATTATGGTGTAAAGCACAAAGTTGCAACTCCGTACCACCCGTAGACAAATGGTCAGGCAGAAGTGTCTAATAGAGAGGTCAAAAGAATTTTAGAGAAAACCGTGTCGAGCTCGCAGAAAGATTGGTCACAAAAATTAGATGAGGCTTTGTGGGCGTATCGCACCGCTTACAAAGCGCCAATCGGTCTAACTCCTTTTCAAATGGTTTATGGCAAGGCATGCCATTTACCCGTTGAATTGGAGCACAAGGCTCTTTGGGCTTTGAAAATGTTGAATTTTGATCCGAGTTTGGCCGGTGAAAAAAGGAAAGTTCAGTTGCATGAATTGGAAGAAATGCGCAATAACGCGTAGCACTCAAGTAAGATCTATAAGGAAAAAGTGAAAGGATATCATGATAAAAAGGTTTCGCAGAAGGAATTCTGAGTTGGCCAGATGGTACTTTTATTCAACTCACGTCTGAAATTTTTTCCGGGAAAATTAAAGTCCAAATGGTCATCCATTTTTTGTCAAGGATGTCAAGCACTATGGTGCAATAGTCATTGAGGACTTGAAAAAGAAAGAAAGTTGGACAGTAAATGGCCAACGGTTGAAATTATATCTTGGAGGAGAATTTGACTGAGAGAATTGCAGTGTGTTTCTTGATGATCTTTGAATCATCTTGGACCGTTGAGCTTAGCCGACGTTAAACAAGCGCTTGTTGGGAGGCACCCCAACATTGTAAGTATTTATGTTTTCTTTACTGTTTTAATGATTTTATGTGTTTAAGAAATAATGTAGTGTGGTAGCAGCTAATGCAGAAATTTTTTTGAAAATTCTGTCATTCGCTGGCTGGTTCACTTTCCAAACCTGGGGCGAGCATTCGCTGCCTTGTTCGCATTGCGAACTCAGGGAGATAGGCGTATGTTTTTCTGCTCCCACCTCATTAAAAAGGGAAATTTTATGGGTGGGCCAGACATTTGGGCCCATGACCCACCCTTTTTCTGAAATTTTGAAGGGAACCATATTCCCTTGGACACTCTCACTTTGCCTCTTTCAATTTCACAAACACGCTCCCAAGAACAATCTCTCACGTGCTCTCTGTTTCACTCAAATTTCACCAAGTTTTCCCCAAATCACTAACAAGTCCAGGTTTGAATCTTTCTTTCTTTCTGTTAATTTCTGATTAGACATTGTGGTTAGGGTTGTGGATTGAACATTAGAGACATATTTGATTATAGGTTTTCACCTATGTTTTAAGGTTTCTTTGCTGTTGCATGTTGAATTTTGTATGCAAACTTTAGAATAGAGGAGGCATTGAGGAACTCTAATGTTGGAAGTGATGGATGCTGTTAATTTTCGAAAAAAATCACAGGTTCGCTGTCCAGTTCGCTTTACGAACCTGGGCAAGCATTCGCCAGACCTCGCTTTGCGAATTTAGGGCGAATGTTCGCCAGCCTTCGCTTTGCAAACTTTGCTGCGAACATATCAGAATTCTGAAATTTTTTTTTATGTCTCAGTTTGTGATTTTGTTTTGGCTCCTATTTCTAATGGATTGTGTTGCTGCTTGTTGTTGTTTTATTTGTTGATTTGTGCAGATGGGTCGTAATATTAATCTGGCTAAGAAAAGAAAGGCCAGCACTTCGCGACAAGTGCCAATTCAGTTTAACAACGATCGTTTTAGAGGAGCCAAGTAGGCAGCAAGGTATCTAACCTTGGAGAAGAGAACAAGTTTACCTGAAAAGAGATTTAACCTGAGTGAACATGGGAGTTACCGGTCGGTGACTTTGCTCCTAGAAGAGAAAAACTAGGGGAGACTGATAACTCCTGCGGATAGCTACAATGTGGAGATTGTCCCCGAGTTTTATGCTAATGCCCTTCCTGATGATGGGGACCAATTTGGGTGGACAACTTTCGACGGGGGAAGAGTGGCGCGATTAGATCGTGGAACAATTAATACCGTTCTTGGAAATCCTTTACTCTTGAGAGCTAGCCAGATAGATGACTTCCATAGAGACTTGCACCTACACAGAGACATTCCAAAAATGACTAGGGATCTTTTACGAGAGGGTAAAACTGTTGAGCTCAACCCATCTGGGGTTGCCATTAGATACCGTCGTGAAGACATGCGACCATTGGCACATTTTATTTTGCTTTTGGTGGTAACCAACATTAAGCCGAAGTCGCATACATTTATATCCCTATTCCACTTGCCCACCTTGTCCACAGCATTTTGAGCAATGTACAGATAGATGTAGCCCGGATTATCGCGGATGAGATAAGGGCTATTGTTGAGAGTGGTCTTGGTTCCGCTTCTCGGAAGAACGCCGATCTTGCTTTCCCTTGCCTTATCATGACTTTGTGTGCAAATACTGGGGTTGATATACCCGCACACCGTCAGGTTACTATCCCTTCTGTGATCGATGACCGATATGTGGATAAGTTCTGTAAGCCTAAGGGGGCGAGGGGTGAGACGTTTGGTGCTGGTGCTGATGCCGGCACACGGGGTGGCGATGGTTCTAGTTCTAGGTCGCAAGTTTTCTATCCTTATCAGCAGGAGATTTTCCAGTATAACTTGGATTGGATGGCAGCTTCTCAGCGCGCCATGATGGATTTACATGACTCCATGCAGGTACTGCAACTGCAAATCCGTGATCCTGCCACTGATCATACTTTGATAACAAGGGAACAGTTCCTTGCTCATGCTGGTTGGCCTGAGGCCAGGTCAGTTTTTAGAGGGGGGCAGATGCGGCTGGTCCTGATAATACTGATGAGGAGGAGGGCGATGGTGATCATGTTGAGGTGTCTGGTTCTGTTTCTGGTTCAGAGGATGAAGAGTTGGTTGAGGTGTCCAGTTCAGAGTCCGAGGAGAACTGATTTTGCTGTTCTGATTTTGTACTTCCTTTGCGCGTCAAAGTGAAGTTTTCTTATGTTTTATGTATTATGCTTTTTGTATCAGTTTTTAGTGATGTACTGTATCCACTTGTTGGATTATTTTGAGATATTTTGGTGTACTTGTACCCGTATGAGGTACTTATGACTTTGTAGGTGTTTTCACACCATTACATTATTATGATATTATTAGTAAAATTTTGTTTTTCAGTAAATTATTCTGTTTTCAGTTTTACTAATATTTCGTTTTTCATTGTTGTTATTAAGAGTTGAATTCTTCAGTTTACGAATGTTCAACTCTTAAATTGTTGGTATGCTTTTTATCGCTCTATGTTGGTATGCTTGTGGAAGTTTAATATTTCCATCTTTTGGTGTTGACTTGAAGAATTTTAGGTTGGTGAATATTTTTGTGCATCAAAGAAGATTCTTCCAAGTTGGATGGCTATGATAGTAATTTTAAGGATGATATTGTTGGCAAGGTACATAGTTACCTAGTTCTAGAATTTAGAATGTGTTAGAACTTTTTGTCTTTGTACAAATGAAATTGTGTTTCTTGTTACAACTTTATTGATTGCTTGTGTCATTTAGGTATAAAAACCACAAAAGTGATAAACCTCCATGTTATACTATATGCTTTGGATTGATGATGAATTTTGTTTTATACTTTTAATTCATGCTTTATCTTGTGATTTGTGTGATATTATGGAAGCTTTAGAAATGATAAAGGCATTTGTTGATATTGAGCACAACCATTTCCAAATAGTGATTTACCCGTGAGTAGCGAGTATTCGTTAACCCCCCCTTGAGCCTAAATAGTTTAGATCTCGTTTTGTGATGAACTTTGTGTTGTACATAATTTGAAAATCAAGTTCATCATTGAATTTTTAAGAGTTTCTAAATTTTTTTTATTTTTGAACCTTGGAACTTTGTTTTATTGATTTCCTTTCCTTAAAAAGCAAGGAGCATTCCCTTAAGGTTTAGTTGAAAATAAGTTGGGGAGAATGAAAAAGAAGAGTGGTAAATTGCTCAAACTTTTGAAAAATTTCAAGAAAGCATGAAAAGAAAAAGAAAATGTGAATATGAAAGTGAAAAAATAGAAAAGGATGCTTGCTTGAATGAGAAAAATAGAAACCAATAATTATGCATAAGGAAGTTTGAGAAGGTTTGTGATACAGGTGTAAAATTGGTGAATGAAATTGAGATGTGTGTGAATACCTTGTATAGTGAATGTTTTTTTGCATCGGAAACTTCGATTCAATGGCCTTTAGAAATATCCCTTTGTTGTTAACCCGACCAAGCTACAACCTTAAAAGCCCTTAGTGATCTCTTGCTTCCATGATTTCTTATGTGATCGATTAGATATTGTATGAATTGCTTTCATTTGCATCATTTGTCATTCGAGCGAAATTGCCTCGCGGTTGCAAACGTGTTAATTTACTTCAATCCTTTTTCGAAGAGGAGTGTTAGAGTGACATGAGCATGATGGTTTAGTTGTCTCTTGAAACACTGTATGAGATTTGTTTAAGAATCAAGTTCTTTTGCATTGTCGACTATTGGATTGTGTAATTGTTGCTTTGTTACAATTGTTGTTTATTTGAGCCGTTTATTCTTTCTTGGTTGAATCAAATGCTCGAGCAAATCCTCTTGTTTCAATGAGAGGCATACTTTGCTTCAGGACAAACAAAAATTTAGTTGGGGAGAGTTTGTTAGATGTCAAACCTGCTATATATTTGTATTTGATACTTGGCATTTTTCAACACTTTCTATGTTTTAATTGTGAATTTTAGTAGTGAATTGTTGTTGTTCTTCAAACATTGTATATTAACCTTTGGTGCTTGTAATATATGTGCTATTGTGCAGGAAAGTGCACTAATTGATCAAAGAAAGAAGACACAAAAGAATTGATGCAAGCTGCCAAAGAACAGAGGAAAACATCAGCAAGTTCGCTTTGCGAACTTGCCAGCGAACGTTCGCTTTGCGAACACTGGCGATGTCTCCAGCAAATAGCTCCAGAATTGGACAATAGGAAAAGGGACCAAAGTTCGCTTCACTCGCTTTACAAAGGACCTGACGAAGAACCCTCGGCCGAGGTAGTGGCAAAAGGACCCAAAATTTGCTTTGCGAATGTTTTGGTGAATAGTTCGCTTTGCGAATGAAACATTCGCATTGCGAACTTATGCATACAAACAAGGGCGGTTTTGTTATCAGAAGGCACTTCAAGTGCCATTTTCTTCATTCGCTAGGCGAATAGATCATTCGCAGTGCGAATGCATCAGAGTCTGAGTGTATTATAAATAGATTTTTACATTTTCTTGGGATCATAACTTCACCTTTTCACACCAAAACATATTTTTTTGAGTTTTCTTCATCTAAGAGAGATTTTTCACATAGAGAAGCTGGATTTGCATCCGATCTCAATTCTTCGACGCAGATGCTTTTTCATCTCCTCACGAAACTTGTGAAGCAAGCTACTATGAATATGTGTAGCTAAACACATCTTGTGTCAAGATTAGTGGTAGGTAATCCATCATTTTGTATGTATTGATCTTGATTGTAAGTTTGTGAACTTAGTTGATGATAAATATAGAAGAAAAACTTTGTTTACATGGTTTTTATTTTGTTTTAATTCATGTTCGAGAGAAATGTATTAAACTTGACCAAAGTTTCAATCCATCAATAATCATAAGGCTAGAGATAGTTTTGAAAGTTGATGTTCCTAAATATTGAACTTGAATGTTATCATATTGGTAGTTTGAGTGAGAGATCATCAAAGGATCAATATGATAAATCTCATAACATGTGTTCGAGAGAAACTTGTTGAGAGGATATGTGGTTACATTTATTGAGTTCACACGTTTTATCGAGTTGATACGTACGAAACGGGTTATTGGACACTAATCTTGGCATGTTTTTACCAAACCCTAAAACCAATCTTTTTACCGTTGATTTCTAAATTTTATGCAATCGATGCGAAAAACCAAACTCTTTGTTACTATTAAAGTTTGAAATGCTTTTGACTATCGAACGAGGGCAATATACGTTCAATCCCTGTGGATACGATAAAACACCCCCGAAATACTTTTCAACAACTTACAATGTGAAGATATATGCCAAAAGGTTAACATTGTTTTACAAAACAAATTCTTTGAACTTCCCTTCAACTTACTGCCTATTGAAGGTGCAGATGTAGTTCTGGGCAAGGCATGGCTACGCACTTTGGGCCCAATTCAGGCAGATTTCTCTATTCCTTCCATTACTTTTAACCACCAAAACCATCAAATAACCTTAAAGGATGATCCTACATCTCATCCAACTCACACCATCTTCCACCAATTACGCCAGCTTGTTCATACTAATGCTATCGCATCATTGCACCTAATGACGTTTCAACAACAGGACGCACCCCAAACCCTTAGTCCCTCAACTACTACCATTTCAGAATCCTTACCAAAAGACTTAGACCCTAACATTCTTAACCTACTTTAGCAGTACCCAACAATTTTCTATACAAACCTTGGCCTTCCACCTAAACGTCCTCATGACCACTACATACCACTTGAACCCAACACTAGACCCGTCAATGTCAAATTGTACCATTATCCACATTCCCAAAAGGCAGCCATGGCCTCCATTATTAAAGACATGTTGCAGCAAGGTGTTATAATACCAAGTCATAGCCCTTTTTCCTTACCCGTACTGCTTGTAAAAGAAAGATGGAACATGGCATTTTTGCGTAGATTACTGCGCTCTCAATGCAGTGACTATTAAAGATCGCTTCCAAATTCCAACCATTGACAAACTCTTGGATGAGTTAGGTTCCGCTCAGTTTTTCACCAAGTTAGACTTACGCTCAGGCTATCATCAAATCTGAGTGGCATCGGAAGACACGCATAAGACAACGTTTAACACTTTTGATGGGCATTACGAATTCCTCGTTATGCCTTTTGGGCTCACTAATGCCCCCTCTACCTTTCAATCAGCTATGAACGATCTCTTACATCCTCATTTACAAAAATTCGTTTTAGTCTTTTTTTATGACATTCTGATTTATAGCCATACTTTCACTGATCATTTATTTCATTTACAGGTTATTTTTGAATTGCTCAAGTCAAATTTTTTTTTGTGAATTTATCTAAGTGTGTGTTTGCAGTGAATCAAGTTAATTATCTTGGTTATGTAATCTCAGTGGGTGGTGTTGCACCCGATCCGGAGAAAGTCAAGGCCATTTTGGAATGGCCCCAACCGCGCTCACTTACTGCTCTTCGTGGATTTTTGGGTCTTACGGGTTTCTATCGACGTTTTGTTCGGAACAACGCTACTCTCGCCGCTCAGTTCACCGACTTGTTATGTTTCACTAAGTTTGTATGGAGTACAGAGGCAGCCGAAGCTTTTACAAAGTTACAACAAACAATGACCGACATGCCGGTCCAGGCTTTACCAGATTTTACAAAAAAATTCACTGTTGAAACCGACGCTTCTGGTATTGCCATTGGAGCAGTTTTATCCCAAGAAGGGCATCCTATTGCTTTCTTCAGTAAGAAACTTTGTCCTCGAATGCAGGTGGCATCAATGTATGTGCAAAAGATGTTTGTATTACAGAATCTGTAAAAAAATGACGTCAATATCTTATAGGACAACAATTTGACATTCATACAGATCAAAAAAGTTTGAGGAATCTTCTTCTCCAAAATATTCAGACACCAGAACAACAAAAGTGGGCTTCTAAACTATAAGGCTTTAACTTTGAAATATTTTACAAACCTGGGAAATCTAATCTTATGGCAAACGCTTTGAGCAGAAAATTTCACACCGACGATACTGTGTTGCCGACCTTGTCGTCACCTATTCCAGATCTCTTGTGTAAAATCAGGGAGTTTTATTCCAAACACACAGCAGGCAAAACATTAGTTGAACAACTCATCCACACCAGTAATAATCAGTTCTACAAGTTCGCCAAAGAACTATTGTATCACAAAGACAAGTTATTCATACTTGATCTGCAGGACATTCGTCACCACATTCTTTATGAGTTTCATAGTACTCTAACATTTGCTCACTTAGGCACAAAGGCCACGTTAGCTCGTGTCTCAACATCATTTTCTTGGCCTGGATTATCCATCGCAGTTAAGGAGTTTGTCAAACACTGTTCGATCTGTCAACACAATAAATATTTGACACAGAAGAAAAATGGGTTACTTCAACCTTTATCAGTACCTAATCAAGTGTGGAAAGAACTGAGTATGATTTCATTACAAACTTACCAAATTCCTTTGGACATACAGTGATCTGGGTTGTGTGTGATCGCCTCATGAAATATGCATATTTCATCGCTATGCCTACTAAGTTTACTGCGTTAGATTTGGCCTCCAGGTTCTCGGTGGAAATTTCGCGTCTTCACGGGATCCCCAAGTTCATCATATCTGACCTTGACCCACTATGTCTTAGCAACTTCTGGAAACAATTTTTCAAAGCACAGGGAACTACATTAAAGTACAGCACGACTTATCACCCCGAAACTAATGGACAAACTGAAGTGATAAATATATTTATTGGGACATACCTTCATTGCTTTGCGAGTGAACAGCCGCGTAGATGGTACAAATTCATCCATCTAGCTAAGTTCTGGTACAACACGTCTTTTCACTCCGCCATTCAGATGACGCCTTTTCGAGCTTTGTACGGCAGAGACCCTCCAACCACTCCAGAATACTTGTCTGATAATCTTACCGAAGACTCGTTGGAACACTCCTTTCAGAAATGCAATGATATCCTCACATAGTTAAAGAAAAATTTAAGCAAGAGTCGTATTCAAATGGAGAAACAAGCAAATAAGCATAGAGTTGAGTTTACCTTTAAGGTCGGAGATATCGTGCTACTGAAACTCCAACCTTATCGACAATGCACCATCGCCCACCGTTCCTCACAGAAGTTAGCAAAAAGGTTCTATGGACCTTTCACAATCACAAAATGTGTTGGTGAAGTCTCGTACATGCTAGATATGCCCTTTTCTTCGCGCATCCATCATGTGGTGCATGTTTCACTCCTCAAACCTTAATTTGGAGCCCCACAAGCTTCAAACTTCCATCCCTTACCGCCGGAGTGCACAACTGTTTTTGAGAACTCAGACTTGGAAATGGGTGGTGAGACAAATGAACAAGAAGACTCAAAGTTTGTTCAGCAAAAAGTTAAAACCAACAAAGATCTCTTAAACAAACAAGGAGAAGGTGTTTTGAAGCCAATATAAGGTTTTCAACAACCAAAGGTTAGAGCAACCTTTGTGGTTAGAAAAGGAAACGCACCCACTCAAGATTTGGAAACGGGAAGAGTTCCAAATGAAAGCAAAGACTTGAGAACTGAACCACTTTTATTCCCACAAGTAAATGCTACTTTAAAGCCCAACACTTCCCAACAGTCCAAAATGATTCCTACCCACGTGACTACTTCTCAAACTTCCTAGACAATTAATGTTTCTCTTAATCCATGTGCACCAGACCCCACAAAGCCAGCTGTTCTGCCACTTTCTCACACAATAATGCGTTCAGACTTGTCAAAACAAAACAACAACATTAAATGTTGTACTGCCCAAGACACTTTCCCACCACCTAACCCCACCCACTCGGTTGATCCCTTTCACACATTTCCACACACACCTTTTCCTAAAACAAACTTATCTCCAGCCCCTAAATCTCCACCCTCCGTTTCCCATCATCTTTCCCAACCTTTACACCCACGCGACACGTATCCACCACACCCCAACAAATTCCCAGTTGTTTCCCACTCTAACGCACTAGTTTCCTCCAAACTTTTTTCCAACGGACTCAGCATGAACCACCCATCTTTCCCTTCTGTGGGCCATCACAACGCCAAGCCCAATCAGCTTCCTTCCCTTCAGCCCAGTAATACCCCATCCATGAACCTTGAGGACAAGGTTCTTATTGGGTCCGAGAGTAATGTTATGAAGGATACTGGGCCCAAAAGAGATAGAAAAAATTTTGTCTTATTAAAAAACTGTTATTATTAATTGGGTTGTCCAACTTATTTAGTTTTAATTTTTTTGTTTGTGTGGGTCGGGTTACTGTTCAAGCCCGTCTTAATTTCTCTCTAGTTCAACCCTAGTATATATTTGTATTCTCCTTCTCTTTGAAGGATATGAAAAATCTGAACATTTATGTCTTAATGCAAATTTATCTTCTTATGCCATTCAATCTATTGTTAACCTTAGTATAGTCTAACAGGCCGATTCAGGCTTTTTGTATTCAAAGGGAACCAGTGAAATTGAAATCATATATGTGGATAATCTCTTTATTGAGGCGGTAGTAGATTGAAATGCATCCATAACGTTTTGAAAAAAGCACAAAACATTCCTACTGGTTTCAGTTTTGACTTGCTATTAGGAAGTTTCACAATGAATGGTGATATGATGAAATTTGTATATATATATATATATATATATATATATATATATATATATATTTATTTATTTATTTATTTATTTTTATAATCAAGAAACTTTAATAGATGGGAGTACTAGGGGTACTCAAACCCATTTACAAATTAAAAGCCCCTACAAAAAATCACACGGGGATTTAAACCACTCGTAATAGTTGCATTTGATAGTTCCTCGATATCCAATTGCAAACCACCACCAAGACCAATATATAATTCTATAAAAAATAGCATCCGGATCGAAAAACTCTTCGTTAAATAATATTTGATTCCTCGAGTGCCAAATACTCCAACAAGTACATAGCCATATGAGATTAGCGTTTTGCAAAGGGTACTTGCTTCTAATCCCGAAATACCAAGCCAACAAAAAATCGCTGCAAGCTTCCTCCCACAACAAAGGGGCTTCTAACCAATCCAACACTTTCTTCCACACCAGTCGGGATTTAAGACATGAGAAAAAAATATGGTTTGCGTCTTCCAAAACTAAAAAGCAGAAAACGCACACCAGTTCATGTTGGTTATGAATGATACCTCTTGATTGCAAATTACTCCTAGTCGGTAACCTATCTAATAACACCCTCCAACCAAATACTTTCACCTTCAAAGAAATATTAGATTTCCACACCAAGTTAATCGCAGCTTTAAGATCTAAAGGCAACTCCAAAACAGAGGAATGGTCATGCATTCTAGAATAAAAATATGCGACGGAAAATGCCTTATGTACATTCCAAGGCCAAGTAACTGTATCGTCCATTCCAGCCAAAGGCTGGACTTCCTGAAGTAATGCGCCAAGTTCTGTAAATGCCTCTTGGTCCAGCAACTGATAATCAAAATTCAGACATGATAAGTCCCATAACCATGTATCATTTGTCCAAAAACCCACCTCCGACACTGCTACTTGTTTCCTACCAGCCACTGAAAATAGCTGCGGGAATAAAACTTCCAGCTACACAGGTCCAAACCACCTATCTTTCCAAACATAAATGGAATTACCGCGTCTCAATTTCAAGGATATAGATTCGTGAAAAGAGCTTTTTGTTCTCTCGTCTGCTAAAACCAATAAATCTCTCCACCACAGTGATTCCCTACCGCAAACCAACTCCTCGTCTTTGAACAAGATTCTTCTATGAAGATCACTATATTTGTGTTGTAAAATCCCTACCCAAGTCGCGTCTTTGTCCGTCAACACCCTCCACAGCCACTTAGCAATAAGAACTTTATTAAAGAGACGAATATCTCTTATGCCAAGACCTCCATCTTCTTTTGCACTAAAAACAATATCCCAAGACACCCAAGAAATACAATTTGTATCTGCCTTCCCCGCCCACAAGAATTTACGTTGAATAGATATGATTTCATTCAATACAGTTATAGGAGCTTGGAATAAAGAAAAGTAATGGATGGGTAAGTTTGTGAGTACCGAATCTATAATAGTAACCCTACTGCCAATTGACAAAAGCCTCTCTCTCCAAGTTGCAAGCTTTGCCTTAAAAGAATTGAAGGCAGGCCTCTAGAAAGAGCATCTCCTATGATTCTCGCCTACTGTTACGCCCAAGAATTTGAACGGTACAGACCCTATTTTGCACGCCAAGAATTGAGAAGCTCTTTCAAGAATACATCTTCGACACCGACGCCCAGCAGACAGCTTTTCCACGCGTTGATTTTCAAACCCGACGCCATTTCAGAACCTCTTAATATTGCTTTGATTCCCCAAAGGTTGTGCCACTCCGCATCACACATCAACATTGTATCATCCGCGAATTGCAAAAGATTGTAAGTAACTGAATCATTCAAAGCCACACCATTTAAAATTCCTTTGTTGCCAGCCTTATGAATAACTGACGCCAAGCCTTTGATAGCTAGAGCGAAAAGAAAAGGTGATAATGGATCACCTTGGCGTAAACCCCTCGAAGCTTTAAATTTTCTCGTGGTACTACCATTGACCAAAACTGAAATATGACTCGAGAAAACACCACCCTTCATCCAAGCCAACCACTTCTCACAGAAGCCTATGTCAGTCATAATGCTAAGGAGGAAATCCCAGTTGAGACAATCGTATGCTTGTTCGAAATCCAATTTGAATAACAAACAACTCCCTCTTTGTCTTTTAATCAAGTCTATTAGCTCATTTAATACTAAAATTCCATCATGAATAATTCTGCCAGGGTTGAAAGCATTCTGAGATTTTGAAACCAGCTTTCCTATTACCTTGCCCAGTCCTTTAGCTAAAATCTTAGAGATAAGCTTGTACACACAACTGATAAGGCAAATAGGCCGATAATCCTTTAATTCTTGAGGATTGTCCATCTTCGGAATAAGCGCAATGTGTAACGCCCCAGTTTTTGTTAGATTTATTTAATCGAGTCGATTTGATTCTTTTTATTATTATATTATTTTATTTTTGACTTTTATTTTATAATATATTATTTTTCGTCGTGAATATGTTTTATCGCGTTTTGAGAGCGTTTGCGAGATATTTGAGTGTAGGGGTATTTTGGTCATTTCACTTTATTTTTCTTAAGTTAGTAAAAATAGAAAGAGAGAAAAATAGAGAGAAAGAAAAAGAGAAGAAGGAAAAGGGAAAGAAAAGAGAAAGAAAGAAGAAAAGAGAGAAAAACTTGGAAAGGAAGAAAATCGATCAACCGACTTTTCAAACACGATTAAATCGGGTAAGGGTGCGAAACTCGATTATCTTATACTTGTGTATGATTATGTATGTATGTATTTGGTTGTTTTTGGATTGAAATTGAATGTAGAACAAAAACCATAATATGTTGAAATTGTTGGAAATTGATTCAAAATGTGTCTGAAATCAGGTTTTAATGATCATAATTACTGAGACATGTTAGATAGGTGTTGTTGTGCACTCTATTGGTAATTTTCAGGTGATTAGAGGAGATTTGGGGGGATTTTGGGTTGAACCCGTAGCAGAAAAATTCTGGGTTTCCTCTGCCGTTACGCGTATCAGGCATGTCCATACGCGTATTGGGTTGGGCAATACGCGTATGGGAGGTGCAAAGTGAGGCAATACGCATAATAAAAACCATTTTTCTCGGCCATCTGCTGAAACGCGTAATGGTACGCGTATCAGGCTGGGCAATATGCGTATGGCTCAGGGCAATACGCGTATGGCCAACAAGGGTGCAGAATATTGTGTTTTTGCGATTCCTTTTCTTTTTACTTCCGTAACTTGTGTTCCGATTATCCGTTTGAACATTCTTCGTATCGTTGGAAAGCTAATAAAATGTTCTTTCTTATTAAAAGGGTTTTGAGATTGTTGGCCGATTTAATTATGTCGAGAATTTGGGAATGTGTCGTTTTTTCGACTTTTACCGTTGTAATTGTGTGTAATTGATGTGTATCATGCAATGTGCTGTTGATATGGATTCGTATGACTTGTGTGCTGTTGTGTGATGAAAATATGTGATGAAATGTTGTGATGATGGTTTGTGGCCTAAGGGCAAGAAATGCAATGTGTTGTATTTGATTATATATGCATGATTATGGATGTGTATATGTGTGCATTTGAATGTCTTGAGTCATTGTATGCCAAGCATCATGATATGCATTCTTGTGATGTCGTGTGCCCTAGTGGGTGTGAGCGATGAAACGATTCCGGAGGGAATCCACTATAACATCGTGAGCCTTATACCGAGAGGACTGAAAGCGATGATTATAGACGATCGTGAGCCTTATACAAAGAGGACCGAAAGCGATCGGATCGTGAGCCTTATATAAAGAGGGCTGAAAGCGATCCATAAACGTCGTGAGCGTTATACCAAGAGGACCGAAAGCAACGGGGAACATGGTTTTCCCGACGGGGAGTTACACTAAGTAACAAGCGATGATTCCAATAGTTCCTGAGTGAACTAGTGATGAGAATGGTGGATAGAACGGTACCGCTTTGCATTTGCATTGAGTCGTTGTGTCGGTCTCTTTGCATTTGCATAAATCATGAATGGATTGATTTTGTGTGGAATTGTTAATGGAATTGATAAGTTAAGATATATATATATATATATATATATATATATATATATATATATGTTGGTGATAAATGTATTGTGCATGATTGATGTGCCTTGTGATGGATGTGTGAGATATGATTTGTGTTGTTTTGGGTTTGAATTCTGGTGTAAGTTGTGGTGAGAATATTTTACATGTGTATTTTTGTGTTATTATATAATTGTATGCAATTATACTATGATTGTGTTTCTCACCCTTCTGCTGTTTTGAATGCTCTATGAGGCATTGCAGATTAGATGCTGGAGGTCTTTTTGTGAAGCTTAGGTCTTCATTCTTTTGTCGGTCGACTCTGATATGTAGCACCGGGTAGTCGGGGAGATCGTTGTGATTTATGTGTATATGTATATATATCTTTTGGATTGTACATGTATGAATCTGTGTATGACAGACAAACTTTTTATGTGATATATATATATATATATATATATATATATATATATATATATATGAGATTCAGTTGCAGATTTTCCACTTTTATTCTGTAGTTGAAGTGTGGGTAGTAGGAACTAAGTTCCTCTGTTATTTGCTACCTGATTGTTGCATATCTTTATGAGCAGGTTTATCGTGTTTTGTCTCAACTGATGTGACGCCTCAGTCTATGCCGTGAATGTTTTCATTATACTCTGATTATTTGTTATCGCTTTAATTAGTTGGGGGTATAGATTGGGGGTGTTACATAAAGTGGTATCAGAGCCAGTCCGTGTCAGTTTGTGTCAGTCCTTGTTGGTCGTTGTGTTTGGGTGAGCTGTTTGTTTAACCATAGTTGCTGTTATTGGAAATGAACAGAATATGGCTAGTAGGAATGATGCTGCTTTGGCTGCTGCTATGCAAGCTATGGCTCGGGCTGTGCAGGGTACACCTAATGCTGGTGGGAATGATGAGTCCAGGAAGAATAAACCGCCTGTCTTCAAAGGGAGACATGATCCTGATGGTGCACAGATTTGGCTTAAGGAGATTGAAAGAATCTTTCGAGTAATGGACTGTGCTGAAGAACATAAGGTGAGACTGGGTATTCGCATGTTGCAGGAGGAGGCTGATGATTGGTGGGTTAGTGCTCGTCATGTTTGGGAAGTTACAAGTGAAGTGGTCACTTGGGCTTTGTTCAGCAGGGAATTTTCTAGGAAGTATTTTCCTGAATATGTTAGAGGAAAGAAAGAGATAGAGTTCTTGGAATTGAAACAAGGTAATATGTCTGTTGTTGATTACACTGCTAGGTTTGTGGAACTTGTTCAGTTTTATCCACATTATGCTGAAGCTACTGCAGAGTTTTCCAAGTGTGTGAAGTTTGAGAACGGATTACGTCCTGAGATTAAGCAGGCAATAGTTATCAAAGGATTAGGAGGTTTTCGGATTTGGTGGATTGTTGTAGGATTTATGAGGAAGATAGCAAAGCTCGTTCTACTCACTATAAGAGTGTGAATGAAAGGAAAGGGAAGCAACCGTTTCGTGGTGGTCTTTATGTGACACCAGCTGACAAGGGTAAGCAAAGGGGTAATTTTGAGAAAAGGTCAAGTGGGGGAGGTATGCCTAATCCTCTGAGATGTTTTAGGTGTGGTGACTTAGGACATCGTCAGTTTGAATGCAGGAAAGATATGAGGAAGTGTTCCATTTGTGGAGGTTTAGGACATGTCGCAGCTGATTGTAAGAAGAATGTGGTGAGGTGTTTCAATTGTGGTGAACCTGGTCATATTAGTACGAAGTGTCCGAAACCAAAGCAAGCTCGGGCTGGAGGGAAAGTATTTGCATTGGCAGGGACTCAAACTACAAGTGCAGACCGTCTGATAAGAGGTACTTGTTTTATTAATAGTACGCCTTTAGTTGCTATTATTGATACTGGAGCGACTCATTCGTTTATTTCGCCTGAGTGCGCGAAGCGTTTAAATCTTTTATTGTCTTCGATGGGTGGAGAGATGGTTATTGATACTCCAGCAATGGGATCAGTAACTACTTCTTTGGTTTGTTTAAGTTGTCCTTTGACCATTTATGGTAAAGATTTTGAGATGGATTTGGTGTGTTTGCCGTTGGAGGGTTTAGATGTGGTTCTAGGAATGAATTGGTTGCAGTTCAATCGAGTGCATATTGATTGTTATCATAAGCTGGTGAGATTTCCTTCTCTTGAGGAAGACGAGGAATCGAGTTTCTTATCTACCAAAGAGTTGAAGAAACTTTTGGCGGATGAAGCTCAGTTATTCGGATTATTTGCATCATTGACTGCGGATTGTCAAGTTGTACTTGATGTGTTTCCAGTTGTGTGTGATTTTCCAGAGGTGTTTCCAGAGGATATTTCAGATGTGCCGCCAGAGAGAGAGAGAGGTGGAGTTTTCTATAGATCTAGTTCCTGGTACTAGACCTGTGTCTATGGAACCTTATCGTATGTCGGCATCAGAGTTGGTTGAGTTGAAGAAGCAGTTGAATGAATTGTTAGAAAAGAGGTTTGTGAGGCCGAGTGTATCGCCTTGGGGTGCTCCAGTTTTATTTGTGAAAAAGAAAGATGGAAGTATGTGATTGTGTATTGATTATCGCCAGCTGAATAAGGTGACGATTAAGAATAAGTATCCTCTTCCGAGAATTGATGATCTGATGGACCAGTTGGTAGGTGCTGGTGTGTTTAGTAAGATTGATTTGAGGTCGGGTTATCATCAGATTAGAGTGAAAGAGGAAGATATTCAGAAGACGGCTTTTAGGACACGATACAGTCATTACGAATATTCTGTGATGTCGTTCGGGGTTTCTAATGCGCCGAGTGTGTTTATGGAGTATATGAATCGTATTTTCCATGAGCATTTGGATCGATTTGTTGTTATGTTTATTGATGACATCTTGATTTATTCTAAGTACCGGGAGGAACATGCGGAGTATTTGCGTGTTGTGTTGCAAATTTTGAAGGAGAGGAGACTTTTTGCCAAGTTGTCCAAGTGTGAGTTCTGGTTGTCAGAAGTGAGTTTTCTTGGGCATGTGATTTCAGGTAATGGTGTTGCTGTGGATCCATCTAAAGTAGATGCAGTTCTACAATGGGAGGCTCCTAGATCTATTACTGAAATTAGAAGCTTTTTGGGTTTAGCTGGATATTATCGAAGGTTCATTGAAGGCTTTTCTAAGTTAGCACTTCCATTGACCCAGTTGACTTGTAAAGGTAAAGCGTTCATTTGGGATATTCAGTGTGAGGAAAGTTTTAGTGAGCTGAAGAGAAGATTGACTATAGCTCCGATTTTGGTTTTACCGAATCCTACTGAACCGTTTGTGGTGTATTGTGATGCGTCTTTGATTGGTTTAGGTGGAGTGTTGATGTAAGAAGGTAAGGTTGTAGCTTATGCTTCGAGGCAATTGAGGAGTCATGAGAAGAATTACCCTACTCATGATTTGGAATTAGCGGCTGCGGTGTTTGTGTTGAAAATTTGGAGGCATTATCTCTATGGTGCAAGATTCGAAGTCCTTAGTGATCATAAAAGTTTGAAATACTTGTTTGATCAGAAAGAGTTGAATATGAGGCAACGGAGATGGTTGGAATTTTTGAAGGACTACGATTTTAGCTTGAATTACCATCCTGGTAAAGCTAATGTGGTAGCCGATGCGTTGAACCGGAAATCTTTGCATATGTCCGCTTTGATGGTTAAAGAGTGGGAACTTTTGGAAGCATTTAGAGATTTGAGTTTGGTGTGTGAATTGACATATGACAGCGTGAGGCTTGGTATGTTAAAGGTCACTAATGATTTTCTGTTGACCGTTAGCGAGAAACAGAAGTTGGATGTGAAATTTGTTGATTTGATCACGGTTGGAGATCAAAGTGTGAATGGTGACTTTAAAGTGGATGATAAGGGTGTTTTGATATTTCGTGGTAGAATTTGTATTCCTGATGATTCGGACTTGAAAAAGATGATTTTGGAGGAAGGACACCGGAGTAATTTGAGTATACATCTGGGAGCTAATAAGATGTATCAAGATTTGAAGAATATCTTTTGGTGGTCTGGATTGAAGAGGGATGTGGCTCAGTTTGTTTATGCGTGTTTGACGTGCCAGAAGTCAAAGGTAGAACATCAGAAGCCTAGTGGATTGTTGGTACCGTTGGATATTCCCGAGTGGAAATGAGACAGTATTTCTATGGATTTTGTGACAGGGTTGCCGAATACACAGAGGGGACATAATGCCAATTGGGTGATTGTGGATAGGCTGACTAAATCGACGCATTTTATTCCGATTGACATCAGTTTTTCTTTGGAGAGGTTGGCTGAGATTTATATTGTAACACCCCCTTCTATACCCCCAAATAATCACATATTAATCATTTAGGCATATATTAAATATTTCATCAGAGTATAATTACAAAGCATGGCATAAAAGAAGCATGTCACATTATACTTGAAATTAAAACAATCAACACCTGCTCAACAGAGATATGCAACAGTGGGGTAACTTCCACAGAGGAACTTCGTCCTTACACCCACATCTCAATATTTAGAATAAAAGCGGAAACATCTAAATACTGAATAACATCATATATATATATATATATATATATATATATATATATATATATATATATATATATATATATATATATATATCAAATACTATCCGTCAACACGGAATCATGTTTACATAAATAATTCAAGTCAAGATACATATACAAAATGTATCACAAAATAATCATGTAATCCTAGCTACCCAGTGCTACATATCAGAGCCGACCGACCGAAAGAAATGAAGTCCTAAGCTTCACAAAATACCTCCAGCAACCTACTCTGTAATGCCTCATAGAGCATTATAAAACAGCAGAAGGGTAAGAAACATTATCATAATATCGATGCATACAATTATATATTTCAACATAAAAATACCCATAACACATTTATTACCACATACACTATTACTCACCAATTCCATTATATAACATATATCACAACCCAAGCATGTCATTCATGCACATAATCACCTATTCTCATACAAAGCATACGTTTATACACAAAACATATCATTTACAATTCACTACATCCAACACAATTGCACAACAATTTCCAAAGGCTTATCATAAGCTCAATCATGAAATCGACCATTTATCAATGCATATCAAACATGCACAATACATTTATCATAAATGTACATCACCATTTTCCACACAAATAATCAATCATGACTTTCCACGTATAACGATGCAATCATGATTCATGTAAATGCAAGAGACCGACACAACGACTCTATGCAATTACATATGCGGTACCGACTCATCACTAGTTCACTCAGGAACTCTGCTGGAACCATCGCTCGTTACATCACTGTAACTCCCCGTCAGGCATACGATGTTCACCCACCGCTCACACCTCCACCAAGAGAGGCTCACGGTGTTTATGGATCGCTCACACCTCCACCGAGAGAGGCTCACGACCCGATCGCTCACACCTCCACCGAGAGAGGCTCACGATCGTCTATAACCATCGCTTTCAGTCCTCAGGCTATTCATACCTTCATATTTTCGAGGCACACGATGTTATAACTGGTTCCCCACCGGAACCGCCGTCACACAGGACGCAACAACAATGCATATCATGATGCTTGACACACAAGAACTCATGACAACCATGCATTTCCACACATATATGCAACCATACACAAGCATATATAATCAAATACAACACATTGCATTTATTTGCCCTTCGGCCACAATTCATCACCACAACATGCCATCACATGTATTCATATCATATAACATCATGCAAGTCATACGATATCCATATTCAAAGCACATTACATAATACACACCAATTACACACAATTATAACAACAAAAGTCGACAAAACGACTCTATTCCTAATTCTTAACATAATTAAATAGGCTAACAAATTCCAAACCATCATAATAAGAAAGTACAGCTCAATAGCTTTCCAACGCATCAAACCACGCCTCAAACCGAACCACATATCAAAAGTTATGCAGAAAACAAAATTACACAAACAGCACTGTTCGCTAGGCGAACCATCTCGCGAGCACTCGCTAGCACCTTCGTTAGGCGAATGTTCCAGCGAACCACTACTAGCTAAAAACAGACCCAAAGTTCGCAAGGCGAGCCCTTGACGAACCAAGTCAGAACCAAACAGAACCAAAAACATACAACCTTCGCTAGACGAACCCCCGTAGCGAACCTTCGCTACCCTTCGCTGAATCGTTCGCTAGGCGAACCCGCGAAAACCTCACTCGCTGCTGCTTCGCCCCAGGTTCGCTAGGCGAACCAAGGAAAACTCAGATTTCCCAAGCGCTGTTGAAAACCCAAAATCCATATTTTTCAACCCAAAACATCATCCAAACCATTACCCAACATGTAAACATCATTAGAAGCACATTTATAAACACAAAATCACATTTTGATCATCATCACAACATTTCACCAATTTAGGGTTTTCTAAAAACTCATATAAATCTTTCAATCCACAAACATACACATACATAACTACACACATAGACAAGATAACAATGTTTCTAACCCTTACCCGGATTCCAAATGATCTAGCTCTTGTTCTTGATGATTTCCACTCCTTTTCCTCTTTTCTTCTCTTTTTCCCTCTTCCTCTTTCTTTCTCTCCTATTTCCTTCCTCTTATTCCTATTTCTTTTCTTTTTCTCTCATTTCTATTTTTACCACATAATTCTATTTCTCTCCCAATTCTCTTATTTTCTATTTCTACACAATATTTCCTCTAATTTAATTTCTACACTTAATTCATTTTCTAATAAATTTCCTCTACAATTTACTTCCTTAATTTTCTCTAACTCATTAATAGTTATAAAATGACCAAAATGCCCTTAAGCCCAAAATCCCCGAATAACGCTCTCAAACGAGATAATACATCATAACACAGCATAAAAGCATATTATCACACCAAAGTCATAAATAGAATAATTTAACATTCAATTAAATAAAGGACTCAACAAAATTGGAATAATCGAAATCAGGGCGTTACAACTCTCCCCCACTTAGGAATTTTCGTCCTCGAAAATATACTGACACGAATAACACCGGACACAACTCTCGCATCCAACCAACAAAACAATAGGCCAACGAAAGGCACACCATGAATAACACAACTGACAAACCACCTTGCTAACAGCAACAACCAAGACAACACGACCACGATGACAATAACGACAAGATGTAAAGCCCATACAATGCACTTGACGACCGACTCGCAACTCAAAGAATACACAAACACGACTTACAGGTTCACTCTTGAACCGAAACACAACAAGATCGTTACCATCACTGTAGGTAACACAACACTAATTCCTCACACAGGAATTAACTACCCGCACTCGAACCAATACAATGGAGACGAGGCAACAACACAAACAAGGACAGGAAGTTCCATGACACAACATCGTTCACGAACTCCTACATAACCACAAGACCAACCTCCTTGTTCACATATCTATGCTACGATTCACCAATCGAACATATCACCAACACATCCATCTACATTGTAGTCCACGAAATAAATTTAAACTTTTCACTTAACACTTCCATTCTGGAACGTCTAATAATTTCATCATTCCAACATGGCTCCAATGTCCAACTTACGAACTCTTACAAGTCTCACACATTTATACAAAATGAATCACATCACGCTTCCACTGCGCACTCTGATTGCTCAAACTATCGAGTCCATAAATCTTGCTTCCAAAGTCTAATCCTCTCTCACTAGGTACAAGTCTCTAAATTGCTCAACGATTCTAGCTCTCTTGCCATCAAAACTGACATACATAAAGATTTTCGACTTACACACTAGGCCTAACAACTTCCTCTCCCAAAACCAAACCAAATTCATAACTCGCCATGAATCTTAATCGTCTTTGTTGTCTCATACTCTATTCCTTCAGACCAAACAAGTACTCAATACTCTCGAAATCACTAAACACTTCGAATTTCAAAATTATAAAGATAATACTTCCAATATTCCAACACAACACAACCGTAACCAATTCCAACTCCACAATAGTACTAATCCTTTCATGAATTCTCAAATGCTGAAAACCAAAGCCACGACCCAAACAAATCACTACTTCCATCAAATGATCCAAACCATCCTAGTTATCTCATTCTCAATCGTCGCCTTATTCATTTCTCAACAATTCATATACAATTTCTTCCCTTGACATCCCAAGTCTCATAAATTCCCTCATACACCTCATTGCTCATTATCTCGTGCAATCATCTTTTCCTTTTGTTACCAACAACTCTGAAAACAACCAATAATAATACTCAAACACACTCTCTTGATGGCTTCCCAACATACTAAAACTTCTAATCTGTCTCGTCTTCAAATATGAAGATCTTCATCAACTCATCAAAATCAATCCACAATCCTTCATTAATTCCGAACAATGTATTCCATTTCACTATTAAAGCCGGAAAGATACGTCTATCCCATCCAACACAATTCCCGTCTGCTATCAACAATAGATTAAGGGTGATCAGTTCCTCAATTTGTCAATAGACAGCCGACAACTATGATGGGGCATAAACCATCTTCACTAAACTATAATAGCCTTTCTTGCATCCCGTGCACAAAACTACCTAAGGCACAAATCCTTAGTCGACATAAATTTTACCTCTGTATCCTTCCTAAAACCAGAAACTACTCTGTCCAAATAACACTTACGGTCTCACAATCCACAACACACCGAGTTAACGCTCCACACCCGAGGAAACACGAAGAAGTACCAGCTTCTCCCCCACTTGTCTCATTCTAACCTCTCCAACTGTGAACACACCTAATCCATCACAGATCCTTTACCATAAATGGTCAAAGAACAAATTAAACAAACCCAAGAAATAATTACCGACCCTAAGCAGAAGTATCGATAACCAACTCACCACTCCAAAAAGACAACACAAATTCAAACTCTTCGCGCACTCATACGAAATAAATGAATGAGTCGCTCCAGTATCAATAATAGCAAAAAAATAAACGCGTACTATTAATAAAACAAGTACCTTGAGTCCAACGATCCGCACTAGTAGTCCCATCTCCTGCTAATGCAACCACCTTCCCACCAGATGGAGCTTTCTTCGGTTTCGTACACCCCGTGCTAATATGACCTGTTTCACCACAGTTGAAACACTGCACATTAATTTTCTTACAATCAGCTGCGACATGTCCCGAACCTCCACACTTGGAACACTTAACCAAATTCTTCCCACATTCGGACCGACGGTGTCCCCACTCACCACACCTAAAACACCTCGGAGAATTAGAAATTCCTCTACCACATGCCTTTTTCTCAAAATTCTCCCTTTGTGTATCCTTATCAGCTGGTGTGACATAAGGACCACCACGAGACTGTTGTTTCCCTTTCCTGTCATTCACACTCTTATAGGGAGTAGCACGCGCCCTACGATCCTCTTCGTAAATCCTACAACTATCCACCAAATCAGAAAACCTTCTAATCCTCCGATAACCAATTGCCCGTTTAATCTCCGGACGCAATCTGTTCTCATATTTCACACACTTAGAAAACTCAGCAGTAGCTTCAGCATAATGAGGATAAAACTGCACCAGCTCAACAAACTTAGCAGCATAGTCAACAACAGACATATTACCCTGTTTCAACTCCAAAAACTCAATCTCTTTCCTTTCCTTCACACCTTCAGGATAATACTTCCTCTGAAACTCTCGGCCAAATAAATCCCAAGTAACCTCTTCATCATCCACTTCCAACACTTGGCGCAAACTAACCCACCAATCAGCTGCTTCTTCCTCCAACATGTGAGTACCCAGTCTCACCTTATTCTCTTCAGCACAATCCATCACATGGAAGATTCTTTCAACCTCCTCAAGCCAAAATTGTGCACCATCAGGATCATATCTTCCCTTGAAGATAGGTGGCTCGTTCTTCCTGAACTCGTCATTACCCGCAACATCCGGTACACCCTGCACAGCCCGAGCCATATTCTGTTCATTTCCAATAACAGCAACTATGGTTAAACAAACCGCTCGCCGAACCACAAAGACCAACAAGGACTGACACAAACTGACTCAACACTGGCTCTGATACCACTTAATGTAACACCCCCTTCTATACCCCCAAATAATCACATATTAATCATTTAGGCATATATTAAATATTGCACCAGAGTATAATTACAAAGCATGGCATAAAAGAAGCATGTCACATTATACTTGAAATTAAAACAATCAACACCTGCTCAACAGAGATATGCAACAGTGGGGTAACTTCCACAGAGGAACTTCGTCCTTACACCCACATCTCAATATTTAGAATAAAAGCGGAAACATCTAAATACTGAATAACATCATATATATATATATATATATATATATATATATATATATATATATATATATCAAATACTATCCGTCAACACGGAATCATGTTTACATAAATAATTCAAGTCAAGATACATATACAAAATGTATCACAAAATAATCATGTAATCCTAGCTACCTAGTGCTACATATCAGAGCCGACCGACCGAAAGAAATGAAGTCCTAAGCTTCACAAAATACCTCCAGCAACCTACTCTGCAATGCCTCATAGAGCATTATAAAACAGCAGAAGGGTAAGAAACATTATCATAATATCGATGCATACAATTATATATTTCAACATAAAAATACCCATAACACATTTATTACCACATACACTATTACTCACCAATTCCATTATATAACATATATCACAACCCAAGCATGTCATTCATGCACATAATCACCTATTCTCATACAAAGCATACGTTTATACACAAAACATAGCATTTATAATTCACTACATCCAACACAATTGCACAACAATTTCCAAAGGCTTATCATAAGCTCAATCATGAAATCGACCATTTATCAATGCATATCAAACATGCACAATACATTTATCATAAATGTACATCACCATTTTCCACACAAATAATCAATCATGACTTTCCACGTATAACGATGCAATCATGATTCATGTAAATGCAAGAGACCGACACAACGACTCTATGCAATTACATATGCGGTACCGACTCATCACTAGTTCACTCAGGAACTCTGCTGGAACCATCGCTCGTTACATCACTGTAACTCCCCGTCAGGCATACGATGTTCACCCACCGCTCACACCTCCACCAAGAGAGGCTCACGGTGTTTATGGATCGCTCACACCTCCACCGAGAGAGGCTCACGATCGTCTATAACCATCGCTTTCAGTCCTCAGGCTATTCATACCTTCATATTTTCGAGGCACACGATGTTATAACTGGTTCCCCACCGGAACCGCCGTCACACAGGACGCAACAACAATGCATATCATGATGCTTGACACACAAGAACTCATGACAACCATGCATTTCCACACATATATGCAACCATACACAAGCATATATAATCAAATACAACACATTGCATTTATTTGCCCTTCGGCCACAATTCATCACCACAACATGCCATCACATGTATTCACATCATATAACATCATGCAAGTCATACGATATCCATATTCAAAGCACATTACATAATACACACCAATTACACACAATTATAACAACAAAAGTCGACAAAACGGCTCTATTCCTAATTCTTAACATAATTAAATAGGCTAACAAATTCCAAACCATCATAATAAGAAAGTACAGCTCAATAGCTTTCCAACGCATCAAACCACGCCTCAAACCGAACCACAGATCAAAAGTTATGCAGAAAACAAAATTACACAAACAGCACTGTTCACTGGGCGAACCATCTCGCGAGCACTCGCTAGCACCTTCGTTAGGCGAATGTTCCAGCGAACCACTACTAGCTAAAAACAGACCCAAAGTTTGCAAGGCGAGCCCTTGACGAACCAAGTCAGAACCAAACAGAACCAAAAACATACAACCTTCGCTAGGCGAACCCCCATAGCGAACCTTCGCTACCCTTCGCTGAATCGTTCGCTAGGCGAACCCGCGAAAACCTCACTCGCTGCTGCTTCGCCCCAGGTTCGCTAGGCGAACCAAGGAAAACTCAGATTTCCCCAGCGCTGTTGAAAACCCAAAATCCATATTTTTCAACCCAAAACATCATCCAAACCATTACCCAACATGTAAACATCATTAGAAGCACATTTATAAACACAAAATCACATTTTGATCATCATCACAACATTTCACCAATTTAGGGTTTTCTAAAAACTCATATAAATCTTTCAATCCACAAACATACACATACATAACTACACACATAGACAAGATAACAATGTTTCTAACCCTTACCCGGATTCCAAATGATCTAGCTCTTGTTCTTGATGATTTCCACTCCTTTTCCTCTTTTCTTTTCTTTTTCCCTCTTCCTCTTTCTTTCTCTCCTATTTCCTTCCTCTTATTCCTATTTCTTTTCTTTTTCTCTCATTTCTATTTTTACCACATAATTCTATTTCTCTCCCAATTCTCTTATTTTCTATTTCTACACAATATTTCCTCTAATTTAATTTCTACACTTAATTCATTTTCTAATAAATTTCCTCTACAATTTACTTCCTTAATTTTCTCTAACTCATTAATAGTTATAAAATGACCAAAATGCCCTTAAGCCCAAAATCCCCGAATAACGCTCTCAAACGAGATAATACATCATAACACAGCATAAAAGCATATTATCACACCAAAGTCATAAATAGAATAATTTAACATTCAATTAAATAAAGGACTCAACAAAATTGGAATAATCGAAATCAGGGCGTTACAACTCTCCCCCACTTAGGAATTTTCGTCCTCGAAAATATACTGACACGAATAACACCGGACACAACTCTCGCATCCAACCAACAAAACAATAGGCCAACGAAAGGCACACCATGAATAACACAACTGACAAACCACCTTGCTAACAGCAACAACCAAGACAACACGACCACGATGACAATAACGACAAGATGTAAAGCCCATACAATGCACTTGACGACCGACTCGCAACTCAAAGAATACACAAACACGACTTACAGGTTCACTCTTGAACCGAAACACAACAAGATCGTTACCATCACTGTAGGTAACACAACACTAATTCCTCACACAGGAATTAACTACCCGCACTCGAACCAATACAATGGAGACGAGGCAACAACACAAACAAGGACAGGAAGTTCCATGACACAACATCGTTCACGAACTCCTACATAACCACAAGACCAACCTCCTTGTTCACATATCTATGCTACGATTCACCAATCGAACATATCACCAACACATCCATCTACATTGTAGTCCACGAAATAAATTTAAACTTTTCACTTAACACTTCCATTCTGGAACGTCTAATAATTTCATCATTCCAACATGGCTCCAATGTCCAACTTACGAACTCTTACAAGTCTCACACATTTATACAAAATGAATCACATCACGCTTCCACTGCGCACTCTGATTGCTCAAACTATCGAGTCCATAAATCTTGCTTCCAAAGTCTAATCCTCTCTCACTAGGTACAAGTCTCTAAATTGCTCAACGATTCTAGCTCTCTTGCCATCAAAACTGACATACATAAAGATTTTCGACTTACACACTAGGCCTAACAACTTCCTCTCCCAAAACCAAACCAAATTCATAACTCGCCATGAATCTTAATCGTCTTTGTTGTCTCATACTCTATTCCTTCAGACCAAACAAGTACTCAATACTCTCGAAATCACTAAACACTTCGAATTTCAAAATTATAAAGATAATACTTCCAATATTCCAACACAACACAACCGTAACCAATTCCAACTCCACAATAGTACTAATCCTTTCATGAATTCTCAAATGCTGAAAACCAAAGCCACGACCCAAACAAATCACTACTTCCATCAAATGATCCAAACCATCCTAGTTATCTCATTCTCAATCGTCGCCTTATTCATTTCTCAACAATTCATATACAATTTCTTCCCTTGACATCCCAAGTCTCATAAATTCCCTCATACACCTCATTGCTCATTATCTCGTGCAATCATCTTTTCCTTTTGTTACCAACAACTCTGAAAACAACCAATAATAATACTCAAACACACTCTCTTGATGGCTTCCCAACATACTAAAACTTCTAATCTGTCTCGTCTTCAAATATGAAGATCTTCATCAACTCATCAAAATCAATCCACAATCCTTCATTAATTCCGAACAATGTATTCCATTTCACTATTAAAGCCGGAAAGATACGTCTATCCCATCCAACACAATTCCCGTCTGCTATCAACAATAGATTAAGGGTGATCAGTTCCTCAATTTGTCAATAGACAGCCGACAACTATGATGGGGCATAAACCATCTTCACTAAACTATAATAGCCTTTCTTGCATCCCGTGCACAAAACTACCTAAGGCACAAATCCTTAGTCGACATAAATTTTACCTCTGTATCCTTCCTAAAACCAGAAACTACTCTGTCCAAATAACACTTACGGTCTCACAATCCACAACACACCGAGTTAACGCTCCACACCCGAGGAAACACGAAGAAGTACCAGCTTCTCCCCCACTTGTCTCATTCTAACCTCTCCAACTGTGAACACACCTAATCCATCACAGATCCTTTACCATAAATGGTCAAAGAACA
The DNA here is from genome assembly GCA_022829125.1 of Lathyrus tuberosus. NCBI lineage: Eukaryota > Viridiplantae > Streptophyta > Magnoliopsida > Fabales > Fabaceae > Lathyrus > Lathyrus tuberosus. The sequence goes on from JALAZF010000043.1 coordinate 6,471,668, forward strand.
AATTAAACAAACCCAAGAAATAATTACCGACCCTAAGCAGAAGTATCGATAACCAACTCACCACTCCAAAAAGACAACACAAATTCAAACTCTTCGCGCACTCATACGAAATAAATGAATGAGTCGCTCCAGTATCAATAATAGCAAAAAAATAAACGCGTACTATTAATAAAACAAGTACCTTGAGTCCAACGATCCGCACTAGTAGTCCCATCTCCTGCTAATGCAACCACCTTCCCACCAGATGGAGCTTTCTTCGGTTTCGTACACCCCGTGCTAATATGACCTGTTTCACCACAGTTGAAACACTGCACATTAATTTTCTTACAATCAGCTGCGACATGTCCCGAACCTCCACACTTGGAACACTTAACCAAATTCTTCCCACATTCGGACCGACGGTGTCCCCACTCACCACACCTAAAACACCTCGGAGAATTAGAAATTCCTCTACCACATGCCTTTTTCTCAAAATTCTCCCTTTGTGTATCCTTATCAGCTGGTGTGACATAAGGACCACCACGAGACTGTTGTTTCCCTTTCCTGTCATTCACACTCTTATAGGGAGTAGCACGCGCCCTACGATCCTCTTCGTAAATCCTACAACTATCCACCAAATCAGAAAACCTTCTAATCCTCCGATAACCAATTGCCCGTTTAATCTCCGGACGCAATCTGTTCTCATATTTCACACACTTAGAAAACTCAGCAGTAGCTTCAGCATAATGAGGATAAAACTGCACCAGCTCAACAAACTTAGCAGCATAGTCAACAACAGACATATTACCCTGTTTCAACTCCAAAAACTCAATCTCCTTCCTTTCCTTCACACCTTCAGGATAATACTTCCTCTGAAACTCTCGGCCAAATAAATCCCAAGTAACCTCTTCATCATCCACTTCCAACACTTGGCGCAAACTAACCCACCAATCAGCTGCTTCTTCCTCCAACATGTGAGTACCCAGTCTCACCTTATTCTCTTCAGCACAATCCATCACATGGAAGATTCTTTCAACCTCCTCAAGCCAAAATTGTGCACCATCAGGATCATATCTTCCCTTGAAGATAGGTGGCTCGTTCTTCCTGAACTCGTCATTACCCGCAACATCCGGTACACCCTGCACAGCCCGAGCCATATTCTGTTCATTTCCAATAACAGCAACTATGGTTAAACAAACCGCTCGCCGAACCACAAAGACCAACAAGGACTGACACAAACTGACTCAACACTGGCTCTGATACCACTTAATGTAACACCCCCTTCTATACCCCCAAATAATCACATATTAATCATTTAGGCATATATTAAATATTGCATCAGAGTATAATTACAAAGCATGGCATAAAAGAAGCATGTCACATTATACTTGAAATTAAAACAATCAACACCTGCTCAACAGAGATATGCAACAGTGGGGTAACTTCCACAGAGGAACTTCGTCCTTACACCCACATCTCAATATTTAGAATAAAAGCGGAAACATCTAAATACTGAATAACATCATATATATATATATATATATATATATATATATATATATATATATATCAAATACTATCCGTCAACACGGAATCATGTTTACATAAATAATTCAAGTCAAGATACATATACAAAATGTATCACAAAATAATCATGTAATCCTAGCTACCTAGTGCTACATATCAGAGCCGACCGACCGAAAGAAATGAAGTCCTAAGCTTCACAAAATACCTCCAGCAACCTACTCTGCAATGCCTCATAGAGCATTATAAAATAGCAGAAGGGTAAGAAACATTATCATAATATCGATGCATACAATTATATATTTCAACATAAAAATACCCATAACACATTTATTACCACATACACTATTACTCACCAATTCCATTATATAACATATATCACAACCCAAGCATGTCATTCATGCACATAATCACCTATTCTCATACAAAGCATACGTTTATACACAAAACATAGCATTTATAATTCACTACATCCAACACAATTGCACAACAATTTCCAAAGGCTTATCATAAGCTCAATCATGAAATCGACCATTTATCAATGCATATCAAACATGCACAATACATTTATCATAAATGTACATCACCATTTTCCACACAAATAATCAATCATGACTTTCCACGTATAACGATGCAATCATGATTCATGTAAATGCAAGAGACCGACACAACGACTCTATGCAATTACATATGCGGTACCGACTCATCACTAGTTCACTCAGGAACTCTGCTGGAACCATCGCTCGTTACATCACAGTAACTCCCCGTCAGGCATACGATGTTCACCCACCGCTCACACCTCCACCAAGAGAGGCTCACGGTGTTTATGGATCGCTCACACCTCCACCGAGAGAGGCTCACGACCCGATCGCTCACACCTCCACCGAGAGAGGCTCACGATCGTCTATAACCATCGCTTTCAGTCCTCAGGCTATTCATACCTTCATATTTTCGAGGCACACGATGTTATAACTGGTTCCCCACCGGAACCGCCGTCACACAGGACGCAACAACAATGCATATCATGATGCTTGACACACAAGAACTCATGACAACCATGCATTTCCACACATATATGCAACCATACACAAGCATATATAATCAAATACAACACATTGCATTTATTTGCCCTTCGGCCACAATTCATCACCACAACATGCCATCACATGTATTCACATCATATAACATCATGCAAGTCATACGATATCCATATTCAAAGCACATTACATAATACACACCAATTACACACAATTATAACAACAAAAGTCGACAAAACGGCTCTATTCCTAATTCTTAACATAATTAAATAGGCTAACAAATTCCAAACCATCATAATAAGAAAGTACAGCTCAATAGCTTTCCAACGCATCAAACCACGCCTCAAACCGAACCACAGATCAAAAGTTATGCAGAAAACAAAATTACACAAACAGCACTGTTCGCTGGGCGAACCATCTCGCGAGCACTCGCTAGCACCTTCGTTAGGCGAATGTTCCAGCGAACCACTACTAGCTAAAAACAGACCCAAAGTTTGCAAGGCGAGCCCTTGACGAACCAAGTCAGAACCAAACAGAACCAAAAACATACAACCTTCGCTAGGCGAACCCCCATAGCGAACCTTCGCTACCCTTCGCTGAATCGTTCGCTAGGCGAACCCGCGAAAACCTCACTCGCTGCTGCTTCGCCCCAGGTTCGCTAGGCGAACCAAGGAAAACTCAGATTTCCCCAGCGCTGTTGAAAACCCAAAATCCATATTTTTCAACCCAAAACATCATCCAAACCATTACCCAACATGTAAACATCATTAGAAGCACATTTATAAACACAAAATCACATTTTGATCATCATCACAACATTTCACCAATTTAGGGTTTTCTAAAAACTCATATAAATCTTTCAATCCACAAACATACACATACATAACTACACACATAGACAAGATAACAATGTTTCTAACCCTTACCCGGATTCCAAATGATCTAGCTCTTGTTCTTGATGATTTCCACTCCTTTTCCTCTTTTCTTCTCTTTTTCCCTCTTCCTCTTTCTTTCTCTCCTATTTCCTTCCTCTTATTCCTATTTCTTTTCTTTTTCTCTCATTTCTATTTTTACCACATAATTCTATTTCTCTCCCAATTCTCTTATTTTCTATTTCTACACAATATTTCCTCTAATTTAATTTCTACACTTAATTCATTTTCTAATAAATTTCCTCTACAATTTACTTCCTTAATTTTCTCTAACTCATTAATAGTTATAAAATGACCAAAATGCCCTTAAGCCCAAAATCCCCGAATAACGCTCTCAAACGAGATAATACATCATAACACAGCATAAAAGCATATTATCACACCAAAGTCATAAATAGAATAATTTAACATTCAATTAAATAAAGGACTCAACAAAATTGGAATAATCGAAATCGGGGCGTTACATATATCAGTGTGATTGTGAAATTACATGGTGTTCCGTTGAGTATTTTTTTAGATCGAGATCCGAGGTTTACTTCCAGATTTTGGGAAAGTTTGCAAAAGGCGTTGGGTTCCAAGTTGAGATTGAGTTCTGCTTATCATCCGCAGACGGATGGTCAGACCGAGAGAACTATTCAGTCGTTGGAAGATTTGTTGCGGGCTTGTGTTCTTGAGCAAGGTGGTGCTTGGGATAGTTATCTTGCGTTGGTGGAATTCACGTATAACAACAGTTTCTATTCGAGTATTGGAATGGCACCTTTTGAAGCGTTGTATGGAAGAAGATGTCGAACACCTTTGTGTTGGCATAAATCTGGTGAGAGTTCGGTGGTTGGATCGGAGTTAGTGCAACAGACTATGGAAAAGGTGAAACTTATTCCTGAGAAAATGAAGGCTTCTCAGAGTAGGAAAAAGAGTTATCATGATCGAAGGAGGAAAGATCTTGAGTTTCAAGAAGGCGATCATGTATTTTTTAGAGTTACACCGGTGACGGGTGTTGGTCGTGCATTGAAGTTGAAGAAGCTTACTTCTTGGTTTATTGGTCCTTATCAGATATTCGCGAGAGTGGGTGCTGTGGCTTATCGGGTGGCGTTGCCGCCGAGTCTTTCGAATTTGCATGATGTGTTCCATGTTTCACAGCTTCGAAAGTATGTTCCGGATCCGTCGCATGTGATTCCGATGGATGAGGTTGAGGTAAGGGAGAACCTTACGGTTGAGGCATTACCAGTGAGAATTTTGGATCGCGAGTTAAAGCGGTTAAGAGGCAAGCACATTGCGCTTGGGAAAGTAGCGTGGGGAGGCGCTGCAGAGGGCAATTTGACTTGGGAGTTGGAGAGTCGGATGCGGGAGTCATATCCGGAGTTGTTCGTCTCAGGTAATATTTTCGAGGACGAAAATTTCTAAGTGGGGGAGAGTTGTAACGCCCCAGTTTTTGTTAGATTTATTTAATCGAGTCAATTTGATTATTTTTATTATTATATTATTTTATTTTTGACTTTTATTAGATAATATATTATTTTTCGTCGTGAATATGTTTTATCGCGTTTTGAGAGCGTTTGCGAGATATTTAAGTGTAGGGGTATTTTGGTCATTTCACTTTATTTTTCTTAAGTTAGTAAAAATAGAAAGAGAGAAAAATAGAGAGAAAGAAAAAGAGAAGAAGTAAAAGGGAAAGAAAAGAGAAAGAAAGAAGAAAAGAGAGAAAAACTTGGAAAGGAAGAAAATCGATCAATCGACTTTTCAAACACGATTAAATCGGGTAAGGGTGCGAAACTCGATTATCTTATACTTGTGTATGATTATGTATGAATGTATTTGGTTGTTTTTGGATTGAAATTGAATGTAGAACAAAAACCATAATATGTTGAAATTGTTGGAAATTGATTCAAAATGTGTCTGAAATCATGTTTTAATGATCATAATTGTTGAGACATGTTAGATAGGTGTTGTTGTGCACTCTATTGGTAATTTTCAGGTGATTAGAGGAGATTTGGGGGGATTTTGGGTTGAACCCGTAGCAGAAAAATTCTGGGTTTCCTCTGCCGTTACGCGTATCAGGCAATGTCCATACGCGTATTGGGTTGGGCAATACGCGTATGGGAGGTGCAAAGTGAGGCAATACGCGTAATAAAAAACCATTTTTCTTGGCCATCTGCTGAAACGTGTAATGGTACGCGTATCAGGCTGGGCAATATGCGTATGGCTCAAGGCAATACGCGTATGGCCAGCAAGGGTGCAGAATATTGTGTTTTCGCGATTCCTTTTCTTTTTACTTCCGTAACTTGTGTTCCGATTATCCATTTGAACATTCTTGGTATCGTTGGAAAGCTAATAAAATGTTCTTTCTTATTAAAAGGGTTTTGAGATTGTTGGCCGATTTAATTATGTCGAGAATTTGGGAATGTGTCGTTTTGTCGACTTTTACCGTTGTAATTATGTGTAATTGATGTGTATCATACAATGTGCTGTTGATATGGATATCGTATGACTTGTGTGCTGTTGTGTGATGAAAATGCATGTGATGAAATGTTGTGCTGATGGTTTGTGGCCTAAGGGCAAGAAATGCAATGTGTTGTATTTGATTATATATGCATGATTATGGATGTGTATATGTGTGCATTTGAATGTCATGAGTCATTGTATGCCAAGCATCATGATATGCATTCTTGTGATGTCGTGTGCCCTAGTGGGTGTGAGCGACGAAACGATTCCGGAGGGAATCCGCTATAACATCGTGAGCCTTATACCGAGAGGACTGAAAGCGATGATTATAGACGATCGTGAGCCTTATACAAAGAGGACTGAAAGCGATCGGATTGTGAGCCTTATACAAAGAGGACTGAAAGCGATCCATAAACGTCGTGAGCCTTATACCAAGAGGACCGAAAGCGACGGGGAACATCGTTTGCCCGACGGGGAGTTACACTAAGTAACAAGCGATGATTCCAATAGTTCCTGAGTGAACTAGTGATGAGAATGATGGATGGAACGGTACCGCATTACATTTGCATTGAGTTATTGTGTCGGTCTCTTTGCATTTGCATAAATCATGAATGGATTGATTTTGTGTGGAATTGATGAGTTGATATATATATATATATATATATATATATATATATGTTGGTGATAAATGTATTGTGCATGATTAATGTGCCTTGTGATGGATGTGTGAGATATGATTTGTGTTGTTTTGTGTTTGAATTCTGGTGTAAGTTGTGGTGAGAATATTTTACATGTGTATTTTTGTGTTATTATATAATTGTATGCAATTATACTATGATTGTGTTTCTCACCCTTCTGCTATTTTGAATGCTCTATGAGGCATTGCAGATTAGATGCTGGAGGTCTTTTTGTGAACCTTAGGTCTTCATTCTTTTGTCGGTCGGCTCTGATATGTAGCACCGGGTAGTCGGAGAGATCGTTGTGATTTATGTGTATATGTATATATATTTTTGGATTGTACATGTATGAATCTGTGTATGACAGACAAACTTTTTATGTGATATATATATATATATATATATATATGAGATTCAGTTGCAGATTTTCCGCTTTTATTCTGTAGTTGAATTGTGGGTAGTAGGAACTAAGTTCCTCTGTTATTTGCTACCTGATTGTTGCATATCTTTATGAGCAGGTTTATTGTGTTTTGTCTCAATTGTTGTGACGCCTCAGTCTTTGCCGTGAATGTTTTCATTATACTCTGATTATTTGTTATCGCTTTAATTAGTTGGGGGTATAGATTGGGGGTGTTACACAATGAACGAATGTGTCATCTCTTTGGGAAGATAAGCCGAAGAATAGAATTCTTTAATACAGTTGCTAACATCAGTTCCAATTGTTTCCCAATGATTCTTCAAAAGTTCAAAATTAAATCCGTCGGGATCGGGAATTTTGTTCCCGTCGCAATCGTTAAGAGCCTCGACGATTTCTTCAGTAGTAAACATAGTCTCGAGGTTTCCAACGTCCTCCTCATTCAACTTTCCTAAATCATGCCTCTTCAAGAATGGTCTAATGATCTCTTCTTTTTTGAATTTGTTTTCAAAGAATCCAAAAATTATCTCTTTAATCTGATTGACTTCTTCCATGTACACATTGCCCAGTTTCACTCTGAATATAAAATTTCCTCTGTTTCTGCAATTCAGCATTGTGTGATAGTACCTAGTGTTCAAATCTCCATCCAAAATCCAACTCATTCTAGCCTTTTGCTTTAGGATGCTTTCTTGTGTATACAGTTTATTCCACAACTCCTCTTGACAACGACTTCTCTCCAAAACAGCTGACTGTAATTCAGACCCACTCAAGTCATCCAAACCACCTTCCAGCACATTTAATTTGTCCACTTTCTCATTGATGTTCAAATCAATAATTCCAAATTTTTCCTTATTCCACCAGCGCAATCTTGTCCTCATTTTCTTGAATTTCTCTTTCAATGTTGTTGTTGCATTACCACTGCATTTGAAGGCCTTTCATTCATTACTCACAAAATCAGCAAATTGAGGATGAATCAACCATCCATTGAAGACCTTAAATGGCTTAGGTCCCCTATTCCTGTCATTTGCTTTAATCCAAATAGGTCTGTGATCCGAAACATCTCTATCTCCGACAATTTGTGCCACCAATTTCCATTTAAGAATTAAACCTTCTGAAATCAAGAACATGTCTATCCTGCTTCTACAACTACCATTGTCTCTAAACCACGTAAATTTATTCCCGACCAAAGGCAAATCAACAAGAACCTGAGATATATTTAACAACACCGATCTCCACTTCTAGATTGTCCTATATACAGACACGTCCATTTGCGTGTATTAAATCTAAGGCATTCCTTATTTTTATTATTATTTTTAATTACATTCATTAACTTTATGGGGTAGGAGATACATTTCAATGCACCTCTTCAATATTTCTGGTATGCTGAGGTGGAGCATGCGATTAAAACTGATGATGGTTGTGAATCTTCATATCGGGCTACACATTTATTGTCTTGCTAGGCAGTGGTACATAATACAGTCCATTTAAAAGTCAAACATCAAATTTGCAACTGCTCAGAGCACGTCAAGGGTTTAAAGAAAAACTGAGAACAGTAGGATAATCATGGGTTTGTGGCATAAAATGATCAATCTGTCGCTTTGGTATGTTGTGCTGCATTGTTTGAGGTGCTAACTACTGGATGAGATGCGTGCATTGAAGTTTTAGATCTTTACAATGGTGCTTCTAGGTTACGATTTTCAAGAGAGGCAGTAATCACAACAAGGGCTTGTGTATTGATTATGATTCATTAATTGATCACAAAGCATGAAGATAAACTATATATACACCACGCACATCTTCATGCACATCTTCTATGTTTGGTTACTTGGAGTTAATGTTAGTTAGTATTTCTAACTAACTTTTCTACTTTAACCACCACTAACTTATCTAACTTTTTATATTTGTGCAATCACAATATATAACTCTAATAATAACATAATTTTTTTTATAAGCTAATTTAAATAACTTATCAATTTTTCTCTCAATATTGTAGTTGCATTTTAATTTTAAAAAAGATAAATTCTCTGATACTCATGAATTTGGGTTGGATAACAATCCTTGTAAATAAATTTAAACTGTTAATATATTTTAAAATAAAATAATATTAAAATATGACATAATATTAAATATTATTATTTTATTAGATGAAAATATTGACACCTAATTAAATTCAAGAATATCAGAATATTCCTCTTAAAAAAAACAAAAATTAGTTTAACAAATATTTTATGTCATTTTATATTTTTAAGTTAGTTTTACTAAGCACGACGAATTCAACGTGTTAACTTATATTAAATTATTATATATAAATTTATATTATGTAAATTAATTTATGAATTCTTTTATTTATTATCTAACAGATATAAAAATTAAATAATAATTATATACATATTATCTACTTTAATTACATTGTCAGTATTTTGTGTGTAAAAAAAAATCATAATCTTTTGTAAAGAGGGACAATTAAATACACTTTTTAAGTTAACGTTAATCTTTTGTATTTAGTTGTAGAGATCCAATTATATTTAATGGTTAAGAAAAGCTCAAATTGAAAACACGGAAAAGTGAGTGTTTTCAGTAATGGCAAAAATGTAAATTACTGCAATTGAGAATTCTAACTAAACCTACAAATCTACAATCCAATATGAGAACAAATGATGAAATGAAAGCAGGCTCTCTTCAATTCTCTCGTACTAGCTAGAGCCAAAAGATTTGTAGAAGCTACTAGTAAATGCGATTTTGATTTCTTTCGTAAGATTTATTTCTCTTTTCTTCATCCATGATTTTTTTTTTATTATTTTGGATTTCTTATATTTGCGGTTCTAATATGGTTTTGAGATTATTTTAGATTTGTGATGTGATTGTGCCATTAATTTTGTCATGCAAAAATTATGGTTTAATGTAAACTAGAGTGTGACTGATTATTTAAACCCAGTTTGCTTTATTTTACTTCACAATGAAACTAAAATATATGATAGGTTAAAAAGTATATTAGATTTTTCCTTTAAATACTGTGTTGCTTTGAACTTTTATTTACATTAGCATCTCGAAATTTCTAAACTTAATATTAAATTATCTGCACATAGAAGGATTGTAGACCTTTAATATATGTTCTTTATGATAAATATTTGATAAATGTGTTTCACTTGTGATCAATAAACTATTATTAATACTAGAATTCTACTTTATTTGATTGTTCCCAATTTGATTACAAAGTAATATACCTCTGGTATTTATAGGATCATCAAGTTACTTAGACATAACTATTAATTTTGAATTGAAATCTTATTTATGATAAATAACTTTCTTTTATCTTAATTTCTAGAAGTTGGAAAATAGAATTTGTTGCATAACAAATTCTGTTATGAACACACATGTTACTTGAACTTGCTTGGCATATTTGATTCCATACTAGGTTTTACTACCTTGAATAAAAGTTTCTTGGCATAATTGATTATTTATTAGACGTGACTAGTCTCTTTAACTATCATCTTGATCAAAGCATAATTCTTACAGTAGCATAACCCTTCACAAGATGACTATATCCTATTTTTACACACCACATGTAATGTGTTTTATTGTTCATTTTGTTTAAACTCAATAAAACATGCCTATGTTTTATTTATTCTTATTAATGACTATGTGTGACTCTATTCTAGATTTCTTAAGTTAATGTTTATTTTGATGATTTATGGCAACTAATGTTCAACATAAAATGCCTCTATATACAATCTGGTGTGCACTCTTTCAGAATATCTATGACCAGCTGAAGATGGAAAATCAGGACGAACATAATGAAACTAGGAATATGAATGCATTTTATGCATCTCTTGAATCATCAGAGGCAACTTCTCCATCACATCTAGTACCTTTTAGGCCTAGTGAAAAAATCAAGAAAGCAATTCAAGTTCTCCAAGATTTATTCTCAAAAGATTTCTCCCTTTTGTTGCATCCAGGGCGATCTATAGAGATAAAAGATATACTCAAATACCTCCTCACATTTCCACAAAGTGAAGAATTTTGTACGACTACAAAAATAGAAATAAAGAAAATGTTACAATGTTTTGAACGGTGGAGTTTGGAGTATCACAATGCATCAGGTCTTTCAGCAAATGCAGAAAAAGAACTATCAAAAGCAAGTGAAGTGATGAATGATCTTGAAGCTAATGTTAAAGAGTTCCATGAGACGGAGAAGGAGGAGACGTGTTTGTGCAATAAATTGGTTATCTTGGAGGAAAGGAAGAGAAAGCTTGAAGAAGAAATCAAAATGGTTAATGTTGAGATTGAAAAATCTAAAAGAAAAAGAGATGATGTTGGTAGGAGAAAAATGGAACTGTATGAGAAAGGAAGAGAAGTGAAAGCCAAAAGGGATGAATTCATGATAAATGTTCCAAGGCTGAAGACTGAGCAACAATTGGCAACAATAACTCGAACTAATATTGAAGCAGAGTGGGTCAAGCTTCGACAAAAAATCACGTTGCTTGTCGCTAGTTCCTCCATGTTGTCTTCTTCTCCATCTAGTACCTCAACTTCCACATCGTCTTTGCAATGACCATCATCGCATACTTACTCATGATGTCATTCTTCACACTGTGCATCTTTTTCACCATCTCGATTATGCATTCATGCAGATTCTGCATTCATTCATGACCGTTATCTTGAACAATCCATGAAAAGGAAGTTTTTAATTTTTATTTTATTAATCAAAATACTGAACTTCAATGTAAACTATGCAATATATTTACTGGTATATTATTGTTGTTGCGGCTTGAACGTAAGGTTTGTTTGACTGCAGAGGAATGAAATAATTTGTTTACCTATTGTACTCTTATACAATAGTTTCTTTTTTCCTATCAATATTTTTATTGTTAAAACTTGATCTTAACTTGAATGAGTGGACTAAAAGAATTGGCTACTGAATCTATAAAATAAAATTGTCTTTAAAATGAAAGTCTTCTTAACAAAAAGAGGGAAAGTCACGTTGTTAAAGTACCCTAAATATTATTTATGCAATATTTTATTTATTGTTTCAGCTGAGAGGCCTCTAAATAAAAGAAGGAAAGTAATGTTTAATGTAATTTGACCTCGTAATGAAAGGGAGAGTCATGTTGTCAACGCACCCTGAACAAGTATTTAAAGGAAACACTTTTTTATTTACAATAATAAAACAAACAATAACAGTATTTGGTCTAACACCAAATAAAGTCGTTACAAGTGTTTATAATTAAAAAATTAACCTTTTTAACTAGTTCGAATAATCATCACACAAATAGATATCTATACTCAACAAAATCTATGTGGGATTTATATTGTTATTACACGATACACTTGCATACTTGCAATCTTATATTAGAGCATTTCCTCCTAATGCCTCACAATTCATCTTAAACACCTTATGTTAAAGCAACAAGAAAATGCTTCAATTGTAATCTCACGAATATGGCAAAATGGAAAAAGGTAGATTCTAAGTTTTCTTGAGTTACACTCCACAAACATAATGACTGGGCTTATACTCTTTGGGTGCTTCAGCTTCATATTATAATTAGAACTTTGTCAATAGGATACACATACTTTATGGATAGTTTGATCTCAAAAGAAGATGAAAAGAGGGGTGAGGAGGGGCATGGCAGATCTTGGATTGTGCTTTGCATCCATTGATTTTTCTTCATCTCTAAATCATGTTTTTTTCTTCATATTCGGGATAACATCTAATTATGGGAGCATAATCCACTACTTCTATGGAAAAATAAAGAAGACATGTAAGCTCAGCAAAAGGAGCAATATAATGTTGAGCACAAGATGAAGGACCTGCCTTTTAAAACCTAGAGGTGAAGCTTGCAAAGTCCAATGTCAAGAATGAGGTGAACAAGTAAAATAAGTTTAAGATAAATGCAAAAAGAGTCTTTTGAAAATGTTGAGGTGGAAGTCATTGATCTCTACATGAATGTTGAAGAGTTTGAGGCTTCCATGGTTGCACCACATAAGAAGGTGGAGACCTTGAAGTTCACTAACTTATCTTTAAATGGTAAGGTGACTGAGTTGGAAATCAATATTGATTGACAATTCAACGAGGTTTTTTTTGAAGTTGTTGTTCACATCTAAAAAGTTTTCCACTCATGTAACTGACATTTTTGAGGTTATTATGAATAAGTAGACAAGGATAACATGCTGGTCGGGGCTAATCATGAATAAGATGCAAAAGGAAAATAATAACTGTCTTTGAAGTTGAAGTCGTTTCTATGGATGGGGACGATGACATGTGTTGAAATGAAGAGTTTAAAGGTGATCAAACATCTTAGAAACATGTGTCATAATTTGTCAGTGGTATCCTAAAAGAGCTACCAAAGGTCAAGAATGAAGGAAACTCTGATGTGAAAGACAATGTTGGATAAGGGAGCTCAGATGTGGTAAAAGGTTGATGCTAAGATGAGGGAAGGGGTTCATAGGGTTTCAACACTAGTACTGGGTCAAAAAAATCACAATGTAGTAATTACATTTTTATTGTTTTCATAGGTTGTATTTTAAGCTGAAAAGGGTTCCAAAGATTATTGTGAGATTTGTTTCTTAAAGTAATAACAAAAATAAAATATGAAGATATCATTGATAGAGAGATTTGGAGTTTGATTGAAATTTCTATAACTACATACATATTATCAATTATACACATTTTAGCTATCCATTCATATTTCAACTTATTGCTAACCGACGTTATCCATGTCTAAAGTAGTGTTGTGATATAGATCTTATTTTTTATTCGATATGATCTCTCAACCTAATAAGCAACACAATAGTACTAAATTTCAATAAATATGTAAACACTAAATCTAAACCTATCTGCTTTTGATAAATAATTACGCAAGTCTAAACCGAAATATCACTTCTCAATGACAATCTAAGTTCATAAATTATGTTATACACATTCAAATTATATTTAGACATTGTGAGATATTGGATCGAACTCTAGTTTTAGCATGCCGTCGAAGTCCGCTCACATGCTGTTGTTGAAGACCTACATGCTGTAGTCGAATTGTGTTCTAGTATGTAGGAGATCGAATTAAGCCTTGTGTTATAGATCCAATTGTTTAAGTTAGCTTGAACCCTAAGTTAGCTTGTAATGGGTAATTGTTAAAAAGCCCATTAGTTTAGTATTTTAGGTTTACTATAAATAGCATACTAGTCTCTCTTCTTAAGGAGTGACAAAACCATATTAGGTTGAGAGAGGTTAATTGTTGGTATTCACTTGTAATCTTTGAACCCTATTGAGAAAGTGAATAGTAAAACAGATTTAACCAATTCTCTATTCTTCTTCATCTTTTCTCTTCCTTTGTGAACCCTAATAGGGTTTCGTTTGTTTGTTCAAGTTTTCCTTCTTTTCTACCCTTGTGGATTTCTTGGTGTTCCAGAAACCAAATATACTTTGTTATTCCGGTATCGTTTTTTCACAACAAATTGGTGCGGTGAGCATGGAGAAGATGTCTTCAACAAAGTATGAGATTGAAAAGTTCACCGGAGTGAACGATTTCAGTCTGTGGCACTTGAAGATGAAATCCCTACTGGTTCAGCAGGGTTGTTTGGAAGCGTTGAAGGGAGAGGCAGCCATGGATGCTGCGTTAACGGTAAAAGAAAAGACGACCGTGATAGAGAAAACCCACAGCTCAATATTGTTGAGCCTTGGTGATAAGGTTCTTCGACAGGTATCAAATGAGACTACGACATCAGGGTTATGGTTGAAACTTGAAAGTTTGTACATGACAAAATCTCTGGTGAATCGACTCTACTTGAAGCAAGCTTTATATTCATTCAAGATGAGTGAAGACAAAGTTTTAGCTGAGCAGTTGGATATGTTCAACAATCTGATTCTTGATCTTGAAAATATTGATGTGAAGATCGATGACGAAGATCAAGCACTGTTGCTGTTGTGTGCTTTGCCCAGAACACATGCTCACTTCGAAGAAACTCTCTTGTATGGAAGGGAGTCCCTAAGCTTTGAAGAAGTTTAACTAGCCTTGTATTCTAAGGACTTGAATAAACGAAAGGAGCATAAACCTTCGACGTTTGTCAAGGTTTGGTGTTAAGGGAAAATTCTTGCGAAAGGATGGTAAGTTCGACAAGAAGAAAGGTAAAAGTCAGCAGAAGTCTTATAGTGGAGAAACATCTTGTATTCGATATTATCACTGTAAGAAGGAGGGTCACACAAGAAAGGTGTTCCCTGAACGTCTAAAAGATCATAGAGCTAAGGATAATGGTAACGCAGCCATTGTTCAAGATGACTTCGACTCATCTGATGTCCTTGTAGTTTTAAGCGACGACTCAAGAAAATAGTGGATTATGGATTCAGGTTGCACTTGGCACATGACTCCAAACAGAGAATTGTTCGAGGAGCTATGTGATCAAGATGGTGGATCAGTGCTGCTGGGAAATAATAAATCCTGCAAAATTGCAGGTATTGGATCTGTGAGATTCGAGCTCCATGATGAGTCAATAAGGTTATTGATTGAAGTCAGGTATGTAACTGATTTGAAGAGAAATTTAATTTCTCTTGGTGAATTCGACAGGATGAGATATGTTTTTCAAGGAGAGAAAAGTATCCTAAGAGTCATGAAGGGGTCGAAGGAAGTCTTGAGAGGCGTGAAGAAACAAGGCTTGTATACCCTTGAGGCTGAGGTTGTAAGTGGTTCGACAAATATTGCATCCACGAAACTTGTGTCGAAGACAGAATTATGGCTCATGAGATTGGGCCATGTCAGCGAAAGAGGGCTGGTCGAATTGGGGAAGCAGAACCTGCTAGGTGGTGACAAAGTCGAAAAGTTGGAGTTTTGTGAATCTTGTGTATTTGGTAAATCCTATAGGGCAAAGTTTAACAAAGGCAAGAAAATGACACATGGATCCCTAAATTACATTCATGATGATCTTTAGGGGCCTGCAAGGAATCCTTCACACTCAGGTGCAAGGTATTTTCTATCCATCGTTGATGATTATTCCAGAAAGTTATGGGTATTCATTCAGAAGACGAAGGATGAAACTTTTGAGAATTTCAAAAGTTGGAAGGTTCTGGTTGAAACTCAAACTGGCAGAAAGGTTAAAAGATTGAGAACCGACAATGGCCTTGAGTTCTGCAACGAAGCGTTCGACAGTTACTGTGTTGAGTCTGAGATTGTAAGGCATAAGACTGTAGCAGACACTCCTCAACAAAATGGCTTAGCCGAGAGATTCAATCGAACAATACTTGAAAGGGTTAGATGCATGTTGGTTAGTGTTGGATTGAAGAAGGAGTTTTGGGGGGAGGCTATTTCGACAACAGCTTATCCGATAAATAGATGTCCCTCGACTGCCTTGGGAATGAAGACACCTAAAGAATTTTGGTCGGGACATCCACCTAGTCTCGACAGACTAAGAGTATTTTGTTGTGGGGCCTATGCTCATATTCGGCAAGACAAGGTCAAACCTAGAGCTCTGAAATGCATGTTCATGGGATACCCTGAAAGAGTCAAAGCTTATAGGCTATGGTGCCTAGAGTCAGGTCACATGAGGTGTATCACCAGTCGAGATATAATTTTCAATGAAGCTGAGATGACTTTCAAGAAAACTGATGATGCTGACGAAGAGCTGGAACAGGGAGAGATTCCTGTTGAGGTGGGGAATGTTGATGCTAAATTGCGTACCCCAGATGAATTCAAAGAAGAAGCAGAAGATGTTGTCGAAGATGAGGAGACTGATACTGATTACCTGCTAGCAAGAGACAGGTCGAGGAGAGTCATCAACCCACCTCAGAGACTTGGGTATGCAGATATTATAGCTTATGCCTTAATCTCTGCAAGTGAGGTTCTCGACGAAGAATCTAGAGACTATAAGGAAGTTATGAGGAGTCGAAAGAAGACTGAATGGTTAAAGGCCATGGAAGATGAGATGAAATCTCTTCATGACAACAACACATGGGAACTGATTAAGAAACCTGCTGGAGCCAGGTGAGTCAGCTGTAAATGGATTTTCAAAGTTAAGGAAGAAATCGAAGGAGTGGCGTCGAAGAGATACAAGGCAAGATTAGTCGCTAAGGGGTTCACTCAGAAAGAAGGTGTCGACTTCAATGATGTGTTCTCTCCTGTTGTGAAGCACAGGTCCATTAGAATGTTGCTTGCCATGGTGGCACAGTTCGACCTTGAACTGGAACAGATGGATGTGAAGAATGCGTTCTTGTATGGTGATCTAGATGAAACAATCCTGATGAGGCAGCCTGAAGGGTATGTCGAAAAGGGGAAGGAAGATTATGTGTGCAAACTGAAGAGATCTTTATATAGACTGAAATAATCTCCTCGACAGTGGAATAGGAGATTCGACAAGTTCATGGCACGCATAAGTTTTGTTAAAAGTCAGTTTGACCACTATGGTTACTTCATATTTCGACCTGGTAAATTCATGGCACGCATAAGTCTTGTAAGCAGGTACATGGCGAATCCTGGAAAGGCTCACTGGAAAGCATTGAAGTGGATTTTAAGGTACATACACTACAAGAAAAATGGCCTACGGCCACACTAAATTTTTCCACAACTCAAAAACTGTGGCCACATACAAGCTTTGGCCAGGGTTTTAAAATTGTAGACATATGTTTAGAAATATTGAATCCGGAGTGTGAAACGGTGGCCTTTACTTTAATTGCCACGGTTACAAAATCACACTTATATTTAACCCGCGGTCAGAAAACTGTAGATACTTTAAGCCACAAAGAAAAACCGCGGAATTATAATTTTCACTATCCCGCCAGAACTTCCCTCTCGTTTTTTAGTTTCCCTCTCTTTATTTATTTTCTTTTCTAATTTTTTTTAGATTAAAAAAAGAAAAAAAATTGAAAATGTAAATTAGGTTAAAAACAAATTTTTCTCATTTCACAATTACATATATAAAGAAAATGAGATTAAGGACACTAATAATGTTCCTAAACGAACGGTAATAGTAACGGGCTGCCTAAAACATAAGATGTATCCCAAGTCTTGAAACAAGCTGGGTCAGATTATTTGTTAATGAGGGAAGTATAACTTGAGAAACCCTAATTGATACAGCTACATGGTCTGCAGCGGATGAACTCAAATAGCTCCATAGAAACAAAATACGATGAAAACAAACCTATTTCATTCACAATGTTGTGCCAAAAACGCTCTCCGACTCCCACTCCTGCTCATCATTCTCTACACCAATTTCTCTCTGAAGGTCACGAGTTCATCACCATCGCCTTGTTTTTGGATTATCGCTCGCTATTTCGATTTCTCAATGACGGATGCAGCAACGGTAGTTTGTTGACGTAGTGGTGTTGGATTCTCTCGTAGACTACGGTGGTGTTGATTTTGTGGAGGTCCGAAGAGCGGAATGGCGGTTCGAGGTGAAGACTTCTATCAACACGCTGCGGGTTCGTGACCTTACGTCTTTTTTCTTTTGTGTGTATGTGAATGTTGTTTTCAATCCACCCTGCTTATTACTGCTTCCAATTTGTGTGGGTACATGAGTTTGTGTGTATGATTTCCTATTTTAAGGTGTGTATGTGGTTTCTGAGGTATTTTGAATCTGTTCTGGTGTGGATGAACTTTGGCACGATTCTGAATGATCAAAGGTGTGTATGTGGTTTTGGTATTTTGAATCTTTTCTTCCACTCCAGAAAACCCTAGTGCAAATCGATCGACTGAATTGCCGAATCAGGGTTCGTTTTCTTCGATTTCTCCAAATTTCAATTATCTAATTCTTTCTCCATTGCTTAACTCTGTATGTGTTGAATTTCAGAAATGGCCAAGTCAAAGAATCACACCGCTCACAACCAGTCTTAAAATGCTCACAAGAATGGCATCAAGAAGCCAAAGAGGCATCGCCACACTTCAACCAAATGTACATTTGCATAGAGGTATCCCTCTCAGTCACTAAACTACTACTATTCCTATATATATACACCAGCTTCCTCTGTGTGAAAACATCATCATCACACAGAAATGGCTCATGTAGGTTCAAAACTGTTAGTCTCTATAGACTTAAACAAGAAACCATGGGAGCAAGAGCTACCTCTTCACAACCGGTGGCATCCGGAGATACCACCGGTCGCAGAGGCGACAACCGGCGAGCTTTTCAGAGTTAAGATGATAGATTTCAGTGGTGGTGTTATCACTAAAAATCCCACTGCTGATGATGCCAAACATGTTGATCTCTCTCAAGTGAGTTCCTTACTCATCATCTAGTTTGTCCATGGCACCTTCAACTTCGAGACTACTTGTGCCGATAGACCTGAAAAAGAAGCCATGGGAATAGAAACTCCCTCTTCATAATCGATGGCACCCTTATATACCTTCTGTAGTGGATGTGATTACTGGTGAAATGTTTCGAGTAAAGATGGTGGATTGGACAGGATGTGCTATTAAAGATGACAATTCAGCCCTAGACATAAAACTTGTAGACCTCTCAAATGTAAGTAACGTTAGCCCCGACGATTTAAACCGTTGGATCGAAATTGTTACGTGATGTGAGTATGTGAACTATATATATGTTTTTTGGTGATTAATTTTGGATGATGGTGTAAATGGTTCAGGTGCATTACCTTAGTGGGCCAATAAGAGTTGTGGACAATGATGGCCTCCCAGCCATGCCTGGAGATTTGCTTGCTGTTGAAATATGCAACTTAGGTCCTCTCCCTGGTGATGAATGGGGCTTTACAGCATAATTTGACAGAGAAAACGGAGGCGGTTTCTTGACATATCATTTTCCTCATGCCACAAAAGCTATATGGTACTTTGAAGGGATATATGCTTATTCGCCTCAGATACCAGGTGATAGAACTAGTACATCACTTTTTTGTTGGTATAATGTTATGATATATACTTTTTCTAGTTTCGAATATAAGGAACAAAATGACGTATTTTGTAGTATAGAATATAAACAAAATTTAACCAATTCTACCGCATTTAATTGTCACTGATGAGATCATTTGTGTTGGTCAGGAGTGAGGTTTCCGGGGATAGCACATCCTGGTATAATTGGAACTGCGCCATCAATGGAACTTCTAAACATCTGGAATGAAAGGGAAATAGATGTTGCAGAAAATGGTCTTTAGTCTCTGAAACTATGCGAGGTTTTGCATTCCAGACCCTTGGCAAACTTACCAACACCAAAAGATTGTCACCTCGGAAAGGTAATGATGCAAACTTACTAACAACAAAATGGTAATGATTGCCTTTCTTTTATTTTGAGGCTCTTTTCTTGACATGCTTGTAGATTGAAAAAGGTTCCGATGAATGGGAGAAGATTGCGAGGGCAGCAGCAAGAACAATACCTGGAAGAGAAAATGGTGGAAATTGTGACATAAAAAATCTAAGCAGAGGATCAAAGGTATACCTTCCTGTGTTTGTAGAAGGGGTAAATCTCAGCACTGGTGACATGCACTTTTCACAGGGTGATGGTGAGGTCTCACTATGTGGTGCAATAGAAATGAGTGGTTAGCACAAATAAGTATTTTATGCATTTGTAGAAAAATGTACATTGTAGGACAAAGCAGGAAAGGTGAAACAATACTGTTAATTAATTGGCAAATGTTAGGTTAATTGTTAAATATCCTGAGTTCTCTTACAGGATTGATTTCTTGTGGTCCTGTGAATTATTCGACTAGTGAATTGGTAATGGCGATGAGAACGCGATGTTGTGGAATTTGTGAAACCTCTTTGAATTGCAGGTTCTTAATTGAAGATTGTTGGTGCAGAGTTCAAGATTTCTGCTGTGGATTTACGAAACCGTGTTGCGTTTTTCGATGCCGCTGAAATTATGACTTTGCAGGAGGTTATGAAGGTGAATTGATGAAGGTTCTCGTGAGATTGAAGAATTGGTGACGAGAAGGTTGGAGTGAAGATGGAGAATTGGTTACGAAACATATATTTTTCTTACGAGACTGAGTAGTTGTAATGCCATATACTGACCCTTGATTTATTTACACAAATTTTTGACTTTGAAAAGAAAACGATTCCCTTTATTTTGGTTTGCTCTGTAAGTAGCATTTGACCTCAGCATTATTGTAATTTGGTTTGTATTTTTGGTATCAAACTTTGTAATTAAATACTTATAATTGCAGTCGTAACCTATGTACCTTCTTCACTACTAGGGGTACCTAGCCATGTCAGGTCGCACAACTGCTTTTTGAGTTGGGCCGTAGCCGCGGTTTTAATTAGTGGCCATAAATTAAAACCCTATACATTAAATAAGAATCGTGGCTAGATTCGGCCACTGTTAAGAACCGCGACGCATGATAAACCGCGGCCTTAACCTAGATACCTAAACCGTGGCCTATTCAAGCCACGGATGTATATAAAACGTGGCACAAACACAAAAACCGCGGCTTATTCTTTAGGCCACGGCTGCATATCCCACAGTCGATTTCTCGTGGCCAAACTGTGGCTAAAGCTTTCAACCACGGTTATTTTACATATAACCGCGGTTTTCTGTCCGTGGCGGATGACCTTTTTTTTGTAGTGATAAATGGGTCTCTGAATAGAGTCCTAATTTATGGTGGAGCCTTGGGTGAAGATAGTAAAGCAGCAATCGAAGGATATGTCGACTCTGATTATGCAGGTTGTATGGATTCCAGAAAATCTATTTCTGGATATGTGTTCACTATGTTTGGGGCAACAATCAGTTGGAAAGCAACACTTCAGAAGGTTGTTGCCTTATCAACCACTGAAGCGGAATATATCGCCCTAACTGAAGCTGTAAAGGAAGCATTGTGGCTTGAAGGTTTTGTAAAGGAGATGAAACTTCAAGGTCCAGTTATCACTGTTAAATGTCATAGTCAAAGTGCAATACACCCGTCGAAGAATTCAGCCTATCATGAGCGAACCAAGCACATTGATGTGAGACTGCATTTAGTCAGAGGGGTAATCGAGCATGGAGAAGTCCAACTGCTGAAGGTTTCGACAGATCATAATGCTGCTTATATGATCACCAAGACGTTGCCCAATGTCGCTCCCGAAAGATTTGCATCCAACGGTTCAAACGTGAGAGTGGCGCAGAAGACACAGAGTCGCCAGCAATGTGTATTTATCCCGAGATAGGGAAAGGAAATACTGCATAAACCTGAAGAGAAAGGGGGAAAGACATGGTCATCGCAACCATAGTCCGGGTTCGGGAGTCAGTTATGCGAGGGGAACGTGCTAGCACCCCACGCATCCATCGTACTCGATGGGATCCACGCTTGTTGTCTAAACAGAGGGTGAGCTGTCCTACTATCTACGACTGTACAAAAGAAAACGGGGATGAGGGTGACTAAGACTGACTCGGTAGGACATATTCGATGCCCTAGGCCTACGTACTCCCTCAGTGCAATGGGAAAGTCAGAGTCAACGTAGTTCGGACGGGAACTGTGGGGGAAGGTTTCTCGCCAAGATAATCGCTGTCTTGTGCCTACATATCCTCAATCGGACGAGAGAGAGGAATCAGAGCTAATGTAGTTCGTGGGTACGACCACGGATAGGTAAGTGTTTTTTACGTGAGCGACGAGCTCTTTTCTGAAAATGAAATTTGAAACCCAACAATCCCGAAGGATAAAAAGATTTGAATTTGTTTTTGTGTTTTTTAGACAAAAGTGTTTTCTTTTTAAGTTAGTTCATAACTTGCATTGCACCAAAGTCTAGGGCACAGGGATAAGTACTTAACGAATCGTCCCAAGACAGGACGCCCGCTAAGCACTCTAGAAAGCTGAGAGGAAGCCCCCTCATTTCTCATTCCCCACGCTTAAGGCTCGTGCGCAATATACTTTATCTTTATTAAGTGTTTTCAAGAAGTTTTGAGATGAGAATAGAGAAGACCCAAAGGAAACTCTAAAGGGAAACTAAGAGTCCTAATGTTATCATGCATGGATGACCTATGGTTAGTGAGGCTTAGGAGAGATGACTACCTAAAACCTAATGCTAATCCTACTCCAAGCTTAATCAAAAATTAAGTTGGACTAGGTAGCTCTAAAGGGAGAGAATCCAAGACTTAACCAAGTCTTGAGATTCATGGGAGGAAGAGAGTGAAAGAGAAGAATGAGAAAGAGAAGGATGAGATAAGAAACAAGGTAGGGTAGCAAGCACATCATATCAAGTACATCCAACTCACATCCATAAACAAGTCTCAAATATCATGCAAAACATCTCAAGTAAGCATGCAAAGGTAATCATGAAAGAATGCAAACATACTTATATGAAATGCACAATTAAGCACCGATGAACTTCACATCAAGATGAAATGAGAAAAATAAGATAAAGATGAAAAAAAGTCAGAACCAAGATCATACCATCATCAACAATTCTCATGTGCAAAAGAAGATCAAAACATGAAACATTATGCACCAAGGAAAGTCCACAAAAGGAAACTCAAAGTCCAAACACTTAGCACATGCCAAACATGATTCATAAATTGCAAAAATAAATATCAAAGGACCTCAACCAGGGGTAAACATCATACCAAAAGCTCATGCAAATAATCACAAATAAACTCAATCAATTAGGCATGGCAAATCAATTAGGGTTAAGAGATGTCATATGATGATCATGCAAAATTCATTTAAGCACAAATAATCAAACATATACTAAATGACATTCAAAAATTGTGAAATCAGAACCCAAATGACCTAAGTCAGAGACTTACAACATGTCAAAAGATCACACCAAAATTCAAAGTTTAAGTACTTCAAACAATTAGGCAAAGATCACATAAGAACCATGAACC
The DNA here is from genome assembly GCA_022829125.1 of Lathyrus tuberosus. Classification (NCBI taxonomy): domain Eukaryota; kingdom Viridiplantae; phylum Streptophyta; class Magnoliopsida; order Fabales; family Fabaceae; genus Lathyrus; species Lathyrus tuberosus. The sequence continues at coordinate 6,495,393 of JALAZF010000043.1, forward strand.
AATATGCAAAGGAGAGGGACTAAAATGCAATATGAAAAGAGTTTAAAAATATGAGGAAAATATTTTTAGGAACCTCAACATGTCCTCTAACATATACAAAAGGAATGGGATGCAAATCATATACCAATGATGAGAACAAAAATTCACAAGGCAAATTGTACACAATTGAAGCAATTCACAAAGAAATTGAACAAACAATTAATTCAGAGGCACAAAATAAAATAAAAATGGAAAATAAAATTTTCTAAAATTTTATAAAAACCTAAACATGCTTCACGAATTTTTTTGGGGTTTTTGGATGCATTTAACTAATTTTAAAAATTAAAAATGGAAATGCAACAATTAAGGAAATAACAAGAAAGAAATAAACATGGGGGTTCAGATAGTAGCCCAAACACGTTCAAAACTAAACTGGGCTCAAGGGGGAGGTGGGATATCAAGCCCAGGTCAAAAGACCCATCAGCAAAGTCAACACACCCCACATAGAACTCAGTCAACAAATAGGACTCACACAAGCCATCTGATTGATCCAACGTCTCAAATCAAGTCAACAGAACACAATATTACACCAGATCAAAGGCCAGAAAATGATGAACACAATAAGAAGCGTGGATTAGCACACATGCATATTAAAAACAAAACCAATCAGATGCGTTCATTTAAATGATGTGGCAAAGTAAGGACCATTAGATCTAGGCATGGACGGTGGAGATTACGTCTTCTCCAAAAGAAACCCTCAGCCATCTGAATCAAAACCAGGTGCCGGAGCCCTAGCTCCGGTCACCTTCTTCAGTGACTCCCACGGTGGAGTTTCACAAAATTTCCCAAAAATCAAACATGAGCATACTATCTTGACCAGAATTCAACAAGGATTCCATATATCATATTCGTTTCATCAAATAGGCAACACACAGGCCAAATCGAAGAGAAGAAGTTTAGATCCAAAACTTTCAAACTCAAAATACACACATGTTACACGTCCAAACCCAAAACAAAATATATCAGCATGCTCAGTACACATCACAGATCATTATGCACACAATAAAATCAAGTTCTATAATGGTGAAAAGTAAGCTTACCTGAAAGTTGCAGAGCTCGAATTACACCAAGAACTCCTTCCAAAAGCTGCAGATTTTCCTCTTTTGAGCTCTATTTGCAAAATAAATGAAAATAGAGGCTTGAAATGGACTGGATCTAGGATTTTGAAAGTGAACCAACTTGAGATGCACTTGCTGAAAACCTTGCTCTCAGCTCAAAACAATGGTAGATTCTTACTCTACCAAGTGTGTAGGTCACAAATATGAAAAAAAAAACTTCAGAAACCCTTCTAATGAATGAGTTTCGAAGAGAGAAAGTTTGGGTGAGAAAAATGAGATTATGAGCAAGAATGAGTGCATGAGGGTGAAATGAACGTGTGATCCTTCTTAAATAGACTTGGTTAGGCCTCTGAGCATGATTAGGGTTTTATTAATCCCTTGATTAAGGCTAATAGAAGTGTTATGCAAAAATGCATTTTGTGATGCACACCCTTGTTCACACGTGCATGGGTCATGGAATAAGCATGATTCACTCACATTTCACTTGCTGATCACAATGGGATTGAAATTGGGCCTTGTGGTTGATTGGTTTGTGAGTTTCAATCCAACTTGCCAATTTGCATTATGTGAAATAAGTGAGAAACATGGCACGAATTCACTTGGTTCATGGGTTAAAAATGATCCTCATGGAGTGTACTTGGATGTTGTAATGTGACTTGAAGCATGAGAGGTCATTACAAGTCATTTTGAACCAAAATGCAAAAGGTGGAAAAAATGAATACATGTGAAAACCTTAAAAACAACTTGCCTTCTTTTGGTCATAACTTGAGAACCACAAATCGTATGGAGACAATCTAGTACTTTTTGGAAATGGGAGAGAAAGATCTTCAACTTTCATGTTTGAGTAAAATTCATTTTAAGCTTCTTTGATGATGAAAAGTCAAGTTGAATGTGGTGGAAAAAACTGCCAAAAATGGAAAGTTTCAAATTATAGGTCATTTCCATATTTAGTAACTTTTGCACAAACTCTTGATTCTTGATGGATGACATGAATCTTGACATTTGAGGACCATATGAGGGCATAAGACCTTAAAAATCATGAAGAGGACCTCAAAATCTCATGGTTGACTTTCCTCCTTACAGTTGACTTTTGCTTACTTCATATGTAACTGATCCACTGAACATCTTCCTCAATGAACCACTAGCCAAGCCTTCCTCTATGAGTGTTTGTAAGCATATGGAACCCATGAGAGCATGCTTGAATCCACAAAGTCTTCTCAAGAAGTCCTTTGAACCAAAACCCTAATTTGGTCCCTCTGGTTAGGAGGGAAAGATTAACTTGAAATCCTTTGCCAATCTTGATCTTATGAAGATATGATGAACCTCCCAAACCACCTTGAGGCTTGAGACTCCTTTGAGATGAGCCAAGTACATTGATCCCATGCTAAGAACCAATGCTATGCACAAATGCTAATGCAAGAAATGCAAAGAAACATAAGCCAGTTAGCTAAAAACAAGAGAGCAAATTTTGGGGTGTTACAGCTGCCCCTATTCAATCAACTTGGTCCTGAAGGTATGATAGCGACGGCTGTCATGCGTTCAAAGGATTCACGGAGATTGAATACCAAGAAAGCAAAAGAATCTATAAAATAAAACTTTGTCTTTAAAATACAAGTTTACAGTTAAAAGTCTTCACATACATACAATATGAGACTCTTTTATTCCCTAAAAATATGAATTGTTCATAGATATTTATAAGGCTGTATACCCTAACAAATAATTTAATTTTTAAGCGGAGACACATTTGTAAAGATTCAATGCTTATTATTAGTTAGTAATATATTATTTCGTGATAATTAGGATTGTAAGCTATTAGTTATTTTGTTAGTTTTTTTGATAACTTTTTTATCATAGGAATTAAGTCATATATATATATATATATATATATATATATATATATATATATATATATATATATATATATATATATATATATATATATATATATATATATATATATATATATATATATGATTCTAATCATATTTATTGTAGATTAAACAATCTTTTTCCCAATACAATAGTATATTTAGTATATTATTTTTTCAATCTCTGCATATAATATGGTATCAATTGTTGGGAAATATATTAGTTCAAACAAATAATAGAATGCCATCAGATAGTTATTTCAAGATCACACTTTTTCTCATATTATAATAATAACAATAATAACAATAAAACAAGAATATATTTGTTGTAAATAAATAACTACAAAAATTATTATTGTTACAAACTCACAAACAAAAGGTGGCTAAACTCTCTTTTGGTTTTCTTCACTCAAAAGAATTTCACTATATTGTTGTTACAGAAGTATTGATATGAAGGTGATGATTTGAAATGAAACATGAGAGTGAATTTTATAGCAAAACATGCAAGAAATAAATGGATAAAATAAAAGGAGCATTTTTCTCCGTTTATTTCCATTAGTTTTCTATAATATCTTCCGTACTTTAATTTATTTTTTATTTCTTAATATTCTCTCCACCTAAGGAGGACATCCATCAATCTCCCTCTTCCGATTTAGGTGGATGACTCCAACACTCCAACAACTCTCCTACTGAACCCGTGCTTGTCCTTAGGTAAGAACTTGGTCATCATATCTGAGCAATTGTCACCAGTATGAATTTTCTCAAGCTGTAATTACTAGGAATCCAACATATCATGTATCCAGTGATATCTCACATCAATATGTTTAGATATTGAGTGAAAACTCGAATTCTTGCTCAAGCGGATTGCGCTCTGACTATCACAATGCACAACGTACTTCTGTTGTCCATGCCTTAATTAACATAAGAACTGCTTCAGCCATAACATTTCCTTGCAATCTTCTGTTGTTGCAATGAATTCGGCCTTCGTGGTAGACAAAGTAACACACTTTTGTAGCTTCAACTGCCACGATACAACTCCCCCTGGAAAATGTAATAAAAAATCCAGAAATTGATTTCCTAGAATCAATATCTCCTGCCATATATGCATATGTGTATCCAATCAATTCAGGTTTTCTACTTCCAAAGCATAAATTCATTTTGGAAGTTCCTTTGAGATATCCCAAGATCTACATAACAACATTCCAATGCTTCTTTCTCGGATGCGCCAAATATCTGCTAACAACGCTAACCGCATGTGCTATATCTGCTCGTGTGCAAACCATTGCATACATTAAGCTACAAACAAATAGGGCACCTTATGCATCTCTTCCTTTTCAATATAACTTTTAGGTCGTATCGATGATTAGCTTTGCATTTGATTGTGTATTTTGGTCGGATCGATGATTTTTCATTATGTATTTCGTCTATTTTTACCTGATTCTCATGAACCGTAACTTGTTTGATAAATTTGGTTGCATATTCGTGATCAGCGCGAAAAACCAGTTCAAATGGTATATGAGTTTGCAATTTATTGTAACAGATATTTTTAAAAAGGGACCAAAGCGTTACAAAAAAAACTTAAGGGACTAATTTGATATTTTAAAATAACTTAAAGGACTAAAATAGTAGTTTTTTCTTTATTTTTCTATGAATTTTTTTCTCTAATTAAGTATCCTTAACCAAATTTCCATTGATTTTTTTATTATTTTTTCTTTTTTCTTTTTTCAATCCTTTTTCCTAATCTTTTAAAAAAATCAACCATATTCACCTTTCATTAACCAATTTTTCAATTATATTTTTTTTAACCAAATTGTTTGTTCACATATATTCCAAAAGTCATGAAAAATATTCAAAATGATTCAGGAGTCCTTTACAACGTCTTTCAAGCAAACAAGATGAAGCTACTTGATACTTCATGCCAATTTCATACTATTACTTACTACACACGGAAATGCCAACAACTTGAACAAGCTCATGTTTCAAGCCCATGAAAATAATGTTGCAAGACTACAACAAGTCCAAGCTAATGAAAAGTTTGCCATGATAAAAAATCCAAGTTCCACAAGCCTTGTACCAAATTATTCACTATTGCAAAAATGAAATAAAGGCCATAAACAAAAGGCTAATCCCATGCTTCAAAGTCTCATGAAATTTCTACAAAATCATAAGCCACATGAAAACTTTACAAGCCATCTACTAAGCTACCAAAATTGCAAAACCTTGATGCCAAGAATTTCCAAATCCATACTACAACATTAACTAGCGATAACCAAGTTTTCTACAAGCTACTTGAAACCTTGAAAAATCTCATGCTATTGCTAAGCCCACATGACCAACAGTGCTAGCTACTACATCATGAAAGCCAAAGAAAATCCATGGCATCGCACGACGTGAAGCTACAAGCAAAAGTTTAGCATGAACTACATGAATTTCAAATCCACATGTAATCTAAGGATCATGGATTGTTGGTTGTCAAGGATGTTTAATCTTTATTATTTCAAATCTATGGACGAATGATCATTTGGATCATTCTCCGTACTTTGGAATAGTGATAGATTGCATTTGATTAATCGATAAAAAATCTTGATTAAGATAAGACCGCTACCTCTTTTCTTTTAGTGTGGCAAGCTTTAGGAGTGTGACTTACATGTCACTTCTCAAGCTTGTATTAACACAAACATTGTTTTTAACTGGCCTCAGATAGTTGTGACTTCTACATAAGTTCAATTACGATTGCTTAACATAGCGATAAATTGGTCCCGAATCGAAAATCAAGTTGTTTTTGTAAGCGAGTTATCAATCTTCTACTCTCTATAGTATGGTGTGAAATAGATTGTCTCTTTCTCATTAAGAGAGTTAGTTGGCATACTCGTCGATTTTATCCGAGTTGGCACTCTTCCCTTAATGATGTATAGATTCATGTTTTCATGCTTATGGTTGACTAGTCGAGTATTCTCCGAAAAACGAAAAAATTATTATCCATCACTAACACTAACTTACTAACTATATAATTGCACTAACTTTACTTTGTGTCATTTAATTTTCGCTCTTTAATTCTTTCCATTTATTTTTATGCCTTTACTTTTAGCATCTTATATCATATTGTTTATCATATTATTGTCTTGTTTTTCTCTTTGTCCACTTGGACCTTTTGTTTATGCTTATGCTCTTCTTATTTTGTCCACTTGGACCATACTCCTCTTAAGACATTAATAAATATCAAAACACTTAAAAGACTTGGTTCTTTTAATCTTAGACTGTTTTGACATTGTGAATGGACTTGGACCTTGGACTTCGGACTTAGATCTAGGACCTTTACCCTATGCTTTTGGAAATTTGAGACCTTGGACCTTTGTGTTGCTTTTGTCTGTTTGTTTAGAAATCTTCTGTGTGCAGGTGTTGATACTTTGACCTTGTTAAAATCATCTGATGCCTGACTCTCCTAATTGGCTTTTAACCCTTGAGAAAGCTTTGTTGTGGCTTAACTTGGAATTTCCTCTGATGCTTTAATTCATCTGGTTATTACGTTTGTGGTTTAAATCCAAAAGGAAGAGGTTTGCTTATGTTGACTTGTTGTCAAGTTTTTTCTCCTAGAGTGGTTAGATCTTTCTTTCTTTAGTTTTAATTTTAATTTTTAGGGTAGTCACTTCATCTCCTCCTCATTCTTCAATTTTCAAAATCTTCTCCCATTTTCAAAACCTTATTGTTTTCAAAACTATAACCTCTTTCACATTAAAACCTTGACTTTTGTCAAGTGATTTTCAAAATCTTTTTCTTAAACAAATGTCAATCAATGTTAAGCATACTTTGACCATTTCAAAAAGTCTTTAAAAAACACTTAAACTCATTCAAAAAATTTGTGCCTTTGTGCACTTTTTCATTTAAAACTTTTCATAAAGTTTAGACATGAGTCATTTTCATAGTTGAGATGTAATCCTCCTATTCCCCATAGTATTAAGGATGTTGACATTTTCCACTTAGATGTTGAGTGATAGACTAGTTGATTTTTATCCAAGCAAAAATCCTCCATCTTAAGGTGATGCAAATGTTGTTTTCTTATACTTGTGGGAGACTAGTTGTAGTTTTCTCCTTAAAATGGCGACTTGTCTCTTCATTTAAAATGAATAATAACAAACCAATTTTGTTATTTGTACCACGAACTATGAGGTTTTGATTATATATTACACTTTGTGGGTACGTAGGCATGAGGCTCAAGAAGTCTCTCTAAACACAAAAATCTAAAAAATATTTCTCTTTTCATCTCCCCAATCTTATTTCAAGCAAACATTTTCAAACCAAAAAGCGTGGATATTTCAAAGGGTTCCTATAGAGTACTATAGACATTTTGGGTGCTAACACCTTCCCTTAGCGTAACCAACCCCCTTACCCAGTCTATGTTCATTTGTTCTTGTTTTAGAACTTGTTTAGGTTTTGTTGGCTCTTTTTCCTTTCCGTTTGGATAAAATAAAAGTGTGGTGGCAACTCTGGTTTTATGAGTTAAGTTAAACAATATCTTACACTCACAATTTTTACCGCTACACTCGGTACATAACAACCGTTTCTCTCAAAAGAAAACCTTAACATATTTCACTATTATCTCTTATAACATAACCCTAACATCCATGTCACTCTTTAAACATACTTCAACCTTCAGATTCATCTTCACCAATCGCTACCTTGAGGTTCATTCATTAAAATTATGCTTCAATTTCATTTACGTTTCTAGTTAAAAATGGGTTCTCATTTTTTCATTTGGTGAATGTTCTCATTTTTTCAATTTCGTCTTCACCACCTTAACAAAGCGCATACTTTGACTATGATACATATGGTTTGTGTTGCTCTGAAAAAAAAGTATGAAGTTATTATGTAAACTTCATTCACCTTGTATTTATTTTTCGTAGCATCATAAACTAGATGAACTTCATAATTTGTTCTAGTTCCACGATTAATTTCAAAAATGGTACGTTCTTGAAACATTTGATTATATCTCGTGTTATTGTATGTTGTTGTTTTTTATCAATGTTCTCAGAACTTCATAATTTGTTGTTGTTATTGTTTATTATATCTTGCATTCTTGAACCTTTTTTTTGTTGTATGTTGTTGTGTTGTTGATAAATGTTATTGTAAGTTGGTGTTGTTGATTAATGTTTTCAGAACAAGAACAAAACATTGTTAAGTCACAAGAAATAGGCTTTTTGTGACTTACAAATGTTTTTTTCTTTAAATTCTTATGCAGGTTGCACAGTAGATGAAGTTGAGTTTATTATATGCTATGTAGATTGTTTGTTTCACTAACCGTTCTGTTGTGGAAAACGATACCGGAATAACAAAGTAAATTTGGTTTCTTGAACACCAAGAAATCCACAAGGGTAGAAAAGAAGGAAAAACTTGAACAAACCAACGAAACCCTATTAGGGTTCACAAAGGAAGAGAAAAGAGGAAGAAGAATAGAGAATTGATTAAATCTATTTTACTATTCACTTTCTCAATAGGGTTCAAAGATTACAAGTGAATACCAATAATTAACCTCTCTCAACCTAATAAGGATTTGCCACACCTTATGAAGAGAGAATAGTATGCTATTTATAATAAACCTAACATACTAAACTAATGGGCTTTTTAACAATTACCCATTACAAGCTAACTTAGGGTACAAGCCAACTTAAACAATTGGATCCATAACACAAGGCCCAATTCAATCTCCTACATACTAGAACACAATTCGACTACAGCATGTAGGTCTTCGACAACAGCATGTGAGTAGACTTCGACAGTATTCTAAAACTAGAGTTCGATCCAATATCTCATAAATCTCCACCTTGGAGCAAACTCTATAATGTCAAGAAACAAACTAGCTTTCTTCATGCAGCTTTATCAACTGCATACAGTGGAAAAACTTGCAACTGGGCAGCGTCTCGGTGATCATATCAGCAACATTATGATTTGTCGAAACCTTCAGCACTTGGACATCTCCACGTTTGATTACCCCTTTGACGAAATTCAGCCTCACATCAACGTGCTTGGTTCGCTCATGATAGGCTGAATTCTTTGACAGGTATATTGCACTTTGACTATCACATTTAACAGTGACAACTCGACCTTGAAGCTTCAGCTCCTTTACAAAACCTTCAAGCCACAATGCTTCCTTCACAGCTTCAGTTAGGGAAATGTATTTCGCTTCAGTGGTTAATAAGGCAACAACCTTCTGAAGTGTTGCTTTCTAACTGATTGATGTCCCAAACATAGTGAACACATATCCAAAAATAGATTTTTTGGAATCCATACAACCTGCATAATCAGAGTCGACATATCCTTCGATTGTTGCTTTACTATCCTCACCCAAGGCTCCACCATAAATTAGGACTCTATTCATAGACCCATTTATGTACCTTAAAATCCACTTCAATTCTTGCCAGTGAGCCTTTCCAGGATTCGCCATGTACCTGCTTACAAGACTAACTGCATATGCTATGTCAGGTCTAGTACAGACCATAACATACATCAAAGAACCCACTATATTAGCATATGGAATGTTATTCATATAAGCTCTTTCGACATCAGTACTGGGACACTGATCTATACTTAGCTTGAATTAAGGGTTTGTCGGAGTCACAACAGGCTTTGAATTCGACATACCATACTTTTCGAGAATCTTCCGTAGGTATGCCTCTTGAGATAAGCATAATTTTGACTGCTTTCTATCTCTTCGGATGTCAATCCCAAGAATCCTGGACGCAGCTTCTAGATCATTCATGTCGAACTCCTTATTGAGTTCAGCCTTCACCCTCATTACATCTTCGACATTGTTGCTTGCTATTAGAATATCATCCACATAAAGCAACAAAATAAAAAATGAATTACCAGATCGAAATCTGAAGTAAACACAGTGGTCGAACTGACTTCTAATGAAACTTATGTGTGCCATGAACTTGACGAATCTCCTATTCCACTATCGAATAGATTATTTCAGTCCATATAAAGATCTCTTCAGCTTTCACACATAATCCTCCTTCCCCTTTTCGACATCCCCTTCAGGTTTCCTCATCAGGATTGTTTCATCTAGATCACCATACAAGAATGCAGTCTTCACATCCATCTATTCCAGTTCAAGAGTGAACGGTGCCACTATGGAAAGCAACATTCGAATGGACATGTGCTTCACAACCGGAGGTAATATATCATTGAAGTCGACACCTTATTTCTGAGTGAACCCCCTAGCGACCAATCTTGCCTTGTATCTCTTCGACGCCACTCATTCGATTCCGTCCTTAACTTTGAAAATCCATTTATAGCTGACTAACCTGGCTCAAGCGGATTTCTTGATCAATTCCTATGTATTATTATCATGAAGAGATGTCATCTCATCATCCATTTCCTTCAGTCATTCAGTCTTATTTCGACTCCTCATAACTTCCTTATAGTCTCTAGGTTCTTCGTCGAGAACCTCACTTACAGAGATTAAGGCATAAGCTACAAGATCTGCATACCCAAGTCTCTGAGGTGGCTTGATGACTCTGCTCGACCTATCTCTTTCTAGCAGGTAGTCATTATCAGTCTCCTCATCTTCGACAACATCTTCTGCTTCTTATTTGACTTCATCTGGGATATGCAATTCAGCATCAACATGCTTCACCTCAACAGGAATCTCTCCCTGTTCCAGATCTTCGTCAGCATCATCAGTTTTCTTGAAAGCCATCTCAGCTTCATTGAAAACTACATCTCGACTAATGATACACCTCCTGTGTCCTAGATCTAGGCACCATGGCCTATAAGCTTTGACTCCTTCAGGGTATCCCATGAACATGCATTTTAGAGCTTTAGGTTCGACCTTGTCTTGCCTAATGTGAGCATAGGCCAAGCAACGAAGTACTCTCAGTCTGTCGAGACTAGGTGAATGTCCCAACCAAACTTCTTCAGGTGTCTTCATATCTAACGCAATTGAAGGACATCTGTTTATCAGATACATTGCTGTCGAAACAACCTCAGCCCAAAACACCTTCTTTAACCCAGCACTAGTCAACATGTATCTAACTCTTTCCAAAATAGTTCGATTAAACCTCTCTGCCAAACCATTTTGTTGTGGAGTACCTGCAGTAGTTTTGTGCCTTGCAAAACCTGAGGCAATACACAAGCTGTCGAACGCCTCATTGCAAAATTCAAGGCCATTTTCGGTTCTCAACCTCTTGACCTTTCTGCAAGTCTGATTTTCGACTAGAGTCTTCCAACCTTTGAAATTCTCAAAAGTTTCATCCTTAGTCTTCTGGATGAATACCCACAACTTTCTGGAATAATCATCGACTATGGATAGAAAATACCTTGCTCCTGAATGTGATGGACACCTTGCAGACCCCCAAAGATCAGCATGGATGTAATAAAGGGATCCATGAGTTCTTTGTTTTCCTTTGTTGAACTTCACTCTACAAGATTTTCCAAGTACACAAGGTTCACAAAATTTCAGCTTTTCGACTTTTTCTCCTCCAAGCAGATTTTGTTTCCCCAATACGACCAGACCCATTTCACTGACATGGCCCAATCTCATGTGCCAAATTTCTGTCTTCGACAAAGGTTTCGTGGATGAAACATTTGTCGAACCACTTACAACTTCAGCCTCAAGGGTATACATGCCTTGTTTCTCCACACCTCTCAAGACTTCCTTCAACCCCTTCATGACTCTTAGGATACATTTCTCTCCTTGAAAAACATATCCCTTTCTGTCGAATTCACCAAGAGAAACCAAATTTATCTTCAATTCAGGTACATACCTGACTTCAGTCAATAACCTTGTTGACTCATCATGGAACTTGAATCTCACATATCCAATACCTGTAATTTTGTAAGCTTTATTGTTTCCCAGCAGCACTGATCCACCATCTTGATCACATAGCTCCTCGAACAATTCTCTATTTGGAGTCATGTGCCAAGTGCAACCTGAATCCATAATCCACTCTTTTCTTGAGTCGCTGCTTGAAACCACAAGGGCATCAGATGAGTCGAAGTCATCTTGAACAATGGCCCCGTCGCCATTATCCTTACCTCCATGATCTTTCAGATGTTCAGGGCACACCTTTCTTGTGTGACCCTCCTTCTTATAATGATAGCATCGAATACCAGATGCTTCACCACTATAAGACTTATACTGACTTTTACCTTTCTTCTTGTCGAACTTACCATCTTTTCGCAAGAATTTTCCCTTAACGACAAAACCTTCACCAACCGTCAAAGGTTTATGCTCCTTTCGTTCGTTCCGGTCCTTAGAATACAGGGCTGATTGTACTTCTTCAAAGCTCAAGGACTCCCTTCCATACAAGAGAGTTTCTTTGAAGTGAGCATGTGTTCAAGGTAAAGTACACAACAACATCAGTGCTTGATCTTCGTCATCGATCTTCACATCAATATTTTCTAGATCAAGAATAAGCTTTTTGAACATATCCAACTGCTCAGCCAAAACTTTGTCTTCACTCATCTTGAATGAATACAAAGCTTGCTTCAGGTAGAGTCGATTCACCAGAGATTTGGTCATGTAAAACTTTCAAGTTTCAACCATAACCCCGATGCCGTAGTCTCCTTTGATACCTGTCGAAGAACCTTATCACCAAGGCTCAATAATATTGCGCTGTGGGCATTCTCTATCATGGCCGTCTTTTCTTTTTTCGTTAACTCAGCATCCATGGCTGCCTCTCCCTTCAATGCTTCCAAACAATCATGTTGAACCAGTAGGGCTTTCATCTTCAAGCGCCACAGACCGAAATCGTTCACTCCGGTGAACTTTTCAATCTCATACTTTGTTGAAGGCATCTTCTCCACACTCACCGCACTAATTTGTTGTAAAAAATGATACTGGAATAACAAAGTATATTTGGTTTCTTGAACACCAAGAAATCCACAAGGGTAGAAAAGAAGGAAAAACTTTAACAAACAAACGAAACCCTATTAGGGTTCACAAAGGAAGAGAAAAGAGGAAGAAGAATAGATAATTGATTAAATCTATTTTACTATTCACTTTCTCAATAGGGTTCAAAGATTACAAGTGATTACCAACAATTAACCTCTCTCAACCTAATAAGGATTTGCCACACCTTATGAAGAGAGACTAGTATGCTATTTATAATAAACCTAATATACTAAACTAATGGGCTTTTTAACAATTACCCATTACAAGCTAACTTAAACAATTGGATCCATAACACAAGACCCAATTCGATCTCCTACATACTAGAACACAATTCGACTACATCATGTAGGTCTTCGAGAACAGCACGTGAGCGGACTTCGACGACATGCTAAAACTAGAGTTCGATCCAATATCTCACACCTTCATTGAAAATAAATTTCATTTAAATTGACAAAGAAACTTATAATCTAAAAGTTAAGTTGTATTTAAAAACCAACTTATATCAATCAATGTTTTCCGAATTGCATGCGTCTCATCATTCATCTCACGCTGTTTAACATGTAGAATGTTGTTTAGTGACCTGATTCCTTCATTACATCAATATCTTCTCTTATAGTTTAATTTGAATAACAACAATTTATTGGGTAAGTCTACATCATCATCGTCACTTATCATCGTGACTGTTATGATGATAAGTCATCATAACAATCACAATAATATGCGACAATGATGAGGTAGATTTAGCCAATAAATTTATGTTATTCAAATTAAACTAGAATAGAAGGATTCGATGCCATGAAGGACTTATACCATTGAACCATATTCTATATGTTAAAGAGCGTGAAATGAATGGTGAGATACATGCAATTTGAAAAACAGTGGTTTGTTTAAGTTGGTTTTCAAGAATAGTTTAATTTTCAGATTATATACTTCTTCATCAATTTGAATGGTTGTATTTTTTTAGTGAGGTGTATGGAAAAATAAGCAATTTACATATTATATAATAAACTCTGGGTACTCTCAACAACGGTTATATATTTTATCTGTGATAAAATGTTATCTACATTCCGAATAAATTGCTCCTGATGGGTTTCAAACCGAGTACCTAAATGTATATATCACAATGGTTGATATAAGTAACCATTGTGATAGGTAGCGCGCGTCCTGCCTTATTATCACGTTCTCGCGACTGTGGTGGAAAGCGCCAGACATACAATCATCCATTACCTCATAACGATTGGTCAGACGTTGTGGTATTCCTTTTCCAACTGTTGTGGTATGGCTTTTCCGTAGTAGTGAAACTTCGTGAGTTTAAAATACGGGGATGTTAAGTGCTCAGGTTTTCAAGTAGCATTTTTATGATGCCAAATTTGTCGAAGATTACTGATGTGGATTTTCCTCTATTATTTCCAAAACATAATGATAAATTGAGTTCTACAATATTTTCAAAAGTGTAATATCTTAATCTCAAAAGAACAACCTCTCAAAGGAATGTCTTCCAATAGTTCTCACACGGTTTGCGAATGTAAAATATCTATGGCATAACAATTTCAAAATTATTCCCAAGTGACTTGATAAATCTCACCTTACTGGAACAGATAAGATTTGTTTACCAACCAGAACAGATAAGAATCCATACTTGGTTCGAGCATAAAATGAAGAAACATAAAATTTCTTTCAGGTTACATGAAAAAATCCCTTCTATACGCCATATTATTCTAGTTCAGTCTGCTATAAATAAACTAACATTTAATTTGTTTGTCAATGGCCATAAATATTGTCTTTCTGGTGTAATGTGGTTTCTTTCTTACCTTCTCAAGATGAAATTGAATCATCCGTATCTATTTGATCTGAAATTGGAAGGAATAATTGAATGTGGTAACTGAATTTTTCGGAAACTCGTCTGTGAGCTGGACAAAGAACTTTCAAAAAAAGATTGGATCTATGTAGAGCTTAGGTTGAAGAATCTTCCAAATATCAGGATAGGAAGATGAAATTATTATGCAGTGAAAAAAATTGAACCCTCGTATTCAAGGAGAAAGGCAACACGAAGAAGAATGTCATATTCATGGTTTTAAATTGTGGTTGAGGTTGCGGTTGTAGCTACTATGATTGAATTTAGATTTATCTAACTTTTTATGGGCTACAATCAATTGTTGTTTAGTTTATGAAAAACGGGTTAGTGATTCTGATGGGGGTGCATATATAAGTCATGTTATTAGTTAAGTGATCTCTTTTAACTAAAGGATGGGTATCTGAAACCTGATTGGTGTGGATAAAAGTGTAGGTTTTAACCTGGGCCCATAATAGGTAGGGACTAGGGTTATATATATTGTATGGCTAGGTCCCCTCTGTAATCACAATAAGAATTAGAAACATAACTGGCGGCTCCACAACTTGCCCCGTTGAGAGTTGTGAACGAGAGTGTGAGATATAGAGGAAGATCTGGCCATTCATCTTTTCAAGATTCTGAATCATAATTTCAACAAGTAAGTATTGATGTTCTAATTTTCATATAATCGATCAATAAATATTTCCGCTTACATTTGGTATCAGAGCTTACCTTATATGAGTTAGGACTCAATTGATTACAGTCAATATATGATTATGAATTTAGGATTCGAATTATTTTGATTCAATCTAGAACAATTACTGAAATCAATTTCCAATTAAGTTTTTTTAGGTACTGTTCAAATTAATTTAAAATTTTAAAAATCAATTCTTATCGTTTGGAATTCATATTGTTGAAAGATTAAACTTGATTTGGGCCTAAACATATTGTTTGGATTTTTGGGCTTAATTATTTTGGGTTTAGGTCATTTTAATTAATGTTTCTAAAAAACTCTTGTAATGTTTGGAGTGTCTAGATATTTCTTAGGTTTGTAATATTTTCTAGAGTACTCTTGGAATTTCAAGAGTTGAGAACTCTCTATAATTAGTGTGTCTAGAGTTCTCCTTAGAGTACTATAAATAGAGATGTAATTCTACACTTTTGTAACAAGCAAAAATACAAAGTTCTCTCTTCCATAAAGAATTCTCCTATCTATCAAGTTTCTAATCAAGCATCTAATATTCCCACACACTTTTCCTAAACACAAAAGGTTTTATTTCCAACAAAGTGGCATCAGAGCTTCAAGGTCCTCAAAAGATGGCGAATGGAGGTTTCTCTTTCCAAATGTCGTTGCTTACGAAGAACAACTATGACAATTGGAGTATCAAGATGAAGGCACTACTAGGAGCTCAAGATGTGTGGGATATCATTGAGAAAGGCTTCAAGGAGCAAGATGAAGCCTCGCTAAGGCAAGGTGTAAAGGAGACATTAAAGGAGTCAAGAAAGAGAGACAAGAAAGCTCTCTTCCTCATTTATCAATCGGTGGATGAAGATACATTTGAGAAGATCTCCAATGCAACAACGGCCAAAGAAGCATGGGACAAGCTTCAAACTTGCAACAAAGGAGTGGAGCAGGTGAAAAAGATTCGTCTTCAAACTCTTAGAGGTGAGTTTGAACGTTTATTTATGGAAGAGTCTGAGTCAATTTTTGATTATTTTTCTCGAGTAATGTCCGTAGTCAATCAACTTAAAAGAAATGGTGAAGATGTTGATGAGGTGAAAGTCATGGAGAAAATACTTCGCACTTTAAATCCAAGTTTTGACTTCATTGTTACCAACATTGAAGAAAACAAGGATTTAAAGACCATGACTATTGAGAAACTCATGGGTTCCTTACAAGCATACGAAGAAAAACAAAAGAGAAAAATTAAACAAAAGGAGGCTATGGAGCAACTACTACAACTCAATGCAAAGGAAGAAAACTATGTGAATTACAAGAGTCAAAGAGGACGAGGTCGTGGCCAAGATCGTGGACGTGGACAAGGACATAGAGGAGAAGGAAGAGGCAGTTACAAAAACTACTCCAACAACTTCAACAATGGAGAAAGAAGTTGGAATCCACAAGCAACAGGAAGTCGTGGAAGAGGAAATTCATGGTCAAGGTGCGACAAGTCACAAATCAAGTGCTTCAACTACAACAAGATCGGTCACTACGAATCTGAGTGTAGATTCTCAAAGAAGGTTGTGGAGAAAGCTAACTTTGTAGAAGAAAAAGGTGGAGAAGAAGAAACTTTGCTGCTCGCGTGCCAAAACCAATTTGAAGAGAAAAGAAACAAGTGGTACCTCGACACCGGCGCAAGCAACCACATGTGCGGCGATCGAAGCATGTTTGTAGAGATCAATGAAGCGACAAATGGTAATGTCTCATTTGGAGATGACTCAAAGATACCGGTCAAAGGCAAAGGTAAAATTCTCTTACGCTTGAAGAATGGAAGTTATCAATTCATATCCAATGTCTGCTATGTTTCTAACATAAAGAATAATATTTTGAGCTTGGGACAATTATTAGAGAAATGCTATAACATCCACTTGAAAGAACATAGTCTTTTCTTAAGAGATTGTGAACATAACTTGATTGATAAGGTGCATATGTCAAAGAATAGAATGTCCGTCTTGAACATTCAAAACGATGTGGCAAAGTGTCTCGAGGCTTGCTATATCGACTCTTCGTGGCTATGGCATCTACGATTTGGACACCTCAACTTCGACAGTCTAGAAAGTTTGTCAAAGAAGGAGATGGTGAGAGGCTTACCTAGTATAAACCACCCAAACCAACTATATGAAGGATGTCTAATTGGGAAGCAATTTCGAAAAAGCTTTCCAAAGGAATCAACGTCAAGAGCGACAAAACCGCTAAAGCTCATACACACTGATATCTGTTGACCATTCAATCCAAACTCTTTTGGTAAGAATAAATACTTTCTCCTCTTTATTGATGATTATTCTAGAAAAATGTGGGTTTATTTCTTGAAGGAGAAGTCGGAAGTGTTTGAAAACTTTAAGACGATCAAAACCCTAGTGGAGAAAGAAAGTGGTCTTTCCATTAAAGCTGTGAGATCTGACCGAGGAGGAGAGTTTACTTCAAATGAGTTCAACAAATATTGTGAAGACCATGGAATCCTCCGCCCAATAAAAGTGCCAAGATCACCACAACAAAATGGAGTAGCGGAGAGAAAGAACCGAACCATACTTAATATGGTGCGAAGCATGCTTAAGAGCAAGAAGATGCCGAAAGAGTTTTGGGCCGAAGCAGTGGCATGTTCAGTTTACCTGACAAATCGTTCCCCAACAAGAAGTGTCCATGAGAAGACACCACAAGAAGCATGGAGTGGAAGGAAGCCAGGGATCTCTCACCTCAAAGTGTTTGGAAGCATTGTCTATACCTACGTTCCTGATGAAAGGAGAACAAAGCTCGATGATAAAAGTGAGAAGTACGTATTTGTGGGTTACGACTCAAGCTCCAAAGGGTATAACCTCTATAATCCAAATAGTGGAAAGATCGTCATAAGTCGTAACGTGGAGTTCGACGAAGAAGATTGTTGGGATTGGAGTGTTCAAGAAGACAAGTACGATTTTCTTCAAAGTAAGAAGAAGAAAATGAAATAGAACAACCAATGATAGAGGAACATATTACACCACCTGCCTAACCGACACCAATGTTGGATGAAACAAGCTCAAGTGAAAGGACACCACGACTAAGGAGCATTGAAGAGCTTTATGAGGTAACCAAAAACCAAAACGTTGTTAACCTCTTTTGTCTATTTGGTGATTGTGAGCCTCTAAGTTATCATCAAGAAGCGGTTGAAAACGTAAAGTGGAGAGACGCCATGGATGAAGAAATCAAGTTAATCACGAAGAATGATACGTGAGAACTTACTACACTTCTGCTAGGACCCAAAGAAATCGGAATAAGATGGGTGTACAAGGTGAGGTTGAAGTATGTGATGTCTCGAGATCAAGCTGCTGACATTTTCACCAAGCCACTCAAGTTGGAAACTTTCGTGAAGCTAAGGAGTATGCTTGGAGTCACAAATCAAGTTTAAGGGGGATGTTGAAAGATTAAACTTGATTTGGGCCTAAACATATTGTTTGAATTTTTGGGCTTAATTATTTTGGATTTAGGTCATTTTAATTAATGTTTCTAGAAAACTCTTGTAATGTTTGGAGTGTCTAAATATTTCTTAGGTTTATAATATTTTCTAGAGTACTCTTGGAATTTCAAGAGTTGAGAACTCTCTAAAATTAGTGTGTCTAGAGTTCTCCTTAGAGTACTATAAATAGAGATGTAAGTCTACACTTTTGTATCAAGTAAAAATACAAAGTTCTCTCTTCCATAAAAAAATTTCCTATCTATCAAGTTTCTAATCAAGCATCTAATATTCTCACACACTTTTTCTAAACACAAAAAGTTTTATTTCCAACCGATATTAGCTTCCGTATGATTTGATTGCAAATAATAATAAATAGTCTAAGTATCCAATATATGTAATTCTGATTAATTCTTAAGTCTAAATTTTAAGATGAATATACATATTTGATATTGTTTCTTCAACAATTTTTTTCTCACGTCAAAATCATCTGCTATCCAATTTGGTAGGTGAGTACATACATCATGCATCCCGTGCAGTCAATAATGCATAGGGCAGTTCCAATATTTTTGTTTAATTGGTTTTTCTTTTCCGACTCAATAGTGCAGGTTTCTTTTGTTCAATTTTCTCACGTCAATATATAATTGAGTTATTGTACTATTATTAATTATATATTAAAATTACACATAATTGGATCACCAATTGAATCTAATATTTATTAAACTAATTGGATAAGCAATTGATGCACTACGTGATGCACAGACTAATAATGTTAAATGTTATCTATGTATACAACAATGTTCCATGACTTCAACAAATGTATTTTTCGTCTTTATCCAATTGATTGATAAAGTTTTATTGTTGTTTCATTTATGTGACAGTTTGCTGCTTTTGATTGTTGAAAGGATATATTTAATAATTTATTTTATGTATTTGTTTTGTTAGATAATTCATCACGATTTAAACGTTGTTATCAGCATATAGTTTAATTTATATTGAAGAGTTATAATCTGAATTAAGTGTATTTAATTTTTTAATGTTATGGGATAAATAAATAATTTTTTAGTCAATCGATATTAAAAATTTTATCACAGAAAAAACATGCATGAATTTTTCACATTTAAATATCATATCTTATATAAGGATAAAAATGTAAATTATTAATAAAATCTCTCTCCTCTCCCTCCTGAACCAAACACATTTTCAATTAAAATCCTTCCCTACCTCTCCCCTCCTCTCTTTTGAACCAAACACTTATGTGATTAAAAAAAATTCTTCCCCTCCCCTTCCCTCCATTAAAATCCCTCACCTCCCCCTCATTTGAACCAAACAGACCCATAGGGTGTGTATGGTTCGGAGTAGATGGAGGGGAGGGGAGAAATTTTTTTTAATTAAATATGTTTGGTTCAAATTTTAGGAGGGGAGGGAGGGGAGCAAAATCCCTCCGAAACACATTTTTTGTTTCCCTCAGAATTGAGGGGATTTGGAAGGGACGAGAGGGAAAATGAGTTTTGATAATTAAAAAATTATTATATTTACTAAAATATCCTCAATTTAATTTTATTATTTGAAAATTATTAGTTTTTCTCGTGTTACTATTTCTCTTTTGTGTGATTTTTTCGATTGCTTCCATCAATTTATTATAATTAATCTTCAACTTCAAATTATTTTATAGTTTTTTACTTAATATAAGTCATACTCATTATACTTTCCCTCACAATTTCTTAACATAATATCAAAGTCTGGTTTAAAATCCAGTGGGCCACCTTCTATGGTTTCCGCTATCGGGCCACCTACCATTTATTTTTACGCTCCAGTTGTCTAGTCACTACTAGAAAATTCGTTTTTAGTGATCGAAAAATTTCGGTCACTCTAGTGACCAAATTAGCCACCAAAATTAAACATCATGTTAGTAAAATTTTAAACGTCACTAAATCGGTCGCTATATAAAATTAGCCACCGAATTAGCGACTGATATTTTGTGACCATAATTTTCAGTCTCAAATAATCATTTTTATATAAATTAATTCATAAAAAAATTCAGTGACCGAAATTTCGGTCACTAATAATTTTTTTGTTTTTTTTTCATTATTAAGTTGTTTCCCTCTCAATTTTCTCCTTTTATTCATTCTTTTAATTTTTTAGTCAAAATTTTACATTTTTATTGTTTTAATAAATAAAACATATATTTATATAAATAATTAACTCATACAAATTTATTAATTTAGATAAAATATAATTTTAATAAAATCTTTTTAAATAGTATTTGAAAGTTCTATTTCATTAATATTATATATATTTCAAATGTAAATTATACAATAAAAACCAAATGGTTTAGTGAACACCCGAAAGCCTCACAAAGGAAAGTGCATTGGTTCGATTCCTACTAGAGACAAAAAATTTATTTTATTTTAAAATCGGTCATTAATTTTAGTGACCGATTTTTAGCCTTTTTCGGTCTCTAATTCGGTCACTAAACGCGAATTTTTTAGTAGTGAGTCCTGAGCGTGAGGGGGTGTGTTAAAAGTCCCACATCGGACAATATGTGGCCTGAACATGTGTTTATAAGTGAGGACAATCCTCACTCTACCAACCGGTTTTGTAGGGTTGAGTTAGGCCCAACCACAATTTCTTAACAAAAATTATGTTTAGTTATATTTGTTTTTTTCTTCTAATTTTATTATGAATCATATCATATTTTCTTTTATAGTATAAATTTTAAACCATTATTTTATTAAACATTTTAAACCATTAATATTTAATAATAATTATTTTATATATTTGTTTTGTTAGATGATTCATCACGATTTAAACGTTGTTATCAGCGTATAGTTTAATTTATGTTGAGAGTTATAATCTGAATCAAGTGTACTCAATTTTTTAATGTTATGGGATAAATAAATAATTTTTTAGTCAATCAATATTAGAAATTTTATCACAGAAAAAACATGCATAAATTTTTCACATTTGAATATCATCTCACTTATATAAGATCATAAGGATAAAAATGTAAATTATTAATAAAATCTCTGCCCTCCCCCTCCTGAACCAAACACATTTTTAATTAAAATCCCTCTCTTCCCCTCCCCTCCCTTCTTTTGAACCAAACACTTATCTGATTAAAAAAATCCCTCACCTCCCCTCCCCTAGGGATAACAATGGGCAGGATATGAGTAAGGCACTGTAGTACCCGTCCCCATACCCGCAACTGAAAAAAATCTCCGTACCCGAGCCCATACCCACTTGGGTATCAAAATGGGCACCCGTCCCCGTACCCTATGGGTATATAAGTTTTCGTACTCGTACTCGTTACCCGCATTTCTAATAAAAATAAATTTATCAAATATAAAATATCATAATATTTTAAGTTTTTAAAAATATTAAAAAGTTTTTAAAATTTTTTATTATTGAATTGTGGAATAAATGATCACTTATATTAAATATGTAGTAGTTTAAAATTGATTTTTTTTTATAAATTTTATAAACATTTATTTTTATATAATAATATAAATTAAAATATATAAATATATATTATGCGGGTATGAGGTGGGCCGGGTACTAAGGTGCCCATACCCGCACTCTTCCCCGCTTATTTAACTGGGTAATTACCCGAATCCGTATCCGTACCCATTTTTGCAAATTTTCACCTTACCCGTTGTGGATAATTTTATAGATACCCACTAGAAATGGGTCAAATTGTCATCCCTATCCTCCCCTTCCCTCCATTAAAATCCATCCTTTCTCCTCCCCTTCATTTGAACTAAACAGACCCTCAGTGTCCTCGATTATTGACAATCTGTGTCATGCTATTAAATTGCATGTTAATAGCACAGTTCAGATAATATTGGCTAATTAGTTTTCTTTTTCCATTTTAACAAGGTAGTTTCAAGATTTTGGTTAATTGGTTTCCGATTTTCACGTCAATACAGTATATATATAAAACTATTGAATTATATATATAGATAAATTTAACATTTACTCTAATATATTAATTATATATTAGAACTATATATAGTTTAGTACTATACTATATTGTTACCAATTAAATTATTATATATTAAACTAATTGAACCTATATAAACCTATATATTAAACTATTATTTTTTAATTGTATTGTTTTGGATATTTTATTAAATAAATATTAGTTTATATATAAATTTGTGATATATTTATTTTGTCAAATATTTTGAAATACTATGTAATATCCCTATAATATTGAAATTGATATGATGAAGACAAAATTTATTGGAAATGCTATATTGTTTAAATTCATGATTGGTTCATGATATTTATTTTGCAAGAAAAAATTGAGGAGGTTTCTTATCACACTACCCAAGTTTCTTATACACCACGTAAAATTTCGTTTTTGCCCCCGGATTCCAGATGTGCACATCCGGACGCACCGTTTTTTTTAAAACGCTGATGTGTTCCGGATGTGCACATCCGGAAACATAGTATAACTTTATTTTTTAAAATTCCTGATGTGCAGATCCGTAAAATAGCATAACTTTATTTTTTTTTAAATCGATTTTGTCGGTTGGTCGCATACGTTAATATATCATCGCAAGTTAATATACATTCGAATGAGGGGAGGGAGAAGGTCTTGACAGCATGATGAAGATCTTGAGTCAAGGGATTAGGTTTCCCGCCAATAGAAAACTTTGTTCTTTGTATCTCTCAAATAGAAAACTTTGTTCTTCGTATCTCTTCAATGTGTTGTTTCGGTGTAGCCATTAATCTTCAGTCAATGTCAATGAGGGGTGGGAGAAGGTCTTGACAGCATGATGAAGATCTTGAGTCAAGGGATTAGGTTTCCCGCCAATAGAAATCTTTGTTCTTTGTATCTCTTCAATGTGTTGTTTCAGTGTAGCCATTAATCTTCAGTCAATGTCAATGAAGTAAACATGCATTACAGAGTGAAACGTTGATGAATAAAAAAAAAGTTTGTATGCATAAAAAAAACGCATTATTATTTACCTGTAAGGGCACAGAGCACCGAAAAAACTGAGCTTTGTGGAGAAGAAAGGTTAAGAATGAGAGTAGTTACTAACTTACACGATACAAAAAAAAGTGTTTGAATGCATAAATAATTCATTATTATTTACCATTTTTGTTTTCAGGGAGTGGCGTGTGGCTTTCTATAAATGAACTGGGTTTAAGCCTAAAAGGATTATATTTTACAGGTTCGAAGATTGTAGGACAAATGAAGATCAATAGTAAAATATTACTTCTTTGACGTTATCCAAGATAAATGGCAGCAGAGTCGACACAAAGTTGGTGGTACTCCTATTACCACTTGCAGAACCAGAATCAGAATTTTCGACTTCACTTATGTAGTATCGAGCGCGGAAAGCTATCAAGTGTTCCCCGGTTTTAAAGCAAAACCCGACTGAACTGATCCTCACTTACTCCATATACATAAATATACATCAACATGTATCAATTAGGCACCACGCTCGATACTACATAAGTGAAGTCGAAAATTCTAATTCTAGTTCTGCAAGTAGTAATAGAAGTACCACCAACTTTGTGTCGACTCTGCTGCCATTTATCTTGGATAACATCAATGAAGTAATGTTTTACTGTTGATCTTCATTTGTCCTACAATCTTCGAGGATAGATTTGCGAGTTCGGATATTCGCAATGCCTTTTTTGGATATATAACTTATGGTTACAGAGGTCATGTTTGTCACCATAGGTGGATGACCGTTATTTTGTTTAAATATGGGTTAGAACTACTAGACAGCTTTTGGATACGGAACAAGGGGCCATCATGCGTTTTGATAAATATTTTGAAATTATCATTAAAGGATGTATGTCATATTCGTTCCTCTAACCTTCTGTTAAAATACATATTATTATTATTTCTTAAAACAAATATATCTTTTAAGTTTCAGCCATTTTTCGGGATGTGCACATCAGGATTACGCGTAACTTGTCATTCCGGATTTGCACATCCGGAACAAAGCAACGTTTTTTAAAAAAACGGTACGTCCGGATGTGCACATCTGGAACTGGGAGGCAAAAATGAAATTTCACGTGGTGTATAAGAAACATGGGTGGTGTGTTAAGAAACACTCAAATTTGATTCCTATGCAAGAAATTCAATAAATAATTGTGTGTGATTACCATCAAAGTGAGATCACTCATTTTAATTTATTAAAGTCTCTTTGTAGTTTGAGGAATGGTTTTAAGTCATTACTATGATTGTCTTCCCAAAGGTGGACAACTGTATGTAGAGATTGTGGTTGATTAAGGATATAGCTATTGGAGATGCTTGAGTCCAAGGGATTTATTTACCCAAAGGAGATAAATTTCTAAACTCAATGTATGCTTACTGAGTAGCTTATTCTTAAAATTCGTAGATGAAGTTATTGGAGGTGTTATGGTTTAGAGAATTTATCTACCCAAAGGAGATAGATTTTTGAACTAAATGTATGCTCATTTAGTAACTCATCTGAGGTTCTGGCCTTGGATGTAACCTGGGTTTTTTGCGCATTCCACCTAAAGGGGATTGTGTGATAATGTTGGCTTCCTCGTGATAGCTTATGTTCATTAAAGCTATATCTTGCCTTTGTTATTTGTTCTAATACATTCTTGTTTTTTCTCTATGAGAACTTCTCTGTGAACAATTGTTATGCTTATATTAAGATCCTGAATAGGTATAATTTTAAGAAATGGAAGAAAGACTTAGAGTTTTATTAGGGATTGTTGATTTTGACATGAAATTGCGTGAAACCAAACCTGTGATCAATGATTAGAGTACACCTAAAGAGAAAGAAAAATTAGCTAAGTGGGAAAGGAGTGACTGACTTAGCTTGTGTGCTATTAAGAGGACTAGTTATGTAAATTTGATGTTGAAATCTCAAGTTGTTGGTAATGGTATCTTATAGATGGTTTATATGAGTTTTCTTTGGATTGTGATAATATTTCCTCATCCTACAATGTTGAGAGCTTCATTGCTAAAAGGTATAAAATTAGAGAAAATTCTTCCTTGTTGTGGTACAAGCGTTTATGCCATATCTCTAAAGAAAGAGTTGAAAGGTTAATTAAAAATGACATTTTACCTTCCTTAGATTTCAATGATTTGGGGACTTGTGTGGATTGTATTAGAGGAAAATTTACTAAGACCCATAAGAAAGGTTCGACTAGAAGTTCAGACATTTTAGAAATTATTCATACAGACATTAGCACCCCCTTTTTCATACTATTTGTGGTAATAAATCTTTTATCACTTTCATTGATGATTTTTCCCGGTTTGACTATCTTTACTTGTTTAAGGAAAAATTAGAAGCACTTGAAAAGTTTAAAATCTTTAAAACCGAGGTTGAAAAGCAACTAGGAAAAGTGATAAAGGTGGTATGTTCTGACCGTGGTGGAGAGTATTATGGCATATATGATTCTACTGGGCACCACATAGGGCCTTTTGCAAAATACTTGCAAGATTGTGGAATTGTTCCACAGTACACCATGTCTAGTACTCCTGAACAAAAAGGTGTAGTCGAAAGGAGAAACCACACCCTTAAGGATATGATGAGAAGCATGATGAGTAGGCGTAATTTACCAGAATTTTATGGGGTAATGCTTTGGAAATAACCCTCTATGTACTTAATAGAGTTTCTAGTAAATCAGTTCCAAAAACACCTTTTGAGCTTTGGACAGGTAGAAAACCTAGTTTGAACCATCTTCGTATCTGGGGTTGCCCTGCAGAGGTTAAAATATGTAATCTTTTTGAGACAAAGCTTGACCCAAAAACAAGTCATTGTTTTTTCATTAGATATCCAGATAGATCTAAAGGATACAAATTCTTTTTTCGTGGTAGAGGTAATAAAATTGTGGAGTCCATGCATGCAAAATTCCTTGAGCTTGATGTTGTCGAGCCTGTCATTGCATCTGATAATATTGATTCTATTATGCCTAATGTTGTTACTTTTTCACTGCCTAATTTTGATAATGCTAGATCATCCATTGCTCATGGAGGTTTTGCTCCAAATGAGAATGTGGTTGAACATCCAGTTAAAGATGTGGTTGAACCACTTGTTAAAAATGTAGTGGATCCTGCTATTATAACTCAGGTTGCACAAACTGATGAGCTAGTTGAGCAAATTCATGTTCGAAGGTCAGTAAGACACAAGTGACCTGTTATCCCTGATGATTTTGTAGTTTATCTTAGTGAGGATGCTTATAATGTTGGTATTATTATTGATCCTAAAACTTATCTATAAGTTATTACTTATTCTCAATCTAGCATGTGGACAGATGCAATGCATGATAAAATGAAATACATGGTAAATAATGATGTTTGGAAACTAGTGGAGTTACCAAGAAACTGTAGGGCGATTGGATGCAAGTGGATATTCAAAACAAAGAAGGACTCGAAAGGTAAAATTGAGAGGTTTAAGGCAAGACTTGTGGCTAAAGGTTTCACACAAAAGGAGGGGATTGATTTTATTGAAATTTTTTCTCCTATTTCCACTAAAGACTCTTTTAGAATCGTTATGGCCCTTGTAGCACATTTTGGCTTGGAATTGCATCAGATGGATGTTAAGATTACTTTTCTGAATGGTGATCTCAATGATGAGGTGTACATGCAGCAGCCTGAGGGTTTGTGACAACTGGTAATGAGCATTTAGTTTGTAAATTAAGAAAATCTATTTATTGTTTGAAACAGGCTTCTAGACAATGGTACTTGAAATTTGATGAGGTGGTAACTTCATTGGGTTTTGAAGAAAATAGAGTTGATTAGTGCATCTATCTTAAGGTGAGTGGGAGCAAGTTCGTCTTTCCTATGTTATATGTTGATGATATTTTGCATGCTAGTAGTGATCTTGGTCTACTTCATGAGACCAGACTTATGCTAACGAAGTTCTTTGATACGAAAGATCTTGGTAAAGCATTATTTGTGATGGGAATTGAAATACACAGAGATAGATCACATGGTGTGCTTGGTTTGTCGCAGAGGGATTATATTGATAGAGTTCTGGAGAGGTTCAATATGCAGAACTGCAAGCCAAGAGATGTTCCAATTACTAAAGGAGACAAATTCAGTAAAGATCAATGTCTTAAAAATGAGATTGAGCGGGCAGAGATGAAGGGGAAACCCTTTGACAGTGCATTGGGCAGCCTGATGTATGCTCAAGTAAGTACTGGGCCTGAGATTGTTTTCATAGTTGGCATCTTAGTATGATGTCGGTCTAATCCTGGGAATGATCATTGGATTGATACTAAGAAAGTGGTGAGATATTTGCAGAGAACTAAAGAGTATATGCTTGTTTTTAGGAGAGTTGAGAACTTGGAAATAGTTGGGTATACTGACTCTGATCTTATTGGTTGTGTTGATGATAGGAAATCTACTTCTCACTATGCCACAAAAGGGAAAAGACATCTCTTTTTTGGCTTTTAACAGCGCTGTAAAGATGCCCATTGCTTTTCCCTCTCTCATTTGTGGGATTGTCTTGTCTCAACATCCTGGAATTCTACAGCATTCAGATGTTGCTTGCAAAAGGAAGCCTGCCTTGTCACTCCATCACAAGTTGAAACATGTTCCTTACAGTGTCAAGACATCTGCTTCAACATCACAACAGTCACCAGCCAAGACTGGGTTGATTACAGAACTAGAGGAGGCTTGCAAGGAGTTAGATGAAGTCATAAGAGTTAGTACTGAAAGGAAACAAAAGTTTGAAAGACTTGTCATGTCTCTGAGATTGGCAACAAAGGAAGGTGAAGCTGTCAACACAAGGAAGGATTCTGTTGATGAAGACGATAATGATGATCTCAGCTCAGAAGATTCAAGCTTTTAATGTCTGCCTTCTAATTTAGTAGGGTTAGCTTTATTTTCTGTATTTGTTTAGCACTTAATGTGCCTGGTTGTGTAATTTGAATATTGTGCTGTTTTATGCACTGTTTATGTTTTAGTTTCCTTCTATGATTTGTTTTGCCTGTTTACTAACTGAGAGGCTAACAATGAGAGCTAGGGTATACTGACTATAGTTCATAGGGCTTTTTATAGAAGTTTGCCTAATTGTGGCTAAAAAGGGGGAGAAAATAGCCAAGATAGTCAAGAATATTATTGTCATATGCTGCTAATGTGATGCAGAGATTAAGAGGGAGATAGATTGATGCAGCCAAGCAGACATCTAGGGGGAGTAAATTGCTGCACATTATGAGCTACTGGACAGCTGTGATGCTGGTTCATGTTTTCAAGAGGGAGCACCAATTGGCTGTTGTCAATAATGAAGATGGTGCTGCAGCAGATCAAGTGATGAAGACTATGCAAATTGTCAAACTGCTGCTGATTGAGAGTTTCAAATTTTTGAAGATTATTCCGCTGCTAATATCTCTGAAGGTGCAGAGTGCAGAAGTTGATTGCAGAGTGCAGAGGTTGTTTTAGCCAAAATTAGCCAAAGGGGGAGATTGTTAGTTCCTGGATTGGCTGGAATTTTGGTAAAACAAAGTATATTCAATGTTGATGTCAAGGTGCTGATGTTGCAACATTGAAGTCTTAACACTGGGCTGTGTTAAGTAGTTAAGTGCTGAAGTTGGATGTCTGATGTCACACAGGTGATGTTGTAACATCAGACCTGCAGAATTAACAACAGCAGGTTATTAGGACACGCGCATTAGCTGGAATTGTGGAGAGTGGTTGACTCATTGGATGAGAATATCTTGGGATAGATATTTTCTGTTACATGGGAGATTTGATTGCAGGTCTGTTGGAGAATTAAAAGGTTGAAGATTTAAAAAGATTTTAGGGATAAAATCTGTTTTGAAGATTCAGTTTTAATTAACAAATCTGATCAAATATTGTGACAAGTCCAAGCCCAATTCAGGAGCTATATAAAGCGTACAAGACCAAAGGAAAAAGTACAGAAAACATTCAGAAGATCAAGAGCATGAGGCTTAGTGTCTAGAGTTTGTTTAAAGTGCTTGTATTTACACTATTCTAGGGTTTGAATAGGTGTTGAGTTTCTGTCCTCTCTAGAAGCTGTGAAGCAATAGAGAGTGGTTGATTGATCGAAGCTGTGAAGTAAGATCAAGGGTACTCAAAGTGGTTTCTTTGAGTGTTTATAAGGGATTGAGTGGTGTTCTCATACCTAAGTGGTTTCTTAGGTAGGAAGTCATTAGTAGAGTATAAGTTTAGGAGATTGTCAACGGGTTGTTGAGTCTGTAAATTATATCTACAAGTAGTGAATTCCATTTCTGGCTTGGTAGCCCCCAGAGTAGGTTGGTTGTAACCGAACTAGGTCAACAATTCTTGGTGTTATTTTACTGTTATTGCTGTCCATTGTGCAGAGTGTGTTGTTGTGACATCACACCTTAACATCACATGTCTGATACCAGAATTTCAATTGGTATCAGAGCAGGCATCCTGTCTGTCTCTGGGTGAGATCTAGGGAAGTTACTTTCTGGTGAAAATATGGACAAATAAGTTGGAGGATTCGTCAACAGACCCCCTATTTTGGATGGATCCAATTATGACTATTGGAAGCCAAGGATGACCACCTTCTTAAAATCCTTGGATAGTAGGGCTTGGAAGGCTATTATTAAAGAGTGGAAAGCACCTGTCATGTGTGAGAAGGATGATGCTGGCAAAGATAAAGAAGGCACCTCTAAGCTAAAGCCTGAAGAAGAATGGACCAAGGAGGAAGATGAGCTCGCCCTTGGAAATTCCAGAGCTCTAAATGCCATCTTCAATGGAGTGGATAAGAATATCTTCAGGTTAATCACTACCTGTGAAGTTGCTAAAGAAGCGTGGGATATCTTGCAGGCTACTCATGAAGGAATATCTAGAGTCAAGATGTCACGACTTCAGATTTTAACATCAAAATTTGAAAGCCTGAAGATGAAGGATGATGAGACCATTCATGACTTCCACATGAATGTTCTGGAACTGGCTAATGCATCCAGTGTTCTTGGTGAGAAGATGTCAGATGAAAAGCTTGTAAGGAAGATCCTTAGGTCCTTACCTAAGAAGTATAGGATGAAGGTTACTGCCATTGAAGAATCACAAGACATCAGCAAGATGAGAGTAGATGAGCTCATTGGATCTCTTCAAACCTTTGAGCTTGGGTTGAATGAGGAAGAACCTGAAAAGAAGCCAAAGAGTATAGCCCTGGTGACAAATGGTGAAGAAGAGAAAGAGAAGAAATATGAATCCCAGGAGGATCTGTCTCAGGCCATAGTGATGTTGGGAAGACAGTTCACCAAAGTATTCAAAAGAATGAATAATAACTCCAGGCCTAATGTTAAGAACATGACTTCTGACACCAGCAAGAAGGATGAAATGAAAACTGCCTAAGATAAAGGAGTGCAGTACTTTGAGTGCGAAGGGTATGGACATGTCAAGAAAGAATGTCCCACTTTCTTGAAAAAGCAGAAGAAGGGCATGACAGTTTCCTGGTCTGACTCTGATAGTGAAAGTGAAGGCGAGTCAGCAAAGCATGTGAGAGCTTTAACAGGAGCTGTGGTTTCTGATGATGATTCTAGTGATGGAGAAGTAACTTATGAGGAGTTGGCATCCACCTATCAAGAGCTGTGTTTAAAGAGTGCTGAGATTTGTCAAGAAAACAAGTGCCACAAGCAACAGATTGCTCAGCTAGAAAATGAAAAGACTGATCTGGAAAATGAAGTGGTGCTAGTTAGAGCTCACCTTGATCAAATGACCAAGTCTGTTAGGATGCTGAGCTGTGGTACATACACACTTGACAAGATCCTTCAGTCAGAAAAAGCTGCTGGAGACAAAGCTAGGATAGGTTATGTGGCTGAGGACAAGGGAACTTCAGAAGGAAGCACTTCAGGTTCAAAGAAGGAAGTATCACAACTTTCATCTCAACATCAGCCAAAGAAGCAGGATCCTACCCCTAAGAAAGCTGATGTTTCACAACCTAAGAAGATTGAGAAGAAGACTGGTCCCTATCAGAAGAGAAAGCAGCCACAAGGAGCTAGCCAATATATGCCCCCACAATACCATGAGAGCATGCAAGCTGCTCAGTTCAAACAACACATGTCTCATAAGATGTCTCAACATCAGGACAACTGGTATGGTTATGGGTATGGATACACCAATGTTGTTCCTTATATATATGGAAGAAGAAAGCCACACCATCATGGGAGACAATCAAGGAAACATCATTCTCAGCCGTCTTATGGGAGAAGTTATCAACATAATAGATGGCAGGGCAGTTATGGTAGAAGGAGATCACATTATGGATGGCAACATAGGCAATCTCATCATGGCAGAAGATTTAGAGATGAAAGGGTGATATGCTATTATTGTGGAAGATTTGGACATATGCAGTACTCTTGCTACAAGCTGCATGGATACCCTCAGCCTCAAAACAGATGGAGAGAGCACAGGCCCAAAGTTGTTAAACAATGGGTGCCTAAGGAGAAGGTGAAGTGCTTATTAGCTCACATGGGTGATAAAGAAGGAACATGGTATTTTGACAGTGGGTGTTCCAAGCACATGTATGGATGTAGATCCATGTTTGATAATCTTAGACCTTGCCCCTCTCATTAGGTCATATTTGGCAATGGAGAAAAAGGTGTTGTTGCAGGAGTTGGGAAAGTGCAAGGTGATGGTAGACCTGAACTTGACAATGTTATGTTTGTCAATGGCTTAAGTGCAAATTTGATCAGCATAAGCCAGTCGTGTGATGAAGGTTACATGGTAAACTACATTAAGCATGAGTGTGTCATTTTTGATGAGCATAATCAGATTGTTATGAAGGGTGCCAGAACCAAAGACAACTGTTATCAGTGGACCACTCTTGAAGGAGATTCAACTAGTGATGTTCTAGTTGATGTTATAACATCAAACTATGGCATCAGGATGCTGAAAGGTCACTCAGAGTTAACAAGTGCAGATGTGAATGTTTTAAAAGGAAAGTCTTTATGGAGGGAGAAAATTAGTAATTGGTCGTTAAAGAGTATTCAAAATCAGGCGCCTTACTATATTGAGACTACATCAAGACTTACCAAAGAATTCTCATCGCAACGCTTCATCTCCCTAAATCTCAACAGAATAGAAAGTTCTCCTTCAAACCTAGTCTGTCACAAAGGAACGATGTCTGTCCCTTCCAAGAAATCTGAGCAGGAACGAACTAGGGTTTCTTCCGAAGAACTCATTTCTATTGCTCTTCCCGAGTCAAGTAACCCTAAACCCTCAACCACGGTAAACAAACCTGAAGCTAGGTCATCATCCTCTCATGCTGTTGAGGAGAAGTTTGATGTAGACGTGCATTTGGAACAGCTTGCCACCAAAATCCTTGAGAAGGGGATACGGGTGAAAGGGATTTCAGTCCCTCTAAGGCAAATGCCTGCTGAACAAGATGACTCTTAAGGAGAGGACAAAAATCTTCAAAGACAGGCCCTTAGTCAAGAAGCTGAAGGTGAAGATCCTGATGAAACTGATGTCAGTCTTGATGTCAGAACATCGTCCCCTGGGAATGAAAGCCACATGGGTAAAGGGAAGGAACAAGTTGAGGTTATAGAAATTGAGGACTCATCTGATGATAGAATTGGAAGAGGGAAAGATAAGAAAAGGACTTCATTTACAGACCCTCCCAAGTCATGGAGCAAAGGTGCCAGGTCTGGCAAGAAGAGGAGAATCAGGGAAGAGTCAAATTCTGAGAGTGATGCTCAAGACATCAACCCTACTACAAATCAAGTGCCTGATAACATCTCATCTCGCAGTGCCAGAAGTGCATCCTTGTGGAGTTGTGTGAGCCTAAGAAAGATAGCTCTGGAAAGAGAGGTAGTAGCAAAAGACTTAGAGTCTACTAAAATTATAGACCTAATTAAGCTTGCTGGTCTCATAAGGACTGTGTCAGGGTTAACTAATTGCTATGATAGACTGGTCAGAGAATTCATAGTTAATATACCTGAATCAATAAATGACAACAAGAGCCGAACTTTCAGAAGAGTTACCATCAGGGGTAAGTGTGTCTGGTTCTCTCCTGAGATGATCAATGCCTACTTAGGAAGAAATGAGGAAGATTATGGGGAATTAGAAGCCTCCATCAATGTTATATGCAAAGAAATCACTGCTGGTCAGGTAGTTGTTTGGCCCGTAGAAGGAAAGCTGTTAGCCAGTTTGTTGAGTGTCAAATATGCTTTTCTGCACAGAATAGGTATTGCCAACTGGGTTCCTACTAGTCACAAGACCACAATTTCTGTTGAATTGGGGAAGATAATTTATACAGTTGGGACAAAGCAAAGAATTGACTATGGCTCCTACATCTATGATCATACTATTAAGCATGCTGCTACAAATGCTGTAAAGATGCCCATTGCTTTTCCCTCTCTTATTTGTGGGATTGTCTTGTCTCAACATCCTGGAATTCTACAGCATTCAGATGTTGCTTGCAAAAGGAAGCCTGCCTTGTCACTCCATCACAAGTTGAAACATGTTCCTTACAGTGTCAAGACAATTGCTTCAACATCACAACAGTCACCAGCCAAGACTGGGTTGATTACAGAACTAGAGGAGGCTTGCAAGGAGTTAGATGAAGTCATAAGAGTTAGTACTGAAAGGAAACAAAAGTTTGAAAGACTTGTCATGTCTCTGAGATTGGCAACAAAGGAAGGTGAAGCTGTCAACACAAGGAAGGATGCTGTTGATGAAGACGATAATGATGATCTCAGCTCAGAAGATTCAAGCTTTTAATGTCTGCCTTCTAATTTAGTAGGGTTAGCTTTATTTTCTGTATTTATTTAGCACTTAATGTGCTTGGTTGTGTAATTTGAATATTGTGCTGTTTTATGCACTGTTTATGTTTTCGTTTCCTTCTATGATTTGTTTTGCCTGTTTACTAACTGAGAGGCTAACAATGAGAGCTAGGGTATACTGACTATAGTTCATAGGGCTTCTTATAGAAGTTTGCCTAATTGTGGCTAAAATGGGGGAGAAAATAGCCAAGATAGTCAAGAATATTATTGCCATATGCTGCTAATGTGATGCAGAGATTAAGAGGGAGATAGATTGATGCTGCTAAAAGGTGTTTAGTTGAAAAGTTTGTTGCTGCATTAAGGGGGAGTTTTGTCATTTGAAGAGTGCAGCCAAGCAGACATCTAGGGGGAGTAAATTGCTGCACATTATGAGCTACTGGACAACTGTGATGCTGGTTCATGTTTTCAAGGGGGAGCACCAATTGGCTGTTGTCAATAATGAAGATGGTACTGCAGCAGGTCAAGTGATGAAAACTATGCAAATTGTCAAACTGCTGCTGATTGAGAGTTTCAAATTTCTGAAGATTATTCCGCTGCTAATATCTCTGAAGGTGCAGAGTGCAGAAGTTGATTGCAGAGTGCAGAGGTTGTTTTAGCCAAAATTAGCCAAAGGGGGAGATTGTTAGTTCCTGGATTGGCTGGAATTTTGGTAAAACAAAGTATATTCAATGTTGATGTCAAGGTGCTGATGTTGCAACATTGAAGTCTTAACACTGGGTTGTGTTAAGTAGTTAAGTGCTGAAGTTGGATGTCTGATGTCACACAGGTGATGTTGTAACATCAGACCTGCAGAATTAACAACAACAGGTTATTAGGGCACGCGCATTAGCTGGAATTGTGGAGAGTGGTTGACTCATTGGATGAGAATATCTTGGGATAGATATTTTCTGTTACATGGGAGATTTGATTGCAGGTTTGTTGGAGAATTAAAAGGTTGAAGATTTAAAAAGATTTTGGGGATAAAATCTGTTTTGAAGATTCAGTTTTAATTAAAAAATCTGATCAAATATTGTGACAAGTTCAAGCCCAATTCAGGAGCTATATAAAGTGCACAAGACCAAAGGAAAAAGTACAGAAAACATTCAGAAGATCAAGAGCAGGAGGCTTAGTGTCTAGAGTTTGTTTAAAGTGCTTGTATTTACACTATTCTAGGGTTTGAATAGGTGTTGAGTTTCTGTCCTCTCTAGAAGATGTGAAGCAATAGAGAGTGGTTGATTGATCGAAGCTGTGAAGTAAGATCAAGGGTACTCAAAGTGGTTTCTTTGAGTGTTTGTAAGGGATTGAGAGGTGTTCTCATACCTATGTGGTTTCTTAGGTAGGAAGTCATTAGTAGAGTATAAGTTTAGGAGATTGTCAACGGGTTGTTGAGTCTGTAAATTATATCTACAAGTAGTGAATTCCATCCCTGGCTTGGTAGCCCCCAGAGTAGGTTGGTTGTAACCGAACTGGGTCAACACTTCTTGGTGTTATTTTACTATTATTGCTGTCCATTGTGCAGAGTGTGTTGTTGTGACATCACACCTTAACATCACACGTCTGATACCAGAATTTCACATCTTTAGGTTGGTTGGAGGTGCGATATCATGGAAAAGTATAAAGCAAACTCTTGTCGCTTCTTCTACTATGCAGGCAGATTTTGTTGCTTGTTATGCTGCTGCCACTCATGTTGTTTGGTTGAGAAATTTAGTGACTGGACTTCGTATTGTTGATTCCATTATAATGCCACTAAAGCTTTATTGTCATAACTGTGCATCTGTGTTCTACTCTGAGAATTATAAAACTTCTAGCGGTTCTAAGCATTTAGAATTGAAGTATTTGACAGTCAGAGACCTTGTAAAGAAAAATGAAATTGTTGTTAAGTACATTGGTACTGATTTCATGCTAGCTGATCCCCTAACTAAGGAACTTAGACCCATTGTGTTCAAAAACCAT
Organism: Lathyrus tuberosus; assembly: GCA_022829125.1. Taxonomy (NCBI): domain Eukaryota; kingdom Viridiplantae; phylum Streptophyta; class Magnoliopsida; order Fabales; family Fabaceae; genus Lathyrus; species Lathyrus tuberosus. The sequence goes on from JALAZF010000043.1 coordinate 6,531,890, forward strand.
GTTGAGAGTATGGGCATTGTGAGTTCTTTTGATGTACTTGGTTAGTGGGAGTTTGTTCTTTATGTCATTTTTTTATCATGTTATATTTTATTTTGACACTTTAAGTGTTTGGATTGTCAAGTACTTTATATTTTAAGCAATTGATATTACAGTGAATATTATTATCATTATTATTATTATTATTATTATTATTATTATTATTATTATTATTATTTGTCAATGTTTATTTATATGTCAATTGTTAAAATTGGGACTCAGTGTCATCGAGACCACCGTGCCTATGGTCAACACTAGTTTGGAGTTCGAGACATGGTTATAATATTGAGCTCGGTATCTTTGGGACCATTATACCGACGGTCGATGCCACATTGGAGCAGAGGTATGATTTTAAGCTCGGCGTTGTCAGGACCACTGTGCCGGTGGTCGATGCCATATTGGAGCTGAGGCGTTATGGTTTGTAAAACCATACTATTTCTTTGGCTTTAATGTATTTGAGAGAAATTGTTAAGGACTGACAAAGAAAATAACAGTTGGTTGTTGGATCACATTAGCATGTTATTTTCTTTCCACACTCCACACTGATGACTAGTTGATGGAGTACGTAGTAATTGTAACCACATATGGTTTTATGTCAATGAAGGATATAATAATCGCCGTGATTCAATACTGCTTGACTTTTGTTGGATGAAGTCATATTCAGATACTACACCTAGATTCATGATTTCCTTAAAATGCTGCCGCAATTTAAGGAATTAGTCATTAACCCGAGAGTCGTTTTCAAAATGTATTTTAAAATAAAAATCATACAATTGATTTTGCCCAAGTGGGAGCACATTAGATTTATCTAACTTTTTATGGGCTACAATCAATTGTTGTTTATTTGTGAAAAACAGGTTAATCGTGATTCTGATGGGGGTGCATATATAAGTCATGTTATTAGTTAAGTGATCTCTTTTAACTAAAGACTGGATATCTGAAACCTGATTGGTATGGGTAAAAGTGTGAGCTTTAACCCTGGGCTCATAATGGGTAGAGACTAGGGTTATATATATATATTGTATGGCTAGGTCCCCTCTGTAATCACAATAAGAATCAGAAACATAACTGACGGCTCCACAACTTGCCCCATTGATAGTTGTGAACGGGAGTGTGAGATACAGAGGAAGATCTGGTCATTCATCTTTTCGAGATTCCGAATCATGATTTCAACAAGTAAGTATTGATGTTCTAATTTCATATAATCGATCAATGAATATTTCCGCTTGCGGCTATTGCGGCTGTTGTGATGCGGATTACGGTCGTTGCAGCGTGAATTTATTTTTATCAACATAAAATAGTATACTTTATTGTATGTATTAGGTTTCACATGTCATCTATTGTTGTGGGCTGATGCGGTCCGATTCGAGCAAATGCGGTCGTTGTGGTGCTATGATGCAGCCGTTGCGGCGTTATGATGCGGTTTTTAGTGTAATTTACAATCACACCGCAATTGCGGTCTGATGCAGATGCAAACACTACCGCAATCACACTATTACGACTATATTAGGTGATACGGTCTGCATCATATGACTCATATTCCCCATTCTATAGATAAGATCAGATCACAATACACGATCACCGTTCACCACTTTTCCCTCTGTTGAAAAAGCGAAGATTGCTGGACGTAGAATTCTGAGACAAAACAACGGATGTATGATTAGTGTTAAGAGTCCCACATCGGATAATATATGGCATGAACATGTCTTTATAAGTGGAGGCATTTCTCACCTTACCAACCGATTTTGTAGGGTTGAGTTAGGCTCAACCACAATTTCTTAACATGGTATCAAGAGTCTCGTTTAAGATCCTCCAGTTGTTTAGTCCTGAGCGTGAAAGGGTGTGTTAAGAGTCTCATATCGGATAATATATGGCCCAACTTTGTAGGGTTGAGTTAGGCCCAAACACAATTTCTTAACAATTAAAAATGTTAAGGAAAAATACAAGATTTATTTCAGTTCAGTTTCCCTAATCATCAATTTTTTTGTTTCCATTATTCTCTCTCGGTACATTATGATAATACCTTAATAGACCGGTAGCAAAGTATCCATTATTCTCTCTGTTTCATTATGATTATGCCATTTAATATTGAATTTTAAGTTGTTATTTCCTATAGATATTTAGATAGGCTTGCATCAAAATTGATGGCAAAAGATATCTGTTAAGAGTCTCACATCAGATAATATATAACATGAACATGTCTTTATAAGTGGGGGCAATCCTCGACTTACCAACCGGTTTTGTAGGGTTGAGTTAGACCCAACCATATTTCTTAACAATATCCTTAAAAAAATTAAAAGAATATAGTAAAAATAGAAAATTCATGGCATTACACAACCAAGCTCAGCAGTGAATCATTAAAAGAGCTTAGAAAACGCTGTAGATTGTGGTTTCCTTAACATATAGTTCAAGTATTAGAAGAAAATATGATAAGCTTGGACTTAATCTTTTAAGTTTGATTTATAATTTTGGGGTTTTATATGCTCATGTCATATTTTTTAAATATGCAAGTTTTTGTGTATCAATGTCTTACTCTTACCTGTATTGTGGCCGTGTTATGAAGGATACCAGGCCCAAAAGAGATAGAAAAATTTATGTCTTATTAAAAGACTATTATTATTAATTGGGTTGTTCAACTTATTTAGTTTTAACTTTTTTGTTTGTGTGGGTTGTGTTATTGTTCAAGCCCATCTTAATTTCTCTCTAGTTTAACCCTAGTATATATTTGTATTCTCAATCTCTTTGAAGGATATGAAAAATCTGAACATTTATGTCTTAATGCAAATTTATCTTCTTATGCCATTCAATCTATTGTTAACCTTAGTATAGTCTAACATTTAGTGCTCTCATTCTTGTTCTCATGGCTCCCCCTAAACCTAACAACCCTCCATCAAAAGAGCTTGTGGAAGAGGCTCTTCAAACAACCCATTTTCACCTTAACAATGCTATGGCACGTGTTCAGCAACAAATGGATGAAAGGTTTGACAAGGTGAACGCAGATCTAGAACAAAAATTAGGTCAGATCCACACAAGAATGGATAATGACAAGCGGATCTTGGATTCTAGACATGAATCTATTATGTCAACCCTTCAAAAACTTCTCACATAGAAAGACTAACCTCATTCTGCTACTATTCACTCAGCAGCAAGCTCTTCAGGTATTACTCAAAACCCCTCATCTATATCCATGATTCCCCCACCTGTTAGTCACCTTCTTTCACCCACAAATACCCCCTTAAGACAATCTGCTACTTTTTCTCACTCACCTACCATACCTACTGTCACCACCACCATTCGTCCTACCGCTGCCCCACCACCATCACATTTTTCCCCATACATCACCCCTCAACCAGTTTTTACACAAACCCCAGCTTATACCTTTCCCATTTTTCAACAAAACCCCTACCCACAATTTCCAAATATTCCACCATTACCACCCTTCCGTACCCCTAAGCTTGAGCTTGCAATGTTTGATGGTTCAAACTCATTAGATTGGTTATTTCAAGCTGAACAATTTTTCAGTTTCTACAATTTACCACATGAAAATAGATTATCTTTAATTTCTTTTTATATGAAAGATGAAGCTCTTGGCTGGTTTAAATGGATGCATTAAAACTTATTTTTATCTGATTGGGTTTCTTTCACAAAAGCGTTAGAATTACGTTTTGGCCCTTCCTCTTATGAGAATCATCAAGCTGCATTATTTAAATTGAAACAAGAGGGATCTGTTGTGGAATATCAAGCTAAGTTTGAAAAACTTGGAAATCAGGTGTTTGGTTTGCCACCAGATGCGATTTTGAATTATTTCATTTCAGGGCTGACGCCAGAAATTCAAAATGAAATAGCCATTCATAAGCCCAATTCAATTTCGCAAGCTATTGGGTTTGCAAAACTCATCGGATCGAAACTCAAAGATGCAAAGCCCAAATTTTTAAAGCCTTTCTCTAACTCCTCTCAAAAAACCAGTACCCCTGCCCCGAATACACAGCCTTCCAAACCCTACATTTTTTCTAACCCTCAAGGCTCCCAATCTACTAAACCACAAACCATCCCCTCACCTAACAAACTCCCCATTTGACGCCTTTCCCAAACCCAACTACAAGGGAGAAGAGCTCAAGGGCTATGTTTTAATTGCGACAAAAAATTTATTCCTGGTCACAAGTGTTTTACAAATAGATTCCTTATTCTTGTGGCAGAAGAGGAAATTCCGGAAGATCCTTTGTCAGTTCAAGACAGCCCTGATCCAGAAAATGAGGAACAAGATAATGCTGACACCTATTTCCAACTCTCCACCCAGGCTCTAACGGACCAATTCTCTCCCTAAACCCTAAAGTTCAAATGTCAAATTGGAGGATTATCAGTAATGGTTCTTGTGGATACAGGCAGCACCCACAACATTCTCCAACCGCACATTGCTCATCACCTCAATCTCAAAACAACACCAATTCCTCAATTTTCTATTATGGTGGGAAATGGTTCCCACTTATGTTAGATGTCAAACATGCTATATATTTGTATTTGATACTTGGTATTTTTCAACACTTTCTATGTTTTAATTGTGAATTTTAGTAGTGAATTATTGTTGTTCTTCAAACATTGTATATACACCTTTGGTGTTTGTAATATGTGTGCTATTGTGCAGGAAAGTGCACTAATTAATCAAAGAAAGAAGACACAAAAGAATTGATGCAAGCTGCCAAAGAACAGAGGAAAACATCAGCAAGTTCGCTTTGCAAACTTGCCAGTGAATGTTCGCTTTGCGAACACTGGTGATGTCTCCAGCGAATAGCTCCAGAATTGGACAGTAGGAAAAGGGACCAAAGTTCGCTTTGCGAACTCCCAGCGAATGTTCGCTGCTTCACTCGCTTTGTGAAGGACCAGGCGAAGAACCCTTGGCTGAGGCAGTGGCAAAAGGACCCAAAATTTGCTTTGCGAATGTTTTGGCGAATAGTTCGCTTTGCGAATGAAACGTTCGCATTGCGAACTTATGCAGACAAACAAGGGTGGTTTAGTTATCAGAAGGCACTTCAGGTGCCATTTTTTTCATTCGCTAGGCGAATAGATCATTCGCAGTGCGAATGCATCAGATTCCAAGTGTATTATAAATATATTTTTACAGTTTCTTGGGATCATAACTTCACCTTTTCACACCAAAACATATTTTTCTGAGTTTTCTTCATCTAAGAGAGATTTTTCACATAGAGAAGCTGGATTTACATCCGATATCGATTCTTCGACACTGATACTTTTTCATCTCCTCACGAAACTTGTGAAGCAAGCTACCAGGAATATGTGTAGCTAAACACATATTGTGTCAAGATTAGTGGTAGGTAATCCATCATTTTGTATGTATTGATCTTGATTGTAAGTTTATGAACTTTGTTGATGATAAATATTGAAGAAAAACTTTGTTTACATGGTTTATATTTTGTTTTAATTCATGTTCGAGAGAAATGTATTAAACTTGACCTAAGTTTCAATCCATCAATAATCATAAGGCTAGAGATAGTTTTGAAAGTTGATGTTCATAAATATTGAACTTGAATGTTATCATATTGGTAGTTTGAGTGAGAGATCATCAAAGGATCAATATGATAAATCTCACAACAATTGTTCGATAGAAACTTGTTGAGAGGATATGTGGTTATATTTATTGTTAACGAGTTCACATGCTTTATCGAGTTGATACGTACGAAACGGATTATTGGACACTAATCTTGGCATGTTTTTACCAAACCCTAAAACCAATCTTTTTACCTTTGATAAAATGGCGCCGTTGCCGGGGATTATTGTTATATTGCGAGCATTGCAATAGTTATTGAGTTTTAAACTTGTTTAACTTTTTCTTGTGCTTGTTAATTTGTTTGGTTAAGTGTGCAGACTCCGTTTTATGCGAGGGAAGTTACCCGCAGACCAACTTCTTTTTGATCCTGAAATCGAAAGAACTGCGCGTAAGTTAAATAGCATAACAAGGCGGAGGAGGCAACTTGCTAAGGAAAGACGAGAACGAGACAAAAGTTCAACTTCGACACCAATACCACAGTTACCGCCAACCATGGCTGCTCCACCACCACCACCACCTGCTTCAGTTCCTTGTACTAATAGTCCGAGACATACTGCACAATTTGCACGTAATGCTCAGAATGGTCGACATTCAGAAATGAAAAATGGTATCCTCTCTCTTCTATATCAGAATCCATTCACTGGTATGGATCACGAGGATCTCTTTACTCACCTGACTAAGTTCTATGAGATTGTGGGCGCGACTGGTGCACCCGAAGCTGAAGAAGAGTCTTTGTTTAAGAGACTATTCCCGCATTCCCTCATTGGGAAGGCTAAGGAATGGTACCTTGACCAATCTACGGCTATCATGACGGACTGGAAGATGCAAGAGGAAAATTTTTTGGAACGATTTTTTCCACACAATCGTTTCATGGAGGTTAAAACAGCCATTGTAGTTTTCACTCAGGGTGGAAATGAGTCTCTCAACGAAGCTTGGGAGAGATTCAAGTCCATGCTGAGAAAGTGTAAAGGGAACGGTTTTGATGAGCTTACTCAAGTTCATATTTTTAGAAATGGTCTTCAATTGGTTCATAAAACATTGTTGGATGCCACTGCAGGTGGATCGTTAATGGCTAAAAGCGCCGAGGATGCTATTTCTAATATTGACAGGATGGCTCTAAATGACCATCAAGGGAACCATAACCGTGGCTCTTCTCAAAAGAAAGTGGGAGTGCTAGAGTTGGGGACAAATGATGCAATACTTGCTCAAAATAAATTGCTATCTCAACAGGTTGAGTTGCTAACGCAACAAATGTCCAAGCTACCTCAACAGATTAAAGAGATGCATGAACTTCCTAACAAAAAGGTGCAAGTAGCAGTTTGTGAGTTATGTAAAGGTGATCATCCAACCGACTATTGTCCTCCTTGTCCTCCGGTTGAAGAAGAAGTGAATTACATGAATAATCCAAATCAACAACAAGGTTATCAAAGGCAACAACAACCTTATCAACAAGGGTATCAAAATCAACAACCAAGAGGAAATTATTAAAATCAACAAGGATATCAACAAAATCGACAAAATCCTTATCAACCTCAAGGTGGGAGTTCCAAGCTTGAAGAAACTCTTAACCAATTCATTCAAATGTCCATGGCAAATCAAAATTCAAATGAAGCATCCATCAAAAATCGCGAGAATCAAGTTGGGCAACTTGCAAAACAAGTGGCCGAGCAATAAACGGGACCTTCTTTTTCCGCCAATACTCAAAACAACCCAAAGGAGCATTGTAAAGCTATTGTTAGTAGAAGTGGGAGAGAGTTGGGAGAAGGAGAAAAAAAATGAGAAAGATGATGATGAAATAATTGAGAAGGTTGTGGAGGAAGAGAAAGTTGATGATGTTGTAGTTGAAAATAATGATAAGGAAGAAGTTGAAAAAGAAAACGAGAAGTTAGTTGAAAAATATAACCTTGAAAAAGAAAAGATAGAAGAAAAGAAAAGAAGAGTGAAAAAGGGGAAGGAGATAGTGAATCCAATTCCGATCCAAAACTTACCTTGCCCTCATGTGCCCACAAAGAAAGACAATGAAAGGCATTACGCTCGTTTCATGGACATTTTCAAACAATTGCAAATCAACATTCCGTTTGTCGAAGCGCTTGAACAAATGTCGAAATATGCTAAGTTCATGAAAGATATTCTTACAAAGAAGCGAAGATATTCGGATCCGGAAACAATTGTCCTTGATACAAGTTGTAGTGCTATAATCCAAAGAACTCTACCAAGGAAAGAAGTCGATCCGGGGCGTGTTACTTTGCCGGTAACAATTGGTAATGTCTATGTTGGCAAAGGCTTAATTGATTTAGGCTCAAGCATTAATCTAATTCCATTGTCCATTGTGAAGAGGCTTGGGAACATTGAAATGAAAGCAATTCGAATGACGTTACAATTGGCCGACAAATCCACAACTCATCCTCATGGAATGGCTCAAGATGTCTTGGTTAAAGTTGATAAGTTCTTCTTTCCAGTTGACTTTATTGTTATTAATATGGAGGAAGACAAGGATGCTCCATTAATACTTGGACGCCCTTTTATGAAGACCGCCCGTATGATGATTGATGTTGATGACGGTCTTATGAAAGTAAGAGTTCAAATGAAGAAGTGAGTTTTAATCTCTTTGAAGCAATGAAGCATTCTTAAGATAAACATGATAGCTTCTGTATTGATGTAAAGGAAGAAGCCATAGTGGAAGTTTCAAAGCAAGTTCATATAGTATCTCCCTTGGAAAGAGCTCTTGATGACTCGTTTGAAATATTTTCCGATGAAGAAGAAAGGGCACTTGAAGAGTGTTTGAAGGAACTCGAATCTTTGAAGGAGTTTCAACCATGGGAATGTGAAGATGAAGTGTTAAAGAAAGAGGTGAGATATGAGAAGTCTCAACTTGAATTGAAGGTGTTGCCTTCTAATTTAAAATATGTGTTCCTTGATGACGTTTGTAACAAACTGGTTATCATTAGCAACATCTTGACCGACAAAGAGGAGGACCGTTTGATTCAAGTTTTGAAGAAAAATCAAGAAGCTTTAGGTTGGGTTCTTTCTGATTTAAAGGGAATTAGTCCAGCTTATTGCATGCACAAAATCTTGATGGAAGAGGACTTCAAAGCGGTAGCCCAACCACAATGCCGTTTGAATCCAACTATGAAGGAAGTGGTGAGAAAAGAGGGTGTTAAGCTATTGGATGCCGGTATGATTTACCCGATATCCGATAGTCCGTGGGTGAGTCCTGTTCAAGTTATACCTAAGAAGAGAGGAATGACCGTTATGAGAAAAATGAATTAATCCCGACAAGAACTGTGATGGGTTGGAGAATGTGTATAGATTATAGGAGGCTAAACACCGCTACTAGAAAATACCATTTTCCACTCCTGTTTATGGATCAAATGCTTGAGAGATTGTCGGGACAAGAATTCTATTACTTCTTAGATGGCTATTCCGGTTATAACCAAATTTCGGTTGACCCGAAAGACCATGAGAAGACGACATTCACATGTCCCTTTGGAATTTTTGCTTACCGAAAGATGTCGTTTGGCTTGTGCAACGCACCAGCAACATTTCAACGATGTGTGCAATCTTCTCCGACCTTATTGAAAAAATGATGGAGGTATTCATGGACGACTTCTCCGTGTTCGGAGCATCTTTTGATCTTTGTTTGAGAAATTTAGAGGTCGTTCTTGAACGGTGTGTTGAAACAAACTTGGTATTGAACTAGGAGAAGTGCAACTTCATGGTAACATAGGGGATTGTGCTTGGCCACAAAGTCTCCTCTAAAGGCCTTGAAGTGGATCAAGTGAAAATTGAAGTGATCGAGAAGTTGCCTCCTCCAACCAATGTCAAAGGCATCCGGAGTTTTCTTGGCCATGCTGGCTTTTATAGGCGGTTTATCAAAAACTTCTCCAAAGTTGCAAGGCCATTGAGTAATCTACTCAACAAAGATAAGTCCTTCTCCTTTGATGATGAATGTTTAAATGCCTATAAAATTTTAAAAGAGAAACTCATCACCGCACCCATAATTGTTGCTCCAAATTGGACTTTAAATTTTGAATTGATGTGCGATGCTAGCGATTATGCCGTTGGTGTGGTGCTTGGGAAAAGAAAGCCAAAAAATTTTCATGCTATACATTATGTGAGTAAAGTTCTTAATGAGGCACAAGTTAACTATGCCACCACAGAAAAAGAATTACTCGCTATTGTATACGCTCTTGAGAAATTTCAGTCTTATCTGATTGGTTCAAAGGTGGTAGTCTACACTGACCACTCGGCAATTAAATATCTGCTTACCAAGTCGGATTCGAAGCAAAGGCTCATCCGGTGGATCCTCTTGTTACAAGAGTTTGATTTGGAAATCCGTGACAAGAAAGGGTCATAAAACTTGGTAACATATCATTTGTCTAGGTTGGTCAATGTAGAGGTAACTCACCGTGAGAATGAGGTCCTTGAAGAATTTCTGGATGAAAAGCTTTTTAGAGTACAAGTTAGGCCGTGGTTTGCAGAGTTTGCTAACCACAAAGCAACCGGTTTTATACCGGAGGACCTAACTTGGAATCAAAGACGGAAATTCCTCTCGGATGCTAATTTCTATGTTTGGGATGAGCCATACTTGTTTAAGTTAGGAGGTGACAATTTGTTAAGGAGGTATGTCACTCTTGATGAAGCCAAAAGTATCCTTTGGCATTGTCACAACTCGCCTTATGGAGGGCATTACAATGGTTTAAGAACAGCAACTAAAGTCCTCTAATCGGGATTTTATTGGCCAACATTGTTTAAAGACGCCAGCCTCCATGCAAAAAGTTGTGACACATTCCAAAGAAGTGGCAGGATTGGAAAAAGAAATGAAATGCCTTTGCAAACAATTTTGAAAGTCGAGGTGTTCGATTGTTGGGGTATTGATTTTGTCGGACCATTGCAAACAATAGCTTTAGTTGCGGTTGACTATGTTTCCAAGTGGGTGGAAGCAATTGCGTTACCGAAGGCCGATGGCAAGACGGTGATAATTTTTTTTAAAGAAAAACATATTCTCCCATTTTGGCACCCCTCGTGTGTTAATCAGTGATGGGGGTTCGCATTTTTGCAATGCACCGCTCGAAAAGGTCTTAGAGAATTATGATGTAAAGCACAAAGTTGCAACTCCGTACCACCCGCAGACAAATGGTCAGGCAGAAGTGTCTAATAGAGAGGTCAAAAGAATTTTAGAGAAAACCGTGTCGAGCTCGCGGAAAGATTGGTCACAAAAATTAGATGAGGCTTTGTGGGCATATCGAACCGCTTACAAAGCGGCAATCGATCTAACTCCTTTTCAAATGGTTTATGGAAAGGCATGCCATTTACCTGTTGAATTGGAGCACAAGGATCTTTGGGCTTTGAAAATGTTGAATTTTGATCCCAGTTTGGCCGGTGAAAAAAGGAAAGTTCAGTTGCATGAATTTGAAGAAATGCGCAATAACGCGTACCACTCAAGTAAGATCTATAAGGCAAAAGTGAAAAGATATCATGATAAAAAGGTTTCGCAGAAGGAATTCCGGGTTGGCCAGATGGTGCTTTTATTCAATTCTCGTATGAAATTGTTTCCGGGAAAATTAAAGTCCAAATGGTCTGGACCGTTTTTTGTCAAGGATGTCAAGCACTATGGTGCAATAGTCATTGAGGACTTGAAAAAGAAAGAAAGTTGGATAGTAAATGGCCAACGGTTGAAATTATATCTTGGAGGAGAATTTGACCGAGAGAATTGCAGTGTGTTTCTTGATGATCATTGAATAATCTTGGACCGTCGAGCTTAGCCGACGTTAAACAAGCGCTTGTTGGGAGGCACCCCAACATTGTAAGTATTTATGTTTTCTTTGTTGTTTTAATGATTTTAAGTGTTTAAGAAATAATGTAGTGTGGTAGCAGCTGATGCAGAATTTTTTTTGAAAATTGTGTCATTCGCTTTGCAAACCTGGGGCGAGCATTCGCTGCCTTGTTCGCATTGCGAACTCAGCGAGACAGGCGTATGTTTTTCTGTTCCCACCTCATTAAAATGGGAATTTTTATGGGTGGGCCAGACATTTGGGCCCATGACCCACCCTTTTTCTGAAATTTTGAAGGGAACCATATTCCCTTGGACACTCTCACTTTGCCTCTTTCACTTTCACAAACACGCTCCCAAGAACAATCTCTCACGTGCTCTCTGTTTCACTCAAATTTCACCAAGTTTTCCCCAAATCACTAACAAGTTCAGGTTTGAATCTTTCTTTCTTTCTGTTAATTTCTGATTAGACATTGTGGTTAGGGTTATGGATTGAACATTAGAGACATATTTGATTCTAGGTTTTCACCTCTGTTTTAAGGTTTCTTTGCTGTTGCATATTGAATTTTTTATGCAAACTTTAGAATAGAGGAGGTATTGAGGAACTCTAATGTTGGAAGTGATGGATGTTGTTAATTTTTGAAAAAAATCACAGGTTCGCTGTCTAGTTCGCTTTGCGAACCTGGGCGAGCATTCGCCAGACCTCGCTTTGCGAATCTGGGGCGAATATTCGTCAGCCTTCGCTTTGCGAACTTTGCTGCGAACATATCAGAATTCTGAATTTTTTTTATGTCTCAGTTTGTGATTTTGTTTTGGCTCCCATTTCTAATGGACTGTGTTGCTGCTTGTTGTTGTTTTATTTTTTGATTTAAGCAGATGGGTCCTAAGATTAATCCGGCTAAGAAAAGAAAGGCCAGCACTTCACGAAAAGTGCCGATTCAGTTTAACAGCGACCGTTTTAAAGGAGCCAAGCAGGCAGCAAGGTATCTAACCTTGGAGAAGAGAACAATTTTACCTGAAAAGAGATTTAACATGAGTGAACATAGGAGTTATCGGTCGGTGGCTTTGCTCCTAGAAGAGAAAAATTGGGGGAGACTGATAACTACTGTGGATAGCTACAATGTGGAGATTGTCTACGAGTTTTATGCTAATGCCCTTCCTGATGATGGGGACCAATTTGGGTGGACAACTTTCGTCGGGGGAAGAGTGGTGCAATTTTATCATGGAACAATTAATATCGTTCTTGGAAATCCTTTACTCTTGAGAGCTAGCCAGATAGATGACTTCCATAGAGACTTGCACCTACACAGAGACATTCCAAAAATGACTAGGGATCTTTTACGAGAGGGTAAAACTGTTGAGCTCAACCCATCTGGGGTTGCCATTAGATACTGTCGTGAAGACATGCGACCTTTGGCACAACTTATTTTGCTTTTGGTGGTAACCAACATTAAGCCGAAGTCGCATACATCGACCATCCCTATTCCACTTGCCCACCTTAACCACAACATTTTGAGCAATGTACAGATAGATGTAGCCCAGATTATCGCGGATGAGATAAGGGTTATTGTTGAGAGTGGTCTTGGTTCCGCTTCTCGGAAGAACGCCCCTCTTGCTTTTCCTTGCCTCATCATGACTTTGTGTGCAAATTCTGGGGTTGATATACCCGCACGCCGTCAAATTACTATCCCTTCTGCGATTGATGACTGATATGTGGATAAGTTCTGTAAGCCTAAGGGGGCGAGGGGTGAGACGTCAGGTGCTGGTGTTGATGCCGACACAAGGGGTGGCGATGGTTCTAGTTCTGGGTCGCAAGTTTTCTATCCTTATCAGCAGGAGATTTTCCAGTATAACTGGGATTGGATGGCAGCTTCTCAGCGCGCCATGATGGATTTACATGACTCAATGCAGGTACTACAGCTGCAAATCCGTGATCCTGCCGCTGATCATACTTTGATGACGGGGAACAGTTCCTTGCTCATGTTGGTTGGCCTGAGGCCAGGCCAGTTTTTGGAGGGGGGCAGATGCGGCTGGTCTTGATGATGCTGATGAGGAGGAGGGCGATGGTGATGATGTTGAGGTGTCTGGTTCTGTTTCTGGTTCAGAGGATGAAGAGTTGGTTGAGGTATCCGGTTCAGAGTCCGAGGAGGACTGATTTTGTTGTTCTGATTTTGTACTTCCTTTGCGCGTCAAAGTGAAGTTTTCTTATGTTTTATGTATTATGCTTTTTGTATCAGTTTTTAGTGATGTATTGTATCCACTTGTTGGATTATTTTGAGATATTTTGATGTACTTATACCCGTATGAGGTACTTATGACTTTGTAGGTCTTTTCACACCATTACATATTATGATATTATTAGTAAAATTTTGTTTTTCAGTAAATTATTGTGTTTTCAATTTTACTAATATTTCGTTTTTCATTGTTGTTATTAAGAGTTGAATTCTTCAGTTTACGAATGTTCAACTCTTAAATTGTTGGTATGCTTTTTATCGCTTTATGTTGGTATGCTTGTGGAAGTTTAATATTTCCATATTTTGGTGTTGACTTGAAGAATTTTAGGTTGGTGAATATTTTTGTGCATCAAAGAAGATTCTTCCAAGTTGGATGGCTATGATAGTAATTTTAAGCATGATATTGTTGGCAAGGTACATAGTTACCTAGTTCTAGAATTTAGAATGTGTTAGAACTTTGTCTTTGTACAAATGAAATTGTGTTTCTTGTTACAACTTTATTGATTGCTTGTGTCATTTAGGTCCAAAAACCACAAAAAGTGAGAAACCTCCATGTTATACTATATGCTTTGGATTGATGATGAATTTTGTTTTATACTTTTAATTCATGCTTTATCTTGTGATTTGTGTGATATTATGTGTTGTACCCCAAATTTCGCCCTTAGATCCATTGATCTTTTGCATGTCATCTTAGGTCAATCATATTGCATAACTAACCCAATTTACCAGGTTTTGTTCATTTTTGTTTCATTTATGAATCAGGTTTTATTTCAAGAGGATTTAAGGGTTGATCACTCAAGATCTTGGATAGAGCGCTGAACCAAGCAAGTTTCTCATGTTTTTAAGAGTTATCTCCATAACCATTTTTATCCACTTTGTCATTTTATTCACCCTCAATGTTCCCTTTTCAGTTGTTATTCATAATTCCAAACCAATTTCAATATTCGTCCATTAACCAATTTTTTTTTATCCAATTTCAATTCTATTTGTCCATATCAATTTTCATACCCATTTCACCTATCAAAATCCATTCTTTCCCTTTTTTTTCAATTTTCTTTTCCAATTCATTTCCCTTTTCCAAATCATTTTCATTTTTTTATTTTGCTATAACAAAAAAAAAAAAGAAAACCAAATCATAAAACACGTGTTTTTAAGCCCATCACCATAAAAGTCCATTTTGTTTTACAATAATTACAATGTTACAAAAAAAATGAGATTGGCAATGAAGAGAACCACTTGCTGATTGCAAATAGGAGACATTTTGATATCTTTGACTTTTCAACTCGTTTCCTCTAGCCAATGGGAGGACGACGCGTGGCTTGGCATGGAACGAAAAATAACGGGAACGTTCTCCCCTTCTTCTTCATGACTTATCATTTCAATAGAAGGAAGAAAAATTCCTTCTCCAAGAGAAATCGTGTCCAGCTCAAACATAAACAAACTCCTGCAGCTCCTATCCTTGGCGCATTATCCACCCTTTTGAAATCTCCAACCATTTCCTCTTTGAGCTCTCATGCCTTTGGTTTATTAAAAATTACGATGAGAATATGCTTTGTTCAGAATAAGGGTTGTCATCTCTGCAGAAATCCTTGTGCAATCCCAACCATTACCCCTTTTAAACCCCACTCTTATGACACAACAAAAGGGAAATTTGAATTAATACTTAGAAGTGGGAAACAGGACAGGTCTGCACCTGTTCTCTGAGGCTTTTGTGCTTCATATGGAGCGATATTTTCTCCAAGGATTGACCAAATGTGGAGGTTGAAGAGGTCCTTGCAAACCCTAATTTGTTATCCTATGGACAAAGCATTTGGCTATTGGTTTTCAAAGATCCGTTACAAACTCCTTTGGCTATAAAAGGAGAATCATTTTCCTTTGTTCATCACCAACAATTTTCACAAAGCACTCTAAAAGTCTCTGAGTTTTGAGTTTCACGAGTAAGAAAGAGGAGGAGGGTTGCATTGAAGTTTTTGCTAGTTCAGAAAGAGGAGAAGTCAGCACACACTTGAAGGTGCAGTGGACATATTCCACTTGGTAACTACACTCTCCATATTTAATATCCATGCTCATGTATTACTGACATTATCATATCTCTTCATAAGCTGCTTGTGTAATGTGTTTGATGTTTCTATTCATTCATCCATAATGTGACAATAATGTGTATTTGAGTCCGCTTAACTTTTTGTCCATGGCCTGCTATCATGAAGTAAGATAGGTTTGGTTACTCTGCTGTTGTATTGAGATAGACACTTGCACTACCTTTTGTTCTAGTTACTATGCCTGAAATATCATTGTAATGATAATGCATTTTTAGTGTTCACTAATTGGTTGTAAGTCTATGTGACTTTATTTTTGTGTTATACTGTCAAAACTTGGATGCATAGAAGTGCTAGCAAGCCTATGTTTGTTCTTTATGTTGGGATGTTGTTATGAAAAGAGTTGATAAGTGTGATGCTTGATTGGCATGTCGCTAGCAAGAAGTTACCTTCACTAAATGCAGTTTGTGTTCTTTCTGTCATCATTAATGTGTAATCAGTTTGTATACCTAAACTTGTTGTCATGCTTTATATCCAAAAGACATGCTTAGGTGTTGATGCTTGTTGAGTTGTGAGCATGGGAGCATGGAAATTGTTTTTGATTTATTCTGTCACAGGGGTTACTTTTGGGTAATCATTCATTTGTCCACGTCCTGATATGCATACAAACGTTAACATGTCTTGATTTTTGAACCAAGTTGACTTATGTGCCTAAGTTTGGTGTATTTGAACTGCTAAAATATGCAAGTAGTTGCTTAGTGTTTTAGCTTCTTGTGTCGCAACCTACTGGTTTAATTTTGGTTCAATGTATGTGGGCTAGTCATGTTCATAACTGCTAAACTTGTCATTTAGGATGAGAGTTTGATGTTGTCCCTTTGTGTTGTGCTATCTGTTTATATGTCTGTCTAGCAAGTACCCAACTTGTGTAACTGTCACTTTGATTTTGTGCTCAATATATGTGTATAAATATGTTGATCTTTGCATTAAAGTTGTGTATGAAAGGTGGAAATTTGAAACAGGTCCTCAGTGTGTGTTTTGTGTTGCCTGGTAACAGCCTGTATTCATATATGGATGTTTGTGGAGTTTGGTCTCTGAAATGAAATTGATTGTGAGTTCACCTTGCCATAGTGCTGCATTCATACACTTTTTTTTTCACATCCTAATGTGCACACACCACTGCTATGCCATGACCCTTGTTTTTGAGTCAAGTTGGCTGAAGTGCCTAAAACCGATACATCTAAACCGCTGACTTGTTAGAGTTAAGTAACTAGATATATTTTGAATGTTTACTTGTTATGTACCACTTGCTGCTATGATATAAGTTCAAGAATATTCTGCCAAGCTTGTCATCTATCATGAGGATTTGTTACTTACTCTTTTATGTTGAGTTTTGTTTTGACCACATGCATATCACTGTTCCACTAGCTTCTTGTACGTAAATTACTACACCACTGCTATGCCTTACCCTGTTTATAACTTGTTTTGTCCATGTGTCTATCTATGGCTCACATTCTGTCTTGCTTTTATGCCAGTATTGTAGTACGAAGTATCTTTTGTTGTGCCACTGCTTTTAGTTTGCTATACTTGGAGTCTCCAATATATGTGCAAGCTTTTAAGTGATCAAGTAGGATATGTGTTGATTGTTGATCTGATTATCTGCTGTATATCCAAATTTGTTCAAACTATTTGGCACATTACCTGTCTTAAGTCAAATATGAGTTGCCTTTCTGCTTTGTTTTGTCACTGCTAATTGATATCAGCTGTCTCTATTGCATTAATCATCATGCCATGAACATATACCACAACCTGTCCTTGCCTTTGCACTAAGTTGTTAATCAATGTTGAACCTATGTTGCTATGATCCTACCTTGTAGCTTTTCTCCCAAATTTGTGTTTATGCTATCATGCTGTTTCCACCTATTTTATTTGACAAACATTTCTGGTACATCTCTATCCATGCCATGTTGTTGTTTTAAACTAATGTGATTTGTGTGCTTAAGCCTCATAAATGATACATTTTCAACTCTTGCATTGATGTTTGTTTTAAGTTAATGTACCTTGTGCGCCTATGACTGATGTATAGAATGTCATTACCCTGATTCTGAGAATGGAATGATCTGCCATCTTTGTTTCAATTCTTGTCATGAATAACAACATGTAATATGGTTACTTGCTTAATTAGTTTTTCTCAATTTCCCTTTTGTTACATCAGCATCAGCACATACCATGATTTGAAACCCTATGTCCATTTGACACAAGTAATTTTGGACCATTTGCTTTGTTTAACTCTGCATGTAACTACATGGCTGTATTTTGACATTTTATTCTGAGTAATCACATGCTTACATCCTCTGCCCTACTATATTCATGACTGCTACCATCTTAATTGTTTGTTGTCTTACATCTTGGTCAACTAATCATATGGAATGCATGTAAGTTAGTCCTAAAATAACTTTACTTTTTCATCAGCATGCCAAGTCTTGATTATGTATGTGAGCCATATGAGAGTCAGTTTGATGCTGCACTGTTTTGTTCCCTAGTCCACATAAATGTTTGTTTCGTGCATCCAAATCAGTCTCTAGGTATATTAAAAAGCATGTCTTTGAACATGAGCTGCATCTCTGTACACTGCTAATTTTGACAATATGATGTTTGCACATCCCAAAATGTTGAATCTGTTTTGATATCACAACTGATATTATCATTGAGTTCTCATCAAAATGCACCTTCCACTTGAGCATGTTTGCCTTTGATTCTGATTCAAAAAACACTACTGACAGTTTGTGGTGGAGGACAAGTTTCATTGCATTTTATTTATTTAAGTTTGTTTGAGTTGATGTTAATTTGAATTGGTGAAATTTTGTTTGTCTTTATCACTGTTTATGTTTACATAAGTGGCAAGGGTGAATTCATGTGGAAGCTGGGATTAAGTTCCCTCTGCACCAAGGCCACGGTTGTGTCGTTGGCACATGCTAAGTTTAAAGAGGCTCGCGCATAAGGTTTATACACTTGGAGAGTTAGATTTATTACCAGATGAAACAGCCACCCCAGTGGCAAGCACACACATACACACTCGCCTTTGACCCTTAGGACTGGGGTTCAAATCCCCCTCGCCCCAGTCCTTTTATTTTAATTTTCCAAAACAATCTCGCTTCACATATTTACTTGTCACTTCTATGTCTGTTAAGAGCACGCGCATTAGTACGAATGGCACGGTTTTAGGGCTGTACACGCAAGGTCCTGGGTTCAATACCCATGGGGGCCTCTCCCATTATTTTTATTAAATGTTGTTTTATGGTTTATGCTTTAAATTTCAAACCTTCATAACTTAGCCATTTTCTATCCTTTTTCACTCATTCTTTTTGCTAAATGTTTCTAAATGAATTTACTCTTTGAACATAAAAAAAGAATGGTTGAAAATATTTAATTTTGAGGCCTTTATTCATGATGAAATTAGAAGTACCTTTTTAGTTTTTTATTGCACTTCTTTTATTTATCTTTCCATGTTATCTTGTTCATCTTGTTCAAGTTAATGCCTAATGTGTATGGTTCTAATCTTATATGACATTATGAATTTTATTCCATTTTGATATCTTGTTATTTAATGTTACATCTTCATAAAAATATTCATATAAACTCCTTACTTCATAATAAATATAAAACTGTTATCTTCCCCCATTCCAAAGGAAAGTCCTCCTAATTTGACTCATAAGTCAATAGAGCCATTTCCCACCTTGGCCTCATAAGAGCCTTCCTCCCACCTTGGCCTCATAAGAGCCTTCCCCTTTTCTTGGCCTCATAAGAGCCATTGAATCTTAACTTAGCAATAGGTTAGAGTTTTGAACTCTACGTGATTCTCACCATCATGAGAATTCACTTTTCCCCTATAACTTAGATTTAGAGAGTTTTATTGAACTCTAAAATGAGCTCACACTCATTTCCCTTTGGAACTTTGGCCATAGTCAATGGTTCCTCAAATCCACCCCTAGTTAGGGGAACTACGAATACTCTAATTCCACTCCCGTCAGGATACGTAGGCACAAGATGCGACGTCTTTGCGAGTATACTTAGATACTAACCCCTAGGTCTTTACCTTAGCATAGATATTTTAGCAAGCAAACATAACATAACACAAACTAAACAAGAGGTTCATATAGAATACTACAGATATTAAGGGTGTTAATACCTTCCCTTAGTATAATCAACCCCCGAACCTTAGATCTCCCCCCTTTAGGTTTTTTCTTGATCTTGAACCTTTCCTTTGGATAAATCAAAGTCGGTGGTGAATTTAAAAGTTTTGTGATACAAGTTAATTAATAGCTTGTTATCCGATTCTCACCGCAACATTATGGAAGCTTTATAAATGATCAAGGCATTTGTTGATATTGAGCACAACCATTTCCAAATAGTGATTTACCCGTGAGTAGTGAGTATTCGTAACCCCCCTTGAGCCTAAATAGTTTAGATCTCGTTTAGTGATGAACTTTGTGTTGTACATAATTTGAAAATCAAGTTCATCATTGAATTTTTGAGAGTTTCTAAAAAAAATTATTCTTGAACCTTGGAACTTTGTTTTATTGATTTCCTTGCCTTAAAAAGCAAGGACCATTCACTTAAGGTTTAGTTGAAAATAAGTTGGGGAGAATGAAAAAGAAGAGTGGTAAATTGCTCAAACTTTTGAAAAATTTCAAGCAAGCATGAAAAGAAAAAGAGAATGTGAATATGAATGTGAAAAAAATAGAAAAGGATGCTTGCTTGAATGAGAAAAATAGAAACCAATAATTGTGCATAAGGAAGTTTGAGAAGGTTTGTGAAACAGGTGTAAAATTGGTGAATGAAGTTGAGATGTGTGTGAATACCTTGTATAGTGAATGTTCTTTTGCATCAGAAACTTCGATTCAATGGCCTTTAGAAAATATCCCTTTGTTGTTAACCCGACCAAGCTACAACCTTAAAAGCTCTTAGTGATCTCTTGCTTCCATGATTTCTTATGTGTTCATTAGATATTGTATGAATTTCTTTGTATTTACATCATTTGTCATTCGAGCGAAATTGCCCCGCGGTTGCAAACGCGTTAATTTCTTTCAATCCTTTTTCGAAGAGGAGTGTTAGAGTGACATGAGCATGATGGTTTAGTTGTCTCTTGAAACATTGAATGAGATTTGTTTAAGAATCAAGTTCTTTTGCATTGTCGATTCTTGGATTGTGAAATTATTGCTTTGTTAAAATTGTTGTTTATTTGAGCCGTTTATTCTTTCTTAGTTGAATCAAATGCTCGAGCAAATCCTCTTGTTTCAATGAGAGGCATACTTTGCTTGAGGACAAACAAAGAGTTAGTTGGGGAGAGTTTGTTAGATGTCAAACATGCTATATATTTGTATTTGATACTTTGCATTTTTCAACACTTTCTATGTTTTAATTGTGAATTTTAGTAGTGAATTGTTGTTGTTCTTCAAACATTGTATATACAACTTTGGTGCTTGTAATATGTGTGCTTGTGCAGGAAAGTGCACTAATTGATCAAAGAAAGAAGACACGCAAAAATTGATGCAAGCTGCCAAAGAACAGAGGAAAACATCAGCAAGTTCGCTTTGCGAACTTGCCAGCGAACGTTCGCTTTGCGAACACTGGCGATGTCTCCAGCGAATAGCTCCAGAATTGGACAGTAGGAAAAGGGACCAAAGTTCGATTTCCAAACTCCCAGCGAATGTTCGCTGCTTCACTCACTTTGTGAAGGACCTGGCGAAGAACCCTTGGCTGAGGCAGTGGCAAAAGGACCCAAAATTCGTTTTGCGAATGTTTTGGCGAATAGTTCGCTTTGCGAATGAAACATTCGCATTGCGAACTTATGCAGACAAACAAGGGCGGTTTTGTTATCAGAAGGCACTTCAAATGCCATTTTCTTCATTCGCTAGGCGAATAGATCATTCGCAGTGCGAATGCATCAGATTCTAAGTGTATTATAAATAGATTTTTACATTTTCTTGGGATCGTAACTTCACCTTTTCACACAAAAACATATTTTTCTGAGTTTTCTTCATCTAAGAGAGATTTTTCACATAGAGAAACTGGATTTGCATCCGATCTCGATTCTTCGACGCAGATGCTTTTTCATCTCCTCACGAAACTTGTGAAGCAAGCTACCATGAATATGTGTAGCTAAACACATCTTGGGTCAAGATTAGTGGTATGTAATCCATCATTTTGTATGTATTGATCTTGATTGTAAGTTTGTGAACTTTGTTGATGATAAATATAGAAGAAAAACTTTGTTAACATGGTTTATATTTTGTTTTAATTCATGTTCGAGAGAAATGTATTAAACTTGACCTAAGTTTCAATCCATCAATAATCATAAGACTAGAGATAGTTTTGAAAGTTGATGTTCATAAATATTGAACTTGAATGTTATCATATTGGTAGTTTGAGTGAGAGATCATCAAAGGATCAATATGATAAATCTCACAACAAGTGTTCGAGAGAAACTTGTTGAGAGGATATGTGGTTATATTTATTGTTAACGAGTTCACACGCTTTATCGAGTTGATACGTACGAAATGGATTATTGGACACTAATCTTGGCATGTTTTTACCAAACCCTAAAACCAATATTTTTACTGTGGATTTCTAAATTTTATGCAAACGATACGAAAAACCAAACTCTTTGTTACTATTAAAGTTTGAAACGCTTTTGACTATCGAACGGCGGCAATATACGTTTAATCCCCGTGGATACGATAAAACACCCCCAAAATACTTTTCAACAACTTACAATGTGAAGGTATATGCCAAAAGGTTAATATTACAAAACAAATCCTTTCTACTTCCCTTCTACCTACTGCCTATTGAAGGTGCAGATGTAGTTCTGGGCATGGCATGGCTACGCACTTTGGGTCTAATTCAGGCAGATTTGTCTATTCCTTCCATTGCTTTTAACCACCAAAACCATCAAATAATCTTAAAGGATGATCCTACATCTCATCCAACTCACACCACCTTCCACCAATTACGCCAGCTTGTTCATACTAATGCTATCGCATCATTGCACCTAATTACCTTTCAACAACTGGACCCACCCCAAACCCTTAGTCCCTCAACTACTAACATTTCAGAATCCTTACCAAAAGACTTAGACCCTAACATTCTTAACCTACTTCAGTAGTACCCAAAAATTTTCTATACAAACCTTGGCCTTCCACCTAAACGTCCTCATGACCACCACATACCACTTGAACCCAACACTAGACCTGTCAATGTCAAACCGTACCATTATCCACATTCCCAAAAGGCAGCCATGGCCTCCATTATTCAAGACATGTTGCAGCAAGGTGTTATAATACCCAGTCACAACCCTTTTTCCTCACCCGCACTGGTTGTAAAAAAAGAAGGAACATGGCATTTTTGCGTAGATTACCACACTCTCAATGTAGTGACTATTAAAGACTGCTTCCCAATTCCAACCATTGACGAACTCTTGGATGAGTTAGGTTCCACTCAGTTTTTCACCAAGTTAGACTTACACTCAGGCTATCATCAGATCCGAGTGGCATCGGAAGACACGCATAAGACAACGTTTCACACTTTTAATGGGCATTACGAATTCCTCGTTATGCCTTTTGGGGTCACTAATGCCCCCTCTTCCTTTCAATCAGCTATGAACGATCTCGTACATCCTCACTTACAAAAATTTGTTTTAGTCTTTTTTGATGACATTCTGATTTATAGCTGTCATACCCCGAATTTGTCCTACCTGTGTATAAATGACCTCTGTACATCCTTTTTCTTCTAAACCACTTTTGAATCCAAATATCCGTTTTTGAACCACTTCCATATCCATTGTGATTTCATCTCCTTATCCAATATAAATATCCATTCATTTTATAAATATCCATTCCCGTAACCATTTTGTTATTTACCTATTTTTCAATCCAATTTTTCATTCGACTATCCATTTTCATTATTCATTTTACTAAATAGTCCAAATAACCATTTCTCTTGTTAATATCCATTTAATTCAAAACAATTTTCAATTCAATTCAATATCATCTTTCTTTCCAATTCCAATTCAAATTCCATATTTAAAATCACCAATAAACCATGTTCTAAAGTCCATTTTTATCCATTTTTCTAATACCATTTTCCAATTTCTAAACCATTATTCATGTCTCAATTCAAATCCCTATTCAAAGTTTCAATTCAAGAGACACATTTCATGACAAATTTCAAGTAAATAACCACCATATCAAATCATTCACAAATTTCCAATTCACAACCATTTCTCAATTCGAGTTTCAAAACTCTTTCAAAGCTTCCAATTCATTCCAAAAAATTCAAGTTCAATCGAGTTTCGATATGACAATTTAAATTTACAAGTTCATTCCAAAAGGAACCAGAGTTTACAAATTAGAAAACCATTACAAAAGATTTTGTTACAAAGTTTCTAAGCCTAATTTTTCAAAACCTAAACTTAGTCTTCAATCACTTTTCAACCTTTAACCAAACTTCATTTTATGCCTTTTGAACCCGTCTCTAGGACCATCTTCACCATAATACTTCCATACTTCCATACTTCCATTGGCCATGCTACTCATCTTGAACCTACAAAGTCAAGTGCACCAATGAGTCATTCAATTCATTTCACAAATCAATAACCAATTTCATCATTTATCATAGCATAAAATTCAGCATTTCAACCACAAAATTCTGCACTCATCATACTAAAATTCAGCATCAAAATTCTATATTTTAGTATTACAAAATTCTGCATTATAATATTAAAATTCAGCATCCATATAGCAAAATTCAGCATCAAAATTCTATATTTTAGTATTACAAAATTTTGCATTATCATATTAAAATTCAGCATCCTTATAGCAAAATTCAGCATCAAAATTATATATTTTAGTATTACAAAAATTCTGCATTTCATAACTAAAAATTCTGCATTGAAAAACCATAAAATTCAGCATTTCATAACACATTCAATACATCCTCAAAATTCATAATTTCAAAATTCTAAGAAAAAGAAAGCAGAACCACACAAATACTCCAAACACAATAAGACAAAAGTACAGCAGAGAGTAAGGTACAGCAGCAAAACTAGAGCAGAATGCAACAGAGACAGATACAGCAAAAGGAAGAAACATTTCTCTGCATCAAGAAAGTTGTTTACAAACACAGACATAAAAAAAATCTACAACAGAGGTCAACGAAAATACAATAGGCCATTTCACAAATTTAGCAAAAACTCTTTTTGGCATCTCATAAAGTGATAGCAAGCATTGCCATGAAAAATTTCTGAAACCCTAATTTCTATCCTATAAGAACAACATGATAGCAACAGAAAAGGGGCGGTCGAAAAAATTCAAATGTATTCATCAACAGAAAACAAAGAACATCCCTAATTTTCACATAGCAGTGTATCCAGAAATACAACGCTTCAAAGCAGTAGAGAAACAAACACCAATATCAAAGGATTATCAGCAGTAGCAAGAGTGATCAATCAAGTTCAAACAAGCACAGCGACAAAAATTGGTTGAGGTAGCCTCTGTTCCCATTTTTGTTCTTTTATTTTACATTAATCTGTGAATCGTACCTGAGTTGTGTACCCAAATCGTGAGCCTTGTTCGAGCGTCATTGCTATTTCTGTGAACTGAGAGAGTTGACCGTGCGAAGCCGTGGTCATTCGAATCACGAACAGAAACAAGATACAACCTTCCCCCAATCGATTTCATTTTCCTCGCGACCTGAAACGCAAATCCGAGAGAGAGTAGATCGACACAGAAAAATGAGATTTGAGAGAAATAGTGAAGGTTTGAGAAGCGTTATTTGTGAGAGAGAGAATCGGTCTGGGAGTGCGATTTCGAGCAAAAATTGAGTATGATTAGGAGAGTGAAGATCGAAAGAGAAAACAGAGCAAAGCCAGAAAGGATCGTAAGGGATTGGACGAGTTCTTTGATCGTGTTATTTGGGAATTCGCTTTATCTTGGCTCTTGTTGTTTGTCCGCCGTTTGGGAATCACAGGGTTCTCAAGAAACCCTATTTCACAACCAAACCGACCCGCTCCGGGTCCAGGAACCGACCCGTTCCACCTAACTCGGTTGCCCATGTTGGACCAACTTCATTGGGCTCTGGCTGTTTTGTTTCAAGATGTTTTACTTTAGTTCTTTAGGATTTTCTTTCTTTTTCTTAGTTAGAAACCCTTTATAGGTTAGTTAATTTTAATTTTAGGTTTAACACTAGGTTTAGTTGTTTTTTAGTCTTAGGTTTAATTAATTTTAATTTCAAGATTAAATTTTAGTTTAGTAATTTTCTAGACTTTAGATTATTGTTAGTAAATGATTTAGATTTAGTTGATTTCAATTTTAAAAAATATTAAAAATAACCAAAAAAAGTGATAAAATCTAAAAATACTATTTCTATTTAATTCCCAATTCTTATTTAATTAATTTTATTAAATTATTTTATTTAATATTAATTAATTTTGATAATTAATTTTATTAAATATTTTAATTTAATCTAATTAGTTTTGAGTCTTTCTTAATCCTAAAAATCAAAAAAAATTAATTAAGCTTTAATTAATTTTATTTAATATTAGTTAATTTTAAATGATTAACTTTATTAAATATTTTGATTTAATCTAATTAATTGTTTGAACTTTAATCTAAGAAACTTAAAATTTAATTAGTTTAGAATTTCCCTCCTTAGAATTAGGTTACTAACCTAACTAATATGCTTGATTTTTCTCCCCCATTTTATTTTATGATCTTTATGTGAGGTGTATATTTTTCTCTTGTGGATTTATTTCATGCCTTAATTATGTTTATGCTATTCATATTATACTTGTCCAAACCAAAAAAATCTTTTTCAAACTAATATCTTGACTTAGTGTCAAGCCCCTTTTAATACCTTGTAAGTCGATCGTTTTCACGATCGCAATCGACCTCACAATGCCTCCTCTTGGGCTTTATACAACGATAATTGTTGCACATTTCACTTTGGTTTGTATGCATGTATGTGTTTGGCTCACTTTAATCATAGCTCGATTATTCCCACTTGATTAATTACACCTCTCTCCCATAAGATTAAAATCAACCCCTTTTTTATAACAATAAACAAGCTTGATCCAACGTCAAGTATTTTCCAAATCAAATTCAATTAATCTCCAACTTTCACTTGATCCACATATCAAGTCCCTTTATCTCTTGTAAGTCGAGCGCTTTTGCCTCGCAATCGACCTTGCCTTGAACCATTAGGACCTCCTCTCCATTAGTCCTCAACCATTTCGCACGCAAATTCAAACTTCGATCAACATCGAGCATTTTTCAAATCAAATCAATACACCTAAATCACACTTAAATACTATTTCATAAAAGAAGAAAAGGGAGTAGAATGGAATCTTCGATTCTTCTCCTCAATTGTTTGGGCCCGAGGAATCTTTCTTAAGTTCAAGCAATTGTCTTCTTTAAAACACTCATAACGCGATTACATATCAAACCCTTTTTACAATAAATAAATTCAAATCTTCTTTTCTTAAACACTTGGATGAAAAAGAGAGAGAGTCGGTTCTTCGACTAGCTTTCCCGATTACTTGAACCCGAGGAATCTTTCTTAAGTTCAAGTAACTGTCATCTATTTAACATACTCTAACCATATTAAAACTCTTTCATAATTAAGGATGAAAAAGAGAGAGAGCCGATTCTTCGACTCGCTTTCCCGATTACTTGGGCCCGAGGAATCTTTCTTAAGTTCAAGTAATCGTCACCTAATCAAAATACGAACACATTAATCCACAACTCAAACACCTTTCCCAAAGAACATTGTTTAAGTCATTCTTTCGCGCATATGAACTAGTGCTTCTGCCTCCCATGACGAGCCGACAAGCCAATGTTTAGCAGTTAGAATGCAACCTAAACTCTCGTTCGCCTAAAACACGTCCAAATCCAACTCTTTTTTCTCAATCAAATCTTAACATACTTAATTCATACTCAAATAACTTTCATAAAAAGAACATTGTTTAATCCATTCTTCCGCGCATATGAACTAGTGCTTCAGCCTCCCATGACGAGCCGACAAGCCAACGTTTAGCAGTTAGAATGCGAATTAAACACTCATTCGTTTAAAAAACACAAACCAACCAACCGTAGTCCCATGAACTACGAATGCTCTGACTTTCCCATTGCACGAGGGAATACGTAGGCCCGAGGATCATAATCCTTGCCGAGCACACTAATAAAAAACCACCCCATTTCCCCCTTAAAAATAAATCCTTTTACCTTAGAAGATAAACAAACAAACCTAGCTAACTTTCTCACGAATCGAATCAAGAGGTTCCCGTTGAGTACAACGTACGTAGAGGGTGCTAATACCTTCCCTCTTGCGTAACCGACTCCTGAACCCGAATTTGGTTGCGACGACCAAGTTTTTATCTCCCTTTAAAGGTTTTCTCGATATTTTCCTATCCCTTCCTTGGGATGAATAAAGTTCGATGACGACTCTGTTTCGAACAGTTTTTTCGTGTCCATCGCGAGGATCGTATTTTTCGAGGTACGACAGATGGCGACTCTGCTGGGGAACATGCATTGCCCTATGCTAGAGAGAGTCACGCCTAACTTGACTCGATTCGTGAGTGTTAGCTCCGCTTGTTTGTTTATCTTCTCTTGCTTGTTTGCTTGCTTGTTTGATTATCTATTATATACTTGCTTGCTTATTTTTATTGTATCCTATTATTATCTCTTATGACATTGTGGGGGTCCTCTGATCATTGGTGCTTTGTGAGACGGCTCTACACCCGAGTCGAGAAAAACCATAGGATTAGGATGGTGGTTGTGTAGTGTAGGCTTGCGTGGTCTCTTCTGCGTGAGTTGAAGCGAAAACCCCGCTTGGAGTAGATTCCCTTGGAGATATTATTGTTGTGGTGAATCTTTGCCATGGCGGTAATATCTTCGAGGTGGGTCGTTGATCCCAAGGACCATTAACCCAATTTACCCATGGTGGTTGGTAGTGTTAATTCTATGTGAGTTAATGCGAATGCCCCAATCAGATGAGATCCCTCGAACGTATTACTTCCTGACAGTAATATTTTCGACCTCGATCTAAGATTCTGAGAACCCTATTTAGAACCCGTGTGTCAATGGTTGTGTAGTGGGCGCCTCCGAGGAATCTTTCTCGTGGGGAAGAAACGAAGACCTCACCTAGACGAGATTATTTCGAGAATATTATAGTCGGAAAATTCTTTGCCGTGGCTATAATGTTTTCGAAATATATCTGTAACTCTAGGCACCTACCCGTTTAGAGCCTACCTATGGGGGGTCCTGTAATCAGAGATATCTTATGTTTAACTCCTTCCTCAGAATCAGATGTTGTTTTGATCCTGGAACCCTGCATTGCATACTCACGACATTAGCATATCATTTTCCAACAAACTCATCCAATCCTCTGTCGTTTCCTGCCAGTTGATTTCCCGACGCTCATACTGAACCTGTGGTAGCCGCAAAGCAATTAAGGCAAAGTTCAAGCGGAGATAAGAGGAGCATAGACAATTTGAAAGTTGCGATGGCTATGTCAGAGGATAGCTTTCAACATATTGGGATAAAGGATTCTGACCCCCCATCTGGTTTTGCTGTGTCGATTAATCCATTGTTTGATCATTTACCTGGTGATCATACTCCACGAGTGAACATCCCTGCTCAGTCTCAGATGATGTCGCTGACTGATTCCATGTAGAAAAGGTTTTGTGCCCTCGAAGAGAAAGTTCAAGCTATGAAAACGCGCGATACTTCTGGGCTCGATGCTGTTGATATGTGCCTAGTGCCAGACTTGGTAATTCCTCCGAAATTTGAAGTACCCAACTTCGAGAAGTACACTGGTATCAGTTGCCCGAAGCGTCATTTGGTGATGTTCTGCCGAAAGATGACTTCTCATGTCCGCGACGACAAGTTGATGATTTACTGTTTCCAAGACAGTTTAAGTGGCGAATCTTCGAATTGGTACATGGATTTAGAAAGAAGCTGTATCCAATCATGGAAAGACTTATCCAATGCTTTCGTAAAGCAATATGAGTACAATTTGGACATGGCTCCCAGTCGCACGCAGCTGTAAAGCCAATCTCAGAAGAGCGGTGAATCCATTAAGACCTATGCACAACGGTGGAGAGAGTTGGCAGCTATGGTGCAACCACCACTCTCGGACAAAGAATTGATTGACATGTTCTTAAATAGTCTGCATGACACCAATCTTGAAAGAATGACTGGCAGTTCATTCTCAAGCTTCTCTGACCTAATAATAGTAGGAGAACGCATCGAGAGTTACCTCAAAGCTAAACAAGTCCAAGACGTCTTGAGTAATCATGCTGGTGAGACTGAATCCTTTAGCAATCCCCAAGAGGAAGAGGATAATGAAATTGATGCAGTCCTAGCAAATGTTGAGTATTCTCAGAGTACACCAGCAAGACTTTATGGCCCTTCAGCTTCTCGGCAGTTATCATTGTCAGTGCCATATCATCCTTATGGGCGACCTGTTAATCCTAGGGCATCATACCAAAAACCTTGGAGTGCTCCCAATGCAAATCAACGAGCCCGTGGTCGAGGATATCAGAATCATCATCAGAATCAGCATAGGCCTCGAAACAACTTGGAAAGAAGGACTGCTCCTCTCCACCTAGTTCCTATGTCGTACAGTCAACTTTTGCCGCATCTGGTCCGAAGCTCATTGGTAGAGCCCAAAACTATCAAGCCTTTGCCAGAACCATACCCGCCTGGGTATGATCCCAATGCACATTGTGGATATCATGCTGGATCAATGGGGCATTTGACTGAAGATTGCAAAGCTTTTCAAGCCAAGGTGCAACAGTTGATTGACAAGAAGAACATATCCTTCCAAGAAGGAGACTTGATTGTGCACGTCAACTTCTCGCCCAAATAAGTTCCAAGACTTCAGGAGAAAGCTAGTGGTTCAGACAGGAAGACTTCCCCAGATACTGGCAACCATTGGACATTTATCATTCGCATTTGTAATTTCTTTATGTTAAATGCTACTTGTTTTTTAATATTGTTGTTTTGAATGGTAATATTAATGATGTGATCGTGCATATTCTGAATTAATCATGTCGCATTCGCTCATTTTTCTTTACTTATACATAAAATAAAAATACAAAAAACAAAAAAAACAACAAAATTCTTCCACATATTTCTTGTCCACTCACTTTATCAAACTTTTGTTTAGCAAAGATTGGAGGGAGGATGATGAAAACAAGATACCCATAATTGCTGATGGTATGCTTTCGGATAAAATCCTGCCAAGGATGTACATGCATTGTTTCAAATCCCCAAACACTGGAGAGATAAGGAGTTAGTCCCTAGTTAACCACTTCGAGCCTAGAAGTAGGAGTTTCCTTCATATTTAAAAACCCTTACACTAAACCTGGGGCAGGGTAGTGTTCAGTTAACCAGATTACTCACTCAGTTCACAAAAGAAAAATCCAAAAACAGGATGGTTGTTCATCAATTACCCATGACTTGGCAGTCGCAATCCTCTGACCAAAAAAAAGATAAAAAAATAAAAAAACAAAAGCCTGCTAAGTCGAGCACCTCAAAGGAGACTTAGGCAAAAATCAAGGCAACCCTGATGGACTCGAAAAGAGTCCATGCAAAAATTAGGGATAAAAAACAATACCAAAAGAGGCTTTCGAATCCTCAACAAAAACAAAATAAGATTCACTGACATCCAACAAAAACAAAATAAGGTGACTGCCATTTTGAGTAAACCTTGAATCATCACTCTTACACCGTCAACCCTTTTTGAAGACAAACATGTGCAGAATTAACTGGACTTAGGACTGGAGTTCATCGCGAAGAAGGGGTGGGTACAAAATACACTTTGAGCCTAATATCCTTTGTTTCAAAAACTGTGAACCAGACCACGTTACAACCCTCAAAAGACCTAATTGAGACGGGCTTTATTCTGAAAGCATACTACAGCAAGGTTGCATAAACTGACTCCTAGAGATTTGCTAATCTTCTGAATTGGTGTCATATTCTTGCTATATCTTTCACACCAGCTAAATCAACGCCACGTTTGAACTAATGGTTCATCCGTCACACACTATCACATTATTCCAGCAATGACTGATTTTCAAAACTTGCATAAGCATCGTATTAAAGTTACCATTTGTGAACGAACAATTTTGACTGCAAGTCAGTGTTTAGCATCAAGGAAGTTCCAACAAGGAGCAATCAAAGAGAGCTAGATCATTCAACAAAGTTGATTTGAACTAACAACACCTCATAACCCTATGGAACGGGGGCATTGACATCCAATGATTATGGAATCGGTCAGTTTAAAGCAAGTCCTTGAAGCATTAGTTGATTATGGGGCAAATGATTCAAGAACAGGTTGATCAAGGTGAATTATCTCAAGACTCTACCAAACAGGAGCAGGCCACCCAGAGGTTCTTTTG
Source organism: Lathyrus tuberosus (assembly GCA_022829125.1). Classification (NCBI taxonomy): domain Eukaryota; kingdom Viridiplantae; phylum Streptophyta; class Magnoliopsida; order Fabales; family Fabaceae; genus Lathyrus; species Lathyrus tuberosus. The sequence continues at coordinate 6,563,988 of JALAZF010000043.1, forward strand.
ATTAAAGGAAAACCCCTTCAATGTTCAATCAATACAAGTTAAGTCGCTCCAACGCTCATTCTGGGGCAAGCTACCTCAAGGGTACTACAAAGCCAAAATACTTCAAGAGTCATTCAATGAAGGAAGAATCCTTTCATGACTTGGAATTCTGGGGCAAGCCATCTCGAGTTCATCTCATGGTACATCTGTTTCTGAATTTTCCTTTCAAGGACAAATCCTTTCACGACTTGGAATTCTGGGGCAAGCCATCTCGAGGTCATCTCATGGTACGGTTGTTTCCAATTTCCTGTCAAGGAAAATTCTTCATAGGCCCAGACTCAGGCAGGATGAGCCATACAGGGGCAAATCTCTCTGTTGATTTCAATCTGCTCAAGCGAACACCATCAAGTGACTTTTGAGTTCAAGACGAGTGTCGGGGAGTCATGCTATCACCCCACAAATAACCTTTTGCCTTCCTTCTGACAAGAAACCTTACTGCATAGGAACTTATCCATCTTTTATCCTCTCCTGGGGCATCTTTGGAAACCTCCATATCATTGCATAAATCACTCATATGCATTGATCATGTCGCTTTGCTCATTGCATAGACATGTGTATCATACCTCAAGCCTAACCTTCCAACAAGATTTGACATCTCAAAGCCTGATATTGCAAGACTCAATCCAAAAGTTCAACTTAGCTTGGCAATCCAAAGTCCAACTTAGCTTGGCAATCCAAAAGTCCAATCCTTTATTGGCAAGTACCCAAAAGACCACACTCGTTGGTACCTCCATCTTTTAAAGGTTCAGTTCCCGTCTGGCAAATCTTTTAAAGGTCCAGTTCTCGACTGGCAAGTCTTTTAAAGGTCCAGTTCCCGTCTGGAAAATCTTTTAAAGGTCCAGTTCTCGACTGGCAAGTCTTTTAAAGGTCCAGTTCTCGACTGGCAAGTCTTTTAAAGGTCCAGTTCTCGACTGACAAGTATTTTCAAGGTCCAGTTCTCGACTGGCAAACCAATTCAAGGTCCAGTTCTCGTCTGGCAAACATTTCAAGGCCCAGTTCTCGTCTGGCAAAACATTTTAAGGCCCAGTTCTCGTCTGGCAAATACCATTTTCTCACCAGTTCTCGTCTGGTAGACTATCCAAAAGTCAGTTCTCGTCTGACAAACAAGAGTTTAAAAACCAGTTCTCGTCTGGTAATCTATCCTCCAATCCAGTTTTAGTCTGGAAGTTTGACCCAAAGTCCAGTCTTCATTGGCAACCAGTAAAAGTCCACCGTCGTTGGCATCCTCATGACACCAAAATAACCAAAGTCCAATTTCATTTGGCGATTTCCAAATCCAATCCCTAGTGATGCCCTCGACAAGGAAACTTATCCGCAGCGCGCCCGATCATTTGCATCGTCATGTGCATGGCATGCTAGCATAACATTACATATTCATACCAAGCACTATCATATCTTGTGCATTCATACGTGCATTAGTTTCCCTAGCAGTTGCATCTTAGCATGTGTTTCAGTGCATTCTGCAGTGCATGGCATACCCATCCCCATCACCATAGCATAGCAGGATCCAGGATCTATTCGCAAGCATCTTGGCCAGTCCTCCTTCAAAGTCAGCGGTATTTCATCAAAAAAGAGTTGGTACCCCGCACATACTCAAGGAATTCTATATCCCAGCAAGTCATTCTTCAACTATGTAGTTGATAATGATAATCCCCAGCAGCTGTTGTCAGTGCTCCCCAAGCAGAAGATATCCTAGAAAGTTTCTTGTGAGCTTTCCCCTGCAGAGCCAGCACATTTCCTCTAACAAGAATCTTGCTCAACTATTATTCAGCAAATTTACCGCGGAGATACTACTTTAGTATCATCGAGGAACCTTAATGGATAAGGGACTGCTTCGACAACCCAGAGAATCGTCTGCCTTCAAAGATACTGCTTTGGTATCATCGAGGAATCTTAATGAATAAGGTGCTGCTTTGACCACCCAGAGAATCTCAAGTTATTTTGTTCAGTTGGAACCTCGCTACCTCATTCTGTTAGCTCTTACACTTTACCTTTTGCCAGACAAATTTTGGGGTCTTCTATCTAATTGACTTCTACCCTAAAATGAACGCCATGCAGCAATTCATTTTCTCGGGTTCAAGACAATTAGATAGGGGCATCTGTCATACCCCAAATTTGTCCTACCTGTGTATAAATGACCTCTGTACATCCTTTTTCTTCTAAACCACTTTTGAATCCAAATATCCATTGTGATTTCATCTCCTTATCCAATATAAATATCCATTCATTTTATAAATATCCATTCTCGTAACCATTTTGTTATTTACCCATTTTTCAATCCAATTTTTCATTCGACTATCCATTTTCATTATCCATTTTACTAAATAGTCCAAATAACCATTTCTCTTGTTAATATCCATTTAATTCAAAACAATTTTCAATTCAATTCAATTTCATCTTTCTTTCCAATTCCAATTCAAATTCCAAATTTAAAATCACCAATAAACCATGTTCTAAAGTCCATTTTTATCCATTTTTCTAATACCATTTTCCAATTTCTAAACCATTATTCATGTCTCAATTCAAATCCCTATTCAAAGTTTCAATTCAAGAGACACATTTCATGACAAATTTCAAGTACATAACCACCATATCAAATCATTCACAAATTTCCAATTCACAACCATTTCTCAATTCGAGTTTCAAAACTCTTTCAAAGCTTCCAATTCATTCCAAAAAATTCAAGTTCAATCGAGTTTCGATATGACAATTTAAATTTACAAGTTCATTCCAAAAGGAACCAAAGTTTACAAATTAGAAAACCATTACAAAAGATTTTGTTACAAAGTTTCTAAGCCCAATTTTTCAAAACCTAAACTTAGTCTTCAATCACTTTTCAACCTTTAACCAAACTTCATTTTATGCCTTTTGAACCCGTCTCTAGGACCATCTTCACCATAATACTTCCATACTTCCATTGGCCATGCTACTCATCTTGAACCTACAAAGTCAAGTGCACCAATGAGTCATTCAATTCATTTGACAAATCAATGACCAATTTCATCATTTATCATAGCATAAAATTCAGCATTTCAACCACAAAATTCTGCATTCATCGTAATAAAATTCAGCATCAAAATTCTATATTTTAGTATTACAAAATTCTGCATTATCATATTAAAATTCAGCATCCATATAACAAAATTCAGCATCAAAATTCTATATTTTAGTATTACAAAATTCTGCATTATCATATTAAAATTCAGCATCCATATAGCAAAATTCAGCATCAAAATTCTATATTTTAGTATTACAAAAATTCTGCATTTCATAACTAAAAATTCTGCATTGAAAACCATAAAATTCAGCATTTCATAACACATTCAATACATCCTCAAAATTCATAATTTCAAAATTCTAAGAAAAAGAAAGCAGGACCACACAAATACTCCAAACACAATAAGACAAAAGTACAGCAGAGAGTAAGGTACAGCAGCAAAACTAGAGCAGAATGCAACAGAGACAGATTCAGCAAAAGGAAGAAACATTTCTCTGCATCAAGAAAGTTGTTTACAAACACAGACATAAAAAAAATCTACAACAGAGGTCAACGAAAATACAATAGGCCATTTCACAAATTTAGCAAAAACTCTTTTTGGCATCTCATAAAGTGATAGCAAGCATTGCCATGAAAAATTTCTGAAACCCTAATTTCTATCTATAAGAACAACATGATATCAACAGAAAAGGGGCGGTCGAAAAAATTCAAATGTATTCATCAACAGAAAACAAAGAACATCCCTAATTTTCACATAGCAGTGTATCAAGAAATACAACGCTTCAAAGCAGTAGAGAAACAAACACCAATATCAAAGGATTATCAGCAGTAGCAAGAGTGATCAATCAAGTTCAAACAAGCACAACGACAAAAATTGGTTGAGGTTGTCTCTGTTCCCATTTTTGTTCTTTTATTTTACATTAATCTGTGAATCGTACCTGAGTTGTGTACCCAAATCGTGAGCCTTGTTCGAGCGTCATTGCTATTCCGTGAACTGAGAGAGTTGACCGTGCGAAGCCGTGGTCATTCGAATCACGAACAGAAACAAGATACAACCTTCCCCCAATCGATTTCATTTTCCTCGCGACCTGAAACGCAAATCCGAGAGAGAGTAGATCGACACAGAAAAATGAGATTTGAGAGAAATAGTGAAGGTTTGAGAAGCGCTATTTGTGAGAGAGAGAATCGGTCTGGGAGTGCGATTTCGAGCAAAAACTGAGTATGATTAGGAGAGTTAGATCGAAAGAGAAAACAGAGCAAAGCCAGAAAGGATCGTAAGGGATTGGATGAGTTCTTTGATCGTGTTATTTAGGAATTCGCTTTATCTTGGCTCTTGTTGTTTGTCCGCCGTTTGGGAATCACATGGTTCTCAAGAAACTCTATTTCACAGCCAAACCGACCCGCTCCGGGTCCAGGAACCGACCCGTTCCACCTAACTCGGTTGCCCATGTTGGACCAACTTCATTGGACTCTGGCTGTTTTGTTTCAAGATGTTTTACTTTAGTTCTTTAGGATTTTCTTTCTTTTTCTTAGTTAGAAACCCTTTATAGGTTAGTTAATTTTAATTTTAGGTTTAACACTAGGTTTAGTTGTTTTTTAGTCTTAGGTTTAATTAATTTTAATTTCAAGATTAAATTTTAGTTTAGTAATTTTCTAGACTTTAGATTATTGTTAGTAAATGATTTAGATTTAGTTGATTTCAATTTTAAAAAATATTAAAAATAACCAAAAAAAGTGATAAAATCTAAAAATACTATTTCTATTTAATTCCCAATTCTTATTTAATTAATTTTATTAAATTATTTTATTTAATATTAATTAATTTTGATAATTAATTTTATTAAATATTTTAATTTAATCTAATTAGTTTTGAGTCTTTCTTAGTCCTAAAAATAAAAAAAAAATTAATTAAGCTTTAATTAATTTTATTAAATCATTTTATTTAATATTAGTTAATTTTAAATGATTAACTTTATTAAATATTTTGATTTAATCTAATTAATTGTTTGAACTTTAATCTAAGAAACTTAAAATTTAATTAGTTTAGAATTTCCCTCCTTAGAATTAACTTTAGAATTAGGTTACTAACCTAACTAATATGCTTGATTTTTCTCCCCCATTTTATTTTATGATCTTTATGTGAGGTGTATATTTTTCTCTTGTGGATTTATTTCATGCCTTAATTATGTTTATGCTATTCATATTATACTTGTCCAAACCAAAAAAATCTTTTTCAAACTAATATCTTGACTTAGTGTCAAGCCCCTTTTAATACCTTGTAAGTCGATCGTTTTCACGATCGCAATCGACCTCACAATGCCTCCTCTTGGGCTTTATACAACGATAATTGTTGCACATTTCACTTTGGTTTGTATGCATGTATGTGTTTGGCTCACTTTAATCATAGCTCGATTATTCCCACTTGATTAATTACACCTCTCTCCCATAAGATTAAAATCAACCCCTTTTTTATAACAATAAACAAGCTTGATCCAACGTCAAGTATTTTCCAAATCAAATTCAATTAATCTCCAACTTTCACTTGATCCACATATCAAGTCCCTTTATCTCTTGTAAGTCGAGCGTTTTTGCCTCGTAATCGACCTTGCCTTGAACCATTAGGACCTCCTCTCCATTAGTCCTCAACCATTTCGCACGCAAATTCAAACTTCGATCAACATCGAGCATTTTTCAAATCAAATCAATACACCTAAATCACACTTAAATACTATTTCATAAAAGAAGAAAAGGGAGTAGAATGGAATCTTCGATTCTTCTCCTCAATTGTTTGGGCCCGAGGAATCTTTCTTAAGTTCAAGCAATTGTCTTCTTTAAAAGACTCATAACGCGATTACAGATCAAACCCTTTTTACAATAAATAAATTCAAATCTTCTTTTCTTAAACACTTGGATGAAAAAGAGAGAGAGTCGGTTCTTCGACTAGCTTTCCCGATTACTTGAACCCGAGGAATCTTTCTTAAGTTCAAGTAACTGTCATCTATTTAACATACTCTAACCATATTAAAAATCTTTCATAATTAAGGATGAAAAAGAGAGAGAGCCGGTTCTTCGACTCGCTTTCCCGATTACTTGGGCCCGAGGAATCTTTCTTAAGTTCAAGTAATCGTCACCTAATCAAAATACGAACACATTAATCCACAACTCAAACACCTTTCCCAAAGAACATTGTTTAAGTCATTCTTTCGCGCATATGAACTAGTGCTTCTGCCTCCCATGACGAGCCGACAAGCCAATGTTTAGCAGTTAGAATGCAACCTAAACTCTCGTTCACCTAAAACACGTCCAAATCCAACTCTTTTTTCTCAATCAAATATTAACATACTTAATTCATACTCAAACAACTTTCATAAAAAGAACATTGTTTAATCCATTCTTCCGCGCATATGAACTAGTGCTTCAGCCTCCCATGACGAGCCGACAAGCCAACGTTTAGCTGTTAGAATGCGAATTAAACACTCGTTCATTTAAAAAACACAAACCAACCAACCGTAGTCCCACGAACTACGAATGCTCTGACTTTCCCATTGCACAAGGGAATACGTAGGCCCGAGGATCATAATCCTTGCCGAGCACACTAATAAAAAACCACACCATTTCCCCCTTAAAAATAAATCCTTTTACCTTAGAAGATAAACAAACAAACCTAGCTAACTTTCTCACGAATCGAATCAAGAGGTTCCCGTTGAGTACAACGGACGTAGAGGGTGCTAATACCTTACCTCTTGCGTAACCGACTCCCGAACCCGAATTTGGTTGCGACGACCAAGTTTTTATCTCCCTTTAAAGGTTTTCTCTATATTTTTCTATCACTTCCTTGGGATGAATAAAGTTTCAATGGCGACTCTGTTTCGAACAGTTTTTCCGCGTCCATCGCGAGGATCGTATTTTTCGAGGTACGACAATAGCCCTACTTTCACAGATCATTTATTTCATTTACAGGTTATTTTTGAATTGCTAAAGTCAAATTCTTTTTTTTGTGAAATTATCTAAGTGTGTGTTTGCAGTGAATCAAGTTAATTATCTTGGTCATGTAATCTCAGTGGGTGGTGTTGCACCCGATCCGGAGAAAGTCAAGGCCATTTTGGAATGGCCCCAACTGTGCTCACTTACTGCTCTTCGTGGATTTTTGGGTCTTACGGGTGTCTATCGATGTTTTGTTCGGAACTACGCTACTCTCGCCGCTCCGCTCACCGACTTGTTACGTTCCACTAAGTTTGTATGGAGTACAGAGGCAGCCGAAGCTTTTACAAAGTTACAACAAACAATGACCGACATGCTGGTCCTGGCTTTACCAGATTTTACAAAAAAAATCATTGTTGAAACCGATGCTTCTGGTATTGCCATTAGAGCAGTTTTATCCCAAGAAGGGCATCCCATTGCTTTCTTCAGTAAGAAACTTTGTCCTCGAATGCAGGCGGCATCAGTGTATGTGCAAAAGATGTTTGCAGTTACAGAATCTGTAAAAAAATGACATCAATATCTTCTAGGACAAAAATTTGACATTCATACAGATCAAAAAAGTTTGAGGAATCTTCTTCTCCAAAAGATTCAGACACCAAAACAACAAAGGTGGGCTTCTAAACTATAAGGCTTTAACTTTGAAATATTTTACAAACCTGGGAAATATAATCTTGTGGTAGACGCTTTGAGCAGACAATTTCACACCGACGATACTGTGTTGCTGACCTTGTCGTCACCTATTCCATACTCTTGTGTAAACTCAGGGAGTTTTATGCCAAACACACAGCAGGCAAAACATTAGTTGAACAACTCATCCACACCAGTAATAATCAGTTCTACAAGTTCTCCAAAGGACTATTGTATCACAAAGACAAGTTATTCATACATGATCTGTAGGACATTCGTCACCACATTCTTTATGACTTTCATAGTACTCTAACCTCTGCTCACTTAGGCACAAAGGCCACGTTAGCTCATGTCTTAACATCATTTTCTTGGCCTGGATTATCCATCGCAGTTAAGGAGTTTGTCAAACACTGTTCGATCTGTCAACACGATAAATATCCGACACAGAAGAAAAATGGGTTACTTCAACCTTTATCAGTACCTAATCAAGTGTGGGAAGAACTGACTATGGATTTCATTATAAACTTACCAAATTCCTTTGGACATACAGTGATCTGGGTTATGTGTGATCGCCTCATGAAATATGCATATTTCATCGCTATGCCTACTAAGTTTACTGCTTTAGATTTGGCCTTCAGGTTCTCGGTGGAAATTTCGCGTCTTCACGGGATCCCCAAGTCCATCGTATCTGACCATGACCCACTGTTTCTTAGCAACTGAAAACAATTTTTCAAAGCATAGGGAACTACATTAAAGTACAACACGACTTATCACCCTGAAACTAATGGACAAACTGAAGTGATAAATATATCTATTGAGACATATCTTCGTTGCTTTGCGAGTGAACAGCCGCGTAGATGGTACAAATTCCTCCATCTAGCTAAGTTGTGGTACAACACGTCTTTTCACTCCGCCATTCAGATGACGCCTTTTCGAGCTTTGTACGACAGAGACCCTTCAACCATTCTAGAATACTTGTCTGATAATCTTTCCGAAGACTCGTTGGATCACTCCTTTCAGAAACGCAATGATATCCTCACATAGTTAAAGAAAAAATTCAACAAGAGTCGTATTCAAATGGAGAAACAAGCAAATAGGCATAGAGTTGAGTTTACCTTTAAGGTCGGAGATATCGTGCTGCTGAAACTCCAACCTTATCGACAACGCACCATCGCCCACCGTTCCTTACAAAAGTTAGCAAAAAGGTTCTATGGACCTTTCACAATCACGAAATGTGTTGGTGAAGTCTTGTACATGCTAGATCTGCCATTTTTTTTGTGCATCCATCATGTGGTGCATGTTTCACTCCTCAAACCTTACTTTGGAGCCCCACAAGCTTCAAACTTTCGTCCTTTACCGCCGGAGTGCACACTGTTTTTGAGAACTCAGACTTGGAAATGGGTGGTGAGACAAATGAACAAGAAGACTCAAAGTTTGTTCAGCAAAAGTTGAAACCAACAAATATCTCTTAAAAAAATAAGGAGAAGGTGTTTTGAAGCCAAGATAAGGTTTTCAACAACCAAAGGTTAGAGCAACCTTTGTGGTTAGAAAATGAAACACACCCACTCAAGATATGGAAACGGGAAGAGTTCCAAATGAAAGCAAAGACTTGAGAACTGAACCACTTTTATTCCCACAAGTAAATGCTACTTTAAAGCCCAACACTTCCCAACGGTCCAAAATGATTCCTACCCACGTGACTACTTCTCAAACTTCCCAGACAATTAATGTTTCTCTTAATCCATGTACAACAGACCCCACAAAGCCAGCTGTTCCGCCACTTTCTCACACAATAATGCGTTCATACTTGTCAAAACAAAACAACAACATTAAATGTTGTACTATCCAAGACACTTTCCCACCACCTAACCCCACCCACTCGGTTGATCCCTTTCACACGTTTCCACACACACCTTTTTCTAAAACAAACTTATCTCTAGCCCCTAAATCTCCACCCTCCATTTCCCATCATCTTTCCCAACATTTACACCCACGCAACACATATCCACCACACCCCAACAAATTCCCAGTTATTTCCCACTCTAGGCACTAGTTTCCTCCAAACTTTTTTCCAACGGACTCAGCATGAACCGCCCATCTTTCCCTTATGTGGGCCATCACAACGCCAAGCCCAATCAAATTCCTTCCCTTCAGCCCAGTAATACACCATCCATTAACCTTGAGGACAAGGTTCTTATTGGGCTCGAGAGTAATGTTATGAAGGATACCAGGCCCAAAAGAGATAGAAAAAATTCTGTCTTATTAAAAAACTGTTATAATTAATTGGGTTGTCCAACTTATTTAGTTTTAACTTTTTTGTTTGTGTGGGTCGGGTTACTGTTCAAGCCCATCTTAATTTCTCTCTAGTTCAACCCTAGTATATATTTGTATTCTCCTTCTCTTTGAAGGATATGAAAAATCTGAACATTTATGTCTTAATGCAAATTTATCCTCTTATGACATTCAATCTATTGTTAACCTTAGTATAGTCTAACAGGCCGATTCAGGCTTTTTGTATTCAAAGGGAACCAGTGAAATTGAAATCTTATATAATCTCTTTATTGAGGCGGTAGTAGATTGAAATGCATCCATAACGTTTTGAAAAAAGCACAAAACATTCTTACTGGTTTCAGTTTTGACTTGCTATTAGGAAGTTTCACAATGAATGATGATATGATGAAATTTGTACGGGATGCAATCTTGCTTTGTTTAACTGTTTTTCGGCGTGATCACATTTTGGAAGAAGCAGTTCTAATTTGTGAAAAGCTTTATGTTACTAAAATGAGTTATTCTAAATGTGTTGTTACACCATGGCGAACTTTAGCAGAGTCTCTCTTAAAAAGATTATATATATATATATATATATATATATATATATATATATATATATATATATATATATATCAAGAAACTTTAATAGATGAGAGTACTAGGGGTACTCCAACCCATTTACAAATTAAAAGCCCCTACAAATCACACGGGGATTTAAACCACTCGTAATAGTTGCATTTGATAGTTCCTCGAGATCCAATCGCAAACCACCACCAAGACCAATATATAATTCTATGAAAAATATCATCCGGATTGAAAAACTCTTCGTTAAATAATATTCGTTGAACCAGGTTTGCTATGGACCTTACGAGAGTTGTTTATAGCAAGAGTCCTAGGTGGAATCTGTCGTTGACAGTATAACCTGTCAACACCTCTTTTTTACAAAGAAACCATCAAAAAAATAAGTCTAAATCCAAACATTATTAATTGATTAGGAAAAAAACCAAATAGGATAAAAGGTTTAGTCATCTTACTTAGACGTGCACGATGGTGCTTTTCTCTTTCCATTTTGTCCAGTCATTTCAATAAAATCTATATCAAACCTGCCAACACTGAGTAACAATATGCACAACACTTAGTAACAACAAGAAAAGAAGTTGCAACACATCATAAATTTCTTAAGAGTCAAATGAAACATGGAAAAAGTTATGCATTGAAAATAGAATCATGCTAACATATTCTATTCCTTACATCATTTCCTAAAGTATCACTGCTTAACCCAATAGAATATGATATAGATTTGGTCTTTCTATAATCTGTCTATATAGGCACTATTATTTTAGTGTCATTCTCATGATTGAACAGTGATAAAAACTAGTTCTTCTCATATTCATTCATTAATACATACATAATTACAATATAGAGGATAACACACATAATACCAAAGAAAATTATGAGAATTTCTAATACATATGAAATAGGCTCATTCTTTCGATAACCAACTAGTTCTTTGAGAAAAAACAAGTGCATAAAGGTCTATAATAAAAACAAGATAAAATGTTCTCTCAATCTTGAGTCATTGGTTCAGTTGTTATTGTTATTGACTCGACCTCGTCAATTAACCCTCCATCAGCTAAACCATGTATTTCTTCAACTTCTGTAATAGGCACAACTGGTAACATTTCATCAGATTTATAAGGAATTGCATCCCCGGTGTTGTCTATCTCGACATAACCCCTTGGTTTTGTGGTGATTGCTGCACACCATCCACGCATATTCCTACACATTTCTGGATATGGGACATAATACACTTATTTTGCTTCTTGTGCAAGGATGAACGGGTCATACTAACGATATCGCTTATTCATCTTAATGTCAACAATGTTGTACTCAATATTAACTTTTGTGCCAATATTATTTGTAGGATCAAACCAATCACAATAAAATAGGGAAATCTTGTTGCTAAAGCCATGGTATTCCAATTGAAGGATACGTTGGATGATGCCATAAAAATCATTTTCTCCTCCATTTGTAACGCCTTTAACATGTAACCCACAATTAGTAGTCTTTTTACCATGACTCCATTCTTGAGTGTGAAATTTGTACCCATTAACAAAGTATATGTTCCATGATGTTGCCTTCGGATTAGGGCCGAGAGCTAAGGCCTTCAGATATGGACTAGTCGTTCCATTTCTCTCATCATTCACCTAAAAATATATATCTAACCTTAGAGATAGTTTATTGTCAACCACATAATATAAATTGTGAGAAATATACTAACATAGTTCTTTAGCCATGAAGGAAACTGCTCGTGTATAAGACCGGAAGCATCTTCCTCATTGATAGAATGATATTGCATGAACAATCTGACATCGATCATAAAATTGATGAGTGTATTTATAAAAATTGGTTGAGAACAACGCAGTTGTGTTACAAAAATGTACTTACTCGAGATACGGTTTAACCTCGTCACAATTGATTAGGACGTGCACGTGAGCAGACTTCCATTCCTTATCAATCAACCAATAGAGTCGAGCCTCTCCACTAGGACGACCACATTTACTAAAAACTGAAAGTGTTGGTTGGGAATTCTCATTATCGGATCGAGGATCGTTCCTTAAACTTGTATTTGGCAACAAACTAAAGGTCTTGAAATAGTGAGAGAAAAAATGAGTAGTTTCACTGTGTAAGTAAGCAGTGCATATTGAACCTTCAACCTGGTGGAAAAATTCTTTCTAGCTTGCATATGATGATGGGAATGTTTTGTTCCAACCTAACAAGGTCTTCCAACTTCAATGTATTACAACACAAGTCTTTAAAAAAACGACTCAACTCAGTTAGTGGCTTCCATATCTCAAGAGGCAAGGAACGAAAAGCAATTGGAAGCAAACACTCCATGAATACATGACAGTCATGGCTTTTCATCCCTTTCATCCTACCCTTGGTAGCATCAGCACACCTAGAAAGATTCGAGGAATAACCATCCGGCATTTTTAGTTCCTTAATTCATCTACAGACTAACTTTGCCTCTTCGGGTGTCAATGAAAATTTTGCCTTTGGCTTAGCCATCTTTCCATTAGGTAGAGGGTACATCTCTAAATCCCCACGTAAACAGTTAAGAGGTAAATCCAATCTTGCATTCTCATTGTCCTTTGTTTTTGCAGGATCATTCATGACAGTGTAAAATACATTATCAAATACATTCTTCTCTATGTGCATCACATCAAGGTTGTGCCTTAACAAGTTGTCCTTCCAGTATGGAAGTTCCCAAAATATATTTTTTTTGTTCCAATTATGTTGTTTCCCATACCCTGGAAATTTGGTGGCCCAGACACTGTCTGTGACTTTTGGAAAATCACGAATAACTTCCTAAACATCATGGCCGGTAAACATTGGTGGTGGTTTTTTTTCACAATCTTGCTTTTTGTAAATCTCTTTTTACTTTTTTTGAAAGGATGATCCATTGGTAAAAACCTACGATGACAATCAAACCAAAAACTTTTTCCACCAAATCGTAAGGTGAAGGAACCTGTATTGTCCATGCAATAAGGGCATGCTAATTTACCTTGTGTCCCTCATCCAGACAACATACCATATGCTGGAAAATCATTGATTGTCCACATTAAATGCACTCTCATAACAAAATTCTGCTGCATAGAGATATCATATGTCACAATGCCATCTTTCCACAAGCACTGTAAATTATCAATCAAAGGTTGCAAGTAGACATCTATTTTAACTTTCGGGTTGTACGGTCTAGGTACAAGATAAGTCAAAAACATGTATGGTTTGGTCATGCACATTTCGGGAGGGAGATTGTATGGTGTGACTATTATTGGCCAACATGAATATGGAGAACTAGAGGCTTGAATGCAAGGAGTAAAACCATCAGTACAAAAACCTAATCTTACATTTCTTAGATCACTAGCATAATCGGGATAAACTTCATCGAAGTGTTTCCAAGCTTTTCCATCAGATGGGTGATGCAAAACATTTGGATTGTTGGTGTTCTCATGATGCCATCTCATCTGCAGATTCCTTTGAAGCATAAAGTCGTTGTAACCTAGGAATGATTGGAAAATAGAACATTATCTTCACTGCCACATCTTTGTATTTTCCCATTCCACACTTTCGAGGAACAAACCTAGCAGCTCCACAAACTCTGCACTGAGTTAAGGTGTTATCTTCTTTAAAATATAATAAGCATCCATTCACACAACAATTAATTTTCTCAACTTCCAATCCCAACTTAGACACCAACTTCTTCACTTGGTAATAGTTTCCAGGTAAGCATTCTTTAGTTGGACAAACATCAACGAGTATTTGAGCGAAAAAATCCATGGCCTTTTGAGGAACATGCCAACTAGACATGGCAGCCAACAACTTAACTGAAATAGATAGCCTGGATTCAGAAGCTCCCTCATAAATGGGTTGGTTTGCAGAGATTAATTCATCATAAAATCGTTGAGCTTTTTCATTTGGTACCTCGCCCTCACTAATTGTTTCATTTTCCATATTAGCATTCACATTTGAGACATTAACAAATGGCTTGAAAACATCAGAGACCATTTCATTCATTGCATCAAATTGTTCTTCATCACCTAGATTATCCTCACCAGCATTCCCGCCACTACTAGAATGACCATCAAGATCCATATTCTGATTCTCTTCTCCATGATCAGTCCATGTATAATAGTTGGACAAAAAACCATATTTGTACAAGTGGAGTTTGACCTCATTAGGCGTTTTCAAGAGAATGCAGACGCAATTTACACAAGGACACTTTATCCCTCCTTCGTTTAAAAACTGAGGTCGATTCATCGTTGTATTGACAAACTCTTCAACTCCATTAATAAATTCATCTTTCAAACCATACCTATTGGAGTTTACTCTATCATACATCCAACTTTGATCCATTCTCAACATAAAAAACAAATAAAAGTTTCTAATATTTAAAACCTAGAATTCTATACGACCGCATAGGAAATTCAACGTAAAATTCGAAACCTAATCTGCGTTCACATGTCTAATGATTAGATTAGAATAATAAAAAGCGAAAATCAATAGGGTCAGAACTCATCAAATTTAAGAATATAACTCATCAAATTTAAGAATAGAAATCAATAGTTCATTCAAACACAATCATTCCATTACCAAAACAACTTTGTTTATAATAATGACAAATATTTATATATGATTGGGATATTCTACTAGAAATTTAAACATTCAGGAGGCAATTTAGTGACATGTAGCGACTGAATTCTGATAGAATAGAAAAAATAAACCAAGTTCCCTTGTACAAGTGCATCCTTAACAAAGAGCAGCCGAAAGGCATAGAAAATATCGGCAACAAGAAAAACTCTGATTTTCTAATTTTCCACCACGCGATAACACAGTTCACAACACAAAGCAATTTATGAAGAAGGATTGAACATGTTCATCGTTGAAAACTCTACAATCTAATCAAAGTTCAAAATTGAACTAGATCTTTTGAATAACTAAAATTCACCACTACACATAATAACACTAACATACTAACATATTCGATGCAAAAACAAAACAAAACAAAAAAGAACATAATATATTTTGAATCATACCCAATGAAGATCCGTAAAAGCAGGCTGATCCACAAAGGTTCTAAGCTTATTAACTTCCTGTTCTGTAAGACGAAGAATAAATCAAGTCACACTCATAATCATCATCATCATGAAACTAAATAGTAAAGTGCAGAAACCATAAAAGATAGGTACAAAACAGAGAAGGATAAAACAGTAAAACATTTTTGTTCCAAAAAACAGAATCCTGATAGTAGATATCCAGGCGCACACGCACACACATACACATACAAATAAACAGAAGATAAGTAATCATACTGATAAATATAATTATTGGAATACAATAATTCACATGCCCGTGAGCTTCTTGTTGAGGTTCTACCCCTCTCTGGAGTACCTAATGTACTATTTTTCTCACACTTGCTAACAAGTTAAAGTTGTGGTGCTTTTTGCTTTACTCCACCTATTTCCAATGTGGCTAACTTGTTATTTTTTTTTAGCAGAAGCAAATTTTTTTATTAAAACTAAGGCACAAGCTATGCCATAGCAGACAAATACAACACAGACCAAAACATGTCCTTCAAAATGCTACCACGGCTATAATGCTGCTATAATAACTAAAACATTTTTACCAAACACAATACAAAGGACTGACGTAAAAACTAACACTGCAATGTCAACGCCCTACACTGTATTAATCAAATAGCTCCATGCTGGTAAAAGCTTTACAATGAAATAAGGGCGAGCAATCCAACCGCTGCAACTGGCCGGATAAACCAAAGTACAGACCCCTAACCAAATTCCCATGCGGCATGGATAACAAGCAACAACTCAAATGGTCTAGGCAAGCACTAACTGTCAAACATATACATATACAGATGCTGCGTTCTTGATATATGTCTCCAGCACGCTCCCACCAAGGCCTAAGAAAATCCTCGGATTCGCAAACCATTGAATCAATCTGCAGATGATGAACTTGCCTTTACCTCTCAAACAGGTCCACTAATGGCTTTGATCCGGAACGAATATCCTCCTTTTCCTTTTAGAAAATCTCTCTACCCCGCCCAATGATAAATTCAAGGCAATTGAGGTGATCCTAATGGCTCTAGACATATCAGATGTGACTCCCCTCAACCTCAAACTCTTTTGTGAAATACCTGTCTGCACGACGCGAGTTTTATCTCCATTATTCCACAGGCACTCATACCATATTACCAACAACTATCGGTTCGACAGGCCAAACTAAGACAGCCCCTGGGCACAGACTTTATACTGTTGAGCCTCCCACTGTGATATGCAGATTGAAGAATCTATTACCACTGGAATACATCTCGGTATGAAGGCACTGAGGCATCACACCTTCTACTGCATCAAAGATGGACCGCCAGCCATTCAATCCTCCATGATCATGGAACTTCACTAAAATAGTAACATGCCTTCGGTATTACGGAATGACCACTTACTGATACCACAGTAAACCAGACACACTATATCAAACTTTATTAATAAAATACAGAGGCAACATAAGGATTGCTGCACTGTGTGTAATTACAACAAAAAGGTCCAGTCCCAATTTGAGACCTCATAATGCCAAGCCAATTTCAAACTAGCACTCTTAATTCCCTAAGTTTCTACCAACATCTAAATGTGCTATTTCCTTCCACCACCATGAGGAATATAACTCACTGTCATTAACAGTCCCCGCTAAATCCCCGTATCTATTTGTTAAAGCCCTCAACCACATACCACTAACCTCTTTGTTAATTTTCCACTTCCATTTCCCAAGTAAAGCGAGATTGTTATTAATTGTGATTTGTGAACTCAAGCAGAATATAGCTTTATTCAAAACTGAAGCTGGTACTATATGAAAATTCAAAAATGTTTTTTACGATTTCGGATATACATCTTCGGATGTAACATTTACATTATTGTATAATACGTCAAATGATTGTCACCCTATACTAAAATAAAATTTTAATTCGAAGATGTATTTCTAATATTTTCATTCAGTTTATTGATTATTGAACAATCTAACATGAATTTTTAGAGCTCCGTAATGTTTCCATTTATTCAGCACAACAGTCAACATTACTAACAGTCCTTAACAATTCTAACATAGTTCAAACTAACCTTCCTAACATTTTAAACTACTAACAGCCTATACAATTTCTTAACTAACATAATAGTTCAACTAGCTCCTAACCAAGCTAATCTCTTAACTTCAACTAACTGACATAACAAAATCCTAACCAAACCAACTATTTTCTATTCTAATTCACCCCAACTGAATTCTGAAACATGAGTATGGTTCATCATCAGAAATATTCATGGCAATTAACAGTTTATAAAAACAACTTGTATGAAAACAGTTTAAGCACATTTAAGTTCCTGAAATTCAAACCGAAATGAAGAATCGAACCGAATATACAAGAAGAAACGTAGATTCTAACCTTAAAATCAAATTTTTTGAAGAAGAGTATGTCAATCGAACCCTTAAAGCTATTTCCTGATGAAATCGAACCCTTAAAGCGGTCCCTTGAAATTTTGTGAAATGAAAGAAATGAGAAGATACAATATGGTGATTAACGAATCAAAATGGAGATTACACCAAAACCCTAAATCAAATGCGAATAAACTTACACCAAATCAAATGAAGATTAAGAAGCTTCGTGAGACTGAGAGCGTTTCTGCGAAAAACCCTAAATGAGTTAGAACGAAAATGAGATGATAAACACAATGAGATGAGAAACACTTACACTCGAAGATGAAGCTGAAGCGATTTTGAGATGAGAAGCTTTGAGACGAAGATGAAATGAAGCGATTTTCTGATGAGCAGAGATTTTCAGATGAAATGCAGCGATTTTGAGATGAGAAGCGATTTTGAGACGAAGATGAAATTCTATTGGTTTTATTTTATTCTTTTATTTTCTTCTATTGTTTTTTTATTTTATAAAATAATAAAATAAATAAATAAATAAGTAAACAGGGGGGAAAAGAAAAAAGTGGTGGGAAATGAAATATATTTTGCTTCAATATAGCGTCGGCCATTATACGGCGCTAATGTTTTTATAAAATAATAAAAATAAATAAAAAATATAAATAAATAGGTAGGGAAACGAAAAAAGTGGTGGGAAATGAAATGTATTTCACATCAATATTTAGCGTCGGCCTCCATGTGACGCTAGTATTTTTATAAAATAATAAATAAATAAATAAATAATACTTTTGGTTTGGAAATTCATTAGCGTCGGTTTTGGCCGACGCCAATATGTAGGACATATTAAAAAATAAATATCAAATAAAAAACATTGTTAGCGTCCGCTTTCGGCGACGCAAAATAGCCACTAATAGCGTCGGAGTCATGGCCGACGCTAAAATATTGATGCTAAAATGCATTTTTCTTGTAGTGACTCTAACAAGTACATAGCCATATGAGATTGGCGTTTTGCAAAGGACACTTGCTTCTAATCCCGAAATACCAAGCCAACAAAAAATCGCTGCAAGCTTCCTCCCACAACAAATGGGCTTGTAACCAATCCAACACTTTCTTCCACACCAGCTGGGATTTAAGACATGAGCAGAAAATATGGTTTGCGTCTTCCAAAACTAAAAAGCAGAAAACGCACACCAGTTCATGTTGGTTATGAATGATACCTCTTGATTGCAAATTACTTCTAGTCGGTAACCTATCTAATAACACCCTCCAACCAAATACTTTCACCTTCAAAGAAATATTAGATTTCCACACCAAGTTAATCGCAGCTTTAAGATCTAAAGGCAGCTCTAAAACAGAGGAATGGTCATGCATTCTAGAATAAAAATACGCGACGAAAAATGCCTTATGTGCATTCCAAGGCCAAGTAACTGTATCGTCCATTCCAGCCAATGGCTGGACTTCCTGAAGCAATGCGCCAAGTTCTGTAAATGCCTCTTAGTCCAGCAACTGATAATCAAAATTCAGACTTGATAAATCCCATAACCATGTATCATTTGTCCAAAAACCCACCTCCTGCACTGCTACTTATTTCCTACCAGCCTTTGAAAATAGCGGCGGGAATAAAACTTCCAGCTACACCGGTCCAAACCACCTATCTTTCCAAAAAGAAATGGAATTACCACGTCCCAATTTCAAGGAAATAGATTCGTGAAAAGAGCTTTTCGTTCTCTCGTCTGCTAAAACCAATAAATCTCTCCACCACAGTGATTCCCTGCTGCTAACCAACTCCTCGTCCTTGAACAAGATTCTTCTATGAAGATCACCATATTTGTGTTGTAAAATCCCTACCCAAGTCGCGTATTTGTCCGTCAACACCCTCCACAACCACTTAGCAATAAGAGCTTTATTAAAGAGACGAATATCTCTTATGCCAAGACCGCAATCTTCTTTTGCACTACAAACAATGTCCCAAGACACCCAAGAAATACAATTCGTATCCGCCTTACCCGCCCATAAGAATTTACGTTGAATAGATATGATTTCATTCAATACAGTTATAGGAGCTTGGAATAAAGAAAAGTAATGGATGGGTAAGTTTGTGAGTACTGAATTTATAATAGTAACCCTACTGCCAATTGACAAAAGCCTCTCTCTCCAAGTTGCAAGCTTTGCCTTAAAAGAATTGATGGCAGGCCTCTAGAAAGAGCATCTCATATGATTCCCGCCTACTGTTACGCCCAAGATTTTGAACGGTACAGACCCTATTTTGCACCCCAAGAATTGAGAAGCCGCTTTCAAGAATACATCTTCGACACCGACGCACAGCAGACAGCTTTTCCACGCGTTGATTTTCAAACCCGACACCATTTCAAAACCTCTTAATATTGCTTTGATTCCCCAAAGGTTGTGCCACTCCGCATCACACATCAACATTGAATCATCCGCGAATTTCAAAAGATTGTAAGTAACCGAATAATTCAAAGTCACACCAGTTAAAATTCCTTTGTTGCCAGCCTTATGAATAATTGACGCCAAGCCTTCGATAGCTAGAGCGAAAAGAAAATGTGATAATGGATCACCTTGGCACAAACCCCTCGAAGCTTTAAAGTCTCTCGTGGTACTGCCATTGACCAAAACTGAAATATGACTCGAGAAAACACCACCCTTCATCCAAGCCAACCACTTCTCACAGAAGCTTATGTCAGTCATAATGCTAAGAGGAAATCCCAATCGAGACAATCATATGCTTGTTCAAAATCCAATTTGAATAACAAACAACTCCCTCTTTGTCTTTTAATCAAGTCTATTAGCTCATTTAATACTAAAATTCCATCATGAATAATTCTGCCAGGAATGAAAGCATTCTGAGATTTTGAAACCAACTTTCCTATTACCTTGCCCAGCCGTTTAGCTAAAATCTTAGAGATAAGTTTGTACACACAACTGATAAGGCAAATAGGCTGATAATCCTTTAATTCTTGAGGATTGTCCATCTTCGGAATAAGCGCAATGAACGAAGATGTCATCTCTTTGGGAAGATAAGCCGAAGAATAAAATTCTTTGATACAGTTGCTAACATCAGTTCCAATTGTTTCCCAATGATTCTTCAAAAATTCAAAATTAAATCCATCGGGATCGGGACTTTTGTTCCCGTCGCAATCGTTAAGAGCCTCGACGATTTCTTCAGTAGTAAACATAGTCTCGAGGTTTCCAACGTCCTCCTCATTCAACTTTCCTAAATCATGCCTCTTCAAGAATGGTCTAATGATCTCTTCTTTTTTGAATTTGTTTTCAAAGAATCCAAAAATTATCTCTTTAATCTGATTGACTTCTTCCATGTACACATTGCCCAGTTTCACTCCGAATATAAAATTTCCTCTATTTCTGCAATTCAGCATTGTGTGATAGTACCTAGTGTTCAAATCTCCATCCAAAACCCAACTCATTCTAGCCTTTTGCTTTAGGATGCTTTCTTGTGTATACAGTTTATTCCACAACTCCTTTTGACAACGACTTCTCTCCAAAATAGCTGACTGTAATTCAGACCCACTCAAGTCATCCAAACCACCTTCCAGCACATTTAATTTGTCCACTTTCTCATTGATGTTCAAATCAATAATTCCAAATTTTTCCTTATTCCACCAGCGCAATCTTGTCCTCATTTTCTTGAATTTCTCTTTCTATGTTGTTGTTGCATTACCACTGCATTTGAAGGCCTTTCATTCATTACTCACAAAATCAGCAAATTGAGGATGAATCAACCATCCATTGAAGACCTTAAATGGCTTAGGTCCCCAATTCCTGTCATTTGCTTTAATCCAAATAGGCCCGTGATCCGAAACATCTCTATCTTTGACAATTCGTGCCATTAATTTCCATTTAAGAATTAAACCTTCTGAAATCAAGAACATGTCTATCCTGCTTCTACAACTACCATTGTCTCTAAACCACGTAAAATTTATTCCCGACCAAAGGCAAATCAACAAGAACCTGAGATATATTTAACAACACTGATCTCCACTTCTAGATTGTCCTATATACAGACACGTCCATTTGCGTGTATTAAATCTAAGGCATTCCTTATTTTTATTATTATTTTTAATTACATTCATTAACTTTATGGGGTAGGAGATACATTTCAATGCACCTCTTCTATATTTCTGGTATGCTGAGGTGGAGCATGCGATTAAAACTGTTGATGGTTGTGAATCTTCATATCGGGCTACACATTTGTTGTCTTGCTAGGCAGTGGTACATAATACAGTCCATTTAAGAGTCAAACATCAAATTTGCAACTGCTCAGAGCACGTCAAGGGTTTAAAGAAAAACTGAGAACAGTAGGATAATCATGGGTTTGTGGCATAAAATGATCAATCTGTCGCTTTGGTATGTTGTGCTGCATTGTTTGAGGTGCTAACTACTGGATGAGATGCGTGCATTGAAGTTTTAGATCAAGCATTTACAATGGTGCTTCTAGGTTATGATTTTCAAGAGAGGCAGTAATCACAACAAGGGCTTCTGTATTGATTATGATTCATTAATTGATCACAATGCATGAAGATAAACTATAGGGTTAAATATACTTCACCCCCTATGGGAGTTTTGGTTTTGCTCCCTTAAAGTATTTTTTTTTGAACGCCCCCTCACCAAATCAAGATTTTATTTTCACTCCCCCAGTGTTGACTGGACAGGGGGAATCTGCACATGTGGCGAAGGAATATGCCACGTGGCATTTGCTGACTGGATAATTATTTTTTTTATTTTTTTTAGTTTTTTTATATTTTTTTATTTATTTTAGTTTTTAATTTTAAATTTTTTTCCGATTTTTTTTTAAATTAAAAAAAATTTTAAAAAAATTAAAAAAATTAAAAAAAAAGTAAAAAAGTAAAATAAAAAAACAAAAAATAAATAAAAATAATAATTATTCAGTTAGCAAATGCCACGTGGCAGATTCCCCCTGTACAGTCAGCACAGAGGGAGTGGAAATAGAATCTTGATTTGGTGAAGGGCGTTCAAAAAAAAGAATACTTTAAGAGGGCAAAATCAAAACTCGATACATTAACAAAGGGGTAAAGCATATTTAACCCTAAACTATATATATACACCACGCACATCTTTATGCATATCTTCTATGTTTGGTTACTTGGAGTTAATGTTAGTTAGTATTTCTAACTAACTTTTCTACTTTAACCACCACTAACTTATCTAACTTTTTATATTTGTGCAATCACAATATATAACTCTAATAATAACATAATTTTTTTTATAAGCTAATTTAAATAACTTATCAATTTTTCTCTCAATATTGTAGTTGCATTTTAATTTTAAAAAAGATAAATTCTTTGATACTCATGAATTTGGGTTGGATAACAATCCTTGTAAATAAATTTAAACTGTTAATATATTTTAAAATAAAATAATATTAAAATATGACATAATATTAAATATTATTATTTTATTAGATGAAAATATTGACACCTAATTAAATTCAAGAATATCAGAATATTCCTCTTAAAAAAATCAAAAATTAGTTTAACAAATATTTTATGTCATTTTATATTTTTAAGTTAGTTTTACTAAGCACGACGAATTCAACGTGTTAACTTATAATAAATTATTATATATAAATTTATATTATGTAAATTAATTTATGAATTCTTTTATTTATTATCTAACAGATATAAAAATTAAATAATAATTATATACATATTATCTACTTAAATTACATTGTCAGTATTTTGTGTGTAAAAAAAATATCATAATCTTTTGTAAAGAGGGACAATTAAATACACTTTTTAAGTTAACGTTAATCTTTTGTATTTAGTTGTAGAGATCCAATTATATTTAATGGTTAAGAAAAGCTCAAATTGAAAACACGAAAAAGTGAGTGTTTTCAGTAATGGCAAAAATGTAAATTACTGCAATTGAGAATTCTTACTAAACCTACAAATCTACAATCCAATTTGAGAACAAATGATGAAATGAAAGCAGGCTCTCTTCAATTCTCTCATACTAGCTAGAGCCAAAAGATTTGTAGAAGCTACTAGTATATGCGATTTTGATTTCTTTCGTAAGTTTTATTTCTCTTTTCTTCATCCATGATTTTTTTATTATTATTTTGGATTTCTTATATTTGCGGTTCTAATATGGTTTTGAGATTATTTTAGATTTGTGATGTGATTATGCCATTAATTTTGTCATGCAAAAATTAGGGTTTAATGTAAACTAGAGTGTGACTGATTATTTAAACTCAGTTTGCTTTATTTTACTTCACAATGAAACTAATGTTGAATGTAATCCATTGTTGTCGAAGACAACAGGTTGTTGTCTAGTGTCGAAGTCGAAGTCGAAATAGCATGTGTCGAATTGCTTAGTGTCGAGTTGTCGAAAATGTTTGTTTCGACAGATTCATTTAGATGGGATTCATATTTTGCTTTTATTAGATTAGATTTGATTTGATATGATTTAGATTAGATTTGATATTTTAGGCTTTTATAGTTTGGGTTTTGTCTTGAGATGCAAGCAAACCTAATTCTATAAATAGGGAGTTTCCCTCATTATTTTGTATCAATTACAACACTTTGTAATTTCTCACAGAATTCTGCAGTTGCAGAGTGAGTAATAAGAAGAGAGAAAGTCCCACAGTTTGTGGGCAGCAAAAACACTATTCATCTTCTTCTTCCCTATTTTCTTTCTACTTTTCTGTATAATTGTTGCGTGATAGTAGGAATTCTCATAGTTTTTGGGTTGATTCCAACATCTGGTATCTAGAGCTCCGGTTTAAGAGATTCAAGGGCAAGAAATCGCAAGAACGCGATGGCTACGAATCACCCAAACGGCCATTTTCCAGCAAACCTTCCAATTCTCAAGAAAGATAATTATGAGAATTGGTGCAAGCAAATCAAGGT
Organism: Lathyrus tuberosus; assembly: GCA_022829125.1. Lineage (NCBI taxonomy): Eukaryota > Viridiplantae > Streptophyta > Magnoliopsida > Fabales > Fabaceae > Lathyrus > Lathyrus tuberosus. The sequence goes on from JALAZF010000043.1 coordinate 6,588,804, forward strand.
TGTTTTCTGTTATCAAGATTTGTGGGATCTTGTGAAGGAAGGAATAACAACTCTTGAAGAAGGTGCGACGGATCAAGAAAAGGCTGCATTCAAAGAATTGAAGAAGAAAGATTATAAAGCTCTCTTTATAATCCATCAATGTGTTGATGCAGATAACTTTGAGAAAGTTAGTGATGCAGAAACAGCGAAGGATGCATGGGAGATTCTGGAAAAATCGTTTGGAGGCGCAGAGAAGGTGAAAGAGGTGAGGTTACAAACTCACAAAAGGGCGTATGAATTGCTTCAGATGGAAGACAATGAGAGCATAACAGATTTCTTCACAAGAGTTACGAAACTTGTGAATCAAATCAAAGTGTGTGGAGAAGTGTTGACGACGAAAGCAGTTGTCTCAAAGATTTTGAGATCGTTGGCTCCAAAATTTGATCACGTGGTAGTAGCCATAGAAGAATCAAAAGATTTGTCGAAGGTGACGAAAGAAGAGCTTCAAGGGACGCTTGAATCTCATGAACAAAGAATGGCTGAAAGAGCTGCAGGCAAGTCGAAGAATGATGTGGCCTTGCAAGCTCAATCAGCGAAAGATAAGAAGGGTAAAGAAAAGATGGTCGACAAAGGTAGAGGAAGCTACAACAATTCGACAGGCAGAGGAAATCAGCAAGAGGCAAATTGGTCGAACCATAGAAGGACCCAGAACCAAGGCAACCAAAGAGGTGGTGCTGCAGGTAGAGGAAGAGGTGGTGGTCGAAAGCCTGACAAAAGCCACATTCAATGTTATAATTGTCACCAGTATGGTCACTATTCGACAAAATGTCCTGAAAGAAAGAATCAAGAAGATGATGCAAAGCTGGCGAAGCATGAAGAAGAAGAAGGTATGATGCTGATGGTTACAACCAGAGATAATGAGAGTTTCAAGGACCAGTGGTACTTAGACTCAGGATGCTCATCACACATGACTGGGAGGAAAGATTGGTTTGTCAACATGAAGCCCTCGTCGAAGAACACGGTGAAGTTTGCAAATGACAACACTCTAGCAGCTGCAGGTGTTGGTGATGTTCTGATTATGAGGAAAGATGGCAAAAGGTCAACAATTTCCAATGTGTTGTACATTCCAGGCATGAAGATTAATTTTCTCAGTATAGGGCAGCTTGTCGAAAAGAACTACAAGGTAGTTGTCGAAGACAAGATGATGAGAGTCCTCGACGCAGGTGGTAGGTTGATCTTGAAGGCTCCAATGTCTCAGAATAGGACCTTCAAGATTGAACTAAATGTGATGGAGCATAAGTGTCTAGCAACAGCAGCCAGTAGAGATGAGTGGTTATGGCACTTTCGACTAGGCCATCTCAACTTCAATGACATCAGGGAGCTGAAGAGAAGAAATATGGTGTCAGGATTACCAGAAATCGACATTCCTAGTGAAGTTTGTGAAGAGTGTGTTCAGTCGAAACAACACAAGAATAGCTTCAGCAAGGATGCAGGAAGGAAGTCGAAGGCAATTCTTGAAGTCATATACTCTGATGTATGTGGTCCAATCCAGGTGGATTCGATTGGTGGCAACAGATACTTTGTCACGTTTATAGATGACTTCAGTCGAAAATTATGGACTTATCTCATCAAGAAGAAAAGTGATGTGTTTGAGGTATTTGTCAGATTCAAATCCATGGTCGAAAGACAGAGTGGTCGAAGGTTGAAAACTCTGAGAACTGATGGTGGTGGAGAATATGTGTCGAAAGAGTTCGATGCATTATGTAGAAAAGAAGGGATTGTGCATGAGGTGGTGCCACCCTACACTCCACAGCAGAATAGGATTGCAGAACGCAAGAACAGAACCATCATGAACATGGTAAGAAGTATGTTGAATGGAAAGCATCTACCCAAAGAATTATGGGGAGAAGCAGTTTCGACAGCAACATATCTTTTGAACAGGTGTCCGACAAAGAAGCTTGAAGGAATCACGCCAGAAGAATGTTGGTCTGGTGACAAGCCTAACCTTAGTCACTTAAAGGTGTTTGGATCTATAGCACATAGACATGTGCCAGATCAGTTGAGAAGGAAGCTTGATGACAAGTCAAATCAGATGATCTTGATAGGATATCATTCGACAGGTGGATACAAACTGTTCGACCCAGTGAACAAGCAGATTGTGATCATCAGAGACGTGATCATTGATGAGCTTAAGGAGTGGGACTGGACTGAAAATGTCAACAAAGATTCAGTAAGAATCAGTTGTGAAGAACCAGCTAGAGAAGCTGAGAGAGAAGTTCGACAAGAAAGTGTCGAAGACCAAGCAGGACCAAGTAGACCTCGTCGAACAAGACAAATTCCAGTAAGATTGCAGGAATGTGTGATTACATCAGATGATGTTGTCGATGAAGAAGGTGAACTGGTACACTATGCTTTCTATGCAGATGTCGAACCTGTCAATGCAGCTGAGGCATTGAAAGATTCGAAGTGGGTGAAAGCAATGAATGAAGAAATAAAATCCATCGAAGTCAACAACACCTGGTCACTTGTCGAATTGCCTGAAGGCAAGAAGGCAATTGATGTGAAGTGGGTTTACAAAGTAAAGTTGAATCCAAAAGATGGAGTAGTTCGACACAAAGCAAGACTCGTAGCGAAAGGATTTCTTCAGAAGGAAGGAATTGATTATGACGAAGTCTTTGCACCAGTTGCTAGGATCGAAACAATCAGGTTGGTTGTTGGTCTAGCAAATATGAATAATTGGCACACATGTCAGATGGACGTGAAGTGTGCATTCCTGAATGGCCCCTTAGACGAAGAAGTTTATGTTGCACAACCAGTTGGGTTTGTGAAACAAGGCAAAGAGAGAAAGGTGTACAGGCTGCATAAAGCCCTGTATGGACTTAAGCAAGCTCCAAGAGCTTGGAATAAGAAAATCGACAGCTTCTTAAGGGAGAAGGAATTTGTGAAGTGCACAACTGAGCATGGAGTATATGTAAGAAGAAGCAATGGCGAATTGCTTATACTATGTCTCTATGTCGATGATCTGTTGATAACAGGAAGTTGCAAGAAGGAGATCGAAGATTTCAAACGTAACCTGAGTGAAGAGTTTGAAATGTCAGACTTGGGAAATCTCTCATATTTCCTTGGCATCGAATTCTACAAGAGTAGTAGAGGTTTGATGATGCATCAAAGAAGATATGTAGGCGAAATATTGAAGAGATTTGATATGCAAGATTGCAACCCAACTTCGACTCCAGCTGAGACCAGACAGCAACTGTCGAAAAATTCAGATGAAGATGATGTCGACCCCACCCAATACAGAAGACTTATTGGGTCACTTCGATACCTTTGTCACACAAGGCCTGACTTAGCATACAGTGTTGGTATGGTAAGTAGATTTATGCAGAAGCCAAAGGTATCACACCTAGCAGCGGTGAAGAGGATACTAAGGTATCTGAAAGGAACTCTCGACTATGGCATTTTGTTTCCAGCAGCTGATGAAGGGAAAGAATGCAAGTTAGTGGGATACACAGACTCTAGCTGGTGTAGTGATGCAGAGGATAGAAAATCCACAGCTGGATATGTGTTTATGTTAGGTGGTGCACCAGTTGCTTGGAGTTCGAGAAAGGAGCCAGTAGTGGCATTGTCATCATGCGAAGCAGAATACATTGCTGCTTCTCTTTGTGCATGTCAAGCAACATGGATGGTGAATCTGGTCGAAGAAATTACATCAATGAGTCATGGAGCAATTACCATGAAGATCGACAGCATGTCAGTTATCAACTTGGCAAAGAATCCAATAGCTCATGGTCGAAGCAAGCACATCGAGATGAGGTTCCATTATCTTCGAGAGCAGGTAGCAGAAGGGAAGATGAATTTGGAACACTGCAGAACTGAGAATCAGATTGCAGATATCATGACGAAGGGAGTGCAAGTCGAAGGATTCAGAAGGCTAAGGTCTATGATGAACATATATAGTTTAGACACAATGTATTAGGTGGTGTGTTGAATGTAATCCATTGTTGTCGAAGTCGAAGTCGAAGACAACAGGTTGTTGTCTAGTGTCGAAGTCGAAGACAACAGGTTGTTGCCTAGTGTCGAAGTCGAAGTCGAAATAGCATGTGTCGAATTGCTTAGTGTCGAGTTGTCGAAAATATTTGTTTCGACAGATTCATTTAGATGGGATTCAGATTTTGCTTTTATTAGATTAGATTTGATTTGATATGATTTAGATTAGATTTGATATTTTGGACTTTTATAGTTTAAGCTTTGTCTTGAGATGCAAGCAAACCTAATTCTATAAATAGGGAGTTTCCCTCATTATTTTGTATCAATTACAACACTTTGTAATTTCTCACAGAATTCTGCAGTTGCAGAGTGAGTAATAAGAAGAGAGAAAGTCCCACGGTTTGTGGGCAGCAAGAACACTATTCATCTTCTTCTTCCCTATTTTCTTTCTACTTTTCTGTATAATTGCTGCGTGATAGTAGGAATTCCCATAGTTTTTGGGTTGATTCCAACATCTGGTATCTAGAGCTCCGGTTTAAGAGATTCAAGGGCAAGAAATCGCAAGAACGCGATGGCTACGAATCATCCAAACGGCCATTTTCCAGCAAACCTTCCAATTCTCAAGAAAGATAATTATGAGAATTGGTGCAAGCAAATCAAGGTTGTTTTCTGTTATCAAGATTTGTGGGATCTTGTGAAGGAAGGAATAACAACTCTTGAAGAAGGTGCGACGGATCAAGAAAAGACTGCATTCAAAGAATTGAAGAAGAAAGATTATAAAGCTCTCTTTATAATCCATCAATGTGTTGATGCAGATAACTTTGAGAAAGTTAGTGATGCAGAAACAGCGAAGGATGCATGGGAGATTTTGGAAAAATCGTTTGGAGGCGCAGAGAAGGTGAAAGAGGTGAGGTTACAAACTCACAAAAGGGCGTATGAATTGCTTCAGATGGAAGACAATGAGAGCATAACAGATTTCTTCACAAGAGTTATCAAACTTGTGAATCAAATCAAAGTGTGTGGAGAAGTGTTGACGACGAAAGCAGTTGTCTCAAAGATTTTGAGATCGTTGGCTCCAAAATTTGATCACGTGGTAGTAGCCATAGAAGAATCAAAAGATTTGTCGAAGGTGACGAAAGAAGAGCTTCAAGGGACGCTTGAATCTCATGAACAAAGAATGGCTGAAAGAGCTGCAGGCAAGTCGAAGAATGATGTGGCCTTGCAAGCTCAATCAGCGAAAGATAAGAAGGGTAAAGAAAAGATGGTCGACAAAGGTAGAGGAAGCTACAACAATTCGACAGGCAGAGGAAATCAGCAAGAGGCAAATTGGTCGAACCATAGAAGGACCCAGAACCAAGGCAACCAAAGAGGTGGTGCTGCAGGTAGAGGAAGAGGTGGTGGTCGAAAGCCTGACAAAAGCCACATTCAGTGTTATAATTGTCACCAATATGGTCACTATTCGACAAAATGTCCTGAAAGAAAGAATCAAGAAGATGATGCAAAGCTGGCGAAGCATAAAGAAGAAGAAGGTATGATGCTGATGGCTACAACCAGAGATAATGAGAGTTTCAAGGACCAGTGGTACTTGGACTCAGGATGCTCATCACACATGACTGGGAGGAAAGATTGGTTTGTCAACATGAAGCCCTCGTCGAAGAACACGGTGAAGTTTGCAAATGACAACACTCTAGCAGCTGAAGGTGTTGGTGATGTTCTGATTATGAGGAAAGATGGCAAAAGGTCAACAATTTCCAATGTGTTGTACATTCCAGGCATGAAGAGTAATTTGCTCAGTATAGGGCAGCTTGTCGAAAAGAACTACAAGGTAGTTGTCGAAGACAAGATTATGAGAGTCCTCGACGCAGGTGGTAGGTTGATCTTGAAGGCTCCAATGTCTCAGAATAGGACCTTCAAGATTGAACTCAATGTGATGGAGCACAAGTGTCTAGCAACAGCAGCCAGTAGAGATGAGTGGTTATGGCACTTTCGACTAGGCCATCTCAACTTCAATGACATCAGGGAGCTGAAGAGAAGAAATATGGTGTCAGGATTACCAGAAATCGACATTCCTAGTGAAGTTTGTGAAGAGTGTGTTCAGTCGAAACAACACAAGAATAGCTTCAGCAAGGATGCAGGAAGGAAGTCGAAGGCAATTCTTGAAGTCATATACTCTGATGTATGTGGTCCAATCCAGGTGGATTCGATTGGTGGCAATAGATACTTTGTCACGTTTATAGATGACTTCAGTCGAAAATTATGGACTTATCTCATCAAGAAGAAAAGTGATGTGTTTGAGGTATTTGTCAGATTCAAATCCATGGTCGAAAGACAGAGTGGTCGAAGGTTGAAAACTCTGAGAACTGATGGTGGTGGAGAATATGTGTCGAAAGAGTTCGATGCATTATGTAGAAAAGAAGGGATTGTGCATGAGGTGGTGCCACCCTACACTCCACAGCAGAATGGGTTTGCAGAACGCAAGAACAGAACCATCATGAACATGGTAAGAAGTATGTTGAATGGAAAACATCTACCCAAAGAATTATGGGGAGAAGCAGTTTCGACAGCAACATATCTTTTGAACAGGTGTCCGACAAAGAAGCTTGAAGGAATCACGCCAGAAGAATGTTGGTCTGGTGACAAGCCTAGCCTTAGTCACTTAAAGGTGTTTGGATCTATAGCACATAGACATGTGCCAGATCAGTTGAGAAGGAAGCTTGATGACAAGTCGAATCAGATGATCTTGATAGGATATCATTCGACAGGTGGATACAAACTGTTTGACCCAGTGAACAAGCAGATTGTGATCATCAGAGACGTGATCATTGATGAGCTTAAGGAGTGGGACTGGACAGAAAATGTCAACAAAGATTCAATAAGAATCAGTTGTGAAGAACCAGCTAGAGAAGCTGAGAGAGAAGTTCGACAAGAAAGTGTCGAAGACCAAGCAGGACCAAGTAGACCTCGTCGAACAAGACAAATGCCAGCAAGATTGCAGGAATGTGTGATTACATCAGATGATGTTGTCGATGAAGAAGGTGAACTGGTACACTATGCTTTCTATGCAGATGTCGAACCTGTCAATGCAGCTGAGGCATTGAAAGATTCGAAGTGGGTGAAAGCAATGAATGAAGAAATAAAATCCATCGAAGTCAACAACACCTGGTCACTTGTCGAATTGCCTGAAGGCAAGAAGGCAATTGATGTGAAGTGGGTTTACAAAGTAAAGTTGAATCCAAAAGATGAAGTAGTTCGACACAAAGCAAGACTCGTAGCGAAAGGATTTCTTCAGAAGGAAGGAATTGATTATGACGAAGTCTTTGCACCAGTTGCTAGGATCGAAACAATCAGGTTGGTTGTTGGTCTAGCAAATATGAATAATTGGCACACATGCCAGATGGACGTGAAGTGTGCATTCCTGAATGGCCCCTTAGATGAAGAAGTTTATGTTGCACAACCAGTTGGGTTTGTGAAACAAGGCAAAGAGAGAAAGGTGTACAGGCTGCATAAAGCCCTGTATAGACTTAAGCAAGCTCCAAGAGCTTGGAATAAGAAAATCGACAGCTTCTTAAGGGAGAAGGAATTTGTGAAGTGCACAACTGAGCATGGAGTATATGTAAGAAGAAGCAATGGCGAATTGCTTATACTATGTCTCTATGTCGATGATCTGTTGATAACAGGAAGTTGCAAGAAGGAGATCGAAGATTTCAAACGTAACCTGAGTGAAGAGTTTGAAATGTCAGACTTGGGAAATCTCTCATATTTCCTTGGCATCGAATTCTACAAGAGTAGTAGAGGTTTGATGATGCATCAAAGAAGATATGCAGACGAAATATTGAAGAGATTTGAGATGCAAGATTGCAACCCAACTTCGACTCCAGCTGAGCCCAGACAGCAACTGTCGAAAAATTCAGATGAAGATGATGTCGACCCAACCCAATACAGAAGACTTATTGGGTCACTTCGATACCTTTGTCACACAAGGCCTGACTTAGCATACAGTGTTGGTATGGTAAGTAGATTTATGCAGAAGCCAAAGGTATCACACCTAGCAGCGGTGAAGAGGATACTAAGGTATCTGAAAGGAACTCTCGACTATGGCATTTTGTTTCCAGCAGCTGATGAAGGGAAAGAATGCAAGTTAGTGGGATACACAGACTCTAGCTGGTGTAGTGATGCAGAGGATAGAAAATCCACAGCTGGATATGTGTTTATGTTAGGTGGTGCACCAGTTGCTTGGAGTTCGAGAAAGGAGCCAGTAGTGGCATTGTCATCATGCGAAGCAGAATACATTGCTGCTTCTCTTTGTGCATGTCAAGCAACATGGATGGTGAATCTGGTCGAAGAAAATACATCAATGAGTCACGGAGCAATTACCATGAAGATCGACAGCATGTCAGCTATCAACTTGGCGAAGAATCAAATAGCTCATGGTCGAAGCAAGCACATCGAGATGAGATTCCATTATCTTCGAGAGCAGGTAGCAGAAGGGAAGATGAATTTGGAACACTGCAGAACTGAGAATCAGATTGCAGATATCATGACGAAGGGAGTGCAAGTCGAAGGATTCAGAAGGCTAAGGTCTATGATGAACATATATAGTTTAGACACAATGTATTAGGTGGTGTGTTGAATGTAATCCATTGTTGTCGAAGTCGAAGTCGAAGTCGAAGACAACAGGTTGTTGTCTAGTGTCGAAGTCGAAGACAACAGGTTGTTGTCTAGTGTCGAAGTCGAAGTCGAAATAGCATGTGTCGAATTGCTTAGTGTCGAGTTGTCGAAAATATTTGTTTCGACAGATTCATTTAGATGGGATTCAGATTTTGCTTTTATTAGATTAGATTTGATTTGATATGATTTAGATTAGATTTGATATTTTGGGCTTTTATAGTTTGAGCTTTGTCTTGAGATGCAAGCAAACCTAATTCTATAAATAGGGAGTTTCCCTCGTTATTTTGTATCAATTACAACACTTTGTAATTTCTCACAGAATTCTGCAGTTGCAGAGTGAGTAATAAGAAGAGAGAAAGTCCCACAGTTTGTGGGCAGCAAGAACACTATTCATCTTCTTCTTCCCTATTTTCTTTCTACTTTTCTGTATAATTACTGCGTGATAGTAGGAATTCCCATAGTTTTTGGGTTGATTCCAACAACTAAAATATATGATAGGTTAAAAAGTATATTAGATTTTTCCTTTAAATACTGTGTTGCTTTGAACTTTTATTTACATTAGCATCTCGAAATTTCTAAACTTAATATTAAATTATGTGCAAATAGAAGGATTGCAGACCTTTAATATATGTTCTTTAGGATAAATGTGTTTCACTTGTGATCAATAAACTATTATTAATACTAGAATTCTACTTTATTTGATTGTTCCCAATTTGATTACAAAATAATATACCTCTGGTATTTATAGGATCAACAAGTTACTTAAACATAACTATTAATTTTGAATTGAAATCTTAATTATGATAAATAACTTTCTTTTATCTTAATTTCTAGAAGTTGGAAAGTAGAATTTGTTGCATAACAAATTCTGTTATGAACACACATGTTACTTGAACTTGCTTGGCATATTTGATTCCATACTAGGTTTTACTACCTTGTATAAAAGTTTCTTGGCATAATTGATTATTTATTAGACTTGACTAGTCTCTTTAACTATCATCTTGATCAAAGCATAATTCTTACAGTAGCATAACCCTTCACAAGATGACTATATCCTATTTTTACACACCACATGTAATGTGTTTTATTGTTCATTTTGTTTAAACTCAATAAAACATGCCTATGTTTTATTTATTCTTATTAATGACTATGTGTGACGCTATTCTAGATTTCTTAAGTTAATGTTTATTTTGATGATTTATGGCAACTAATGTTCAACATAAAATGCCTCTATATACAATCTGGTGTGCACTCTTTCAGAATATCTATGACCAGCTGAAGATGGAAAATCAGGACGAACATAATGAAACTAGGAATATGAATGCATTTTATGCATCTCTTGAATCATCAGAGGCAACTTCTCCATCACATCTAGTACCTTTTAGGCCTAGTGAAAAAATCAAGAAAGCAATTCAAGTTCTCCAAGATTTATTCTCAAAAGATTTCTCCCTTTTGTTGCATCCAGGGCGTTCTATAGAGATAAAAGATATATTCAAATACCTCCTCACATTTCCACAAAGTGAAGAATTTTGTACGACTACAAAAATAGAAATAAAGAAAATGTTACAATGTTTTGAACGGTGGAGTTTGGAGTATCACAATGCATCAGGTCTTTCAGCAAATGCAGAAAAAAAACTATCAAAAGCAAGTGAAGTGATGAATGATCTTGAAGCTAATGTTAAAGAGTTCCATGAGACGGAGAAGGAGGAGACGTGTTTGTGTAATAAATTGGTTATCTTGGAGGAAAGGAAGAGAAAGTTTGAAGAAGAAATCAAAATGGTTAATGTTGAGATTGAAAAATCTAAAAGAAAAAGAGATTAGGTTGGAAGGAGAAAAATGGAATTGTATGAGAAAGGAATAGAAGTGAAAGCCAAATGGGATGATTTCATGATAAATGTTCCAAGGCTGAAGACTGAGCAACAATCGGCAACAATAACTCGAACTAATATTGAAGCGGAGTGGGTCGAGCTTCGACAAAAATTCACGTTGCTTGTCACTAGTTCCTCCATGTTGTCTTCTTCTCCTTCTAGTACCTCAACTTCCACATCGTCTTTGCCATGACCATCATCACATACTTTGTCATAATGTCATTCTTCACATTCTGCATTTTTTTACTGTCTCGATTATGCATAATGCAGATTTTGCATTCATTCATGACCGACAGTTTGACCAATCCATGAAAAGGCAATTTTTTTATTTTTATTTTATTAATCATAATACCGAGCTTCAATGTAAATTATGCGATACAGTTACTGTATACTACTGTTCATGCTACTTGAACGTAAGGTTTGTTTGAATGCAGAGGAATGAAATAATTTGTTTATCTAGGCTATTCCTTGCAGACTACTTTGGTTTGAGTACTCTTGTACAATAGTTTCTTTTGCCCTATCAATACTTTTATTGGCTTCATGTGTATTAAAACTTGATCTTAACTTGAATGAATGGATTAAAAGAATTGGCTATTGAATCTGTAAAATAAAATTGTCTTTAAATTGAAAATCTTCCTAACAAAAAGAAGGAAAGTCATGTTGTTAAAGCACCCTAAATATTATTTATGCAAATACAAATCTATACTCAACAAAATTTATATGGGATTAAACCAAGCACTTAGGTCGAGTGATAAACGAGTTTTTGCTAAAAAAAATGAAAATTCGGATACCGAATTCGATTCTTTGTGAGAATAATGCTTGGCTAGGCCTATGACCTTTCCAGGCCAAACTCTAGATTATTAGGACACAATTCTCTTGGAAATCAGATGGTGAAAAAAATTGGGATTTATATTTTTATTACGCAATACACTTGCGTGCTTGCGGTTTTATATCAACGCATTTCCTCCAAATGTCTCACAATTCATCTCAAATGCCTTATGTTATGGCAACAAGGAAATGCTTCAATTGTAATCTCGCGAATATGGCAAAATGGAAAAAGGTGGATTCTAAATTTTCTTGAATCACACTCCACAAACATAATGACCAGGCTTATACTTTTTGAGGTGTGATCGGTTGATCTCTTGGTTTTTCGTGATAAGTAGGAAAATAATGGACTCCGTTGTGCATATGAAAGTTATCATTTATCTCAAGGCCAAGATGAAGGAAGTGTTGTTCGAGTCTTAAGATTGAAACATCCTCTCCGTCTTCTCCCTTTAAGAGGAAGAGGAAGAGGCACATTTGCGCTTTTTCATGTCTCCTTTATTAGTATTGTGAATCCAGCATTTTGAAAAAATGGATGTGAATGTCAATGTGGCTAAGTATTATTTGGTCGCTCCTTCCTGTATCTCAATTTTTCTTACCAATAGTCTCATAGGATTGCCCATCATGGACAATGCTTTTACAAAAAATAAGAAAGGTTTGATTAGCGATGCAATGGTGACTATCTCGGACATTACAATTCGGAAAAATCCTTGCCTAAGATTAAAGAAGTGGGTGCTTCAGCTTCATATTATAATTTGAACTTTGCCAATAGGATACACATAATTTATGGATAGTTTGATCTAACAAAAAGATGAAAAGCCAGTGGGGAGGGGTATAAAAAGGAAAAGAGGTTGAAGGTTGGTATAAAAAGGCTGAAGAAAAATGTAAGAGTCTTTTGAAAATGTTGTTCTTGTTGTTTTGAAAAGAGGGTTTTGTTGAAGTTGTTGTTCAAGTCCAAAAAGTTTGTCACTCATGGTGCTGACATTTTTGAGGTGATTATAAATAAGTAGACAAGGATGACATGCTGGTCGAGGCCAGTGATGAATAAGGAGCAAAAGGAAAAGAATAACTATTTTTTATGTTGAATTCGTTTGCATGGATTGGGGAGATGGCCTGTGTTGAGATGAAGACGAGTTTAAAGGTGATCAAACATCTTTGAAACATGCTTCATAATTTGTCAGTGGTATCCTAAAGGAGCAACCAAAGGTCAAGAATGAAGGGAGCTTTGATGTGAAAGACAATATTGGATAAGGGAGCTCGGATGCGGTGAAGGTTGATGCTAAGATAGGGTTTCAAGACTAGTACTGTGTAAAAAAATCACAATCTAGTGAGTATATTTTTATTGTCTAATAGGGAGTTTATTAGAATAATTTATCAATTAGTTAAATGAGTTTTTATTAGTATTTTGAATTAGAAATTATTTTATATTATTATGTTTTCTAGAATATTCTTAGGTCCTTGTGATTGTGCCACTTGGATGACTATGATATTTTTAAAGTTCTATATATTGAGGTGTAATGTGTTATTTGAAAATCAATCAAGAAATCAAAAGTTATCTTTATCCTTTTATTTTCTTAGTTTGCTTCTAGATTTGTAGCTATTTTATATCTTGTTAGGGTTAGCAATTTTGCTTCCTAACAATTGGTGCTTTCATCTTTGCACTCAAGCTCTTCCATGGCATACCAATTTCCCCCATCTTTCACTACTCAATTTTACCCTTATCATCCCAATATCACCACTGTTACTCCTTCATTTCCATCTTATTCCACAAACATTTCTCTTGTAACTCCATCTCAAAATTTGTCCTATAACCATGGATACACACCACATCTACAACCTGCGTATGACTATTACACACCTTTCTACCAACAAAATAATTCCACTCCTTTTATTCCTCCCTACCAACCCACACCAAAGCCATCAGATTCAACATCTCATCATTCTAACGTTTTTCCAAAAGACCACTATCACCATCAACAAGCAACAACTTCCATTTCACCTCATCTACATCCATCATATACCATTTCTCAGCAAACTCACCTGTCCACAGATTCAGTTCAAGAAATTTTTCAAGAATGTTGTCAGAAATTGGCTCAGGCAGAAGAAAAATATCAGAACCAAAAGAGAGCTATTGAAGAGAAATATCAAGCCTCTATTCTTTCTATCAAGAAAAGGTCTCAAGAACTCAAAGAAAAGTACGTGTTCAAGAGTAATGCAGAGAAATTGAAAGAAAAAGACGAAATGGAAAAACTTTCAGATTCACTAAAATCAACTCCGGCATCTTCTCCGGCGATTTTTCCGACTCCGACGACATTTCTGACTCTGACAGTATTTCCGGCAATTACTCCGGCGAAAACTCCAACAAGTCAGGCGACAACTCAACTTCTGGTGTCATCTCCTTTGCCTAAACCACCAAACCTGTCATTAGAACCACAAAATCCTCCATTAAAACCACTCCCGGCGACTTTTCCGGCAACAATTCCGGCGACAGTTCTAACATTTTCGCCGGCGAATTCAACAACATTGTCACCACAGCCAAAGCCGCCTCTCTCATCACCAACACCACTTATCGGTCTCCGACGGCCACCGCCAAAACCACCACCATTTTCGGACTGCTTTAATCATTTTAATTTCTTATTTGTCTTGTTTAAAAAAAAAAGGGAAGAAGAAAAGTGTTTTGAGAAGTGGAAAGAGAGAATGCAAGATCGTGAGAGAAAAAAAAAAAAAAGAAAGAAGAAGAAGCATAGTTGAAACAGAAAAGAGAAAAAAGAAAAAAAAAAAAAAGGAAGAAAGAGAGAGAAAAGAGGGTAGAAAAATCACAGCATGCATAAAGAGAGAGAAAGAATGTGATAGAGAAGAGAAAAATAATAAAATCTAATTACAATGGCGTGTTGCTTTTCTCACACACTGTCGTGTTGTTTTTCTCACACAGTAGTCATGTGTCCCATCCGCCCTAACGTTTTCTCTTTTTCATGTGGATGCCAGCTATTATGTCATTACCCTTCCTTTTTCATTTTTCATGTGATACCTATAATTATCTCATGTCATACAACCCAATACTCTCTTTACCACTTAATGCTAGCTGCTATTTACTAAAATAAAATGTCACTCAAATAAAAATAGTACTACTTTGGAGTGGGTAATTTTGGTGTGACAATTATCCAACGCATGAGACACAACTCAACAAACATGTCTTTTCCAAGCCACATATAATCTCCTCTTTCAATCCCATTTTTCATTTTCAAATTCTTCTTTTTTATTTGTTGATGTTAATTTTAGAACCTTGAGGACAAGGTTCAAGTGAACCCGGCGGCAATAATAGGGAGTTTATTAGAATAATTTATCAATTAGTTAAATGAGTTTTTATTAGTATTTTGAATTAGAAATTATTTTATATTATTATGTTTTCTAGAATATTCTTAGGTCCTTGTGATTGTGCCACTTGGATGACTATGATATTTTTAAAGTTCTATATATTGAGGTGTAATGTGTTATTTGAAAATCAATCAAGAAATCAAAAGTTATCTTTATCCTTTTATTTTCTTAGTTTGCTTCTAGATTTGTAGCTATTTTATATCTTGTTAGGGTTAGCAATTTTGCTTCCTAACATTGTCTCCATAAAGACCTAATATAATAATACAAATTATAGGTTGTAGTTATTATTTTTAGCGAAAAATGATTCTAAAGATTATTTTCAGATTTGTTTCTTAAAATAATAATAAAAGTAAAATATGAAGGTCTCAATGATAGAGAGACGTTGGAGTTTGATTGAAATTTCTATAACTACATCATATTAATGTTCAACTATACATATTTTAACTATCAATCCATAATTCCACCTATTTCTTATTGACGTTATTCATGTCTAAAGTAATGTTGTGATTTTTTTTTTTTAAGCAAGTTCATTAATAAGTGAGTACAAAAGGTATTCGAACCTGAATATAAGAGAAGCGAGACGAAGCTCGATAAAACAAAGAAATTACCAATCAATTGAAATTTAAGATAAATAAAACAAAGAGTCTTTGTTGAATTCATACAAATTACAATTGGGATGGGTAATATCTCCTATAAAAGACCACCGCCAAACCGTGAACTTTACCTTCCAAATGGTGTCATTCACATTCCATCTTATATTCTTGAAACAAATACTATTCCTAATCCTCCACAAAGTCCAGCACACGGCCAACCAAAAACTCCCTTGTTTACCGTCTTTGACACGCTTAGATTTACAAAAATCAAACCATTTCAAAAAGCTACCCATTACGTCGTTGTCACCATAGCCAAGCAAACCAATCCACTGGGATACCTCCCTCCAAACCGTAACAGCCACCGGGCAAGGAAAAAGGATGTGTAACAAAGACTCCGGACAATCTTTGCAAAACACACACTTAGTATCACTGGTTATCGGAATAATCCCTCTTTTTAAAAGAAAATCTTTCGTTGGTAATCTATTTATGAAACTCCTCCAACCGAAAGCCTTAACTTTCAGCAGAACAGAACCTTTCCAAAGTAAACTATAAGCATCATCGTACCGGTTGACAGGACCAAAGGGAATGTGATAAGCATTGAGGAACCGATAAAGATACCTCACCGAAAATTTCCCGTCCTTCTCAGGCAACCACTGAACAGAGTCTTTCAAAAGAGGGTCTAAATTCACCTCCTCAAGCCTTCGCCGCAGAGAAAACAAAGCTTTCTCAGCCGAATAAATGACCACAGGAACTGCAGTCGGTCCTGATATGGAAGCGGCACCCCTACTGCCAGTAGAGAGATCCGCAGAGAAAACCTGTTGTAAAACAGCAGCAGCATTGAGACTGTCACCTGCACACGGATCAGCAATAGAATCATTCAAAACATTCGTATCATTCAAACCAGGCCACGAACCCCTCCTGCCATTTGAAAGCCCCGCAGACTGTTCCTGTTGTAAAACCACAACAACATTAAAGGTATCTCCAGCACTGGAAACAACATTAGAATCGTTCAAACTAGACCACAAACCCCCTCTGCCAACAGAATGCTCAGTAACCTCCTTAAAACCAATTTCAATACCAGCCTCCGCACTCACAGCTGCTTCGGGTCCAATGTCTATAATGCCCAAATCCCCTCACTCTCATTTCCCATCCAGCCAACCTCTGACACCCACCACAGCCACATCTTTCAACAGAGAAAGATTGAAGAGCTGCGGAAATATGAACATTAAGCTGTCATTGCCAAGCCAATTCACCCACCAAAACGAAGTAGAGAACCCGCAACCAACCTGAAACAAATAATTCTTATTAAAAATATCTTCAGGACAGTGCTTGGACAGATTAAGAATATCGTTCCACCAAGCCGAAGAAGAACTCCAACGGCGAGGAACACACTCACTATTGGACAAAAGTAACTTAATGTCCCCGTAACGCGCTTGCAAAATTTTGCACCACAAAGTATCCGATTCCTCAAGAATTCTCCATCTCCACTTATGAAGAAGCGCCAAGTTAAATTCCCCGATTCTCATCAAATTAAGCCCTCATTTGTCATACGGCAAGCAAAGAGATTCCCAATTGATCCAATGCGTCTTCCTCTTCAGCTTCGTATCTCCCCAAAGAAAACCACTTTGTAATTTAATAATCTCTTTACGGATCTTCGCCGAAGCCTTGTAGAAAGAAAGATGAAAAATAGAGAGACTATTAAGAACCGACTTGATAAGAGTTATTCTACCACCGAAGCTCAAAAATCTACCATGCCAACTAGATAACTTTCTCTCCAACTTATTGACCAAAGAAGCCCACGAGGAGATTCTCCTAGGGTTAACTCCGATAGGGATACCGAGGAAAGTAAACTCCTTTGGTTCCAACCTACACGAGAGAAATAAGGCTCTCGCCTCAAGCAAAGAAATAGGCACATTAATTCCAATGATTTTACTTTTATGGAAATTAATACCTAAACCCGAGACTAATTCAAAACCACGGAGAACCGATTTGATAGCCCACAAATGTCTCCAACTACCTTCACCCACCAAAAGGGTGTCATCCGCGAATTGAAGGATATCCACCGTACATTTTCCCATCACTTCCAATCCGGAGTATTCCCCAATCGAAATGGACTTTTTCACTAAACCCGTTAAACCCTCCATTGCCATAACAAGAATAAACGGAGATAGGGGGTCTCCTTGTCTCAAACTTCTTTCCACCACGAATTCCTTTGTTGGACTACCGTTTACCAAAACGGACATTTTGCTATAAAAGATAGTAGCCTTCATCCAACTCATCCAAATCTCACCGAAACCCATTCTCCTCATCACGTATCTAATATAATTCCAACTAAATTTATCATAGGCTTTTTCAAAATCCACCTTGAAAAGAATACTCGGTTTTTTCTCCTTACTAGCAAAATCAACCACCTCGTTGGCAACCAACACACCATCAAGTAATTGCCTACCCAGAACGAATGCACTTTGGCAAGGAGAAATTAAAGAATTCAAAACTCTCTTAAGCCTAGCCGCCAAGAGCTTAGTAAGCGCCTTATACAAGCAACCAACAAGACAAATTGGTCTAAAATCATCTAACTCCAAGGGACTCGTACACTTTGGAATCAACGTCAAGAACGAAGAGACAATAGACTTAGACAACCTTGCCCCTTTATGGAAATCCTTGAAATAACGGAAGAAGTTTTCCTTAATAAAAAACCAACACTTTTTAATAAACATAAAAGAATATCCATCTGGACCCGAACTTTTAGAACTACCGCAACTCCACACCGCCTCCTTAATATCCTTTTCCGAAAAAGGACCTTCGAGGATCGCCCTCTCCTTGAGATTGATCTCATTAAAGTGGATCCCTTCCAAAATCGGCCTCACAAAATCGGTTTCAACAAATTTCTTAGCAAAGTGATTCATCACCTCCTCTTTAACCTCATTCACCGTCGACAAAATGCCTCTATCCGAGTTAATGGACCCAATGTGATTCCGTCGTCTTCTCTCCTTCATAATACAATGGAAGTATCTAGAGTTGTTATCGCCATCATTAAGCCACTTTAATTTGGATTTTTGAATAAGCATATTCTCCTTGATTCTCAAGTTCAACCAAAATCGGGTAGAAGCTAACTTAAGTTTGGAAATGGCATCTTCGGATAAGTCGCCGTTATCCATGTCCACCAACTCATCACCCTCATTAATGTCCCTAACGCAATCCTCTACATCCAAATCAACCTCACCAAAAACTTTCGAGTTCCATCTCTTAAGGCTAAATTTAAGGAGCCTTAATTTCTCTTTAAGAACATAATCGCTCCTCCCTTCTACAATAAAACCCTTCCATTCCTTTTCAACAAACTCCAAAAAATGCTTATTAGAAAACCAATCTTTGTTGAAAACGAATGGTTTCGGTCCCCAATCCGAAGAGTCCGCTACAAGCCAAATCGGACAATGGTCCGAAACATCCCTCGAGCCAATGAATTGACCAATTACTCCCCATTGTTTAATGATCTCTTCCGAAATCAAGAAATGATCAATTATACTCATCGAAGAACCATCTCCACTATACCAAGAGAACCTCTTTCCTTTACACGGGACATCCACTAACTCATTATCCGCTACAAACTCCGTGAACTCCTTCATTTCACTCTTACGATTATTCAAGCCTCTACCTTTCCTTTCCCAAGAATCACTGACCGCATTAAAATTACCTCCTATGCACCATTCCCCATCCAAAAATAGTGATTTTAACTTCAATAACCTGCTCCAAAGAATTCTTTTCTTATCCAAGTCACAAGAGGAATACACATTAACGACATAGTAATACGAATCTCGCCACCAAACTTTAACGCCAACGAAACCTTCATCTTTGAAGCTGTACAAGACTTCCACACTGCTCATCTTCCACAAAATAGCTAAACCTCCTGATGAACCTTCGGCCTTAGAAAACGTCCAACCAACATATTCATTGGATCAAAAACTCCTAGCTACCACATCCGACAAAGAAGATAACTTAGTTTCTTGAATCAAAAACATGTCCGCATTACCTTTCTTGATAATTTGGCTAATTCTTTTTCTCTTAACCAAACTACCACCCCCTCTAATATTAAGAGATCCAATAATCATTTTCACTTTAAAAGAGTCGCCTTCCCATCTCGCTTTCTGTTCTTATCCTTCTTTTCTAATTCGTCCAGCCTCTGCTTATAATCTTTTTTACTATCCGCCGCTACAATCCCCAAATTCGAAATTGCCTCCCAAAGCTTCCCCCTATATTAGACTCCAAGTTCTCCCATAACCTAGCATTACTCCTGTAAATATCCGACTCTGCTGAATTTTCGCCATGGAAACCAACCTGAAAATCTTCATTTTCTGTCTTCTTAGAAATAGAGTCACTAGCAACCGAATGGCCTTATTGAAGTGAACACTCTTCTTAATCCTTCCTTTCGTACCATTTCCTTTCGTACCATTTTTTGAGGACTCCCCTACCAAACCTTGTGGGCCATGCAAACTTTTGAACTTTAATATTTTATTATTAAAGCTGCTTTTCCTCTTCTCCTTGGCCCCACCCAGTTTCTCCTCCCCAAAATCTTTAGTCCACTCATCAATTGTTTCAAAAGTATCCCCTACACAAGTGTTGTAATACCCCGTATTATACTAAATGTTCAATTGGATATCAGATGAGATCAAATGAGTATCTATATGCTCTATCTTTGGTTAATTGGATTAACGAAATCCTCTAAGTGCTCTAAGTATTGTTAAGTGGGATCAATAGAGCAAATGGTGAACTCTGAAGAGATCAAATTATTTGATAAAGAGACAGATCAATTGTTTTAACTCGAGAAAGGATTTTAAGGTAACTCTAATAATTGATCAATTAAGTTGAGACGATAAAATATCAATTGGAGATATTTTACTCTATTGGGTTATATTATATAATATTGGTATTTTATATATATATATATATATATATATATGTGTGTTATAAGAGAAAGAAAAGAAAAGTTAGTAAAGAAGAAAAGAGAAAGAAGAGAAGGAAGAGAGAAAGAAGAAGAGAAAGAGGGAAGAAACTTGGATCATTGTTCATCATCTTCTTCAACCTCCTCTTCGATTATCAGGTGGTTTCTAGTTAGACACTCTAAGTTCTAGAAAAATAAGTTTAGAACTTAGGTTAGATTTGAGAGAAAATGATTAAACGGTTAAATCAATGAAATCTAACGAATAAAATGCGATATAAACTGCGTAGAATGCTTGTTGTTATGTTTGGAACATGTTTTGGTTGATATAGTATGAATTGGAAATGTTTGGGTGGAAGAAATGAGGGATTTTGGCCCCAAATGACCTATATTGACGCTACTGAGAATTTCTGAGTTCGCAGGTTCACATTGCGAACCCAAGGCGAAGGGAAGGCGAATGTTCACCTAGAAGTTCGCATTGCGAACTTTATGCCCTTTTTCTTCTGCCATGGTTCGCTGGGGGTTCGCATTGGGAACAGGAAAGTGAACGTGACAGATTTCCCATTTTGTTTCCTTCATAACTTTTGATCCGTAACTCGGATTGAGGCACGGTCGTATGCGTTGGAAAGCTATTTCAATGCTCTTTATGATAATGAAGTAGAAACATATGTTAATGTCATGGATTAACAAGATAAATAGGGAAAAGTAACGTATGTGTGAATATTGTAGTCCTCGTTTCCACCAAAATTCATGAATCGGGAAGCCGATTGATATGGGACTTGGAGCCTTGGAAAGAGAATCCAATGTGCTATTAAATGGTGATGTGAGACCATGATCTAACCAAGGATGCTTGGTAGAGGATAATAGTGGCTAGTATGCCTCAAATGTGGGTGAACTACTATGTGGATTATGTTTGATATGTTATGCTATCATGTGTGTTCTATGATTGATATTGTAATATACTTGTCTAATATTGTTGTTGAACATGATTGAGAGAATATGCTTGCTTAAAATGAATTAGGAAGAGTGAGAAACCTTGCCCCAAACCTAATGATATGATTCTAGGTTGTGATTAGGAATTGATAGAAACTCTGGATGGCGACGCTCGTGCATTCGATGTAGATGTGCGTCCTTGATGAGTTCTGGCCTAGAGTAGTTAAACCTAGATGGCAAGGCTCGGGAACTTGGTGTAGAAAGGTGCACCCGTGACGAGATTGGTCTAGGAGAGAGTGAAACACTAGTATGGAACATGTCGAAATTTTGTGATTATGAGAAAAGGCGAATGTGGCCTTGTGATTGTCGAATACAATCACGTTTGTGTGTAAGATCACGTAATCGTAACCGTTTCACTTGAGTTGCGGTTTCATGAGTCTCGAGCTCCTCTGAACGTATGCATGATTACTTGGCAGGTTTGATTCCCGCGTGTACTACGAATGGAACCTATGGGTAGAGACTTGTGATGGTTAACAGGCCATGTGAAGTGACGGTTCACGGCTAACAGGCCGATGTTCCCGAATCCATTTCGTATGTCAAGTAAGCTACAAGGATCCATGACTCGGGTCGACTTCTAGACGTAGAAGCGGACGGGAAAAGTGGATGCCTTGGTACAGGTTATCGATTAGTGATATTTTGAGT
Source organism: Lathyrus tuberosus (assembly GCA_022829125.1). Classification (NCBI taxonomy): domain Eukaryota; kingdom Viridiplantae; phylum Streptophyta; class Magnoliopsida; order Fabales; family Fabaceae; genus Lathyrus; species Lathyrus tuberosus. The sequence continues at coordinate 6,610,664 of JALAZF010000043.1, forward strand.
TGGTGAACTCATGACATGTTTCCATATAGTGTGAGATTGTGAACTCAAGGTCATTTCCCTTCCCCTTGACTTGAGCTAGGATTGATAGAACCATGTAAACCCGAGAGAATCCATAAGATAGGGAACTCACTGAGATTTGATGTATCTCACCCCACTATTGTTGATTATTTTCAGAAGGTATTTGCAGGTATGATTTACAAGTGGAGCTATGCCTGGATGTTTCAAGAGAAGCTTAGTTGAGCTTATTCCGCTGTGTATTATTCTTTTCTTGTACAATGAGGAATATTGTACCTTATTCTTAGATTTTCTTGTTTTGGCTAATTTCCATGCCTTGTACCATAGGTTGTATTTATGTTTTAGAAATGGTCAAGTATGTGAATTATGCCATTAGGCACTTATGATGGTGTCAGTACCAAATAAAATGCTTGTATAGTATTATTCTAGGTATATATTATACAGGGCATTACAAGTGTCATAGGAATTTCCAACTCCATCCACCCTACTTTCCTTAACGAGACAAGAAAAGCCTTTACACTTCCCCACCGCTTCGTCAAAATATCCCACATTGTTCTGCTTTTCTGCCAGATGGTAAGAATCGGGCACCGAGCTACTAATGGACAAGACATCTCATTACTAGCCTTACACACCCTTCCCTGTACTCTAACCTCCTCTACCTCCCTATCTTCCTCTAAAATTACATCTTCTTCTTCCTCACCACACTCCGACTCCCACATGTACCTTTCCATAACAGATTTAGAAGAAGTTGAAGAAATGGATCCACGGTCCTTTGCATTATTTGTAGGAGCAGCAATACGAACAGGGCCGAACGTATCCTCTCTTAAGTGAATAATGAACTCTTTACCATCAACAATGGCAAAAACTCTGTCCTTCAATTTGAAATCTGAAGGGACTCTAGCCATGAATCTAGCAATATCCATGTTACTTCCCTTTAACGTATTCTCATCAGAACATATGTAAGACCCAAAAGAATTAGCAATAGTTTCAAAAAACTCCCCGCACCAAGCGTGACACGGGACTCCATATGCTCTGATCCAAGTAACTCTCTCCTCATCAATAACATCCTTGCTCCACTTGCTTATGCTGCTGAACCATTGTTTCCACCAGACACCTTCCTCAACTAATTCTTCTAGAACCCCACTCTCCAACTCCTCCAACAGACACAACGACGCACCCAAAGGTGTGACCTTAATCATGAAAATCCCATCGATTTCGAAGAGAGTTTGCATATTATAAGACATACCAGGGCTTATAGTAGACCCAACATAAGCTTTCTTCAACCTCTCCTTCACCTCAATGGTTGATTTAAAACTAATAGAATCCGTAAGAGGAGCGGCCACTTCTTTCTTCCCCAACACCTCCGCAAACGACACAGACCCGTCGAACTTCGTTGTGGCCACCCTACCACTACACTTCCCCCTCTGTTGAGCAGATGAAACTCTAAAGACCTTCTCTCCTTCCATAGCTTTACTATATGGATCTCCGAACCCCCTATCGCCATAGTTTCTCAAAACAGAGCTATTCTTATACCCCTCTCAAATCTCGGCGGATTCGCATGAATCTTCTTGTCGTCGATCAAAACATTATTCAATTTGACACCCAACAATCTGATATCTTCCACCTCCCTGAACCTCGCGAAACCGAAACGTTTCCCTAATCTATTACGTTTAGGCGGAATCACCATCTCCACCATGCTTCCGACACAACCGAAAAGAACGAACACGTCCTTTGTACTGATTCGATCAGGGAAATCAGAGAAGAAGAAGGACGAAATTCCATCTAACTCCTTGCCTACTAATCCCTTACCAAAAGGATATATATCCCACTTGCCCGTCTTGATAAAATGCTTCTTCCTTGTCGCCTGAATCCACACTATGATACAAAAGGAACAAACCCAGGAAATCCAGTAAAGTTAGAGAGAGGTTGGAGCCTCTCTCTACCATAATTCTCTAACGTGTTAGGTGAAGTAATGTTGTGATATGAATCTTATTTTTTATTCAGTAATCTCTCAACCTAATAAATATGTAATACCAAATCATGATCTATCTCTTGACTCTAGGTTTTGATAAATAATTCAGTCAGTCTAAACCCAAATATCACTTCCTAGTGACAATTTAAGTTCATAAATCATGCTATACACGTCCAAGTCATGTTTAGACATAAATGCATTATCCTTGCTCTAAAATTAAGAGTACCTCTCAGATACAATTATAATAAGCACCAGACAAAAGTGTAATAATGTATCATACATATATAATAAGTACTAGACAAACGTGTAATATATAAAACGAGCAGAACGCAAGGATCTCATCAAATATATATCATTCATAATAATGTAAAAAAATATAGTCCTAAGAGAAATCATCAAGTCATAATAATGTAGAACCACGTTAGATAACCTCTTAATCTGTTAACTTCACTTCGGCAAATACTTAAGTTTTCTCCCACTAGCATTGGAACAATGAATATTAAATCATCAATTCATTTCTTCAATAATCTTATTAAATATTTTCAATTTGATGTATAAAAAAATATTATCTATTTATTTTGGAAAATAGAAAGTCAACATTTATAAATAAAAAATACTTTCATAATAAATTATAAATAAATCAACTATTTATCTATTAAAATCAACAACTACCAAACTATCTAAATTGTTCTTTCCTTTACATTAATTTACACTACCAAAAGGTTAAAAAAGTAAATGACTTATGTCTCAATTTTTTTCCAATCTAACAAGAGATCCCGTGCGTTCGCACGGGTCACACAATGTCGTTTATTTTTTTTCGAAGTTGTTAGAATAGTAAATAAATATAATATAGTGAATTTAAAGATATGTATATAAAATATATACAAATTAAGTAGTTTCGACCCGTAAGAAATGTATATTTTAGTAGAACGGGTCGAACATGTTGGAATTCAACCACGATCTATGGTGAATTCTTCTCAATCTTGATCTTAAGATTGTTATGTAATAACAATGAACAAAAAAGAACACGTTTAAAAAAGATGAGTATGAATTGCAGAGTAACTCTCTGCCCACAACTGTGGAATTTTATTATCACTTTGCAACTGGAAAACCGTGATTATCAAACTTGATTATTACAATGAAAAGGGATCCTACCTATTTATAGATTTAGGTTAACTTGAATCTCAAAGTAAAACTCAAACTATAAAAGCCCAAAAATATCTAATCTAATATTTCTAAATCAAATCTAATCCTTCTAAATCAAATCAAATCTTTCTAAAACAATGAGTTACATATTTAACACACCACCTAATTCATTGTATCTAAACTATTTACATTCATCATAGACCTTAGCTTATTGAACATTTCCGCTTGCAGCTCTTTCGTCATGATGTCTGCAATCTGATTCTCAGTTCTGCAGTGTTCCAAGTTCATCTTCCCTTCTGCTACCTGCTCTCGAAGATAATAGAACCTCATTTCGATGTGCTTGCTTCGATCGGGTGCTATTGGATTCTTCGCCAAGTTGATAGCTGACATGTTGTCGTTCTTAATGGTAATTGCTCCATGACTCTTCGTTGTGATCTCTTCGACCAGGTTCACCATCCAGGCTACTTGACTTGCACAAAGAGAAGCAACTATGTACTCTGCTTCGCATGACGACTGACCGTGAAGGCTGAATCAGATCTTGTAGAAGTGGGCCACCAAGTACGTCTGAGGTGCTGGTCGTATAGAGAGGAGGAGGGGGTGTACCTGCAAGTCACTTCGACGCTCAAGTGAGAAAGGGTCAGAGAAAAGGGGCAAGTACAAAGTGTTAGTTCGTAGGGTGAATATTGGATACCTGACCCTCTCAAGCGAGAGGGTTTATATAGAGCCCCCAGCGCGTGGCCAACGGTCCTATTTTCGGGGCGAAATAACCGTTTTCCCGAAGAATAGGTAACTAACCAAACTAGCCGTTATGTCAGGCAGGGTGCCCGAAACTAGTCGTTATGTCGGGCACAGGCGTAGTTTCGGGCACATGCCCTCAACTGTTCGGGGAGTGGATGAACCGTGCGTAACGGGCATTGTTTCCGGGGAGGAGCGATGCAGTCCCTGCCCGGTTGGAGGGGCAGAAAGGCAACTATTGCCCCTTTGTGGGTTGTACTTGGGCAATTTGGGCCGCTTTTGAGCAGAAGTGGATTGGGCCGTATCTAGCCATTGGTCCAGTCCAGAACAGGAGCCACCCAAGTCGTTGCTCCCGAGCATGGGAGTGATGACTTAAGGACAGGTCGTTGCTCCGAGGAGATAGTGTGAGGTCGTCGTTTGATGACGAGGAAGGCCGCATCGGGGCGTCCGTGACTGGTGGTGTTCGTGACCCCTGGTGTCCGTGACATTCATGGCCGAGACCGTGTTGGCCGGTGTCCGGGGAGACTAACGGTTAGTCAGAATTGGAAACGTTGGGGCGCCACGTGTGCCTAGAGCTCCGTGTAGCAGTTACTAGGCAATGATGGCTAGTTAATAGCCATCATGACCTACGAGCGTGTCTACTGCACATGCCCCTCTGTATAAAAGGGGAACGTCCATCTTATTTTGAACTTTTCACTCTTGCTTTCCTTCGTCTTCTTCAGAGCGTCTGCCCGTCACCGTCTTCTGCTACTCCGACCACCGCACCAAGCTTCGAGCAACCGCTTTCTGTCTTCTTAAACCAAGTAAGTTTCCGATCCCGTGCTTGTTTTAACTCTTTTTGGGTGGTCAATGATAGATCGCATGCGGTTAGGGCTAGGTTTAGATGATGACATATATTAGTTTCCGGTGATTGTTGGTGGTGGACGGTGGTCGTGCCATTTTTCCACTTCTGACATGTCGTCAGACGTGTTAGTATGTTTTGGTGAGGAGGGCGGTTCACGGCGTCGTTGCAACGGCAATGCATGTGTAACCGCCGTGATTGTTCATCTTCTGAGTGGGTGATGAATTTTCCGGTTGAATGCTCCCCGATTCCGGTGAAGCTTTGCGATTTCCGGCTAAGCTTCAAACGGAAACTGGGTATGAGTGTGGGGAAGCTCCTCACTTGGGGAAGATTCGTTTCGAGCGTCTCCTCGCAGGGAGGTTTCAATTTTTCTTTTGATGTTAGGGCTTAAGCCGGGGACGTTGTCCTCAGCCCTTTGCGCGCCCTTTCACTTGACTAGCGGTGGAAGGGTGGAATTGATTTATTGTCGAATTCACATTCTTCTCTGTTTTTCAGGTGATCGACATGGCGATGGGGCCCGATGGAGAGATTATCCTAGATTCGTCCGAGGAAGAAACAAGTTCCTCGAATAGTAGTAGTTCGACGGCCTCGAGTACCCCTAGTGAGGTCGGGGAGGAAGAAGAGTTAGAAGTTATGGACGAGGACGTCGTTGAGGGTTCCGCGGAGGAATAGGAGGTGGCCGAACCTGCTGAACATGTGTCGACTTTTGCAAAGTACTTAGGGGATGTATTCACGGAGGTCGGGCCAGAGGGGGAGTGAAAGGTGCACTTTCCCTCTGAGGATGACAGGGTCTGCACGAATTACGGGGACCGCTTTGCTATGTATGAGTACACCTTCAAGGAGTTGGGTTTGAGGTTGCCGTTCACCAATTTTCAGCAGTCAGTGTTTGTGCACTTGAAGTTGGCCCCCACGCAGCTGCACCCTAACTCGCTGGCCGTCATCCGGGCGTTCGAGCTGGTGTGCGAGCACCTCGCCATAGGGGCTACTCTTCCTCTATTTTTCACCGTCTTCCATCTTCAAAGGCAGCTGTCGAGGAGGCAGTATGGTTGGGTCTCTTTGAAGCAGCCTCGCAAATTGTTTAAACCATTTTCGGAGTCGATACAGACGTTTAAGGAGCGGTACTACGTTGTCGAGCCCGTGTCCGAAGTTGCCCAGGATAGTACATAGGTCTGGGAGATCGTGGTTGATGAGGATGGGAATGACCTGCGCGACGAGGCGGGGAAATTTATTGGGCAGAGGATCTACGAGTTCCTTATTCATTGGGAACCTGACCATTTCACCAAGAAGCCCAGTGACTACGTTCTCCAACCGCACGAGCTACACGGGTAGGACGTCGTGGCATACGAGGCGTTGGTGAAGTATGTCAACTCCTTCCTGTTCGCGAAATGCTGGATGAACAAGGGTAACTCGATATTCGAGGAGGACGGTAGTCAGAGGGTCGAATACCGGTTTATTAACACCAAGGCACTCCTGGAGTGCAAGACCCCTGCGGAAGTCGAGAAGCTGCTTGGTAGTCTTAGTTATTTTAGATTTGCTCGCATTATTTCTTTTCCTCGTGTCTAACGTGTTCGACTGTTATTTGTGCAGGTGAGATGCCTCAGGCCCGTGAGAGGGTTGTGAAGAATTCTCTTGCGAGGAACAAGGCCAGAGCGGTTCCTTTGAAGTCTCGATTTGCTGGCGTGCGTGCCCCCACTCCAGTTCAGTCTGCTGCGGGGACCTCTTCTCCTACTCCGGCTCCCCAGGGATCTCCCCTTCCTTTGACCGGACGATCCAAGCGGCCAAGGGTTACTGACGCTGTGGATCTTGGTCGGGCCCCGGAGAAAGGGAAGTTCGAGCTTCCTCCTTGCATACTAGATATGAGATTCTTTGAGGGGAACTTCTTGGTCGTGCCTCGGGTGGAATCTCTTCGTCTGGAAAGCATGGACCGTTCGAGCAAGAGGGCGTTGGTGGCTCAAGATGCTTCTGCTTTGGTAAGGATGTTAGAGATGGCGGCTGTTTATGCTAAAGGGGACTCTGCAACTGAGTCCGAACTTAATGTTGCTCGGGCCACCATGTCGTCCCTCAAGGAAGAGGTCAAGAGTGCAGACGATGCTCGAAAGAAGGCTGAAGAGGAGGTGGCCAAGTTGAAGAGGGAGAATTCTACGTTGGCTGCGGAGAAGAAGGCGGCTAAAAAGCTGGTCCAGCAGCTGAGGGCGGTTAATGCTCCGGGCAAGGATGAACCTGAAGATGTGAGGGAACTAAAGACAAGGTCCGAGCTGGTCGCCCGTATGCTGACGGTCGAGGATGACAATATTGTCGTCGCGGATGAATCCTTCAGAAACGTCGTGTCTCAACTACGGGTGGTGAACCCCGAGCTTGATTTCTCTGTCGAGGGTACCCATTATCTGGCGCATGTTAAGGATGGCCGGATCATTATGCCTGCTGCCCTCCTTGAGGAGAATGCCGAGGACCAGCCCGAGGAGAACCAGGATCCTCAGCCCGATCCTGCAGCCCACATGGACGAGTAAAGGGTTTTCTTGTTGTTGCTGTAATATGTCATGGCCCCCGTTTTATGTAACTCAGCACAATCGTGGTCCTAGTGGCCACTTATTATGTTTAAATTAAATGCCCGGTCTTGGTGGCCGGTTCCGTAATTTGCATGGTTTTACTTGCCTTTATTTTCTGCTAAGTGTTGTACTCATGCTTGTTGTGAATGTATGTCTGCCCGTGATAGGGAGTTTTTGACTTATGTGAAGTTTTAGGAGATTGCTCGACGTAGATGTGTTCGGCAGTGAGGGGTACTGGTCGAACTGCCGGGGAATATCCTGGCGGGGGTGCGGAGCTCAGGTCGCGTTTGAGGCCTAAGTTCGCGGTGTGAATGTCCCATCGCGAGCTGGGGTTCTGCCAGTCATGGTACTTTGATGACGGCGATGCTCGATCGAGGATCGTTGTCGAGCAGTTACTCGGCTCATTACTGAGCGGGGTTCTACTTTATTGGTATGCGACGCTTGTACCTAGGCATGCATAGTGGTCGGTAGCTGACATTCATCGTCGTGACGAGTCGAACCGAGAATTAGGGTGTTAGCCATAGTATTGTTTTAGCTTTTCAGCGTTACATGGTCGAGCAAGTTCTTCCCCGTTGAGATGTTCTAGGTAGTAGGCCCCATTCTCCATTTTTGCTCGAACGCGATAGGGTCTTTCCCAGTTGGCTGCTAGTTTGCCTTCGAGAGAGTCTTTGTGGTTTCTCCTTAGAACAAGGCTTCCCACGTCAAGCTCTCGTCGTATCACCTTGGCGTTGTGCCTGATGGTAATTTTTTGTTTTAGTGAGGCTTCGCGGAGGGCCGCCCCAGTTCAGATTTCCTCGACGAGGTCGAGTTCTTCTCTTAATGATTCGTCGTTCATCTTCTCGTCTAGGGGCGACTCTCTTCGCCTGGAGGGTACGTAGACTTCGATGGGGATTACAGCCTCGGTCCCGTACGCCAGACGGAAAGGTTTTTCCCCGATTGTAGAGTGTGGAGTTGTGCGGTATGTCCATAGTACATTGTGCAGTTCCTCGACCCAAGCCTTCTTCGTTTCGTCCAGCCTTCGTTTGAGGCCTCGAAGGATGACCCGGTTTGCTGCTTCGGCCTTCCCGTTTATCTGGGGATGTTCGACAGATGTGAAGTGTTGCTTCGTACCTAGTTGGGCGACGAAGTCCTGGAACTTCCTGTCCGTGAATTGTGTCCCATTGTCCGTGACTATCGCCTGGGGGACGCCAAAACGCGCAAGGATATTTCGTTTGTAGAAACGCAGTATGTTGAGGGCGGTTATTTTGGCCAGAGCCTCTGCTTCTATCTATTTTGTGAAGTAGCCTACGTCCACTATTAGGTATTTGTTCTGATTTGATCCTACTATGAAGGGTCCTAGGATGTCCAGGCCCCACCAGGCAAATGGCCACGGGGAGGACATTGCCTTGAGCTCGTTAGGTGGAGCCAGGTGCATGTCCCCGTGTCGTTGGCATTTTTCGTATTTTTTCACGTGTTCTTTCGTGTCGTGCTGCATGGTCGGCCAGTAATATCCTGCTCGAAGGGCCTTTCGGGAAAGGGACCTTCCACCGAGATGTTGGGTGTTGATTCCCTCATGGATTTCGCGCAAAATATGTGCGACCATTTCTTCCTCGACGCACTTGATTAGTGGAATGGAGAATCCTCGCCTGTAGAGTTTATCCTCGACCAGGACGTAGGAGAAAGCTCTTCGCCTAACTACGCTGGCCTCTTTTGGGTCGGACGGAAGGTTGTCTTTAGCGAGATAGTTGTAAACAGGGTTCATCCAGTAGTTGTTGTCGCCGATCACCTGCACGTCAAGGGTCGGGGAGGCCTTCTCGATACTGGGTAGAGGAAGTACTTCCTGTATGACGGATTTGTTTCCGCCTTTCTTCTTTGTGCTGGCTAGCTTGGATAGAACGTCTACTCGCACGTTATGTTCGTGGGGAACATGTTTCACTTCTACTGTTGCAAACTTCACCATTTCCCTTTTGACCAGGGCTAAGTATTCGGTCAGGTTGTCGTTTTTGGATTGATATTCTCCTCGGACCTGAAGGGCCACGAGTTGTGAATCTGTGCAAATGACGACTTCTTCTGCGCCCAGGTCCTCGGCTAGGCGTAACCCAGCGAGGAAGGCCTCGTATTCCGCCTGGTTGTTAGAGGTTGTGAAGGACATGGTGAGTGATACATCAACGGTGATTCCTTCGTTGCTTTCCAATATGATGCCCGCGCCGCTCCCTGCCGAGCTTGAGGCACCGTCCACAAAAATGGTCCATTTGCGCGCATCGCTCGCGGGGGAGTCTGCGAATGTCATTTCTACGACGAAGTCGGCCAGAGCCTGGGCTTTGAGGTATTTCCTGGCTTCATACCGGATGTCAAATTCGGATAGTTCAAGCGACCATTTGAGCATTCGACCGACCATGTCTGGTCGTCCCAGTAGCTGTTTTATGGGTTGATCCGTTCGAACCACGATCGTGTGGGCCAGGAAGTAGTGTCTTAATCTTCTGGCTGCGTTGATGAGGGCCAGAGCCATCTTCTCTATCTGTTGGTATCTTAACTCTGGTCCTTGCAGTGCTTTGCTCATGAAATATATGGGCTTCTGCCCGTCAAGGGTCTCGCGGATGAGAGCGGCGCTTACTGCTTCAGTTGCTACGGCGAGGTATAGGTACAAAGTTTCGCCATTGTCCGGGCGAGAGAGGACTAGTGGCTCTGAGAGTGCCCGTTTCAGATAGAGGAGAGCCTTGTCACACTCCTCGATCCATTCGAACGCTGCCTCCTTGCGGAGGAGTTTGAAGAATCGTAGGGCATGCTGGGCAGATTTGGCCACGAAACAAGATAGTGACGCGAGCATCCCGTTGAGGGACTGGATGGATTTCTTGGATTTGGGAGTTGGAAACTCGGAGAATGCTCGGCACTTATCGGGATTGGCCTCGATTCCTCATTCTGTTAAATAGAAGCCGAGGAATTTTCCTGCCCGGACAACGAACGTGCACTTCTCCGGGTTGAAACGCATTTTGTATTTCCTGGCCTGTTCGAAGACCTTCCTTAAATGGTGTTGTACCCCAAATTTTACCCTCAGATATTCTGATCATTTCATATCATTCTAAGTCGGTCTCTGTTTTCACATTTTTAGTAAATATATCATTAACCATGCATTTTCTTCGTCCTTGTCTTTTTTGGTTTTTAGTAATTATTATATTTATATTTAATTTGTTATAAGTATCTTAGATATTTAGGATTTTTATGATTTAATTTCAATTTAAATTCTTTTCTTATATAGTATATTTAAGTTAAATTCATTTTAATTATAATTATAATTTTAAACTTAATCTAATTTTAATTTTAATTTAACTTTTAACTTTTTAGTTTTGATTAACCTTAATTTTAATGTAGTTTTTAATTATTCTGATTTAATTTCTATTTCCATTTCAACTTAATTAATTAGTTTATTTCTTTTTTTTGTTAGTTAGAATAATCATTTAGTTATTGTAATTTAAGTTTATTTAATTTTAATTTCTTTTAAGTGTTATATCCTTTACAAAATTATTACAACAAAATTTTAAAAAAAAAAAAGAAGAAAAGTCAGACTCCATCTTGCACCACGCTCCTCTGCACAACAAAGTGTACTGTCCTGCTACAAAACCTTGCCCCAAAATTTTCACCAAAGTGAGCCTGCGACCCCATGCTCACAACTGTACCTCTTGCAACACTATACCTCTTTCCTACAACAACCCTGCTTTTCACTGCAAAACATACTCCTACACCAACAAGCAACACTCTGCACACCAATTTTACTCATTTTTACAAAGAAAAAAAACCTGCACCAAGAAAGTATTTTCAGCAGAAATTCCAAATAAATCAAAAACTGCAACATTGAGAGTGACATTTCAACACCAAGAACCAACAATAATCTGAGCAATGAAAACAACAACACAACATTACATTTCTTGAAATTCAGAGTGTAGATACACTTTCAGTTTATAAGGAGAGGAAGAAACCGAAAAAAGGGGGAGAGAGCAAAATACAACAAAGAAAACTCTCTGCAAAAATTGAATCTCCCATTCTAAACGCTACTCCACCACCATCGAACCACCATCTTCAACCTTCTGTAACATATCAACTACCATTGACATACACATATCTCCACCTTTTCATAAAATCATTCTCAACTCTCAAACACAACAACAAGAGCCACAAATCTGAGAACCAAAACCCAGACAAAACTATTCCACCTCCTTCTTCAACCATTGTGAAACCACCTCAAAACAATTTCGGAGCTGCCGACACACCTTTTCAACAACCACCAAACACCATTATCGTTCAAGCCACCGTCGTCGAAGCAACTTGAGGAGGAAAAGACGCGAGCCGAGAGAACAAGACGATATCAGAAGCAGTTACGCGTGAGGAAGCTGTAGGGAGAAGGTTTCAGGTATTGTTTTTTATCTTTCTTTTTCTAATATATTATATTTTCGCTTTAACCTTATTTTATAGTTTGAAATATTGATACTGTTTGTTACATTATATATAATATGTTGCACTTAGTTTTTCTCTTTTTTTTTTTTTTATATATATGGGTGTTGGTTTGTATATAACGGTTTGATAGTTTATAGAAGTTTTGCTCATTACTGTTATTTAATCCTTTCTAAAATGATGGAGTGTTGAAATATTTCCAGAATCTCCTTGACTCACATTTGACTTTGGCAACGTGTAGAATGTTCTAAGAGATAAGGTGTTGGTTTTAGTTGCTATTTTATAGCATGTATTGTTTCTACTGGTATGATTTAATTGCTATTTGTTTTCTACTGGTTACTTTAATTGGTTTTATTTTAATTAGCATGTATTGTCTCTACTTGAATGGTTGTTATTGGTTAATAAAAAAAGTTAGAAGAAAATTTTATCAAAAAAGTGCATGAGTATATTGAGTACATATTTGTTTTCTTTCAATTTCTTCTACTTTATTTTTTTTTTATTAATTTTTATTTTTAGATTAAGTTTGTGTTATTTGGCTTACTATTTTACTAGTCTACGTATTTCATTTCCTGATTAACAATCTGTAGTTTTTTTTAGTTAGTTACTCATTTAGAACATTTATTTATTTTTAACTAAGTAGCTTTTGTTTAGATTTTTTTAATAATAATAATTAGTTAGTTTTGTTATTAATTTTTTTTATATAATTTTAATTAATTGTTTAGTTTAGTTAGAATTTAGTCACTATTTAGTTTGTAATTAAATTTCAGTCTTATTAGATTTTATTTGATTTTTTAATTTTATCTTGACATTTTCTATGTTTTTATTTTAGTCAATTTCTGGTGTTCGGTTTCTCATTTAATTCTTATTGCCTTTTGCTGTATATATTGTTGTTTATCATGAACTTGACGCTGGAGGTTTTCTTCGTCGCTTTGCTATTCCTTATACCTCATTCCAAAGGAAATGATCCTTCCCCATTGACTGCCATGTCATTTAGGATAGCCTTGTCCATCATTCCCTTATCTCACGCCGCTGCGCGATTGAGATGTTTCTGTACCGTTTTACCTAGCCTTAGGTTTGGAGTCGCCGCACTCCACCTAGGCGTCTTGTCGTCATACCCTACTTTCCCTTGGAACCTTGACCACAGTCAAGAGTTCCTCATCCCCGTAAAGGGGAACTACGGACGCTCTGATTTCTCAAGTTCATCTTGAGAATACGTAGGCATAGGATTGCGAGATCCTAGCGAGCTACCTTTTTCTTTTTCACCTTTTTCCTTTACATCCAATGCCTTCTTGGATTCCACCTTTTCTTTTACACCCCTTTACCCCATAAGGTGAACTACGGTTGCTCTGATTCTTTAGTCAGATACGTAGGCACAAGATGCGACGTCTTGGCGAGCATACTTAGTGTATATACCCTTAGGTCTTTACCTTAGCACATTTCCTTAGCAAGCAAACATAACATAACACAAATACTAACAAGAGGTTCCTGTAGAGTACTACAGATACTTAGGGTGCTAATATCTTCCCTTAGTATAACCAACCCCCGAACCTAGATTCTCTTTTTAGGGTTTTCGCTATTTACCCTTTCCTTTGGATAAATCAAAACTCGGTGGTGAATTTCAAAGATATGTGATTCAAGTTAATTAATAGCTTGATATCCGATTCTCACCGCAAGAGAAATGGCGACTCTGCTGGGGAATCACTCCCCTAAGAGGGTTAAGCCCACGTTGTTTGTCTTTGTGTTATTTACATGTTTGCTTGCTTGTATATCTGTACATATTTATATATCTGTATATATCTGTCTGTGCTTGGGTTTTCTGTATGCAGGATGGTTACTTTGAGTGGTGAGGATATGTCCTATACCCGAATTTGAGCGTACACTTATGATAGGACGATGGTATATTCAAGGAGGCTTTGAGGGAGTCGATTCCTGAAAAAGTTGACTTGAGACACCATCACTCAGTGAGGCCCACTTAAGAGTCTAGTCATGTTGAACGAGTTTATTCGTGAAAATGTGCTACTCTCGACATAGGTGTCATCGATACTGAGAACCGTAGTTAACTTTAACCCCACTTGGCCTTTTAGGACGTAGTGTGGTGACCATGAGGGAGTCTATTTCTGAAATGATTGTCACGCGATACTACACTCAGACGAGATTCTCTTAAGAATATTATTGACTACCGAGTTATTCGGGAAATCGGTAATATCCGAAAGATGGGTTGTCGACTCTGGGAACTTCTTAGAACCATGTTCTACAGTTTATGAACCCTAGTACACGCCCAGTGGTTGGTTCTTTACCCTGACTCCATGATGTGATCTCGAACCCTTGATCCTATTGCATGTGTTTTGCATCCTGTTCGCATTGCATTGCATATCATTTGCATCTTTGCATGATTCATTGCATATGTCTATTTGTCCAGTGGCTCATTTCCAGCTGTCTCTATATTCCACTTGAGTCTGTCTGTGAGTCGTCAAGCTGATTCTTCGACACCGATACAGGACTAGAGCTAATTTCAGACGCAGAATGTCAATCATCTGCCAGGCGCATCAAGTGAAGCTTCAGTCGACTTCAGCCTAGATTACTCGAGCTACTTTTGAGAACTCTCTCTATGAGCACAATGCTGTCAGATTATTCCAAGTGAAGCTTCAGTCGACTTCAGCATGCTATCTTCCTAAAAGCCAGTGTTTCAGACATGACAACTCATATTTGTTTCTGATTATTCACTAGGCCTTGTTTCTTGTTGTTTGCATTTTCCTTATTTTGTACTGGTTGTTTGCTTTCAAATTATGTTTGTACTTTCACAATTAATGAAATGAGCCTTTGCAGCATTTTGATTCAATTCATTTGTGTTTGCTATTCACTTCTTAATGCTTCCTCTTTCATGAAAAATAAAATAAAATAAATTCTCTTGTCCACTTTCTTTTGATTATGCAAAGATTGGAGGGAGGATGATGAAAACGTTATACCCATAATTGTTGTTGGTATGCTTTCAAGTCAAAACTTTGTTGACGATGTAAGGCATTGTTTCAACTCCCAAACACTGGAGACATAAGGAAGATAACCCCTCTTTAACCCCTTCGAGCCTTGAAGTTGGAGTTTGTTTTCTTTACAAATAAAAACCCACAATTTTAACCTGGGGTAGGGTAGTTCTCAGTTAACTTGTTTGCGCATTCAAATACAAGAGTTTTATGCGAGACGCCTTTCAACAAAAGGTTGCATTCACAAATTTTCCTTCACACACAGCAAGCAAGTGTCGAAGATGTCTTTCAAGTCAAACGCCAATGATGGTTCGTCGTAATCATTAAGGCAGGTGTTCACAACCTTTCAACTCCTCCAAATTAAATGAATAAATGTAGTACAAGTTGTTCCCAAAATGATAAATGAAGAAGGGCCATCAAGAAATACTTACTCAAAGAATGAGCCGAGTCCCTTTCGAGGCGAAAGCTAGGAAAGGTATGAAGCTCATGACCTTACCTTATACAAAGAGAAGAAAGAACAAGCTTGTATGACAACCAAAAGTTGTAAGAAAGCAGTGACCGTCATCTCAAGTCCATTGAATTTTGAACCATCGTCATTACTATCATCAGTGCAATTCCTAACTCATGGGAATTTGAGTGCATAGTTTGAGTTAACTGAGCATAGGACTGAAGTTCATCACGTAGGTTGGGTGGGTCACAAATAAACTTTGAGCCTTTATCCTTTATTTCTTAAACCGTGAACCAGGCCACGTTATAACCCTCAAAAGACCTAATTGAAGCGAGGTTATTTTGAAAGCATACTACAGCAAGGTTGCGTAAACTGACTCCAAAAGATCTTTGCAGATCACCTATTTTGGGTATTCACTACAACAAAAGTAAGTTATAACATCGCACCTTAGACAGCGCTTTAATACAAAAGCGCTGCTATAAGTTAAAAACAAGGAAACTATTCATTTAAAAAAATAAAAGCGCAAAAAAATATAAGACCTTAGACAGCGCTTTGGTCAAAAGAGCTTTATAAGGTCTTATAAATTTTAAAAAAAAATTTAATCGAAAATATTAGACAGCACTTTAGTTAAAAGCGTTTTCTAAGGTCTTATAAATTTAAAAAAAATATAAGACCTTAGACAGCGCTTCGGTCAAAAGCGCTTTCTAAAGTTTTATTAATTTAAAAAAAAAATTAAAGGAAAATATTAGACAGCGCTTTCCTTAAAAGCGCTTTCTAAGGTTTTAAAAATTAAAAAAAAATATAAAATCAAAAGCGCAGTCTAAGGCCAACCTTAGAAAGCGCTTTTAAAAACTCACCTAAAAAGACTTAGATTTCAGATTTTGTTCCCTATGCTTCATTTTCGATTTCGCCCTAATTAATCTTCATCTTATTCCTTTCAATCGGTGCTTGTTTCTTCTTCTTGTTCTCGTGAAACATCTCTGCCATGGTTTTCACTCATTCATCTCCTGGTTCTCAATCTCTTTCATTCGTTCAGTTTACATGTTCGTCTCACTTGTTACCTTTCATGTATTTCCTCTAGCTTCTGTTTCGCAGTCGTCCACCACCATCCACCACCTCATTTGAAGGTATGTTAAAGTTATCTAGTAACGTTTGGTTTAAGAGATATTTGGAAGGGTTTGTGGTTTTCTTTGAGTTCTATATAAAGCTCTTTATATATTTAGGTTTTCTATTGAGGTATCATTTACTATATTCAATAGAGTCTATTCTTCTAATTTTTCATATATTGTTGTTGTATAGTACTGATATGTTTGTGAAAATCTGTGTTAATATCCTTTGATAAAAAAGATTTGATTATGCTAATATGCTATATAATTTTTCTGAAATATGAAAGATCAGTTCTGCTTTGATTTTTGGTAATTAAGTAAGCTATTCAATTGCTCTCAAATTCTCTGTAGTGTTACTGCTTTTCTAATGTGAAATTTAAATGTGTTTATAGGATGTGGACTATTTGTGAACCTAAAGGACTTGCAAGGACAAGATAAGTGCTTATATGCTTATGTTATTTCTGTTACAAAAGATAGAATAAGTTAAAGTAGTTATAATTGTTTTCATAGGATCTCTCATAAGTGATTATGATTCAAATAAGTCATAATTATCTGAAACGTGCAATGTTTTGAATGTGGTCATTATTATTGATTAAATTTAAATGATAGGATGGTTTCTTTGATTATCTTAGAGAAATCGACTGTTCCGATGTTGAGGTGTATGCTATTGCCGAAGGAACTGTTGTTTTTCCTAAGGTGCCACTGATGAGAATTGAAGGTCCAGTTGCAGTGAGTACTTGCTACCATTAAATCAACCTTGAATCGAAGTTTCTATTGTTCAATCATCTCTTACGTTAAATCGATGTTTCTATTGTTCAGGTTGTTCAATTGCTGGAAACACCTTTTGTTAATTTAACTAACTTTGCCTCGTTAGTAGCTACTAATGCTGCAAGGCACCGTTTTGTTGCTGGGAAATCTAAAACTTTGCTCGAGTTTGGACTACGAAGGGCTCAGGTTACTAAATCTTACTGTACAAAAATGGCGAGTTGGTTTAGGAAGAGATTCCTTTCTCAATATTTATCGAAAGAATGTTACTTTTATGCAGGGGCCTGATGGTGGAATAAGTGCATCGAAGTACTGTTATATTGGAGGATTTGATGCAACAAGGTATTATCAATTATACAACTTCAATTCTCAATTATTTGGCACGGTAATAGGAAGAACGTGTTAATAATGTTATGTGTATATTTAGCAGTTATGCAGCTTGAGATTTTTTGTGGACTGAGCTTTTTACAGTGCCGGTATACTACCATATTAGTATTGGTTTCAATTTAAAATATTGGAGTTTTTAATACCCTGCAGAGATTCGAGAATACTTAGTTAATGCCGATTTAAGATGGCTGGGTGTGATTTTGGTGTCATAGGATGTAAACTATATACCTTATTAGTTTGTAGTTTGTAATTAAGTTAGGTTAAATGGCTTCCGAAAATCTAGATTCTTTTAGGTTTTGTTCAAAAAGTTCTAGTGAATCCAGGATCACATAATTTAGATTGTGGTAGAGTAAGGTTCAAACATTGATTGCCAACCTATCTTGATTAATGTATCAGCATTTGTATTGTGTCATAATTATCAAATTAACATGAAAACCTTTAACATTTTGTTGTGCTTTATTGAATTTTTTATTTCTTCTGTTTGCTTGTATATAACTTGGCTTTTCATGTGGCACACCATTAGCAATGTTGCAGCAGGAAGGTTATTCGGGATCCCCCTTCGTGGCACTCATTCGCATGCCTTCGTTAGCTCATATATGGTGCGTGTACAACCAATTCATTGAATTTTTTTGACATGTCTAGTTACGTTTATGAAGATAATTTCATTGAATATTGCTTGTTATTTCATTTGTAATGCATACACATATATAGTTGAAGGGATAGGTTTCTGTTTGATCTATCCATTTCCTTTGCTTACTTTTGTCTTTCTTCCAGGGTGTTAACGAGATTGCGGACAAATCACTACGGAAAAAAGAGGATTGGTGTCAATACATTATGGAGCTCGGAATTTTACAAGGTATAATATTGTACTCTTACTTTAATTGATGAGAATTTAAATATGTGTAACTTTGTTTATGTATTCTTTTAATTGAATTACAATCTTTGTGTTTTCAGGACCTATAATGTAGATTTGAAGCAATGCTTTGGTTGGATGGAAAAGTACTAGTATAAGTAATATGTGCATTTGTAGAAAAAATGTAATGATTTGTAATTATAAATAGGTGTATATATAATTTTGGTTTATAATTTTAAATATATATATTAGTTTGAATTGCCAATTGTTTTGGATATATAATTTTGGTGTAAATTGGTACATTTAAATAGGATAAATTGGATTGATTTGAATCTCCAAATTGTGGTATTTTTCTGAAAAAAATTGCTGGTTGAAAAACAGGTCAAATTCTGGTTGAAAAAACCTGGTAAAAATTGTGGTTTAAAAAATTTATATAAAATTTTTCGTATATCTTAGACAGCGCTTTTGGTGAAAGCGCTGTCTAAGGTGGGGATTAGAAAGCGCTTTTGACAAAAGCGCTGTCTAAGGTGGACCTTAGAAAGCGCTTTTACCAAAAGCGCTGTCTAAGGTATACCTAAAAAAGTTCAAAAAGGTTGACCTTAGACAGCGCTTTTGGAGAAAGCGCTATCTAAGGTATACCTTATAATGTCAAAAAGCGCTGTCTAAAGGTACCATAGACAGCGCTTTTCATGAAATATACCCCCCTTTAGACAGCGCTTTTGGTATTACCCAAAGCGCTGTCTAAACCTATAGCAGCGCAGGTTTAGACAGCGCTTAAAAGCGCTGTCTAAGGGCAAAAAAAGCGCTGTCTAAGGTCGTATCTGTTGTAGTGATTACACCCTTTGCTTAAACTTTTCACTTTAATGTCTTGAACCACCGTGTTCTGACCATGTCCCATATACTTTGCACCTCTTTCAAAATGATTTTGATTTCAAAAGTTGCATGAACTTTGCATTTACCATGTTTGTACAAATACTTTTGTTTGCAAACTAGCTTTCTTCTTAAGGAATTTTCAAACATTTGAGAAACTTGGTCGGTGATCCAATTAGGGGCAAGTTCCTCCCATATCCTGTTAAGAATCCGTTCAAGATTTATGGTTTAATGGTGACTTCTCAGATTTGGTTTATCCAGAAAACCTTTTAAGACTCATACTGGGGCAAGCCTTCCCAGTGTACAGTAAAACAATCATCTTCCAAGACTCAGACCGGGGCAAGCTTTCTAAGACCACCATGAAACGGTCATTTCCAAAATCAATCAAGCTAAAGCAATGATCAGTTCATCTACAACAGTCAGCTAATCTGGGGCAGTTAACTTGAAGAATCCCCAAACAGCTCTTCATCCTCCCTACAAGGATCATCACTTGATACAGTTTACCAGAGTGGCAGAGATGTGTTCAGTAATAGCATCCCTAGTCCCCAAACAGAATGACAGTGATCTTTGTGTTGAGGAATCAGTCTTCCAGTCTTGTCTTCTTACTAAAAGAGTCGAGCAGTGTCATCAGCATCGGCATTTGCATTTGATCATATATCATCTGCATAATTCATATACATATGCATATCATGAGTGTTTCATCCTCATTTGCATTTCTCCCAAGGTCGTGTCGTTGTCCACGTCTTACCTTACCAAAACGTTACCTGTCCTTTTCATTCAGTGTCATTCCTGAAAGTCTTATTTGTCCATTCAGTGTCATTCCTGGATGAGTTTTCTCCTTTGCATTCAGTGTCATTCCTGGATGTCTTTCTCGCTATAATTCGATGACATTCTCAGCTATTATGATTTGTACCTTCCATTCAAAGCCATTATTGAATGCCTGGTGTCCTTTTATTCAATGCCATATAGTCTTGCTTGTTCACATTCATCTAAAGCTATTATTAGATATTGTGATTTATACCATTCATTCAAAGCCGGTATTGGATGTTCGGTTTCTCTACCATCTGATGCCTATCTGAATGTGTCTCTCCTTCTAATGTTTTTTCATATCGAGTCTTTGTTCACTTTATCTAAAGCTGTTATTAGATATTGTGATTTATACCTTTCATTCAAAGCCAATATTGGATGTCCGGTTTCTCTACCATCTGATGCCTATCCGGATGTGTCTCTCCTTCTGATGTTTTTTCAGATCGAGTCTTTGTTCACTTTAACTAAAGCCGTTATTAGATATTGTGATTTATACCTTTCATTCAAAGCCATTATTGGATGTCCAGTTTCTCTACCATCTGATGCCTTTCCGGATGTATCTCTCTTTCTGATGTTTTTCAGATTGAGTCTTTGTTCACATTCGTCTAAAGCCATTATTAGATATTGGCATTTGTACCTTTTGTTCAAAGCCATTATTGGATGATTGGTTTCTTTGCATTCAATGCCATTCTTGAATGTAGTCTTTGTTCACATTCGTCTAAAGCCACTATTAGATATTGTGATTTGTACCTTTTGTACAAAGCCATTATTGGATGACTGGTTTCTTTGCATTCAATGCCATTCTTGAATGTAGTCTCTGTTCACATTCATCTAAAGCCATTATTAGATATTATGATTTGTACCCTTCATTCGAATCCATTATTGGATGACTGGTTTCTTCGCATCTAATGCTTTCTTGGATCCCTGCTTTGTTCATTTTTATCTAAAGCCATTATTAGATATTGTGATTTGTACCTTTCATTCAAAGCCATTATTGGATGACTGGTTTCTTTTGCCATCTGATGTTTTTCCGGATGTGTCTTTCTCTGTCTTTTCTGGTTTTTCTTGAAGATCCCGTTTGAACTCTTCAGTATAAGAAAATATTTTGTTAGTGTCTATCCTTTTATTCCAAATTGATCCCCAGTAGAGATCATGTCTTCTTTCTGGTTCCATGCCCAGTAAAGAGTGTGCTTTTATTTTCCCCAGTGTTTCCTCAGAGTCTCCCCGTTGAGTCTCTTATGTTGGTTAGTCTGTATCCCCAGTGAGTTTTTCTCATGGATACTAACCTTATCCTTCCCCAGTAAGCTCACCTGTGGTGGATTTCCCTTCATCCTTGGTGATTTGTTTGTCTGCACCTTTGCATCTATCATTCTATCATTTTCATCATACTAGAGTTCATAGCATGTCAGCAATTTAGTTTGATTCTTTTGTCCATAGCATTGCATGTCAGTGCATCTGAGGATAAAATTTTCGGTTTGCTATATTTAAATACCTTTCACCTTGATCTCCCGAGGATTCCCATCTCTCGTGTCGTCCAGTGAAGCCATTTAAATAGGGGTAGCTGTTGTACCCCAAATTTTACCCTTAGATATTCTGATCATTTCATATCATTCTAAGTCGGTCTCTGTTTTCGCATTTTTAATAAATATATCATTAACCATGCATTTTCTTCGTCCTTGTCTTTTTTGGTTTTTAGTAATTATTATATTTATATTTAATTTGTTATAAGTATCTTAGATATTTAGGATTTTTATGATTTAATTTCAATTTAAATTCTTTTCTTATATAGTATATTTAAGTTAAATTCATTTTAATTATAATTTTAATTTTAAACTTAATCTAATTTTAATTTTAATTTAACTTTTTACTTTTTAGTTTTGATTAACCTTAATTTTAATGTAGTTTTTAATTATTCTGATTTAATTTCTATTTCTATTTCAACTTAATTAATTAGTTTATTTCTTTTTTTTTGTTAGTTAGAATAATCATTTAGTTATTGTAATTTAAGTTTATTTAATTTTAATTTCTTTTAAGTGTTATATCCTTTACAAAATCATTACAACAAAATTTCAAAAAAAAAAAGAAAAGAAGAAAAGTCAGACTCCATCTTGCACCACGCTCCTCTGCACAACAAAGTGTACTGTCCTGCTACAAAATCTTTCCCCAAAATTTTCACCAAAGTGAGCCTGCGACCGCCATGCTCACAACTTTACCTCTTGCAACATTATGCCTCTTTCCAACAACATCCCTGCTTTTCACTGCAAAACATACTCCTACACTAACAAGCAACACTCTGCACACCAATTTTACTCATTTTTACAAAGGAAAAAAACCTGCACCAAGAAAGTATTTCCAGCAGAAATTCCAAATAAATCAAAAACTGCAACATTGAGAGTGACATTTCAACACCAAGAACCAACAATAATCTGAGCAATGAAAACAACAACACAACATTACATTTCTTGAAATTCAGAGTGTAGACACACTTTCAGTTTATAAGAAGAGGAAGAAACCGAAAAAAGGGGGAGAGAGCAAAATACAACAAAGAAAACTCTCTGCAAAAATTGAATCTCCCATTCTAAACGCTACTCCACCACCATCGAACCACCATCTTCAACCTTCTGTAACATTTCAACTACCACTGACATACACATATCTCCACCTTTTCATAAAACCATTCTCAGCTCTCAACAACAACAACAAGAGCCACAAATCTGAGAACCAAAACCCAGACAAAACATTCCACCTCCTTCTTCAACCATTGTGAAACCACCTCAAAACAGTTTCGGAGCTGCCGGCAACGCCGACACACCTTTTCAACAACCACCAAACACCATTATCGTTCAAGCCGCCGCCGTCGAAGCAACATGAGGAGGAAAAGACGCGAGCCGAGATAACAAGACGATATCAAAAGCAGTTACGCGTGAGGAAGCTGTAGGGAGAAGGTTTCAGGTATTGTTTTTTTTCTTTCTTTTTCTAATGTATTATATTTTATAGCATGTATTGTTTCTACTGGTATGATTTAATTGCTATGTGTTTTCTACTGGTTACTTTAATTGGTTTTATTTTAAATAGCATGTATTGTCTCTACTTGAATGGTTGTTATTGGCTAATAAAAAGTTAGAAGAAAAATTTATCAAAAAAGTGCATCAGTATATTAAGTACATATTTGTTTTCTTTCAATTTCTTCTACTTTATCTTTTTTTATTAATTTTTATTTTTAGATTAAGTTTGTGTTATTTGGCTTACTATTATACTAGTCTACGTATTATACTAGTCTACGTATTTCCTGATTAACAATCTGTAGTTTTTTTTAGTTAGTTACTCATTTAGAACATTTATTTATTTTTAACTAAGTAGCTTTTGTTTAGATTTTTTTAATAATAATAATTAGTTAGTTTTGTTATTAATTTTTTATATATAATTTTAATTAATTGTTTAGTTTAGTTAGAATTTAGTCACTATTTAGTTTGTAATTAAATTTCAGTCTTATTAGATTTTATTTGATTTTTTAATTTTATCTTGACATTTTCTATGTTTTCATTTTAGTCAATTTCCGGTGTTCGGTTTCTCATTTAATTCTTATTTCCTTTTGCTGTATATATATTATTGTTTATCATGTACTTGACGCTGGAGGTTTTCTTCGTCGCTTTGCTATTCCTTATACCTCATTCCAAAGGAAAAGATCATTCCCCGTTGACTGCCATGTCATTTAGGATAGCCTTGTCCATCATTCCCTTATCTCACGCCGCCGCGCGATTGAGACGTTTATGTACCGTTTTACCTAGCCTTAGGTTTGGAGTCGCCGCACTCCACGTAGGCGTCTTGCCGCCAGACTCTACTTTCCCTTGGAACCTTGACCACAGTCAAGAGTTCCTCATCCCCGTAAAGGGGAACTACGGATGCTATGATTTCTCAAGTTCATCTTGAGAATACGTAGGCATAGGATTGCGAGATCCTAGCGAGCTACCTTTTTCTTTTTCACCTTTTTCCTTTACATCCAATGCCTTCTTGGATTCCACCTTTTCTTTTACACCCCTTTATCCCATAAGGTGAACTACGGTTGCTCTGATTCTTTAGTCAGATACGTAGGCACAAGATGCGTGTCTTGGCGAGCATACTTAGTGTATATACCCTTAGGTCTTTACCTTAGCACATTTCCTTAGCAAGCAAACATAACATAACACAAATACAAACAAGAGGTTCCTGTAGAGTACTACAGATACTTAGGGTGCTAATACCTTCCCTTAGTATAACCAACCCCCGAACCTTGATTCTCTTTTTATGGTTTTCGTTCTTTACCCTTACCTTTGGATAAATCAAAGATCGGTGGTGAATTTCAAAGATATGTGATTCAAGTTAATTAATAACTTCATATCCGATTCTCACCGCAACAAATGGGCAGTGTGATCGGTTTCCTCGTGGGATTTTACGATCATGTCGTCCATATAGACTTCAAGTATGTCGCCTATTTCTCCCCGGAAGACCTTGTTCATCATTCTTTGATAGGTCGCTTCGGCATTCTTCAGACCGAAGGGAATTATGTTGTAGTAATAATTGCCCGATTCGGTCATGAAGGCCGTGTATTTTTTGTCGGCCATCACCATTGGAATTTGATTATAGCCTGAGTAGGCGTCCATGAACGATAAAAGTTTAAAACCAGCAGAATTATCAACAAGTTTATCAATATTGGGGAGGGGGTATGCATCCTTCGGGCATGCCTTATTGAGATCGGTGTAATCAATGCACATTCGCCATTTTCCATTAGATTTTTTAATGAGTACAACGTTGGACAGCAGAGTGGTGTACTTGGCCTCCGAAATAAATTTGGCCTCGAGGAGGTCCTTTACAGCTTTTTCTGCAGCCTCCGTTTTCTCCGGAGACTGCTTTCTCCTACGTTGTGCTACGGCCTTGACGGCCGGGTCAATTGTCAGCTGGTGGCAGGCGACGGATGGATCCAAGCCGGGCATTTCGACGGCGCTCCAGGGGAAGAGGTCGGCATTCTCACAGATTCACGTTTTGAGCAACTTCCTCGCGATTTCGGGCAGGTATGCTCCAATCTTCACTCCCCGCTGAGGGTCGTCTCCGAACAGAACGATCTCGAAGTCGCCATCCGGGATTGGACGCATCGGATGGGAACTACTGCTGGACGATGCAGTCGAGTTGGCGGAAGCTGCTTGTTTCTCCTGTTGGTCTTCTTCGGGGAAGCGGCTGTCGAGGCCGATGGAGTCGACCTGGGGCAGAGGCTTGGCTTCCTCGGAGCTGCTTGGCAATGCTGGTTTTCCCGATGCTTTTGGCTTGGATGCAATGGCATTGAGCCCCTTCGTGGCTGCTTTAAAACACCGTCGGGCAGCCTCGATATCGCCGTGGAGGGTGGCGACCATCCATTTTGAAGTGTAATACTTCATCTTGAGGTGGACAGTTGAAGGCACTGCCAGCAACTCGGCCAGGGTTGGTCTTTCGAATATGCACTGGTAAAGCGACGGGCAGACGATTACCAGAAATTGAACTTTGACTGATCTGGCCATCTCACCCGATCTGAAGGTTACGATTAGTTCGACGTATCCCCATGGCTTGGTCACTGATCTGTTAAATCCCTGCAAATCAGATTCCACATAGGGGGTAAGGTGTGATTCGTCCAACTGAAGTGTTGAAAACAGCTGGGAGTACATGATGTCGACCGAGTTTCCCTGGTCGACGAGGATTCTGCGAATGTCGAAGTTCGCCATTTGGGCTCTAACGAGCAAAGGTATGCTCGAGTTTGGAGACCTCCCGAGGAGCTCTTCTCGGTAGAAGGAGATGGGGATAGAGCCCTTCTGGGCCTGATCGAGCGTGGTCACCTTATTAGAGCTCGTGTTGATAAGATGCTCGAATTTTCGTTTCACGCAGCCCACCGTGACTTTGTTGAAGCCCCCGCCGGAGATAACCATGGAGGAGGGAAACGTCTCCCACGGGTTGTGGGCCGCGAAATAAGCAGGGGCGCTGAGCCCGTCCGGGACGTTGAAGTCCTCTGGTCGCAATATGGACATATCGACCTGGATGTTGGCTTCTTCTGAGGAGGGTACTTTTTCCTCTATCTTCTTGGACTCCTGGGCGTCCTGCCGAGGAGTGTCCTTCTTCTTTGCGAACTGTTTCAGGTGGTCGTCCCTGATCAGTATCTCTATGGCATCCTTCAGATGGATGCAGTCTTCAGTAGTGTGGCCGTGACTCTTATGAAAACGGCAGTATTTTAATTTTTCCGCGTTGGGTTTGGCCGACAGTTGTTTGGGGAAGCGGACCCCTGCCAGCTTGAATTCAGAATTCGCACACTCAGACAATATCTTCTCCCTGGAGACGTTCAGGGGGGTATAGTCGTGGAATCTCCCGGAGGGCCCCTTGTTGTCGCGGCAGTCACGAGGACGGTCCTCGCGCCTCCCTTCGCCTCGACGAGATGTTGAGGCTTCCTTGCCTATGGAGGCCCGAGCGTTCTCCTGATGGTGTGATGCTCGGACGTTGCTGGCTGCAATCTTCTCTTCGTATTGAATGTGTGATTGGGCTTTGAGGAGGAGGGCATCTAGGTTCCTCGGAGGTGCGAGATCGACGGCTTTAGAGAACTCGGAGCCCGGCCGGAGCCCTTGCTCGAGCAGAAACTTTTTTATCTCATCCGTTGTATGGACCTGTAATGCTTCTTTGTTAAACCTCTCGATATATGCGCGGAGGGGTTCGTCTTTTCCTTGGATTATGGCTCCCAGGGAGGCCTCAGTCTTGGGGTGACGGCGAGAAGCTGTGAAATACCGCGAGAACATTCTGCCCAGTTGCCTCCAAGAGGTAATGGACTCTTCAGGCAGCTGCTTGTACCATGTCATTGCCCCTTTCCGGAGCGTGGTCGGAAACAGTCGCCACTTGATGGCGCCCCGTACGCCATGGTAGTCTAAAAATGCATTGATGTTCTCGATGTGTTCGTCGGGGTCAGTAGCCCCGTCGTACGTCCCCAGTGACGGGGGCTTCTCCAGGCCCTTGGGGAGACGGGTAGCCAAGATTTCCTGGGATAATGGGCCGTGAGGCTCATCGTCGCTGCTAGAACTGGTGAATGATGGGGACCTAAGGGTACGCTCGCGGAGGCGGTTCCTTCGAGGAGAAGTAGAGCGGTTCCTTCGAGGAGAAGGTGAACGGTTCCTCCGAGGAGAAGGTGAACGGGCCTGGCCTTTAGACTTGATCGGGGGAGACTGCCCGTTCCTTCGAGTCCTCTTGTGGCCGGGGGAGTGCTGGTCATGCGGGGAACCTGGTCACCCTTCCAGGCGGCGCAAGGGTCAGGCTCTTGGTGCAGTCTTCGGTCGATATCTCTCTGGGGCTGCGGGCTCCTTGATCGTCGCTGGTTCCTCCGTGGAGGAGGGGATCTTGGACGGTTGGACTCTTTTAACACCCCGATCCTTTTGTTCTGCTGCAGGATCAGGGTGTTGGTTTTGTTGATCGCCTCTAGGAGGGCTGCCACGGCCAGGTCGGCGTTGGGTAGAACAGGAATGAGCTGGACGTCCAGCGAAGGCTGATCGTTGTTGCGGTCAGCCGGGGTAGGGAAAGGAGAAGCTGTGGCCCCGTCCCTCAGAAAACGGGCACCTCAGAGGAGAGATGATGGGCCGTCAACGTCGGTCTTGTTGACGGGGGGCGGCGGTTTAGAGAGCACCTTTGGCGCGATCTTGAGAGGCCATGATGATGATGTTGAAATTTGCTTTGATCTTCGATTTCTGGGGAAAGAAAGATGGGGAAAACAAATCTTCCCACAGACGGCGCCACAGGTCGTGAAGGCTGGATCAGATCCTGTAGAAGTGGGCCACCAAGTACGTCTGAGGTGCTGGTCGTATAGATAGGAGGAGGGGGTGTACCTGCAAGGCACTCCGACGCTCAAGTGAGAAAGGGTCAGAGAAATGGGGCAAGTACAAAGTGTTAGTTCGTAGGGTGAATATTGGATACCTGACCCTCTCAAGCGAGAGGGTTTATATAGAGCCCCCAGCGCGTGGTGTAACACCCCCTTTCTATACCCCCAAATAATCACATAATCATTTAGGCACATATTTAAAATTTCGTCAGAGTATAATTATAAACACAGTATAAAAGAGGTATGTCACATTATACATGAAATTAAAACATTCAACACCTGCTCAACATTGATATGCAACAGTGGGGTAACTTTGCAACAGAGGAACTTAGTCCTTACACCCACATCTCAATATTTAGAATAAAAACGGAAAATCTAAACATTGAATAATATCAAACATATATACATATATATAAATATCATCAAGTATTATCCACCAACATAATTCATGTTTACATAAACATTCATCAACAAGATACATGTACAAATGTATCACAAAAGAATCATATACATCCTAGCTACCCGGTGCTATATATCAGAGCCGACCGACCAAAAGAATGAAGACACGTTTCACAAAAAGACCACCAGCATACCTACTCTGCAAAGCCTCATAGAGCATCATAAAATAGCAGAAGGGTGAGAAATATTATCATAATAACAATGCATAAAATTATATATGTTAGCATAAAAATACACATATACCACATTCTCACCACAATTCATCACAATTCACTCATATACATTACAATGTATATATATACAAAGCCAAGCATATTTATCATGCATATTTTCACAATCCTTATCAATGCACATAAACATACATATTTATGTTTATTCATCAATTCACAATTATAAAGATGATAAATGTAAATCATAGAGACCGACTCACGACTCTATGCAAATGCAATGCGGTACCGACTCAATCATCTCAAGTTCACTCAGGAACTTATTGGAACCATCGCTCGTTACCAATGTAACTCCCCGTCGGGCCGACGATGTTCACCCATTGCTCACACCTCACATAGGCACACAATGTTTATGGATTGCTCACACCTCACATAGGCACACAATCCGATTGCTCACACCCCACATGGGCACACAATCGTTTGTAATCATCGCTCACACCTCACATAGGCACACGATGTTACAACGGATTCTCATTAGAATCACACAACACAAGAATGCACATCATTATGCTTCACATGCAAAATGAATCAAGACATTCTTGAAATGCATACATATTCACAATATATTCATGCATTCATCTCATACTATTACATACAATCTATATACATTCACATCAATGCACTATTGTATGATTCACATCCAAAACACACATCCAAACAGTAAAAGTCGCTAAATAACACTATTCCTAGCTTTCCGTCATAATTAAATCGGCTAACAATTCCCAAATCAGCATAATAATAAAGTACAGCTCAATAGCTTCACAACGATACCAAGAATGTAAAAATCGGATAAACAGAACAAAAGTTACGGACGAAAACGAAAACACATTTTTGAAAAATCTCATTTTACCATTTGTCATGTCCATACGCGTATTGCCCTGAGCCATACGCGTATGAGCAGAGACTCATTTTTCCCAAAGATCACGTGTAAAAGTCCGTACGCGTAATTCCCAAGCTCGTACGCGTATTGCCCTGAAATGCTACGCGTATCATACGCAAATGGGCAGATGGCCGAGCAAAATAACATCCCATACGCGTATTGGCCCATGCCTCGCCCACCATGCGCGTATTGCCAAGGTTCATACGCGTATGAACATGCCCCAAACGCGTATGACCTGGAAAAACCAGAAAAATTCTTCTGCATAATTTTTGCTTACGGGGTCCAATCCAAAACACCCCAAATTCCACCTACATACCAGAAAATTGCCAATACAATGTCCAATACAATGTCCAATAACAAGTATCTATCATGTACCAACAATTATGGATACTAAAAACATGATTTCAACCACATTTAATCGATTTCCAAGCAATTTTACAAAATATGGGTTTATACAAAAACTCATAAAAATCAACAACAACAACAACACAATCATACATAATGATATACATTGATAAGATAATAAGATTTCACACCCTTACCCGGATTAAATCGATTCCTAGAAGTTGTTTTGAAGATTTCCAAGCTTTTCCTCTCTTTTTCTCCTCTTCCTCTTTCTTTCTCTCCTTTTTCTCTCTATTTCTCTTTTCTTTCTCTTTCTCTCCTATTTCCTCTTCTTATCTCTTTTTCTTTTCTATTTCTTATTTTCTACTCAAATTAAATTAATTCATTTTCTCACACAATTCTATTTCCACTAAATTTCTAACTTATCATTAATTGAGAAATGTCTAAAATACCCTCCATTCTAATTTTCCCGAAAACTCTAAAAAACGGTAAAATATCATAACATGTCAACATAGCATATTAACACACCAATTTCACAAATAAAAATAATTTATCACTCAATTTAAATAAAAGACTCAACAAAATGGGAAAAATCGGAATCGGGGCGTTACAACTCTCCCCCACTTTAGAAATTTTCGTCCTCGAAAATATTACCTGATTCAAACAACTCTGGATACGACTCTCGCATCCTACTCTCTAGCTCCCAAGTCATATTGCCTTCCGCAGCGCCTCCCCACGCTACTTTCACAAGCGCAATATCCTTGCCTCTTAGCTTCTTAACTTCACGGTCCAAAATCCTAATCGGTAAAGCTTCAACCGTAAGGTTATCTCTCACTTCAACCTCGTCCATAGGAATAACATGTGATGGATCCGGAACATACTTCTGAAGTTGCGAAACATGGAATACATCATGCAAATTCGAAAGATTCGGAGGCAACGCCACACGGTAAGCCACAACACCAACTCCTGCAGAAATCTGATACGGACCAATAAAACGAGAAGTCAACTTCTTCGACTTCAAAGCACGACCCACACCCGTAACCGGCGTAACTCTCAAAAACACATGGTCGCCTTCTTGAAACTCAAGATCTTTCCTTCTCTTGTCATGATAGCTCTTTTGTCTACTTTGAGAAGCTTTCATCTTCTCACGAATAAACTTCACTTTCTTCATCGTTTGTTGTACCATCTCCGGTCCAACTATCGTCCTCTCACCGGTTTCATGCCAACACAAAGGTGTTCGCCATCTCCGACCATACAAAGCCTCAAATGGTGACATACTTATACTTGAATGAAAACTATTATTGTAGGTGAACTCAATCAACGCCAAATAACTATCCCAAGCACCACCTTGCTCGAGCACACAAGCACGCAATAAATCCTCCAACGATTGAATTGTCCTCTCGGTTTGACCATCCGTTTGCGGATGATAAGCCGAACTCAATCTTAGCTTAGAACCCAAAGCCTTTTGTAAACTCTCCCAAAACCTCGATGTGAATCTAGGATCTCTATCTGATACAATACTCTTAGGAACTCCATGTAACTTCACAACCACAAGAACATAAATCTCGGCTAACTTCTCCAAAGGATAACTAATATCAATTGGAATGAAGTGAGCAGATTTAGTAAGCCTATCAACGATTACCCAAATAGCATTATGACCTCTTTGCGTATTCGGCAATCCCGTAACAAAATCCATCGATATACTATCCCATTTCCACTCTGGAATGTCCAACGGTTGCATCAATCCACTAGGCTTTTGATGTTCCACCTTAGACTTTTGACAAGTTAAGCACGCATACACAAATTGAGCCACATCCCTCTTTAATCCGGACCACCAAAAAATTTTCTTCAAATCTTGATATATTTTATTCGCTCCCGGATGAATACTTAAGTTACTTCGGTGTCCTTCTTCCAATATCATCTTTTTCAACTCCGCATCATCGGGAATACAAATATGACCACGGAATCTCAAAACTCCAAAATTATCAACCTTGAAATCCTCATTCTCATTCATCATCAAATCAACGAACTTCAAATCCAACTTTTGCTTTTCACATACGGTTGCAAGAAAATTATTCGTAACATGTAGCATACCAAGTCTCACACTTCTCGACGTCATTTCACAAACCAAACTCAAGTCTCTAAAATTCTCCAAAAGTTCCCATTCTCTCATCATCAATGCGGACATATGTAACGACTTCCGACTCAAAGCATCGGCCACCACGTTTGCCTTACCCGGATGGTAACTCAAACCAAAATCATAATCCTTCAAAAGCTCTAACCACTTTCTTTGTCTCATGTTCAATTCTTTTTGATCAAATAAATATTTCAAGCTCTTGTGATCACTAAAAACTTCAAATCTTGCACCATAAAGATAGTGCCTCCAAATTTTCAAAACAAACACCACGGCCGCTAACTCCAAGTCATGTGTAGGATAATTCTTTTCATGCACTCTCAATTGTCTTGAAGCATAAGCCACAACTTTTCCATCTTGCATCAAAACACCACCTAGACCAATCAATGAAGCATCACAATACACAACAAATGGTTCCATCGGATTTGGCAAAATCAAGATCGGAGCCGTTGTCAACCTTCTTTTTAGCTCATTGAAACTCTCTTCACAATGAATATCCCAAATGAAAGCATTTCCTTTACAAGTCAATTGCGTTAACGGAAGTGCCAACTTCAAAAATCCCTCAATAAACCTCCGATAATAACCCGCCAAGCCTAAAAAGCTTCGAATCTCCGTAACCGATCTAGGAGCCTCCCATTGCATCACCGCATCAATCTTGGATGGATTAACACTAATACCACTACCGAAAATAACATATCCAAGAAAACTTACTTCCGACAACCAAAATTCACATTTCGACAACTTAGCATGCAATTGTTTCTCTTTCAAAATTTGTAACACAATTCTCAAATGCTCTTCATGCTCCTCTTGAGACTTAGAATAAATCAAAATATCGTTGATGAACACAACCACAAAACGATCTAACTGTTCATGAAAAATGTGATTCATGTATTCCATAAACACACCCGGCGCATTAGAAACCCCGAATGGCATCACGGAATATTCGTAATGGCCATACCGTGTCCTAAAGGCCGTCTTTTGAATATCCTCTTCTTTCACACGAATCTGGTGATATCCCGACCTCAAATCAACCTTGCTAAAAACACGCGCATCAACCAATTGGTCCATCAAATCATCAATCCTTGGAAGCGGATACTTGTTCTTAATTGTCACCTTGTTCAATTGTCGATAGTCAATGCATAACCGCATACTCCCATCCTTCTTCTTTACCAACAATACCGGAGCACCCCAAGGAGAAACACTTGGCCTTACAAATCTCTTGTCCAACAAGTCATTCAATTGCTTCTTCAATTCTACCAACTCTGATGCCGACATACGATACGGTGCCATCGAAACCGGTCTAGTACCCGGAACTAGATCAATAGAAAACTCAACTTCTCTTTCCGGTGGTACATCCGTAATATCCTCCGGAAACACTTCTAGAAAATCACACGCCACTGGGAACACATCGAGCTCAACTTTACTCTCCACCGACATTGATGCAAACAAATCGAACAATTGAGCTTCGTCCGCTAAAAGTTTCTTCAACTCTTTAGTGGATAGGAAACTCTCATCTTCATCATCTTCCAAAGAAGGAAACCTTACAAACTTGTGATAGCAATCTATATGAACTCGATTAAATTGCAACCAGTTCATACCCAAGATTACGTCCAATCCCTCCAACGGCAAACACACTAAATCCATAATGAAGTCTTTACCATACATGGTCAAAGGACAACTTACACATACCGAAGACGTAGTTACCGACCCTGAAGCAGAAGTCTCAATAACCATCTCACCACTCCAAGAAGTCATAAACAAATTCAAACGCTTAGCGCACTCATGAGAAATGAATGAATGAGTCGCTCCCATATCAATAATAGCAACTAAAGGCGTACTATTAATAAAGCATGTACCTTTAATCAAACGGTCTGCACTAGTAGTGTCCGTCCCCGTTAATGCAAACATCTTTCCGCCCGCTTGAGGTTGTTTCGGCTTAGTACACTTAGTACTAATGTGACCCACTTCTCCACAATTATAGCACTTTACTATATTCCTCCTACATTCGGTAGTAGCATGCCTAAGGCCTCCACAGTTAGAACATTTCACCACGCTCTTCCCACACTCAAATGATTTATGACCCATTTCACCACACTTGTAACACTTAACGGAACCGGAACCTCCTCCTCCAGATCTCTTATCAAAGTTTCTCCTATGCTTGCCCTTATCAACGGGTGTCACATAAGATCCACTTCTAGCTTGTTGCTTTCCCTTCCTCTCATTCAAACTTTTGTAATGTGTAGAACGAGCCTTGCTTTCTTCCTCGAATATTCTACAACATTCCGTCAAATCCGTAAACCTTCTTATCCTTTGATATCCCACAGTTTGTTTAATCTCGGGACGCAAACCATTCTCATACTTAATACACTCTGAGAACTCAGCAGTAATTGCAGCATAGTGAGGATGGAATTGAACCAACTCCACAAACTTAGCAGTATAGTCCACCACGGACATACTACCTTGTTTTAGTTCAAGGAACTCCATCTCTTTCTTCCCTTTCACACTTTCAGGGTAATACTTCCTCAAGAACTCGGTACGAAATAAATCCCAAGTTATCTCTTCATCATCCACCTCAAGAACCTGACGCATACCGACCCACCAATCGTCGGCTTCTTCCTTTAGCATATGAGATCCAAGCCTCACCTTATTCTCCTCCGCACAGCCCATGACTCTGAAAATCCTTTCAATCTCTTTCAACCAAATTTGAGCACCATCGGGATCAAATCTTCCTTTGAACACCGGTGGTTGATTCTTCCTGAACTCGTCATTAGCATTCACGTTCGGCGCACCTTGCACCGCCCTAGCCATTGCTTCCAAAGTAGCAACCATCACATTGTCGTTTCTACCAGCCATATTCTGATCATTCCCAAAAATGACAACAAGGTTAAACAACAGTTCAACCAACACAACAACAAGACAGACACAACTGACTCAACACTGGCTCTGATACCACTTAATGTAACAACCCTTTTCTATACCCCCAAATAATCACATAATCATTTAGGCACATATTTAAAATTTCGTCAGAGTATAATTATAAACACAGTATAAAAGAGGTATGTCACATTATACATGAAATTAAAACATTCAACACCTGTTCAACATTGATATGCAACAGTGGGGTAACTTTGCAACAGAGGAACTTAGTCCTTACACCCACATCTCAATATTTAGAATAAAAGCGGAAAATCAAAACATTGAATAATATCAAACATATATACAAATATATAAATATCATCAAGTATTATCCACCAACATAATTCATGTTTACATAAACATTCATCAACAAGATACATGTACAAATGTATCACAAAAGAATCATATACATCCTAGTTACCCGGTGCTACATATCAGAGCTGACCGACCAAAAGAATGAAGACACGCTTCACAAAAAGACCACCAGCATACCTACTCTGCAATGCCTCATAGAGCATCATAAAACAGCAGAAGGGTGAGAAATATTATCATAATAACAATGCATAAAATTATATATCTTAGCATAAAAATACACATATTCCACATTCTCACCACAATTCATCACAATTTACTCATATACATTACAATGTATATATATACAAAGCCAAGCATATTTATCATGCATACTTTCACAATCCTTATCAATCCACATAAACATACATATTTATGTTTATTCATCAATTCACAATTATAAAGATGATAAATGCAAATCATAGAGACCGACTCAGACTCTATGCAAATGCAATGCGGTACCGACTCAATCATTTCAAGTTCACTCAGGAACTTATTAGAACCATCGCTCGTTACCAATGTAACTCCCCGTCGAGCCTACGATGTTCACCCATTACTCACACCTCACATAGGCACACAATGTTTATGGATTGCTCACACCTCACATAGGCACACAATCCGATTGCTCACACCCCACATGGGCACACAATCGTTTGTAATCATCGCTCACACCTCACATAGGCACACGACGTTACAACGGATTCTCATTAGAATCACACAACACAAGAATGCACATCATTATGCTTCACATGCAAAATGAATCAAGACATTCTTGAAATGCATACATATTCACAATATATTCATGCATTCATCTCATATTATTACATACAATCTATATACATTCACATCAATGCACTATTGTATGATTCACATCCAAAACACACATCCAAACAGTAAAAGTCGCTAAATAACACTATTCCTGGCTTTCCGTCATAATTAAATCGGCTAACAATTCCCAAATCATCATAATAATAAAGTACAGCTCAATAGCTTCACAACGATACCAAGAATGTAAAAATCGGATAAACAGAACAAAAGTTACGGACGAAAATGAAAACACATTTTTGAAAAATCTCATTTTACCATTTGTCATGTCCATACGCGTATTGCCCTGAGCCATACGCGTATGAGCAGAGACTCATTTTTCCCAAAGATCACGTGTAAAAGTCCGTACGCGTAATGCCCAAGCTCGTACGCGTATTGCCCTGAAATGCTACGCGTATCATATGCAAATGGGCAGATGGCCGAGCAAAATAACATCCCATACGCGTATTGGCCCATGCCTCGCCCACCATACGCGTATTGCCAAGGTTCATACGCGTATGAACATGCCCCATACGCGTATGACCTGGAAAAACCAGAAAAATTCTTCTGCATAATTTTTGCTTACGGGGTCCAATCCAAAACACCCAAAATTCCACCTACATACCAGAAAATTGCCAATACAATGTCCAATAACAAGTATCTATCATGTACCAACAATTATGGATACTAAAAACATGATTTCAACCACATTTAATCGATTTCCAAGCAATTTTACAAAATATGGGTTTATACAAAAACTCATAAAAATCAACAACAACAACAACACAATCATACATAATGATATACATTGATAAGATAATAAGATTTCACACCCTTACCCGGATTAAATCGATTCCTAGAAGTTGTTTTGAAGATTTCCAAGCTTTTCCTCTCTTTTTCTCCTCTTCCTCTTTCTTTCTCTCCTTTTTCTCTCTATTTCTCTTTTCTTTCTCTTTCTCTCCTATTTCCTCTTCTTGTCTCTTTTTCTTTTCTATTTCTTATTTTCTACTCAAATTAAATTAATTCATTTTCTCACACAATTCTATTTCCACTAAATTTCTAACTTATCATTAATTGAGAAATGTCTAAAATACCCTCCATTCTAATTTTCCCGAAAACTCTAAAAAACGGTAAAATATCATAACATGTCAACATAGCATATTAACACACCAATTTCACAAATAAAAATAATTTATCACTCAATTTAAATAAAAGACTCAACAAAATGGGAAAAATCGGAATCGGGGCGTTACAACTCTCCCCCACTTTAGAAATTTTCGTCCTCGAAAATATTACCTGATTCAAACAACTCTGGATACGACTCTCGCATCCTACTCTCTAGCTCCCAAGTCATATTGCCTTCCGCAGCGCCTCCCCACGCTACTTTCACAAGCGCAATATCCTTGCCTCTTAGCTTCTTAACTTCACGGTCCAAAATCCTAATCGGTAAAGCTTCAACCGTAAGGTTATCTCTCACTTCAACCTCGTCCATAGGAATAACATGTGACGGATCCGGAACATACTTCTGAAGTTGCGAAACATGGAATACATCATGCAAATTCGAAAGATTCGGAGGCAACGCCACACGATAAGCCACAACACCAACTCCTGCAGAAATCTGATACGGACCAATAAAATGAGAAGTCAACTTCTTCGACTTCAAAGCACGACCCACACCCGTAACCGGCGTAACTCTCAAAAACACATGGTCGCCTTCTTGAAACTCAAGATCTTTCCTTCTCTTGTCATGATAGCTCTTTTGTCTACTTTGAGAAGCTTTCATCTTCTCACGAATAAACTTCACTTTCTTCGTCGTTTGTTGTACCATCTCCGGTCCAACTATCGTCCTCTCACCGGTTTCATGCCAACACAAAGGTGTTCGCCATCTCCGACCATACAAAGCCTCAAATGGTGTCATACTTATACTTGAATGAAAACTATTATTGTAGGTGAACTCAATCAACGCCAAATAACTATCCCAAGCACCACCTTGTTCGAGCACACAAGCACGCAATAAATCCTCCAACGATTGAATTGTCCTCTCGGTTTGACCATCCGTTTGCGGATGATAAGCCGAACTCAATCTTAGCTTAGAACCCAAAGCCTTTTGTAAACTCTCCCAAAACCTCGATGTGAATCTAGGATCTCTATCTGATACAATACTCTTAGGAACTCCATGTAACTTCACAACCACAAGAACATAAATCTCGGCTAACTTCTCCAAAGGATAACTAATATCAATTGGAATGAAGTGAGCAGATTTAGTAAGCCTATCAACGATTGCCCAAATAGCATTATGACCTCTTTGCGTATTCGGCAATCCCGTAACAAAATCCATCGATATACTATCCCATTTCCACTCCGGAATGTCCAACGGTTGCATCAATCCACTAGACTTTTGATGTTCCACCTTAGACTTTTGACAAGTTAAGCACGCATACACAAATTGAGCCACATCCCTCTTTAATCCGGACCACCAAAAAATTTTCTTCAAATCTTGATACATTTTATTCGCTCCCGGATGAATACTTAAGTTACTTCGGTGTCCTTCTTCCAATATCATCTTTTTCAACTCCGCATCATCGGGAATACAAATATGACCACGGAATCTCAAAACTCCAAAATTATCAACCTTGAAATCCTCATTCTCATTCATCATCAAATCAACGAACTTCAAATCCAACTTTTGCTTTTCACATACGGTTGCAAGAAAATCATTCGTAACATGTAGCATACCAAGTCTCACACTTCTCGACGTCATTTCACAAACCAAACTCAAGTCTCTAAAATTCTCCAAAAGTTCCCATTCTCTCATCATCAATGCGGACATATGTAACGACTTCCGACTCAAAGCATCGGCCACCACGTTTGCCTTACCCGGATGGTAATTCAAACCAAAATCATAATCCTTCAAAAGCTCTAACCACCTTCTTTGTCTCATGGTCAATTCTTTTTGATCAAATAAATATTTCAAGCTCTTGTGATCACTAAAAACTTCAAATCTTGCACCATAAAGATAGTGCCTCCAAATTTTCAAAACAAACACCACGGCCGCTAACTCTAAGTCATGTGTAGGATAATTCTTTTCATGCACTCTCAATTGTCTTGAAGCATAAGCCACAACTTTTCCATCTTGCATCAAAACACCACCTAGACCAATCAATGAAGCATCACAATACACAACAAATGGTTCCGTCGGATTTGGCAAAATCAAGATCGGAGCCGTTGTCAACCTTCTTTTTAGCTCATTGAAACTCTCTTCACAATGAATATCCCAAATGAAAGCATTTCCTTTACAAGTCAATTGCGTTAACGGAAGTGCCAACTTCAAAAATCCCTCAATAAACCTCCGATAATAACCCGCCAAGCCTAAAAAGCTTCGAATCTCCGTAACCGATCTAGGAGCCTCCCATTGCATCACCGCATCAATCTTGGATGGATTAACACTAATACCACTACCGGAAATAACATATCCAAGAAAACTTACTTCCGACAACCAAAATTCACATTTCAACAACTTAGCATACAATTGTTTCTCTTTCAAAATTTGTAACACAATTCTCAAATGCTCTTCATGCTCCTCTTGAGACTTAGAATAAATCAAAATATCGTTGATGAACACAACCACAAAACGATCTAACTGTTCATGAAAAATGTGATTCATGTATTCCATAAACACACCCGGCGCATTAGAAACCCCGAATGGCATCACGGAATATTCGTAATGGCCATACCGTGTCCTAAAGGCCGTCTTTTGAATATCCTCTTCTTTCACACGAATCTGGTGATATCCCGACCTCAAATCAACCTTGCTAAAAACACGCGCATCAACCAATTGGTCCATCAAATCATCGATCCTTGGAAGCGGATACTTGTTCTTAATTGTCACCTTGTTCAATTGTCGATAGTCAATGCATAACCGCATACTCCCATCCTTCTTCTTTACCAACAATACCGGAGCACCCCAAGGAGAAACACTTGGCCTTACAAATCTCTTGTCCAACAAGTCATTCAATTGCTTCTTCAATTCTACCAACTCCGATGCCGACATACGATACGGTGCCATCGAAACCGGTCTAGTACCCGGAACTAGATCAATAGAAAACTCAACTTCTCTTTCCGGTGGTACATCCGTAATATCCTCCGGAAACACTTCTAGAAAATCACACGCCACTGGGAACACATCGAGCTCAACTTTACTCTCCACCGACAATGATGCAAACAAACCGAACAATTGAGCTTCGTCCGCTAAAAGTTTCTTCAACTCTTTAGTGGATAGGAAACTCTCATCTTCATCATCTTCCAAAGAAGGAAACCTTACAAACTTGTGATAGCAATCTATATGAACTCGATTAAATTGCAACCAGTTCATACCCAAGATTACGTCTAATCCCTCCAACGGCAAACACACTAAATCCATAATGAATTCTTTACCATACATGGTCAAAGGACAACTTACACATACCGAAGATGTAGTTACCGACCCTGAATCAGGAGTCTCAATAACCATCTCACCACTCCAAGAAGTCATAAACAAATTCAAACGCTTAGCGCACTCATGATAAATGAATGAATGAGTCGCTCCCGTATCAATAATAGCAACTAAAGGCGTACTATTAATAAAGCATGTACCTTTAATCAAACGGTCTGCACTAGTAGTGTCCGTCCCCGCTAATGCAAACACCTTTCCGCCCGCTTGAGGTTGTTTCGGCTTAGTACACTTAGTACTAATGTGACCCACTTCTCCACAATTATAACACTTTACTATATTCCTCCTACATTCGGTAGTAGCATGCCTAAGGCCTCCACAGTTAGAACATTTCACCCGCTCTTCCCACACTCAAATGATTTATGACCCATTTCACCACACTTGTAACACTTAACGGAACCGGAACCTCCTCCTCCAGATCTCTTATCAAAGTTTCTCCTATGCTTGCCCTTATCAACGGGTGTCACATAAGGTCCACTTCTAGCTTGTTGCTTTCCCTTCCTCTCATTCAAACTTTTGTAATGTGTAGAACGAGCCTTTGTTTCTTCCTCGAATATTCTACAACATTCCGTCAAATCCGTAAACCTTCTTATCCTTTGATATCCCACAGTTTGTTTAATCTCGGGACGCAAACCATTCTCATACTTAATACACTTTGAGAACTCAGCAGTAATTGCAGCATAGTGAGGATGGAATTGAACCAACTCCACAAACTTAGCAGTATAGTCCACCACGGACATACTACCTTGTTTTAGTTCAAGGAACTCCATCTCTTTCTTCCCTTTCACACTTTCAGGGTAATACTTCCTCAAGAACTCGGTACGAAATAAATCTCAAGTTATCTCTTCATCATCCACCTCAAGAACCTGACGCATACCGACCCACCAATCATTGGCTTCTTCCTTTAGCATGTGAGATCCAAGCCTCACCTTATTCTCCTCCGCACAGCCCATGACTCTGAAGATCCTTTCAATCTCTTTCAACCAAATTTGAGCACCATCGGGATCAAATCTTCCTTTGAAGACCGGTGGTTGATTCTTCCTGAACTCGTCATTAGCATTCACGTTCGGCGCACCTTGCACCGCCCTAGCCATTGCTTCCAAAGTAGCAACCATCACATTATCGTTCCTACCAGCCATATTCTGATCATTCCCAAAAATGACAACAAGGTTAAACAACAGTTCAACCAACACAACAACAAGACAGACACAACTGACTCAACACTGGCTCTGATACCACTTAATGTAACACCCCCTTTCTATACCCCCAAATAATCACATAATCATTTAGGCACATATTTAAAATTTCGTCAGAGTATAATTATAAACACAGTATAAAAGAGGTATGTCACATTATACATGAAATTAAAACATTCAACACCTGCTCAACATTGATATGCAACAGTGGGGTAACTTTGCAACAGAGGAACTTAGTCCTTACACCCACATCTCAATATTTAGAATAAAAGCGGAAAATCTAAACATTGAATAATATCAAACATATATACATATATATAAATATCATCATGTATTATCCACCAACATAATTCATGTTTACATAAACATTCATCAACAAGATACATGTACAAATGTATCACAAAAGAATCATATACATCCTAGTTACCCGGTGCTACATATCAGAGCCGACCGACCAAAAGAATGAAGACACGCTTCACAAAAAGACCACCAGCATACCTACTCTGCAATGCCTCATAGAGCATCATAAAACAGCAGAAGGGTGAGAAATATTATCATAATAACAATGCATAAAATTATATATCTTAGCATAAAAATACACATATTCCACATTCTCACCACAATTCATCACAATTTACTCATATACATTACAATGTATATATATACAAAGCCAAGCATATTTATCATGCATACTTTCACAATCCTTATCAATCCACATAAACATACATATTTATGTTTATTCATCAATTCACAATTATAAAGATGATAAATGCAAATCATAGAGACCGACTCAGACTCTATGCAAATGCAATGCGGTACCGACTCAATCATCTCAAGTTCACTCAGGAACTTATTAGAACCATCGCTCGTTACCAATGTAACTCCCCGTCGAGCCTACGATGTTCACCCATTACTCACACCTCACATAGGCACACAATGTTTATGGATTGCTCACACCTCACATAGGCACACAATCTGATTGCTCACACCCCACATGGGCACACAATCGTTTGTAATCATCGCTCACACCTCACATAGGCACACGACGTTACAACGGATTCTCATTAGAATCACACAACACAAGAATGCACATCATTATGCTTCACATGCAAAATGAATCAAGACATTCTTGAAATGCATACATATTCACAATATATTCATGCATTCATCTCATACTATTACATACAATCTATATACATTCACATCAATGCACTATTGTATGATTCACATCTAAAACACACATCCAAACAGTAAAAGTCGCTAAATAACACTATTCCTGGCTTTCCATCATAATTAAATCGGCTAACAATTCCCAAATCATCATAATAATAAAGTACAGCTCAATAGCTTCACAACGATACCAAGAATGTAAAAATCGGATAAACAGAACAAAAGTTACGGACGAAAACGAAAACACATTTTTGAAAAATCTCATTTTACCATTTTGTCATGTCCATACGCGTATTACCCTGAGCCATACGCGTATGAGCAGAGACTCATTTTTCCCAAAGATCACGTGTAAAAGTCTGTACGCGTAATGCCCAAGCTCGTACGCGTATTGCCCTGAAATGCTACGCGTATCATACGCAAATGGGCAGATGGCCGAGCAAAATAACATCCCATACGCGTATTGGCCCATGCCTCGCCCACCATGCGCGTATTGCCAAGGTTCATACGCGTATGAACATGCCCCAAACGCGTATGACCTGGAAAAACCAGAAAAATTCTTCTGCATAATTTTTGCTTACGGGGTCCAATCCAAAACACCCCAAATTCCACCTACATACCAGAAAATTGCCAATACAATGTCCAATACAATGTCCAATAACAAGTATCTATCATGTACCAACAATTATGGATACTAAAAACATGATTTCAACCACATTTAATCGATTTCCAAGCAATTTTACAAAATATGGGTTTATACAAAAACTCATAAAAATCAACAACAACAACAACACAATCATACATAATGATATACATTGATAAGATAATAAGATTTCACACCCTTACCCGGATTAAATCGATTCCTAGAAGTTGTTTTGAAGATTTCCAAGCTTTTCCTCTCTTTTTCTCCTCTTCCTCTTTCTTTCTCTCCTTTTTCTCTCTATTTCTCTTTTCTTTCTCTTTCTCTCCTATTTCCTCTTCTTATCTCTTTTTCTTTTCTATTTCTTATTTTCTACTCAAATTAAATTAATTCATTTTCTCACACAATTCTATTTCCACTAAATTTCTAACTTATCATTAATTGAGAAATGTCTAAAATACCCTCCATTC
Organism: Lathyrus tuberosus; assembly: GCA_022829125.1. Taxonomy (NCBI): domain Eukaryota; kingdom Viridiplantae; phylum Streptophyta; class Magnoliopsida; order Fabales; family Fabaceae; genus Lathyrus; species Lathyrus tuberosus. The sequence continues at coordinate 6,654,488 of JALAZF010000043.1, forward strand.
TAATTTTCCCGAAAACTCTAAAAAACGGTAAAATATCATAACATGTCAACATAGCATATTAACACACCAATTTCACAAATAAAAATAATTTATCACTCAATTTAAATAAAAGACTCAACAAAATGGGAAAAATCGGAATCGGGGCGTTACAACTCTCCCCCACTTTAGAAATTTTCGTCCTCGAAAATATTACCTGATTCAAACAACTCTGGATACGACTCTCGCATCCTACTCTCTAGCTCCCAAGTCATATTGCCTTCTGCAGCGCCTCCCAACGCTACTTTCACAAGCGCAATATCCTTGCCTCTTAGCTTCTTAACTTCACGGTCCAAAATCCTAATCGGTAAAGCTTCAACCGTAAGGTTATCTCTCACTTCAACCTCGTCCATAGGAATAACATGTGACGGATCCGGAACATACTTCTGAAGTTGCGAAACATGGAATACATCATGCAAATTCGAAAGATTCGGAGGCAACGCCACACGGTAAGCCACAACACCAACTCCTGCAGAAATCTGATACAGACCAATAAACGAGAAGTTAACTTCTTCGACTTCAAAGCACGACCCACACCCGTAACCGGCGTAACTCTCAAAAACACATGGTCGCCTTCTTGAAACTCAAGATCTTTCCTTCTCTTGTCATGATAGCTCTTTTGTCTACTTTCAGAAGCTTTCATCTTCTCACGAATAAACGTCACTTTCTTCGTCGTTTGTTGTACCATCTCCGGTCCAACTATCGTCCTCTCACCGGTTTCATGCCAACACAAAGGTGTTCGCCATCTCCGACCATACAAAGCCTCAAATGGTGCCATACTTATACTTGAATGAAAACTATTATTGTAGGTGAACTCAATCAACGCCAAATAACTATCCCAAGCCCACCTTGCTCGAGCACACAAGCACGCAATAAATCCTCCAACGATTGAATTGTCCTCTCGGTTTGACCATCCGTTTGCGGATGATAAGCCGAACTCGATCTTAGCTTAGAACCCAAAGCCTTTTGTAAACTCTCCCAAAACCTCGATGTGAATCTAGGATCTCTATCTGATACAATACTCTTAGGAACTCCATGTAACTTCACAACCACAAGAACATAAATCTCGGCTAACTTCTCCAAAGGATAACTAATATCAATTAAAATGAAGTGAGCAGATTTAGTAAGCCTATCAACGATTACCCAAATAGCATTATGACCTCTTTGTGTATTCGGCAATCCCGTAACAAAATCCATCGATATACTATCCCATTTCCACTCCGGATTGTCCAACGGTTGCATCAATCCACTAGGCTTTTGATGTTCCACCTTAGACTTTTGACAAGTTAAGCACGCATACACAAATTGAGCCACATCCCTCTTTAATCCGGACCACCAAAAAATTTTCTTCAAATCTTGATACATTTTATTCGCTCCCGGATGAATACTTAAGTTACTTCGGTGTCCTTCTTTCAATATCATCTTTTTCAACTCCGCATCATCGGGAATACAAATATGACCACGGAATCTCAAAACTCCAAAATTATCAACCTTGAAATCCTCATTCTCATTCATCATCAAATCAACGAACTTCAAATTCAACTTTTGTTTTTCACATACGGTTGCAAGAAAATCATTCGTAACATGTAGCATACCAAGTCTCACACTTCTCGACGTCATTTCACAAACCAAACTCAAGTCTCTAAAATTCTCCAAAAGTTCCCATTCTCTCATCATCAATGCGGACATATGTAACGACTTCCGACTCAAAGCATCGGCCACCACGTTTGCCTTACCCGGATGGTAATTCAAACCAAAATCATAATCCTTCAAAAGCTCTAACCACCTTCTTTGTCTCATGTTCAATTCTTTTTGATCAAATAAATATTTCAAGCTCTTGTGATCACTAAAAACTTCAAATCTTGCACCATAAAGATAGTGCCTCCAAATTTTCAAAACAAACACCACGGCCGCTAACTCCAAGTCATGTGTAGGATAATTCTTTTTATGCACTCTCAATTGTCTTGAAGCATAAGCCACAACTTTTCCATCTTGCATCAAAACACCACCTAGACCAATCAATGAAGCATCACAATACACAACAAATGGTTCCGTCGGATTTGGCAAAATCAAGATCGGAGCCGTTGTCAACCTTCTTTTTAGCTCATTGAAACTCTCTTCACAATGAATATCCCAAATGAAAGCATTTCCTTTACAAGTCAATTGCGTTAACGGAAGTGCCAACTTCAAAAATCCCTCAATAAACCTCCGATAATAACCCGCCAAGCCTAAAAAGCTTCGAATCTCCGTAACCGATCTAGGAGCCTCCCATTGCATCACCGCATCAATCTTGGATGGATTAACACTAATACCACTACCGGAAATAACATATCCAAGAAAACTTACTTCCGACAACCAAAATTCACATTTCGACAACTTAGAATACAATTGTTTCTCTTTCAAAATTTGTAACACAATTCTCAAATGCTCTTCATGCTCCTCTTGAGACTTAGAATAAATCAAAATATCGTTGATGAACACAACCACAAAACGATCTAACTGTTCATGAAAAATGTGATTCATGTATTCCATAAACACACCCGGCGCATTAGAAACCCCGAATGGCATCACGGAATATTCGTAATGGCCATACCGTGTCCTAAAGGCCGTCTTTTGAATATCCTCTTCTTTCACACGAATCTGGTGATATCCCGACCTCAAATCAACCTTGCTAAAAACACGCGCATCAACCAATTGGTCCATCAAATCATCGATCCTTGGAAGCGGATACTGGTTCTTAATTGTCACCTTATTCAATTGTCGATAGTCAATGCATAACCGCATACTCTCATCCTTCTTCTTTACCAACAATACCGGAGCACCCCAAGGAGAAACACTTGGCCTTACAAATCTCTTGTCCAACAAGTCATTCAATTACTTCTTCAATTCTACCAACTCCGATGCCGACATACGATACGGTGCCATCGAAACCGGTCTAGTACCCGGAACTAGATCAATAGAAAACTCAACTTCTCTTTCCGGTGGTACATCCGTAATATCCTCCGGAAACACTTCTAGAAAATCACACGCCACTGGGAACACATCGAGCTCAACTTTACTCTCCACCGACAATGATGCAAACAAACCGATCAATTGAGCTTCGTCCGCTAAAAGTTTCTTCAACTCTTTAGTGGATAGGAAACTCTCATCTTCATCATCTTCCAAAGAAGGAAACCTTACAAACTTGTGATAGCAATCTATATGAACTCGATTAAATTGGAACCAGTTCATACCCAAGATTACGTCCAATCCCTCCAACGACAAACACACTAAATCCATAATGAAGTCTTTACCATACATGGTCAAAGGACAACTTACACATACCGAAGACGTAGTTACCGACCCTGAAGCAGGAGTCTCAATAACCATCTCACCACTCCAAGAAGTCATAAACAAATTCAAACGCTTAGCGCACTCATGAGAAATGAATGAATGAGTTGCTCCCGTATCAATAATAGCAACTAAAGGCGTACTATTAATAAAGCATATACCTTTAATCAAACGGTCTGCACTAGTAGTGTCCGTCCCCGCTAATGCAAACACCTTTCCGCCCGCTTTCGGTTGTTTCGGCTTAGTACACTTAGTACTAATGTGACCCACTTCTCCACAATTATAGCACTTTACTATATTCCTCCTACATTCGGTAGTAGCATGCCCAAGGCCTCCACAGTTAGAACATTTCACCACGCTCTTCCCACACTCAAATGATTTATGACCCATTTCACCACACTTGTAACACTTAACGGAACCGGAACCTCCTCCTCCAGATCTCTTATCAAAGTTTCTCCTATGCTTGCCCTTATCAACGGGTGTCACATAAGGTCCACTTCTAGCTTGTTCCTTTCCCTTCCTCTCATTCAAACTTTTGTAATGTGTAGAACGAGCCTTGCTTTCTTCCTCGAATATTCTACAACATTCCGTCAAATCCGTAAACCTTCTTATCCTTTGATATCCCACAGTTTGTTTAATCTCGGGACGCAAACCATTCTCATACTTAATACACTTTGAGAACTCAGCAGTAATTGCAGCATAGTGAGGATGGAATTGAACCAACTCCACAAACTTAGCAGTATAGTCCACCACGGACATACTACCTTGTTTTAGTTCAAGGAACTCCATCTCTTTCTTCCCTTTCACACTTTCAGGGTAATACTTCCTCAAGAACTCGGTACGAAATAAATCCCAAGTTATCTGTTCATCATCCACCTCAAGAACCTGACGCATATCGACCCACCAATCGTCGGCTTCTTCCTTTAGCATGTGAGATCCAAGCCTCACCTTATTCTCCTCCGCACAGCCCATGACTCTGAAGATCCTTTCAATCTCTTTCAATCAAATTTGAGCACCATCGGGATCAAATCTTCCTTTGAAGACCGGTGGTTGATTCTTCCTGAACTCGTCATTAGCATTCACGTTCGGCGCACCTTGCACCGCCCTAGCCATTGCTTCCAAAGTAGCAACCATCACATTGTCGTTCCTACCAGCCATATTCTGATCATTCCCAAAAATGACAACAAGGTTAAACAACAGTTCAACCAACACAACAACAAGACAGACACAACTGACTCAACACTGGCTCTGATACCACTTAATGTAACACCCCCTTTCTATACCCCCAAATAATCACATAATCATTTAGGCACATATTTAAAATTTCGTCAGAGTATAATTATAAACACAGTATAAAAGAGGTATGTCACATTATACATGAAATTAAAACATTCAACACCTGCTCAACATTGATATGCAACAGTGGGGTAACTTTGCAATAGAGGAACTTAGTCCTTACACCCACATCTCAATATTTAGAATAAAAGCGGAAAATCTAAACATTGAATAATATCAAACATATATACATATATATAAATATCATCAAGTATTATCCACCAACATAATTCATGTTTACATAAACATTCATCAACAAGATACATGTACAAATGTATCACAAAAGAATCATATACATCCTAGTTACCCGGTGCTACATATCAGAGCCGACCGACCAAAAGAATGAAGACACGCTTCACAAAAAGACCACCAGCATACCTACTCTGCAATGCCTCATAGAGCATCATAAAACAGCAGAAGGGTGAGAAATATTATCATAATAACAATGCATAAAATTATATATCTTAGCATAAAAATACACATATTCCACATTCTCACCACAATTCATCACAATTTACTCATATACATTACAATGTATATATATATACAAAGCCAAGCATATTTATCATGCATACTTTCACAATCCTTATCAATCCACATAAACATACATATTTATGTTTATTCATCAATTCACAATTATAAAGATGATAAATGCAAATCATAGAGACCGACTCACGACTCTATGCAAATGCAATGTGGTACCGACTCAATCATCTCAAGTTCACTCAGGAACTTATTAGAACCATCGCTCGTTACCAATGTAACTCCCCGTCGAGCCTACGATGTTCACCCATTACTCACACCTCACATAGACACACAATGTTTATGGATTGCTCACACCTCACATAGGCACACAATCCGATTGCTCACACCCCACATGGGCACACAATCGTTTGTAATCATCGCTCACACCTCACATAGGCACACGACGTTACAACGGATTCTCATTAGAATCACACAACACAAGAATGCACATCATTATGCTTCACATGCAAAATGAATCAAGACATTCTTGAAATGCATACATATTCACAATATATTCATGCATTCATCTCATACTATTACATATAATCTATATACATTCACATCAATGCACTATTGTATGATTCACATCCAAAACACACATTCAAACGGTAAAAGTCGCTAAATAACACTATTCCTGACTTTTCGTCATAATTAAATCGGCTAACAATTCCCAAATCATCATAATAATAAAGTATAGCTCAATAGCTTCACAACGATACCAAGAATGTAAAAATCGGATAAACGGAACAAAAGTTACGGACGAAAACGAAAACACATTTTTGAAAAATCTCATTTTACCATTTGTCATGTCCATACGCGTATTGCCCTGAGCCATACGCGTATGAGCAGAGACTCATTTTTCCCAAAGATCACGTGTAAAAGTCTATACGCGTAATACCCAAGCTCGTACGCGTATTGCCCTGAAATGCTACGCGTATCATACGCAAATGGGCAGATGGCCGAGCAAAATAACATCCCATACGCGTATTGGCCCATGCCTCGCCCACCATACGCGTATTGCTAAGGTTCATACGCATATGAACATGTCCCATACGCATATGACCTGGAAAAACCAGAAAAATTCTTCTGCATAATTTTTGCTTACGGGGTCCAATCCAAAACACCCCAAATTCCACCTACATACCAGAAAATTGCCAATACAATGTCCAATAACAAGTATCTATCATGTACCAACAATTATGGATACTAAAAACATGATTTCAACCACATTTAATCGATTTCCAATCAATTTTACAAAATATGGGTTTATACAAATACTCATAAAAATCAACAACAACAACAACAACACAATCATACATAATGATATACATTGATAAGGTAATAAGATTTCACACCCTTACCCGGATTAAATCGATTCCTAGAAGTTGTTTTGAAGATTTCCAAGCTTTTCCTCTCTTTTTCTCCTCTTCCTCTTTCTTTCTCTCCTTTTTCTCTCTATTTCTCTTTTCTTTCTCTTTCTCTCCTATTTCCTCTTCTTATCTCTTTTTCTTTTCTATTTCTTATTTTCTACTCAAATTAAATTAATTCATTTTCTCACACAATTCTATTTCCACTAAATTTCTAACTTATCATTAATTGAGAAATGTCTAAAATACCCTCCATTCTAATTTTCCCGAAAACTCTCAAAAACGGTAAAATATCATAACATGTCAACATAGCATATTAACACACCAATTTCACAAATAAAAATAATTTATCACTCAATTTAAATAAAAGACTCAACAAAATGGGAAAAATCGAAATCGGGGCGTTACACGTGGCCAACTGTCATATTTTCGGAGCGAAATAACCGTTTTCCCGAAGAATAGGTAACTACTCAAACTAACCGTTTTGTCGGGCAGGGTGCCCGAAACTAGCCGTTATGTCGGGCACTGGCGTAGGTTCTGGCACATGCCCTCAACTGTTCGGGGAGTGGATGAGTCGTGCGTAACGGGCATTGTTTCCGGGGAGGAACGATGCAGTCCCTGCCCAGTTGGAGGGGCAGAAAGGCAACTTTTGCCCCTTTGTGGATTAGACTTGGGCAATTTGGGCCGCTTTGGAGCATAAATGGATTGGGTCGTATCTAGCCATTGGTCCAGTCCAGAACAACGACAATGCCACTACTGGCTCCTTTCTCGAACTCCAAGCAACTGGTGCACCACCTAACATAAACACATAGCCAGCTGTGGATTTTCTATCCTCAGCATCACTACACCAACTTGAGTCAGTGTATCCCATTAACTTACATTCTTTTCCTACATCAACTACAGGAAACAAAATGTCATAGTTGAGAGTTCCTTTCAGATACCTCAATATCCTCTTCGTTGTTGCTAGGTGTGATACCTTTGCCTTCTGCATGAATATACTTACCATACCCACAGTGTATGCTAAGTCAGGCCTTGTGTGACAAAGGTATCGAAGTGACCCAATAAGTATTCTATATTGGGTTGGGTCGACATAATCTTCTTCTGAATCCTTCGACAGTTGCAATCTGGTCTCAGCTGGAGTCGAAGTTGGGTTGCAATCTTGCATCTCAAATCTCTTGAGTATTTTGCCTGCATATCTTCTTTGGTGCACCATAAAACGTCTACTAGTCTTGTAGAATTCGATGTCAAGAAAATATGAAAGGTCTCCCAAGTCTGACATTTCAAACTCCTCACTCAGGTTATGTTTAAAGTCTTCGATCTCCTTCTTGCAACTTCTTGTTATCAATAGGTCATCGATATAGAGGTATAGTATAAGCAATTCTCTACTTCTTCTCCTTACATATACTCCATGCTCAATTGTACACTTCACAAATTCCTTCTCCCTTAATAAGCTGTCGATTTTCTTATTCCAAGCTCTTGGAGCTTGCTTAAGTCCATACAGAGCTTTATGCAGCATGTACACATTTCTTTCTTCACTCCAGCTGGTTGTGCGATATAAACTTCTTCGTCTTAGGGGCCATTAAGGAATGCACACTTCACGTCCATATGACATGTGTGCCAATTGTTCATATTTGCTAGACCAACAACCAACTTAATTGTTTCGATCCTAGCAACAGGTGCAAACACTTCGTCGAAGTCAATTCCTTCCTTCTGAAGAAATCCTTTCGCCACAAGTCTCGCCTTGTGGCGAGTTACTTCTCCTTTAGGATTCACCTTCACCTTGTAAATCCACTTCACATCAATTACCTTCTTGCCTTGAGGCAACTCGACAAGTGACCAGGTGTTGTTGACTTTGATGGAGTCTATCTCCTCATTCATTGGTTTCACCCACTTCGAATCTTTCAATGCCTTAGCTGCATTGACCGGTTCGACATCTGCGTAGAAAACATAATGTACCAACTCACCCTCTTCATCAACCGCATCATCTGATGTAATCACACATTCTTGCATCCTTGTAGGAATGTGTCTTATTTATCGAGGTTTGCTTGGACCTGCTTCATCTCTGACTTGTTCCTGTCGAACTTCTCTTTTGACTTCACTGGCTGGTTCTTCACAAGAGATTCTCACTTAATCCTTCTTGACATTCTCAGTCCAATCTCATTCTTTAAGCTCATCTATGATCATGTCCCTACTGATCACTACCTGCTTATTCACTAGGTCGAACAGCTTGTAACCTCCACTCGAATGATATCCTATCAAGATCATCTAATTCGACTTATCATCAAGCTTCCTTTTCAACTAATCTGGCACATGTCTATGTGATATATATCTAAACACCTTCAAGTGACTGAGGCTAGGCTTGACACCAGACCAACATTCTTCTGGTGTGATTCCTTCAAGCTTCTTCGTCGAACATATGTTTAATATGTATGTTGCTGTCGAAACCGCTTCTCCCCATAATTCTTTGGGTAGATACTTTCCATTCAACATACTTTTCACCATGTTCATGATTGTTCTGTTCTTTCTTTCTGCAATTCCATTTTGCTGTGGAGTGTAGGGTGACACTACCTCATGCACAGTCCCTTCTTTTTCACATAATGCATCTAAATCTTTCGACACATACTCTCCACCACCATCATTCCTCAGAATTTTTAGCTTTCGACCACTCTGTCTTTTGACCGTAGATTTGAATCTGAAAAATACCTCGATCACATCACTTTTCTTTTTGATGAGGTAAGTCCACAGCTTTCGACTGTAATCATCTATGAACATGACAAAGTATATGTTTCCTGCAATCGAATCCACCTGGATTGGACCACATACATCAGAGTATATAACTTCCAGAGTTACCTTCGACTTCCTTTCTGCATCCTTGCTGAAGCTATTCTTGTGTTATTTCGACTGAACACACTCTTCACAGACTTCACTTGGAATGTCAATTTCAGGTAATCTTGAAGCCGTATTTCTTCTCTTTAGCTCTCTGATGTCATTGAAGTTGAGATGGCCTAGTCGAAAATTCCATAACCACTCATCTCTGCTGGCTGCAATTGCTAGACACTTGTGCTCCATTGCATTGAGTTCAATCTTGAAGGTCTTATTCTGAGACATTGGAGCCTTCAAGATCAACCTACCATCTGCTTCGATAACTCTCATCATCTTGTCTTCAACAATTACCTTGTAGTTCTTTTCCACTAGCTGCCCTATACTGGTCAAATTAATCTTCATGCCTGGTATGTACAACACATTGGAAATTATTTACCTCTTGCCATCTTTCCTCATAATCAGAATATCACCAATACCTTCAGCTTCTAGAGTATTGTCATTTGCAAATTTCACCATGTTCTTCATTGAGGGCTTCATGTTGACAAACTAATCTTTCCTTCCAGTCATGTGTGATGAGCATCCTGAGTCCAAGTACCACTAATCCTAGAATCTTTCTTCATCTCTTGTTGTGAACATTAGCAACATCTCTTCTTCTTCATGCTTCGCCAGCTTTGCATCATTCTCTTGATTCTTCGTCTTTTCTGGAAAATCACTAAAATAGTGACCATACTTCTGACAATTGAAACACTGGATGTGACTTTTGTCAGACTTTCGACCACCACCTCTTCCTCTATCTGCAGCACCACCTCTTTGGTTGCCTTGGTTTCAGGATTTTCTCTAATTCAACCAGTTTCCTTCATGCTGATTTCAACCAGTCGAATTGGTGTAGCCTCCTCTACCTTTGTTGCCATTCTAGCTTCCTTTTCCTTTCTTTTCTTTTTCTGATTGCGCCTGCAAAGCCATATCACTCTTCGACTTTCCTGTGGCTCTTTCAAACATCCTTTGTTCATGAGACTCAAGCGTCCCTTGAAGCTCTTCCTTCGTCAATACTGACAAGTCTTTCGACTCTTCTATGGCTACTACCACGTGGTCGAATTTTGGAGCCAATGACCTTAAGATCTTTAACACAACTGATCTTGATGTCAACACTTCTCCACATACCTTGATTTGATTCACCAGCTTTGTAACTCTGGTGAAGAAATTTGTTATATTTTCATTGTCTTTCATCTGAAGCAATTCATAAGTCCTTTTGTGAGTTTGTAACCTCACCTCTTTCACCTTCTCTGTGCCTCCAAACGATTTTTCAAGAATATCCCAATCATCTTTTGATGATTCTACATCACTAACCTTTTCAAAGTTATCTGGATCAATACATTGATGGATTATAAAGAGAGCTTTATAATCTTTCTTCTTTAAATCTTTATATGTTGTTTTCTCCTGATCTGTCGCAGTTTCTGCAAGCGGTGATAATCCCTCCTTTACAAGATCCTAAAGATCTTGGTAACAGAAAACCACCTTAACCTGCTTGCACAAATTCTCATAGTTATTTTTCTTGAGAATCGAAAGGTTCGCCGGAAAGTGCCCTTTTGGATGATTCATCGTCATCACAGTTTTGCCTCCTTGAATCGCAATCGGAGCTCTAGATATCAGATGTTGGAATTCAACCATGATCTATGGTGAATTATTCTCAATCTTGACCTCAAGATTGTTATGTAATGATAATGAACAAAAACAAGAACACGTATAAATAAGATGAGTATGAACTGCAAAGTAACTCTCTGCCCACAACTGTGGAATTTTATTATAACTTTGCAACCTCAAAACCGTGATTATCAAACTTGATTATTACAATGAAAAGGGTTACGCCCTATTTGTAGATTTAGGTTAACTTGCATCTCTATTTAAAGCCTAAACTGTAAAAGCCGAAAAATACCTAATATAATCTTTCTAAATCAAATCTGATCTTTCTAAATCAAATCAAATCTTTCTAAAACAATAAATTACATATTTAATAGAACAAAGACAACAAAATATAAAATAAATATAATATAAAAATTAAATAATTATGTTTAAGAACTATATTTTATAAAAAAGTATTTACAGTGATGTTTAAGAAATGTATATAAAAGATATATAAATTAAATAATCTCGGTCAATCAAAAATATATATTTTAATAGATATATAAATAAATATTTACGGTGGTGTTTAAGAACTATATCTACCCATACGTTGTACGGGTTATGCAATGTCTTTATAAATAGTAAATAAATATAGTATAGTGATGATTACGATATATATATATATATATATATATATATATATATATATATATATATATATATATATATATATATATATATATATATATATATATATATATATATATTAAAATGGATCTATTTAATAAGATTGGGTGATATATAAAATAAAGGGTTAATACCTCTTTTGCCCCCTGCCATATAGGCGAAATCCCAAAAATAACCCTGTAAAAAAAAAACACAGATTTCATCCCTGCCATTTGTAGATTTCCTCGTTTTGCCCCCTAAGTAGATTTGGTCAACAAAATTGATGACATGGCGCTGCTTTGTTGTTTTTTATTTTATTTTTTATTTATTTAATTACACGCGTGGCATTTTTATTAATATTTTATTAATTGCATGTTAAAATGTCAAAATATCAAAATTTTGTCACTCATGAGAATCAAACCCATGACTTAAAGATTACATGGAGCACCTTCCACCACTAGGCCATCTTAATTGTTTTGTTATATTATCCTTTTGAAAATTATATATTACATTATAAATCTGAACTAGGATTAATTATGAATTATAAATCTCAACTATTAATCTAAATATTAATAATGAATTATATATTAATATTAATACTAAAATAAAACGTTAATTAATTAATTACTGTAAATTTAATATTAATATGTTAAATTAATATTAATATTAATTTTAATACTGAATTATTTAATATTAAAACGTTAAATAATACTAAATTATTAGCGTTAAATAAATGAATAATTTTTATTTAATAATTTTTTAACTAATGAAATTATTAGCGTTAAATAATTTTAACTGAACTAATGAATAATTTTTTCTAAAATTATTTAATGCTATTATTTAAAAATTATTTATTTATTTATTTTATTTCAAATCTATATCATAAAAACTAAATTATTTATTTTTATTTAACGTTATAATTAATTTTAAAAAAAAATTCAGTTTGTTATTAATTATTAATATAAAAAACTGTTATTTTAATTAAAAATCTTTTAATTTTCAATTTACTATTAATTACTACTATTTTTATTTTCAGTTTATTAGTAATTACTAATATTAAAACTACTATTATATTTATTTATTTATTTAGTTTAGTTTTTTATTAAGAGTTTTTTAAAATAACAGTTTTTTTAAAGTAGCAGTTTTTTTTTAAATACAGTTTTTTTAAAATATTAATTATTATTATTATTTACTGTATTTATTTTAACTATAAATATTATTTAGTTATTATTAATTTAGTTAATATTTTAGTTACAAATAGTTATTATTTTTTACAAATATCTTAACTATTTATAAATATTTAGCTTTTATTTACAGTAATTACTATTTATAAATATTTAGTTATTATTTAGTTTAATAAGCTGAAATTATTATTTAGTTATTATTTACTGTAATTAATAATTATTAAAATATAAATAATAATTTAGTAAATGTGTTTTAATATTAATACTTAGTAAATATTTATAATTTAGCTACAATATAGTTACAATATGTATAATATGTAAAAAAATTATAGTTACAATAAAATATTTAAAATATGTTATTTAACTATATTTTAATAATAGTTATAGTATATATAATATAGTTACAATATATTCTAATAATAATTGATAAAAATGAAAACAAGTATGCAAACGTATAATATGTATGTTTAAATGTAATTAAAATACAAGATAAAGACTCTAGCTTAGTGGTAGGTGCTTATGCTTTGAAAAAAAAAGGGGTGGGTTCAATTCTTGTAGTGGACAAGTTTTTGAATTTTTGAATTTTAAGCATTTCAACATCAAATATTAAAATAATAATAAAATGTCACGCGTGTAATTTAAATATATAGAAAAAATAAATAAAATTTCAACTATGCAGCCATGTCATCAATTTTGTTGACCAAATCTACTCAGGAGGTACAACGAGAGAATCTACAAATGGCATGGATGAAATCTGTGTTTTTTTTTACAGAGTTGTTTTTAGGATTTCGCCTATATGGCAGGGGGTAAAAGGGGTATTAACCCTAAAATAAAATTAAACTGTTTTTTTTTATTATTATCAAATTTCATAGGTAATGTAAATTTTTTGATAGGATGAATACTTTACAATTTTTAGAAATATTATCTTAAGAGTCAATTTAAAAAAAAAAAAAAAATGAGTGAGCTATAATTTTTTTGTATTAATATTATGGTTTAGGTTTGTATATATTTTGCAATTTTATAATCACCCTCCCATGTATTTGTATTAAAAAAATGTTTAAAAGTTTGACCAACCAATTACAATACAGCGTATGTGTAAGTCTATTCAGAAATTCACTTGATTTTGGTGATGTTTTAAATTTAAAAAAAAAAAATTGTGTTTTGTTGGAAAATTGAGTATTCCTCATCATAATTGTTTCGTGTTTTTTTATTAAACCAATAGTTATAGCAAATTATAAGATAAATATTAGAGGTGACAAAATAGATAGATTTGATGGATATGGATTGGATTATTAATGGATGGATCAAAACGATCCATTAATACTTAAACAATCCACTAATATTTCTTTTGAAAAATCCAACTCAATCCATCCATTAAGAATATAATCTATCAAATTCATTCATTTAATAATTTATTAATGGATGGATCATCCTAAATGAATTTATTTATTTATTTTCATAATAATTTATTTAATTTATTAAATTTTACATTTTTTATAAAATATCTATAAATTAAATTATTTTAATATTGATGATCAAAATGTATAAAATGTATAATGGATTTCAAAACGCTTTATACTCACATTAATAAAATAGAGTATATGTTTTATTTTATTTCCCTATAATAGCTATAATATTTTCAATTTTTTCATTTTTTTTCACTGTAGTATATGTCTCTTTTTACTTAAACTATGGTTAGCAATGAGAAATGAATTTCTGCAATGGTTAATGGTTCTCAACAATCAACAATAACAGAATTTCTGCAACTTTTTATACCCATATGTAATTCCTTTTTTTTTCATTTATTTTTAATAATTGTGCAGCTGATGAAAAAATTCAAATGCTTAAAATGGTTTAAACATTCATTTTCGAATTATTATTTATATATATATATATATATATATATATATATATATATATATATATATATATATATATATATATATATAGTTCATATCCTATGAGAATGCTATTTTTATGTGAGAACATGAGAATGAATCTGAATCATTAGATTTCAAAATAAATGGTGGAGATTATGTGTGGTTTTTATTTTTCTCTCTCCTCCATTATTAAAATAAATGATGGAGGAGAGAGAAAAAAAAACTGACACATAATCTCCACCATTTATTTTAAAATCTAATGGTTCATATTCATTCTCATGTTCTCATATAAAAATGACATTCTCATATAATACGTTTCCTATATATATATATATATATATATATATGAATGTATCATATGAGAATGTCATTTTTATGTGAGAACATAAAAATGAATCTGAACACTTAGATTTTAAAATAAATGGTGGAAATTATGTATCAGTTTTTTTTCTCTCTTGTCCATCATTTATTTTATTAATGGAGGAGAGAGAAAAACAAAAACGGTACATAATCTCTATCATTTATTTTAAAATTTAATGATGTAGATTTTACCTAATGGTCTTACCTAAAATTGGCTTTCTCATATATAAGGTTCATATCCTATGAGAATGCAATTTTTATGTAAGAACATGAGAATGAATCTGAATCATTGGATTTTAAAATAAATGGTGGAGATTATGTGTGGTTTTTGTTTTTCTCTCTCCTCCATTATTAAAATAAATGATGGAGGAGAGAGAAAAAAAATTGATTCATAATCTCCACTATTTATTTTAAAATCTAATGATTCTGATTCATTCTCATGTTCTCATATAAAAATGGCATTCTCATATGATATGTTCCCTATATATATATATATATATATATATATATATATATATATATAGTTTGAGTCATAATATATTGAATAAAAATACTTTTTTTATTAGCTTATATTAAAAATAATTTATTAAATGTAAACTATAAAATAAAAAAATCCGTTGAATTTTTTGAATATGTTGGATGGATTGGATACATCCATGACTTTAAATGGATGGATTGAATCCAATCCATTAACTAAGATTTTATATAATGGATGAATTGGATGGATCAGTTACTAGATGGATTGGATGGATAATTGCTTAAAGAATTTAATTGTGACCCTATTAAATATTACTCTTTTATCATTAAAAAAAAATACAATTTGCATAGATATATAATTACTTTTAATTTCAATTTGCATATTTTTAGTATTAATTAAAATATATTGTAAATCTTAAGTTGTAATTTAATTATAAACTAAAATTTGTTTAAATATGGATCTTATTCAATAAGATTGAATGAGGTATAAAACTAAATTAAATTGTTTTTTTACTAAAAACTTCGGTTATAAAGAATGAAAATTCCTAATAACTCATAGGAAGTAGTATTATAATTAGGGGTGGAAATAGGCTGAGCCGAGTTAGGCTTTTCCAAGCCTAAGTCTGACCTGTCAAAAAAACTGAAGTCTAAGTCTGGCTTATAGTCTATCATAAGCTTATTTTTAGGTCCGAGTCTGACCTTTTCTAAGGTCTGGATAACTTGTTAGCCTACATAAAAGCCTTTTATTTTAAATAGACTAACAAACTAAAAAACCAATGAGACTAAAAGTTTGTTTACATTGACTAATTTTAACTTACCTATCAGCATAAGTTTTGTGAGATTATTTGTTTAAGATAACTTATGAAAATAACTTATAACATTGTTCATAAGATGTTTTCATCTTATTTTCATAAGTTCTCCAAGATATCCAATTTTTATTCAAAGTACAAAATATAACATAATGATAATAAAAAATTATTCATATTTATTTAAATAGGTCGGTCTGTTAGGCTTATAAGGCTTTTTCATGGCCTGAGGCCTAGCCTTTTTAGCTAAATAGTCTTATAAAAAAGCCAAAGCCTTTTCTATTTAAATAAAAAAACTTGACCTGACCTGAGCATGTGTAGGCTAGGCCCGTAGGCCTCTGTTATTGTTCTGGCCTATTTTCATCCCTAATTATAATTTATAAATAATATATAATTATTTCTAATAATTCTAAAATCAATAATGATTCCTTATAACTTCTAAAAAATATAATATTAAAAATAACTACATTTATAAAGACAACAAAAATAATGATGATTTATAATTTTTTTTAAATGTATATTATTATTGAAAATGTTTTTAAAATTAACAAAATTATTTTATTTGTTTAAATATAAAATTTTAGTGAATTTTTACAAGTATATGCAAATATATATATATATATATATATATATATATATACACATTTAGTTGGGTAATTATTATTGAACAGTGCAGCGGAGGATCTTATCAGGTTTAATAATTTCAGGTTTTCCTTCAGTTATGACATATAATTTTGGTATCATCGCCTCGTTTTTATGAGTAGCTAATTTACTGTTGTGATAAGATTATAGTTCATATATGTTGTAGAAGTACTATTTTCATTTACAATATGATCTGAATATGAATCATCATAATCAATATGTTTTTGGGGTTTTTAAACTAAAAATGTTTTCAGGTGATTCCTGTCTTCTCACCGTTAGTTTTCCCAGTTTGGGATTGGAGTTAGGTGATTCTAGGGAATTTTTTGCAGGAAAACATTGGATTTCATAAATTTAGGCTTTGTCCTTCTATCCCTTCGGGTTGATAGTTGAAATCCTTCGGGGTTTGTTATGAAAACCAATGACATGTTGTTAGAATGATGAACCATATTCATAAATGTTGTAAAGGTTAATTTATTTTTATAATATCCATGAATTAGTAATCTTGTCACAACACCTCTTTTCCATGTCTGTTATAGATAGAAATGATAATCAGAATAATCTGATAAAAAATGAATCAGTTAATGATTATCCAGTCGAACTGGATCAACTTAATAAGTGGACGATTCCGTCAGTTTCTCCCAATAAAATCTATAATTTTGGAAAGATAGATATTCTATCTAGATTGGCAGTTAAAAATCTGGAACAAACCGTTCAGGTTTCTGGAAGCAACCAGACAATAAATCTGTTATTAGAAAAAGATCTTCTTCCTTATAGAAAGAAATACAATTATATCCATATACAATTTCAAAACTGGGATTGAAATTGTGGCTGTTTGCTATAGGGTTTATTATAAGGTCCTAACTTCCCTTAAACCCAAAGCAAAACAATTAACTTTCCCTGGAACAACTACGTTAGTCCAGACAAACCTATTAACCTCTAAAGTGGCTACAAACAGGTTAATAAGATGGGATGAGATAAATTTCCCAGAAACATGGTCAATACCAAATGCTATAGAACCAAAACCCATCCTAAATCAGGATGTTGACCAGATCATCCAAACTCAATCAGGAGATTTGCAAATAAGTTTCACACAAAAAAGGATTGTTAGAATCCCCAGATCCGTTTCTGGTAGATATTCTACCAACTCTATAAACGAATTTTATACTGCTAATGAACAATTGCCTAATAGATGTTCTACCTCACAAATTAAGGAGGAAATGGAAGCAGTGGAAGATGTTAGAATAAGTAATAACCAAATACCATATGGAATTTACCATAACCCAACAGGTAGGAAATCTCCTACTGAATCTGACATGCAATTTTCCTTATGAATAGATACGACTATTCTGAAGGAAGTTGTTGGAGGGAACTCATTAATGATGAGTTCATGACCCCTAAGCATGCAAAATTTAGAGCATGGTTTTATAACAAGTTCACTATAGGTGAAATCAGAAGAATAAAATAAATCTTCTTTACTTATTTAGATAATATCCAAGACTTCATTATCTTTCCAAAATGGTTCTTAGAGCAGTATGTGAGAGATATGGAAAACGAGATAATGGTTCTTCAAAAACCTTGGGACACGGGAACTGAATATAATTAGCTCACCATTTCCCCCGAGCCAATCTATAAAGATTTGCCCCAATATAGAAGCTACAGCCTTTCTGAGCCTTCAAAAGGTTGAAAGCAACCAAGCAACGATCAGAGAAATCAATGCTATAATTAAATCCCAAAACTTCACTAACGCCTATTTAGTTTGTGTAGGAGATCAGTTAATTTCTATGGAAAATAATTTAACATCATTAAGGAAATTGATTGAAGGCCAAATGGCTCAACAAAAAATGTTGATAGAAGCCTTACAGAAAGCCAAGCAACCTGAGATACAGGAACCCAAGGACATTCCTTTAATTCAACCACCCATTCCTATTACTAACTTCAAAATGGAAAGTAATAGTGAAGAATTCCTTAAAGCTTTGGACCAAAAACTGAAAGAAATAAATCTCTCAGTTATAACAGAATCCTATTCTGATATTGAAGAAATAGAAGATGTTGAAGGTTTGGCAACTATGTTTGCAGACATCAACAAAGATTCCATAAATCCAGTCTATGCTCCTAGACCGGTAGAAAAATATTACTACCACAGACCCTCTCCACAAGATCTCCTCTATGAAGAGCCAGAAACCTACCAGAATTCCTATTCTGGTAAAGCAATTTATGAATGGAACATAGATGGCTTAAATGACAAACAAATTCTAGACATGATTCACAGGATAATCATGTATTCAACTGTCTGTAAGCAGCAAGGAAACCAAGACAGTACTATTGCTACATTTATAACCACTGGCTTTGTAGGCCAACTAAGAGGATGGTGGGATCATTATCTCACAGAAATCCAAAGGAAAGAAATATACTCCCATAAGAAAGTAGTCAAGACAGAGACGACCACTAGCACTTCCCTTATTACTGGAAGTACCACTGTTGGTACAACAGGGGAGGAGGATGCAGTTTATACACTGTGCCTTACTATCCTACAGCATTTTGTAGGAACTAACTTACCCATACCGGAGAAAATTAATACTCTCCTCCAAAACCTTAGATGCCCTTCTTTAGGACATTTTAGATGGTATAAAGATACCTTTCTTTCAAGAGTTTATCAACTCAACAATTCTAATTCATCACATTGGAAGTCCAAATTTGTGGATGGTCTTCCTCACTTATTTGCTGAGAAAATTAGACAAAGCTTAAGAAACAAGAATGATGGTATTAGTGTCAATTATGAACAGCTTACCTACGGCCAAATTAAATGTTGTTGCATTAATGAAGGATTATCCTTATGTAATGACATTAAGCTGAAAAATCAGCTTAAAGCCCAAAAGAAAACAGAAAAACATCAGATGGGTGATTTCTGTGAACAATTTGCTTATGATCTAGGAAAATCTTCTAAACCTAACAATACCATTAAGGATGGCAAAAAGAAAAAGACCAAACCTTATAAAGACTATAAGAAAAAATATTTTAAGAAAAATTCTTACAAAAAGCATTACCCAACCAAGCAAACGAAAACCAAACCTTACCAACCCAAGGAAAAACGTAAGGCAAAAAAGATGGACATTATATGTCATAAATGTGGCAAGACAGGACATTATGCTAACCAATGTTGGACGAAGAAAGCTCTTCATGAAATTGAAGATGAAGAACTTAGAAATAAGTTAGAAAAAATATTACTCATAGATACTGAATCAGAATCTAATACTTCTAAGGAAGATGATTTAGGAATATTATATGAAGATTCCTCTGACGAAGAAAATTATCAAGAGGATAATTGCCAAAAAAATCAATGTGATTGTAAGGAAGTGGATTACTGGAAATCCATAGTTGAAATGAATGGTTTGAACGTTAATGTTTTGACTTCTGATCAGGATGAAATTATAAAATTTATAGGAACCATTCCAGATGATAATCTGAAAAGAAAAATGTTAGAAACATTAATAGGTGAAACATCCAAAAGAGATGAAGCTCCAAAAATTTTGGAAGCTCCTTATCAATTTAGCGAAGTCTTATCTAGATTTCAGAATATAAATACCAAAGAGACACCTGTTTCAATTAATAACTTGAAACAAGAAATAAACCAATTAAAGTCTGAAATTGTTCAGATAAAAAAGGATAATAATAATTTATCCATAAGAATTGATTTCTTGGAGAATAATGTCAGACTGCCGTCCAATGATACTCTAACCAACAATAATATTAGTTGGAATAAGAACCCTGACCCTGAGAATATTATTCTGGATCAAGTTACCTCACAAAAATGGTTTGTGAAAATTACTTTAGTCATCAGCAAACAGTGCATTTTGCAAAATGAAATAGCACTGGTTGATAGTGGAGCTGATCTTAACTGTTGGCAGGAAGGAATTATTCCAACTAAATATTTTGACAAAACAACGCAATCTCTTACCCACGCTGGTGGGGATAAACTCCAAGTTAATTATAAGATTAACAATGCTTATGTCTGTACCAAGCAAATTTGCTTACCTACGCACTTTATATCTGTAAAAAACATGACCCATAGAATTATTCTAGGAACCCCTTTCTTGCATAAATTAATGCCTATTAATATCACCCAAAAAGGAGTTAAGACTAACATCAATGGTCAAGAAATCATGTTTGAATTTATAGCTCCTCCCCAGACCAGACTAATAAATGAAATCCATGATAGTCTTTTAGGAAAAAAGAAACAAATTGGTTTCTTACAAGAAGAAGTTAGATTGTTAAGTATTAAAGAACAACTTAACCAAAAGGGAATACAATCTCAAATCAAATTGATTGAGGAACAATTCAAAGTGGAAATTTGTAATGATCTTCCCAATGCATTTTGGGATAGGAAGAAACATATTGTTTCTTTACCCTATGAGGAAAACTTTAATGAAAGTTTAATCCCTACAAAAGCCAGACCGACACAAATGAATCAAGAATACTTGGAATTATGTAAGAAAGAAATAGAATCTCTCTTACAAAAAGGTCTTATTAGACCATCCAAATCTCCTTGGAGTTGTACTGCTTTTTATGTCAATAAAAATGCAGAAAGGGAAAGAGGAGTTCCCAGACTCGTAATAAATTACAAACCTCTTAATAAAGTGTTAAAATGGATCAGGTATCCAATTCCCAACAAAAAAGATTTATTAGATAGATTAAATAAGTCTGCAATATTTTCAAAATTTGATATGAAATCTGGATATTGGCAAATCCAGGTTAAAGAAGCAGATAGGTGTAAAACTGCTTTTACTGTCCCCTTTGGACATTACGAATGGAATGTACTTCCACTTGGTCTTAAAAATGCCCCTTCAGAATTTCAAAACATCATGAATGAGATATTCATTCCTTATACAGAATTCTGTATAGTTTATATTGATGATGTTTTAATATTTTCTAAAACCATAGATCAACATTTTAAGCACTTGAAAATATTCAAGGGATTAATAAAACATAATGGGTTAGTTATATCTGCCCCTAAAATGAAACTTTTTCAGACTAGAATAAGATTTCTAGGACATGAAATAGACCAGGGGACAATCATCCCAATAGAAAGGAGTATTGAATTTGCATCTAAATTCCCAGATGTAATTATTGATAAAACCCAATTACAAAGATTTTTGGGAAGTCTGAATTATATTTCAGAATACTATAAAGACCTTGCTAAAGACACTGCTATCTTATGTGATAGATTAAGGAAAAATCCTGGTCCTTGGACTGATCAGCATACTCAGGCTATGAGAAGAATTAAATCCAGGGTCAAAACCCTACCTTGTCTCTCATTAGCAAATCCTAAATATTTTAAGATTGTTGAAACTGACGCCTCTAATCTAGATTATGGAGGAATATTAAAACAGGTTATACCTGATTCTAACAAACAAGTTCTTGTTAGATTTACTTCAGGGAAATGGAACCCTACACAGGCAAAATATGCCACAATTAAGAAAGAAATGCTTTCTATTATAAAATGTATATCAAAATTTCAAGATGATTTATTAAATCAAAAATTTTTATTAAGAATAGATTGTAGCTCAGCTAAATCTATAATTGAAAAAGATGTCAAGAATCTTGTGTCTAAACAAATATTTGCTAATTGGCAATCCCAATTATCTGTTTTTGATTTTGACATTGAATACATAAAAGGTGAAAATAATTCACTTGCTGATTTTCTAACATGCGAATTTCTGCAGGGTTAATCACCAATGTCAACCTTCTCTCGAGGAGGAGGAAGAAGAGGGGGAAGAAGAGGTGCTTTTTCCCAAGGAATTGAAAGAGGCCAGAGTAGCCAAATGCCACTCTTTGCACAGGAAAGCATGTCCCTAATAGGTGACTGGACTACTGTCACAGCCCACAGGGCAAGACAACAGGCTAGAGATATGCCTCAATATCCTATTGATATGTCTCAGGTTAAGAAGAATATGTCTTATAAAGACACAATGACTGTAGAAGAAAATCAAATAATTGATTACATGGAAAACTCAGTCACTGAGATCCTCATGTATATTGAGGAAGAGGATATAAAACTTTACCCAAACAATGCTTGGGCCATCAAAGAGAGGTACTTGGAATCTAGAGGCTATGCTGGGCTTTATGGCAAAGCTAGACCTAATCTAGAAATTTTGTTAATCATAACAAAATCAGTGGAAATTGTCCACCATTACCAAAACAATAATCCAGAAAGTTTTATAAACTTTAGCAAATGCTACATTAAGCGTATTCTTTCCCCTAAAGAATGGGGATTGAACCCTAATACGGATAGGGCTTTGAAAATGGCAGAAGGTAAATATGTTTATTTCAACTACTGGGATTATATCCAGGACTTTACTCAAACATTCTATTACCAGAACCCTAAAAACAAACACTCGTGGTTCTTTTCTTTCAATCCAGAAATTCTGGAAAAACCTATTCCGAGTTGGTTTTACCAATGGTGGGTTAAGTTTGGTCCTTCTCTCGATATCTTATCAGAAGAAATGATGAGCTTATATGCTCCATGGTGTGAATTCAGCCCTTTAACCATGGGGGATGTTTTTATTACAGGACAATGTCCTCTCATATTCTTTATTAAATTCCAAATTTCATGGATCTGGAGGTGGAGTCTGGACGTTGGCAAGGATAATTATAATATCCCCATCATTGAAAGAAAATTCTTTTACAAATGGTGGAACAAATTGGATAATGAAGATCTTAAGTTAAAATTAACAGCAATTAAAGCTGTAATTGAAGAAGATAAATCTTCAGGCATCATGGAACAAAATGTTCAAAATATGTCTATGACATCCATTAAAGAGCTCTTTCAGAATAAATTCCCACAGGATTCCGAAGAAGATATTATGGTCAGAACATTGGACCATATGAAGAAGCAATTCCTGAAAGCCTTCCCATCTTCCAAAGATAATATGTCTGTCTCTTCAAGAGACTCTATGGATACCAGCTTCCTAGCAGGTGAATCTCAAAAGGAGGAAGAACCTACCCTAGAAGACTTCTGGGACTCCATGACTGTTGCTATGAGCCAACAAGTCAAAAAAGACAAAGGCAAACGTCCAGCTCAGGAGTAGGAACTTTAAATCAAAGATAAGATAATGGAATCTTATCTGTTTCCCACTCACCTTTAGGTCGTTTTCAACTTTTATAAAGTTGTCCCCCACTATGCCTGGGGTCCCTATCCGGGATAATGACATTTTACTTTTTAGTTTGTTGTTTTGCTCAGTAGTCGCAAAGTCTACAGTGCCGATGGGGCCCATGGCGCACCCGACTGTTTCGTTTTGACTTTTGGGTTTTCTTTTCCCCTTTTTACCGGCTTAGCAGGTCTCCGGTTTAGGTGAATGCGCCTATAAATATATGGATCTGAATCCATTTGTATTCAGAACCTTTTCCTTCAGTTTATAAAATTTTAAGTTTTGTAATTTCAGGTTTTGCTGATTACTTGCTTGCACACTCGTAAAGGTAGATAAGATCCTCCGCTGCACTGTTCAATAATAATTTTGGTATCAGAGCCTCGTTTTTATGAGTAGCTAATTTACTGTTGTGATAAGATTATAGTTCATATATGTTGTAGAAGTACTATTTTCATTTACAATATGATCTGAATATGAATCATCATAATCAATATGTTTTTGGGGTTTTTAAACTAAAAATGTTTTCAGGTGATTCCTGTCTTCTCACCATTAGTTTTCCCAGTTTGGGATTGGAGTAAGGTGATTCTAGGGAATTTTTTGCAGGAAAACATTGGATTTCATAAATTTAGGCTTTGTCCTTCTATCCCTTCGGGTTGATAGTTGAAATCCTTCGGGGTTTGTTATGAAAACCAATGACATGTTGTTAGAATGATGAACCATATTCATAAATATTGTAAAGGTTAATTTATTTTTATAATATCCATGAATTAGTAATCTTGTCACAACACCTCTTTTCCATGTCTGTTATAGATAGTAATGATAATCAGAATAATCTGATAAAAAATGAATCAGTTAATTATTATCCAGTCGAACTGGATCAACTTAATAAGTGGACGATTCCGTCAGTTTCTCCCAATAAAATCTATAATTTTGGAAAGATAGATATTCTATCTAGATTGGCAGTTAAAAATCTGGAACAAACCGTTCAGGTTTCTGGAAGCAACCAGACAATAAATCTGTTATTAGAAAAAGATCTTCTTCCTTATAGAAAGAAATACAATTATATCCATATAGGATTAGTTCAAATTGCTGTCAAACCTTTAACCTTGTTAGGTTTAAATGCTAGTCTTGTTGGCTACCTAAGAGATGGTAGATGTGAGGATTTTAAACAATCCCTAGCAGCTATGGTAGAAACAAGTCTCTGCCATGGTCCTGTTTATTTTGAGATATCCCCAAACTTGAGTCTGTCTATGACAGATAGGAATATCCTCCAAGCTTTAGAATTAACAGTCCATACTAATGGATACAATTTCAAAACTGGGAGTGAAATTATGGCTGTTTGCTATAGGGTTTATTATAAGGTCCTAACTTCCCTTAAACCCAAAGCAAAACAATTAACTTTCCTTGGAACAACTACGTTAGTCCAGACAAACCTATTAACCTCTAAAGTGGCTACAAACAGGTTAATAAGATGGGATGAGATAAATTTCCCAGAAACATGGTCAATACCAAATGCTATAGAACCAAAACCCATCCTAAATCAGGATGTTGACCAGATCATCCAAACTCAATCAGGAGATTTGCAAATAAGTTTCACACAAAAAAGGATTGTTAGAATCCCCAGATCCGTTTCTGGTAGATATTCTACCAACTCTATAAACGAATTTTATACTGCTAATGAACAATTGCCTAATAGATGTTCTACCTCCCAAATTAAGGAGGAAATGGAAGCAGTGGAAGATGTTAGAATAAGTAATAACCAAATACCATATGGAATTTACCATAACCCAACAGGTAGGAAATCTCCTACTGAATCTGACATGCAATTTTCCTTATGAATAGATACGACTATTCTGAAGGAAGTTGTTGGAGGGAACTCATTAATGATGAGTTCATGACCCCTAAGCATGCAAAATTTAGAGCATGGTTTTATAACAAGTTCACTATAGGTGAAATCAGAAGAATAAAAGAAATCTTCTTTACTTATTTAGATAATATCCAAGACTTCATTATCTTTCCAAAATGGTTCTTAGAGCAGTATGTGAGAGATATGGAAAACGAGATAATGGTTCTTCAAAAACCTTGGGACACGGGAACTGAAATAATTAGCTCACCATTTCCCCCGAGCCAATATATAAAGATTTGCCCCAATATAGAAGCTACAGCCTTTCTAAGCCTTCAAAAGGTTGAAAGCAACCAAGCAACGATCAGAGAAATCAATGCTATAATTAAATCCCAAAACTACACTAACGCCTATTTAGTTTGTGTAGGAGATCAGTTAATTTCTATGGAAAATGATTTAACATCATTAAGGAAATTGATTGAAGGCCAAATGGCTCAACAAAAAATGTTGATAGAAGCCTTACAGAAAGCCAAGCAACCTGAGATACAGGAACCCAAGGACATTCCTTTAATTCAACCACCCATTCCTATTGCTAACTTCAAAATGGAAAGTAATAGTGAAGAATTCCTTAAAGCTTTGGACCAAAAACTGAAAGAAATAAATCTCTCAGTTATAACAGAATCCTATTCTGATATTGAAGAAATAGAAGATGTTGAAGGTTTGGCAACTATGTTTGCACACATCAACAAAGATTCCATAAATCCAGTCTATGCTCCTAGACCGGTAGAAAAATATTACTACCACAGACCCTCTCCACAAGATCTCCTCTATGAAGAGCCAGAAACCTACCAGAATTCCTATTCTGGTAAAGCAATTTATGAATGGAACATAGATGGCTTAAATGACAAACAAATTCTAGACATGATTCACAGGATAATCATGTATTCAACTGTCTGTAAGCAGCAAGGAAACCAAGACAGTACTATTGCTACATTTATAACCACTGGCTTTGTAGGCCAACTAAGAGGATGGTGGGATCATTATCTCACAAAAATCCAAAGGAAAGAAATATACTCCCATAAGAAAGTAGTCAAGACAGAGACGACCACTAGCACTTCCCTTATTACTGGAAGTACCACTGTTGGTACAACAGGGGAGGAGGATGCAGTTTATACACTGTGCCTTACTATCCTACAGCATTTTGTAGGAACTAACTTACCCATAGCGGAGAAAATTAATACTCTCCTCCAAAACCTTAGATGCCCTTCTTTAGGACATTTTAGATGGTATAAAGATACCTTTCTTTCAAGAGTTTATCAACTCAACAATTCTAATTCATCACATTGGAAGTCCAAATTTGTGGATGGTCTTCCTCACTTATTTGCTGAGAAAATTAGACAAAGCTTAAGAAACAAGAATGATGGTATTAGTGTCAATTATGAACAGCTTACCTACGGCCAAATTATATGTTGTTGCATTAATGAAGGATTATCCTTATGTAATGACATTAAGCTGAAAAATCAGCTTAAAGCCCAAAAGAAAACAGAAAAACATCAGATGGGTGATTTCTGTGAACAATTTGCTTATGATCTAGGAAAATCTTCTAAACCTAACAATACCATTAAGGATGGCAAAAAGAAAAAGACCAAACCTTATAGAGACTATAAGAAAAAATATTTTAAGAAAAATTCTTACAAAAAGCATTACCCAACCAAGCAAACGAAAACCAAACCTTACCAACCCAAGGAAAAATGTAAGGCAAAAAAGATGGACATTATATGTCATAAATGTGGCAAGACAGGACATTATGCTAACCAATGTTGGACGAAGAAAGCTCTTCATGAAATTGAAGATGAAGAACTTAGAAATAAGTTAGAAAAAATATTACTCATAGATACTGAATCAGAATCTAATACTTCTGAGGAAGATGATTTAGGAATATTATATGAAGATTCCTCTAACGAAGAAAATTATCAAGAGGATAATTGCCAAAAAAATCAATGTGATTGTAAGGAAGTGGATTACTGGAAATCCATAGTTGAAATGAATGGTTTGAACGTTAATGTTTTAACTTCTGATCAGGATGAAATTATAAAATTTATAGGAACCATTCCAGATGATAATCTGAAAAGAAAAATGTTAGAAACATTAATAGGTGAAACATCCAAAAGAGATGAAGCTCCAAAAATTTTGGAAGCTCCTTATCAATTTAGCGAAGTCTTATCTAGATTTCAGAATATAAATACCAAAGAGACACCTGCTTCAATTAATAACTTGAAACAAGAAATAAACCAATTAAAGTCTGAAATTGTTCAGATAAAAAAGGATAATAATAATTTATACATAAGAATTGATTTCTTGGAGAATAATGTCAAAATGCCGTCCAATGATACTCTAACCAACAATAATATTAGTTGGAATAAGAACCCTGACCCTGAGAATATTATTCTGGATCAAGTTACCTCACAAAAATGGTTTGTGAAAATTACTTTAGTCATCAGCAAACAGTGCATTTTGCAAAATGAAATAGCACTGGTTGATAGTGGAGCTGGTCTTAACTGTTTGCAGGAAGGAATTATTCCAACTAATTATTTTGACAAAACAACGCAATCTCTTACCCACGCTGGTGGGGATAAACTCCAAGTTAATTATAAGATTAACAATGCTTATGTCTGTACCAAGCAAATTTGCTTACCTACGCACTTTATATCTGTAAAAAACATGACCCATAGAATTATTCTAGGAACCCCTTTCTTGCATAAATTAATGCCTATTAATATCACCCAAAAAGGAGTTAAGACTAACATCAATGGTCAAGAAATCATGTTTGAATTTATAGCTTCTCCCCAGACCAGACTAATAAATGAAATCCATGATAGTCTTTTAGGAAAAAAGAAACAAATTGGTTTCTTACAAGAAGAAGTTAGATTGTTAAGTATTAAAGAACAACTTAACCAAAAGGGAATACAATCTCAAATCAAATTGATTGAGGAGCAATTCAAAGTGGAAATTTGTAATGATCTTCCCAATGCATTTTGGGATAGGAAGAAACATATTGTTTCTTTACCCTATGAGGAAAACTTTAATGAAAGTTTAATCCCTACAAAAGCCAGACCGGCACAAATGAATCAAGAATACTTGGAATTATGTAAGAAAGAAATAGAATCTCTCTTACAAAAAGGTCTTATTAGACCATCCAAATCTCCTTGGAGTTGTACTGCTTTTTATGTCAATAAAAATGCAGAAAGGGAAAGAGGAGTTCCCAGACTCGTAATAAATTACAAACCTCTTAATAAAGTGTTAAAATGGATCAGGTATCCAATTCCCAACAAAAAAGATTTATTAGATAGATTAAATGAGTCTGCAATATTTTCAAAATTTGATATGAAATCTGGATATTGGCAAATCCAGGTTAAAGAAGCAGATAGGTATAAAACTGCTTTTACTATCCCCTTTGGACATTACGAATGGAATGTACTTCCATTTGGTCTTAAAAATGCCCCTTCAGAATTTCAGAACATCATGAATGAGATATTCATTCCTTATACAGAATTCTGTATAGTTTATATTGATGATGTTTTAATATTTTCTAAAACCATAGATCAACATTTTAAGCACTTGAAAATATTCAAGGGATTAATAAAACATAATGGGTTAGTTATATCTACCCCTAAAATGAAACTTTTTCAGACTAGAATAAGATTTCTAGGACATGAAATAGACCAGGGGACAATCATCCCAATAGAAAGGAGTATTGAATTTGCATCTAAATTCCCAGATGTAATTATTGATAAAACCCAATTACAAAGATTTTTGGGAAGTCTGAATTATATTTCAGAATACTATAAAGACCTTGCTAAAGACACTGCTATCTTATGTGATAGATTAAGGAAAAATCCTGGTCCTTGGACTGATCAGCATACTCAGGCTATGAGAAGAATTAAATCCAGGGTCAAAACCCTACCTTGTCTCTCATTAGCAAATCCTAAATATTTTAAGATTGTTGAAACTGACGCCCCTAATCTAGGTTATGGAGGAATATTAAAACAGGTTATACCTGATTCTAACAAACAAGTTCTTGTTAGATTTACTTCAGGGAAATGGAACCCTACACAGGCAAAATATGCCACAATTAAGAAAGAAATGCTTTCTATTATAAAATGTATATCAAAATTTCAAGATGATTTATTAAATCAAAAAATTTTATTAAGAATAGATTGTAGCTCAGCTAAATCTATAATTGAAAAAGATGTCAAGAATCTTGTGTCTAAATAAATATTTGCAAATTGGCAATCCCAATTATCTGTTTTTGATTTTGACATTGAATACATAAAAGGTGAAAATAATTCACTTGCTGATTTTCTAACACGCGAATTTCTGCAGGGTTAATCACCAATGTCAACCTTCTCTCGAGGAGGAGGAAGAAGAGGGGGAAGAAGAGGTGCTTTTTCCCAAGGAATTGAAAGAGGCCAGAGTAGCCAAATGCCACTCTTTGCACAGGAAAGCATGTCCCTAATAGGTGACTGGACTACTGTCACAGCCCACAGGGCAAGACAACAGGCTAGAGATATGCCTCAATATCCTATTGATATGTCTCAGGTTAAGAAGAATATGTCTTATAAAGACACAATAACTGCAGAAGAAAATCAAATAATTGATTACATGGAAAACTCAGTCACTGAGATCCTCATGTATATTGAGGAAGAGGATATAAAACTTTACCCAAACAATTCTTGGGCCATCAAAGAGAGGTACTTGGAATCTAGAGGCTATGCTGGGCTTTATGGCAAAGCTAGACCTAATCTAGAAATTTTGTTAATCATAACAAAATCAGTGGAAATTGTCCACCATTACCAAAACAATAATCCAGAAAGTTTTATAAACTTTAGCAAATGCTACATTGAGCGTATTCTTTCCCCTAAAGAATGGGGATTGAACCCTAATACGGATAGGGCTTTGAAAATGGCAGAAGGTAAATATGTTTACTTCAACTACTGGGATTATATCCAGGCCTTTACTCAAAAATTCTATTACCAGAACCCTAAAAACAAACACTCATGGTTCTTTTCTTTCAATCCAGAAATTCTGGAAAAACCTATTCCGAGTTGGTTTTACCAATGGTGGGTTAAGTTTGGTCCTTCTCTCGATATCTTACCAGAAGAAATGATGAGCTTATATGCTCCATGGTGCGAATTCAGCCCTTTAACCATGGGGGATGTTTTTATTATAGGACAATGTCCTCTCATATTCTTTATTAAATTCCAAATTCCGTGGATCTGGAGGTGGAGTCTGGACGTTGGCAAGGATAATTATAATATCCCCATCATTGAAAGAAAATTCTTTTACAAATGGTGGAACAAATTGGATAATGAAGATCTTAAGTTAAAATTAACAGCAATTAAAGCTGTAATTGAAGAAGATAAATCTTCAGGCATCATGGAACAAAATGTTCAAAATATGTCTATGACATCCATTAAAGAGCTCTTTCAGAATAAATTCCCTCAGGATTCCGAAGACGATATTATGGTCAGAACATTGGACCATATGAAGAAGCAATTTCTGAAAGCCTTCCCATCTTCCAAAGATAATATGTCTGTCTCTTCGAGAGACTCTATGGATACCAGCTTCCTAGCAGGTGAATCTCAAGAGGAGGAAGAACCTACCCTAGAAGACTTCTGGGACTCCATGACTGTTGCTATGAGCCAACAAGTCAAAAAAGACAAAGGCAAACGTCCAGCTCAGGATTAGGAACTTTAAATCAAAGATAAGATAATGGAATCTTATCTGTTTCCCACTCACCTTTAGGTCGTTTTCAACTTTTATAAAGTTGTCCCCCACTATGCCAGGGGTACTATCCGGGATAATGACATTTTACTTTTTAGTTTGTTATTTTGCTCATTAGTCACAAAGTCTACAGTGCCGATGGGGCCCATGGCGCACCCGGCTGTTTCTTTTTGACTTTTGGGTTTTCTTTTCCCCTTTTACCGGCTTAGCAGGTCTCCGGTTTAGGTGAATGCGCCTATAAATATATGGATCTGAATCCATTTGTATTCAGAACTTTTTCCTTCAGTTTATAAAATTTTAAGTTTTGTAATTTCAGGTTTTGCTGATTACTTGCTTGCACACTCGTAAAGGTAGATAAGATCCTCCGCTGCACTGTTCAATAATAATTTTGGTATCATCGCCTCGTTTTTATGAGTAGCTAATTTACTGTTGTGATAAGATTATAGTTCATATATGTTGTAGAAGTACTATTTCCATTTACAATATGATCTGAATATGAATCATCATAATCAATATGTTTTTGGGGTTTTTTAAACAAAAAATGTTTTCAGGTGATTCCTGTCTTCTCACCGTTAGTTTTCCCAGTTTGGGATTGGAGTAAGGTGATTCTAGGGAATTTTTTGTAGGAAAACATTGGATTTCATAAATTTAGGCTTTGTCCTTCTATCCCTTCGGGTTGATAGTTGAAATCCTTCGGGGTTTGTTATCAAAACCAATGACATGTTGTTAGAATGATGAACCATATTCTTAAATGTTGTAAAGGTTAATTTATTTTTATAATATCCATGAATTACTAATCTTGTCACAACACCTCTTTTCCATGTCTGTTATAGATAGTAATGATAATCAGAATAATCTGATAAAAAATGAATCAGTTAATGATTATCCAGTCGAACTGGACCAACTTAATAAGTGGACGATTCCGTCAGTTTCTCCCAATAAAATCTATAATTTTGGGAAGATAGATATTCTATCTAGATTGGCAGTTAAAAATCTGGAACAAACCGTTCAGGTTTCTGGAAGCAACCAGACAATAAATCTGTTATCTGAAAAAGATCTTCTTCCTTATAGGAAGAAATACAATTATATCCATATAGGATTAGTTCAAATTGCTGTCAAACCTTTAACCTTGTTAGGTTTAAATGCTAGTCTTGTTGGCTACCTAAGAGATGGTAGATGTGAGGATTTTAAACAATCCCTAGCAGCTATGGTAGAAACAAGTCTCTGCCATGGTCCTGTTTATTTTGAGATATCCCCAAACTTGAGTCTGTCTATGACAGATAGGAATATCCTCCAAGCTTTAGAATTAACAGTCCATACTAATGGATACAATTTCAAAACTGGGAGTGAAATTATGGCTGTTTGCTATAGGGTTTATTATAAGGTCCTAACTTCCCTTAAACCCAAAGCAAAACAATTAACTTTCCCTGGAACAACTACGTTAGTCTAGACAAACCTATTAACCTCTAAAGTGGCTACAAACAGGTTAATAAGATGGGATGAGATAAATTTCCCAGAAACATGGTCAATACCAAATGCTATAGAACCAAAACCCATCCTAAATCAGGATGTTGACCAGATCATCCAAACTCAATCAGGAGATTTGCAAATAAGTTTCACACAAAAAAGGATTGTTAGAATCCCCAGATCCGTTTCTGGTAGATATTCTACCAACTCTATAAACGAATTTTATACTGCTAATGAACAATTGCCTAATAGATGTTCTACCTCCCAAATTAAGGAGGAAATGGAAGCAGTGGAAGATGTTAGAATAAGTAATAACCAAATACCATATGGAATTTACCATAACCCAACAGGTAGGAAATCTCCTACTGAATCTGACATGCAATTTTCCTTATGAATAGATACGACTATTCTGAAGGAAGTTGTTGGAGGGAACTCATTAATGATGAGTTCATGACCCCTAAGCATGCAAAATTTAGAGCATGGTTTTATAACAAGTTCACTATAGGTGAAATCAGAAGAATAAAATAAATCTTCTTTACTTATTTAGATAATATCCAAGACTTCATTATCTTTCCAAAATGGTTCTTAAAGCAGTATGTGAGAGATATGGAAAACGAGATAATGGTTCTTCAAAAACCTTGGGACACGGGAACTGAAATAATTAGCTCACCATTTCCCCCGAGCCAATCTATAAAGATTTGCCCCAATATAGAAGCTACAGCCTTTCTAAGCCTTCAAAAGGTTGAAAGCAACCAAGCAACGATCAGAGAAATCAATGCTATAATTAAATCCCAAAACTACACTAACGCCTATTTAGTTTGTGTAGGAGATCAGTTAATTTCTATGGAAATTGATTTAACATCATTAAGGAAATTGATTGAAGGCCAAATGGCTCAACAAAAAATGTTGATAGAAGCCTTACAGAAAGCCAAGCAGCCTGAGATACAGGAACCCAAGGACATTCCTTTAATTCAACCACCCATTCCTATTACTAACTTCAAAATGGAAAGTAATAGTGAAGAATTCCTTAAAGCTTTGGACCAAAAACTGAATGAAATAAATCTCTCAGTTATAACAGAATCCTATTCTGATATTGAAGAAATAGAAGATGTTGAAGGTTTGGCAACTATGTTTGCAGACATCAACAAAGATTCCATAAATCCAGTCTATGCTCCTAGACCGGTAGAAAAATATTACTACCACAGACCCTCTCCACAAGATCTCCTCTATGAAGAGCCAGAAACCTACCAGAATTCCTATTCTGGTAAAGCAATTTATGAATGGAACATAGATGGCTTAAATGACAAACAAATTCTAGACATGATTCACAGGATAATCATGTATTCAACTGTCTGTAAGCAGCAAGGAAACCAAGACAGTATTATTGCTACATTTATAACCACTGGCTTTGTAGGCCAACTAAGAGGATGGTGGGATCATTATCTCACAGAAATCCAAAGGAAAGAAATATACTCCCATAAGAAAGTAGTCAAGACAGAGACGACCACTAGCACTTCCCTTATTACTGGAAGTACCACTGTTGGTACAACAGGGGAGGAGGATGCAGTTTATACACTGTGCCTTACTATCCTACAGCATTTTGTAGGAACTAACTTACCCATAGCGGAGAAAATTAATACTCTCCTCCAAAACCTTAGATGCCCTTCTTTAGGACATTTTAGATGGTATAAAGATACCTTTCTTTCAAGAGTTTATCAACTCAACAATTCTAATTCATCACATTGGAAGTCCAAATTTGTGGATGGTCTTCCTCACTTATTTGCTGAGAAAATTAGACAAAGCTTAAGAAACAAGAATGATGGTATTAGTGTCAATTATGAACAGCTTACCTACGGCCAAATTATATGTTGTTGCATTAATGAAGGATTATCCTTATGTAATGACATTAAGCTGAAAAATCAGCTTAAAGCCCAAAAGAAAACAGAAAAACATCAGATGGGTGATTTCTGTGAACAATTTGCTTATGATCTAGGAAAATCTTCTAAACCTAACAATACCATTAAGGATGGCAAAAAGAAAAAGACCAAACCTTATAAAGACTATAAGAAAAAATATTTTAAGAAAAATTCTTACAAAAAGCATTACCCAACCAAGCAAACGAAAACCAAACCTTACCAACCCAAGGAAAAACGTAAGGCAAAAAAGATGGACATTATATGTCATAAATGTGGCAAGACAGGACATTATGCTAACCAATGTTGGACGAAGAAAGCTCTTCATGAAATTGAAGATGAAGAACTTAGAAATAAGTTAGAAAAAATATTACTCATAGATACTGAATCAGAATCTAATACTTCTAAGGAAGATGATTTAGGAATATTATATGAAGATTCCTCTGACGAAGAAAATTATCAAGAGGATAATTGCCAAAAAAAATCAATGTGATTGTAAGGAAGTGGATTACTGGAAATCCATAGTTGAAATGAATGGTTTGAACGTTAAGGTTTTGACTTCTGATCAGGATGAAATTATAAAATTTATAGGAACCATTCCAGATGATAATCTGAAAAGAAAAATGTTAGAAACATTAATAGGTGAAACATCCAAAAGAGATGAAGCTCCAAAAATTTTGGAAGCTCCTTATCAATTTAGCGAAGTCTTATCTAGATTTCAGAATATAAATACCAAAGAGACACCTGTTTCAATTAATAACTTGAAACAAGAAATAAACCAATTAAAGTCTGAAATTGTTCAGATAAAAAAGGATAATAATAATTTATCCATAAGAATTGATTTCTTGGAGAATAATGTCAGAATGTCGTCCAATGATACTCTAACCAACAATAATATTAGTTGGAATAAGAACCCTGACCCTGAGAATATTATTCTGGATCAAGTTACCTCACAAAAATGGTTTGTGAAAATTACTTTAGTCATCAGCAAACAGTGCATTTTGCAAAATGAAATAGCACTAGTTGATAGTGGAGCTGATCTTAACTGTTTGCAGGAAGGAATTATTCCAACTAATTATTTTGACAAAACAACGCAATCTCTTACCCACGCTGGTGGGGATAAACTCCAAGTTAATTATAAGATTAACAATGCTTATGTCTGTACCAAGCAAATTTGCTTACCTACGCACTTTATATCTGTAAAAAACATGACCCATAGAATTATTCTAGGAACCCCTTTCTTGCATAAATTAATGCCTATTAATATCACCCAAAAAGGAGTTAAGACTAACATCAATGGTCAAGAAATCATGTTTGAATTTATAGCTCCTCCCCAGACCAGACTAATAAATGAAATCCATGATAGTCTTTTAGGAAAAAAGAAACAAATTGGTTTCTTACAAGAAGAAGTTAGATTGTTAAGTATTAAAGAACAACTTAACCAAAAGGGAATACAATCTCAAATCAAATTGATTGAGGAACAATTCAAAGTGGAAATTTGTAATGATCTTCCCAATGCATTTTGGGATAGGAAGAAACATATTGTTTCTTTACCCTATGAGGAAAACTTTAATGAAAGTTTAATCCCTACAAAAGCCAGACCGGCACAAATGAATCAAGAATACTTGGAATTATGTAAGAAAGAAATAGAATCTCTCTTACAAAAACGTCTTATTAAACCATCCAAATCTCCTTGGAGTTGTACTGCTTTTTATGTCAATAAAAATGCAGAAAGGGAAAGAGGAGTTCCCAGACTCGTAATAAATTACAAACCTCTTAATAAAGTGTTAAAATGGATCAGGTATCCAATTCCCAACAAAAAAGATTTATTAGATAGATTAAATGAGTCTGCAATATTTTCAAAATTTGATATGAAATCTGGATATTGGCAAATCCAGGTTAAAGAAGCAGATAGGTATAAAACTGCTTTTCCTGTCCCCTTTGGACATTACGAATGGAATGTACTTCCATTTGGTCTTAAAAATGCCCCTTCAGAATTTCAGAACATCATGAATGAGATATTCATTCCTTATACAGAATTCTGTATAGTTTATATTGATGATGTTTTAATATTTTCTAAAACCATAGATCAACATTTTAAGCACTTGAAAATATTCAAGGGATTAATAAAACATAATGGGTTAGTTATATCTGCCCCTAAAATGAAACTTTTTCAGACTAGAATAAGATTTCTAGGACATGAAATAGACCAGGGGACAATCATCCCAATAGAAAGGAGTATTGAATTTGCATCTAAATTCCCAGATGTAATTATTGATAAAACCCAATTACAAAGATTTTTGGGAAGTCTGAATTATATTTCAGAATACTATAAAGACCTTGCTAAAGACACTGCTATCTTATATGATAGATTAAGGAAAAATCCTGGTCCTTGGACTGATCAGCATACTCAGGCTATGAGAAGAATTAAATCCAGGGTCAAAACCCTACCTTGTCTCTCATTAGCAAATCCTAAATATTTTAAGATTGTTGAAACTGACGCCTCTAATCTAGGTTATGGAGGAATATTAAAACAGGTTATACCTGATTCTAACAAACAAGTTCTTGTTAGATTTACTTCATGGAAATGGAACCCTACACAGGCAAAATATGCCACAATTAAGAAAGAAATGCTTTCTATTATAAAATGTATATCAAAATTTCAAGATGATTTATTAAATCAAATATTTTTATTAAGAATAGATTGTAGCTCAGCTAAATCTATAATTGAAAAAGATGTCAAGAATCTTGTGTCTAAACAAATATTTGCAAATTGGCAATCCCAATTATCTGTTTTTGATTTTGACATTGAATACATAAAAGGTGAAAATAATTCACTTGCTGATTTTCTAACACGCGAATTTCTGCAGGGTTAATCACCAATGTCAACCTTCTCTCGAGGAGGAGGAAGAAGAGGGGGAAGAAGAGGTGCTTTTTCCCAAGGAATTGAAAGAGGCCAGAGTAGCCAAATGCCACTCTTTGCACAGGAAAGCATGTCCCTAATAGGTGACTGGACTACTGTCACAGCCCACAGGGCAACACAACAGGCTAGAGATATGCCTCAATATCCTATTGATATGTCTCAGGTTAAGAAGAATATGTCTTATAAAGACACAATGACTGCAGAAGAAAATCAAATAATTGATTACATGGAAAACTCAGTCACTGAGATCCTCATGTATATTGAGGAAGAGGATATAAAACTTTACCCAAACAATGCTTGGGCCATCAAAGAGAGGTACTTGGAATCTAGAGGCTATGCTGGGCTTTATGGCAAAGCTAGACCTAATCTAGAAATTTTGTTAATCATAACAAAATCAGTGGAAATTGTCCACCATTACCAAAACAATAATCCAGAAAGTTTTATAAACTTTAGCAAATGCTACATTAAGCGTATTCTTTCCCCTAAAGAATGGGGATTGAACCCTAATACGGATAGGGATTTGAAAATGGCAGAAGGTAAATATGTTTACTTCAACTACTGGGATTATATCCAGGCCTTTACTCAAACATTCTATTACCAGAACCCTAAAAACAAACACTCATGGTTCTTTTCTTTCAATCCAAAAATTCTGGAAAAACCTATTCCGAGTTGGTTTTACCAATGGTGGGTTAAGTTTGGTCCTTCTCTCGATATCTTACCAGAAGAAATGATGAGCTTATATGCTCCGTGGTGTGAATTCAGCCCTTTAACCATGGGGGATGTTTTTATTACAGGACAATGTCCTCTCATATTCTTTATTAAATTCCAAATTCCGTGGATCTGGAGGTGGAGTCTGGACGTTGGCAAGGATAATTATAATATCCCCATCATTGAAAGAAAATTCTTTTACAAATGGTGGAACAAATTGGATAATGAAGATCTTAAGTTAAAATTAACAGAAATTAAAGCGGTAATTGAAGAAGATAAATCTTCAGGCATCATGGAACAAAATGTTCAAAATATGTCTATGACATCCATTAAAGAGCTCTTTCAGAATAAATTCCCTCAGGATTCCGAAGAGAATATTATGGTCAGAACATTGGACCATATGAAGAAGCAATTTCTGAAAGCCTTCCCATCTTCCAAAGATAATATGTCCGTCTCTTCAAGAGACTCTATGGATACCAGCTTCCTAGCAGGTGAATCTCAAGAGGAGGAAGAACCTACCCTAGAAGACTTCTGGGACTCCATGACTGTTGCTATGAGCCAACAAGTCAAAAAAGACAAAGGCAAACGTCCAGCTCAGGATTAGGAACTTTAAATCAAAGATAAGATAATGGAATCTTATCTGTTTCCCACTCACCTTTAGGTCGTTTTCAACTTTTATAAAGTTGTCCCCCACTATGCCTGGGGTCCCTATCCGGGATAATGACATTTTACTTTTTAGTTTGTTGTTTTGCTCAGTAGTCGCAAAGTCTACAGTGCCGATGGGGCCCATGGCGCACCCGGCTGTTTCTTTTTGACTTTTGGGTTTTCTTTTCCCCTTTTACCAGCTTAGCAGGTCTCCGGTTTAGGTGAATGCGCCTATAAATATATGGATCTGAATCCATTTGTATTCAGAACTTTTTCCTTCAGTTTATAAAATTTTAAGTTTTGTAATTTCAGGTTTTGCTGATTACTTGCTTGCACACTCGTAAAGGTAGATAAGATCCTCCGCTGCACTGTTCAATAATAATTTTGGTATCAGAGCCAGATTTTTATGAGTAGCTAATTTACTGTTGTGATAAGATTATAGTTCATATATGTTGTAGAAGTACTATTTTCATTTACAATATGATCTGAATATAAATCATCATAATCAATATGTTTTTGGGGTTTTTAAACTAAAATTGTTTTCAGGTGATTCCTGTCTTCTCACCGTTAGTTTTCCCAGTTTGGGATTGGAGTAAGATGATTCTAGGGAATTTTTTGCAGGAAAACATTGGATTTCATAAATTTAGGCTTTGTCCTTCTATCCCTTCGGGTTGATAGTTGAAATCCTTCGGGGTTTTGGGTGATATTAATAGGCATTAATTTATGCAAGAAAGGGGTTCCTAGAATAATTCTATGGGTCATGTTTTTTACAAATATAAAGTGCGTAGGTAAGCAAATTTGCTTGGTACAGACATAAGCATTGTTAATCTTATAATTAACTTGGAGTTTATCCCCACCAGCGTGGGTAAGAGATTGCGTTGTTTTGTCAAAATAATTAGTTGGAATAATTCCTTCCTGCAAACAGTTAAGATCAGCTCCACTATCAACCAGTGCTATTTCATTTTGCAAAATGCACTGTTTGCTGATGACTAAAGTAATTTTCACAAACCATTTTTGTGAGGTAACTTGATCCAGAATAATATTCTCAGGGTCAGGGTTCTTATTCCAACTAATATTATTGTTGGTTAGAGTATCATTGGACGGCATTCTGACATTATTCTCCAAGAAATCAATTCTTATGGATAAATTATTATTATCCTTTTTTATCTGAACAATTTCAGACTTTAATTGGTTTATTTCTTATTTCAAGTTATTAATTGAAACAGGTGTCTCTTTGGTATTTATATTCTGAAATCTAGATAAGACTTCGCTAAATTGATAAGGAGCTTCCAAAATTTTTAGAGCTTCATCTCTTTTGGATGTTTCACCTATTAATGTTTCTAACATTTTTCTTTTCAGATTATCATCTTGAATGGTTCCTATAAATTTTATAATTTCATCCTGATCAGAAGTCAAAACATTAACGTTCAAACCATTCATTTCAACTATGGATTTCCAGTAATCCACTTCCTTACAATCACATTGATTTTTTTGGCAATTATCCTCTTGATAATTTTCTTCGTCAGAGGAATCTTCATATAATATTCCTAAATCATCTTCCTCAGAAGTATTAGATTCTGATTCAGTATCTATGAGTAATATTTTTTCTAACTTATTTCTAAGTTCTTCATCTTCAATTTCATGAAGAGCTTTCTTCGTCCAACATTGGTTAGCATAATGTCCTGTCTTGCCACATTTATGACATATAATGTCCATCTTTTTTGCCTTACGTTTTTCCTTGGGTTGGTAAGGTTTGGTTTTCGTTTGCTTGGTTGGGTAATGCTTTTTGTAAGAATTTTTCTTAAAATATTTTTTCTTATAGTCTCTATAAGGTTTGGTCTTTTTCTTTTTGCCATCCTTAATGGTATTGTT
Organism: Lathyrus tuberosus; assembly: GCA_022829125.1. Taxonomy (NCBI): domain Eukaryota; kingdom Viridiplantae; phylum Streptophyta; class Magnoliopsida; order Fabales; family Fabaceae; genus Lathyrus; species Lathyrus tuberosus. The sequence goes on from JALAZF010000043.1 coordinate 6,695,839, forward strand.
AGGTTTAGAAGATTTTCCTAGATCATAAGCAAATTGTTCACAGAAATCACCCATCTGATGTTTTTCTGTTTTCTTTTGGGCTTTAAGCTGATTTTTCAGCTTAATGTCATTACATAAGGATAATCCTTCATTAATGCAACAACATATAATTTGGCCGTAGGTAAGCTGTTCATAATTGACACTAATACCATCATTCTTGTTTCTTAAGCTTTGTCTAATTTTCTCAGCAAATAAGTGAGGAAGACCATCCACAAATTTGGACTTCCAATGTGATGAATTAGAATTGTTGAGTTGATAAACTCTTGAAAGAAAGGTATCTTTATACCATCTAAAATGTCCTAAAGAAGGGCATCTAAGGTTTTGGAGGAGAGTATTAATTTTCTCCGCTATGGGTAAGTTAGTTCCTACAAAATGCTGTAGGATAGTAAGGCACAGTGTATAAACTGCATCCTCCTCCCCTGTTGTACCAACAGTGGTACTTCCAGTAATAAGGGAAGTGCTAGTGGTCGTCTCTGTCTTGACTACTTTCTTATGGGAGTATATTTATTTCCTTTGGATTTCTGTGAGATAATGATCCCACCATCCTCTTAGTTGGCCTACAAAGCCAGTGGTTATAAATGTAGCAATAGTACTGTCTTGGTTTCCTTGCTGCTTACAGACAGTTGAATACATGATTATCCTGTGAATCATGTCTAGAATTTGTTTGTCATTTAAGCCATCTATGTTCCATTCATAAATTGCTTTACCAGAATAGGAATTCTGGTAGGTTTCTGGCTCTTCATAGAGGAGATCTTGTGGAGAGGGTCATTGGTAGTAATATTTTTCTACCGGTCTAGGAGCATAGACTGGATTTATGGAATCTTTGTTGATGTCTGCAAACATAGTTGCCAAACCTTCAACATCTTCTATTTCTTCAATATCAGAATAGGATTCTGTTATAACTGAGAGATTTATTTCTTTCAGTTTTTGGTCCAAAGCTTTAAGGAATTCTTCACTCTTACTTTCCATTTTGAAGTTAGTAATAGGAATGGGTGGTTGAATTAAAGGAATGTCCTTGGGTTCCTGTATCTCAGGTTGCTTGGCTTTCTGTAAGGCTTCTATCAACATTTTTTGTTGAGCCATTTGGCCTTCAATCAATTTCCTTAATGATGTTAAATCATTTTCCATACAAATTAACTGATCTCCTACACAAACTAAATAGGCGTTAGTGTAGTTTTGGGATTTAATTATAGCATTGATTTCTCTTATCGTTGCTTGGTTGCTTTCAACCTTTTGAAGGCTTAGAAAGGCTGTAGCTTCTATATTGGGGCAAATCTTTATAGATTGGCTCGGGGGAAATGGTGAGCTAATTATTTCAGTTCCCGTGTCCCAAGGTTTTTGAAGAACCATTATCTCGTTTTCCATATCTCTCACATACTGCTCTAAGAACCATTTTGGAAAGATAATGAAGTCTTGGATATTATCTAAATAAGTAAAGAAGATTTCTTTTATTCTTCTGATTTCACCTATAGTGAACTTGTTATAAAACCATGCTCTAAATTTTGCATGCTTAGGGGTCATGAACTCATCATTAATGAGTTCCCTCCAACAACTTCCTTCAGAATAGTCGTATCTATTCATAAGGAAAATTGCATGTCAGATTCAGTAGGGGATTTCCTACCTGTTGGGTTATGGTAAATTCCATATGGTATTTGGTTATTACTTATTCTAACATCTTCCACTGCTTCCATTTCCTCCTTAATTTGGGAGGTAGAACATCTATTAGGCAATTGTTCATTAGCAGTATAAAATTCGTTTATAGAGTTGGTAGAATATCTACCAGAAACGGATCTGGGGATTCTAACAATCCTTTTTTGTGTGAAACTTATTTGCAAATCTCCTGATTGAGTTTGGATGATCTAGTCAACATCCTAATTTAGGATGGGTTTTGGTTCTATAGCATTTGGTATTGACCATGTTTCTGGGAAATTTATCTCATCCCATCTTATTAACCTGTTTGTAGCCACTTTAGAGGTTAATAGGTTTGTCTGGACTAACGTAGTTATTCCAGGGAAAGTTAATTGTTTTGCTTTGGGTTTAAGGGAAGTTAGGACCTTATAATAAACCCTATAGCAAACAGCCATAATTTCACTCCCAGTTTTGAAATTGTATCCCTTAGTATGGACTGTTAATTCTAAAGCTTGGAGGATATTCCTATCTGTCATAGACAGACTCAAGTTTGGGGATATCTCAAAATAAACAGGACCATGGCAGAGACTTGTTTCTACCATAGCTGCTAGGGATTGTTTAAAATCCTCACATCTACCATCTCTTAGGTAGCCAACAAGACTAGCATTTAAACCTAACAAGGTTAAAGGTTTGACAGCAATTTGAACTAATCCTATATGGATATAATTGTATTTCTTCCTATAAGGAAGAAGATCTTTTTCTGATAACAGATTTATTGTCTGGTTGCTTCCAGAAACCTGAACGGTTTGTTCCAGATTTTTAACTGCCAATCTAGATAGAATATCTATCTTCCCAAAATTATAGATTTTATTGGGAGAAACTGACGGAATCGTCCACTTATTAAGTTGATCCAGTTCGACTGGATAATCATTAACTGATTCATTTTTTATCAGATTATTCTGATTATCATTACTATCTATAACTGACATGGAAAAGAGGTGTTGTGACAAGATTACTAATTCATGGATATTATAAAAATAAATTAACCTTTACAACATTTATGAATATGGTTCATCATTCTAACAACATGTCATTGGTTTTCATAACAAACCCCTAAGGATTTCAACTATCAACCCGAAGGGATAGAAGGACAAAGCCTAAATTTATGAAATCCAATGTTTTCCTGCAAAAAATTCCCTAGAATCACCTTACTCCAATCCCAAACTGGGAAAACTAACGGTGAGAAGACAGGAATCACCTGAAAACATTTTTAGTTAAAAAACCCCAAAAACATATTGATTATGATGATTCATATTCAGATCATATTGTAAATAAAAATAGTACTTCTACAACATATATGAACTATAATCTTATCACAACAGTAAATTAGCTACTCATAAAAACGAGGCGATGATACCAAAATTATTATTGAACAGTGCAGCGGAGGATCTTATCTACCTTTACGAGTGTGCAAGCAAGTAATCAGCAAAACCTGAAATTACAAAACTTAGAATTTTATAAACTGAAGGAAAAAGTTCTGAATACAAATGGATTCAGATCCATATATTTATAGGCGCATTCACCTAAACCGGAGACCTGCTAAGCCGGTAAAAGGTGAAAAGAAAACCCAAAAGTCAAATAGAAACAGCCGGGTGCGCCATGGGCCCCATCGGCACTGTAGACTTTGCGACTACTGAGCAAAACAACAAACTAAAAAGTAAAATGTCATTATCCCGGATAGGGACCCCAGGCATAGTGGGGGACAACTTTATAAAAGTTGAAAACGACCTAAAGGTGAGTGGGAAATAGATAAGATTCCATTATCTTATCTTTGATTTAAAGTTCCTAATCCTGAGCTGGATGTTTGCCTTTGTCTTTTTTGACTTGTTGGCTCATAGCAACAGTCATGGAGTCCCAGAAGTCTTCTAGGGTAGGTTCTTCCTCCTCTTGAGATTCACCTGCTAGGAAGCTGGTATCCATAGAGTCTCTCGAAGAGACAGACATATTATCTTTGGAAGATGGGAAGGCTTTCAGAAATTGCTTCTTCATATGGTCCAATGTTCTGACCATAATATCCTCTTCGGAATCCTGAGGGAATTTATTCTGAAAGAGCTCTTTAATGGATGTCATAGACATATTTTGAACATTTTGTTCCATGATGCCTGAAGATTTATCTTCTTCAATTACAGCTTTAATTGCTGTTAATTTTAACTTAAGATCTTCATTATCCAATTTGTTCCACCATTTGTAAAAGAATTTTCTTTCAATGATGGGGATATTATAATTATCCTTGCCAACGTCCAGACTCCACCTCCAGATCCACGGAATTTGGAATTTAATAAAGAATATGAGAGGACATTGTCCTGTAATAAAAACATCCCCCATGGTTAAAGGGCTGAATTCACACCATGGAGCATATAAGCTCATCATTTCTTCTGGTAAGATATCGAGAGAAGGACCAAACTTAACCCACCATTGGTAAAACCAACTCGGAATAGGTTTTTCCAGAATTTCTGGATTGAAAGAAAAGAACCATGAGTGTTTGTTTTTAGGGTTCTGGTAATAGAATGTTTGAGTAAAGGCCTGGATATAATCCCAGTAGTTGAAGTAAACATATTTACCTTCTGCCATTTTCAAAGCCCTATCCGTATTAGGGTTCAATCCCCATTCTTTAGGGGAAAGAATACGCTTAATGTAGCATTTGCTAAAGTTTATAAAACTTTCTGGATTATTGTTTTGGTAATGGTGGACAATTTTCACTGATTTTGTTATGATTAACAAAATTTCTAGATTAGGTCTAGCTTTGCCATAAAGCCCAGCATAGCCTCTAGATTCCAAGTACCTCTCTTTGATGGCCCAAGCATTGTTTGGGTAAAGTTTTATATCCTCTTCCTCAATATACATGAGGATCTCAGTGACTGAGTTTTCCATGTAATCAATTATTTGATTTTCTTCTGCAGTCATTGTGTCTTTATAAGACATATTCTTCTTAACCTGAGACATATCAATAGGATATTGAGGCATATCTCTAGCCTGTTGTCTTGCCCTGTGGGTTGTGACAGTAGTCCAGTCACCTATTAGGGACATGCTTTCCTGTGCAAAGAGTGGCATTTGGCTACTCTGGCCTCTTTCAATTCCTTGGGAAAAAGCACCTCTTCTTCCCCCTCTTCTTCCTCCTCCTCGAGAGAAGGTTGACATTGGTGATTAACCCTGCAGAAATTCGCGTGTTAGAAAATCAGCAAGTGAATTATTTTCACCTTTTATGTATTCAATGTCAAAATCAAAAACAGATAATTGGGATTGCCAATTTGCAAATATTTGTTTAGACACAAGATTCTTGACATCTTTTTCAATTATAGATTTAGCTGAGCTACAATCTATTCTTAATAAAAAATTTTGATTTAATAAATCATCTTGAAATTTTGATATACATTTTATAATAGAAAGCATTTCTTTCTTAATTGTGGCATATTTTGCCTGTGTAGGGTTCCATTTCCCTGAAGTAAATCTAACAAGAACTTGTTTGTTAGAATCAGGTATAACCTGTTTTAATATTCCTCCATAACCTAGATTAGAGGCGTCAGTTTCAACAATCTTAAAATATTTAGGATTTGCTAATGAGAGACAAGGTAGGGTTTTGACCCTGGATTTAATTCTTCTCATAGCCTGAGTATGCTGATCAGTCCAAGGACCAGGATTTTTCCTTAATCTATCATATAAGATAGCAGTGTCTTTAGCAAGGTCTTTATAGTATTCTGAAATATAATTCAGACTTCCCAAAAATCTTTGTAATTGGGTTTTATCAATAATTACATCTGGGAATTTAGATGCAAATTCAATACTCTTTTCTATTGGGATGATTGTCCCCTGGTCTATTTCATGTCCTAGAAATCTTATTCTAGTCTGAAAAAGTTTCAGTTTAGGGGCAGATATAACTAACCCATTATGTTTTATTAATCCCTTGAATATTTTCAAGTGCTTAAAATGTTGATCTATGGTTTTAGAAAATATTAAAACATCATCAATATAAACTATACAGAATTCTGTATAAGGAATGAATATCTCATTCATGATGTTCTGAAATTCTGAAGGGGCATTTTTAAGACCAAATGGAAGTACATTCCATTCGTAATGTCCAAAGGGGACAGTAAAAGCAGTTTTATACCTATCTGCTTCTTTAACCTGGATTTGCCAATATCCAGATTTCATATCAAATTTTGAAAATATTGCAGACTCATTTAATCTATCTAATAAATCTTTTTTGTTGGGAATTGGATACCTGATCCATTTTAACACTTTATTAAGAGGTTTGTAATTTATTACGAGTCTGGGAACTCCTCTTTCCCTTTCTGCATTTTTATTGACATAAAAAGCAGTACAACTCCAAGGAGATTTGGATGGTCTAATAAGACCTTTTTGTAAGAGAGATTCTATTTCTTTCTTACATAATTCCAAGTATTCTTGATTCATTTGTGCCGGTCTGGCTTTTGTAGGGATTAAACTTTCATTAAAGTTTTCCTCATAGGGTAAAGAAACAATATGTTTCTTCCTATCCCAAAATGCATTGGGAAGATCATTACAAATTTCCACTTTGAATTGTTCCTCAATCAAATTGATTTGAGATTGTATTCCCTTTTGGTTAAGTTGTTCTTTAATACTTAACAATCTAACTTCTTCTTGTAAGAAACCAATTTGTTTCTTTTTTCCTAAAAGACTATCATGGATTTCATTTATTAGTCTGGTCTGGGGAGGAGCTATAAATTCAAACATGATTTCTTGACCATTGATGTTAGTCTTAACTCCTTTTTGGGTGATATTAATAGGCACTAATTTATGCAAGAAAGGGGTTCCTAGAATAATTCTATGGGTCATGTTTTTTACAGATATAAAGTGCGTAGGTAAGCAAATTTGCTTGGTACAGACATAAGCATTGTTAATCTTATAATTAACTTGGAGTTTATCCCCACCAGCGTGGGTAAGAGATTGCGTTGTTTTGTCAAAATATTTATTTGGAATAATTCCTTCCTGCAAACAGTTAAGATCAGCTCCACTATCAACCAGTGCTATTTCATTTTGCAAAATGCACTGTTTGCTGATGACTAAAGTAATTTTCACAAACCATTTTTGTGAGGTAACTTGATCCAGAATAATATTCTCAGGGTCAGGGTTCTTATTCCAACTAATATTATTGTTGGTTAGAGTATCATTGGACGGCATTCTGACATTATTCTCCAAGAAATCAATTCTTATGGATAAATTATTATTATCCTTTTTTATCTGAACAATTTCAGACTTTAATTGGTTTATTTCTTGTTTCAAGTTATTAATTGAAACAGGTGTCTCCTTGGTATTTATATTCTGAAATCTAGATAAGACTTCGCTAAATTGATAAGGAGCTTCCAAAATTTTTGGAGCTTCATCTCTTTTGGATGTTTCACCTATTAATGTTTCTAACATTTTTCTTTTCAGATTATCATCTGGAATGGTTCCTATAAATTTTATAATTTCATCCTGATCAGAAGTCAAAACATTAACGTTCAAACCATTCATTTCAACTATGGATTTCCAGTAATCCACTTCCTTACAATCACATTGATTTTTTTGGCAATTATCCTCTTGATAATTTTCTTCGTCAGAGGAATCTTCATATAATATTCCTAAATCATCTTCCTCAGAAGTATTAGATTCTGATTCAGTATCTATGAGTAATATTTTTTCTAACTTATTTCTAAGTTCTTCATCTTCAATTTCATGAAGAGCTTTCTTCGTCCAACATTGGTTAGCATAATGTCATGTCTTGCCACATTTATGACATATAATGTCCATCTTTTTTGCCTTACGTTTTTCCTTGGGTTGGTAAGGTTTGGTTTTCGTTTGCTTGGTTGGGTAATGCTTTTTGTAAGAATTTTTCTTAAAATATTTTTTCTTATAGTCTCTATAAGGTTTGGTCTTTTTCTTTTTGCCATCCTTAATGGTATTGTTAGGTTTAGAAGATTTTCCTAGATCATAAGCAAATTGTTCACATAAATCACCCATCTGATGTTTTTCTGTTTTCTTTTGGGCTTTAAGCTGATTTTTCAGCTTAATGTCATTACATAAGGATAATCCTTCATTAATGCAACAACATATAATTTGGCCGTAGGTAAGCTGTTCATAATTGACACTAATACCATCATTCTTGTTTCTTAAGCTTTGTCTAATTTTCTCAGCAAATAAGTGAGGAAGACCATCCACAAATTTGGACTTCCAATGTGATGAATTAGAATTCTTGAGTTGATAAACTCTTGAAAGAAAGGTATCTTTATACCATCTAAAATGTCCTAAAGAAGGGCATCTAAGGTTTTGGAGGAGAGTATTAATTTTCTCCGCTATGGGTAAGTTAGTTCCTACAAAATGCTGTAGGATAGTAAGGCACAGTGTATAAACTGCATCCTCCTCCCCTGTTGTACCAACAGTGGTACTTCCAGTAATAAGGGAAGTGCTAGTGGTCGTCTCTGTCTTGACTACTTTCTTATGGGAGTATATTTCTTTCCTTTGGATTTCTATGAGATAATGATCCCACCATCCTCTTAGTTGGCCTACAAAGCCAGTGGTTATAAATGTAGCAATAGTACTGTCTTGGTTTCCTTGCTGCTTACAGACAGTTGAATACATGATTATCCTGTGAATCATGTCCAGAATTTGTTTGTCATTTAAGCCATCTATGTTCCATTCATAAATTGCTTTACCAGAATAGGAATTCTGGTAGGTTTCTGGCTCTTCATAGAGGAGATCTTGTGGAGAGGGTCTGTGGTAGTAATATTTTTCTACCGGTCTAGGAGCATAGACTGGATTTATGGAATCTTTGTTGATGTCTGCAAACATAGTTGCCAAACCTTCAACATCTTCTATTTCTTCAATATCAGAATAGGATTCTGTTATAACTGAGAGATTTATTTCTTTCAGTTTTTGGTCCAAAGCTTTAAGGAATTCTTCACTATTACTTTTCATTTTGAAGTTAGTAATAGGAATGGGTGGTTGAATTAAAGGAATGTCCTTGGGTTCCTGTATCTCAGGTTGCTTGGCTTTCTGTAAGGCTTCTATCAACATTTTTTGTTGAGCCATTTGGCCTTCAATCAATTTCCTTAATGATGTTAAATCATTTTCCATAGAAATTAATTGATCTCCTACACAAACTAAATAAGCGTTAGTGTAGTTTTGGGATTTAATTATAGCATTGATTTCTCTGATCGTTGCTTGGTTGCTTTCAACCTTTTGAAGGCTTAGAAAGGCTGTAGCTTCTATATTGGGGCAAATCTTTATAGATTGGCTCGGGGGAAATGGTGAGCTAATTATTTCAGTTCCCGTGTCCCAAGGTTTTTGAAGAACCATTATCTTGTTTTCCATATCTCTCACATACTGCTCTAAGAACCATTTTGGAAAGATAATGAAGTCTTGGATATTATCTAAATAAGTAAAGAAGATTTCTTTTATTCTTCTGATTTCACCTATAGTGAACTTGTTATAAAACCATGCTCTAAATTTTGCATGCTTAGGGGTCATGAACTCATCATTAATGAGTTCCCTCCAACAACTTCCTTCAGAATAGTCGTATCTATTCATAAGGAAAATTGCATGTCAGATTCAGTAGGAGATTTCCTACCTGTTGGGTTATGGTAAATTCCATATGGTATTTGGTTATTACTTATTCTAACATCTTCCACTGCTTCCATTTCCTCCTTAATTTGGGAGGTAGAACATCTATTAGGCAATTGTTCATTAGCAGTATAAAAGTCGTTTATAGAGTTGGTAGAATATCTACCAGAAACGGATCTGGGGATTCTAACAATCCTTTTTGTGTGAAACTTATTTGCAAATCTCCTGATTGAGTTTGGATGATCTAGTCAACATCCTGATTTAGGATGGGTTTTGGTTCTATAGCATTTGGTATTGACCATGTTTCTGGGAAATTTATCTCATCCCATCTTATTAACCTGTTTGTAGCCACTTTAGAGGTTAATAGGTTTGTCTGGACTAACGTAGTTGTTCCAGGGAAAGTTAATTGTTTTGCTTTGGGTTTAAGGGAAGTTAGGACCTTATAATAAACGCTATAGCGAACAGCCATAATTTCACTCCCAGTTTTGAAATTGTATCCATTAGTATGGACTGTTAATTCTAAAGCTTGGAGGATATTCCTATCTGTCATAGACAGACTCAAGTTTGGGGATATCTCAGAATAAACAGGACCATGGCAGAGACTTGTTTCTACCATAGCTGCTAGGGATTGTTTAAAATCCTCACATCTACCATCTCTTAGGTAGCCAACAAGACTAGCATTTAAACCTAACAAGGTTAAAGGTTTGACAGCAATTTGAACTAATCCTATATGGATATAATTGTATTTCTTCCTATAAGGAAGAAGATCTTTTTCAGATAACAGATTTATTGTTTGGTTGCTTCCAGAAACCTGAACGGTTTGTTCCAGATTTTTAACTGCCAATCTAGATAGAATATCTATCTTCCCAAAATTATAGATTTTATTGGGAGAAACTGACGGAATCGTCCACTTATTAAGTTGATCCAGTTCGACTGGATAATCATTAACTGATTCATTTTTTATCAGATTATTCTGATTATCATTACTATCTATAACAGACATGGAAAAGAGGTGTTGTGACAAGATTACTAATTCATGGATATTATAAAAATAAATTAACCTTTACAAAATTTATGAATATGGTTCATCATTCTAACAACATGTCATTGGTTTTCATAACAAACCCCGAAGGATTTCAACTATCAACCCGAAGGGATAGAAGGACAAAGCCTAAATTTATGAAATCTAATGTTTTCCTGCAAAAAATTCCCTAGAATCACCTTACTCCAATCCCAAACTGGGAAAACTAACGGTGAGAAGACAGGAATCACCTGAAAACATTTTTAGTTTAAAAACCCCAAAAACATATTGATTATGATGATTCATATTCAGATCATATTGTAAATGAAAATAGTACTTCTACAACATATATGAACTATAATCTTATCACAACAGTAAATTAGCTACTCATAAAAACGAGGCGATGATACCAAAATTATTATTGAACAGTGCAGCGGAGGATCTTATCTACCTTTACGAGTGTGCAAGCAAGTAATCAGCAAAACCTGAAATTACAAAACTTAAAATTTTATAAACTGAAGGAAAAAGTTCTGAATACAAATGGATTCAGATCCATATATTTATAGGCGCATTCACCTAAACCGGAGACCTGCTAAGCCGGTAAAAAGGGGAAAAGAAAACCCAAAAGTAAAAAAGAAACAGCCGGGTGCGCCTTGGGCCCCATCGGCACTGTAGACTTTGCGACTACTGAGCAAAACAACAAACTAAAAAGTAAAATGTCATTATCCCAGATAGGGACCCCAAGCATAGTGGGGGACAACTTTATAAAAGTTGAAAACGACCTAAAGGTGAGTGGGAAACAGATAGGATTCCATTATCTTATCTTTGATTTAAAGTTCCTAAACCTGAGCTGGACGTTTGCCTTTGTCTTTTTTGACTTGTTGGCTCATAGCAACAGTCATGGAGTCCCAGAAGTCTTCTAGGGTAGGTTCTTCCTCCTCTTGAGATTCACCTGCTAGGAAGCTGGTATCCATAGAGTCTCTTGAAGAGACAGACATATTATCTTTGGAAGATGGGAAGGCTTTTAGAAATTGCTTCTTCATATGGTCCAATGTTCTAACCATAATATCTTCTTCGGAATCCTGTGGGAATTTATTCTGAAAGAGCTCTTTAATGGATGTCATAGACATATTTTGAACATTTTGTTCCATGATGCCTGAAGATTTATCTTCTTCAATTACAGCTTTAATTGCTGTTAATTTTAACTTAAGATCTTCATTATCCAATTTGTTCCACCATTTGTAAAAGAATTTTCTTTCAATGATGAGGATATTATAATTATCCTTGCCAACGTCTAGACTCCACCTCCAGATCCACGGAATTTGGAATTTAATAAAGAATATGAGAGGACATTGTCCTGTAATAAAAACATCCCCCATGGTTAAAGGGCTGAATTCACACCATGGAGCATATAAGCTCATCATTTCTTCTGGTAAGATATCGAGAGAAGGACCAAACTTAACCCACCATTGGTAAAACCAACTCGGACTAGGTTTTTCCAGAATTTCTGGATTGAAAGAAAAGAACTATAAGTGTTTGTTTTTAGGGTTCTGGTAATAGAATGTTTGAGTAAAGGCCTGGATATAATCCCAGTAGTTGAAGTAAACATATTTACCTTCTGCCATTTTCAAAGCCCTATCCGTATTAGGGTTCAATCCCCATTCTTTAGGGGAAAGAATACGCTTAATGTAGCATTTGCTAAAGTTTATAAAACTTTCTGGATTATTGCTTTGGTAATGGTGGACAATTTCCACTGATTTTGTTATGATTAACAAAATTTCTAGATTAGGTCTAGCTTTGCCATAAAGCCCAGCATAGCCTCTAGATTCCAAGTACCTCTCTTTGATGGCCCAAGCATTGTTTGGGTAAAGTTTTATATCCTCTTCCTCAATATACATGAGGATCTCAGTGACTGAGTTTTCCATGTAATCAATTATTTGATTTTCTTCTGCAGTCATTGTGTCTTTATAAGACATATTCTTCTTAACCTGAGACATATCAATAGGATATTGAGGCATATCTCTAGCCTGTTGTCTTGCCCTGTGGGCTGTGACAGTAGTCCAGTCACCTATTAGGGACATGCTTTCCTGTGCAAAGAGTGGCATTTGGCTACTCTGGCCTCTTTCAATTCCTTGGGAAAAAACACCTCTTCTTCCCCCTCTTCTTCCTCCTCCTCGAGAGAAGGTTGACATTGGTGATTAACCCTGCAGAAATTAGCGTGTTAGAAAATCAGCAAGTGAATTATTTTCACCTTTTATGTATTCAATGTCAAAATCAAAAACAGATAATTGGGATTGCCAATTAGCAAATATTTGTTTAGACACAAGATTCTTGACATCTTTTTCAATTATAGATTTAGCTGAGCTACAATCTATTCTTAATAAAAAAATTTGATTTAATAAATCATCTTGAAATTTTGATATACATTTTATAATAGAAAGCATTTCTTTCTTAATTGTGGCATATTTTTCCTGTGTAGGGTTCCATTTCCCTGAAGTAAATCTAACAAGAACTTGTTTGTTAGAATCAGGTATAACCTGTTTTAATATTCCTCCATAACCTAGATTAGAGGCGTCAGTTTCAACAATCTTAAAATATTTAAGATTTGCTAATGAGAGACAAGGTAGGGTTTTGACCCTGGATTTAATTCTTCTCATAGCCTGAGTATGCTGATCAGTCCAAGGACCAGGATTTTTCCTTAATCTATCATATAAGATAGCAGTGTCTTTAGCAAGGTCTTTATAGTATTCTGAAATATAATTCAGACTTCCCAAAAATCTTTGTAATTGGGTTTTATCAATAATTACATCTGGGAATATAGATGCAAATTCAATACTCCTTTCTATTGGGATGATTGTCCCCTGGTCTATTTCATGTCCTAGAAATCTTATTCTAGTCTGAAAAAGTTTCATTTTAGGGGCAGATATAACTAACCCATTATGTTTTATTAATCCCTTGAATATTTTCAAGTGCTTAAAATGTTGATCTATGGTTTTAGAAAATATTAAAACATCATCAATATAAACTATACTGAATTCTGTATAAGGAATGAATATCTCATTCATGATGTTCTGAAATTCTGAAGGGGCATTTTTAAGACCAAATGGAAGTACATTCCATTCGTAATGTCCAAAGGGGACAGTAAAAGCAGTTTTATACCTATCTGCTTCTTTAACCTGGATTTGCCAATATCCAGATTTCATATCAAATTTTGAAAATATTGCAGACTCATTTAATCTATCTAATAAATCTTTTTTGTTGGGAATTGGATACCTGATCCATTTTAACACTTTATTAAGAGGTTTGTAATTTATTACGAGTCTGGGAACTCCTCTTTCCCTTTCTGCATTTTTATTGACATAAAAAGCAGTACAACTCCAAGGAGATTTGGATGGTCTAATAAGACCTTTTTGTAAGAGAGATTCTATTTCTTTCTTACATAATTCCAAGTATTCTTGATTCATTTGTGCCGGCCTGGCTTTTGTAGGGATTAAACTTTCATTAAAGTTTTCCTCATAGGGTAAAGAAACAATATGTTTCTTCCTATCCCAAAATGCATTGGAAAGATCATTACAAATTTCCACTTTGAATTGTTCCTCAATCAATTTGATTTGAGATTGTATTCCCTTTTGGTTAAGTTGTTCTTTAATACTTAACAATCTAACTTCTTCTTGTAAGAAACCAATTTGTTTCTTTTTTCCTAAAAGACTATCATGGATTTCATTTATTAGTCTGGTCTGGGGAGGAGCTATAAATTCAAACATGATTTCTTGACCATTGATGTTAGTCTTAACTCCTTTTTGGGTGATATTAATAGGCACTAATTTATGCAAGAAAGGGGTTCCTAGAATAATTCTATGGGTCATGTTTTTTACAGATATAAAGTGCGTAGGTAAGCAAATTTGCTTGGTACAGACATAAGCATTGTTAATCTTATAATTAACTTGGAGTTTATCCCCAGCAGCGTGGGTAAGAGATTGCGTTGTTTTGTCAAAATATTTAGTTGGAATTATTCCTTCCTACAAACAGTTAAGATCAGCTCCACTATCAACCAGTGCTATTTCATTTTGCAAAATGCACTGTTTGCTGATGACTAAAGTAATTTTCACAAACCATTTTTGTGAGGTAACTTGATCCAGAATAATATTCTCAGGGTCAGGGTTCTTATTCCAACTAATATTATTGTTGGTTAGAGTATCATTGGACGGCATTCTGACATTATTCTCCAAGAAATCAATTCTTATGGATAAATTATTATTATCCTTTTTTATCTGAACAATTTCATACTTTAATTGGTTTATTTCTTGTTTCAAGTTATTAATTGAAACAGGTGTCTCTTTGGTATTTATATTCTGAAATCTAGATAAGACTTCGCTAAATTGATAAGGAGCTTCCAAAATTTTTGGAGCTTCATCTCTTTTGGATGTTTCACCTATTAATGTTTCTAACATTTTTCTTTTCAGATTATCATCTGGAATGGTTCCTATAAATTTTATAATTTCATCCTGATCAGAAGTCAAAACATTAACGTTCAAACCATTCATTTCAACTATGGATTTCCAGTAATCCACTTCCTTACAATCACATTGATTTTTTTGGCAATTATCCTCTTGATAATTTTCTTCGTCAGAGGAATCTTCATATAATATTCCTAAATCATCTTCCTCAGAAGTATTAGATTCTGATTCAGTATCTATGAGTAATATTTTTTCTAACTTATTTCTAAGTTCTTCATCTTCAATTTCATGAAGAGCTTTCTTCGTCCAACATTGGTTAGCATAATGTCCTGTCTTGCCACATTTATGACATATAATGTCCATCTTTTTTGCCTTACGTTTTTCCTTGGGTTGGTAAGGTTTGGTTTTCGTTTGCTTGGTTGGGTAATGCTTTTTGTAAGAATTTTTCTTAAAATATTTTTTCTTATAGTCTCTATAAGGTTTGGTCTTTTTCTTTTTGCCATCCTTAATGGTATTGTTAGGTTTAGAAGATTTTCCTAGATCATAAGCAAATTGTTCACAGAAATCACCCATCTGATGTTTTTCTGTTTTCTTTTGGGCTTTAAGCTGATTTTTCAGCTTAATGTCATTACATAAGGATAATCCTTCATTAATGCAACAACATATAATTTGGCCGTAGGTAAGCTGTTCATAATTGACACTAATACAATCATTCTTGTTTCTTAAGCTTTGTCTAATTTTCTCAGCAAATAAGTGAGGAAGACCATCCACAAATTTGGACTTCCAATGTGATGAATTAGAATTGTTGAGTTGATAAACTCTTGAAAGAAAGGTATCTTTATACCATCTAAAATGTCCTAAAGAAGGGCATCTAAGGTTTTGGAGGAGAGTATTAATTTTCTCCGCTATGGGTAAGTTAGTTCCTACAAAATGCTGTAGGATAGTAAGGCACAGTGTATAAACTGCATCCTCCTCCCCTGTTGTACCAACAGTGGTACTTCCAGTAATAAGGGAAGTGCTAGTGGCCGTCTCTGTCTTGACTACTTTCTTATGGGAGTATATTTCTTTCCTTTGGATTTCTGTGAGATAATGATCCCACCATCCTCTTAGTTGGCCTACAAAGCCAGTGGTTATAAATGTAGCAATAGTACTGTCTTGGTTTCCTTGCTGCTTACAGACAGTTGAATACATGATTATCCTGTGAATCATGTCTAGAATTTGTTTGTCATTTAAGCCATCTATGTTCCATTCATAAATTGCTTTACCAGAATAGGAATTCTGGTAGGTTTCTGGCTCTTCATAGAGGAGATCTTGTGGAGAGGGTCTGTGGTAGTAATATTTTTCTACCGGTCTAGGAGCATAGACTGGATTTATGGAATCTTTGTTGATGTCTGCAAACATAGTTGCCAAACCTTCAACATCTTCTATTTCTTCAACATCAGAATAGGATTCTGTTATAACTGAGAGATTTATTTCTTTCAGTTTTTGGTCCAAAGCTTTAAGGAATTCTTCACTATTACTTTCCATTTTGAAGTTAGTAATAGGAATGGGTGGTTGAATTAAAGGAATGTCCTTGGGTTCCTGTATCTCAGGTTGCTTGGCTTTCTGTAAGGCTTCTATCAACATTTTTTGTTGAGCCATTTGGCCTTCAATTAATTTCCTTAATGATGTTAAATCATTTTCCATAGAAATTAACTGATCTCCTACACAAACTAAATAGGCGTTAGTGTAGTTTTGGGATTTAATTATAGCATTGATTTCTCTGATCGTTGCTTGGTTGCTTTCAACCTTTTGAAGGCTTAGAAAGGTTGTAGCTTCTATATTGGGGCAAATCTTTATAGATTGGCTCGGGGGAAATGGTGAGCTAATTATTTCAGTTCCCGTGTCCCAAGGTTTTTGAAGAACCATTATCTCGTTTTCCATATCTCTCACATACTGCTCTAAGAACCATTTTGGAAAGATAATGAAGTCTTGGATATTATCTAAATAAGTAAAGAAGATTTCTTTTATTCTTCTAATTTCACCTATAGTGAACTTGTTATAAAACCATGCTCTAAATTTTGCATGCTTAGGGGTCATGAACTCATCATTAATGAGTTCCCTCCAACAACTTCCTTCAGAATAGTCGTATCTATTCATAAGGAAAATTGCATGTCAGATTCAGTAGGAGATTTCCTACCTGTTGGGTTATGGTAAATTCCATATGGTATTTGGTTATTACTTATTCTAACATCTTCCACTGCTTCCATTTCCTCCTTAATTTGGGAGGTAGAACATCTATTAGGCAATTGTTCATTAGCAGTATAAAATTTGTTTATAGAGTTGGTAGAATATCTACCAGAAACGGATCTGGGGATTCTAACAATCCTTTTTTGTGTGAAACTTATTTGCAAATCTCCTGATTGAGTTTGGATGATCTGGTCAACATCCTGATTTAGGATGGGTTTTGGTTCTATAGCATTTGGTATTGACCATGTTTCTGGGAAATTTATCTCATCCCATCTTATTAACCTGTTTGTAGCCACTTTAGAGGTTAATAGGTTTGTCTGGACTAACGTAGTTGTTCCAAGGAAAGTTATTTGTTTTGCTTTGGGTTTAAGGGAAGTTAGGACCTTATAATAAACCCTATAGCAAACAGCCATAATTTCACTCCCAGTTTTGAAATTTTATCCATTAGTATGGACTGTTAATTCTAAAGCTTGGAGGATATTCCTATCTGTCATAGACAGACTCAAGTTTGGGGATATCTCAAAATAAACAGGACTATGGCAGAGACTTGTTTCTACCATAGCTGCTAGGGATTGTTTAAAATCCTCACATCTACCATCTCTTAGGTAGCCAACAAGACTAGCATTTAAACCTAACAAGGTTAAAGGTTTGACAGCAATTTGAACTAATTCTATATGGATATAATTGTATTTCTTCCTATAAGGAAGAAGATCTTTTTCTGATAACAGATTTATTGTCTGGTTGCTTCCAGAAACCTGAACGGTTTGTTCCAGATTTTTAACTGCCAATCTAGATAGAATATCTATCTTCCCAAAATTATAGATTTTATTGGGAGAAACTGGCGGAATCGTCCACTTATTAAGTTGATCCAGTTCGACTGGATAATCATTAACTGATTCATTTTTTATCAGATTATTCTGATTATCATTACTATCTATAACAGACATGGAAAAGAGGTGTTGTGACAAGATTACTAATTCATGGATATTATAAAAATAAATTAACCTTTACAACATTTATGAATATGGTTCATCATTCTAACAACATGTCATTGGTTTTCATAACAAACCCCGAAGGATTTCAACTATCAACCCGAAGGGATAGAAGGACAAAGCCTAAATTTATGAAATCCAATGTTTTCCTGCAAAAAATTCCCTAGAATCACCTTACTCCAATCCCAAACTGGGAAAACTAACGGTGAGAAGACAGGAATCACCTGAAAACATTTTAAACAATCCCTAGCAGCTATGCTGTCAAACCTTTAACCTTGTTAGGTTTAAATGCTAGTCTTGTTGGCTACCTAAGAGATGGTAGATGTGAGGATTTTAAACAATCCCTAGCAGCTATGGTAGAAACAAGTCTCTGCCATGGTCCTGTTTATTTTGAGATATCCCCAAACTTGAGTCTGTCTATGACAGATAGGAATATCCTCCAAGCTTTAGAATTAACAGTCCATACTAATGGATACAATTTCAAAACTGGGAGTGAAATTATGGCTGTTTGCTATAGGGTTTATTATAAGGTCCTAACTTCCCTTAAACCCAAAGCAAAACAATTAACTTTCCCTGGAACAACTACGTTAGTCCAGACAAACCTAAAAGTGGCTACAAACAGGTTAATAAGATGGGATGAGATAAATTTCCCAGAAACATGGTCAATACCAAATGCTATAGAACCAAAACCCATCCTAAATCAGGATGTTGACCAGATCATCCAAACTCAATCAGGAGATTTGCAAATAAGTTTCACACAAAAAAGGATTGTTAGAATCCCCAGATCCGTTTCTGGTAGATATTCTACCAACTCTATAAACGAATTTTATACTGCTAATGAACAATTGCCTAATAGATGTTCTACCTCCCAAATTAAGGAGGAAATGGAAGCAGTGGAAGATGTTAGAATAAGTAATAACCAAATACCATATGGAATTTACCATAACCCAACAGGTAGGAAATCTCCTACTGAATCTGACATGCAATTTTCCTTATGAATAGATACGACTATTCTGAAGGAAGTTGTTGGAGGGAACTCATTAATGATGAGTTCATGACCCCTAAGCATGCAAAATTTAGAGCATGGTTTTATAACAAGTTCACTATAGGTGAAATTAGAAGAATAAAAGAAATCTTCTTTACTTATTTAGATAATATCCAAGACTTCATTATCTTTCCAAAATGGTTCTTAGAGCAGTATGTGAGAGATATGGAAAACGAGATAATGGTTCTTCAAAAACCTTGGGACACGGGAACTGAAATAATTAGCTCACCATTTCCCCCGAGCCAATCTATAAAGATTTGCCCCAATATAGAAGCTACAGCCTTTCTAAGCCTTCAAAAGGTTGAAAGCAACCAAGCAACGATCAGAGAAATCAATGCTATAATTAAATCCCAAAACTACACTAATGCCTATTTAGTTTGTGTAGGAGATCAGTTAATTTCTATGGAAAATGATTTAACATCATTAAGGAAATTAATTGAAGGCCAAATGGCTCAACAAAAAATGTTGATAGAAGCCTTACAGAAAGCCAAGCAACCTGAGATACAGGAACCCAAGGACATTCCTTTAATTCAACCACCCATTCCTATTACTAACTTCAAAATGGAAAGTAATAGTGAAGAATTCCTTAAAGCTTTGGACCAAAAACTGAAAGAAATAAATCTCTCAGTTATAACAGAATCCTATTCTGATGTTGAAGAAATAGAAGATGTTGAAGGTTTGGCAACTATGTTTGCAGACATCAACAAAGATTCCATAAATCCAGTCTATGCTCCTAGACCGGTAGAAAAATATTACTACCACAGACCCTCTCCACAAGATCTCCTCTATGAAGAGCCAGAAACCTACCAGAATTCCTATTCTGGTAAAGCAATTTATGAATGGAACATAGATGGCTTAAATGACAAACAAATTCTAGACATGATTCACAGGATAATCATGTATTCAACTGTCTGTAAGCAGCAAGGAAACCAAGACAGTACTATTGCTACATTTATAACCACTGGCTTTGTAGGCCAACTAAGAGGATGGTGGGATCATTATCTCACAGAAATCCAAAGGAAAGAAATATACTCCCATAAGAAAGTAGTCAAGACAGAGACGGCCACTAGCACTTCCCTTATTACTGGAAGTACCACTGTTGGTACAACAGGGGAGGAGGATGCAGTTTATACACTGTGCCTTACTATCCTACAGCATTTTGTAGGAACTAACTTACCCATAGCGGAGAAAATTAATACTCTCCTCCAAAACCTTAGATGCCCTTCTTTAGGACATTTTAGATGGTATAAAGATACCTTTCTTTCAAGAGTTTATCAACTCAACAATTCTAATTCATCACATTGGAAGTCCAAATTTGTGGATGGTCTTCCTCACTTATTTGCTGAGAAAATTAGACAAAGCTTAAGAAACAAGAATGATTGTATTAGTGTCAATTATGAACAGCTTACCTACGGCCAAATTATATGTTGTTGCATTAATGAAGGATTATCCTTATGTAATGACATTAAGCTGAAAAATCAGCTTAAAGCCCAAAAGAAAACAGAAAAACATCAGATGGGTGATTTCTGTGAACAATTTGCTTATGATCTAGGAAAATCTTCTAAACCTAACAATACCATTAAGGATGGCAAAAAGAAAAAGACCAAACCTTATAGAGACTATAAGAAAAAATATTTTAAGAAAAATTCTTACAAAAAGCATTACCCAACCAAGCAAACGAAAACCAAACCTTACCAACCCAAGGAAAAACGTAAGGCAAAAAAGATGGACATTATATGTCATAAATGTGGCAAGACAGGACATTATGCTAACCAATGTTGGACGAAGAAAGCTCTTCATGAAATTGAAGATGAAGAACTTAGAAATAAGTTAGAAAAAATATTACTCATAGATACTGAATCAGAATCTAATACTTCTGAGGAAGATGATTTAGGAATATTATATGAAGATTCCTCTGACGAAGAAAATTATCAAGAGGATAATTGCCAAAAAAATCAATGTGATTGTAAGGAAGTGGATTACTGGAAATCCATAGTTGAAATGAATGGTTTGAACGTTAATGTTTTGACTTCTGATCAGGATGAAATTATAAAATTTATAGGAACCATTCCAGATGATAATCTGAAAAGAAAAATGTTAGAAACATTAATAGGTGAAACATCCAAAAGAGATGAAGCTCCAAAAATTTTGGAAGCTCCTTATCAATTTAGCGAAGTCTTATCTAGATTTCAGAATATAAATACCAAAGAGACACCTGCTTCAATTAATAACTTGAAACAAGAAATAAACCAATTAAAGTCTGAAATTGTTCAGATAAAAAAGGATAATAATAATTTATCCATAAGAATTGATTTCTTGGAGAATAATGTCAGAATGCCGTCCAATGATACTCTAACCAACAATAATATTAGTTGGAATAAGAACCCTGACCCTGAGAATATTATTCTGGATCAAGTTACCTCACAAAAATGGTTTGTGAAAATTACTTTAGTCATCAGCAAACAGTGCATTTTTCAAAATGAAATAGCACTGGTTGATAGTGGAGCTGATCTTAACTGTTTGCAGGAAGGAATTATTCCAACTAAATATTTTGACAAAACAACGCAATCTCTTACCCACGCTGGTGGGGATAAACTCCAAGTTAATTATAAGATTAACAATGCTTATGTCTGTACCAAGCAAATTTGCTTACCTACGCACTTTATATCTGTAAAAAACATGACCCATAGAATTATTCTAGGAACCCCTTTCTTGCATAAATTAGTGCCTATTAATATCACCCAAAAAGAAGTTAAGACTAACATCAATGGTCAAGAAATCATGTTTGAATTTATAGCTCCTCCCCAGACCAGACTAATAAATGAAATCCATGATAGTCTTTTAGGAAAAAAGAAACAAATTGGTTTCTTACAAGAAGAAGTTAGATTGTTAAGTATTAAAGAACAACTTAACCAAAAGGGAATACAATCTCAAATCAAATTGATTGAGGAACAATTCAAAGTGGAAATTTGTAATGATCTTCCCAATGCATTTTGGGATAGGAAGAAACATATTGTTTCTTTACCCTATGAGGAAAACTTTAATGAAAGTTTAATCCCTACAAAAGCCAGGCCGGCACAAATGAATCAAGAATACTTGGAATTATGTAAGAAAGAAATAGAATCTCTCTTACAAAAAGGTCTTATTAGACCATCCAAATCTCCTTGGAGTTGTACTGCTTTTTATGTCAATAAAAATGCAGAAAGGGAAAGAGGAGTTCCCAGACTCGTAATAAATTACAAACCTCTTAATAAAGTGTTAAAATGGATCAGGTATCCAATTCCCAACAAAAAAGATTTATTAGATAGATTAAATGAGTCTGCAATATTTTCAAAATTTGATATGAAATCTGGATATTGGCAAATCCAGGTTAAAGAAGCAGATAGGTATAAAACTGCTTTTATTGTCCCCTTTGGACATTACGAATGGAATGTACTTCCATTTGGTCTTAAAAATGCCCCTTCAGAATTTCAGAACATCATGAATGAGATATTCATTCCTTATACAGAATTCAGTATAGTTTATATTGATGATGTTTTAATATTTTCTAAAACCATAGATCAACATTTTAAGCACTTGAAAATATTCAAGGGATTAATAAAACATAATGGGTTAGTTATATCTGCCCCTAAAATGAAACTTTTTCAGACTAGAATAAGATTTCTAGGACATGAAATAGACCAGGGGACAATCATCCCAATAGAAAGGAGTATTGAATTTGCATCTATATTCCCAGATGTAATTATTGATAAAACCCAATTACAAAGATTTATGGGAAGTCTGAATTATATTTCAGAATACTATAAAGACCTTGCTAAAGACACTGCTATCTTATATGATAGATTAAGAAAAAATCCTGGTCCTTGGACTAATCAGCATACTCAGGCTATGAGAAGAATTAAATCCAGGGTCAAAACCCTACCTTGTCTCTCATTAGCAAATCCTAAATATTTTAAGATTGTTGAAACTGACGCCTCTAATCTAGGTTATGGAGGAATATTAAAACAGGTTATACCTGATTCTAACAAACAAGTTCTTGTTAGATTTACTTCAGGGAAATGGAACCCTACACAGGCAAAATATGCCACAATTAAGAAAGAAATGCTTTCTATTATAAAATGTATATCAAAATTTCAAGATGATTTATTAAATCAAAAATTTTTATTAAGAATAGATTGTAGCTCAGCTAAATCTATAATTGAAAAAGATGCCAAGAATCTTGTGTCTAAACAAATATTTGCAAATTGGCAATCCCAATTATCTGTTTTTGATTTTGACATTGAATACATAAAAGGTGAAAATAATTCACTTGCTGATTTTCTAACACGCGAATTTCTGCAGGGTTAATCACCAATGTCAACCTTCTCTCGAGGAGGAGGAAGAAGAGGGGGAAGAAGAGGTGCTTTTTCCCAAGGAATTGAAAGAGGCCAGAGTAGCCAAATGCCACTCTTTGCACAGGAAAGCATGTCCCTAATAGGTGGCTGGACTACTGTCACAGCCCACAGGGCAAGACAACAGGCTAGAGATATGCCTCAATATCCTATTGATATGTCTCAGGTTAAGAAGAATATGTCTTATAAAGACACAATGACTGCAGAAGAAAATCAAATAATTGATTACATGGAAAACTCAGTCACTGAGATCCTCATGTATATTGAGGAAGAGGATATAAAACTTTACCCAAACAATGCTTGGGCCATCAAAGAGAGGTACTTGGAATCTAGAGGCTATGTTGGGCTTTATGGCAAAGCTAGACCTAATCTAGAAATTTTGTTAATCATAACAAAATCAGTGGAAATTGTCCCCCATTACCAAAACAATAATCCAGAAAGTTTTATAAACTTTAGCAAATGCTACATTAAGCGTATTCTTTCCCCTAAAGAATGGGGATTGAACCCTAATACGGATAGGGCTTTGAAAATGGCAGAAGGTAAATATGTTTACTTCAACTACTGGGATTATATCCAGGCCTTTACTCAAACATTCTATTACCAGAACCCTAAAAACAAACACTCATGGTTCTTTTCTTTCAATCCAGAAATTCTGGAAAAACCTATTCCGAGTTGGTTTTACCAATGGTGGGTTAAGTTTGGTCCTTCTCTCGATATCTTACCAGAAGAAATGATGAGCTTATATGCTCCATGGTGTGAATTCAGCCCTTTAACCATGGGGGATGTTTTTATTACAGGACAATGTCCTCTCATATTCTTTATTAAATTCCAAATTCCGTGGATCTGGAGGTGGAGTCTGGACGTTGGCAAGGATAATTATAATATCCCCATCATTGAAAGAAAATTCTTTTACAAATGGTGGAACAAATTGGATAATGAAGATCTTAAGTTAAAATTAACAGCAATTAAAGCTGTAATTGAAGAAGATAAATCTTCAGGCATCATGGAACAAAATGTTCAAAATATGTCTATGACATCCATTAAAGAGCTCTTTCAGAATAAATTCCCTCAGGATTCCGAAGAGGATATTATGGTCAGAACATTGGACCATATGAAGAAGAAATTTCTGAAAGCCTTCCCATCTTCCAAAGATAATATGTCTGTCTCTTCGAGAGACTCTATGGATACCAGCTTCCTAGCAGGTGAATCTCAAGAGGAGGAAGAACCTACCCTAGAAGACTTCTGGGACTCCATGACTGTTGCTATGAGCCAACAAGTCAAAAAAGACAAAGGCAAACGTCCAGCTCAGGATTAGGAACTTTAAATTAAAGATAAGATAATGGAATCTTATCTGTTTCCCACTCACCTTTAGGTCGTTTTCAACTTTTATAAAGTTGTCCCCCACTATGCCTGGGGTCCCTATCCGGGATAATGACATTTTACTTTTTAGTTTGTTGTTTTGCTCAGTAGTCGCAAAGTCTACAGTGCCGATGGGGCCCATGGCGCACCCGGCTGTTTCTTTTTGACTTTTGGGTTTTCTGTTCCCCTTTTACCGGCTTAGCAGGTCTCCGGTTTAGGTGAATGCGCCTATAAATATATGGATCTGAATCCATTTGTATTCAGAACTTTTTCCTTCAGTTTATAAAATTTTAAGTTTTGTAATTTCAGGTCTTGCTGATTACTTGCTTGCACACTCGTAAAGGTAGATAAGATCCTCCGCTGCACTGTTCAATAATAATTTTGGTATCTATATATATATATATATATATATATATATATATATATATATATATATATATATATAAGATGTATCTTGGAATATACATTTCTAACATAGTAATTAAGTTTATTGTTATAAAAAAATATATATTAAGTGTTATTATTATGTATTTATAAAAATATGGAAGGTGTGTTTTGAAATATAGATTTTTAACCGTGTTATTACTACACATTTATTTTGTAACGACTGTGTTTTGGAATATATATCTTTTTCTAGTAATTAATTGCTATTACGTATTTATTTCATACCAAGTAGTATTATGATTTTTAAATAATTTATAATTATTTCTAATAATTATAAAATTAATAATAATTCCATATAAATTTAAGGTTTAAAGTAAATAAATAGGAAATTGTTTGATAAAGAATTTATTAAAAAGCTATTATTTGAAAGTTATTATTTTAAGCATTAAAATTTGATTTCTTGAATTCCAGTTTCATCTTATAAAGATAAAAAAAATTGTCCTCAATTAACAATTTAATGGGCAAATTATTGAACCCAATCTATAAAGATCTCAATATTGTAAATTATTATTATTTTTATTGAAAATATTTTCTTTGTTTTTAGATATATAAAATTTTGTAAATTATTATTAGTGTTATTGAAAATATTTTGTTTGTTTTTTTGTTATTGAATAATATTTTATTTTTATAATGTGTGGTATTTAATTTACAATACAATCAAAAGTGATGATTTAGTTTATAATTTAATAATATAATATAATCTAATAATAAAATGTCATAAAGTGTGATTTGTTTCATATTATTGTCATGAACGTTTCGATTTTCAAAACTAATATAGTAGTTAATATTTTTTTAATTATAATTGTTCTGGACTGGACCAATGGCTAGACATGGCTCAATCCGCTTCTGTTCCCAGAACGGCCCAATTGCCTAAGTCCAATCCATAAAGGGGCAAAAGTTACCTTTCTGCCCCCCAACCGGGCAAGGAGTGCATCGCTCCTCCCCGGTACTGCTGCCCGTTCCGCACGGCTTCATCAGTCCCCAAACAGCTAAGGGTATGTCCCCGAAACTACGCCTTTGCCCGACATAACGGCTAGTTTTGGGCACCCTGCCCGATATAACAGCTAGTTGGGGCAGTTACCTATTCTTCGGGAAAACGGTTATTTCGCCCCGAAAATAGGACCGTTGGCCACGCGCTGGGGGAACTATATAAACCCTCTCACTTGAGAGGGTCAGATATGGAATAATCACCCTAAGAACTCATACTTTGTACTTGCCCCTTTTCTCTGACCCTTTCTTACTTGAGCGTCGGAGTGCCTTGCAGATACACCTCCTCCTCCTCATCTCACGCCCAGCATCACAGACGTTCTTGGTGGCCCATCACAGGATCTGATCAAGCTTTCACGATCAGTGGCGCCGTCTGTGGGAACTCAATTCTCCCCGTCTTAACATCCACCTCAGATACTAAGACCAAAATACTTTCGTCCAAGATTATCATCATGGCCTCTCAAGATCACGTCAAAGGTGCTCTCCAGTCAGCTGTCCTCCCCGTCAACAAGACTGACGTTGACGGTCCCTCATCCCTCCTCGGAGACCCCCGTTTTCTGAGAGACTAGGCCACAACCTCTCTTTCCCCCATTCCTGCTGACCGCGACAACGATCAGCCCTTGCTGGCCATCCATCCCATTCCTACTCCACCCAACGCCGACCCGGCCGTGGTGGCCCTTCTCGAGGCAATCAACAAGACCAACAGCCTGATCCTTCAGCAGAACGAAAGGATCGGGGCATTAGTGGAATTCACCCGTCCAAGATCCCCCCTCCGAGGAAAAGCCATCGACGATCCAAGAGCCCGCAACCCCGGTGAGAAGTCGACTGAAGGCTGCGCCAAGAACCAGAATCTCATGCTGCCCGAAAACGCGACCATGTTTCCCTGCGAAACCAGCACTCTCCCGGTCACAAGAGAACCCGGAGGGACAAACAATCACCCCTGGTCAGGACAAAAGGCCGGGCTCGTACACCTTCTCCCCGAAGAAGTCGTCGTCACGAGCGAGTCGTCTGGTCCCCGTCACTAACCAGTTCCAACAATGATGATGAGCCTCACGGCCCATTGTCCCAAGAAATCTTGGCGACACGCCTCCCTAAGGGCTTGGAGAAGCCCCCGACATTGGGCACATACGACGGAATAACCGATCCCGACAAACACATCAAAAACACCGATGCGCTGTTGAATTACTGTGGCGTCCGGGGCACCATCAAGTGCCGTCTGTTTCCGACCACGCTTCAAAAATGAGCAATGACTTGGTACAAACAACTGCCCAAAGAGTCTATCACTTAGTGCATGCAGTTAGGCATAATGTTTTCCAGGCATTTCACGGCGTCGCGCCGCCACCCCAAGACTGAAGCCTCTCTTGGGGCCATAATACAAGGGAAGGATGAACCTCTCTAGGCATTACATCGAGAGGTTTAACAAAGAAGCGGTGCAAGTCCCCACCACTGACGACATAAATTTTTTTTTGCTCGAACAGGGACTCCACTCGCACTCAGAGTTTTCCAAAGTTGTAGGCCTCGCACCTCCGAGGAACCTGGACGCCTTCCTCCTCAACGGGCAGTCGTACATTCAGTACGAGGAAAAGGAAGCGGCCAACTCCGCCCGAGCCTCCCACCACCAGGAGAACGCCTGGGCCTCCAGAGGAGAACAGTACTCGACATCTTGTCGAGGAGAAAGGAAGCGCGAAGACCGTCCTCGGGACTCCCGGGAAAGGGACCTTCCAGACGATTTCACGACTACACCCCCTGACCGTCTCCAGGGAAAAGATACTGTTCGAATGCGCGAATTTGGAATTCAAACAAGCAGGGGTCCGCTTCCCAAACAAATACCGGCCAAGTCTAACACCGACAAATCAAAGTACTGCCGTTTCCATAAGAGTTACGGCCACACCACCGAAGATTGCATCCATTTGAAGGATGCTATCGAAATACTGATCAGGGATGGCCACCTGAAACAGTTCACAAAAAATAAAGATGCTCATCGGCAAGACGCCCAGGAGTCCAAGAAGGTAGAGGAAGAGGTTCCTTCCTCAGAAGAGGCTAACATCCAAGTCGCCATGTCCGTATCGCGACCAAAAGATTTCTACGTCCCAGATGAGCTCAGCGCTCCCGTCTACCTTGCGGCCCAAAGTCCGTGGGAGACATTCCCCTCTGCCATGGTCATTTCGGGGGGAGGCTTCGATAAAGTCACAGTGGGCTCCGTGAAAAGGAAATTCGAGCACCTGATTAGCATGAGCTCCAGTAAGGTGACCACACTCGATCAAGCCCAGAAGGGCTCTATCCCCATCTCCTTCTACCGGGAAGAGCTCCTCGGAGGATCTCCAAACTCGAGCATCCCCCTGCTCGTCAGAGCTCGGATGGAGAACTTCGACGTTCACAGGATTCTCGTCGACCAAGGCAGCTCGGTCGACATCATGTACTCCCAACTATTCTCAACGCTCCAGCTGGACGAGTCACACCTCACTCCCTACGTGGGTTCTGACTTGCAAGGATTCAATGGGTCAGTAACCAAACCCTGGGGATACGTCGAACTGATCGTAACTTTTGGATCAGCGGAGATGGCCAGGTCCGTTAAAGTACAGTTTCTGGTAATCGATTGCCCGTCTCTGTACCAGTGCATCTTTGGAAGACCAACCTTGGCCGAGTTGGTAGTTGTGCCTTTGAACGTTCATCTCAAGATGAAGTACTACACTTCAAAGGGGATGGTCGCCACCCTCCACGACGACATCGAAGCCGCACGACGATGCTTCGAAGTAGCCACGAAGGGACTCAACGCCATCGCGTCCAAGCCGAAGGTATCTAACAACCCAGCCTTGCCCAGCAGTTTCGAGGAAGCCAAGCCGCTGCCTCAGGCCGACGCCATCGACCTTGACTGCCGCTTCCCCGAAGAGGACCAGAAGGAAGACCAAGCAGCCTCGAGCAGCTCGTCTGCCCCGACCAGCAGCAGTTCCCATCCGACACGTCCCATCCCGGATGGCGACTTCGAGCTCGTCTTGTTCGGTGACGACCCCCAGCGGGGAGTAAAAATTAGAGCGGCCATCTGCCAGTTTTAAACTATTATCATTCATGGACGCCTACTCGGGCTATAATCAAATACCAATGGCAGTGAGTGATAAAAAATACACGGCCTTCATGACCGAATGGGGCAACTATTACTACAACGTAATACCCTTCGGCCTGAAGAACGCCGACACGACCTATCAGAGGATGATGAACAAGGTCTTCCGGGGAGAGATAGGCGACATGCTCGAAGTCTATATGGACGATATGATCGTAAAATCCCGCGAGGAAACCGATCATACCGCCCATTTAAGAAAGGTCTTCGAACAGGACAGGAAATACCAGATGCGTTTCAACCCGGAGAAGTGCACGTTCGGTGTGCAGGCAGGCAAATTCCTCGGCTTCTACCTAACAGAATGAGGAATCGAGGCTAACCCCGATAAGTGTCGGGCATTCTCCGAGTTTCCAACGCCTAAGTCGAAGAAGTTCATTCAGTCCCTCAACGGGATGCTCGCGTCTTTATCCCGTTTCGTGGCCAAATCTGCCCAACACGCCCTACCCTTCTTCAAACTCCTCCGCAAGAAGGCAGCGTTTGAATGGACGGAGGAATGCGACCAGGCTCTCCTCTATCTGAAACGGGCACTCTTGGAGCCACCAGTTCTCTCTCGCCCGGACAACGGTGAGACTCTGTATCTGTATCTCGTCGTAGCCACCGAGGCAGTGAGCGCCGCTCTCATCCGCGAAACACCTGACGGGCAAAAGCCCATATATTTCACGAGCAAAGCATTGTAGGGACCAGAGCTGAGATACAAATAGATAGAAAAAGTGGCACTGGCCCTCATCAACGCAGATAGAAGACTGAGACACTACTTCCTGGCACACACGATCATGGTCCGGACAGATCAACCCGTGAAGCAGCTGTTAGGACGACCAGACATGGCCGGCAAAATGCTCAAATGGTTGCTAGAGCTGTCCGAATTCGACATACAGTATGAAAGCAGAAAAGCCCTCAAAGCCCAGGCTTTGGCTGACTTCGTTGCAGAAATGACGTTCGCAGATTCCCCGACCTGCGGGGCGCGCAAATGGACCATTTTCGTATATGGTGCATCCAGCTCGGCTGGAAGCGGGGCGGGCATCATATTGGAGAACGACGAGGGAATCATCATTGAAGTATTGCTTACCCTATCCTTCCCCACCTCTAACAACCAGGCTGAGTATGAAGCCTTCCTCGTCGGCTTACGCCTAGCTGAAGATCTCGGCGTGGAAGAAGTTGTCATCTGCACAGATTCGCAACTCGTGGCCCTCCAAGTTCGAGGAGAGTATCAAGCCAAAAATGACAACCTGTCCGAATACTTAGCCCTGGTCAAGAAGAAAATGACGAAGTTCACAGTGGTAGAGGTAAAGCACGCTCCCCGCGAACACAACGTTAGGGCAGACGTTTTGTCTAAACTGGCAAGCACGAAGAAGAAAGGCGGAAACAAGTCCCTCATATAAGAGGTACTTCCTCGACCCAGTATCGAGAAAACTTCCCCGGACCTTGACATATAAATGATCGGCGACATCAACTGCTGGATGACACCCATTTACAACTATCTCGCTAGGGACGAACTGTCGTCCGACCCCAAAGAAGCCAACGTAGTTAGGCAAAGAGCCTGCTCCTATGTCCTGGTCGAAGATAAACTCTACAGGCGAGGATTCTCCATCCCGCTACTCAAGTGTGTCGAGGAAGAAATGGTCGCCTACATCTTGCGCGAAATTCACAAAGGAATCAACGCCCAACATCTCGGAGGAAGGTCCCTTGCCCGGAAGTCCCTTCGAACAGGATATTACTGGCCAACCATGCAGCAAGACGCTAAGGAACACGTGAAGAAATGCGATAAATGCCAACGGCACGGGGACATGCACCTAGCTCCACCTAACGAGCTCAAGGCTATGTCCTCCCCGTGGCCATTTACCTGGTGGGGCCTGGACATCCTGGGGCCATTCGTGGTAGGATCAAACCAGAACAAATACTTAATAGTAGGTATGGGTTACTTCACAAAATGGATAGAAGCGGAAGCTCTAGCCAAGATAACTGCCCTTAACATACTGCGTTTCTACAAACGAAACATCCTTGCACGTTTTGGCATCCCCCAGGCGATAGTCACGGACAATGGGACACAGTTCACGGACAGGAAGTTCCAGGACTTCGTCGCCCAGCTGGGCACGAAGCAACACTTTGCATCCGTCGAACATCCCCAGACAAACGGGCAAGCTGAAGCGGCGAACTGAGTCATCCTTCGAGGCTTAAATGAAGGCTAGACAAAACAAAGAAAGCTTGGGTCGAGGAGCTGCACAGCGTCTTATGGGCATATCGTACAACTCCACACTCTTCAACTGGGGAAACACCCTTTCGCCTAGCCTACGGGACAGAAGCCGTAATTCCCATTGAAGTTCACGTACCCTCCAGGCAGATAGAATAGCCCCTAGACGAGGAAATGAACGACGAAGCACTATGGGAGGAACTCGACCTCATCGAAGAAGTCCGGTCAGGGGCATCCCTCCGCGAAGCCTCGCTAAAACAAAAAATTTCCATCCGGCACAATGCCAAAGTCATACGACGAGAGTTCGACGTAGACAGCCTTGTCCTAAGAAGAAACCATAAAGACTCTCGCGAAGGCAAACTAGCCGCTAACTGGGAAGTACCCTATCGTGTCCGGGAAAAAACGGAGAACGGGGCCTATTACCTAGAACATCCCAACGGGGAAGAACTTGCTCAACCATGGAACGCCGAAAAGTTAAAGCAATACTATAGTTAAGGCCTTAACTGTCGGTCTGATTCGCCAAAACTACCAACCACTATGCACGCCTAGGTACACGCGTCGCATGTCAGTAAAACAGAACCCCGCTCAGGAACGGGCCAGGTCCCTGCTCGACAGTGGTCCCTCAATCGAGCACCGCCGTCGTCAAAGTACCACGATAGGCAGAACACCCAGTTCGCGATGGGAGGTTCACGCTGTGAACTCAGGCCTCAAACGCGACCCAAGCTCTGCTCTCTTGCCCGGACATTCCCTGGTCGGTCGACCAATACCCCTCACTGCCGAACACATCTACAACGAGAAATTCCCTAAAACTTAAAGCAAATCAAAGTAATCCCTATTATGGGCACACATGCCTATCGAGCAAAAGTACAACACTTAGCAGAAATCAATACAGATAAAACCATGCAAATCACAAAACCGGCCACGAGGACCGGACACATGCATAATTAAAGTGATAAACGGTCACGAGGACCACGATTGTGCTTGTTACATTAACAGGGGGCCACACCCCCATACAAAATAATAAGTTACATCAAAAGATACACGGCACGCAGGCCATACAAATTACAACAAGGATAAAAGCCCTATCACTCCTCCATCTGCTCAGGCTGCTCGAGGTTGGGCTCAGGCTCCTGGGTCTCCCCGTTCAGGACTTCAGCATGCTTGTCACCACCAAGGAGAGAGTTCGGACAGACTATCCTACCATCCTCGACATGAGCCAGGTAGTGGGTACCCTCGGTGGAGATCTCAACCCCGGGGTTGAGCACCCGCAGTTGGGCCACATCATTCTTAAAAGATTCGTCCCCGATGACAATGTTATCATCCTCGGCCTTCAACATACGAGCAACCAGCTCGGCCCTCGTCTTTATTTCCCTCACATCCTCAGGTTCGTCGTCGGCCAGAGCACTTGCTAACCTCAGCTGCTCGATCAGCTCCTCGGCTGCCTTTTTTTCCGCTGCCAGTGTAGCATTCTCCTCCCGCAACCTGGTAGCCTCCTTGTCCGCCTTCTTCCAGGCATCGCCAGCGCTCTTAGCTTCTTCCTTGGACTTCCTCGCCGTCTCTTCCAAAGACGATATGGTAGCCCGGGAAGCCCTGAGCTCAGACTCAGTAGAAGAATCCTCTTCAGCATAGATGGCCGCCATTTTCAGGACTCTGACCAGGGCAGAAGCATCCTGCGCCACCAGTCCCCTCTTGCTCGGGCGATCCATGCCCTCCAGCAGGAGAGACTCTGCCCGGGGCACAACCAAGGACGTCCCCTCAAAGAATCTTCTGTCAAGAATACATGGAGGAAGTTTGAACTTCCCTTTCTCTGGTGCCTAGCTGAGATCTACCACTTCAGCGGCCTTGGACCGCTTGAACCTTGAGGCCAGAGGCAAGGGAGATCCCTGGGCAAGAGTAGGCGAAGAGGTCCCCGCAGCAGGTTGAGGAGCAGGAGCACGCTGGGGAAATCGAGTTTTGGGAGCAGCCGCCCCGGGCTTTTTCCTCGCCATAGCATTCTTTACCATTCTTTCATGAGCGGAAGGCGTCTCACCTGCAAAAACAAAACAAATACGTTAGACGACCAAGGAAAAATATGTCGGGCAAGTCAAGTAACTAAGACTACCAAGCAATTTATAAGCATCCGCAGGAGTCTTGCACTCCAAAAGCGCCTTGGTGTTAATAAAACGATACTCCACCTGCTGGCTACCATCCTCCTCGAAAATCGGGGACCCTTTCTTCGTCCAGCATTCAGCGAGCCAGAAAGAGTTAACATAGTTCACCAACTTTTCGTAGCCAACCGAATCATGCCCGTCCAGCATATGCGGCTGAGCAACATACTCGTTGGGCTCCTTAGAAAAGTGGTTGGCACTTTAGTGAAAGGGAAACTTGAATTCTCTCTCCCCGATCAGCTTCCCGTTTTCGCCGCGCATGTCATTACCGTCCTCGTCAAGGGACACCGCCCAGATATAAGAACTTCCCTGGGCCCTCTCCAACACAGGCTCTATGATATAGAACCTTTCTTTAAACCTCCAGATTGACTCCAAAAAGGGCTTGAACAACTTACGGGGCTGTTTCAACGACACCCAGCCATATCTCTTCCCCGTCAACTGCCGCTGGAGATGGAAGATGGTGAAAAATAGAGGAAAAGTAGCTCCTATCTGCAAGAATTCACATGTCAACTCAAAGGCACGGCTGAACGCCAGCAAATTAGGATGCAACTGCGACAGGGCTAGATCCAGATGCACGAAAACTGACTGCTGAAAATCGGTGAAGGGCAGCCTCAACCCCAGCTCTTTAAATGTGTATTCGTACATAGCGAACCACTCCCCAAAGTCCGTACAAATTCGGTCATCCTCGGAGGGGAAGTGCACCTTCCACTCCCCCTCTGCCCGACGAACGTGAAGGCATCTCCAAGATAGGTCGTGAAGGTAGACACGTGCTCGGTGGGCTCGGCCACTGACCACTCCTCAGTAGAATCCTCGTTGACCTCCTCCCTGACTTCACTGGGGATAGTGGAAGCTTACGTACTGCTGCTCTCCGTGGAGCTCTCCTTGGATGAGTTTATTATAATCTCCCCGTCAGGCCCTGTCCCCATATCGATCACCTGAAAAGCAGAGAAAAAAGTGAATTCGACGAAGAATCAAATCCACCCTTCCACCGCTAGTCATGTGAAAGGGCACACAAATGGCTGAGGACGGCGTCCCTGGCCTAATCCCTAACGTTAAATAAAAGCTCAACAGTCTCCTACGAGGAGACGCTCGAGACAAACCACTCCCGAAACGTGGAACGTCCTCGAGCCGCTTCCCAGTTCCGTTTGAAGCTTCACCGAGAACTGCAAACGTTTACCGGAAACTTCATCGAAGCATCATAAACTGAGTAAATGCAACGGTTACCTATGCGTCACCATCGTGATGACGCCGGAAACCGCCCTACTCGCGAGTTATCTAAGAGGCTCCAGCGGCCCCGTCAGCGGCAGAAAACGGCTTAGCCACCGTCCACCACCAACAAACCCAGAAAAGCTACCCTATGTCATCTAAACCTAACCTAGCCACATGCAATCTAGAGAAAAAGATGAACAAAAACAGAAGACCGGAAGACTTACGAGGTTGAAAAGCTGAAAGACGGGTGCTCGAAGCTGGTGATGGCGGTTGAAGCAGCGTCGACGGCGGCGGGCAAAGCTTTCTGAGGAAGACGAAGAAGAAGAGAGAGAAGCGAAAGTTCTAAATGGCCTGAGTTCTTCTCCTTTTATACTGCTAAGGAGCACGTGCGGAGGCACGCCCACGTAGGTCATAATGACTGTAGACTAGCCATCATTGCCTAGTTACTGCAGCACAGGGCTCGAGGCACACGTGGCACCCCAAAGTTTCAATTCTTCCTGACCGTTAGACTCCCCGTACGAAGGGCAGACCAGACACGGTCATGGATCTTACAAACACCAGGGACCACTGGCACCACGAGACAACTCCATCCGTCACCAAACGACGACTCCACTATGGTCCCCCGGAGCAACGGGCTATCCTTAAGTCATCACTCCCATGCTCAGGAGCAACGGCTTAGGGGGCTCCTGTTCTAGACTGGACCAATGACTAGGCATGGCCCAATCCGCTTCTGTTCCCAGAATGGCCCAATTGCCTAAGTCCAATCCATAAAGGGGCAAAAGTTACCTTTCTGCCCCCCAACCGGGCAAGGAGTGCATCGCTCCTCCCCGTTACTGCTGCCTGTTTCGCACGGCTGCATCAGTCCCCAAACAGCTAAGGGCATGTGCCCGAAACTACGCCTTTGCCCGACATAACGGCTAGTTGGGGCAGTTACCTATTCTTCGGGAAAACGGTTATTTCGCCCAGAAAATAGGACTGTTGGCCACGCGTTGGGGGCACTATATAAACCCTCTCACTTGAGAGGGTCAGGTATGGAATAATCACCCTAAGAACTCATACTTTGTACCTGCCCCTTTTCTCTGACCCTTTCTTACTTGAGCGTCGGAGTGCCTTGCAGGTACAACCTCTCCTCCTCATCTCACGCCCAACATCGACGTTCTTGGTGGCCCATCACAGGATCTGATCAAGCTTTCACGATCAATAATTTATTGAATAATTATTGTCTATTTAAAATTGAAACTTATAGATGATTTAATGTATAGTAAAATCAAAAGTCAATTTAGTTTCCAATTCAATAATAAAATGTCATAAAATGTGATTTGTCTCATAATAACTTAACATTTCAGTTTTAAAAACTACTTCCACTGTCCCACAATGAGTGACCCATTTGGGTCATTCCTTATTTCCAATTGTACATTTTTTTTCAAAATAAAATATAAAATATATTTAGATGCAAACTTATAAAATACATATTTAAAAATTAAAAATAAAATTTTTTATTTTTTTTAACAGATTGATATTTATTGTGAAATGAAAAGAATAATGAATAGTTGTATCAATCATCAATTACGACCATTATTATCGCAGTTATCATATAATTGTGTTTAATGATTTAAGGGAAAATTGGTTCTGCATTGAGTAGGGTGAAAAATTATATTAACATTGAAAAGTGAGAAAGGTGACTATTAATAGCTATGATAATTTGCATTTTTTATTGTTTCAAAAATACGATATTTAATATTAATAAAATTTTAATACATACATTTTCTTCAATTTAAAAATAAATGATATTTAATATTTTATTACGTATTTAGAAGTAGAGTATTTAATATTAAGAATCATATATTAATTTGTATAATTTATATTTATAAAGATACCTTATAAAGAAATATTGATTACCCTAACTAATGGCTAAATAATACAACAATATAATACATATTATATTGTGTTGGTTGATGTAATTCTCACGATTTTCAGCATCGCCTCCTTCAACATACATAGTGGTTACTATTCTTCTTTAAGCCACCCAAAAGGAACCTTGAGCTAGAATGGCCAAAGGAAGTCGTTTGACTGTAGTAGTCAAAGCTGGTGGCGACATACTAATTTCAAAACAACCAAAGAATTTAATGAAAATAAAACAAAAAAACAAAAACCAAAATTTATAGGCACATGTTAATCACATTACGCAAAAATATTCTTCAAATTCATATCCAGACTATTTATGCTTACAATCCTATTTATTCTCAAATAGATCTATCAATCAAGATAATGCATGTTATGAAATATTTCACCATATATTAAATTTTGTTAAAAATATCAAACTGCAATAAGAAAGTCAATATCAAACTTAAAATACAAAATACATACTTCAACATTGCTCTCAGCATTCTTAAACAAATCAATAATAAATTTAACAAAGTTAGTAAGCCAACACCAACACCACATGGGATATTTGCCAAAGGTTGCCTAACTCTGGTAGAATAGAAAATCTTGCAGCAGCAACAATTAGAAAAGCTATAGCTTCTCTGGATTCCTCAGTGTATCAACTCGAAAAAATTTTAAACACTTTAAGTACATAATTTAAGGGATATTTAGACACTCATGTGTCCAAAATTAAACAGTAATATACAAAAATCTAAGACCAAACAAACGATAGGAAAAATAATCATTTTAGTAGAGTGTAAGTACCAAGTTAAACCTCCTTGTAACAAAGTAGTTAACCGTCTTCAACATCAAAGCTGCATAACTCATTAAACGAAAAAAATAAAATAATAATATTTTGGCAAGAACTTTAACCTTGTTAATGACACGGGTCATATTTTCCTTTAACAAATCCTTTCACTTTTGTGTATGGTCGTCAATCAAATATTTCTTCATATAACATTTGTATCATAAAAATAACAAAAATACTAACCAAAAACAGACTTAACTGCAAATACTCTAAAAAGAAACCTTTGCAGATGTTAGGCCATGTGTGAAATATCCATCTGAAGTACTTGATACACTTTGCATGTCATTTTAGCCTTCACAACCTTCTTCTCAAAAGAAAATCGCTGTCAAAAAATTAGAAATAACGCAAATGAGATGAAACAAACAAAATCCAAGTAGAAAATCCACCAATCTCAAATATCAAAAGTATAACATGTTTAAGAATAAAAAAAGATAAAACTCACCATATCACCTTATCACAAAAATAAGTTGTCAAATTTCTTTGAAAAATCAAAAACTGGATATGGTGGAAGAGATTTTGGTGCGGCAAATCTTGAACTTCATATGAAAAAATCACACCCACACCACAAAAATCGAAACCCTTTCCACAACATACCACCGAATCAATTGTAAGAATCATAAAACAAAAGATTGAGAGATGAAATTCTGGTTAAGCAGATCACTAAGATGTCGGACCGGATGTCGTGACACTTGATTTCTGCTTCTCACAAGGATAATGAAGAACAAAATAAACTGCAGAAAGAAAACAACACACAAGAATTGTTAACCCAGTTTGGTGATCAACAACACCTAAGTCTGGGGGCTACCAACCCAGGAATGAAATCAACTAAGTAGAATTGGTTCTAAGATAAACTCCAACGTTTACAACTTAGCACCTAGAAACTACCCTTCCTAGATTTCTACCTAAGACACTCCTAGATATGAGACCCTTCTCAATACCCTTTCAATCACAGCAGTGACTGAAAATTATGACTCAATAAACTATCCTACTCAGGTATTCACACAATACAAGAGAGGCTCACAAAAGTATAAACCCTAGTACTCTATAACAGCTATAAACTTCCACGCCTATTCTAGGTCAAATCCATCCTATTTATATTGCAAAACAGAACTGGATTTGAGCTTCAAACTCGCAGCAATTCAGCACCATAGAATCTGCGACCTATTCTTTTCTTCAATCCCAAGTTTCCAAAAATGTCTCCTCTCAAGGAAACCGCATATTCCTTTCAGAATAAGAATCTCTGATTCCTCAATCTCAGATGCCACCTAGGATCATATTCCAATCACACTGGAAAACAGATATAGTTATTCCAAAACTGTAACAGACAAAACAGACAAAGATGTCGAATCAACATGATAAGACATCTTGTCTAACACCTTAACCTGCAGTTAGTTCATCATGTCAGAACATCTTGTCCAACATCTTTCTGCTAAGTTAGTTTTACCAAAATTGATGCCAACCTCAAGGGCTTGGACTCATCAATCTCCCCCTTTGGCAGATTTTGACTAAAATTAACTTTAATTATCCTACAGACACATAACAGGGAGACCATCATCAGAACAGCAGCGGAAACACAACTTTGTCTCCCCCTCAACCAATACCTTCTGCAAGCAACACCAGCACTACTCCCCCACAATGGTTAGTAGCATAACATCAGTGGTTAGTGATGTTAGTATTACTCCCCCTTTTTAGCCACAATATGACAAAGGCAGAAGGACTAACTCAAAAACCAATTAATCAGTTCATAGTAATTAAAGTACACACCCAAAGTAAAAAATTATCCTGGGCATTCAGCCCTTACACAACCAAGACATAAAAAGCATAAAACAAAAAATAAAGAAAAGATAACTCTTAGAATTCATCTTCAGTTTCCTCATCATCTTCTTCTCCTGCACTCTCACCAGAGCAATTATCAACATCTTCTTCAACTGCATCATTGTTCTCCTCAGCAGCCTTTTCAGCATCTCCAGTGTTGACTCTAATGTCCTTGTTTTGCTCAACAGACAAGGTTTGTATCAATCTTTCCAGCTTATCCTTCCTTGCAGTGTTGACCTTGATAATATCATCAAGCTCCCTACATGTGTTTTTTAGTTGGGCGATAGTTTCCTCTTTTGTAGTTGTTGCAGCAGATGTTGGTGCAGATGTTGAAGCAATATCTGGGACATGCTTTCCAACAAACAGCTTATAGTGTAGAGTCAGAGGGGGTTACCTTCTCATGATATCATCACCAGGTAAAATTATCCCTGGATATTGTTGAAGTATTATTCCCCAGATGAGTGATGGAAAGCAATTGGTAGCTTGACAGCTGAAGAGACAGCTTGTTTCAAGATTTGTTCAAAGATGTATTCACCAAAATCAAAAGGCTTTCTTTTTCCAACAGCATGGATAAACTTTCCAAGCCTAGTTGAAATAGTTGAAGTGTGATTAGTAGGGACCCAGTTCACAGTACCAATTATGTGAAGAATGGCATATTTAACACTCAACTTCCCAGCCGACAGTTTCTCTTTGCTGGGCCAATTCCTCACAGTGTTCCTAGTAATTTCCCTACAAATTTGATCATCAGAATCTTCAATTTCAGCCTGAGGACATTCAGGTATGCCAAGGTACTTGTTGATCTCAGCAGAAGAAAATGTCACAACATTTCCCCTGACATATACCTTTAAGTAGTCCTCACTTTTTCGATCATTGCATCCTTCTAGAATATTTACTACAAACTCTTTGACCAGCTTCTCATAGCATGAGTCAAAGTGAGAGACAATCTTTAGCAATCCAGCATCCTTAATCAAATCCATTACTTCCTTACATTGGAAGACATTCTGTCCCAGTTCTCTCTCTAGAGCAATTCTTCTGTGATAAACATGCTTCCACCTGTTAACACTTACAACATCATGAAAGGAGATGTTGTCCATGGGAGCTTTAGGAAACGTAACTGCCTTCTTCTTAGAAACTGGTTTCTTTATGATGTTATGTCCATCCTTTGTGTCATCATAGTCTGATTCATTGTCAGACCCTGCCTTCCTCTTCTTGGACCCAACAACAACCTTGCTCTAAGGCCTATGGGGTCCAACTACAGATTTCTTAGTTTGCTTGTCAGAGATGTTTTTAATGTCAACACCCTTATCTTTTCTATTCTTTAATCGTTCAGTCACACTTGGCTTGAGACTTGTTGCGATGACTTCATCATCAAAGGGCAACTCATCTAAATTGATAATTTGGTCAGCCTGTTCTGAAGCCCCTTGTGTAGAAGATGTTTCATCATCTGTCTCAACATTTCTCACCACAGAGTCGGCAAGGCTGTGCAGATTCCCTTCTGAAACTTCATCAGCATCTCTACCTTTATCAGTATTTTTCTTAGTCAAATCCTGATCCAGGGCTGGGTTTGTTGGCATAATCTGAGCAAGAGGTCTGGTGATACCGGCAACACTCATTCTATCCCCCTGACTTATGAGTTTATTTACTATTTTGTCAATCCTTTCATCCGTGTTGAACTTTTCTATTCCCTTCCTAAGACTAGAGAAAGCACCAGAAGTGATCGAAGAATTACCCGGGGGATGTTTTTTGATCTTCTGACTGGAATTTTGTCCATTTTGCATGGCATGATAGCAAGAGGAGCAACATAAATCGCATCTTCAGCATGTAGCTCTTCGGGTTTTGACCTAGAATCAGATGTCTCTGCAGTATCCTTCTTGGCTGACATTGTCGGTGATTGTTGCTACGACATCGTACCGTGAACACGATTTGCCTTCTCTTTAATCTCGAGGGTGAAGAAGTTTGAGAGGGTTAGTGTAGAATGATGGTATCTAGTGCTGAATTGGTTTTGATGGATTTGATTTTCAAACCATGCGAACCCTTGAATAGTGTTCCCATTAACCAAGTAAAACCCTAATTTGCCCTTCAGAATTTTTCTTTGAATTTCTGTACCACCAGTGAAGTTCAAGATGTCCCAGCAGGATGTCATGACATCCTGGATGACACTACTGATTCCCACTCCAGTGTTCTGAAGGCAATCATTCTTTATACTTATTTCATACGTTTCTATGATTGATTATGTTGTGACAGCATAAGATCATCTATTTCTAGCAATCTCCTTAATCATATATGCTTTTTGAAGAAGATTCTCAATCCTTGTGATAGTCTGATGTTGCAATCTCCTATGTGTCATCTTGGTTAACCTTCTAATTTGTAGTTCACCCATGTTCAGATCTGAGACGTGTTTCTGATGTTTCTCCATCTGCAAGGTTGTCCATATATAACAATTGCTCTTTGATCTGACACCTTTCATGATGACCCTATCTTTATCATCCACAACTAGACATTCAGATCTGGTGAAGTTGGCCTTTAGACCTTGATCGCAAAGTTGACTAATGCTAATCAAATTTGCAGTTAATCCCTTGACAAGCAGCACGTGGTCAAGTTTAGGATTCCCAGCATGATCCAGTCTCCCGACTCCTTTGATCTTTCCCTTGGATCTATCTCCAAAGCTAACATAGTTGGAGGAATGAGGCTCTATATTCACCAGATAGCTCTTGACACCAGTCATGTGTCTTAAAAATCCACTATCAAAGTACCACTTCTCTTCAGTGTACTCCTTTTGAATGAAACGAGCTATCAGGGCCATAGAATCATTCTTGGAACTCCTTCTCTTTACAGCAATCCTTCCCTTAGGATATCCATGTAACTTGTAGCAATAAAGATTGATGTGACCATACTTGCCACAATAATGACATTTCCAGTCTTGTCTCCTCTGATGTTTGTAATGATGTTGAGACATTCCGTTAGACATCTTCTGCCTTCTTTTGGTCTGATTGAGGCTACATTATGGATTTCTTTCCTTGCTTGACATTTCTTGACCATTGTAGCCAAGTCCTCTAATATCTCCAGCATTTTTCCCAACTTGAAGTAACTCATCTAGTATACCAGAACTGTTGTTGAGTATCCTAACATTTTTTGTTACATTGTCAAGTTTGGAGTTGAGTACAGTGACTTCCTCCTCGAGATCAGAGATAACACCAAGATGTTTTACTCTTTCAGTCTCAAGGAGCATAATAATCTTGTGTTGTCCTTTTCCTAGCTGGCAGACTTCAGCACATCTCTTGTAAAGCTCCTTGAAGGATTTGACTAGATCATTATATGATAGATCTCTAATTTCTGGTTCTATATCAGAGTCAAATATTCGTGTAAGAGCATAAACTTTTTTAGGTGATTCTTCATCACTTGCAGAATCATCTTCAGACCAAGATGTAATGAGGCATTTCTTTTCTTTCTTGAGAAAGGTAGGACACTCATACTTGATGTGTCCATATCCCTCACATTCATAGCACTTGATCCCTTTTCCTTTGTCCTCCTTTTCTTCATACTTAGAGTTTCTTCCATGATTATTTCTTTTATAGTTGTTGAATGGTTGAGGCTTGGCATTCGATCTTGATTCCCCTTCCATCTTCTTCAGCAATTGACTGTACTATTTTCCCAGAAACACAACAGCCTTAGATATCTCTTCTTTGGAGTTTGTCCTTCCTTCATCATGATCTGACACCATGATCGTGGTTCGGACAGACCAACCCATAAAGCAACTACTGGGACGACCAGACATGGCCGGTCGAATGCTCAAATGGTCGCTTGAACTGTCCGAATTTGACTTCCAATATGAAGGCAAGAAAGCCCTCAAGGCCCAGGCTCTGGCCAAATTCGTCGCAGAAATGACGTTCGCAGACT
The DNA here is from genome assembly GCA_022829125.1 of Lathyrus tuberosus. Lineage (NCBI taxonomy): Eukaryota > Viridiplantae > Streptophyta > Magnoliopsida > Fabales > Fabaceae > Lathyrus > Lathyrus tuberosus. The sequence goes on from JALAZF010000043.1 coordinate 6,739,169, forward strand.
CCCCCGCGAGCGAAGCGCGCAAATGGACCATTTTCGTGGACGGTGCCTCCAGCTCGGCAGGAAGCGGCGCGGGCATCACACTGGAAAGCAACGAAGGAATCATCGTCGAAGTGTCGCTCACCCTGTCCTTCCCCACCTCTAACAACCAGGCTGAGTACGAAGCCTTCCTCGCTGGATTACGTCTAGCCAAGGACCTGGGCGCAGAAGAAATCGTCATTTGTACAGATTCACAACTCGTGGCCCTGCAGGTCCGAGGAGAATATCAAGCCAAAAACGACAATCTGACCGAATACTTAGCCCTGGTTAAAAGGGAAATGGCGAAGTTCGCGACGGTAGAAGTGAAATATGTTCCCCGCGAACACAATGTCCGAGCAGATATTTTGTTCAAACTGGCCAGTACAAAGAAGAAAGGCGGAAATAAGTCCGTTATACAGGAGGTTCTACCTCGACCCAGCATCGAGAAGGGTTCCCCGAACCTAGACGTACACGTAATCAGCGACAACAATTACTGGATGACCCTCGTTTACAACTACCTCGCCAAGGACGAACTCCCATCCGACCCCAAGGAGGCCAATGTGGTTAGGCGAAGAGCCCGCTCTTATGTCCTGGTCAAAGATAAACTCTACCGGCAAGGATTTTCTATTCCACTGCTCAAATGCGTCGAGGAAGAAATGGTCACCCACATATTGCGTGAAATCCACGAAGGAATCAACGCCCAACATCTCGGTGGAAGGTCCGTTGCCCGAAAGGCCCTCCGAGTAGGATATTATTGGCCGACCATGCAGCACGACGCTAAAGAACACGTGAAGAAATGCGATAAATGCCAACGGCACGGGGACATGCACCTGACTCTGCCTAACGAGCTCAAGGCTATGTCCTCCCCGTGGCCATTTTCCTGGTGGGGCCTAGACATCCTAGGTCCCTTCGTGGTAGGATCAAATCCGAACAAATACCTAATAGTGGGCGTAGACTACTTCACAACATGGATAGAAGCGGAGGCTTTGGCCAAAATAACTGCCCTTAATATACTACGCTTCTACAAACGAAACATCCTCGCACGTTTCGGCATCCCCCAAGCGATAGTAACGGATAATGGGACACAATTCACGGACAGGAAGTTCCAGGACTTCGTCTCCCAACTGGGCACGAAGTAACACTTCGCGTCCATCGAGCACCCTCAAATAAACGGGCAGGCTGAAGCAGCTAACCGGGTCATCCTTTGAGGCCTCAAACGAAGGCTGGACGAAACAAAGAAGGCTTGGGTCGAGGAGCTACACAGCGTCTTATGGGCATACCGCACAACTCCACACTCTACAACCGGGGAAACACCTTTTTGTCTAGCGTACGGGACCGAGGCTGTAATCCCCGTCGAAGTTCACGTACCCTCCAGGCGGACAGAGTCGCCCCTAGACGAGGAGATGAACGACGAATCATTAAGAGAAGAACTCGACCTCGTCGAGGAAATCCAAACTGGGGCAGCCCTCCGTGAAGCCTCATTAAAATAAAAAATTACCATCAGGCACAACGCCAAGGTGATACGACGAGAGTTCGACGTGGGAAGCCTTGTTCTAAGGAGAAACCACAAAGACTCTCGCGAAGGCAAACTAGCCGCCAACTGGGAAGGACCCTATCGTGTCCGAGCAAAAACGGAGAATGAGGCCTATTACCTAGAACATCTCAACGGGGAAGAACTTGCTCGACCATGGAACGCCGAAAAGCTAAAACAATACTACAGCTAAGGCCCTAATTCTAGGTTCAACCCGTCGCGACGATGAACGTCAGCTACCGACCACTATGCACGCCTAGGTACAAGCGTCGCATACTAATAAAGCAGAACCCCGCTCAGTAACGAGCCGAGTATCTGCTCGACAGCGGTCCTCAATCGAGAATCATCATCGTCAAAGTACCATGACTGGCAGAACCACAACTCGCGATGGGACGTTCATGCCGCGAACTCAGGCCTCAAACGCGACCTGAGCTCCGCACCCCCGCCAGGACATTCCCCGGCCGTTCGACCAGTACCCCTCACTGTCGAACACGTCTACAACAAGCAATCCCCTGAAACTTCACATAAGTTAAATATTCCCTATCACGGGTAGGCATACATTCACAACGAGCATGAGTACAACCCTTAGCAGAAAATAAAAGCAAGTAAAACCAGGCAAATAGCAAAACCGGCCACCAGGACCGGACACATAATTTAAGTATAATAAATGGCCACTAGGACCATGATTGTACTGGATTACATAAACCGGGGGCCATGCCCCCAAAATATGTTACAACAAATACACGGCACGCAGGCCGGATAAATTACAACAATAAAAAGGGAATCCCTCACTCATCCATCTGGTCGGCAGGCTCGGGCTAAGGATCTTGGTTCTCCGCGGGCTGATCCTCGGCATGCTCTTCAAGAAGGGAGTCAGGCATAGCGATTCGGCCATCTTCAACATGCGTCAGATAATGAGTACCCTCAGTGGAAAAGTCAAGTCCGGGGTTCACCACCCGCAGTTGAGACACGGCATTCTTGAAGGATTCGTCCGTAATGACGATATTATCATCCTCGGCCTCCAACATACGGGCAACTAGCTCAGACCTTGTCTTCAGTTCCTTCACATCCTCGGGTTCATCTTCGCCCTAAGCATTGACCACCCGCAGCTACTGGACCAGCTCCTCAGTCGCCTTCTTCTCCGCAGCCAACGTAGAATTCTCCTTCTTCAGCTTGCCCACCTCCTCATCAGCTTTCTTTCGGTCATCGTCAACACTCTTCACCTCTTCCGTGAGAGATGCCATGGTAGCCCGAGCAGCCCTAAGTTCAGACTCAGTTACAGAATCCCCTTTAGCATATATGGCCGCCATTTCCAGAACTCTGACCAGTGCAGAGGCATCTTGGACCACCAACGCCCTCTTGCTCGGGCGGTCCATACTTTCCAGCCGAAGAGATTCTGCCCGCGGCACGACCAAGGAGTTCCCTTCAAAGAATCTTCTATCAAGTATGTAGGGAGGAAGCTCGAACTTCCCTTTCTCTGGGGCCCGACTGAGATCCACGACGTCGTTGGCCCTCGCCCGCTTGGTTCGTGAGGTCAAAGGCAGTGGAGATCCCCGGGGAGCAGAAGTGGGAGAAGAGGTCCCTGCAGCAGACTGGGCAGGAGTGGGAGCACGCGCATTGGCAAATCGAGACTTCGGAGGAGCCGTTCCGGGCTTGTTCCTCGCAAGAGCATTCTTCATCATCCTCTCATGAGCCTGAGGCATTTCACCTGCACAAACAGAGTACGAGCATGTTAGATACGAGAAAAGAAAAAAGTTCGAGCAAATTAAAATAACTAAGACTACCGAGCAGCTTCTGGACTTTTGCAGGAGTCTTGCACTCCAGGAGTGCCTTGGTATTAATAAAGCGGTATTCAACCCTCTGGCTACCATCCTCCTCGAAGATCGATTCACCCTTCTTCATCCAGCATTCAGCGAGCAGGAAGGAGTTAACGTACTTCACCAGCGTCTCGTACGCAACGGCATCCTGCCTGTCTAACTTGTGCGGCTGAAGAACGTAATCTCCAGGCTTCTTGGTGAAATGGCTAGGTCCCCAGTGGATGGGTGTTGCACCCCAAATTTTACCCTCATTTTTCTGTTAATTGTTATTTTATTTTTTTTTCTATATTTTAATTTAATAATTATCTTAGTTTTTTTATTTGTTTTATTTTAGTTTAAATTCAATGTGGCCTTTTGTTATTTCATTTATATTTAAGTTGTTTTATTAATCTTAATTTAATTTAATTTTTTTTTAATTAGTTTAAGTAATTAGATTATTTATTTCATTTAGTTTTTTTTGCTAACTAATTTTAATTTAGAATGTTACTTAGTTTTTTTTCATATTATTCTATGCCATGTTACGAGGGAACCTAGAACCATTTCCTTTGGTTTATTAAGATTTGCATAGCGTGTAACTAAGTGGAGCTTTCCATTTAGTTTCATTACAACTACATGCTGAAATGAAGCTTGAACCAAGTACACGTTCTTTTCTTTTGCCATCTTCCAATGTGACTTTTCCAAACCGTGCAAAGGAGGATTTTGAAATGCAACCCTTTTGTACTAATTGAGGTGACACTTTGCTGCAAAGGGCCAACGGCTATTTGTTTTTGACCTTTTCCCATAAAAAAGAAAAAGGACTCACTGATATTTAAGGGTTGCTGCTTTTTACTCGAGAAAGGGAACCCAGGAGGAACATCACCATCACCCACTTTAACACTTCACCTACACATCCGCCATCACTCTCACCTTGGAAAATCCAAAAATCACTCCAAAACACTTCTTCATCAAATCTACAAACACGAAATCCCTTCATCATCACAAGCTCAGAAAAAACTACAACAATAACTGCGATTCGTACACACCACCAATTAGCATATGAACGTTGAGTTTTTTTAAAAACCGCAAGAATGGCCCTCGTCAAGAAACACGTGAAGGCAATACGTTCTCATACCACCTAAACAATAAAAAACCATCACCATCCCTGCATCATGCAAAACCTTTGCAACTCTTGCTTTTCAACCAACAGCAAGGTTGACAAACCTTCCCTTAAGGATCCATGAAGCTGCTCTGAATCATCAACCATCAGAACAACAAAAAAAAAACACGACAGAACACGCCATTTACTTAACACTTCTATCCCATTCAAGAAGGAGCTCGTGAGTGGTCAAGAGGAAATGCAAGGGTTGTTCCCGGTTCAAAGAGCTGGATCAATCAGCAACTAAAGGAGAGTTGCACATTCGAGTGTCTTGAGAACCACTGTTGTCAAAAGGAGGTCGGATTTCTAAAGCTCAAGAGGTGAGTTTCTAAGGCCCTGAAACTTATAGATTTGCTGTGATTTATATGAGCATTATCGTGGTTATGGGTGGTAAATATTGCATTCTTATTTTAAAGTTTGAATCTCTAGTTTTACTGTTTCGGAATTGAGATGAGCAGCCGTGTGGGTTTGGTGAGACGCATGGCGACATTAACAGTTCGGGACATATCGATTCACGTCCATATTATGCATCTGAGTTAAACTTAAATGATGATATGTCTGGTGGTTTGAGCTTGTGTTACGTATCTTTGTTCGGTTACCTCGCATCATGCGGAACTCACGACTTTCATGTCCTTTTATCCATGTTTAGGCTGCTGTCCTGAATCGTTAGTGTTCATTACTATTCTACTCCGTAGGCGCTACAGATAGTTGTTTTAAGTTGTGGATTTTGGCTAAGATTCGTTGATAAAATGACTAAGCAAGTAGAGACACCAGTTTTAGCTTTTCTTGGATTCACGTCTGGTTTTTAAGTTGGTTTACTTTGCATGAGAAGTTGGAGGTGGCGAGTTGTGTTTGGTTAAGGTTTGTTTGTCGTTTTGCATTTTAAATGACATGGTGACTGGTTGACGCCAATGTCACATGATATTTTGTACAAATCACAATTCCTTGGCTGATGTTTTCTGTTCTTGGACCGTGGGCCTGTGTTTTACTAATTACACCTCCGGTCAGAAGCCCACGCACCCAGCAATTGACTTGTTATTCATTTTGGTTTTGCCAAATGTATCCCCTTGCGTATTCCTTTCTCTTCTTTTTTAATTAATTAAATGTTTTCATATTATTTCAAGCCTTTTTTAATTAAAAATATTTTCTTATTTCAAAAAAACTCCAAAATATTTTTTATCTCTATTTTTAATTAGCAATTTATTTTGGCTAATTATTTGTTCTCATTTTAATTTTAATTATCAATTGGTATTGTTAATTTAATTGTTAATTGTTTGTCAATTTGCATCTTAATTGGTAATTGTTAATCAATTTGTATTGTTAATTTGCATTGCTAAGTGTTAACTTTTAATTTTAAATTATCCATATGTAGTTAAATCTTAAATTACCTTATGTGTTGTTAATTGTTAATTTTAATTGCCTTGTCAATTAATTATCAATTGTTGGTTTAATTACTAATATCATCTATGAGCATTTTTGTTGATCTTGAAATGTTATTAAATTGACTTGTTTAATTCTTAAGTTAATATATCCATGTTGATTGGCCATATGCTTGACTTTTATATGAATATTATCCTTCTTTAATTGTCATCTTTTATATCATTCTATATGTTTGTCTTCCTAAAGATTGAAGCATATTGATTGTTTTCTTGTATATCATTCTCTATGTTTGTCTTCCTAAAGATTTAAGCATATTGATATGTGTTTTTAATATCATGTTTATCTAATCCATATCTTATTCATGAAACATATTGCCATCATCATGCTTATGTTGTTTTTATCTTATGCTTAGCTTTTATCTTTATCTATTCTTGTTATATTATCAACTGTTTTTCCCCCATTCCAAAGGAAGGTGAATAATGTTGACTCTTAAAGTCATAACCCCCATCTTAACCTAAGCAACCTATTAGGAAGGAACCCTGTTTCTTGGCCTCATCAGAGCCATAGAAACCATAACTAGCTTTAGGAAGAGTTCTTCAACTCTTTGTGATATTCATCATAATGAATTTATCATTTCTCCTACTGACTAAACTTCAACATAGGTCAATCTCAACTAGATCTAGAGAGTTCTTGGACTCTACAATGAGCTTGTACTCATTTCCCCTCTGAATATTGACCACAGTCAATCATTCAGTAGAAGTAGAACTACGCATACTCTGATTCTATTCCCGAGGATACGTAGGCGTAAAGTGCGATGCTTTATCGAGTATACTTAGATAACCCCTAGGGTTTTTCAGCCTTTAGCATAGAACCTTTAGCAAACATAAGATAACATTAACAAGAGGTTCCCGTAGAGTACTACGGACGTTTAGGGTGCTAATACCTTCCATAGGCGTAACCAACCCCCGAACCTTAGATCTCCCCCTTTAGGTTTTTCTAACGATCTTGAACCTTTCCTTTGGATAAATCAAAGTCGGTTGTAAAAGAAACTGATGCAAATTAATTAATAATTTGTTATCCGATTTTCACCGCAACAGAAATGGCGACTTCACTAGGGAAATAGAAGGAAAGTTAGACCTATTGCTGGTCCTTTCCTAAGAGGGTAAGCCTATCTTGTTTTCATGTTATTCATGTTTGCTTATTCTACCTGTATATTTGCTTGTATGTCATATTCGCATGTATATCTGTATATCTTTATATATCTATATATCTATATATATCTGTATATCTGTCTGTGCTTGGATTTTCTGTGTGCAGGGTGCCATTATTGAATGGTGAGATAAGTCCTAACCCGGACTTGAGAGAACACATATGTTTAGGAACTGTGGACATAGTCAAGGGAACTTCGAGGGAGAAATCCCAAAGGAGGGAACTTGAAGTCCACACTCAGTTGAGGCCCTCTCAAAAGTGGTATATGTTGAACGAGCAATCGTGAATGCCTTACTACTTGCGACCTAGGAGCCAGAGATACTGATGACCTTTAGTTATCCTTTTACCCCACTTGGCCTATTTAGGACGTAGTGCGAGAACTGTGAGGGATCAATCCCAAATGGTTCCTACGCGATGCTACACTCAGATGAGACTCTCTTGAGAATTTTATTGATCACCAAGCAATTGGAAAGTCGATAAAATCCGAAAGATGGGTTGTCGACTCTGGAAACTTTTTAGAACCTTGTCTTGTAGGTGAAAACCATAGTACATACCTTTGGGATGGGTAGACCTTTGACTCCATGCTCGTAACCCCTAAACCTAGGGCTTGTGTGCTGTTTGTGTGTGCATGTTTGTGTTTTGTGTGCCCGTGTTTTGTGCATTGCATACATCTCATGATAACCATTTGGTTTCAATGAACTCAGACGTTCTTTGTAATACCCCGTAAATTTATAAACGCTCTGGTTAATATTATTATGATCAACTGGGTTCCGGAGTACTCTGAGTAATTATTTGATAAAAATAATTAGAGTAAACTGACGAACTCAGAGTTGATTAAATTAATAGTATTTAACGTTGAGTTTTTATAATTTGATGTATTTGAGCTAATCTTTGACATTTAGTAGTATTACTAAAAGTGATAGTTTCTATACTATCTATTTTCTTTTCATTTTCCTTGGAAGAAAACAAACAAAAGCTAAAGATAGAAACTTAGAGAAAAAGAAAAGAAAGAAAAGAAAGGAAAAAGGGAAGAGAAGGAAAGGAAGGAGGAGGAAAAAGAGAGGAAAATTTCCCAAAAGCTCAAGATCATCAACAATCATCTGTTCTTCATCAATTCGTCTCAATTTCAACCTCCTCGTCTAGTAATCCAGGTGGGTTCTAGTTAGACTCTTTAGGGTAGAGTTTTATTGAGTTAGAGTTAGATTGGTATTATGGAAATTGATTTAATTTTGCATGAAATTCATGAATCTAGCTGCTAAATGCAATGTGTGATTGTATGTTTATACCGATTGTTATGTTATAACATGTTTTGATGAATTTTAGATTGGAAAAATGGGATTTTGGGGTTGAATTGAATCAACCCGTAGCAGACAGATTCTGCAGGAAAATTTCTGGGTTCAAACTGCCCATACGCGTATCACGCAGGGCCATACGCGTATTGACTTGGGCAATACGCGTATGGATGTGAAGAAAATTGGGCGTTACGCGTATGGACAAGGCAATGCGCGTATGAGACATGGTGTTACGCGTATTGGACTTTTACAAGTGAATTTTGAAGGAAAATAGCCTTGCCCATACGCGTATGGCCTTGGGCAATACGCGTATGGCTGGGCGAGAATCTTAGGCAATACGCGTACGGGGAGTACCAATACGCGTATGGCCAGGGGACTTGCAGAATTCTGCTGTTGTGATATTTTATTTCCGATCGTTTGTTCCAATGCCGTAACTTTTTATCCGTAACTCGGAATGGAACAATTTTGGTATCGTTGGAAAGGTAATAAAATGTACTTTCTTATTACATTGGTTTTAAGATTGACGGCCGATTTAATTATATCGGAATTGTTGGAATTGTGTCGTTTTGTTGATTTTGGTGTGTATTGGTTGTTGAAAATGTAAGCATGATTAAAATATGGAATAAGTAGAGTGAGGACAATTAACCCAAACAGTGTCGGAAGAATATAAAATGGATAAACACTAGTATGGAACATGTGTGTTAACCGTTTGGTTGTGATAAGGCGTAATGGCCTTGTGATTGTTGAATACAATCACGACTGTGTGTGATCACGTAATCGTAACCGGTTATTATTGTTTTTGCGAGTGCGTTTCATGGGTCTCGAGCTCCTCTGAAACATATGCACCACTACTTGGCAGGTTTGATTCCCGCATTTCATTTTAGTACGAATGGCGCCCATGGAGCGTAGGCTTGTGACGGTATAAGGCCCGTGAGAAGTGACGGTTCATAACGGTTAATGGCCCGTAGAACCCGAATCCATTCGTATGTCAAGTAGGTTGCAGGGATCCATGACCCGGGTCGACTTCTAGACGTAGAAGAGGACGGGAATAGGGGATACCTTGGCATGGTTACGGATTAGTGATATTGTGAGTTGATGAACTCATAACATGTTTCCATATAGTGTGTGTGTACTCATGGTCACTCCCTTTTTCCCCTTTTGACTTGAGTTAGGTTTGTTAGAACCTTGTAGAGCCGAGAGGACTTTAAGATAGGGAACTCACTGAGATTTGATGTATCTCACCCCACTGTTGTTGTTTACATCACAGGTTCTGCAGGTTTGGCGAAGGGTAAGGACAAGGTTATTTGACTTTCCTTACGGATCGTGGTTTTGTGATGGCATGGCTTCCGCTATGGCGTTATGTTTTGAGATCATTGTATTGATCTAGTTCTTAGTTTTTATCATTTTGGAACATCTTGTATATGTAATGCCTTAGACTTTTAGTTCTTTTGTATTAGAGGCATTTATATATATAATGTGTTAACTAGGAACTTATTATGTTTCAGTACCAAAAGTGAAACTCATGTATAATATATGATTTGATGCATGTATTATTATATGGTCTTTACAGTTGGTATCAAAGCAGGTCGTATCCTCGACCTAGCCATGAAATAGAATAAGTGTTTCTTTCTGTTTCAGATGCGTGTTGTCGCCTTGGGTCTTAGGTGTTATATTTATGGTATTGAGCCTGATCAACTTAATTCTATCTATATGACATTTAGGAACATGGTTGGCGGACGCAGAAACAATAGTGGTAGACCCACAAATCCTCCAGCTGGGACGAATCCGCCAGGTGGCGATGAGAATGCTCCTTTGTATCAGTTTGTGCAACGGATGCAGCAGCAGCAGAACCAGTTCATGCAACATATGGTGCAACGGATGAATGTAGGTCTTCATCCTCAAGTAGTTGTTCCAGATGTTGTAGGTGGGAGTTTTCGGGATTTCCTCCGCATGAATCCTCCAGAATTTCATGGCGGATTGGATCCTGTGAAAGCTCATGACTGGATTGCTGGCATGGAGAGAATATTTCTGATGACTTACTGTAGTGAGGAGAACAAGGTAGTGTTTGCTTCTCACTCACTGAGAGGTCCGGCTGAGAGATGGTGGGATGTTGCTTCAGCTTTTATGACTATGCAAGGTGTACCTAAGGTGTGGGAGCAGTTCAGGTCTATTTTTATTGAAAAGTACCTTCCTAGTTCCTTGAGGATCCGAAGAGAGTTTGAATTCCAGCAGTTGCAGCAATACTGTGTGGCAGAGAACAGTTTGAAGGAAGTTCGGACAGAAGGGGGTTCGCGTAGGGCAAGCCAACAGTCTAATCCTAGGCAACGAGTTTTTAAAAGGAAACAAGTTCAGAGCTCTAGGACTAGTGCGTGTCGACACTGTGGTAGAAATCATTGGGGAAAGTGCGGTATCGAAGGTGTGAAGTGTTATCAATGTCAGAAGGTGGGCCATTTGGCGAGGGATTGTCCTCAGGGTAGAAATCAGACACAAGGGAAGACTACTGGCCGAGTGTATACCTTGGATGCAAGGAAAGCAAAGGGTGATAATTCCTTGATTGCGGGTACGTGTTTTGTTAATGGTCAACTTTGTTATGTTTTATTTGACTGTGGAGCACTACACTTTTTGGTGTAGATGCAATGTATGAAGCGTTTAGGGTTGCAAGCTATTCCATTGTCTCCACCCATGGGAGTTACTACTGCCATGGATGAAATGGTTGAAACACCATTGATGTGTGAAAATTGTGTGTTGTCGGTGAACGAAAGAGTCTTCCAGATTGATTTTATTTGTTTGCCGCCTGAGAAAGTGGATGTTGTTCTGGGAATGGAATGACTTTTTGCTATTTTGGTGTTTATAGGGTGTAAGGAAAAGTCTGTTCTTTTGATTCTGGCTAAGGAGGAGAGTAGTAACATCCAAGTTTTGAGTATTTCGGTAGTTTGTGACTTTTCTGAAGTTTTCCCCGAGGATATCACTTCTCTTCCTCCGGAGCGGGAAGTGGAATTCTCTGTTGACCTGATACCGGGAACGGCTTTAATATCCGTTTCTCCGTATCAGATGGCGCCGCTTGGGTTAAGAGAATTAAAGGACCAATTGGAGGACTTGATGTCCAAGCATTTCGTTAGGCCTAGTGTTTCACCGTGGGGAGCTCCAGTGTTACTGGTAAAGAAGAAAGATGGGGGAATGCGTTTGTGCATTGATTATCGTAAGTTGAATAAAGTGACTATTAAGAACAAGTATCCCTTACCAAGGATAGACGACTTGTTAGATCAATTAAAGGGAGCCTGTGTGTTCTCAAAGATTGATTTCCGGTCGGGTTATCATCAGATTCGAGTGAAGAGTTCCGATGTGCCAAAGACTGCATTTAGGACCCGTTACGGTCATTATGACTTCCTAGTGATGCCTTTCGGTGTGACTAATGCTCCAGTGGTTTTTGTGGATTGCACGAATCGAATAGTTCAGGCTTACTTGGACCAATTTATGATAATCTTTATTGATGACATTCTTATTTATTCTCGTACTCCACAAAAGTGCGAAGAACATCTGAGGATTGTCTTATCGGTCTTGCAAGAGAAGCAATTGTTTGCTAAGTTGAGCAAGTGTGAGTTTTGGATGTCGGAAGTTAATTTTCTTGGACATGTTATATCTGGAGGTGGTGTGGCAGTGGATCCATCGAAAGTAGAAGCAGTGATTAGTTGGGAGAGACCGAGAAATGTTTCAGAAGTTAGAAGTTTCTTGGGATTGGCCGGTTACTATAGAAGGTTTATCAAGGGCTTTTCTCAATTGGCCTTACCAATGACGAAACTTACTCGGAAGGATGTTACGTTTGAATGGGATTCAGGTTGCGAACAAAGTTTTATGAAATTGAAGGAAAGTTTGACGAGTGCTCCAGTATTAATTATTCCTAATCCTAATAACTCTTACGAAGTGTTCTGTGATGCTTCTAAGAGGGGATTAGGGGGTGTTCTGATGCAAGGTGGTCAAGTGGTAGCTTATGTTTCTCGACAGTTAAAAAGTTCATGAGAAGAATTATCCAACTCATGACTTAGAACTAGCTGCCGTGGTGTTTGCACTGAAGGTGTGGAGTCATTATTTATATGGTGTACGTTTTGAAATGTTCAGTGACCACAAAAGTTTGAAGTATTTGTTTGACCAGAAGGAGTTGAACATGCGACAAAGAAGGTGGATGGAGTACTTAAAAGATTATGACTTAGAATTGAAGTATCATCCAGGAAAGGCGAATAAAGTAGCGGATGCCTTAAGTCGAAAAATGGTTCATAGTGCGGAATTGATAATTTTGGAGTATTCATTGTTGGAAAAGTTTAGAGATCTTAATCTCCAGTTTGTGTGGACTCCGAATGGTGTGATTATGGGAAATTTGAATGTCAATTCTACTTTGAGAGTTGAGATTCAACAGGCACAATTGTTAGAGGAAGAGTTACAAGAATTGTTACTTCAGCCGGGTTTTACACGAGCGACAGATGGGATTGTTCTGTTTAATCAAAGGATTTGTGTTCCGAGAGATGAGGCATTGAAAAGGAAGATTTTAGATGAAGCCCATAAAGGTACTTTTACGATACATCCTGGTTCTTCGAAGATGTATCAGGATTTAAAGAAGGATTATTGGTGGTCTGGGATGAAAAAGGATATAGCGGGATATGTGTCAGAATGCGCGGTGTGCCAACAGGTGAAGATTGAACACCAAAGACCGGGCGGTTTGTTACAACCTTTGGATATTCCAGTTTGGAAGTGGGATAGTATTTCTATGGATTTTGCAGTGGGTTTACCCCGTACCCAAGGAGGGTATGATTCTATTTGGGTGATTGTAGATCGACTAACAAAATCTGCACACTTCTTAGCCGTAAAGACTACTTATAAGGCAAGTCATCTTGCAAGGTTGTTTATTGCTGAGATTGTGAGATTGCATGGTATTCCTTCCAATATTGTGTCCGATAGAGATCCGAAGTTTACTTCGAGATTTTGGAAAGTGTTCCAACAAGCGATGGGTACGAATTTGTGTTTGAGCACGTCGAATCATCCTCAAACGAATGGTCAGACTGAACGAACAATACAAACGATGGAGGATATGTTAAGAGCTTGTGTGCTAGAGAGTAGAGGAAAAATTGGAAAGAACTTTTACCGTTAATTGAGTTTTCCTATAACAATAGTTATCATGCGAGCATCGGTATGGCTCCGTATGAAGCATTGTACGGGAGAAAGTGTAGGACACCTTTGTGTTGGGCTGAAATTGGCGAAGATAGAATTTTGGGACCCGAGATTATTCAAGAGACTACGGAAAAGATTCGAATGATCCGCGAGAAGGTTAAATAAGCACAAGATCGTCAGAAGAGTTATGCGGACAATCGTAGGAGACCTTTGGAATTTGAGGAAGGTGACCATGTATTTCTGAAAGTTACTCCGAGATTGAGATTGAAAGGACCGTTTAAGTCACGTAAGTTAAGTCCGAGATACGTGGGACCGTATCAGATTTTAGAAAGGATTGGTGAAGTTGCTTATAGATTAGCCTTACCACCCTCTCTATTCGAGATGCATGACGTTTTTCACGTATCTCAGCTCCGTAAGTTTGTTCCTGATCCTCTTCAACCAATTCTACCAGAATCGGTGGAAATAGAAGCAGATTTGACTTTTGAACCACAACCGAGTTGCATTGTGGGAAGAGAAACAAAAGTGTTAAGGAACAAAGATATTCCACTTGTTAAGGTGCAATGGGATATGACGCATCCGGGCGATGCTACTTGGGAACTAGAATCGGAAATGCGAGATTCTTATCCACATCTGTTCAGGTAATATTCTAAATTCGAGGACGAATTTCTATTTAAGGGGGGGAGGATGTAATACCCCGTAAATTTATAAACGCTCTGGTTAATATTATTATGATCAACTGGGTTCCGGAGTACTCTGAGTAATTATTTGATAAAAATAATTAGAGTAAACTGACGAACTCAGAGTTGATTAAATTAATAGTATTTAACGTTGAGTTTTTATAATTTGATGTATTTGAGCTAATCTTGGACATTTAGTAGTATTACTAAAAGTGATAGTTTCTATACTATCTATTTTCTTTTCATTTTCCTTGGAAGAAAACAAACAAAAGCTAAAGATAGAAACTTAGAGAAAAAGAAAAGAAAGAAAAGAAAGGAAAAAGGGAAGAGAAGGAAAGGAAGGAGGAGGAAAAAGAGAGGAAAATTTCCCAAAAGCTCAAGATCATCAACAATCATCTGTTCTTCATCAATTCGTCTCAATTTCAACCTCCTCGTCTAGTAATCCAGGTGGGTTCTAGTTAGACTCTTTAGGGTAGAGTTTTATTGAGTTAGAGTTAGATTGGTATTATGGAAATTGATTTAATTTTGCATGAAATTCATGAATCTAGCTGCTAAATGCAATGTGTGATTGTATGTTTATACCGATTGTTATGTTATAACATGTTTTGATGAATTTTAGATTGGAAAAATGGGATTTTGGGGTTGAATTGAATCAACCCGTAGCAGACAGATTCTGCAGGAAAATTTCTGGGTTCAAACTGCCCATACGCGTATCACGCAGGGCCATACGCGTATTGACTTGGGCAATACGCGTATGGATGTGAAGAAAATTGGGCGTTACGCGTATGGACAAGGCAATGCGCGTATGAGACATGGTGTTACGCGTATTGGACTTTTACAAGTGAATTTTGAAGGAAAATAGCCTTGCCCATACGCGTATGGCCTTGGGCAATACGCGTATGGCTGGGCGAGAATCTTAGGCAATACGCGTACGGGGAGTACCAATACGCGTATGGCCAGGGGACTTGCAGAATTCTGCTGTTGTGATATTTTATTTCCGATCGTTTGTTCCAATGCCGTAACTTTTTATCCGTAACTCGGAATGGAACAATTTTGGTATCGTTGGAAAGGTAATAAAATGTACTTTCTTATTACATTGGTTTTAAGATTGACGGCCGATTTAATTATATCGGAATTGTTGGAATTGTGTCGTTTTGTTGATTTTGGTGTGTATTGGTTGTTGAAAATGTAAGCATGATTAAAATATGGAATAAGTAGAGTGAGGACAATTAACCCAAACAGTGTCGGAAGAATATAAAATGGATAAACACTAGTATGGAACATGTGTGTTAACCGTTTGGTTGTGATAAGGCGTAATGGCCTTGTGATTGTTGAATACAATCACGACTGTGTGTGATCACGTAATCGTAACCGGTTATTATTGTTTTTGCGAGTGCGTTTCATGGGTCTCGAGCTCCTCTGAAACATATGCACCACTACTTGGCAGGTTTGATTCCCGCATTTCATTTTAGTACGAATGGCGCCCATGGAGCGTAGGCTTGTGACGGTATAAGGCCCGTGAGAAGTGACGGTTCATAACGGTTAATGGCCCGTAGAACCCGAATCCATTCGTATGTCAAGTAGGTTGCAGGGATCCATGACCCGGGTCGACTTCTAGACGTAGAAGAGGACGGGAATAGGGGATACCTTGGCATGGTTACGGATTAGTGATATTGTGAGTTGATGAACTCATAACATGTTTCCATATAGTGTGTGTGTACTCATGGTCACTCCCTTTTTCCCCTTTTGACTTGAGTTAGGTTTGTTAGAACCTTGTAGAGCCGAGAGGACTTTAAGATAGGGAACTCACTGAGATTTGATGTATCTCACCCCACTGTTGTTGTTTACATCACAGGTTCTGCAGGTTTGGCGAAGGGTAAGGACAAGGTTATTTGACTTTCCTTACGGATCGTGGTTTTGTGATGGCATGGCTTCCGCTATGGCGTTATGTTTTGAGATCATTGTATTGATCTAGTTCTTAGTTTTTATCATTTTGGAACATCTTGTATATGTAATGCCTTAGACTTTTAGTTCTTTTGTATTAGAGGCATTTATATATATAATGTGTTAACTAGGAACTTATTATGTTTCAGTACCAAAAGTGAAACTCATGTATAATATATGATTTGATGCATGTATTATTATATGGTCTTTACATTCTTTTTCTTCGCAAAGATCAATCGGGATCTTAGATTTTAAAACAAAACTTTTCAATTTTCCAAAATGTTTGCAGCTCACCTTTAAGTTCCTTGAAACCATTTGGCTTGCATTAGCATTGCATGCGCATTTGCATTGCATTCGCATTTCTCGGTCTTGAGTCTCCTCCGTCCTTCGTCTGTAACCCAGCTAACCTTCCTGAAGCCATCATTGGACTTGAAGAAGCTTTCTAAGGATCATGAATTCAGAGGAGCAGAACCAGTTTGTGACCAGAGCAGATTTCGACTTGTTAAGAAACCAGTTGGATCAGTTTATGGCAGCCTTGGCAAAAAGAGATGCCAATATCCAGGGTATGAACAATGTTGCCCAAGCTCAACCTGTGCAGACTCCTGTTAGGAACCAGTTTATACAAGAACATGCTGTTGTCCGAGACGGACATTCTTCTTCTATTGATGCTACGGAATACCGCAGTTTTGCATTCTCCGAGTCAGATTCCCGAGAAGTGGTCCCTGCGAAGAAAACTCAGGATCCACAAGACATTGAGCTAATGGAAAAATGTCGTGCCTTGGAAAAGAAGCTTGATGCCACTACAGGTCGTGACACTGCTGATCTGAATGCTTTGGGCATGTGTTTGGTGCCCGATCTTGTGATACCTCCTAAGTTCAAGACACCAAAGTTTGAGAAGTATAAAGGGGATAGCTGTCCAAAGCAGCATTTGGTGATGTTTTGCAGAGGAATGACTTCACATGTCCTCAATGACAAACTCATGATTCATTGTTTCCAAAATAGTCTAAGTGGAGCATCACTGCATTGGTATATGCAGCTAGAAAGTAGTCATGTCCAATCATGGTCAGACCTAGCCAGTGCTTTTGTAAAGCAATACAACTACAATCTTGATTTGGCTCCCAGCCGCCTACATTTGCTAGACTTATCTCAAGAAGAAAATGAGTCCTTCAGAAAGTATGCTCAGAGGTGGAGAGAAGTAGCTGCTCGTGTTCAACCACCACTTTCAGACAAGGAATTGGTTGACTGGTTCGTGGATACTTTACAAGGTATATACCGAGAAAAGTTGTTTAGCACTGTGACGTCAAAATTTTCTGAATTGGTAAAAACTGGAGAACGCATTGAGAGTGGTCTCCAAAAAGGAAAGATCCGAAGCATCTCGAATATCCCGGTCGGTGAGAATAAATCAGTCGCCAGTTCTCAAGAAGAATGGGAGAAGGAAAGTAATCCTATATGGGAATCCCAAATACCTCAGCGCTTCTACAACTCAAGTGCTCAGCGTCAGCAACCTTTTGGGTCTTTGTATCAGACACCAATCTCTCCACGTGGGCAATACTCTGCTCCAAATCGAGGACCTCTTCTGTATCAACGGTCCTACCGCCGTCAGCCACGTCAGCATGCACGATAAAGGCCGAGGAAGCCAGAGAGGAATTTCACTCCATTGCCAATACCATACAGTCAGTTCTTACCAGATTTAATCAAAGGGGGATTGATAGTGCCGAAAGGGATAGATCCAGTGATCCCTCCATACCCACCAGGCTTTGATGTTAACGCCCGATGTGACTACCACGCTGGGGCACAGGGGCATTCGACCGAAGACTGTAAGGTACTCAGAAACAAGGTTCAGACGCTGCTTGATTCTGAGATGATCTCATTCACGCCTCAAGGAATTCAAATCAACAATCCTTCACTTAATCGAGCAGATTCATCAGACCCTGAAGAGGAAGAAATTGTCGAGAGTGGATGTGAAGATAATTCTCAGACGGATTTCGACAATCAGTTTTGAAGATAACTATTTCTGTTTGGCAAGTCGAGAAGGAAAGCCCAGTTCCTTGAGGCTGGCAAACTTTAGACTATTTCAGCAATTTTGTTGTATTTTCCTTGCATATTTGAATCTGTTTTGCTTATGAGCAATGTTGTACTTTCAAATTGGCAAGATTAGTGAAATATTTATGCATCTTTTGGTTAAATCCATTCGTTTCACTCATTTACTTTTATTTTCATAAAAGCAAACATATATCTTTTTTTTTTCACTCCTTTTTCAAACTTTTGTTAAAGCGAAGATTAGGGAGGATGATGAAAACCTCATGTTCATAATTGCTGGGGTATGCCTTCAAATTAACCTCGCCGAGGATGTAAGGCATTGCTTTAATTCATCCTTTGTTAACCCATTCGAGCCTAGAAGTAGGAGTTTTCTTTCTTTACACATAAAAAACCTTAAATCTCAACCTTGGGGTAGGGTAGTTCTCAGTTTAACTCGGTTATGCATTCAAACACGAGTGCTTCACATAAGGCGACAGTCAGCTTTCAAATCAAGTGACTTCCTATTTTCGGAGATTTAAACGTATATCTTGAGTTAACTGAGCGTAGGATTTGAGCCTTTATCTTTTGTTTCATAAACCATGAACCATACCACATTACAACCCCTAAAAGACCTAATTGAGGTAAGGTTGTTTTGAAAGGCATGCTACAGCAAGGTTGGGTAACCTGACTCCTAATAATCTTTGTTATTTCGCGTGTGTTGATCACTTTTTCTGTCATCTCATAAATAATCAGATCCACCTTTGTTCTTGATTTAAGCAATCAGCGTGTGCTTCCATCAAAAGCTTCATTTTCAAAACTTTGCATTAAATTTTGCCAATTTTAATGAACAACGCTTGTTTGCAATACTACTCTATATCAAGGAATCCCAACAAACGCGGTCAGTCAAGGAATTGAACTCGATAAAAGGAAGTTTGACTCAAGTCAGGGGCAACCAAGTGTGAGGTTTGCCAATCTATTATCCCAAGAGTTGACAATCAGAGACAGAATTCTGCAAATTCAGAATATTGGGGCAAATATTCTTGAGATCATCTTATGACGAGTTTTGTTTGCAGTAACCCATCAGCAGGGGCAAATCCGTTCCCCAGTAATGTCTACTACAGTTTAAGTATCTCGAGTATAACTGAACAGAAGCAGCTACAAGATGGAAGATATTGAATCATCTGGTATTTCATTTCTTCTGTAAAATTCTTTTGATTATTCAAGTTGGAAGATATTGAATCATCTGGTATTTCATTTCTTCCGTAAAATTCTTTTGATTCTTCAAGTTGGAAGATATTGAATCATCTGGTATTTCATTTCTTCCGTAAAATTCTTTTGATTATTCAAGTTGGAAGATATTGAATCATCTGGTATTTCATTTCTTCCGTAAAATTCTTTTGATTATTCAAGTTGGAAGAAATTGAATCATCTGGTATTTCATTTCTTCCATAAAATTCTTTTGGTTATTCACCCCCCTAATCTGGGGCAGTTATGCCGAGATCTCTCCAAGAGTTTGAAGATAGGGAAGCACCCTGTATACCAATTCTTCTATAAAGTCCTCTTGTTATCGTCTTAGCTTGGTACAGACAAAATTCGAAGATGATCATCATATAAGTCAGAATACAGGATTACTCTGTTCCTATGATATCTTTTGCTAAGCTTTCCAGTAAGCTGTTACTTCGGCTAATCTTGACAAATTCGCCATGGATTCTCTGCCAGCAAAGAGACCAAGCTCACAATGGCAATTCTCATGATGTTATACCTTAGGTGGAATACTCTTTTCACCAACGAAGTTATTTACCCTTCTTCTTCATCCCCGGTATTGCTCCGACCAGTTGGGTTTGGCTGGGTACCCTTGTCGAGACGTTTTCTTCGTCTCCAATTCGCTTGTCTGTTTTGTCAGCATAAGCATAAGCATTGCATGAGCACTCATATGCATAGCATCTTAGCATTTCTGCTTCTTTTTTTGGTGCTTTCCTGTTTTGGGTTCACTTTGGTGTTGCCTCCCCAAGTGGCTGGGTTTGTCTTTTCTCTCCAATAGAGTTGTCAGCCCTTAGGCATAAAGTGCCCATCTTTTCTGAATTCCCCACGGAGTTATATTCTCGTGGATGATGGTTGTTTCAGTTATCTTTTCCACATTTGGATAAGATAAGTCCCCATTTGAGTTCATTCCTCAATTGGAGTCTTGTTCGGCCGTTTCTTTCTAGCTTGTTCCTAGATTGAACTTTGGTCCCTGGCAGGTGTGGTTTCCGAACCTAATTTTGTTAGTGCATTTATTTTGCACCGTGTCTCGCAAGAAGATTCTTTTTGAATCCCCATTGAAGACAAAGTGATTTCTCCAGCAATGTTGTAATACCAACATATCTTTGGAATTTATACCCAACAATTAGTGGCAATCTCACTCATGAGAAGCTTATCCGTCCTTGGTTTTCTTCATACTTATACAGTTACCAATAGTTGCTTTCTCCATCAACCCTTTGATGACACTATCCAACTGCTTTTTTTCGTCAACCCCTTGATGATGTCATTCAATTGTGTTGAACTGCTTGTTCTGTCAACCCTTTGACGATGTCAGTTTTCGTACCATCAACCCTTTGATGATGCCAATCAACTGCTTTTCTGTCAACCCTTTGACGATGGCAGTTTTCGTACCATCAACCCTTTGATGATGCCAATCAACTGCTTTTTCTGTCAATCCTTTGACGATGTCAGTTTTCTCCGTCAACCCTTTAATGGTGTCGTCCTGTGTTTTTCCGTCAATCCTTTGACGATGTCAGTTTTCTTCCTTTGGTGATATAAACCTTCGTTTCGACTATCCTTTAATGATGTGAACCTTTACTTCCCCCGTGAAGTAAAAACATTCCCGGTATATCCAAAATCTTCACCTAAGCTAGGCTTACGTTCGGTCTCCACCCTTGAGTGCCAGATTTTGACACCCTGTGCTTTGTTTCGCTTGTGGTCTTTTGTTGGCGTTTACCTTTATTTCCCCAGTGAAGTAAAGACATTCCCGGTTTGCTTTGTGTCGTGCTTGTTCGGTCTTAACCTTTGCGCGCCAGATTTGAATCTTTAAAACCTTTTATTGTTCCCCAAGAAGTTTAACTTTAAAGGAGTTTTGGAACTGTTCTTGTTTGAATCGTGTCAAACTTGAACTTGGACTTTGTTTGAATCGTGTCAAGCATTGTCTTATGTGTTCTTGTTTGAATCGTGTCAAACTTGAACTTGGACTTTGTTTGAATCGTGTCAAGAATTGTCTTATGTGTTCTTGTTTGAATCGTGTCAAACCTGAACAAAGTCTTTGTTCGAATCGTGTCGGACACTGACCCCTTGTTTTAAAACCGTTCATGTTCGAATCGTGTCGAACTTGAATTGGGACTTTGCTTGAATCGTGTCAAGCACTGTCTTTTGTTTTAAAACTGTTCTTGTTCGAATCGTGTCGGACAATGAACACCCTTATCTTGTTTCTTTTCTAAAATTGCTTTAAGCTAAGTTTCTTGGAACAAATTTATTCAACTTTAAGACTCTTATCTGGTGCGCAGAGTTAGTCTCTGTCTTCCTGGCTTTTCTTGAAGATCCCATTTTGAACTCTTCAGTTGGAGATCCCCAGGAGGTCTTTGTCTGGTTGTTTGTCTCCTTTGGACTGATCCCTAGTGATCAGGTTTTTCTTTCTGGTTTCGTGCCCAGGAAGAATGTGGTTTTGTTTTGTCCCCAGTAGTCTATCTCCCCGGATCTTTCCCCAGTGGAGATTGCTTGTGGTCTTTTCCCCAGTGTTTCTTTGGAGTCTCCCCAGGGAGTCTCTTTCGTTGGTTAGCCTGTATCCCCAGTGAGTTTTTCTCATGGATACTATAGCTTTCGTCTTTCCCCAGTGATGTGCTTTGACGCCTTGTTGTGTCTGCATCTTTGCATCTTCTTTGGCATCTTGGCATCATGTTGTTGCATTGCATGTTTGCGCATCTGAGGGCAAAATTTTCGGTTATCTGTATTTAAATATCTTTCACTTTTGATTCCATGAAGATCTTCATCTCCCATGTCATTCGGTGAAGATATTTAAATAGGGGCAACTGTTGCACCCCAAATTTTACCCTCATTTTTCTGCTAATTGTTGTTTTATTTTTTTTTTCTATATTTTAATTTAATAATTATCTTAGTTTTTTTATTTGTTTTATTTTAGTTTAAATTCAATGTGGCCTTTTGTTATTTCATTTATATTTAAGTTGTTTTATTAATATTAATTTAATTTTTTTTTTTTTAATTAGTTTAAGTAATTAGATTATTTATTTCATTTAGTTTTTTTTGCTAACTAATTTTAATTTAGAATGTTACTTAGTTTTTTTTCATATTATTCTATGCCATGTTACGAGGGAACCTAGAACCATTTCCTTTGGTTTATTAAGATTTGCATAGCGTGTAACTAAGTGGAGCTTTCCATTTAGTTTCATTACAACTACATGCTGAAATGAAGCTTGAACCAAGTACACGTTCTTTTCTTTTGCCATCTTCCAATGTGACTTTTCCAAACCGTGCAAAGGAGGATTTTGAAATGCAACCCTTTTGTACTAATTGAGGTGACACTTTGCTGCAAAGGGCCAACGGCTATTTGTTTTTGACCTTTTCCCATCAAAAAGAAAAAGGACTCACTGATATTTAAGGGTTGCTGCTTTTTGCTCGAGAAAGGGAACCCAGGAGGAACATCACCATCACCCACTTTAACACTTCACCTACACATCCGCCATCACTCTCACCTTGGAAAATCCAAAAATCACTCCAAAACACTTCTTCATCAAATCTATAAACACGAAATCCCTTCATCATGACAAGCTCAGAAAAAACTACAACAATAACTGCGATTCGTACACACCACCAATGAGCATATGAACGTTGAGTTTTTTTAAAAACCGCAAGAATGGCCCTCGTCAAGAAACACGTGAAGGCAATACGTTCTCATACCACCTAAACAATAAAAAACCATCACCATCCCTGCATCATGCAAAACCTTTGCAACTCTTGCTTTTCAACCAACAGCAAGGTTGACAAACCTTCCCTTAAGGATCCATGAAGCTGCTCTGAATCATCAACCATCAGAACAACAACAAAAAAAACACGACAGAACACGCCATTTACTTAACACTTCTATCCCATTCAAGAAGGAGCTCGTGAGTGGTCAAGAGGAAATGCAAGGGTTGTTCCCGGTTCAAAGAGCTGGATCAATCAGCAACTAAAGGAGAGTTGCACATTCGAGTGTCTTGAGAACCACTGTTGTCAAAAGGAGGTCGGATTTCTAAAGCTCAAGAGGTGAGTTTCTAAGGCCCTGAAACTTATAGATTTGTTGTGATTTATATGAGCATTATCGTGGTTATGGGTGGTAAATATTGCATTCTTATTTTAAAGTTTGAATCTCTAGTTTTACTGTTTCGGAATTGAGATGAGCAGCCGTGTGGGTTTGGTGAGACGCATGGCGGCATTAACAGTTCGGGACATATCGATTCACGTCCATATTATGCATCTGAGTTAAACTTAAATGATGATATGTCTGGTGGTTTGAGCTTGCGTTACGTATCTTTGTTCGGTTACCTCGCATCATGCGGAACTCACGACTTTCATGTCCTTTTATCCATGTTTAGGCTGCTGTCCTGAATCGTTAGTGTTCATTACTATTCTACTCCGTAGGCGCTACAGATAGTTGTTTTAAGTTGTGGATTTTGGCTAAGATTCGTTGATAAAATGACTAAGCAAGTAGAGACACCAGTTTTAGCTTTTCTTGGATTCACGTCTGGTTTTTAAGTTGGTTTACTTTGCATGAGAAGTTGGAGGTGGCGAGTTGTGTTTGGTTAAGGTTTGTTTGTTGTTTTGCATTTTAAATGACATGGTGACTGGTTGACGCCAATGTCACATGATATTTTGTACAAATCACAATTCCTTGGCTGATGTTTTCTGTTCTTGGACCGTGGGCCTGTGTTTTACTAATTACACCGCCGGTCAGAAGCCCACGCACCCAGCAATTGCCTTGTAATTCATTTTGGTTTTGCCAAATGTATCCCCTTGCGTATTCCTTTCTCTTCTTTTTTAATTAATTAAATGTTTTCATATTATTTCAAGCCTTTTTTAATTAAAAATATTTTCTTATTTCAAAAAAACTCCAAAATATTTTTTATCTCTATTTTTAATTAGCAATTTATTTTGGCTAATTATTTGTTCTCATTTTAATTTTAATTATCAATTGGTATTGTTAATTTAATTGTTAATTGTTTGTCAATTTGCATCTTAATTGGTAATTGTTAATCAATTTGTATTGTTAATTTGCATTGCTAAGTGTTAACTTTTAATTTTAAATTATCCATATGTAGTTAAATCTTAAATTACCTTATGTGTTGTTAATTGTTAATTTTAATTGCCTTGTCAATTAATTATCAATTGTTGGTTTAATTACTAATATCATCTATGAGCATTTTTGTTGATCTTGAAATGTTATTAAATTCACTTGTTTAATTCTTAAGTTAATATATCCATGTTGATTGGCCATATGCTTGACTTTTATATGAATATTATCCTTCTTTAATTGTCATCTTTTATATCATTCTATATGTTTGTCTTCCTAAAGATTGAAGCATATTGATTGTTTTCTTGTATATCATTCTCTATGTTTGTCTTCCTAAAGATTTAAGCATATTGATATGTGTTTTTAATATCATGTTTATCTAATCCATATCTTATTCATGAAACATATTGCCATCATCATGCTTATGTTGTTTTTATCTTATTCATGTCTTAGCTTTTATCTTTATCTATTCTTGTTATATTATCAACTGTTTTTCCCCCATTCCAAAGGAAGGTGAATAATGTTGACTCTTAAAGTCATAACCCCCATCTTAACCTAAGCAACCTATTAGGAAGGAACCCTATTTCTTGGCCTCATCAGAGCCATAGAAACCATAACTAGCTTTAGGAAGAGTTCTTCAACTCTTTGTGATATTCATCATAATGAATTTATCACTTCTCCTACTGACTAAACTTCAACATAGGTCAATCTCAACTAGATCTAGAGAGTTCTTGGACTCTACAATGAGCTTGTACTCATTTCCCCTCTGAATATTGACCACAGTCAATCATTCAGTAGAAGTAGAACTACGCATACTCTGATTCTATTCTCGAGAATACGTAGGCGTAAAGTGCGATGCTTTATCGAGTATACTTAGATACTAACCCCTAGGGTTTTTCAGCCTTTAGCATAGAACCTTTAACAAACATAAGATAACATTAACAAGAGGTTCCCGTAGAGTACTACGGACGTTTAGGGTGCTAATACCTTCCATAGGCGTAACCAACCCCCGAACCTTAGATCTCCCCCTTTAGGTTTTTCTAACGATCTTGAACCTTTCCTTTGGATAAATCAAAGTCGGTTGTAAAAGAAACTTATGCAAATTAATTAATAATTTGTTATCCGATTTTCACCGCAAAAATGGGGAACTTGTATACCCTCTCCCCGATAAACTTCCCAGCCTCGTCACACAGCTCATTTCCCTCCTCGTCAACCTCGATCTCCCAGAGATAAGTGTTATCCTGGGAAGCTTCCGATACGGGCTCGATGATGTAGTACCTATCCTTGAACGTCCGTATCGACTCAGAAAAAGGCTTGAACAGCTTGCGAGGTTGTTTCAGCGAAACCCAACCGTACATCCTCCCCGACAGCTGCCGTTGAAGATGAAAGACAGTGAAAAATAAAGGGAGAGTAACCCCTATTCCCAGATACTCTCACGTCAGCTCGAACGCCCGGATGAAGGCCAACGAATTTGGGTGCAGCTGCGTAGGGGCCAACTTCAAGTGCACAAACACTGACTGCTGAAAATCAGTGACCGGCAATCTCAATCCCAGCTCTTTAAAGGCATATTCGTACATAGTAAAGCGATCCCCAAAATCCGTACAGACCCGATCATCCTCGGAGGGAAAGTGCACCTTCCACTCCCCCTCTGGCCCAATTTCCGTAAAACATCCCCTAAGTACATCACAAAGATGGACCCGTGCTCGGCTAGTTCATCCACCTCCCACTCCTCCACGGAATCCTCGACGGCATCCTCTTCCATATCCTCCATTTCCTCCTCCTCCCCGACCTCGTTGGGGATACTTGAAGTTGTCGAACTACTGCTGTCCAAAGAACTTGCTTCTTCCTCGGACGAGTCCAGGATAATTTCTCCATCTGGCCCCGTCGCCATATCGATCACCTAAAAAGCAGAGAAAAAAGTGAATTCGGTGATAGATCAAATCCAGCCTTCCACCACTAGTCAAGTGAAAGGGCGCGCAAAGGGCTGAGGACGGCGTCCCCGGCCTAAGCCCTAACATCGAACAAAAACTCTAAGAGTCTCCCACGATGAGATGCTCGGAGCAAGCCGCTTCCATACGAGGAACGTCCTCGAGCCACTTCCTAGTTTCCGTTTGAAGCTCCGCCGAAAACTGCAAAGCTTCACCGGAAACTGGGAAGGCTCACCGGAAACTTCATCGCTGCTTCTGAATCTGGACGATCACAGCGGTTACGCATGCATCATCATCGCAATGACGTCGGAAACCGCCCGATTCACCAGAATATCCTAAAACCTAGCGGCCTCATCAGCGGCGGAAAATGGCACGACCACCATCCACCACCAACAATCACCGAAAACTAATCTATTTCATCTTCTACACCTGAACCTAACCGCATGCAAGACTACAAACAACCGTCAAATGGGTAAAAGAGAAAAAAATCAATGAACTTACTTGATTAAGAAGATGAAAAACGGTTGCCCCGAATTTGGTGCGGTGGCCGGAGTAGCAAACGGCGGTGACGGGCAAGAGCTCTGAAGAAGACGAAGGGAAGTAAGAGCGAAACGTTCAAAATGAAATGGATTTTCCCCTTTTATACAGAGAGGCATGTGAAGTGACACGCGCTCGTAGGTTATGATGGCTATTAGCTAGCCATCATTGCCTAGTAACTGCTACACGGAGCTCTAGGCACACGTGGCACCCTAACGTTTCCAATTCTGACTAACCGTCAGTCTCCCCGTTCGAGGGGCAACGCAGTCACGGTCATGAATGCCACGGACACTAGGGGTCACGGGCACCATGAGACGACCTTCCTCATCACCAAACGACGACTTCACGCTAGCTCCCCGGAGCAACGAGCTGTCCTAAAGTCATCACTCCCATGCTCGGGAGCAACGACTTGGGGGGCTCCTGTTCTGGACTGGACCAATGGCTAAACATGGCCCAATCCACCTCTGCTCCCGGAACGACCCAATTGCCTAAGTCCAATTCACAATGGGGCAAAAGTTACCTTTCTGCCCCTCAAACCGGACAGGGACTGCATCGCTCCTCCCCGGTAATGCTGTCCGTTACGCACGGCTCCTTCGCTCCCCGAACAACTAAGGGCATGTGCCCGAAACCATGTTTATGCCCGACATAACGGCTAGTTTTAGGCATTTACCTATTCTTCGAGAAAACGATTATTTCTCCCCGAAAATAGGACCATTGGCCACGTGCTTGGGGGCACTATATAAACCCTCTCACTTGAGAGGGTCAGGTATCAAATACTCACCCTACGAACTAATACTTTGTACTTGCCCCTTTTCTCTGACCCTTTCTTACTTGAGCGTCGGAGTGCCTTGCAGGTACACCCCCTCCTCCTCTCCATACGCCCAACATCTCAGACGTACTTGGTGGCCCACTTCGACAGGATCTGATCCAGCCTTCACGTTCAACAATTAGACCTAAACAATGGAATTAACTTAGCTTAAATTTGTGTTTAATGGTAAAAATGTTGTTAGTAAATTTTGGAATTTATTTCTTAAACTGAAAAATATAGCTTACATTTAATTACAAAAGAGTATTACCCTGTTTAAAATATCATTATTATTAATTTGACAAAATATAATCTGAAACATTTAGATGGATAGATTTTTATTTATAACAAACAGCGAAGAATGATTTTTTAAATTTGTTAATATAAGGTAAGAATATGAATCGATAAATAAAAATTAACATAAATAAAATTTTAATGTTTTTTTAGTATGCATGTGATAAATTTTTATTAATGAATTATAAACGATTCAATTATAACTTTTTCCGTTATAAATCTAAAAACTAAACCTATAGAATTCTAATACAATTATAATTACTAATTGGTTAAATTTTTTAATCCCATATTTAAAAATAAATAAAATTTAAATCTTCATTCATTTTTTTTGAAAAAATTAAATAAAATTAAGGTGAATGGTTGAATTTGATTATGATTTTAAGGAGGAATCAAATCTATTTATATTCATGTTTTTTTTCTCTATAATCATGTTTTTTTAATCTTAAACCAAATGTCTAAACCATATTTTAAAAACCGGACCGGACCGGCCGGTCGGACCGGTTGGACCGGGAACCGGCCGGGTTCACTTACTCGATCGGTCATGTCTTCGAACCGATGAGAACCGGTGTGAACTGGGAAAATCAGGAAAACCGGCGGTTTTCGCAAACCGGCGGTTTTCGCAAACCGGCGGTTTTCGCAAACCGGCGGTTTTCGCAAACCGGCGGTTCAACTGCTTATTTTAATTTTTTTTTTTTTAATTTTTTTTTTTTTTAATTTTTTTTACTCAAATACATAGGAACTTTTCTCCAAGAATAATAGTGATCACTCATTTGATTTAAGTGATACACAAATTAAGTTTCGTAATATCCACAAAACTATTTTTACTATTTTGTATTTATATTGATTGAAAAACCATCATACAAATATTTGTATAGAAATTTAAGAACACAAATTAAAAAACAAAATATAATATAATTTTAGACTTAACTGATTTCCATTATATATATATATAGACTTGGAAAATTTATTATTTAGAATAATGTTAATATTTGTATTGTTTTAATTATTAACATTAAAACTGATTTTCTATTAACATTAAAACTATGAATTTAAATTAAACTCTGTTTAATTTAGACTCTGTTTAAAATTTACAATTAGACTCTGTTTAAAATTTGAATTTAAATTATGAACCTGTGAATTTATGATATGATATTTTCAAAAAATTTAAGTGCTAGTTATATTTTTTAGAGACTGAATCATCCGGTTCGACCGGTTTTACCGGTTTTATACCTATTATAATGACAGGTTTATTCAACCGAGTTATCCGGTTTAATCCGGTTTGGTCATGCGGTTCGACCAATGACCCAGTGACCCAGTACCCTCACCGGTTTGATGACCGATCCGGTTTTTAAAACACTGGTCTAAACTTCTCTGATTCAGGGTTAAATGTGACTATTTCACCTTTGCTTCACTCTCATTCATTTGACAATTAATATTGCTGATGTGTTATCATATTATAATTTTGGGTTAAATTTTGATTTATTATTACATATATTATTATAAGGGTTATATGTTATAATGAATGTATGTACATTGGGAAGCTAGAAAAAAACTCTTGGAATTCGGATTGGAAAATTGAGAGACACATGCATTCTAATAGTTTAGTATCATTGCCTAAACCACTTTACATTTTCCATGTGAACCATTCATTCTCTCTTGGCTCAACTCTCCTAAAATTATCAATTGTTTTTTTTCCCACCATGTAAGAAACTTTTTAGACAATAGTTTATAACAGGTTTATTTTATGACTATTGTAATTTTTCAAATCAATCTTTTTGAACCATATGATAGACTCATGTTGAGGAATTTGTTTCTCACGTCCATATTAGCATTTATACTAACAAATTGTTACAAATAATTATATTTTGTTCCAATATTATATTTTGATAGAATTTGACATTATCAAAAATAAATTATATTAGTAAAAAATTATGTTGGAAGTATTAATACAATTATTTTTAACAGGAATAAGTTAAAAATTGTTTTATAAGTTGTCACACAGATTCAAGGCACTTATAAACGGAAAAAAATCTACATGTTAATATAAATATTTTTATATACAGAAATAAGTTACAATAATTTTTTTAAACGGGAATAAGTTATAAATATTTTTATAAACAAAAAAATTCAACTAATTATACAATTATTATTATAAATCAGAACAAATTACAAATATTTTTTATAAATAGAGGCACGAGTTCAAGACGCTTACTATCTTTGTAATTATATAAATGTTAATCAACTTACTAAATGTATACAAACTTGTCAAATGAGAGTGAGAGACATATAATATGAATCCAGACATAAAAAAAATTATTTTTAACAAGAATAAGTTAAAAATATTTTTATAAATTGTCACACAGGTTCAAGCCACTTTATAAACGGGAAAAAACCTACGTAATGATATAATTATTTTGAAACATATAAAAAAACTTAAACTTATCAGAATCTTTTCAAATTAACTTTATAATTGTAATCATGATAAAAAAATGTTAAAGGGTAGTCATGAAAATTTAATGATAAATGGTAATTATAAAAAATTAATGATAAAAGATTAAAATGTATTGATAGAATCATTT
Source organism: Lathyrus tuberosus (assembly GCA_022829125.1). NCBI lineage: Eukaryota > Viridiplantae > Streptophyta > Magnoliopsida > Fabales > Fabaceae > Lathyrus > Lathyrus tuberosus. The sequence goes on from JALAZF010000043.1 coordinate 6,769,804, forward strand.
TTATAAATTGAATAAGTTACAATTGTTTTTATAAACGCGAATAAGTTACAAATAATTTTATAAACATAATAAATCAACTATTTATACAATCATTTGTATAAATGAGAATAAGTTACAAATATTTTTATAAAGAAGAAAAATTGAAGTATTAAAACAATTGTTTTTAACATAAATAAATTAAAAATTGTTTTATAAATTGTCACACTGGTTCAAAACGCTTATAAACGGGAAAAAGTCTACATGTTGATGCAAATAATTTTATATACGAAAATACGTTAAAATAATTTTTTTTAACTGAAATACGTCTACATGTTGATACAATTATTTGTATAGATGAGAATAAGTTACAAATATTTTTATAAATGGACACACGGGTTCAAGGTGCTTATAAACGGGAAAAAGTTTCAATAATTTTATAAACGAAAATAAGTTACTATTATTTTTATAAAAGGGAATAAGTTACAAATGTTTTTATGTTTGTAAGTATATAAATGTTAATCAACTGAAAATTGTCACACAGGTTCAAGACACTTATAAGGGAAAAAGTCTACATGATTTAAATAATTTTATATACAAATATAAGTTCAAATATATTTTTTTTTAAACGGGAAAAAGCCTACATGTTGATATAAATATTGTAGTTGGATTTATCAATCCATTAAGTTGGTTACACGGTAAAAATTTTAGAGTTTGTATGTTTGACAAGTGATATTTCACAATGTAGTGTGTTTAATGGAAAACATGATTTTATTCAGAGTTGTAGTTTTAGAATTTACTCATCTGAATTCAACTGAGTTTTGCTAATTACTGGAATGTGAACGTATCTATGACAATGACATACCAGTTGTAGGCCGGTCATTTTAATGTTCATATATTAAATCTACAAGAAGTGTTAATTTTGCATTTTGTAATTTATACGTACTTCGCAACGTAAAGTGTGAATACAGACAGGACCCGTACTTCGCACGGGTAACCCGCTAGTTCTTATATTAAAAGTAGATACTCTACAACAAAGTGACACATGGCCTAATTCCAATCATTCATTTTGAAACTTCAACTTTCTCTATCTCTATTCTCTTCTTTCAATTCAAATTTCAAATCTCTTTCCTATTTCATTTTTCCATACTTTCTCACTTTTATTTTTAATTTTTTAAACACTTCATTTTCTTTTTCACTTTTTATTTTTTTTTCTAAGTATCAACTATCAACTATCTATCTATTAAAATCAACTAATATCAAACTATCTAAATTGTAAATTCCTTTACATTAATTTACACTACCAAAAGGTTAAAAAAGTAAATGACTAATGTCTCAATTTTTTTCCAATATACTCTACCACAAAGTGATACATGGCTTAATTCTAATCATTCATTTTTAAACTTCAACTTTCTCTATCTTCATTCTCTTCTTTCAATTCAAATTTCAAATCTCTTTCCTATTTCATTTTCCCACACTTTCTCACTTTTATTTTTAATTTTTCAACACTTCATTTTCTTTTTCACTTTTTATTTTTTTTCTAAGTTTCAACTATCTTTCTATCAAAATTAACTACCGTCAAACAACTTAAACTGTTCTGTCTTTTACATTAATTTACACTAATAAAAGATTAAAAAAACTAATGTCTCAATTTTTTCCAACTAACACTTGACCTCATTCCAATCATTATATCTATTTTATTTTAATTAATAATTTTCATTATTTTAGATAAAAAATTCTTATTTTCAAATGTCAAAATTTCTCTTTTTCTCACGGGCCACTATCAACAAAATACCTATTTTATTTTAATTAACAATTGTCTTTATTTGAAGTACAAAATTGTTATTTTCAAATGTCAAATTTTCTATTTTTCTCACGGGTCACTATCATCAAAATATCTATTTTATTTTAGGGTTAAATATGTGTAAGGTCCCTACAAATATCCCCTCTTTAAGGTTTAGTCCCTCAAAAAAATTCCTTCAAACATTGGTCCTCTGAAAGTTTTCCGTCTCTACCTTTAGTCCCTCCCGTTAGTTTCCACTAACGGAGGATGATGTGGCACGCCAAGTGTGCAATAATCCCTTGCCAACTGTGTATTCTTATGTGACGTCAGAAATGATTTTCTCCTCCACCTTTCTCTTCCACGATAAATGCTCTAATCCTTTCATTCTTCATCTCTGCTCTCCTTTCATTCTTCCTTTCTGCTCTCCTCTTGTTCGCATCATCTTCCTCATCTTGTTTCGAACTCGCCACCCTTCACCAATTCTCCCTCACAACTATCTCGCTCAACCTCTCTTCTCTCTCTCGCTAGCAATCAAAGGACGATTTCTTCCGCCGCGTCGCCACGGTTCGTGGCCTCCTCCTCTCTACCTGTGTTCAACCTTCCTATCTTCCCCAAAAAAACATCGGGCATGAAATATAAGCCACGCCGTTGATTTCAAACTAACCAAACTCAACTCTAATTTTTAAATCAAATCCGCGATTACGTAACAAACATGACATTGGAGCAAGAATTCGTTCAAAACAAGGAATTGTGTACCTTGGAAGAGCCTCAGCACGGCGGTTTTGACTCGGCTTCAGAGGTACTTTTCTTCTTTTATCAATTGTGTGTTGATGTGTGTAGTTACCTTGTTGTTGATGTGTGTTGATGTGTGTCAATTGTTATCTCATTGAACTCTACAGAAAAATTTATGTTGGAAATTGAGCTATATTGATCTCATGATAACTTGTCTCTAAACTGCAGGGGTTATTCTATTGGTGTTAGGTCATAGCAATTGAATGGTTAGTTCATGAGTAATAGGTTAGCTATTATGAATGGTAATGGAATTAGTTACATGTTATGTTAAACTAACAGTGGTTATGGGATTGTCAAAATTAGTGAAATGGCTTGATTTTTAGAAACTTACCAATGGTTAAATAGTTCAATAATTGGAGATTGTTAGAGGTTAGGAGGCTGTTATTTCTGTTAGAGTTAGGAGACGTGCGAAAATTCAGCTTGTAATGAACTAGTGGGTTAGTTATGATGGATGTTAGAAGCTGTTAGGAAGGCTTAGCAGTTATGAAGAATCCTTCATTATACAGAAATTATCTTCTATTTGCAACATACCAGTCTTCAATTCACTCCATGGATCTGGAAGGGTAGGCTGACATAGTTTTGTGCTTTTTACCATGCAGCTTATCACTTGTGCTTTATAATTTTGTTAATTTTGAGATGCCACTGAACTTGTGTGTTATGACCTGAAGTTGGTCTTGTTGTTTGCAATTTTTGCTTGTCTCTGCAGCTTGTATAATGAGTCAGGTCTGTACCAAGATGAACATCATATCTGTAGCTAATTCAATTCACTTGACTCTAAATTCGTTTGAAGTTGAGATTGCATTTAAATTGAACTTGTACTATACACACTTCAAATTTGAAACTTATGCATAAAATCTATGAATTATTATTCATATTAGTTGCTAAGATAATCCTTTTTGAAGGCTAGCAAAATTATGGACAAAGAACTGAAACTGCACCGTGATATTGATTGCTTTTGCAGTGGGACTACAGCAGTTACCCTGATCAAGCATGTAAGAAACATAAATAACAACATAAATACAGAATTCTTTTTTATATAATTTCCTTATTTGTTTTACACTATGTTTCTAATCCTTATGTTCTTTTAGGGGCTGAATCTTGTTATTGCAAATGTGGGGGATTCAGACTTATCATTTATGGAAATCTAAAAGTTATTAGGTAGCTGTGTTGGAGCAATGGAATGGATTAATCAATGACAGATAATATAGTCCAAATCATTGCTTTAAATGCTGGAGCTTGTAAATTTGTTATGAAATGTTTAAATTGTTTCAAAATCTTGATGATTTTTCTATGCAGATTATGGATGTTTTTCCATGGATTCATTGTTTTGAAAGGTAGAGAGTTATTAGTTGAAAGGTAGATGCTTTGAAGAAATGTTTGATTAATACTAGAAGCTCCAAATAATTGCATCAATAATATAATTTCACATTGTTTAAATTAGCTAGAGATTAGCTATGAATTAGCTACAAAAAAGATATGTTTAAATTAGCTAGAGATTGGCTAGGAATTAGCTAGAAAGGCTGTGAATTCATTAATTAACACTAACACTAACAAGCATTTCATCCTTGTAGTCCTGTTTTAGAATTGAATTTATCAAAAGTAAAATTGTATTCTATAGACACTAAATTCATGCATACAAAACTCTAGTAATTTATCAATAGTTTTGAATGTTGAATGTTTTCCTATCTAGTTGTTACAACCAAGATCGCATAGTAGAATTATGAATTGTATTAGTATGAACACAAACATTGAAAACAGATACCAGAAGCACCATCTCCGACAACCAATACCATAATAGCTATAAATACTGTTTAAACCACAAGCAAAAACACACCTTTCAGGTTCACCAGTTGTTTTGAAGATGATTTCCCAAAGAGATTCGGTTGGTGTTCTTCAATAATAACTTGAGTTTCGATTTTCAGATATTTCTACTACAATTCAATGGCTTATAAAAACCGTGTGGGAAAGAATAGTGGGGCTGGAGAAATATATGATTGAGAGAAGATGAATAGTGGGGCTGTTATAAGTGAGAGTTTATGGTTTTTTGGAATTGCTTTGTTGGAGAATGAAGTCCCACATCGAAATGTGTAAGAGAAAAATAAGTGTTTATATACCTCTTATGCATACCATAATATTGAATTTGAGTAATAGGTTGATCTGAAAATGTTATTGGGTCTAAAAAATTATGGGAAAGCCCAATTGAAATTTTTATATATTTTCATAAAAAAATATTAGTAAAAATAATTAAAAATAATAATACAGAAAAAAATTTAAAAAGTAAATAATAAAGATTAAAAAACTAAAAATATAAATATAAAAATCCACGTGGAATTTAAAATTAAATAAAAAATGTCACGTGGATTGCCACGCAAGTAATAGGAAAGAATCTTTGCTGCAATGTGGCAATCAGAGGCCTAAGTGAGGGAATCTGGATATTAAGAGGGGGTGTTTAAAAAAAAATTTACAGGGGCTAAAATGAAAACTCGCTAACATTGCAGGGGGGGTTTGTATATTTAACTCTAAAATTTATAATTAAGTAGAAAAAAATTATATATTTAAATAACTTGATTTGATTTAAGGTGATAAACACACACACACACATATATATATATATATATATATATATATATATATATATATATATATATATATATATATATATATATATATATATATATATATATATATATATATATTTAAATATTGAAATATAAAAATATCAAGTTATTAATTTATAAAAATGTCAGTTATGAGCTAATTTTATCCCTATTTGAGACTTTAAGTAAAAAAATTATAATTTTTATTTATTTTTAACAGTTTAAACAATTTTTCATATATTTTTTTTGTCGAAAATAAATTTTTTTATTTACTAAAAATAAAATTGTTTATTTTTAATGGAATGAAAAATGATCAAGTTTTGCTCTTGTCATGCACACCTTTTTTATTTTCTTATTCTAAATTTTTCTCTTGTTCACAACTAATCTCATCATTTACTATCAATGCATCATCATCATTTTTCTCATCTTCAACATAAGGTTCCTCTACAAGAACATTATTCCCGTTCTTTTTGTCATCATTGATTTTTTTACCATTCTTTATTAATGCATCATAATTGTTTTTTTCAACTTTATTTGAAGGTTCTTTTACAAGATTACTCTCCTGATTTTCTTCGTCATTGATTTTCTCCTTAGCTTCACCATCATTAAATTCATCATCTTGATTTTCTTCATCACTAATCTCTTTGACAATTTCACTTTCTATCTTTTCAACTTGACCAACTGAACTTACATTATCAATATGATTGTTATTTGTGTGTTTGGTTTCCGTCTCATATTCTTTGAAGGAGACGAGTGGTTTCTTGCGTTGGAGGGTGGTGGTGTTTTCAGAAGCAACATTATGTTTAGATTTTCCACAACCCATTTTATTTATTTATTTAGTTAAATATAAATATATTATGTATGTGTGAGTGATTGATTTTAAGAACCAAAAGAAAAATAAAAAGAGAATGCATATTGAAATTGTAAGGGTTAAATATCCAAACCCCCCTGCAATATTAGCGAGATTTTCATTTTAGCTCCTGTAAAATTTTTTTTTTTAAACACCCCCTCTTAATATCCAGATTCCCTCACTTAGGCTCTTGGCTGCCACATTGCAGCAAAGATTCATTTCTATTGCTTGCGTGGCAGTCCACGTGGCATTTTTAATATTTTTTTATTATTATTTTTTTATTTTTTTTTATTTTTTTTTATTTTTTTTATTTTTTATTTTTTTTTATTTTTTTTTATTTTATTTTTTATTTTTTTTAAATTTTTTATTTTTTTTTACGTTTTTTTTTTGTTTTTTTTTATAATTTTTTTAATTTTTTTTCTTTTATTTTTTTTTATTATTCATGAGGATGTGGACGGTTGTGTTATGGTTATAGTATAGATATGATGTTACAATATGGTGATGGAGGTTTGGAGAGTGATGAGAGATTGAGATTCTTGTTTATTAGGGTGTGTGGTATTGTTGTGTTGTGAGTATGCTTTGTATTGAGTTTTGGATGGTTGATGAGTATTGAAAACAATTGAGAAGAAATGAAACAATACTGTAGCGAAAAAAGAAGAAGAAGTGGAGAGAGGTTATAAAGATGGTTGATGAGTGTTGTAATATAAGGGAAGAAGTATGTGGTGTTTGTGTTCTCCTCTCAAATTATTAACATATATGAAGTGTTTTTGCTGGTAAAGTTTCAACAGGTTTGAAGTGTTTTCAATGTCCCACATCTGTTGGTTAGGGGGCACCACTAGTGTTTATAAAGAAATTACTTATAAGTATTGTTGAATTGAAATTAGTATGAGAATAAATGAATTAGTATGATAATAAATTGAAATAAATGGATTAGTATAATGAAACTAATTTTTAAAATAACAATTTGTTTAAAATAGAATTAAAAATAAAAATTAGGTCCAAAAACGAAAAATAAAAAAATAAAAAATATATAAATAAAAACGAAAAAGAAATAAAAAAAAGAAATAAAAATCATAAAAATTATAATAAAAACAAATAAAATAAATAAATAAAAAATAAAAAAAATAAAAAATTTAAAAAAATTAAAAAATTAAAAAAATAATAAAATAATATTAAAAATGCCACGTGGACTGTCACGCAAGCAATAGAAAGGAATCTTTGCTGCAATGTGGCAGCCAGGGGCCTAAGTGAGGTGTGAGATTTGGGTCAAAACTCAGCTGTGTCGAAGGTAGCTTTCATGTATTTCGACTGAAGGCAAGCGTGCTGTCGAAGTTTATTTTTTTTTCTTTCACATGCTGATGCCAGATTATTACATATAGTAGTCGAAGTCTGTTCTTATATGTATTCTGTCGAAATAGTTTATTCTGTCGAATTGGGCCTTGTGGTTAAGGATCCAATTGTTTAGGTTTCTTGGGCTGCAAGTTACCTAGTTAGTCTATAAATAGGCTAGTACACTCAGTTTGTTGAGTGTGGCAAATTGTGATATTCACTTGTAATCATTTGTAAAGTTTAATGAGAAAGTGAATAGTAAACAGAATTATATTTGCCCAATACTTGTTGTTTCTCTCTTCTTCTTCTTGCATTTCTTCTTTCCGTTAAGCCCTTGTTTTTGGTTCTTGATAATTCAAGAAACCAGTTTTATATTTTGATTATAGTCATCGTTTTTCACAACAAATTGGTGCGGTGAGCGTGGAGAAGATGGCTTCAACAAAGTATGAGATTGAAAAGTTCACCGGAGTGAACGATTTCGGTCTGTGGCGCTTGAAGATGAAAGCCCTACTGGTGCAGCAGGGATGTTTGGAAGCGTTGAAGGGAATGGCAGCCATGGATGCTGCGTTGACGGAAAAAGAAAAAACGACAATGATCGAGAAAGCACACAGCGCAATTCTGTTGAGCCTTGGTGATAAGGTTCTCCGACAAGTATCAAAAGAGACGACGACGACGGGATTATGGACGAAGCTGGAAAGTTTGTATATGACCAAATCCTTGGTGAATCGTCTTTACCTGAAGCAAGCCTTGTATTCATTCAAGATGAATGAAGAAAAGGCTTTGGCTGAGCAGTTGGATTCTTTCAACAAGCTGATTCTTGATCTTGAAAACATTGATGTGAAGATTGATGATGAAGATCAAGCATTATTGTTGTTGTGTGCTTTGCCCAGATCGCATGCTCACTTCAAAGAAACTCTCTTGTATGGAAGAGAGTCCCTGACCTTTGAAGAAGTTCAAGCAGCCTTGTATTCAAAGGATTTGAACGAAAGAAATGAGCAGAAACCTTCATCAGTTGGCGAAGGGTTGTCCGTGAAAGGAAGATCGTCGAAGAAAGATGGTAGGTTTGATAAGAAGAAAGGAAAGGTTCAGCAGAAGTCTTCTGGTGGTGATATGTCTGGTATCAAATGTTATCACTGTAAGAAGGAGGGTCATACACGAAAGGTGTGCCCTGAGCGCCTGAATAATCATGGAGGTAAGGACAATGGGAATGCAGCTATAGTGCAAGATGGTTATGAATCATCTGATGTCCTTGTGGTGTCGAGCAACAACTCTTGTGAAGAGTGGATTATGGATTCTGGATGTACTTGGCATATGACTCCAAACAAGAATGTGTTTGAAGAATTATGTGATCAAGATGGAGGATCAGTGCTGTTGGGGGAAAATAAAGCTTGCAAGATTGCAGGTATTGGATCTGTTAGATTCAAGGTCCATGATGAGTCAATAAAGCTATTGACTGGGGTCAGGTATGTACTTGATCTTAAGAGGAATTTAATTTCTCTTGGTGAATTCGACAGAAAGGGATATGTTTTCAAAGGAGAGCAAGGTACCCTGAGAGTCATGAAAGGGTCGAAGGAAGTCTTGAGAGGCGTGAAAAACCAAGGCTTGTATACCCTGGAGGCTGAGGTTGTAAGTTGTTCGACAAATGTTGTATCCACGAAACCTATGTCGAAGACAGAATTATGGCACATGAGATTGGGCCATGTCAGCGAAAGAGGCCTGGTCGAATTGGGGAAGCAGAACCTGCTAGGTGGTGACAAAGTCGAAAAGTTGGAGTTTTGTGAATCTTGTGTACTTGGTAAATCCTGTAGGGAGAAGTTTGACAAAGGCAAGCAAAGAACACATGGATCCCTTGATTACATTCATGCTGATCTTTGGGGGCCTGCAAGGAATCCTTCACACTCAGGAGCAAGGTATTTTCTATCCATCGTTGATGACTATTCCAGAAAGTTATGGGTATTCATTCAGAAGACGAAGGATGAAACTTTTGAGAATTTCAAAAGTTGGAAGGTTCTGGTCGAAACTCAAACTGGCAGAAAGGTTAAGAGGTTGAGAACTGATAATGGCCTTGAATTCTGCAACGAAGCTTTCGACAGTTACTGTGTTGAGTCTGGGATTGCAAGGCATAAGACTGTAGCAGGTACTCCTCAACAAAATGGCTTAGCTGAGAGATTCAATCGAACAATCCTTGAAAGGGTTAGAAGCATGTTGGTTAGTGCTGGATTGAAGAAGGTGTTTTGGGCAGAGGCTGTTTCGACAGCAGCTTATCTGATAAATAGATGTCCCTCGACTGCGTTGGGAATGAAGACACCTGAAGAAGTTTGGTCGAATCATCCACCAGATCTCGACAAACTGAGAGTATTTGGCTGTTTAGCCTATGCTCATATTAGGTAAGACAAGGTCGAACCTAGAGCTCTGAGATGCATGTTCCTTGGATATCCTGAGGGAGTCAAGGGTTATAGGCTGTGGTGCCTAGAACCAGGTCACAGAAGATGTATCACAAGTCGTGATGTAGTTTTCAATGAGGTCGAAATGGCTTTTAAGAAAACTGGTGATGCTGGTCGAAGTGCAGAAATCTCTGAAGAGGAGCTGGAACAGGTAGAGATGCCTGTTGAGGTGGAGCATAGTGATGCTGAAGTGCATAGCCCTGATGAAGTCGAAGAGAAAGATGCTGATGAGGTTGAAGAAACTGTCGATGACTACCTACTGGCAAGAGATAGGTCGAGAAGAGTCATCAAGCCACCTCAAAGACTTGGTTATGCAGATCTTATAGCTTTTGCCTTAATCTCTGCAAGTGAGGTACTTGACGAAGAACCTAGAGATTACAAGGAAGCTATAAGGAGTCGAGACAAGACTGAATGGCGAAAAACCATGGATGACGAGATGAAATCTCTTCATGATAATAACACTAGGGAGTTGATTGAGAAACCTGCAGGAGCAAGGTTAGTCAGTTGTAAGTGGATTTTCAAGGTCAAGGAAGGAATCGAAGGAGTGATGTCGAAGCACTTTAAGGCGAGGCTGGTTGCTAGGGGGTTCACTCAGAAAGAAGGAGTCGACTTCAATGATGTGTTCTCACCTGTTGTAAAGCATAGATCAATTCGAATGCTGTTGGCCATGGTGGCAAAGTTCGACTTGGAACTTGAGCAAATGGATGTGAAGACAGCATTTCTGTATGGTGATCTAGATGAAACGATCCTGATGCGTCAACCTGAAGGGTATGCAGAAAAGGGTAAAGAAGATTATGTGTGCAAGCTGAATAGGTCTTTGTATGGCCTGAAGCAATCTCCTCGACAGTGGAATAGGAGATTCGACAAGTTCATGGCACACATTGGTTTCACTAGAAGTCAGTTCGATCACTGTGTTTACTTCAGATTTCGACCTGGAAACTCACTTGTTATGTTACTGCTGTATGTGGATGATATCCTCATAGCTAGCAACAGGATTGAGGAGGTAACGAAGGTGAAGGTTGAACTCAGTAAGGAGTTCGAAATGAAGGATCTGGGAGCTGCAGCCAGGATTCTTGGGATTGACATCCGGAGAGATAGAAAGCAGTCGAAGTTGTGCTTATCTCAGGAGACATACCTACGGAAGCTTCTCGACAAGTTTAGTATGTCGAATTCGAAGCCTGTTGTGACACCTACAAATCCTCAGTTTAAGCTTAGTACTACTCAAAGTCCGAGTACTGAAGCTGAAAGAATCTATATGAATAGCATTCCATATGCTAGTGTAGTGGGTTCTTTGATGTATGCTATGGTATGTACGAGGCCAGACATAGCATATGGAGTGAGCCTTGTGAGCAGGTATATGGCCAATCCTGGAAAGGCACACTGGCAAGCTGTAAAGTGGATTCTCAGGTACATAAATGGGTCTCTGAAAAGAGTCTTGATTTATGGTGGAGCCTGTGATGGTGATAGCATAGTCGAAATCGAAGGATTTGTTGACTCTGATTATGCAGGTTGTATGGATTCCAGAAAGTCTATTTCTGGATATGTTTTCACAATGTTTGGCACAACAATCAGTTGGAAAGCGACGCTTCAGAAGGTTGTTGCCTTATCAACCACTGAAGCTGAATATATTGCCCTCACTGAAGCTGTGAAGGAAGCATTGTGGCTTGAAGGTTTTGCAAAGGAGCTGAAACTTCAAGGTCGAATTATCACTGTTAAATGTGATAGTCAAAGTGCAATACACATGTCGAAGAATTCAGCCTATCATGAGCGAACTAAGCACATTGATGTGAGGCTGCATTTCGTCAGAGAGATAATCGAGCGTGGTGAAGTCCAGGTGCTGAAGGTTTCGACTGAAGACAATGTTGCTGATATGATCACCAAGACGTTGCCAAGTTGCAAGTTCTTCCACTGTATGCAGTTGATAAAGCTGCATGATGAAAGCTAGTTGATTCTCTTGTTGCTGAGTTAGATCCAAGGTGGAGATTTGTGAGATTTGGGTCAAAACTCAGCTGTGTCGAAGGTAGCTTTCATGTATTTCGACTGAAGGCAAGCGTGCTGTCGAAGTTTATTTTTTTTTCTTTCACATGCTGATGCCAGATTATTACATATAGTAGTCGAAGTCTGTTCTTATATGTATTCTGTCGAAATAGTTTATTCTGTCGAATTGGGCCTTGTGGTTAAGGATCCAATTGTTTAGGTTTCTTGGGCTGCAAGTTACCTAGTTAGTTTATAAATAGGCTAGTACACTCAGTTTGTTGAGTGTGGCAAATTGTGATATTCACTTGTAATCATTTGTAAAGTTTAATGAGAAAGTGAATAGTAAACAGAATTATATTTACCCAATACTTGTTGTTTCTCTCTTCTTCTTCTTGCATTTCTTCTTTCCATTAAGCCCTTGTTTTTGGTTCTTGATAATTCAAGAAACCAGTTTTATATTTTGATTAGAGTCATCGTTTTTCACAACATGAGGGAATCTAATTAAGATGAAGGGGTTTTTAAAAATTTTTTTTGCTAGGTTCTAAAATGAGAACTCGCTAACATTGCTGGGGGATTTGTATATTTAACTATATATATATATATATATATATATATATATATATATATATATATATATATATATATATATATATATATATATATATATAGGAAATGTATCATATGAGAATGACATTTTTAAGTGAGAACATGAGAATGAATCTGAATCATTAGGTTTTAAAATAAATGGTGGAAATTATGTATCCGTTTTTTTCTCTCTCCTCCATCATTTATTTTAATAATGGAGGAGAGAGGAAAACAAAAACCACACATAATCTCCACAATTTATTTTAAAATATAATTATTTGAATTCATTCTCATGTTCTAACATAAAAATAGCATTTTCATATTATATATATATATATATATATATATATATATATATATATATATATATATATATATATATATATATGTGTGTGTGTGTCCGTGCGTCGCACGGGCGGGCGTGCGTGTGCGTGTGCGTGTGTGTGTCTGTGTGTGTGTGCGCGTGTGTGTGCGCGTGTGTGTGCGTGCGTGCGCGTGTGTGTTGTACATCACTTCAAAATCTCTATGACTAACTAAAGATGAAAAATCCGGTCGGACATAATGAAACTTGTAATATGAAAGCATTTTATGCATCTCCTTAATCATCAGAGACAACGTCTCCTTCACATGTAGCATAACTATCTTATAGTCGTAGTAAAAGAACAAAGATAGTCATTCACGTTTTCTAAGTTTCATCATCCTAAAAAATATTCTCTCATTTGTTGAGTCGTTATTATCAAACTACAATTGCTCTAAAACACCTCTTCATAGGACTTCAACAAAAGGAAGAATTTGGTATGACTACCAAAGCAGAAATACAAAAAAAAATACTACAATCTTTTGAGTAATTGCATTTGGAGTATGGGAATGTATAAAGTATTTCAGAAATTGTAGAAAAATAACTTTCAAAAGAAAGTAAACTAATGAATGATCTTGAAGCTAACTTTAAAGAGTTCCATAAAGTGGGCAAGGAAGAGCTATTTTTGGGTAAATAATTGGTTAGCTTGCAGGTAAATGAAGAGAAATCTTGAAAATAAAAATTGAAATGGTTAATGTTAAGATAAATCAAATATTCTATTAGCTAATTTAGGTAGTCAAATATTATGTTACCTGTAAATTAGGCTTTGTACAGCTATGAGATTATATGTACAGCTTTCATTCCTTAAATAGGAGAGAAATTAGAGGAACTCCTATGTATATATATATGTCATTATTCAGTGAATAAAATATATCAGAATTATTTATTGAAACCTCGCTTCTATATGGTATCAAAGCTAACACCGCCTCCACCATAGGAATCGGTGCTTTATTGGCTTCTTTGAATAATTTCTGATTTCCGATGGCTTCTTCAAATAAAAATAAGTCTGATTCTGGAACTTCCGCTGCTGCCCATATTCATGAAGCGCTCACCCCAGAATGGCTTGACGGCACCAACTATGTCGAGTGGTCGTTGAATGCGCAGAATAAGATTAGAGGCAGAAAACGTTGGGGCTACATCACCGGATCAAAGGCTGCGCCAGAAAATACGAAATCTGATGAATATGAAGCTTGGGAAGATGAAAACTGCTTGGTCAAGTCCTGGCTTTTGGACTCCATGACCAAAGATATCAGATCCCTTTTCATTCGCTTAGCTACGACAAAGGAAATTTGGGAAACTGTGAAGGAGACGTACTCAGTCAACCAAGATGCATCAAGAGCTTATCAATTGTATCGTGAGGTAATCTCTACTCAGCAAAGTGGAGGCTCTATTATTACATACTTTGGTAAATTGCAGATGTTATGGCAGGAGTATGATGCTATTAAAGATTGTACCATGGAATGCCCTAAGGATGTTGAGAAATATAACAAGATGGTTAATTCTCAACGAGTTTATGTGTTTTTGGCTAGCCTGGATTCACATTTGGATGGAGTTCGTGGCCGTATTCTTGCTACCACTCCTCTTCCTAATGTTCAATCAGTTTATGCAACTGTTTGCGCAGAGGCAAATCGCCAAGAGGTTATGCTTGGTGATGAGTCTACCGAGGGGTCTGTCTTTGCTGTCAAGAAGTATTCTAAAAAAGGATTCCGCAAGTGTACCCATTGTAATGGGGATAATCATGTTGCTGAGACATGTTTCAAACTTCATGGCTATCCAGATTGGCATCCAAAAGGCAAACCCACTTCTAATAATAAGGCAGAAAATGTTAAGAGCCATATTTCTACTACTACTGCTGCTGCTGGACTTGTAACCAAGTCAGGTATATCTAACTCTGCTCTTAATCTTTCTGTTGTTACTAAGGGTAGCGATTGGATAATTGATTCAGGTGCTACTGATCATATGACTTGTGATCCGCATAAATTTACTAATTTTTCCCCTAAAAGTTCTAAAACTATCATTATTAATGCCAATGGAGTCTCATCTCCTATTGAAGGGGTTGGTACTGTATCCCTTTCACCCTCCTTATCAATACCTAATGTTTTATTTGTTCCTACATTGAACTGTAATCTTCTCTCTGTTAGTAAATTAACTTAATCACATTCTTGTGTTGCTTTGTTTTACCCAACCCATTGTCTTTTTCAGAACATACATACCAAGGAGAAGATTGGCAGTGGTAGACAAAGTGAAGGGTTGTATTATCTTGAAAATGTTTCACAACAAACTCATAAAGGAGCATTGGCTTATCTTGCGAGTGAGAACATACAAGATAAAAATAAAAAGGAAATCTGGCTATGGCATAGACGATTAGGACATCCTTCTTTAGGTTATCTATTTCCATCCTTATTTCATAAATGCAATATTTCAGATTTTCTTTGTGAAACTTGTGTAATGGCGAAAAGCCATCGTGCTGTTTTCCCCTTAAGCAATAAAAAAACTTTTTTTCCTTTCTCTTTAATTCACACAGATGTTTGGGGACCAGCCCCTCAACCTACGCATAATGGAAAAAAATGGTTTGTCAGTTTCGTTGATGACTGTACTCGGGTCACTTGGGTATATTTGCTTAAACATAAAAGTGATGTGGTTGATGTGTTTCGTTCCTTTCATCAAATGATAGTAACACAATTTAACACATGTATAAAGGTCATTAGATCAGACAATGGAGGGGAATATTTTAAAACCGAATTAAGAGAGTTTATGAACTCTAAAGGCATTTTGCATCAGACTACATGTCCTTACTCACCACAACAAAATGGAGTGGCTGAGAGGAAAAATAGACATATATTAGAAGTGACTAGATCACTTTTAATAGATGGTAATGTTCCATCTCATTTATGGGGCGAGGCTGTGAATTCCGCAATTTATTTGATTAATCGAACCCCTTCTAGTGTGGTTAACTTTAGAAGACCTCTTGATGTGTTGTCTGATCATTGTGTTCTTCCTTCCATAGTTAATCTTCTACCTCATGTGTTTGGATGTGTTATATATGTTCACTTACACCCACATCAACGCACAAAGCTTGAAGAAAGAGCTATTAAATGTGTTTTTGTTGGGTATGGGTCAACTCAAAAAGGTTATCGTGCTTACCATCCAACATCAAAGAAATTTTATATTTCTATGGATGTGACATTTGATGAAGATAATTTTTTTTATGTTGATTCTACACTTCAGGGAGGGAACGTTAGAGAAGTGCAGCATCAGGATGTTAGTATGTTTGATGTCCCAGATTTATTTTATGAAGATAAATTATCTTGTGAAAATCACTCTGCAGGAAATAAGTCAATTCTTGTCATGGAAACTCCACCTTCAGATAATACAGTGCCTTCTGATAATGACCAGTTTAGTCAATCTTCTCCATAGGTTCAGCATGAATCTTCAGAGGTATCTCTTGACCCTATCTTTGATAATACAATTATACATGAAACTGATCATGTGTCCAATTCTGAAATTGATTCTCCTTTGCCTGAAAATAATCTTGATTTCAATTCTGAAATTGATACTTATGTGCATGAACCTGACCATGAAAATGCTGTCCAATATAACCTTCCACCCCGTTCTAACCGTGGTCAACCTCCGATTAGATATGAACCAGATCTTCAAACCAAAGTTAAATACCCTATTGGTAAATATGTGTCATCTCACAAGTTATCTGAGTCATATGCATCATTTATATCTCAATTATCCTCAATTTCTATTCCTAGCAATGTACAGGAAGCTTTGGCAGATCCTAGGTGGACCAGAGCAATGGTTGAGGAGATGACATCTTTAGAGAAGAATAACACTTGGGATCTTGTTCCTTTACCAAAAGGGAAGAAAACAGTGGGGTGCAAATGGGTTTTCACAATTAAACACAAAGCTGATGGAACTATCGAGAGGTATAAAGCACGATTAGTGGCTAAAGGTTACACTCAGTCTTATGGTGTAGATTATCAAGAGACGTTTGCACCGGTAGCAAAACTTAACACTGTGAGAATACTCTTGTCACTAGCAGCGAACCAAGATTGGCCTCTTCTACAATTTGATGTGAAGAATGCTTTCCTACATGGAGAAATTTTAGAAGAAATTTATATGGATTCCCCACCAGGCATGACAGATTCAAATGGAATGAAGGTTTGCAAATTAAAGAAGGCTTTATATGGATTAAAACAATCACCAAGAGCATGGTTTGGAAGGTTCACTAAGTCTATGAAGACTTTTGGCTATAGAGCAAGTAACTCTGATCACACCTTATTTTTGAAGAAAGAAAAAGGTAAAATTACAACATTGATTATTTATGTAGATGATATGATAGTTACAGGGAATGACCAGGATGAGATTTCTAGTTTGCAACAATACCTTGCATCTGAATTTGAGATGAAACAGCTCGGTGACCTCAAATATTTTTTGGGCATTGAAGTAGCTAGATCAAAACATGGTATTTTTCTATGCCAAAGGAAATATACTCTTGACTTATTATCTGAAACTGGGTTGCTTGGGTGTAAACCAGCTGATACACCAATTGAACAAAATCATATGCTTTTTCAATGCTCAAATTCAGCTACCATAGACAGAGGGAGGTACCAGAGGTTGGTTGGAAAACTAATTTACTTGTCTCATACACGTCCGGATATTACCTATGCAGTGAATGTCGTTAGTCAATTTATGCATGATCCACACAAGCCTCATATGGATGTTGTTGAGAGGATTTTGAGGTATTTGAAGTCCACTTCCGGAAAGGGAATTTTGTTCTCAAATCATGGGAACCTAAAGGTAGATGGGTACACTGACGCTGATTGGGCAGGTTCAAAAGATGATAGAAGGTCTACCTCTGGGTATTTTACGTTTGTAGGGGGAAACCTTGTAACTTGGAGGAGTAAAAAGTAGCCAGTAGTAGCAAGATTTAGTGCTGAAGCAGAGTTTAGAGGCATGGCACTTGGGTTATGTGAACTTTTGTGGGTTCGAAATGTTTTGTCAGATTTGGGTTTTGAACCAAAGGAAGCTATGAATTTGTACTGTGACAATACATCAGCAATAGCTATTGCTCATAATCCTGTCCAACATGATAGAACAAAATATGTCGAGATTGATAGACATTTCATCAAAGAGAAACTTGAAGCTGGAATAATTTCATTTCCCTTTGTAAGATCTGAATTGCAGCTAGCAGATGTTCTCACCAAAGGAGTGGCCAAAAGGGTGTTTAATGAGTCTTTATTCAAGTTGGGAATGTGTGATATCCATGCACCAACTTGAGTGGGGGTGTTAAGATAAATCAAATATTCTATTAGCTAATTTAGGTAGTCAAATATTATGTTACCTGTAAATTAGGCTTTGTACAGCTGTGAGATTATATGTACAGCTTTCATTCCTTAAATAGGAGAGAAATTAGAGGAACTCCTATGTATATATATATATGTCATTATTCAGTGAATAAAATATATCAGAATTATTTATTGAAACCTCGTTTCTATAGTTACTGTTGAGATAGAAAAATCTACAAAAGAGAGAGATGAGGTTGGTCAAAGAAAGATTGATTTGCCTGAAAAAGGAAGATAAGTGAGTGCCAAAAGGGATGATTTCATGATCAATGGTCCAAGGCTAAAAGAGTTTATCTAATTAGCTAAATAGACTCTTAAGAAAGCCTAAGCCTAACCTTTTTACTAAATAGACCAGACCAGAACAGACTTAGACAGATTAAGGTCGTAGGCATATGTTAATTGGTTTGATCTAGTCTTACCCCTAATAGAGGGCCACCCTATATGACCCTGACACTTTCATAAGCATCGTGGAATATTAATATTCCGCCTTACTGAGGCATTTCCTGATGTTAATGATCATCTTTTTATATTCCACTTCGATATAATTTCAACCATGAACTATATCATCTTGTCGAGAACTTCCCAACAAAATATCATGCTAACTTGACGAGACCATCTACTTCTTTCTATGTAGCCAAGCAACCCAATATGTGATGTTTTTGCAATAACTTTTGTTTTGAAAGTTATGATACCGTCTATTCTTATGCTTAAAAACATGTAATGTGCAACTGATAAGAAGTATAACTAAACTCAAACATTTATAGAATTCGACTCAACTACCACTATATAAAAAGCCTCTTTTAGTGCCTGCAAGAATTCCTGTCAGTATTTAAGTATTTCAAAAATATTTCTAACTCTACTAAAGTGTCAAGCCGGTCTCTTATTATCAATTAAGCTAGTATGTTATTACAACTTACTACCAATTTGGACATTGCATTTAGCTACTTATTAGGAAAATAGTCTCTAACATTAGTATGGAAGGATTAATATGAATAAAGTTGGTCACATTCCTAGTTTCTTCTAATATTATTAATGTGTCAAATGATCTTTGTATTTAGCCACTTGTTATAAGAAAAAATAATTACTCCTTCGGTTTCATATTATAAGAAAATTTTAGCTTTTTTGATTCATTGATTAATTAATGTATTTGGTCTATATGTAGACCTGATATATTAATTATTCAATGAAACTAAAAAGGTAAAATTTGCTTATAATTTGGTACAGAGGGAGTATGTTATTACCACTTACTACCAATTTCGTGGCTCTATTTAGTAGGGAAGGGAAAAGGGCGCGGAGAAGAGGCGGGTTTAAGCATCACCAGCCTCGCCCATGCCTTTCCGTACCAGCTACACCCCCGCCCTCACTCCAAGTCGGACGAGTACATACATTCCACACCCATGTCCCCACCGCATGAATAAAAATGTGGTTTTCTCCATATCTGCCTCAATCCCTGGTAAAATTAGTTTTTCCTCATTATATTTGTGGCGGAGACAGTCCGGTGTGATCGGATTCAGCTTTTTTTTTTGCCATACCTACTTAATATAAACTTAGTCCGAACATCAATATTGAAGGAATAATATAAATAAAGTTTGACAAAGTTAAGAGACTTTTTTTAAAAATGTTTATACAATCAGATGCTTATTTGAAAGTGTCTTACAAAGCTAAAATTGATTTGATGATTTTTTTTCAGTCTACTTTAGAATAGGAAATTCAATTGTTTCGTAAAATTCATCACTGAGAGAAATGGTTCTGCTATGGAAAAAGAAAGAGAACTTTGAAGAAAACCTTGAGAAATCCAAATATGAAGAAGATCTACAAGCCAGGAGCACGAAGAAGGTTTAAGAAAGAGAAATTTTTTTCTCCCCAGCATCATCGTTGCCGATCGATTACACGAAATTAGTAAATCTACAGATAAATGAGGAGGATGGGAAGTAGTCATATATGGATAAAGTTTTGGGCAGCAACGTGGCGAGTCAATCAAAATGCAAAGAAGGAGAGGAGAATCATGATGTAGAATCTAAAGAGGAGGAAAGAGAGAATGAAGGGATGAGGGTGTAAGAACAGCATATTGGAGAGTATGATTGTCCCAATTTCATACTTTCTAAGAAGGAGGAGAAATGATTGTATCAACCATGGAAGCATGGAGTGATTATGAAGCTGCTATGGACGAGGATAGGTTATAAGGAGCTGGAGACTAGACTGAAGCAGATGTGGGTGCAAAAAGGATTTATTAGAATCATTGACCTCATTAATGACTATTACCTAGTTGTGTTCTCACATGAGCATAATCAATATGGGGTGCTCATGGATGGAACTTGGTTCATATATGACCACTATCTAATAGTTAAACAGTGGAACCTTAACTTTCATCCGGCGAGTGAAACTATTAAGGAGGTGGTAATGTGGGTGCGAATCTCGAGATTTCCAATGAATACTATGAAAGAAGTATACTACATTTCATAGGTAACAAATTCGACAAGAAAAAGAAGGTGGACAAAAATACCTTAACTCGAGAACGTGGGAAGTATGTCATGCTCTTTGTTCAAGTAAACTTGACAAAACCGTTGCTGGGAATGTTAACCATCAAGGATAGAAAATATAACATTGAATATGAAGGACTACATTTGATGTGTATTAACACTACTACAAAACGCGTAAACAACAACGCCATGGTCACCACGCTTATTCCCTACACCGTTGTGACATCTCTAAACTAAGGTGCTATCATAATATTATTGTTTTTTGATTAAAAATTATTTGTATATAACAACGGTTAAGGAGGCAACCGTTGTGATAAGTTTAAGTTTTCATGGGTTCGAACCTCAGGGCCCTCATATATGTTATTCCTTTAATGTTAAGTGGCACCTTTTCTTTTTTAATTATTTTTAAATAAAAAACTTAAAAGTTTATGACGACGATTGAAGAGTTACACCATTGTTAAGTCGCGCCTTTTCATTTTTAATTATTTTTTAAATAAAAAACTTAAAAGTTTATGGCGCCGGTTGAAGAGTTCCACCGTTGTTAAGTCGCGTCTTTTCATTTTTAATTATTTTTAAATAAAAAGCTTTAAAGTTTATGACTACGGTTGATGATTACAACCGTTGTGATATATATTGTTTTTTATTTAAAATTTTTAATTGTAAATACTCTGGCGCTTTTTTATGAAATTTCACCATGAAAGTAAAATATCACTACGGTTGCATGTATTGGCCGTTGTGGTAGCTTGATAATATTCACTACGTCAAAAATGAGTTTTCACAGCGCAACAAAGACAACGCTTTCTGGCAGAAGCACTGCTATATGTTTCGCTAAAAACAAAAAAAAATCGAAAGAAAAAAGCGCATCTAAATGGCGAACATAAGACAACACTTTTGAAAAACGCTGCTAAAACCCTAAGGCAGGTGAACTTTAGAAAGCGTTTTATGAAAAACGCTGCTAAAGGTGTAACATAAGTACAACACGCTTTAGGCAGCGCTTTTGGAAAGCGCTGCTAAAGGCCTTTCATTAATCCCACATAAGAAAGCGCTTTTACCCCAAAATCGCTGCTAAAGGATTAACATAAGAAAGCGCTTTCTAAAAGCACTGCTAAAAGTCTTTTAAAATATTAAAATTAAAACAGATTCTGATCTCCCTCTATTTTCATTACGACCCTTTCTATTTTCGCCCTAATCTCTCGCGACACTGTATCTTCGTCTTCTTCTTCTGCAAACGAACTCCCTCCGTCCTCCGTCATCCGCCGTTCGTGAATTTATTCCGTTCGAAACTACCCTCACAGCTACCATCGTCCGCCGTTCGTGACTTCAATCCGTGCTACCGTCGTCCGCCGTTTGAGGTTTTTACTCTCATTTTTTCTGGTTTTCTCTCCAATAATAGAAATGCCTAATATTCTCCATTGTTGATTGTTTCTCTGTTGTTTCTGTGATATAAATTTGTTGTATTATTAGTTGTTGATGTTAGGTTATGATTTTTTGGTTTGTAGAAGTTTGTTAGTGTTTAATTGAAAATGTGATTAGTTGTTGATATTTGATTTGATTTGATTTAAAATGATATTAGTTGTATTGTTAGTTGAAAATGATATTAGTTGTATTGTTAGTTGATTTTTTATATTAGTTTTTGATTTAATTGAAAATGATATTAGTTTTTTATATTTAGTTGATTGATTTTTGATTTAATTGAAAATGATATTAGTTGTATTGTTAGTTGATTTTTGATTGCCTATCAGTTTGCGTATCTGTATCGATTTCACTCACAGGTTCATTGTTTATAATTGTGTCTAAAATGACTTTGAACTTAATTCCTCTAAGTTTGTTTAGCTTTATAAGTTCTTTAATATAATTGTGTCATTTTATATTGATGTTTTTCTTAATTACATGTGAAATGGCTAGTAAAGTGGAAAATTCACATGATACTTCAAAAAATGATGGACATGAAACAATTCAAGAAGCGGAAGGAGATATTACGCGAGGAGTAACTATCATGAAGAACATCATTCGTGATAGAGATAAAGGAATAAAGTATGACGTTTATTGGAATGATACGAACCAACTTGTTGAGCTTAACGGATCAATGTTGACAAGTTACATTGATACACTTGTTCGTTCGTATATTCCAATTACTTGTGATAATTGGAGAAATGCATCGTTACCATATTGATGTTATTTTTTTTGTTGCCGATTATGTCTTTAAATTACTAATTATGTTATTTGTTTTTGTAGAGGTCTTTTAAAATTAGTGATGACCGAAAGAAGTATTGTATTCAATTAGCCGAAAAAAGACACAGAGGGTTTCGAGCATTTCTATCAAACAAGTATCTTTGGGATGCCGAACGAAATTTTATTAAAGCAGGACGTCCAGTGAAGTATGTGGATTTGATTTCACTTGAAAAATGGGCAACTTTTGTAGCCAAAAGAAGAACTGAAGCATTCCAGGAGTTGAGTGGCGTAAATCGCCAAAGAGCATCAAAACCCGCGTATCCATACAGGAAGGGGCGTTTGGGATATGCACGCTTACAGCAAAAAATAGTAAGTATATATAAATGATTTGATTTACTTGTTTCTTTCCCATGTGTTATAATTGATTTTATTATTTGTCTTAATGTGTAGTTAGAAGAAGAGAAAAATGAAGAAACATGTGTTCCGAAACATGTTTTGTGGAAGGCTGCTCGCGTGGGCAAGGATGGAGTTGTTGCGGAAAATGTTCAACAAGTTTTTGAGCAATGTATAAATATAACGTTATGCGTTTTATATCCCACTTATTGACATATATATAATATTTATACTTTTTAATCCCCGCTAATATTTTTCGATATTCATGCATATGAATTCCAGGAGACTTTGTCTCAGTTCGTAACTCTAGGTGAAGACCAGGATTGCAGGAGCATACTTACTCGAGTGTTAAATGTTCCTGAGTATTCGGTTCGTGTGAGGGGTAAGGGTTTTGGGGGTCACTCCATCATCCTTTTATAATCGTTCAAAGAGCCAAAATCCTAGCAATAAACAAGTGATGGAAGCCATGGAAGAATTAAGAGCTCAAGTCCGTGAATTACAAAAGGACAAGGAAAAATATATGTCAGAAAGGCGTGGTTCAGAGTTTAATGATACTAGTGACAAAGGTAGTATCAATTGTCAACAAAAACTTGTCGAGGTAATTATATATGCTTATTATGAAATTAATTTAGCACAAAATTTTCAATATATACACATTAGAAGTGTTAATTCTATATTCAAATGTTTTACTAACTTATATGATTTTTAGATTCATG
Organism: Lathyrus tuberosus; assembly: GCA_022829125.1. Taxonomy (NCBI): domain Eukaryota; kingdom Viridiplantae; phylum Streptophyta; class Magnoliopsida; order Fabales; family Fabaceae; genus Lathyrus; species Lathyrus tuberosus. The sequence goes on from JALAZF010000043.1 coordinate 6,793,607, forward strand.
CCCAAGAGTTGCAAATAATAGAAAGTCAGAATTAGGCAACACGTCCAACCAAAAAAAGACTCTTGCAAGGACGGGGAAAAAAAGCAATTATATTTCGATTTAGGTCATCTCTTGAAACACTTGTAGAAACATCGAATTTGATGGACGGAGGTATTCGTGCAGTACCTATGGAGGAAGGTATTTTTGGGTATTCCTATTCAGAAACAATTTCTAAAGAGGATTTGGATCAAATTTTTAATCATTCTGAATTAGGCATCGGTGTTATGCACACATACATCAGGTATTCCGATTAACTCTCTTTAATTATTTAAATAATTTATTTACTCATTTCAACGAATAATCTAATGTTTATTATATTTTTATTTAAGGTTCTTGTATGAGAAATTGGTGCGCCCGCATCAATTGTCAGAAAGATTCGGTTTCTTATCTGCCAACGGTATCAATGCACCGTTAATTGCGATGAATCCAACTTCAGTACAATATCACTTAGTCGAAAGATTTACGGCCAACATAGATACAGAAAAGTTGTATCTTTTACCATATAATACTGGCAACGGGTTAGATTTGCATTCTTACTTCATTTATTATCATTTTTTGTTTTTTGATGTTGCGTATAAAATTACTATATCGATACTTTTGTTTTATTTTACAGTGGACACTGGTTGTTGGTTGCGATAAATCTGATAAGAGAAATAGTGTATTATGTGGATTCGTTAGATGGTGATGTAGATAAATACCCGGATATGAAGACGACGATTGATACGTAAGTGAAATTGTTCTAAATATTCGTGTGTATTTGTTTATTAATTTATTTAAGTGAGATTGTTCTAAATATTCGTTTATATTATGTTAGAGCTATACAAATATTTCGATCACAAAAAGGAGCCCAAGTATCAAAGAGTAAGTCAACTAACATTACATGGATCAGAGTGGAGGTATATTTTCACAATTTTGCTTATAATAGTGATGCTACTTGGTAAAACAAGTTAGACTATATATCCTGATATATATTATTATTTTTTTCACTGTGTAGTGTCCTCGTCAAAAAAATAGTATAGAATGCGGTTATTTTGTTTTGAGGTTTATGAAAGAAATCATTCATTTGGATCAAATAGAGATTCCAATCATGGTATGGATTTATAACTTATGAGTTATTTTAATATTTATCGGATATTTGATATAATTAATTACTTTTAACTAAATCATGCATATTATGTTATATTATGTAGTATTTTGATGAATTTAAGTGTGCTACTTACTTCAAAGTACAATTGGAAAAAATTAAGGAGGATTGGTGTAACGCCCCCAATCTATACCCCCAAATAAATAAAGCGATAAAATTTCATCAGAGTATAATTAAAACATTCACAGCATAGACCGAGTGGTCACATCAATTTGAAACAAAATACACATAACCATGCTCATAAAGATATGCAACAGTCAGGTAGCAATTAACAGAGGAACTTAGTTCCTACTACCCACAATTCAGATACAGAATACAAGCGGAAAATCTGTACTGAAATCTCATATATATATATATATCATGAAAAGTTTGTCTGCCAAATACAATCATATATGTACAATCCCAAAAGAAACATGTACTTATACACACAAATCACCAACGGTCTCCCTAACTACCCGGTGCCACATATCAGAGCCGACCGACAAAAGAATGAAGACCTAAGCTTCACAAAAAGACCTCCAGCAATCTAATCTGTAATGCCTCATAGAGCATTTAAAACAGCAGAAGGGTGAGAAACACAATCATAATATAATTGCATATAATTATATAATAACACAAAATTACACACATAAAATATTCTCACCACCACCATATACAATACAATTATCACCAGCACCAATATATATATATATATATATATATATATATATATATATATATATATATATATATATATATATATATATATATATATCAACTCATCAATTTCAATCACAACTCCACACAAAATCAATCCATTTATGATTTATGCAAATGCACAGAGACCGACACAACGACTCTATGCAATGCATATGCGGTACCATCCATCCATCATTCTCAACACTAGTTCACTCAGGAACTATTAGAATCATCGCTTGTTACTTAGTGTAACTCCCCGTCGGGCAAACGATGCTCCCCATTGCTTTAGGTCCTCTTTGTATAAGGCTCACGACGTTTATGGATTGCTTTAGGTCCTCTTTGTATAAGGCTCACAATCCGATCGCTTTAGGTCCTCTTTGTATAAGGCTCACGATCGTCTATAATCATCGGTTTAGGTCCTCTTATTTTATTAAGGCTCACGATGTTATAGCGGATTCCCTTTGGAACCGTTTCGTCGCTCACACCCACTAGGGCACACAACATCACCAACATGCATATCATGATGCTTGGCATACAATGACTCATGACATTCAAATGCACACATATACACATTCCATAATCATGCATATATCATCAAATACCACACATAGCATTTTCTTGCCCTTAGGCCACAAACCATCAACACACCATCTTATCACATGCATTTTCATCACACAACAGCACACAAGTCATACAATATCAATATCAATAGCACATTGTACATTACACATCAAATTCACACAATTAAAATGGCAAAAGTTGACAAAACGACACTATTTCAAATTCCTGACATAATTAAATCGAGCAACAATCTCAAAACCATTTTAATAAGCAAGAACAACTCAAAAGCTTTCTAACGCACCCAACCGCGCCCCAATTCGACTTACGGATCAAAAGTTATGAAGAAAACAAAATTGCACAAACAGCCATGTTCGCTAGGCGAACCCTCTAGCGAGCATTCGCTACCACCTTCGCTAGGCGAATGTCCAACGAAACCACTATCAGATAAAAACAGGCACAAAGTTTACTAGGCGAACTCCTTGGCGAACCAAGGCAGCAACAACCAGAACCAAAAAGATACAAAGTTCGCTAGGCGAACAACGTTAGCGAACACTCGCTGACCTTCGCTAACTGGTTCGCTACGCGAACCCGCAAAAACTCATTCGCTACTGCTTCGCCCCAGGTTCGCTAGGCGAACCAAGGAAAACCCAGAAATTCTGCAGCGCTGTTTGAAGTCCAAAAACCATATTTTTCACCCAAAAACTCTTCCAAACCAAAACAATGAAATCAGAACAAAATCTAATAATGGTAACAAGTATTCTACCGCATTTACATAGATTTCCAACCGCGAAAACATTGATTTCTATCGTTTATCACATTTCGACCTATATCTAAAAACCAATAAAACTTCCACACAAACATACATAACCATACACAAGCATAGTATAATCGAGTTTCGCACCCTTACCCGATTAAATCGCGTTTGAAAAGTCGGTTGAATCGGTTCCTAGATTTCCAAGTTTTCTCTCTTTCTCCTTTTTCTTCCTCTTTTTCTTCTCTTCTTTTTCTTTCCTTTCTATTTTCTCTCTTTCTATTCCTATTATATGAAAAATATAATATCTACCCAAACAAAAGACTAAAATATCCATACACTCAAATATCTCGCAAACGCTCCCAAAACGCGATAAAATATAATCTCGATGAAAAATAACATATTTTCAAATAAAAGTCAGAAATAAAATAATATAATAATAAAATAATCAAAACGACTCAATTAAATAAAACGGACAAAACTGGGGCGTTACAATTGGTGTCAATACCTTATTGAGCAAAGAATCATATAATGTATGGAAGTTGGAAGTTGTTGTATATACTTTGTATAGTTTTGGAAGTTGTTGTATATGGTTATTAGAATGGTTATTTTATTTTGGAAGTGGAATGGTTATTAGAATAGTTATTTGGTGTATGAATAGTTGTTATTAGAATGGTTAATTAATTTGAAAGTTGTCGACCATAAGTTGAATATTAGAATGGTTAATTGATAAAATCTTGTGTATAATGATGAAATATAAGGCCTATATATGGTGATTGAAGTATATAATTATGTAGGCCTGTGTTGAATAAATGCTTGTGAATTAAAGTATATAATTACGATAAGTTTTGATAAAAATTATGTTATACAGGTTTGTTAATATACAGGTCTATTATAAGGTTTTTTTTTAAAAAAGTTTTCTTAAAAAAAGGAATTTTAGCAGCGCTTTTGACAAAAAACGCATGCAAAACAAATAATTTTTAAAACAATTTACGTGTACAAAAGACAGCGCTTTTACTGAAAAAGCGCTGCCAAAAGTGGAACTAAAGAAAGCGCTTTAAAAAGCGCTGCCTAAGGGGGGGAAAACCAGCGCTTTTTCCAAAAATAGCGCTGGCTAAAGTTGGAAAATAATACACATTAGGCAGCGCTTTAAAAAGCATTGGCTAAAGGGTAACAAAAGACAACACTTTTAGTAGAAAAGCGCTGCCTAAAGAGGACCTAAGGCAGCGCTTTTGCTGGAAAAAAAGCGCTGTCTTTACCTTTAGCAGTGCCACCTTTGGCATAGTGATTATACACTCCTATAGTTAGTTTGTCTCTTCTTTATCATTTTTTCCACTGCAAATAGAAAGTAGACAAAACAATACACTATTTCAACCCAAACCCTAGCGTTCAATACTGTGAAACATTACACAATTTCATCCAAAACACCATCGTTCACACTTCACTGTGTATTTTTCATAGTCGTCATCATCGTCAACCAAGTTGACAAGACCATCACAATCAACCAAGTTGTTACCGTCTAGAAGGAAAACAACAACAACACCATCGTCGCCATAAGAAAGGAAGACAACACCAACATCATTTACTTAGTCATCACGTTTAGGCTATGTAAAATATTTTTTCCCATGCATCTACAGTAAACTTCATTTGCCATTGTTGTGGCTGTTGTTGTTTTATTTTATGGTTGATGTTTATGTTCTTGTTGTTCATGTTGTTGTTGTTGTTGCTTTTGAACTTAGATGTCGACCTTGTCGAGTTCTTCATCAAAAACCAGCGAAGAAACTCAAACAAATGAGAGGTTAGCCAATGAAACTGAAACAACTGAAAGTCAAACCAAAAGATCACAAAGAGGTGTCACAATGATGCCCCAATTCACATCAGTCCGGAACTCATCAGGTAAAAAATTCCTATCCAATTTGATTCGTTATACAGAGTAGTGGATTGTGAACACTACTCTACTTTTGAGAGTTATGTTTCGTTCCTTGCATGTAGCAAGGTCAGTACATTAATTGATGATTGGAAACAAGTTGATGATAACGTCAAAGAAATCATATGGACTGACGTTAAGGTATTAGATACTATAATTTTCATATATCGTCGATATCAATATCTATAATTTCTAACACATACTTATATATTGATTTAAATGTAGTTGAATTTTGAGTTTACCAATGACTCAAATTTGAAAAAAAAAATGGATATCATATGCTGGTACTCGTTGGAGGGAATTTAAGGCACATCTCACGGATGACTACATTAGGAGGCCTAAGAGCGGTCTTGCTCATCCATGGATTCGATATAGTTTTAAATCGAAGAAGCAATGGATAAAGTTTGCAAAGATACGTCGTTCTGAGGAATTCAAGGTTAGTATTATTCTCATGTAACCGATAATGTTATGCTAATGAGTTATAGATACTAATCATATATTTTTTTCACTATGTTCATAACAGGTTAAAAGCGAAGTCGGAATACTCAATAAGGCCAAGAACATGTACCCCCATAGATTGTCTCGTGGGGGTTATAGGAAACTTGAGAAAAAAATCATGCTTGAAAGACAATAAAAAACAGGAGATGATCGCATCCCATTTCCACCTTCAAGATATGAGAAATGGAAGAGGGCTCGATTAAGACCAGATGGAGAGTACACCTCTGAGGCGTCAAGAGTAGTCGGCGAAAAAATTGTAAGTATGATTTGTTTTGCTTATGTTATTTTTTATTTAAATGCGTTGGTAACAATATATGTAAGTTTCTCATGTTGTGTAGGATAAGTTGGTTGAGGCAGCCCGTGAAGGCACATTTTTTCCGCAAGCACGACATGGCATATTAGTAAAAGCTATCGGATCAGATGAGCATGGTGGGCGTGTCCATGCTGTTGGAGAAGGTGTCGGCTTGAGGTCATTGTTTCGGTCTCAAAGAAAAAGTACCAAAGCCCAGAAATTATTTCACAAAGAAAAAAGATTGAAAATTTTGAGAAGCAATTAGAAGAACAACGGAGAATATTAGAATAGGAAAAGGAAAAAAGGGAGAAAAGATATGGAAAGGTTTTAAGAGTTATATTCGGTATGTACTTTACTTGAAATGTTAGTGTTTTATCGGAAATGTATGATATATATTGTGCTTATTTTTGTTTTATGTTTTAATTGAATATTAGTGAAAACCTTAAACAACGGACAAATGAAGATCACCGTAATGTTGATGGTGATGATGATGATCGAACTCCTAGTATAAGTGTTGTACGTCATGCTTCTACAAAAGGAAGTAATTGTTCAGCCCATCTCCCCTGCGAATAACCACAATGATATAATGGACCCTAATCCAAATGAAATCACAATGTTATACTTGAAAGTTGCGGTGATAAATGAAATGCAACTTCTCCCGCTAGAACGTTGTCCACATTTGGATTTATTCTATTATAGTCCTGAAGATGTAAGGGATTTTCTTGGTGGGTATTGTCGCAATGCGAAAAACAACTGGCGGAAACAGAACACAAGAGTCGCCACCGAATGTTATTTATCCCGACACAGGGAAATGAAACAATCGAAGAAACCTCAAAAGGGAGAAGACATGGTCATCGCAACCATAGTCCGGGTTCGGGAGTCAGTTACGCGAGGGGAAGGTATTAACACCCCTACGCGTCCATCGTACTCGATGGGATCCACGCTTATTGTCTAATCAAAGGGTGAGTTATCTAAAGCCTACTGCTAAACGGAAAAGGGAAAAACAAAAACGGACTCACAAGAATTATCGCAATCCTATGCATACGTATCTTCGTGGACGAACGAAGAATTAGATTCGACGTAGTTCGATGGACTACGCACTAAAAGGGGAGGTTGCTCGCCAAGACATCACTGTCTTGTGCCTACGTATCCTCAATTGGACTAGAAAGAGGAAGTCATAGCAGTCGTATTCGACCTACAAGGTCAAAAAGATCTCGATCGCACTGGGGCGAGAGAAAAGGTTCAGTCTCGATCACACTGAGGCGAGAGAAAAAAGGGAGTTAGTTATTAGTATGCTTGCCAAGGATAGGGATCCTCATGCCTACATATCCTTATTAAGGAATGAGGAATCAGAGCATCCGTAGTTCACACTACTACAGGAAAACAGGATCGGTCTCTATCGCACCGGTGAGAGAGAAAGAACTCGGGACTCATGGGAGGTCTAAGGGAAACTTGGTCCTACAAGTTATCATGCATCAATGGCCCTAAGGTCACGATTAGGAGGGAAGTCTACCTAATGTTATCATGCTTAGATTGAGAGCCTAATGTATATCCTACTCCGAGCTTAATTAGAAATTAAGTCGGACTAGGAGCCTTAAGGGATCATGTGAATACGAAGTAATCAACAAGTAAACATGAAGCATATCAATCACAAAAAGAAAATTGAATACGAAACTAGGTTAGGAGAAATCCCAATACAAAGAGAAAATCAAGCAAGAAGCAAGTATCAACAAGGAAAACTCGTACAAGCATCACCATGAATTAGTAGAAATTTAATCAAAACTAAAGTCACAAACTAATCGCAATCCAAATCTAATCACAATTAGCGTCACCACTAAGATCAAAACTAAAATTAAAAAAAAACAAGTTAATCAACAATTAACCTAGACTAGTATTAAAAGTTAATCAAAATTATTTAATCTAAGATTAAAATATAATTCTAAAAGGTAAAAAACTAATTCAATTCTAAAAAATTAATACCTAATTAAAATTAGTGAAAACTAAAAAAAAAAACAAGACACCAAATAACAGGGGTGCAGTATGATCAGGCAGGTATGAATAGAAGTCCAGGCGTATGGGCTTAAGCTCTGGCACAAGAATTTTTATGAAGCCACAGGGGGTGAGTGGGTGATCTGATGGTGTGACAAATGAAAACAAAATGGGCCGAAGCCCAAACCAACCTGCTACACGGTTAACCTAAAGAAAAGGAGCAAGGGTTCCCAAATTAAACTTCAGCAAACACTCTAACCTCCTCCTCCTTCGTCTCTCATCCGTGTCTTCGAATTTCCACCGCCACTCACCTTCAAAATAATTTGCCTCCCTTCTGCACTCCATTTCAGTTCAACATTCTTCTCCCTCTCTCACAACACTGCTCACATCTCTACGATGGCCGGACACGATTCCTCTCCTCAACGTGCTTCTTTTCCAACTCGTTCCTCCTTCACTCCAGCAAATCGCCATCGTGGAATGCTCACTCCACTCAACGCATCACCCCCTATTCAGTTCTCCTTCGCAACGTAACACAACTGATCGCAACACAAACCTAAATCTATGCTACTATTCGCAACCGAAAAGGAGAAAATGCGATCTGACCTACGTATCGCAACCAGAAATTACCAAGGCTACAACAAATTAGACGTAAATGTGAGATTCAAAGGGAGCTCCACGTACCTGTGTGACTCCGATGTCAATGCTGAATTACCGGTAAGCTCTCACTCTCGTGATCTTCTTCTTCTACGACGTTATTCTTTTTCTGCTCCTGTGATATCGTTGCGGTGTTGTGGTAGCGTAAACTGTTGGTTACAAAATTAAATTGATGAACTATGTTGGTTTGTGACTTGGGCAGGGTCTGAACTTTGATGAAGAGATTGGAGGGGATTTGCTGCAGAGAATAGTGAAGAGTTATGATTTGTTGATTTTGTGAATTGATGAAGCTGTGATGTTGTGTTGCCTTTGATTTGTGGATGAGGATGTGAGATTGATACGATGGTGATGAAGGTTATTATAGTTCTAATTTTGCAGTGCAGGTTTTGAATGATGAATTCAAGATGATGAGGAGTTATTTTTGAAGTTTGTTGATGAAGAAGTGTGGCTCGTATGGAAGGATCAAGATGATAATGGTTTCAGATGATGAATGAATTGAAGGTGTAGGTTTTGAATTGAAGATGATGAAGAATTATGCAGAGGATGAGGAGTAAAGATAAAGCTCCCTCTCCAATTCTATTGCAGCCCCATTTATATCAGAATTTGGAGGGTAGTTTAGGTTTTTGACACAAAACTCTGTTAGGGAGAGTTGATGTGCAAGCTGTCACGAGTTTTTGCTTTTTGGCTCTTGTAATATTCTTGTGTATGAAATCATTTGTGTAACACCCTGTATAATATTTATCTAGAATAATACCATACAAGTGTTTTATTTGGTACTGACACAATCATAAGTGCCTATTGGCATAATTCACATACTTGTCCATTTCTAAAACATAAATACAACACATGGCACAAGTCATGGAAACTATCCAAAATAATAAAATCTAAGAATAAGGTACAATATTCCTCATTGTACAATAATGATACACATCGGAAATAATAAAACTAAGTTTCTCTTGAAACATCCGAGTATAGCTCCACTTGTAAATCACACCTGCAATTGCTTCCTGAAAATAATCAACAATAATGGGGTGAGATATTAAATCTCAGTGAGTTCCCTATCTTATGGATTCTCTCAGCTTTACAGGGTTCTAGCCAATCCTAACTCAAGTCAAGGGGAAGGAAAATGACCTTGAGTTAACAATCTCACACTATATGGAAACATGTCATGAGTCTGTTAACTCAAAAATTACCACGAATGGAACATGTCCCGAGCCTGTTAACTCAAGAATCTCACTAATCGGTAACCTCATTAAGGCATCCTCTTTTCCCGTCCTCTTCTACGTCTAGAAGTCGGAACGAGCCATGGATCCTTGTAATCTACTTGACATATGAAATGGATTCAGGATCATCGGCCTGTTAACCGTGAACAGTAACTTCTCATGGTCTGTTAACCATCACAAGTCTCTTTACCATATAGGCTCCATTCGTACTACACGCGGGAATCAAACCTGCCAAGTAGTTATGCGTACGTTTCAGAGGAGCTCGTTACTCATGAAACTGCATCTCGGGGGAAACGGTTACGATTACGTGATCATATATACAAACGTGATTGTATTCAACAAGCACAAGGCCACATTCGCCTTTTTGGCCTCATTTGCCTTTTCTCTAATACTCAACATAGTACACATGTTCCATAATAGTATTTGTTTCTTTCTATACCATTCGGTAATTGGTTACACGCTTCGGCCTTTCTTGCACGAGCGTTAACATTAGCTCGTCTACCAATTTCCTAGCCCATTACTAGGTTCTAATATAATTTGGTGTAAGTTTTCCTCACTCTTCATATTTTTATCTTTTAAGCATGCATATCTCTCACAATCATGTTCAACAACAATAAGATAGGTAAAGCATATTACAATTGCATAATAGAATTACATATGATAATTCAAACATAATTATACCCCTTTTGGGTTTCCTCCGATTATTTAATCGGGCAACAAAATCAATATTTTTCACTTCCATTATATAGAGTATTCTCGTAGCTTTCCATCAGTACCAAGAACACCTCGATCAGAAACACGGTTTGGACGTTATTAATTTTCAAAGATAATTTTTGAAAGTATAACAGTGGTAACCGGTTACTCACCATGTGATAACCGGCTACTTCAAGCTTCACTGTCCACACAGAATCAAATTGAGAGTTAGAGACACTTTTGGGTAATCGGTTACTCACCATGGGGTAACCGGTTACTTCATTCATTTTCCGCGTAGAAAGCCAATTTTTCAAAGGGTAACCGGTTACTCACCAGAGGGTAACCGGTTACTCTGGGCGCAGAGGCAAAAATAATTGTTTTCATGAACTCTCTTCCATTTCAATCTTATTCAAAACATAATCAAACACACAAACAAGTATCAACAGATGATTATACATATATATTAATCATTTTAAGCCATTTATACCTCATTTTATCCGTTAGATTCATCGATTTACTCATTATATCAAAATCTACCATTTTTAATTAACTTCTAACCTAAGTTTAGAAACTTAGGGTTCTAACTAGAACTCACCAATGATCAAGATGATGAAGATGAAGAAATGTTGGGATGATTGATGAAGAAGATGTTGATGATTCTAAGCTTCTTCTTATTCCTCTAGGTTTTCTTCTTTTCTTTTCTCTCCTTTTCTCTTCCTTCCCTCCTCTTTCTCTCTCTACTCTTACTAGGTTTTGTAACAAATTAGGGAAAGGAAGGAAAATGAATTGATATAACAAAATACACTTAAGTTAGACACACTAACCTAATTGTCCAATAGTCTCTAATGTACCAATTAATAAAACTTCAGAGTCAGATAATATTAATCTATTAAATCTGAGCACAATCGTTGCTCTATTGATCCCAAATGTTAAAACTTAAGGAATTCCATTATTCCAATTAACCAAAATAGAGCACACAGACTCTCGTCTGATATCCAATTGAGTATTTAAATAATATGGGGTATTATACTTTCTCCCCCCTTAAATTGAAATTCGCCCCCGAATTTCCTTCGCTCAACAATAACCACAACTTGTATCATTGTCTTAGATTCACACTTATCTTTACCTCCATTAAAATTTATGACATAATCCGATTCCAACTTGACTTTAAAAATCAAAACCCTTGTTTTTTTTCAAATTATCAACTCCACATCCTTAGTCGTACTCTTGTTTCGGAAAGAATGTACCATTCTATGTTCCTCTATTGAGTCACAAACAAAACCGTAACACCTTCTCTTGGTTTAGGACAACAAACTCTCAACACATCTTAACGATGTAATTCAGTGATTTCTCAACTTTATGTAATCCTCGACGATTTATCTTCTCATAAATCTTTCAATGTCCAAAACCACTTCATAATTAGTCAAACGACTCCTTTACCAGTTCCATCTGGTCTGATGCTGTACACGATACTCATTACATCTGATATTTCATCTCTTTCATATCACACCAAAAGGTAACACACTTAGAACAAGATCTCCTCATTTCCATACTTATGAGTAACAATTTTCCAAATTCCCATTATTCTGACTGAACTCTTTCATCTGACTCCTCCTACTGCGCAATCCAAAATCCATCAGTGGAATGCCATGAATTCTCAAGCACTACTAGGTAGATAACAGTCGGCGGAGAAACACACTTGTCCAGTCCCTTACTAACCAATGGCACAATAAACTTACTGACGTCCTATGGTAGAATAATTTCCTCGTCAACACACAATATCTTAACATCGGTCCAATACTCTTTAGACGGTAGAGGTATATGGGTTATACTGTTACTACCATAACTTACACAACTCCAAATCCATTCCAAACTCGAAACAATATATCCAAAGTAGTTTAACAACCTCCAGTTCTGGTTACCACATTATATAACAATCCTTCTTATGGTCTTCCGACTCACTCAAGGTTCCTTGTTGACACGAGATCTCAACCAAAAACAACGTAACACCATTGCGGAACTTCCAACATACGCAAGTTACCACTTATCGGAAACTTAAACTATCCTAAGCGAAATTGTGAGTTTCCATACTACTCACCAATTCACATACAACACACTTTCGAAGATCACCCTACGCTTCTCAATTGAATCCACTTTTCTCATTCGTTCTGTTTCATATACAATCCAAGTTGCATGTTCAACTTCTAAACGTCCAATTCTTACTCATATTTGGAAGGATAACCTTCAAATTTCCTTCTCTGGGTAAAACACAACTGCACACAACTGGTACCACTCCCACACTCTAAATCCAAAACCATGAACTCACGGAAGGTAACAAATACTAACTCTGACTAGCCGTTCATACCTTACTAACACCATAATTTAAAATACCGAAACGATCTTTACAAGACCAATACTTCGTGAGCATTTTCTAACTTCAAGAATAAGACTCACAACGGTAATGATAACAATACATTTAAGATTTTCTCATACTCAACACAATTCACAAGGTTACTTCCTTAAAAGTCAAACTCTCTTTTCGACTAATTAGATGGGCAGCTATGCAACACCCTTCAGAAGTTCCGATTTTCAAAACACAATTCCGTCTTTCATTTACTTGCAATCCCATTTTCCATTCGCACAATACTCTCCACTCAGAGCAACATAAGGTAACAAAACGCAAATGATGGTTCTTAAGGGATTTTACAATTTACACACATGTTAATCGGTTAACCACATTACGTTAGTCGGTTAACACTGCTGCAGAATAATAAAAACAATTTCTTCTTAATTCAAAGCCATCCCCACTCAAACCATCAATCCGATTTGTTCTAACTCACAATATCATTCTCAACTCGTGGCTTTTAACTTATATAACATTCACTAACCATGATCCACTCAAGGTAAAACCGACAAGGTCAAAACATTCAGACAACACACTTCAACCAAGTGACAAGGCAAAATTCCGAATTATGACGCGATCACACTATAAAACTTCAGCGGGATAGTTCATTTTATACTCAAAAAACTACACGAGCGGGAAGTCAATAATAACGACATTCTAGGGTTTTAGCCACAACTCATACTTGATCGGTTCATAAGAAAAACCAAATACACAACCATTATACGATACTACAAAAGTGATGGACGTAACCTGTCAGCACACAACCTTGTTCTCTCACTTGAATTTCCTTGGAGGGAATTAAAACAACAATGTTCTTAGTCCAACAAAAGGTAGATCCTGAATATTCAGATTATTCACAAATACAAATGTTTCTCTATACTCAAAAATAAATCGGGGCAATGCATCCTCTTGAAGAACCTTTCCACCACTTCATACACATTAACCGGGATTTATTACCCTTCACTATCCATTTCACACCATACTTACACCTAATTCACTTAATGGAAGATTCACAATCGTCAATTCTCATCAATGACTTACGAAACCCATCCGGTCTAAACCGTTCCACGATTCACACTTAGTCCGTAATAAATCTTGATTTGGCTTTCGTTTTTTAACCACAATTTTCTTCTTAGGACACAACACTTACTACTTCACAAAGTACGTCCCTTCATACTTGTCTCAAGAATACGAATCTATCACGTACACTTGTGACCACGGTGCTACCACCACGCTCATTCTTAATACCACAGTGTAACTTTTCTCATTCCAAGTCATACTATTAGAGTTCTCATGGGTGAACCATCCTTGATTACACTTCCTTAACTTAAGCCTCAACAACTACTCAATAGCTCTATTGCACATTCGTCCCAAAAATACACTCTGTTGTCATTTCCTCATAACATATTGTTAATACTGCTTTCCACACTGCATTTACTTCACTCTCCATTGTAATCCCTTTAGGTCCAAATATAAAACCATCATACTAAGATTTCCTTAAATCTGAGATACTTACTCTGTTTCTTAATACATATTTCTTCCGGTCTGTATCACTACACTTCCGTCACTAAATAAGGTTCAAACTTTCTCTTACGCAATACCTTATACCGATCCTTGGGTAATTTAACAAATTCCATATTTGTCTCTTAACGGAAACAAAATCCTGAAGTACTCTCCTGAACCTGATCTTCTTCTTCATAACTGAATACACACAATTCATCTCCCACTCTTCGTCCGGTACGCACTTGAAGTAACTGAATACACACAAAACGTTTTAAGTAATTGGTTTTCAAATTGTTCTTTGTTTTGTAACATCAATTTTGGTAGCAAGAGAAGTAAACTATATCAAAGATGTTGTAGGTTTTATAAAAGCATGTCAAGATTAGATTTCGCTAATCCTTTTTATACATATCCGATTAATCACGCATATGAACTTAGTTTCGATCAATACACCCGCGTATCCTCGCGAATAAGTTTATGTCTAAAGAAAATTCGTGAGTATCATTGTTTAAATCGTTAGATGATGTCTCATGCTAACAATCGAAACAACAATCGTTAAGCTTAATACAAAGCGAATAATAAATCCCAAATCTATGTCTAGAGTTTGGTTTTTAAGAGATGAAAATATTAGGTTATGATTTGGAAAATCTATGTCTAGAGTGATTCAAACCACAAATACATCATTAAGAACAAATAACTTCATCTATATTGATCATAAACCTTGTTCATATACAAAAGATAAAAAAAATACATATGATCAAGATCAACTACATCTAACTTTAACACAAGAGGTGTTTAACTACTCATTTTCATGGTAGCTTGGATGACAAGTTTCAAGAGGAGATGAAAGAACATCTGAGTCGAATAATCGAGATTGGATGTGACTTTAGATTCTCTATGTGAAAATTCACTCTTGGATGATCAAAGTTCAGAAAAATATGTTTTGGTGTGAAAATATCAAGTTATGATCCCAAGAAAACTAAAAAATATATTTATAACACACTTGGGATCTGATGCATTCGCCTAGCGAATGATCCCTTCGCCCAGCGAATGAAGAAAAATGGCACTTTAAGTGCCTCTGAAAGCTTAAACCGCCCTTGGCTGTCATCGCGGGTTTGCTAAGCGAACGTTTCATTTGCAAAGTGAACCATTCGCCAAAACATTCGCAAAGCAAATTTTGGTTCCTTTAGCCACTGCCTCAGCCAAGAGTCCTTCGCCAGGTCCTTCGCACAGCGAGTGAAGCAGCGAACACTCGTTAGTTGTTCGCAAAGCGAATTTTACTCCCTTTTCCCACTATCTCATTCTGGAGCTCTTCGATGGGAGCTTCGCCACTGTTTGCCAAGCGAACGTTCGCTGGTGAATTTGCCAGGATTCGCAAAGCGAACCTGCTATTGTGTTCCTCCTTCTTTGACAGCTTGCATCATCTTTTTGTGTCTTAATTTCTTGATCATTTAGTGCCTTTTCCTGCACAATAGCACACATATTACAAGCACCAAAGGTATATTACAATGTTTAAAGAACAACAATAAATCACTAATAAAATCCACAATTAAAACATGAAAGTAATGAAAAATGCCAAGTATTAAATACACACATATAACATATTTGACATCTAACAACTCTCCCCAACTAAGTATTTCTTTGTCCTCAAGCAAAGTATGTCTCTCATTGAAAACAAGAGGATTTGCTCGAGCATTTGACTCAACCAAGATAAGATAAACGGCTCAAATAAACAACAATTGCAACAAGGCAACAATTACACCATCCTAGAATCGACAATGTAAAAGAACTTGACTCTTAAACAACTTTCAGACGAAGTTTCCAGAGACAACTAAATCATCATGCACATGTCATTCTAACACTCCTCTTCGAAAAAGGATTGAAGCAAAACGCGTCTGCAAGCACGGGACAAATTCACTCAAATGACAAATAATGCAAATACTAATCAATTCATACAATATCTAAATGATCACAAAAGAAATCATGGAAGCAAAAGATCACTAAGGGCTTTAAGGTTATAGCTTGGTCGGGTTAACAATAAAGGGACATTTCTAAAGGCCATTGAATCGAAATTGCCGATGCAAAAGAACATTCACTCTACAAGGAATTCACAACATCTCAACTTCATTCACCAATTTTCTTCCTTTATCACACCTTCTCAAACTTCCTCGCACAATTATTGGACCTATTTTTTTCTCATTCAAGCAAGCATTCTTTTTCTCTTTTATATACAAATATTCACATACTCTTTTCTTTTCATGCTTGCTTAAATGTTTTCAAAATTTTGAGTAATTCACCAATCTTCTTTTTCATTTTCCCCAACTTATTTTCGACTAAACCTTAAGTGAATGTTCCTTGCTTTTTAAGGCAAGGAAATCAATTAAAACAAAAGTTCCAAGGTTCAAGAAGAAATTTTTTTAGAAACTCTCAAAAATTCAATGATGAACTTGATTTTAAAAATATGTACAACACAAAGTTCATCACTAAAAGAGATCTAAACAATTCAGGCGCAAAGGGGGTTAACGAATTCTCGCTACTCACGAGTAAATTACTGTTTGGACATGGTTGTGCTCAATATCAAAAAGTGCCTTGATCATTTCTAAGACTTCCACAAAATCACACACATCACAAGATAAAGCATGAATTAAAAGTATAAAACAAAATTTATCATCAATCCAAAGCATATAGTATAACTTGGAGGTTTCACACTTTTGAGATTTTTGGACCTAAATGACACAAGCACTCAAATAGAGTTGTAACAAGAAACAACATTTTCATTTGTACAAAGACATCAAAGTTCTAATACATTCTAAATTCTAGAACTAGGTAACTATGTACCTTGCCACAACATCATGTTTAAAGTACTATCATAGCCATTCAATCTTGGAGGAATCTTCTTTGATGCATAATCAACACCAACCTAAGTTTCTTCCACAAAACATCCAAAAGTTGGAAATATTAACTTCCACAAGCATACCAACATAAAGCAATAAAAAACATATTAACATTTTAAGAGTTGAACATTCGTAAACTGAAGAATTCAACTCTTAACACAAAAGCATACCAACAATTTAAGTGTTGAGCATTCGTAAACTGAAGAACTCAACACTTAATACAATAATTAAAACCGAAATATTAGTAAAAGTACAAACAGAAATTTTTTTACTGAAAAATAACTAGGTTCAATCAACTCTTGTATGGGCCAGTTCATACGGAGCTTTTGCTCTGGCTTGAAACGGGGCCCCCGCTAGTGGACGGTGGGTATTGGTCCCTCTTGGATTAGTCGGTCGCAAGGCCGGATACCAAGATTTTCAAAAAAAAAATATTACTAATAATACTAATAAAAATGTACTGGTGTGAACACACCTACAAAGTCAAAAGTACCACCAAAGGGTACAAGTACATCCACATATCCAAAATAATCCACAAAATGGATACAGTACATCACTACAAACTGAAGTAAAAACATAATACAAGAAAAACTTCACTTTGATGCTTAAAGGAAGTACAAAACCATCACAACAAAAATCAGTCCTCATCGGACACCTCGATCTCCTCGTCCCCTGAACCCTCGGCAGAGCCAGTCACCTCATCATCATCATCAGCCTCAACATCAACACCTTCCTCATCAGCATCATCATGAGCTGCATCCTCACCCCCTCTGGGTGCTGGCCTGGCCTCAGGCCAACCAGCATGTGTAAGGAACTGCTCCCTAGACATCAAAGAATGCTCAGCGGCAGGATCGCGAATCTGCAACTGAAGAACCTGCATGGAATCATATAAATCAGTCATGGCGCGCTGAGAAGTCGCCATCCAGTCCGAGTTGTACTGGCATATTTCCTGCTGAAAAGGATAAAAAGCATGTGACCCCGAACCAGAAACATCACCACCCCCTGTGCTAGCATCAGTACCAGCACCAGATGTCTCTCACCTTGCCCCCTTGGGCTTACAAAACTTGTCCATGTACCGATCATCATTGACAGAAGGAATAGTAACCTGGCGGTGTGCGGGTATATTAGCCCCAACATGTGCACACAACGTCATTATGAGACAAGGGAGAGCAAGTGGGGCATTTTCCCGAGAAGCAGTACCTCCAAGACCACTTAGAATAATGACCTTAATCTCATCAGCAATGATACGGGCCCCGTCGATCTGAACATTCGTAAGAATGCTATGGACAAGGTGGTGAGTGGTATAGGGATGGTGGAAGAATGTGACTTTGGCTTGATATTGGTAATAAAAAAAAAGTAGTATGAGCTGAGCCAAAGGTTGCATATATGCTCGCCGGTATCTAATAGCGACCCCGTATGGGTTGAGTGCTACCTCTTTTCTCGGATGTAGCAGATCATTAGTCATTCGCGGGATATCACGGTGAAGATGAAGGTCTCTATGGTACACATCCAACTGGCTGCCTACCAATGGCAAAGGGTCTCCAAGAACAGTGTTTATTATTCTCCGGTCAAATCTCACCAAAGTCCCCCTAACTAGAGATGTCCAACTAAAAAGCTCCCCATCATCGTGTAGCGAGCGATTTTGGATGCGGTTCTTAAGCGCTGGTCGCTCTCTGCGGTTGAGCTTAAACTACAGGTCGATTCATTTTTTATCCTATTGTGAGCTGAATAAGGAAGGGAAATAGATGTCTCCAATTAACCCTGCTTTGCATGCTGAGTTTAAACAGCGGTCTGTTAGGTTACGGATGCTATCAATGTGGGGGGCCTTTGTACTGGTTATTTGTATTTTCGCCAATATTGTTTCTCTCTTTTTACCTTGACAGAAGGTTTCTGGCGAGGAACAAGGATTAAGATGTTAGGATTGATGTTTTTGAATTACTGCTTTTGATTGATGGAGATATGGGATTTGGGTTTTTGTTTAGTGTGCTCGCTAAGATCTTTTCTTTCGATCTTATGCCTACGTATTCCCGTTTACCGAAACAGGGAAATCAGAGCGTTCGTAGTTCCTCCTATTCTATGGGAGGAAATGGTTGTTTTGGTGTCTTGTTCAAAGCCCAAGACGTGAAGCTAAAAGGTGATTTGTATCTTGTTCAAAGCCCAAGATGTGAAGCTGAAGGTGATTTGTATCTTGTTTAAAGCCCAAGATGTGAAGCTAAAAGGGTTGGACTTTAGAGAGAATTTGCCATCTCTAAAGAGGGGGTTGTATGTCACAACTGTTTATAAAGGAGAATTACTTTAACCGGGATTTGTGAATCCGGCAACGCCATAATTTCCTTTATAAGGGATTTTAACCTGAAGGAGAAGACTTTAACTCAGTGTAGAGTAATGCTATCTTTCCTTAGGAATTTCTCATGGTAAAAGAGGGACAGTGGCGTGGATGTAAATAATCCAGAGGCTTGCCGCTTACAGCGATTAGATGAAGGGGAAGGAGTTGTTGATGTTTGTGTACTGTGAACGAGGCACAGCTTTGATGCTAAAAGGTTGATTGGATCAACCAGTGGTTTTATTATACAAAGTCTAAGAGGAGGCTATTATGTGTCTCGTACAAAGCCCGAGAGAGAGGCTAAAAGGTTTTCCTTATACAAAGCCTAAGAGGAGGCTAAAAAGTTTTGACTCGACGAGGGAATCTTTTGGTATCTCGTATAAAGCCCGAGATGGAGGCTATTATTTGTTTGGCTCAATAAGAACCTTTTTGTATCTCGTATAAAGCCCGAGATGGAGGCAAAAGGGTGATTGACTCAACGAGGGAGTCTCTTATGTGTCTCGTACAAAGCCCGAGAGAGAGGCTGAACGTTGTTTGACTCCGCTGGGGAGGATCATTGTACAAAGCCCAAGAGAGAGGCTAACTTCCCTGGAGAAGGATCATTATACAAAGCCTAATAGGAGGCTATGGTTACTGTTTCAGTTGAGTGACAGGTCCAGTATACTGATTTTGAAAGAGAAAATCAGTTCTTATATGAGCAACACTGTACTCGAGGATTTGATTCGAGGATCCGGGCTATTCCTGTTCTTTAAGGAAGTGGGAAATCCGAAGGGGTATTGAGACTGTCTGAGTCCACGGGTTTTCTTCCTATTTAACGAAGAGGTCACTTGAGAATGTCTGGAAAACTCAAGGAGAATAGACCGTCCAAGTCTAGAGCTTCATCTTTGTACTATGTTTTGAGGAACAATAGTAGACTCTATGAAAGGACTGTTCTATGCAAATGACTAAGTTCTGTTCCTATACCTCTAGGAGGTCGTCGGGACAATTTGTACGAAGCCCAAGAGGAGGCTGGAAACTTTTAAGAAGCCGACGGGTCCTTGTACGAAGCCCAAGAGGAGGCTATCATTCCTGGAGGAAGAGATCATTATACGAAGCCTAAGAGGAGGCGGTGAATACTTCTAAGAAGCCGTAGGGTCCTTGTACTAAGCCCAAGAGGATGTGGGTGCTTTTAGGAAGCCTGTGGGTCCTTGTACGATGCCCAAGAGGAGGCCGATTGCTTTTAAGAAGCCGATGGGTCCCCAAACCCCGAGAAATTCAAGGCAAGCTATTCACAAGGAATATATCAAGTCAGGAAAGTTCGAGAATTTGGAAGAAACTCAAGAGATGCAATTCACAGAGAAGAGATCATCTCTGGGGAATAGAGTTTCTTTGACAAGTGCTTTTAAGAAGTCTGTGGGTCCCCAAACCCCGATAAATTCAAGGCAATGATATTCACCGAGAATAGATCAAAGTCAGGAAAGTTCGAGAATTTGGAAGAAACTCAAGAGATGCAATTCACGGAGAAGAGATCATCTCTAGGGAATAGAGTTTCTTTGATAACTTCTACGAGTGACAGTCTATGAAAGGGTTCACCGAGAATGCTGCCTTTCATGTCTCCATATTATTTAACCCCAAGAGGAGGGAAGACTGTGTCTGGTAATCCTATGGGGATCTAGTTTTGACTATTTAAGAGTGATCAACGGGCTTAATGCTAGACGTAGTTGCCGGGGAAACTCTAAATATCTATATTATTATTACACAGTTGATATGAGTTTATGAAAGAAGACTTACAGCGAAACAGCCCCACAATACAGTTATATGTATAGGAAAGCGGTAAATGAAAGCAATAACCACTTACTCGGTTGTAGAGCTTCCATGCTGTTTGGTTAGTTGTTCAACAAAGAAAGATTGAAAACAACAGTATATTCAAAATCAAAGGAGAAAGTGCTTTGAAAAAGAAATATTGGGGCTTACAGCTCAAGGAGAGGCCTAGGGTTTTATCAGTGAGCGCACTGTTTGAATTTGTACAGAGGGACTTATACAAGTGACTGAGGCCCAAAAAATTGTTTTCTGTACAAAGGGATGGGTCTTACACTCTCTCAAGAGGCCCAAAAGGTTTAAAGAAAAAAGAGTGGGGCTTATAACACGAGGGTAGGCCCAGTTTGTTTTTCCGTTTGAAATGGCGATCGCGCCGAGATTTTCTTTTAACGCAAATGGACTTATACAACAAGTGAGGCCCAAAGTGGTTTTGGATAAAAGGGGATTGGGTCTTACACTCTAATAGAGGCCCAAAAGTTTTGAATGGGTCTTATAGCTCAAGGAGAGGCCCAAAAGGTTATTTTTAAAAGGGCGAAGATCGCGCCGTTTGTTTTTTACGGTATCGGGACTTATACAATGCACTGAGGCCCAAAAATGATTTGGTCAAAAAAGGATTGGGTCTTACACTCTATTAGAGGCTCAAAAGTTTTGAATGGGTCTTATAGCTCAAGGAGAGGCCCAAGGGTTATTTTGAAAAGGCGACGATCGCGCCGTTTGTTTTTTACGGTATCGGGACTTATACAATGCACTGAGGCCCAAAAATGATTTGGTCAAAAAAGGATTGGGTCTTACACTCTATTAGAGGCCCAAGAGTTTTTGAAAAAGTTTGATGAGGGTTGAATTAATCAAAAACCCTAATTTCATTTTTTAAAGAGCATTTTTCAAAGAAAAATCAAGTAAAAAATGATAAAAAATATCAAATAAAATCATTAATCATGTTATAAACAGTGATTAAGGTTTATGAAAAAGTATTTTATCCACATGAATATTTAAAATCATTTTGGTTTTAAAAATCAAGAAAAAGAAATCATTTTAAAAGCATTTAAAACAATTTAAAACAATATTTTTGAATATATTAAAAATATATCAAATAATAATATTTTTTATGATTTTTTGGTGGATTAAAATATTATAGAGTATGAATAAAAAGTGTGTAAAACAGATTTGAAAAATGATAATTTTTGCTATGTGAAAGAATTGGTTGAGTTTTGAAGATAAACTAAGAAAAAGAGGAAAGATGTCACAACATCACATTCGACATCTTTCATGAGTTTTCAACATCTTTTTTATCAAACTTCCAACACCCATAACTTTCTCAAATCTCAATGGTTTGAGACAAAATTTATATGCATCTGGCCCAGAATTTCACAAGGAATCCAATGGTGGTGGTAGTTTTTTCAGATCACACTCCCTCCTCAAAACCCGATAGTGGTTTTGAAAAGGACCTATAATTGCATTTTCTGTGCTACACTTTGATACAGGCATGGATTACATGGTGAATTAGCCCAAACGCAACATATACAACATGTATGAGATGTGTATGATCAGTGGACTTCAAAGCAATGCATGATTTCAAGGATTCCAAGTTGTGATGCTTACCTCTTTTTGAGCTTTTTGGAGTTTTTGTGCAATCTGTCAAGCCTCTTGTTCCAGAAATAATTTGATGCTTTAGACACACTCAAATGATCCCTTAGAAGCTTTTAGGATAATTGGAATCAACTGGTACCTGCAAAAACACAAACTGTCCCTTTCTTGCAAAAGGGGTTAAAAGTGACCAAAATAGCAACTCTCTCAAATGGTGTTCTAGATGTTGGGAACCATTTGGGACAGTTCAAGGATGATATTTGGAGTGTGTTTGAGGTTTTATCTGGTTTGGAAAGTGACTGAATCAAGACATGGCTTGAAAAATGCAAAAAGTGCCATTTTGAGGTTTTGAGAAGTGACTTTGTGATTTTGTGATTACAGGTCACTTGTGATAGTTTACACAGCTTACATATGATATATATGAGGTGTGTGTGTGATTAGCTTGAGTGGAATTGCTCTCTAACTCAAAAACTCATAATTACTTGCTTTGGAAGGCAAATTTGAGGTGAAAGAAGAGATTTTGAGGAAAACATCTGTTTGATGGCTTTGGTGTACTCAAACTGAACACAAATGAGCTCTATTTATAGTAGAGCAAGTTTGTTTTCGCAGCAATAGTGAATGGTGGATGCAGCAGAGGTTTGGCCAATGTTGGCCAATGAAAATCCAAGTCTTCTCTAGCCATTGACTAGAGGTTAGAGCACAGAGCTTTGGTTCCCTACTTGTTGGAGGAATCTTGACTGAATTCAGTTGCAAATGTGTCAGTCCATGCCGCCTCTAAGCATCTATTAAATGCTTCAATCCAAAATTGGAGTCTTGTCCCTCTTTTAGGGATTTTTAGGAATATGCTACTTCTTGTTCCAAGGACTTTGGAGGCTTGGCTCAGTGATTGTCCCCTTTATATTTGATCCTTAGAGGTGTCCAAAGTGATGACAAGGCTTGGAAATTCGTGTGGCACAAGAAGTGTGCAAATCTGTCCTAAACATGTCTTAAAAATCAGCTGCAGCAAGCCCTGTTGTAAAATTCATAACTCCCTGCTCGAGTATGCTACATGGACGTTCTAGGACTTTCTGGAAAGCTTAGATGACGTACTTCAACTTTGATGTTTGACTTTGGTCTTGGTTCAGCTTGCAAAGTCATCAAAAACGGTCTTGAACTTGTGTAGTCAAATCTGTCCTAAAAGCTGTCATGAAAATTCTGCTTTATCAATGCTTTTTGCGAAAATCATATCTCCCTGCTCGAGTATGCTACAAGGACGTGCTATAACTTTCTGGAAATCCGAGACAATTTAATTCAACTTTGATGTTCAAGGTTTGGCTTGAATCAACTTGGATCATGAAGAAAAACATCCTTGAAGTTGGGACATTCTTGCTGGAAAAATATTAATGATGTCCTATGAAATGTTGAAACATTTGACAACTTTGATCATTAATAATTCCAAACTTTAATCACTTGTATATTTTAATCCACTATGATATTTTGAATTGAAGTGAATTGCATCTTTGATGCTTGTCTTGCATGGTGACAAAGCTTGAAAATTGGGTGGCACAAGAAAAGTGCACAAAATATGTCCTAAAAAATCAGCTCGAGCAAGGCCTATTGTGAGGTTCATAACTCCTTGCTCAAGTTGAATTAATGGGAGTTCTAATAAATTTTGGAAATCCCTAATGACATACTTTATCTTTGATGTTTGACTTTGGTCTTGGTTCAGCTTAAAAAGTCATCAAAAATGGTCTTGAACTTGTGTAGTCAAATCTGTCCTAAAAGCTATCATGAAAATTCTGCTTTATCAATGCTTTTTGTGAAAATCATATCTCCCTGCTCGAATATGCTACAAGGACATTCTATAACTTTCTGGAAATCTGAGACAACGTACTTCAACTTTGATGTTCAAGGTTTGGCTTGAATCAACTTGGATCATGGAGAAAAACATCCTTGAAGTTGGGACATTCTTGCTGGAAAAATATTAATGATGTCCTATGAAATGTTGAAACATTTGACAACTTTGATCATTAATAATTCCAAACTTTAATCACTTGTATATTTTAATCCACTATGATATTTTGAATTGAAGTGAATTGCATCTTTGATGCTTGTCTTGCATGGTGACAAAGCTTGAAAATTGGGTGGCACAAGAAAAGTGCACAAAATCTGTCCTAAAAAATCAGCTCGAGCAAGGCCTGTTGTGAGGTTCATAACTCCTTGCTCAAGTTGAATTAATGGGAGTTCTAATACATTTTGGAAAGCCCTAATGACATACTTTAACTTTGATGTTTGACTTTGGTCTTGGTTCAGCTTGCAAAGTCATCAAAAATGGTCTTGAACTTGTGTAGTCAAATATGTCCTAAAAGCTGTCATGAAAATTCTGCTTTATCAATGTTTCTTGCGAAAATCATATCTCCCTGCTCGAGTATGCTACAAGGACGTTCTAGGACTTTCTGGAAACCTGAGATGACGTACTTCAACTTTCATGTTTGACTCCAGACGTGGTTCAACTTGGATCATGGAGAAAAACGTCCTTGAAGTTGGGGCATTCTTGCTGAAAAAATATTAATGATGTCCTATGCAATGTCAGAACATTGGACATTAAGAATTCCCAACTTTGATCACTTATATCTTTCAATCCTTATGATATTTTGAGTTGATTCCTTCTATAATGTTGAAGTATCAAATACCCTCTTTAAAAGTAGCTCTTACTCAAAATCAATGGATGCTTGGATCAATAGTTACAACCTTGAAAAGTTGTGCACTTGAACATGATTTTAACTTAGAAAAAATTTCTAAGTTTCTTTCAATTTGATCAATTTTGCAATTTTGCATGATTTCTTGATTTAAATTTGATCAAATTAAATCATCCATCATATTTTCTTGAGTAATGGCTTGTGAAGCTCATAGTTGACCAAAAAGTCAAACTTTAACTTTCTGCGTCAGTTGACTTTGTATTAGATGAACTTGAGGCTTGATCCACTTGAAATGTTGCACTCTTGTGCTTAATTCTTGATGTGGGAGTCCTCTTGATCCATTGTGGATGTTTGAGAGGTTAGACAAGTTAAAGATCATGTCATTCCTTGATTGATCATTTGTCTAAAGGCTCTGAGAGGGCTTGAAACCCTAAGTTTGATTGTAGTAAATACTCAACAACCCTTGAGGCATTTGATGAGGCATGATGGTTCATCCATATTGTGATGATGGTTTGTACAATGATGGGAAATCTTAGTGGTCAAAATTTGGGGTATGACAGATGCCCCTATTTAATCTTCTTGGACCCGAAGGTGTGAATGACGAAGGTATTCGGGCATTCGGGGTGCAAGAGGATTAAATATCGGAATACCCGAAATTTTGATGGTGGTTATGAATGGAAGATCGCATCCATCTTCTTTTGCTAAGCGATGATGCTTAGAAAAGGTAAACTTCCCCTCGATCCTGGTCTTCAGCCAAGGAACTGGTCTCAGTTTCTGAAATAAACTTCCCCTCGATCCTGGTTTCCTACCAAGGAACTGGTCTTAGTTTCTGAAATAAACTTCCCCTCGATCCTGGTTTCCTACCAAGGAACTGGTCTTAGTTTCTGATTTAAACTTCCCCTCGATCCTGGTTTCCTACCAAGGAACTAATCTTAGTTTCTTTTGTCAATAAACTTTCTTGACAAGGGACGCTATTTGTAGTGGTTTTCCTCAAACTTCTCGCCGAATTTTCCTGGGGAGATGCCATTTGAGTGGAAAAAGTTTCGATGTCAGACTTGTTGGGGAACCCAGTCGTCTGAGTTGTAGAGGTGTACAAACTTCTCTGTTTGGAGACGCCATTTGTCGACTCTATCTGGGGAAAACGAGTCTTTTGAGAGACTGCTTTCGCTTGGGACTACATCATACTTTTCTCGGGATCCTCCCGGAGAAATACCATATGATTGGCTCCAATTTTGAAGTGTCGATGACCTTTTCATCAGCGGTTCTTTCGGAGAAAAACTGCCGTATTGCCGAAACTCCGATTAAGGGGCTCTCTCTAGGGATTTTCCTTAATTCGGGAAAGCAAAAATATCATCTTCAATGGCGAAGAGTGATGCTGACTGAAGGTTCTCTGGCTTTTCAGAGGTTCAAGTTATCAAAGTGGTCCAGGACCTATCTTCAATTCAGAAATAGCTGGAGGAGAGAGATTGTTCATACGTAACACTTCCTGTCGAGGAAAGGGCCGACAACTCAATTGAGAGGACTCTTATCACTAGGGGACAAGACCGACTAGAGTGATAGCGATGCAATATGAAATGTGAATACAAATCAAATAATGCATGATGTGTGTATGTTCATGCTGACAAAACTGACGCGACATACAAACTGACAGGTGAACATGACTGGATACTCGGCCATCACGGGGCGTGTAAAAATATCGCTGGTTCAAAATAGCAATTCCACCTTGCTTAGGAGAGATAGTCCCTGTTGGGGAGTTACCGTTGGTCGGGCTTAGGAGATAAGAACTCGGCCGAAGGCGTGTCAGATGAAACAAGGTCTCTGACACAGTTGATCCCTTCATTCAGGCGTACTGGGTTAGAAGGAGTACTTTGATTCTGCACTTTGAAGTTCGCTTGCTTCTGGAGAAGCGACCGAGGTTCTTCTGATGTTCAACAGTCAAAAGAAATTGCCATCTTTATTTTAGAAGCAGAAAAAGTTTTAACAAGTAAATTCATTTTTGTTTTATTTCAAGAATCGTTGATCATATTAAAATGTCGTTCTGTAAAGCTAAAACAAATAAGAATTACAAACAAAAGCACAAGGGCTCAAATTTTATTGATAAGATGGAGATCAGCCAAACGCGTGATTCCATTGAGTATTTACAAAGTTTGAAAATGGTAATTTACAGGGAAAAGGGCTACGTTGAAACATAACGACCACTATCCTTCTATCAACTTTGAATTCGGGGCATCCTGAGCTTCTGTCGAAGATGGCCTTGACTGGAGTTTTCCTCCGATGGATGGTGTAACTGCTGCTGCTGAGGGACTTGCCCCTGTTGAACATAGTTACTTGCCATTATCCCTAATTTTTGCCTGGATTGTAGTATGATGTTTCCAATCCACCGGGATGATTATTTTTTATTTATTTTGTCTCTAACTTTTGCCTGGACCGCCCTTTCGGGTTTTCAATCCACCGAGACGTTTTTTTTTTTAGTTTAGGCGAAGTATTTCTTGACTACATCAACATTTGTGGGGTAGGAAAATTCCTCTCCGTCCATGGTTGCAAGTCTCAAGGCACCGCCTGAGAAAGCTTTCGTGACCACATAGGGGCCATCATAATTTGGGTTCCACTTGCCCCGAGAATCAGTGAGAAATGATTGTGTCTTCTTGAGCACGTGGTCTCCTTTTCTGAAGACACGAGGTCGAACCTTTTTGTCAAACGCCCTCTTCATTCCCTATTGATACAACTGACCGTGGCATAATGCCGTGATTTGCTTCTCCTCGATCAGATTCAGTTCGTCGTGTCGACTTTGACACCATTCAGCTTCTGAAAGCTTAGCTTCCATCAATACCCGGATTGATGGGATCTCTACTTCTATGGGGAGAACTGCCTCCATGCCATATACTAGAGAGAAAGGGGTTGCCCCTGTTGAAGTGCGGACAGATGTACGATAACCGTGAAGAGCAAAGGGTAGCATCTCGTGCCAGTCTTTGTAGGTTACAACCATCTTTTGAACGATCTTCTTGATGTTCTTATTAGCCGCTTCTACCGCTCCGTTCATCTTTGGTCGGTAGGGAGATGAGTTATGATGTTTAATCTTGAACTCTGCGCACAACTCTTTCATCATCTTGTTGTTCAAGTTAGATCCATTATCAGTAATGATCTCGCTTGGAACACCATAACGGCAGATGATATTGTTTTTGATAAATCGGACCACCACTTGTCGGTTACATTGGCGAATGACGCAGCTTCGACCCACTTAGTGAAGTAATCAATGGCTACCAGGATGAACCGATGTCCGTTTGAAGCCTTGGGCTCAATCATGCCAATCATGTCGATTCCCCATATGGAAAAGGCCACGGGGAAGAGAGAACTTTGAGATGTGATGGCGGTACATGAATTTTGTCGGAGTATATCTGACACTTGTGACACCTCCTCATGTACTTGTAGCAGTCAGATTCCATTGTCAACCAATAGTACCCTGCTCTCAGAATTTTTCTCGCCATTGTGTGTCCGTTGGCATGAGTGCCAAAGGATCCTTCATGAATTTCTTTCATAAGCATGTCTGCTTCTGGTCTGTCGACGCATCGAAGCAAAACCATGTCGAAGTTTCTCTTATAGAGTATGTCACCGCTCAGGAAGAAGTTTCCAGCCAATCCTCTGAGGGTTTTCCTGTCTTTTCTGAGTGCCCTAGATGGGTACTCTTGTTTCTGAAGGAAGCATTTGATATCGTGATACCAAGGTTTGTCGTCTATGACTGCCTCAATCGTGAAGATGTAAGCGGGCCGTTCAAGGCGCATTATGTCGATCTTAGGTAGGTCGTTCCATTGACCTACACTAATCATGGAAGAGATAGTGGCTAATGCATCAGCCATGTGATTCTCCTCACGAGGCATATGATGAAACTCGACTCTGTTGAAGAAAGGTAGCAACCTTCTTGCGTAGTCTTTGAAAGGAATCAATCCTGATTGGTATGTGTTCCAATCTCCTTTTATCTGATTGATAACCAGAGCTAAGTCTCCATATACGTCCAAGTTTTTGATCCTTAAATCAATCGCTTCTTCGAGACCCATAATACAAGCTTCGTATTCGGCCTCGTTGTTCGTACATTTGAACGTAAGTCTGGCAGTGAAAGGAATGTGGGTACCCTGAGGGGTAACAATGATTGCCCCAATTCTGTTTCCATAATAATTAACTGCTCCGTCAAAGATAAGTCCCCATTGGGACCCTGGTTCTGGCCCTTCACTGGGTAACGGTTCATCGCAATCTTTCATTTTTAGATACATGACATCTTCGTCTGGGAAGTCAAACCAGATTGATTCCTGATCGTCAATCAGTTGATGAGCCAAATGATCGGCTAAAATACTTCCCTTAACGGCTTTTTGAGCGTGGTACTCTATGTCATATTCTGATAACAACATCTGCCAACGGGCAATTCTTCCCGTGAGAGCAGGTTTTTCGAAGACGTACTTGATTGGATCCATTTCTGAGATTAACCAAGTAGTATGACGAATCATGTACTGGCGAAGATGTTTGTCTGCCCAAGCCAAAGCACAACAAGTTTTCTCGAGCATCGTGTACCGATTTTCACAGTCGGTGAATTTCTTGCTTAGATAGTAAATGGCAGACTCTTTCCTTTTAGTTTCGTCTTGTTGGCCAAGTACACATCCCATTGTGTCCTCTAGGACTGTGAGGTAAATGATCAGTGGTCTTCCTTCCACTGGAGGCAATAGAATCGGAGGATTCAACAGATATTCCTTGATACTGTCGAAGGCGGTTTGGCAATCTTCTGACCAAACGCAATCTTGGTTCTTTTTAAGTAACTTGAAAATCGGCGCACACGTGGCGGTCATGAGGAATATGAATCTGGAGATGTAGTTCAAACGTCCCAGGAATCCCCTGACTTGTTTTTCAGTTTTTGGAGAAGGCATTTCTTGAATGGCCTTGACCTTGTCAGGATCGACCTCAATCCCTTTCTGGCTGACGATGAACCCTAGTAGTTTCCCTAAACGGACACCGAAGGTACACTTGTTAGGATTCAAGCGGAGCTTGAATTTTATTAAACTTTCGAACAATTTTAATAGATGTTCAACGTGCTCACTCTCTGTTTTTGATTTTGCAATCATATCATCGACATACACCTCGATTTCTTTGTGTATCATGTCATGAAACAGAGTAGTCATGGCCCATTGATAGGTTGCCCCGGCGTTCTTCAAACCGAACGGCATTACCTTGTAACAAAAGGTACCCCATGGGGTAATGAACGAAGTTTTCTCCATGTATTTCGGCGCCATTTTGATCTGATTATAGCCCGAGAATCCATCCATGAAGGAGAATACTTTGAACTTGGTTGTACTGTCTACTAGCATGTCAATGTGTGGTAAAGGAAAGTCGTCCTTTGGACTAACCTTGTTCAGATCTCTGTAGTCCACACACATTCTGACCTTTCCGTCCTTTTTGGGAACGGGTACGATGTTGGCTAACCATTGAGGATATTCAGATGTAGTGAGGAAACCCGCGTCAATCTGTTTTTGTACCTCCTCTTTGATTTTGATGGCCATGTCCAGGTGAGTGCGTCTCAACCTTTGCTTTACTGGCGGACATTCTGATCTCAACGGTAAGTGATGTTCCACAATGCTGGTATCCAACCCTGGCATATCCTGATAGGACCAAGCGAATACATCGAGAAATTCTCTGAGAAGCTTTATCAAACCCTCTCTGGCAATTGGACTGAGCAGTGCCCCAATCCTGATTTCTTTTCTCTCTTTTTCTAAACCCAAGTTTACCGTTTCCAACGGTTCTTTGTGAGGTTCAATGGACCTTTCCTCTTGTCTGAGTAGTCGGGAGATCTCTTCTGGAATTTCGTTGTCAACTTCTTCTTCAGCCCCAAATATCGAGAACTCAAAGTTGGGAGAAGGCATCGGATCGTATGTTTCAACGGGGTTTAAAACAAGCAATCTGCATGATGTTATGATTCGTGTTTAGAAGAGATAGAGAGAATGCAAAAGTGTGTGCAGTGTATTTATTTACTGCTTGTTTTTATTATTGATTTATTTTTTAGGATTACCATTTTCTGAAAAAGAAAAAAGAGAAAACAACAATTAATGCGGAAATTACATAACGATGTTATTTTATTAATGAACAAGTCGATCTTTGAAACTACAGCCCTATAAAACAAAACTCTGTCGCTTCGGGCAAAGCGAAGAGGGAAATTTACAGAAAGCGAGTCCTATCAAAACATCCGTTTCACCTAGGCAGGGTGAAAGGTTAAAGATGGCAATTACTTTGACTGGCGAACAACCTTCGGAACATCGACAGCAACCCATTGGCGGCGAACTCCTCGGTGAATCACAAAGTCTGGCACCTTCCTTGATTTGTCTTCAGAAATGACACTGATTTCTGGTGGAGCAGGATCATTGGAATCTGTCTCCCAGGCAGAGTTGTCGTAGGAGGATTCCTCTGTTGTATTTTGTATAGCATTTGTGCTCTCAACTGAATCTCTCCATCCAGTTGGCTGGATGTCTTCGAGCCTGATACGAGAGCTTTCGGGAGCGGTGTACTTGACCATATAGTCAAATTTTCCACTCAGTTGTCCCAAGGTGTCCCACACTTCTTTCGAACTGGAGGAGTCATCCCTCTCGATGATGTTGACCTCGAGAAAAGCATAGTTGATGAATTCAAGTCCTGCAAACGTTGCAAATTCATCGTCATGTTGAGTAGTTTCTGAATGACCTGAGTGTTGATCCCATGACATGGTGGGGACACAGGTATTCTGTTCAATGATGGTCAGCTGATTTTCATTGTTCGGCTGACTCTCTTGCCCCAAGTCTCCTAGATAAGGTTGCCACATTGGCAGACCATCCATTGGGCCATAGTAGGTGTAGTCAAAATTGTCTTTCATCAGAGTGTCCTCCTCTAATGAATTTGGCGGAGCACGACATCCTTCTGGATCACAATCTCCGTATATCATTTCGACATTTGACCGTGGTATAAATTTCAAACTCTGTGCGGGATAGCAAAATGGTATAGGCACCTCTTCCTGAGACAGATAACCGTCCTCGTTAAGGTAGGACTTTCATTCTTCATCTATGTCAGAGGGATCTTCCTCATTGATAGCATGTACTGCTTGAGACACTGGGTGAAGGAAACCTCCACTGTGGAAGATGTTTTGAAGGGGATGAATACTTTCATCGTTGGCAGCTGTCTGGGTACAGGTTGCAGAAAAACCAAGACCCTTCTTTGTTGTATTGCCAGTAGGAATGACAAGTTGTCCCCATCCTGTCGTATCGGTACTCTCGACTGCTTTGATAGCATCGTTGTATGAGGAAATCGAAGTTCCTTCTTTGAACTGATTATTCTTGCTCACCGACAGTGCTTGGAACTTAGTTCCAATAACCTCCTCGGGTTCTATACCAGTAGATGATGACAAGTTACTTACAAGCAAGGCTTGTACCCCACAAATTGTGATGAGATGATCATTCTGAACGAACTTTAGCTTTTGGTGGAGGGTCGAAGTGACCGCTCCAGCCTGATGTATCCAAGGTCTTCCTAATAAACAACTGTATGTTGCCCGGATGTCCATGACCTGGAAAGTAACTTGAAAAGTGTGAGGACCAATAGTTATGGGAAGGTCAACTTCGCCGATAACCGTCTTTCTGGATCCGTCGAACGCTTTGACGACAACCTCGTTGGTTCTCATCGGAGGGCCTTTGAATGATAATTGCATCAAAGTGGACTTTGGCATAACATTCAGGGCTGACCCTGTGTCTACCAGTACGCTGGCTAAAGCATCGTCCTGACAGTTAACTGTAATGTTGAGCGCCATGTTATGACGGCGACCCTCTTCAGGTAATTCCTCATCACTAAATCCCAAATTATTGTAGGAAGTGATGTTAGAGACAATGCAATCGAACTGTCTGATTGTTACATCCTGTTCCACAAAGGCCTGCTCCAAGACTTTCTGCAGAGCCTCCCTGTGGGCTTCTGAACTGAGTAATAGTGATAATACCGAGATCTTTGAAGGAGTCTGTAACAGCTGATCAACAATGTTATATTCACTCCTTTGGATGAGCTTCAATATCTCATCATTATTTTTCGAAAGGTCGGGATTACTGGATTGACCGACTGATGGATCGGGAGCTTCTGTCTGAAGTTCCTTTTCCTTGTTAGGTTCTCCAACTCCTCGGTTGAAGATTTGACCGCTCCGTGTTACACGACTGATGTCTGCAATATTCACGACGGAGGGTAATGGAGTTTCCTTTCCATTCTCAATTGTTGTTGCACCGTATTTGTAAGGGATAGCCTTAGTTGTTTCATACGGTAGCGGTCCCGGCAGATAGATAACTACAGGAGCCTTCTGATTTTTCTGACCATCATAAGTAATCTCGATCCGTTCCCGGTTGGGAATTCTAGATTCGTCAAGTAGAGGGATGATGGCAAAAACATCCCTGGTCTGGTGACGACCAGAGATTGTGACAACATCCTCGACTTGATTAGAAAGGTAGCTCGACGTCCAGTTGACGGGTTCAGAACCCGGATATGGGCGAATCTCTCCATGATCCACCTGACCCTGAAGAGCTGCTCTCACAAGGTAACACCCTTGGTTACTTTCAGAACAGACACTACAATGGTCATAATTGTGTGGTGGCACCTGGCCACGCCCACTTTGAATACAATGTAACCTCACTAGGTTAGCTTCCGCAGATCGGACATCCTGACTCTGACGCCGAGTAGGATTCCTGTTACTGATACTAATTTGCTGAGTATCTTCATCCATATAAATTGGCATCCACCAGTGATTTAACAAGTGCTGAAGTGCCTCCTGGACAAGGGTACAACCTCGATCGTTTTTGCAACCCACTTTACAGCTTTGATACTCATGTGATATTAAGAACCCGAGTCAGACCTGCTCAGCATGTAACTCTACCAGGTTGGTATTCATCATGCGAATATCGAAGATCTGAACCATGTTGATCTGATAAGGGTTCCTATCATGGTAGTCTTGGATCCATCCAAGATCCGTCTAACGCTGGAGGGCCTCTTGTATGAAAGAGCATCCCTGTTTGTTTATCGAGCAAGTCAGACAGGAACTGTAATCGTGCCGCGGCAGATTATAATACTGGCTTTGCATTGAGTGTGTTGCCACCAAGTTGACATTCATTGCACGGATATCGTGGTTCAGAATGACGTTAGAATTCATGTAAACCATGTTAACTCCACGAACTCGGTGCTCTTGGATCCATCCGAGATCCATTTGTTCCTGTAGAGCTGCTTACACCACAGAACATCCTTGGTTGTCTTTAGAGCAGATATCACACTGGTGATAGTTATGAGGTGGCACATGGCCATATCCGCTCTGTCTACAATGCATCTTGACCAGATTGGTCTTTAATAAGAGTACATCGTGAATTTGATAGACGTTATTAGTCTCTTTCTCAATCAGGTTGACTGCAGCTTTCTCGTGTTGAGGCAGTGGGTTCGTGAGAACATTGGGATTCGCATCTTTGAAAGATAAAAGCCCACTCCTAACAAGCTTTTGCACGTCAAACTTGAAATTGAGACAAGTCTCAATGTTATGCCCTGGTCTTTCTTGATGATAAAGGCATGTCTGATCCACCTTAAACCAAAAAGGCAGATTTTCCGGTACTGTAAGAGGGGACTTAGTCTGAATGTGCCCCTTAGCCAGTAGTAACAGAAACAGCTCTGCGTACGATATGGGTATAGGATCAAATCCTGGTGGCCATGTTGTACGGTTGTTATTATATGGAGGACGAGCCTGCTGAAGAGGCTGTTGTGTCCTTTGCTGATCAGGTTGGCTCTGCGCAACCTGAGGTTGATACGTAGGAATAGGCGTAGTGTTGATAGCAGGAGTTATAGCTGCTACCGGTTGATAACGTCGCCTTTTCTTTCCGAGAGAGATATTCCCAATATCCTGCTCTTTTTTCTTAGGGAGAGCACTACCGTATTTTTTTAGTACCGCTCGTCGATCCGGTGTCTTTTACCAAACATCCTTCTCGGACGGCTTCCTCAAGACGTACGCCCATGCCCACCATCTCGGTGAAATCACTGGGTGCACTGGCAACCATTCGGTCATAGTAAAATGAGCTTAAGGTCTTTAAGAAGATCTTTGTCATCTCTTTTTCCTCAAGAGGCGGACAAATTTGAGCGGCAATTTCACGCCATCTCTGAGCGTACTCCTTAAAGGTTTCCTTGTCCTTTTGCGACATTGATCTGAGTTGATCTCTGTCGGGTGCCATGTCCAAATTGTATTTGTATTGTTGGACGAAGGCAGTACCAAGATCTCTGAATGTACTGATCGTAGTACGGTTTAAACCCATGTACCATTTGAGTGCGGCACCGGTTAAACTATCCTGAAAGTAGTGAATCAGTAGGTCCTGATTCTCCGTCTGGGCTGACATCCGCCGAGCGTACATCACCAGATGGCTTTGAGGGCAAGAGTTACCCTTGTATTTTTCAAAGTCGGACACTTGGAATTTGTGCGGGACTTTCACATTGGGGACCAAGCAGAGGTCTGCGGCGTCCTTTCCAAATAAATCCTGACCGCGAATGGCTTGCAGCTCCTTTTACATTTCCAAGAACTGTTCCTGGAATTCATCCATTCTATTAAACATAGTTTCCTTTTTACCAGCAGGTATCGGTGGAATCTGTCCTTCCGGGACAGTATGCACCACAGGGGGTGGTACCGTGACTACGGTAGTGAATCTTGGCGTCTCCCGAAGTTTATAACCTTCAGGAGTCTTCAGTATGCCCCTGGCATCTCGCTTTCCCGAAGTTTGTAACCTTCAGGCCCAGTGGCTTCTGTTGTGATTCCCTGATCCTCAGTGATCGGCGGAACATATCCTCCTAGGATATAGTTGATAGGCATGCCCCAGGGACGATCTTTCGGCATCTGATACCTAGGATCATTCTTCTCCACTATGGGCATTGAGGTGATCTCTGAGATCACAGTTCTTTGTAGCTGAGCTTCTGCCATGGCTTGCATGTCGTTACGAAGCTTTCTCATATCCTCTCTCAGAGCGTCGATCTCTTCTTTCAACTCTCTGTTCTCTTCCTCAAGATCATCCATCTTTTTCTGACGATTGGCCCGAGTATTGTACGAATGAGACAGTTTGACTCTAGAACCGAGACACAAACGTGAGATTCGTAGGGAAGAAGAATACGCGATGTGAGAATGATGAATGCAATGATTATATTAATTGTTTTTTTGGTTTAATCAAAATAAACTTCGACAATTAGATTGCAAATATCAAACAGTGGGGAAACCCCTTTTTATTGAAATTCAAAGGATTACAGAAATGGAAATACAGTAGATTACAAGGTACAGAAACAGAAACCTAAGCTAATGGGTCCCGAGTCCTCTCTGAAGAGAAATTAGGTGCTGAATCTGGTGCTTTCCTTTTCTTTGACCGGGGCTCTTGGGCCGTTGTCAGGTTGTCATTCCTTTGCCAGGTGAAAGGAGCGAGCAAATTCCTTTGGTCATCCTGATTATCCACAGTATGTTGCTCTAAAATCTCAATCAGAGCATCCTTCTCTCTCAGTAGTTGCTGTATTTTGGTGCACTCTACGTCGAGGGTGCGGTACTTGTTCTTCCAATACCTTCTCTCCCGTTGAACTTTGTTGAGAGTAACCTGAAGCCTTTCAATTTCCGTCATGAAGTACATGACAAATTCCCTCGGCGGAAGAATTCTGTAAAGAGGATAAGGCATTTTTAGCTTGAGAGTTCTAGTTTGTACCCAATGGAGATAAGGCTCCACTGAGACACAATCCGGTTTTCCTAGAGACTCTCGTCCTTTCTTATGAACATGCTTCCAAGTGTGCACTATTTCCATCTTTAGTGCTCTGTCGTTTTCTCCTTCTTTGAAGAAAAGACCTTACAGATGAACACCCCGTGGGACGTGTCTCATCGGGTATCCAAATTGACGATGAACGAGAACTGGGTGATAGTTGATTCCTCCCTTAGTTCCTATAAGGGGTACGTTGGGGAAGTTTCCACAACGGTCGATGATTCTGATTCCATCATAGATCTTATTACACAAATCTATATCAGAGTTGGTAAGAGACATGATCTTCTGCGACCAACGTAAGGCATTCTTGCAATCCCAAAAAGCAGCAGACTTGGGCAAGTGAGAGATAAACCATTTGTAAAGCAGAGGTACACAGCATGTGATCTCCCCTCCGCTGTACAAATTCCCCAAGTGTACAGAATGATACGCATCTGCGAGCAAAGTCGGCACAGGGTTTCCAATGAGAAAAACCTTAATGGAGTTAATATCAACGAAGTTATTGATGTTGGGAAACAAAAATAACCCGTAGGTGAGCAAGACAAAGATGCTTTCAAAAGCAGTCACGTTTCCTATACTGGCAAAATATAGGGCCTTCTTTGTCAAGAACTGGGCTGACAAACCTTGGATGCCACCCTTAGCGGTCATGTGAGTCCTGACCTCAGACTCGTCCAAATGAATTGCTCTTGCAATGGTCTGATTCTTTGGAATTTCTTCCAGTCCAGAAAATGGACCTTGATCAGTAATGTGTAGATAGATCAGATGAGAATATTCCTCCAGCGTTGGTGCTAGCTAGTAATCCGGGAATGTGAAACAGTGATAAACCGGATCGTAGAATTGAACGAGCGCGTCCATGATTCCCTTAATCACATGGACTCTTAACAGTGGTAGCAGACCTCCGTGCTTGGCTCTGAAAGCCTCAGGGTTAGTGATCATCCTCGCTAACCTTCTCAAATCCTCAAGTTTTGGAACCTTGAAGGTGTACTTATGAGTTATCCTTCTACCAAAATCCATTAGCGTAATCCTCTTCTCTGATATTTACAATCACAGGCTTAGTTTAATTTGAAAAACAGAGAGACTAGAAGAGAAATTTTTTTAATGTTTTAATGTTTTTTAAATGAATGCATGAATGCAGCACGCAAAAACATAGAAAAAACATGGGGTCAAAGGATCGTTGTCATGAAGTCAAGGCTCTACCCATCCCCAAAGGTTTATACTAAGGTGATATTTTGTACCTATACTCATTATCATCAGCTCCTCCCAGGAAAGCAAAACAACAAGCGGATCGCCAGCGAGTTGTAGTGCAATCTTAGAGTAAGTGCCATTCATCGAGAATAGATCACCAGCCTCAAATGAGGGTAGTATCGCGTAACAACTATTTCCGATAGTTTCCGCACTACGAAAGGGTTTGGCTCCTCAGCTTCTCAGGCATCACAACTGACCCATTGTCTAGGTGAGAGAATGGTTACATTAGTCAGCCTCCACTGAGGTTGATGGTCGACCCCGTCGCCATCACTTATCTTAAGTGTATACTCAATCTTTCCACATACGGCATCACCCGCATTCCCATTAGTAGAAAAATAAACATATATAGCAATTAGGAAAAGCGGTATATATATTTGTCCTAAACATCCTAGACCTTTGAAGCTATGAATCCTAAGTTCCTGATAGAAAATGGGTTCCCCGTCGGAAGCCCCAATCTGTGGTTTTCACAGAAGTGAAGAAAAAGGAAATCAGAAAAACAGAGACCCGCCCCACGGTGGGCGCCATTTTTCTGTAGCGAGCGATTCTGGACAGAGACCCCCTGTGCTAGCATCAGTACCAGCACCAGATGTCTCTCACCTTGCCCCCTTGGGCTTACAAAACTTGTCCATGTACCGATCATCATTGACAGAAGGAATAGTAACCTGGCGGCGTACAGGTATATTAACCCCAACATATGCACACAACGTCATTATGAGACAAGGGAAAGCAAGTGGGGCATTTTCCAGAGAAGCAGTACCTCCAAGACCACTTAGAATAATGGCCTTAATCTCATCAGCAATGATACGGGCCCCGTTGATCTGAACATTCGTAAGAATACTATGGACAAGGTGGTGAGTGGTATAGGGATGGTGGAAGAATGTGACTTTGGCTTGATATTGGTAATAAAAAAAAAGTAGTATGAGTTGAGCCAAAGGTTGCATATATGCTCGCCGGTATCTAATAGCGACCCCGGATGGGTTGAGTTCTACCTCTTTTCTCGGACGTAGCAGATCATTGGTCATTCGCGGGATATAACGGTGAAGATGAAGGTCTCTATGGTACACATCCAACTGGCTGCCTACCAATGGCAAAGGGTCTCCAAGAACAGTGTTTATTATTCTCCGGTCAAATCTCACCAAAGTCCCCCTAACTAGAGATGTCCAACTAAAAAGCTCCCCATCATCGTGTAGCGAGCGATTTTGGACGCGGTTCTTAAGCGCTGGTCGCTCTCTGCGGTTGAGCTTAAACTACAGGTCAATTCATTTTTTATCCTATTGTGAGCTGAATAAGGAAGGGAAATAGATGTCTCCAATTAACCCTGCTTTGAATACTGAGTTTAAACAACGGTCTGTTAGGTTACGGGTGCTATCAATATGGGGGGGCCTTTGTACTGGTTATTTGTATTTTTGCCAATACTGTTTCTCTCTTTTTACCTTGACAGAAGGTTTCTGGCGGGGAACAAGGATTAGGATGTTAGGACTGATGTTTTTGAATTACTGCTTTTGATTGATGGAGATATGGAATTTGGGTTTTTTGTTTAGTGTGCTCGCTAAGATCTTTTCTTTCAATCTTATGCCTACGTATTCCCGTTTACCGAAACAGGGAAATCAGAGCGTTCGTAGTTCCTCCTATTCTATGGGAGGAAATGGTTGTTTTGGTGTCTTATTCAAAGCCCAAGACGTGAAGCTAAAAGGTGATTTGTATCTTGTTCAAAGCCCAAGATGTGAAGCTGAAGGTGATTTATATCTTGTTCAAAGCCCAAGATGTGAAGCTAAAAGGGTTGGACTTTAGAGAGAATTTGTCATCTCTAAAGAGGGGGTTGTATGTCACAACTGTTTATAAAGGAGAATTACTTTAACCGGGATTTGTGAATCCGGCAACGCCATAATTTCCTTTATAAGGGATTTTAACCTGAAGGAGAAGACTTTAACTCAGTGTAGAGCAATGTTATCTTTCCTTAGGAATTTCTCATGCTAAAAGAGGGACAATGGCGTGGATGTAAATAATTCAGAGGTTTGCCGCTTACAGCGATTAGATGAAGGGGAAGGAGTTGTTGATGTTTGTGTACTGTGAACGAGGCACAACTTTGATGCTAAAAGGTTGATTGGATCAACCAGTGGTTTTCTTATACAAAGCCTAAGAGGAGGCTATTATGTGTCTCGTACAAAGCCCGAGAGAGAGGCTAAAAGGTTTTCCTTATACAAAGCCTAAGAGGAGGCTAAAAAGTTTTGACCCGACGAGGGAATCTTTTGGTATCTCGTATAAAGCCCGAGATGGAGGCTATTGTTTGTTTGGCTCAATAAGAACCATTTTGTATCTCGTATAAAGCCCGAGATGGATGCAAAAGGGTGATTGACTCAACGAGGGAGTCTCTTATGTGTCTGGTAATCCTATGGGGATCTAGTTTTGACTATTTAAGAGTGATCAACGGGCTTAATGCTAGACGTAGTTGCCGGGGAAACTCTAAATATCTATATTATTATTACACAGTTGATATAAGTTTATGAAAGAAGACTTACAGCGAAACAGCCCCACAATACAGTTATATGTATAGGAAAGCGGTAAATGAAAGCAATAACCACTTACTCGGTTGTAGAGCTTCCATGCTGTTTGGTTAGTTGTTCAACAAAGAAAGATTGAAAACAACAGTATATTCAAAATCAAAGGAGAAAGTGCTTTGAAAAAGAAATATTAGGGCTTACAGCTCAAGGAGAGGCCTAGGGTTTTATCAGTGAGCGCACTGTTTGAATTTGTACAGAGGGACTTATACAAGTGACTGAGGCCCAAAAATTTGTTTTCTGTACAAAGGGATGGGTCTTACACTCTCTCAAGAGGCCCAAAAGGTTTAAAGAAAAAAGAGTGGGGCTTATAACACGAGGGTAGGCCCAGTTTGTTTTTCCGTTTGAAATGGCGATCGCGCCGAGATTTTCTTTTAACGCAAATGGACTTATACAACAAGTGAGGCCCAAAGTGGTTTTGGTTAAAAGGGGATTGGGTCTTACACTCTAATAGAGGCCCAAAAGTTTTGAATGGGTCTTATAGCTCAAGGAGAGGCCCAAAAGGTTATTTTTAAAAGGGCAAAGATTGCGCCGTTTGTTTTTGACGGTATCGGGACTTATACAATGCACTGAGGCCCAAAAATGATTTGGTCAAAAAAGGATTGGGTCTTACACTCTATTAGAGGCTCAAAAGTTTTGAATGGGTCTTATAGCTCAAGGAGAGGCCCAAGGGTTATTTTGAAAAGGCGACGATCGCGCCGTTTGTTTTTGACGGTATCGGGACTTATACAATGCACTGAGGCCCAAAAATGATTTGGTCAAAAAAGGATTGGGTCTTACACTCTATTAGAGGCCCAAGAGTTTTTGAAAAAGTTTGATGAGGGTTGAATTAATCAAAAACCCTAATTTCATTTTTTAAAGAGCATTTTTCAAAGAAAAATCAAGTAAAAAATGATAAAAAATATTAAATAAAATCATTAATCATGTTATAAACAGTGATTAAGGTTTATGAAAAAGTATTTTAACCACATGAATATTTAAAATCATTTTGGTTTTAAAAATCAAGAAAAAGAAATCATTTTAAAAGCATTTAAAACAATAATTTTGAATATATTAAAAATATATCAAATAATAATATTTTTTGTGATTTTTTGGTGGATTACAATATTATGGAGTATGAATAAAAAGTGTGTAAAACAGATTTGAAAAATGATAATTTTTGCTATGTGAAAGAATTGGTTGAGTTTTGAAGATAAACTAAGAAAAAGAGGAAAGATGTCACAACATCACATTCGACATCTTTCATGAGTTTTCAACATCTTTTTTATCAAACTTCCAACACCCATAACTTTCTCAAATCTCAATGGTTTGAGACAAAATTTATATGCATCTGACCCAGAATTTCACAAGGAATCCAATGGTGGTGGTAGTTTTTTCAGATCACACTCCCTCCTCAAAACCCGATAGTGGTTTTGAAAAGGACCTATAATTACATTTTCTGTGCTACACTTTGATACAGGCATGGATTACATGGTGAATTAGCCCAAACGCAACATATACAACATGTATGAGATGTGTATGATCAGTGGACTTCAAAGCAATGCATGATTTCAAGGATTCCAAGTTGTGATGCTTACCTCTTTTTGAGCTTTTTGGAGTTTTTGTGCAATCTGTCAAGCCTCTTGTTTCATAAATAATTTGATGCTTTAGACACACTCAAATGATCCCTTAGAAGCTTTTAGGATGATTGGAATCAACTGGTACCTGCAAAAACACAAACTGTCCCTTTCTTGCAAAAGGGGTTAAAAGTGGCCAAAATAGCAACTCTCTCAAATGGTGTTCCAGATGTTGGGAACCATTTGGGACAGTTCAAGGATGATATTTGGAGTATTTTTGAGGTTTTATCTGGTTTGGAAAGTGACTGAATCAAGACATGGCTTGAAAAATGCAAAAAAATGCCATTTTGAGGTTTTGAGAAGTGACTTTGTGATTTTGTGATTACAGGTCACTTGTGATAGTTTGCACAGCTTACATATGATATATATGAGGTGTGTGTGTGATTAGCTTGAGTGGAATTGCTCTCTAACTCAAATACTCAGAATTACTTGCTTTGGAAGGCAAATTTGAGGTGAAAGAAGAGATTTTGAGGAAAGCATCTGTTTGATGGCTTTGGTGTACTCAAACTGAACACAAATGAGCTCTATTTATAGTAGAGCAAGTTTGTTTTTGCAGCAATAGTGAATGGTGGCTGAAGCAGAGGTTTGGCCAATGTTGGCCAATGAAAATCCAAGTCTCCTCTAGCCATTGACTAGAGGTTAGAGCACAGAGCTTTGGTTCCCTACTTGTTGGAGGAATCTTGACTGAATTCAGTTGCAAATGTGTCAATCCATGCCACCTCTAAGCATCTATTAAATGCTCCAATCCAAAATTGGAGTCTTGTCCCTCTTTTAGGGATTTTTAGGAATAGCATGCTACTTCTTGTTCCAAGGACTTTAGAGGCTTGGCTCAGTGATTGTCCCCTTTAGATTTGATCCTCATAGGTGTCCAAAGTGATGACAAGGCTTGGAAATTCGTGTGGCACAAGAAGTGTACAAATCTGTCCTGAAACATGTCTTAAAAATCAGCTGCAGCAAGCCCTGTTGTAAAATTCATTACTCCCTGCTCGAGTATGCTACATGGACGTTCTAGGACTTTCTGGAAAGCTTAGATGACGTACTTCAACTTTGATGTTTGACTTTGGTCTTGGTTTAGCTTGCAAAGTCATCAAAAATGGTCTTGAACTTGTGTAGTCAAATCTGTCCTAAAAGCTGTCATGAAAATTCTGCTTTATCAATGCTTTTTGCGAAAATCATATCTCCCTGCTCGAGTATGCTACAAGGACGTGCTATAACTTTCTGGAAAGCCGAGACAATTTAATTCAACTTTGATGTTCAAGGTTTGGCTTGAATCAACTTGGATCATGAAGAAAAACATCCTTGAAGTTGGGACATTCTTGCTGGAAAAATATTAATGATGTCCTATGAAATGTTGAAACATTTAACAACTTTGATCATTAATAATTCCAAACTTTAATCACTTGTATATTTTAATCCACTATGATATTTTGAATTGAAGTGAATTGCATCTTTGATGCTTGTCTTGCATGGTGACAAAGCTTGAAAATTGGTTGGCACAAGAAAAGTGCACAAAATCTGTCCTAAAAAATCAGCTCGAGCAAGGCCTGTTATGAGGTTCATAACTCCTTTCTCAAGTTGAATTAATGGGAGTTCTAATACATTTTGGAAAGCCTTAATGACATACTTTAACTTTGATGTTTGACTTTTGTCTTGGTTCAGCTTGCAAAGTCATCAAAAATGGTCTTGAACTTGTGTAGTCAAATCTGTCCTAAAAGCTGTCATGAAAATTCTGCTTTATCAATGCTTCTTGCGAAAATCATATCTCCCTGCTCAAGTATGCTACAAGGACGTTCTAGGACTTTCAAGAAACCTGAGATGACGTACTTCAACTTTCATGTTTGACTCCAGACCTGGTTCAACTTGGATCATGGAGAAAAACGTCCTTGAAGTTGGTGCATTCTTGCTGATAAAATATTAATGATGTCCTATGCAATGTTAGAACATTGGACATTAAGAATTCCCAACTTTGATCACTTATATCTTTCAATCCTTATGATATTTTGAGTTGATTCCTTCTACAATGTTGAAGTATCAAATAC
The DNA here is from genome assembly GCA_022829125.1 of Lathyrus tuberosus. Taxonomy (NCBI): domain Eukaryota; kingdom Viridiplantae; phylum Streptophyta; class Magnoliopsida; order Fabales; family Fabaceae; genus Lathyrus; species Lathyrus tuberosus. The sequence goes on from JALAZF010000043.1 coordinate 6,838,471, forward strand.
CCTCTTTAAAAGTAGCTCTTACTCAAAATCAATGGATGCTTGGATCAATAGTTACAACCTTGAAAAGTTGTGCACTTGAACATGATTTTAACTTAGAAAAAATTTCTAAGTTTCTTTCAATTTGATCAATTTTGCAATTTTGCATAATTTCTTGATTTAAATTTGATCAAATTAAACCATCCATCATATTTTCTTGAATAATGGCTTGTGAAGCTCATAGTTGACCAAAAAGTCAAACTTTGACTTTCTGCATCAGTTGACTTTGTATTAGATGAACTTGAGGCTTGATCCACTTGAAATGTTGCACTCTTGTGCTTAATTCTTGATGTGGGAGTCCTCTTGATCCATTGTGGATGTTTGAGAGGTTAGACAAGTTGAAGATCATGTCATTCCTTGATCGATCATTTGTCTAAAGGCTCTGAGAGGGCTTGAAACCCTAAGCTTGATTGTAGTGAATGCTCAACAACCCTTGAGGCATTTGATGAGGCATGATGGTTCATCCATATTGTGATGATGATTTGCACAATGATGGGAGATCTTAGTGGTCAAAATTTGGGGTATGACACATCGGGAAGTGCATTGGCATAGAATTCACGAACAATTTCAGCGTTGTAGCCAACAAGAGGAGTCATCAAGCGATCCCACTTTTTTTCTTTAAAAAGTGAAGCCACCGTCCGATAACTCCCACGGTCGCTCAAATTAAACCTCTTTTCCACCAATATCGTTCTCCTTTCCAAGGTCTCAAACCTCGTAGCCTGCTTGGCCCCTTTAAACCGATCGTTATCAAACTGTATTGGTACTTGTCACGAAGTTGTGGCCTTTCTCTTCTTTGCAGGGTTGACTTTAGGACCCATCTACACACAACAACCAATAAACAGAACCAGTAGCAACACATCACATTAGTAATTAGAACCAAAGCAGAATTCCAACTCAATCATCATAAAAACAAAATTTTAATATTGTTTTGTTTGCTCCAGGGATCGCAAAGCGAAGGTTGGCGAACGTTCGCCCCAGATTCGCAAAGCGAAGTCTGGCGAATGCTCGCCCAGGTTCGCAAGGCGAACACGGCAGCGAACCCACGAAAATGCAGAAAAACAATATCAGATTACAATCCAACACAAACTACTTCACTACATAACCCTATTCATAATGATTGATTAATTGAAAACATGCAGCAACATGGATCATTATGAACAGAAGTAATTGAAACTTTGAAAACCTAAGTAATTTGTCTCTAAAAGTTCAATCCAAGTCCTAACCTAATGTCTAACAGAGATAAAAATTGAGAAAAATGAGAGGTTCAAACCTGAACTAGCACTTGAAATGGGATAAACTTGATGAAATTTGGTTAGAGCAGAGACCAATTCGTGAAACAATGTGTTCTTGAGAGAGAGAGAGAGAGAGAGAGAGAGAGAGAGAGTTTTGAAAAAGTTTGGAGAGGCAAAGTGGGTGTTCAAGGAAACTAGGGTTTCCCTCTCAATTTGGTCAGACAAGGAATGAGTCATGGGCCCATGTAACTGGCCCATCCAAAAAATAAAATAAAAACCCTTTTTAACTGAGGTGGCAGAAAACATACATCCCCTGTCTCACTGGGTTCGCAAAGCGAAGGAGCCAGCGAATGCTCGCCCCAGGTTCACAAAGCGAACGCCAACGAACATGACAGGTTTTTCAAAAGATTTTCTAGCACTGCCACTTCCTTGAATACTACAAAACATCTTAAATCCTTAAAATAACATATAAAGCAATAAATACTTACAATGTTGGGGTGCCTCCCAACAAGCGCTTGTTTAACGTCGGCTAAGCTCGACGGTCCAATGCAACCTCAAGGATCGCAAAACGGCACAACGGAGGGATTCCGCTCGAAATCACCACCTAGATAAATTTTCAACCTTTGACCATTTACAGTCCAATTCTCACTTGACTTTGTGTCTTCAATAACTATTGCCCCATATAGCTTGATCTCCCGAATCCGAAATGGACCAGACCACCTAAATTTCAACTTTCCTGGGAACAATTTTAATCGAGAATTGAAAAGTAAGACAAGTTGCCCTACTTCAAACTGTTTGGTCACTATCTTCTTATCATGGTAAGTTTTGACTCGATCTTTGTACATCTTATTGGAATAATACGCTTGGAGGCGCAATTCCTCCAATTCATGTAATTGCATCTTTCTTCTGTCTCCGCTTAAAGTTGGATCAAAATTCAAAAATTTCAAGGCCCAAAACGTCTTATGTTCCAACTCCACCGGTAAATGACAATTCTTACCATAGACCAATTTAAAAGGTGTGAGACCAATCGGGGCTTTAAAAGCGGTTCGATAGGCCCACAAAGCATCGTCTAGCTTATTTGACCAATCCTTTCTTGAGGATGATACCGTTTTTTCCAAAATTATTTTAATTTCCCGGTTTGATACCTCCCCTTGCCCATTGGCCTGAGGATGATATGGTGTTGCAACTTTGTGCCTAACACCATATTGCTCCAAGGCTTTTTCAAGCTGAGTGTTACAAAAGTGGGATCCTCCGTCACTTATCAACATCCGCAGAGTACCTAATCAAGCAAAAATGTTTCTTTTCAAAAACTTTATCACAGTTTTTCTGTCAGCCTTAGCACATGCTATTGCTTCTACCCATTTGGAAACGTAATCAACTGCGACCAAAATATACTCATTGGAAAACGATGATGGAAAAGGTCCAACAAAGTCAATTCCCCAACAATCAAACACTTCAATTTCCAACATGTTTTGTAAAGGCATTTCATGCCGCTTTGAAATTCCACCACTCCTTTGACACTTGTCACAACTTTGCGCATGCGCATGCGCATCTTTGAATAAAGAAGGCCAATAAAATCCCGATTGAAGGACTTTTGTTGCCATTCTTAATCAGTTAAAATGTCTTCCATACGGAGAGTTGTGACAATGCCAAAGTATGTTAGTGGCTTCATCAATTGACACACATCTTCTCAAAAGTTTATCGACACCAAGCTTAAACAGGTATGGTTCATTCCAAACAAAAGACTTGACGTCCGACAAAAATTTCTTTTTTTGATGGTGAGTTAGACCATCCGGTATTAACCCGGCGGCTTTGTGATTAGCCATGTCGGCGAACCATGGTCTAACTTGCACCATATACAATTTTTCGTCAGGAAATTCTTCTTTGACCTCTAATTCCTTTTTGGTCACTTCAACATTTACAGGGCGGGATAAGTGATCCGCCACCAAATTCTCAGATCCTTTCTTGTCACGAATTTCCAAATCAAATTCTTGTAACAAGAGGATCCAATGAATTAGCCTTTGTTTAGAATCGGGCTTGGTGAGCAAATACTTAATCGGCGTGTGATCCGTGTAAACGACTACTCGCGACCCAATTAAATAAGAACAAAATTTTTCCAATGCATACACTATCGCAAGCAACTCTTTTTCAGTTGTTGCATAGTTTATTTGAGCTTCATTTAAAACTTTGCTCGCATAGTGTATAGCATAAAAAATTTATTTATCCGTTGACCCAAAATGGCACCCACCGCATAATCGCACGCGTCATACATGAGTTCAAAATCCATTTCCAATTGGGCGCGATGATTATGGGTGAAGTAGTCAAACTTTTCTTTAGAAAATTAAAAGCAAACATGCAAGATTCATCAAAATCAAAGGACTTATCTTTTTTGAGCAAATTGCACAAAGGCTTTGCTATCTTCGCGAAGTCCTTGATGAACCTCCGATAAAATCGCGCATGTTCGAGAAAACTTCAGATGCCTTTGACATTAGTTGGAGGAGGCAACTTTTCTATCACTTCAATTTTTGCTTGATCAACCTCAAGACCTTTAGAGGAGACTTTGTGGCCAAGCACAATCCCCTCCGTTACCATAAAATTGCACTTCTCCCAGTTCAATACCAAATTTGTCTCAATACACCGTTCAAGAACAGCCTCCAAATTTCTCAAACAAAGATCAAAAGACGCTCCAAAAATGGAGAAGTCGTCCATGCAGACCTCCATCCTTTTTTCAATAAGATCGAAGAAAATTGCTTGCACAGAACGTTGAAACGTTGTCGGTGCGTTGCACAAACCAAACGGCATCTTTCGGTACGCAAAAATCCCAAAAAGACACGTGAATACCGTTTTCTCATGGTCTTCCGGGTCAACCGAAATTTGGTTATAACTGGAGTAACCATCCAAAAAGCAATAGAATTGTTGGCCTGACAATCTTTCTAACATTTGCTTCATAAACGGAAGTGGAAAATGGTCTTTTCTTGTAGCGGTGTTTAGCCTCCTATAATCTATACTCATCCTCCAACCCGTCACCGTTCTTGTCGGGATCAACTCATTTTTTTCATTTCGGATTACGGTCATTCCTCCCTTCTTAGGCACAACTTGGACCGGATTTACCCAAGGACTATCGGAAATCGGGTAAATCATACTAGCATCCAAGAGCTTGATAACCTCTTTTCTCACTACTTCTTTCATCGTTGGATTCAAACGGCGTTGCGGTTGAGCGACCGGTTTGAAATCCTCTTCCACGAATATTTGATGCATACAATAAGAGGGACTTATTCCTTTTAGATCGGAAAGAGTCCATCCCATTGCTTCTTGATTCTTCTTCAAAACTTGAATTAACTGGTTTTCCTCATTGTCAGATAAAATGTAGCTAATGATAATTAATTTGTTACAACCGTCATCAAGGAAAGCATATTTCAAATTAGAAGGCAACACCTTCAATTCAAGCTGAGACTTTGCATCACTGAATTCTTTCTTTAACACTTCCTCTTCATATTCCCTTGGTTGCAACTCCTCTAAAGATTCAAGTTCCTTTAAACACTCTTCAAGTGCTCTTTCTTCTTCATCGAAAAATACTTCAAAGGAATCATCAAGAGCTCTTTGCAAAGGAGAAACTACATGAACTTGCTTTGTGACATCCATTATCCATTCTTCCGTTGCGTCTATTCTAAAACAATCGTCTTTGTCATTCTTGTGTTTCATGGCTTCAAATAGATTGAAACAAACCTCCTCATCTTGAACTCTAACCTTCATAAGACTGTCGTCCATATCAATTTCCATTATATCAGTCTTCATAAACGGTCTTCCAAGAATCAATGGAGCGTCTTCATCTTCCTCCATTTCAATTACCACGAAGTCAATGGGAAATAAGAATTTGTCCACTTTAACCAATACATCTTCCGCTACACCGTGAGGACGGGTAGTGGATTTATCGGCAAGTTGCAATGTCATTTGAGTGGATCTCAATTCCATCTGCCCCAACCTTTTAACAATAGACAAAGGTATCAAATTGATACTAGAGCCCAAATCAATCAACCTGTTGCCCACATAGATATTTTCTATTGTAACCGACAAGGTGATTCGTCCCGGATCACTTTCTTTCCTCGGGAGAGTACGTTGAATGATAGCGCTACAACTAGCATCCACCATGATAGTCTCTTGATCCGTATACCTCTTCTTTTTTGTGAGAATATCCTTCATAAATTTTGCATATTTCGGTATTTGCTCCAAAGCCTCGGAAAATGGAATGTTTATTTGCAATTGTTTGAAAATATCCATAAACCGAGCATAGTGCCTCGCACTATCTTTCTTTGAAGGAGCATGAGGATATGGTAAATGTTGGATCAGAATATTATTCAACGGTTCCCTCCCCTTCCTAGTTTTTTTCAATTTTTCTTCTTTCTTTCTTTTTTCTTCTTCCTCACTTTTTCTCATTTCATTTTCAACTAAATCACCCTCAACATTTTTTTCTACTTCAATCTCATCACTATCTTTTTCTTTTTCAATTACTTCCTCCTCCCCCACTACAACTTCACCTATGCCTATGTCAATCTCTCTTCCACTTCTTGTTAGAATAGCCTTACAATGCTCTTTTGGATTTGGTAGAGTATTCTCCGTAAAATTTCCTTTGTGTTGGTCGGCCAATTGTTTTGATAATTGTCCGACTTGCGTTTCAAGATTCTTTATTGCCGCATTGGTATTCTTTTTATTTGACATTGACATTTGCATAAATTGCGTGAGAGTGTATTCCATTTTCGTATTTCCAATTGGAACTTGTGGAGGTTGAATATAATTTTGGTATTGTTGACGATTTGAAGGTCTGGCTTCTTGCGGTCTCCATGGTTGTTGATAACCTTGATTACCTCTTTGTTGGTAACCTTGGTTGCCTTGTTAGTACGGTGGTCGAGGTTGGTATCCTTGATTTTGGTTTCCCGCATAGTTTACCTCTTCCACTACTGGAGGACAATATCCGGTAAGATGATCTCCTCTACACAATTCACAACAAGCTACTTGCACACTCTTGCTTGAGGAGTCATGAATCTCTTTTAGTTGTTGAGGCAGTTTGGACGTTTGTTTTGTTAACAACTCAACTTGTTGGGATAATAACTTATTTTGAGCAAGTATAGCATCATTGGTTCCCAACTCCAAAACTCCCGGAGTCCTTTGAGAATGGCCACGGTTATGGTTTCCCTGATGTTCATTTAAAGCTATCTTGTAAATTATGGCAATGGCTTCTTCGGCACTTTTGCTCATTAAGGATCCACCTGCGGTGGCATCCAACAATGGTTTCTGCACTAATTGAAGACCATTCCGAAAAATATGAATTTGAGAAAGCTCATCGAAACCATGCCCTTTACACTTTCTCAACATGGATTTGAATCTTTCCCAAGCTTCATTGAGAGATTCGTTTGCACCTTGAGTGAAAACTGTGATTGTTGTCTTAGCCTCCATGAAACGAGTGTGTGGAAAAAATCGTTCCAAAAACTTTTCCTCAAGTACATTCCAGTCCGTCATGATTGTTGTAGATTTATCAAGATACCATTCCTTGGCCTTCCCAATGAGGGAATGCGGGAATAGTCTCTTAAACAGTGATTCCTCTTCAGCTTCGGGCGCACCAGTCGCCCCTGCAATCTCATAGAACTTAGTCAAGTATGTAAAAGGATCCTCGTGATCAATACCAGTGAAAGGAATCTGATATAGAAGCGAGAGGATACCAGTTTTCATTTCTGAGTGCCGACCATTCTGAGCATTGCGTGCAAATTGTGCATTATGTCTCGGACTATTAGTACAAGGTCTTGAAGCAGGTGGTGGTGGTGGTGGTTCAGTCATGATGGGAGGTAACTGTGGTATTTGTGTCGAAGTTGAACTTCCGTCTCGCTCTCGTTTTTCTTTGGCAAGTTGCCTCCTCCGCCTTGTTCTGCTATTGATTTTACGAGCGGTTCTTTCAATCTCGGGATCGAACAGAAGTTGGTCAGCGGGTAACTTCCCTCGCATAAAACAAAGTCTGCACACTAAACCAAACAAATCAACAAGCTCAAGAAAAAGTCAACAAGCTTAAAACAAAACAATTATTGCAATGCTTGCAATATCAAACAACAATCCCGGGCAACGGCGCCATTTTGTTGAAACAGTATTTTGGGGGGGTGTTTTTATCGTATCCGCAGGGATTGTACGTTATTTTGATGCTTGACGTTCAATAGTCGAAACGTTTTAAGTAATTGGTTTTCAAATTGTTCTTTGTTTTGTAACATCAATTTTGGTAGCAAGAGAAGTAAACTATATCAAAGATGTGGTAGGTTTTATAAAAGCATGTCAAGATTAGATTTTGCTAATCCTTTTTATACATATCCGATTAATCATGCATATGAACTTAGTTTCGATCAATACACCCGCATATCCTCGCGAATAAGTTTATGTCTAAAGGAAATTTGTGAGTATCGTTGTTTAAATCGTTAGATGTTATCTCACACTAACAATTGAAACAACAATCGTTAAGCTCAATACAAAGTGAATAATACCCAAATCTATGTCTAGAGTTTGGTTTTTAAGAGATGAAAATATTAGGTCATGATTTGGAAAATCTATGTCTAGAGTGATTCAAACCACAAATACATCATTAAGAACAAATAACTTCATCTATATTGATCATAAACCTTGTTCATATACAAAAGATCAAAAGAAATACATATGATCAAGATCAACTACTTCTAACCTTAACACAAGAGGTGCTTAGCTACTCATTTTCATGGTAGCTTGGATGACAAGTTTCAAGAGGAGATGAAAGAACATCTGAGTTGAATAATCGAAATTAGATGTGACTTCAGCTTCTCTATGTGAAAATTCACTCTTGGATGATCAAAGTTCAGAAAAATATGTTTTGGTGTGAAAATATCAAGTTATGATCCCAAGAAAACTAAAAAATCTATTTATAACACACTTAGGATCAGATGCATTCGCCTAACGAATGATCCCTTCGCCCAACGAATGAAGAAAAATGGCACTTTAAGTGCCTCTGAAAGCTTAAACCGCCCTTGGCTGTCATCACGGGTTCGCTAAGCGAACATTTTATTCGCAAAGCGAACCATTCGCCAAAAATTTGCAAAGCGAATTTTGGTTCCTTTAGCCACTGCCTCAGTCAAGAGTCCTTCGCCAGGTCCTTCGCACAACGAGTGAAGCAGCAAACACTCGCTGATTGTTCGCAAAGCGAATTTTACTCCCTTTTCCCACTGTCTCATTCTGGAGCTCTTCGCTGGAAGCTTCGCCACCGTTCGCCAAGTGAACGTTCGCTGGTGAATTCGCCAGGATTCGTAAAGCGAACATGCTATTGTGTTCCTCCTTCTTTGACAGCTTGCATCATCTTTTTGTGTCTTAATTTCTTGATCATTTAGTGCCTTTTCCTGCACAATAGCACACATATTACAAGCACCAAAGGTATATTACAATGTTTAAAGAACAACAACAAATCAGCAATAAAATCCACAATTAAAACATGAAAGTAATGAAAAATGCCAAGTATTAAATACATACATATAACATATTTGACATCTAACAAGTATGCAAACACATCTTGGTGTTCCTTCTCACACTTCTCTACTACTTTAGGTTCCCATAAAAACTGAATGTCCTTAATTCTCAATCTGTTAACCAGTTGGAAGATATTATTCCGAACACATTCCTCAAGGTACTCTCATCCATTCAAGATACCATAACGACTTTAGAAACTGAAGCACCAATACTTATCTCACTTCCGGACCTTACGTCACACATTCCACAAAACAACTTTCTTTTTTTCACGGAATGAGATTACTTGAAATCCTTATCCGTACTAGCGGTCAATCTAGCTCTACTAGCGAATTTACCTCTTCCTCAATACCTTTACCAATCGTCCGATAGAGGTCCTTAACTTTCAGACTCCATCCATTCCAAAGGATTACTTGAACAACACATCACTCTTTAATTCCATGCTACCCAAAGCACAACCTCTACTAAGACCTCAACTGAGTTGATCAAAACTCTTCACTACTAACTCTTGGCTTGAGCCTACCCTCACAGTACAAGTTTCGACAAACACTTCGGAGTCCTCGTGGTCGCTCAACCATGATTCTACCTATCACATACATAGTATTAGGTTGATCAGGCCCAACACTACATAGTATGATATTAAGAGTCATGTTGGCAAGACACACTTAAGAGGCAGGAATAGATTTACTTATGATGTTTCAAGGCTAGGTCAAGGATACGACCAGCTCTGATACCAACTGTAACGCCCTGTATAATATTTATCTAGAATAATATCATACAAGTGTTTTATTTGGTACTGACACCATCATAAGTGCCTATTGGCATAATTCACATACTTGTCCATTTCTAAAACATAAATACAACACATGGCACAAGTCATGGAAACTATCCAAAATAATAAAATCTAAGAATAAGGTACAATATTCCTCATTGTACAAGAATTATACACATCGGAAATAATAAAACTAAGTTTCTCTTGAAACATCCAGGTATAGCTCCACTTGTAAATCACACCTGCAATTACTTCCTGAAAATAATCAACAATAATGGGGTGAGATATTAAATCTCAGTGAGTTCCCTATCTTATGGATTCTCTCGGTTTTACAGGGTTCTAGCCAATCCTAACTCAAGTCAAGGGGAAGGGAAATGACCTTGAGTTCACAATCTCACAATCTCACACCATATGGAAACATGTCATGAGTCTGTTAACTCAAAAATTCCCACTAATGGAACATGTCTTGATCCTGTTAACTCAAGAATCTCACTAATCAGTAACCTCATCAAGGCATCCCCTTTTCCTGTCCTCTTCTACGTCTAGAAGTCGGAACGAGTCATGGATCCTTGTAATCTACTTGACATACGAAATGAAATCAGGATCATCGGCCTGTTAACCGTGAACCGTCACTTCTCATGGCCTGTTAACCATCACAAGTCTCTTTACCATATAGGCTCCATTCGTACTACACGTGGGAATCAAACCTGCCAAGTAGTTATGTGTACGTTTCAGAGGAGCTCGTTACTCATGAAACTGCATCTCGGGGGAAATGGTTACGATTACGTGATCATATACACAAACGTGATTGTATTCGACAAGCACAAGGCCATATTCGCCTTTTTGGCCTCATTTTCCTTTTCTCTAATACTTAACATAGTACACATGTTCCATAATAGTGTTTGTTTCTTTCTATACCATTCGGTAATTGGTTACACGCTTCGCCCTTTCTTGCACGAGCGTTAACATTAGCTCGTCTATCAATTTCCTAGCCCATTACTAGGTTCTAATATAATTTGGTGTAAGTTTTCCTCACTCTTCCTATTATTATCTTTTAATCATGCATATCTCTCACAATCATGTTCAACAACAATAAGATAGGCAAATCATATTACAATTGCACAATAGAATTACATATGATAATTCAAACATAATTATACCCCTTTTGGGTTTCCTCCGATTATTTAATCGAGAAATAAAATTGATATTTTTCACTTCCATTATATAGAGTATTCTCATAGCTTTCCATCAATACCAAGAACACCTCGATCGGAAACACAGTTTGGAAGTTATTAATTTTCAAAGATAATTTTTGAAAGTATAATAGTGGTAACCGGTTACTCACCATGTGATAACCGGTTACTTCAAGCTTCACTGTTCACACAAAATCAAATTGACAGTTAGAGACACTTTTGGGTAACCGGTTACTCACCATAGGGTAACCGGTTACTTCATTCATTTTCTGCGTAGAAAGCCAATTTTTCAAAGGGTAATCAGTTACTCACCAGAGGGTAACCGGTTACTCTGGGCGTAGAGGCAAAAATAATTGTTTTCATGAACTCTCTTCCATTTCAATCTCATTCAAAACATAATCAAACACACAAACAAGTATCAACAACTGATTATACATATATATTAATCATTCTAAGCCATTTATACCTCATTTTATCCGTTAGATTCATCGATTTACTCATTATATCAAAATCTACCATTTTTTATTAACTTCTAACCTAACTAGAACTCACCAATGATCAAGATGATGAAGATGAAGAAGATGTTGGGATGATTGATGAAGAAGATGTTGATGATTCTAAGCTTCTTCTTCTTCCTCTAGGTTTTCTTCTTTTCTTTTCTCTCCTCTTCTCTTCCTTCCCTCCTCTTTCTCCCTCTACACTTACTAGGTTTTGTAACAAATGAGGGAAAGGAAGGAAAATGAATTGATATAACAAAATACACTTAAGTTAGCAACACTAACCTAATTGTCCAATAGTCTCTAATGTACCAATTAATAAAACGTCAGAGTCAGATAATATTAATCTATTAAATCTGAGCTCAACAGTTGCTCTAATGATCCCAAATGATAACAATAAAAAACTTAAACAATATATTAAAAAAAAGACATAATAATATATCATTAATAATTAATAATTTAATCACAACCTAAGCTCTGATACCATTTGTTGGAATTAGATTAATAACGATTAATCAAAACATACATGCTCAAGAAATTATAATATATAATTTAGATGCAGAAATCAAGCATGTATAAAATTGCAGGATCGAGAAATTGATTTTAGGAATACCTGGATCCATTGAGAAAAATGCCTTTGTGGTAACCCTAAAACCTCAAAGATGATGGCTTTTGTGGTTCTTCCTCAACCGGTACTCCTTAGGCCTCAAATTCTCTTCAGATGGGGAGAAGAGATAATTGCTTGTTGTACGGTATATTGGGGACCATAGCTGTTAAGTTCCAAATTGTGCATATTTTAGATAGTATTTTGTGGCCCTTTTCAATTGGTTCTTTTGTGTTTTAGTAGTAAATACATATGTTTTAGTGTAAATACGCCAGTTTTCGATTTTATTGTAAATATTGTGAATATTGATCATTTTGATACACTTTTACAGGTGTTTTTGCTTACATTGGATGTTAGGATCAATCAGAGAAGGATTGAAGGCCTGAAAGAGCATTTTCGAAGAGTTCGTGTCGGCATAGCGCGCTCAACGAGTTTTTCAGAGCGCTCTCAGCGTGCATTTTCTGCCAAAGGCAGTAGCTAAGGTTCCTTGACCGTGCTTAGCACGGGCAGGACCGCGCTTAGCGCGCTTTAAGACGGTTTAACTATACTTTAAATGAGATCGCGCTGAGCGCGCTCTGAGGCCGCTTAGCGCAGTATTATAAATTTCATTCATTGATAATTTGTTTATCTCATTTTTGTAGGTATTCAAGCCTTGATTTCTATTCATTTTCATATAGAGCATTGAATAAGCTTTCCAATGCTTCCGACGGCGCGTTAATCGGAGTTGCGGCTCGAAAGTTATGAAGAAAATAAGATTTCTGACTTTGCTGATGGCGCTAAGCGCCCTCATAGCGCGCTTAGCGCGGTTCGCGTCTTTTCAGCCCCTATTTAAGTCACTTTTCAGCATTTTTTAGGTTATGTTTTTGGGGGAACTTTCTCCCAACTTCATCAAACATATTTTATGAGTAGATAGGCTTAGAAACAACATTAGAGGATGCATATTGATGATCCGGAGTTGGATTTGCTTCAGTCGGCTCTGACAAACCGTGAGGAAACGGTTCTTCTCCTTTCTTCTCTTTGTAGTCTCTATTTGTTGAGGTTTTGCATGTAAATCTTTTGATACCTATTGTATTTTCTCTAATCTATGTTTGTGAATGAATTCTGATTTTCTATTGTTGTTGTCTTTGATTGATTATTTGTGGTCTTGACAAAACCTTTACAAATCTTTGATCTTATATTTTTTTCTATCAATGAGCAAGCTTTTGACATTGTTTTGTGAGTTGATATTCATTTTATCTTTTGTTGTATTGTGTTAATTAAGTAGCATGGGTAGCATGAGTAGGATCGATACAATATCGCGAGGATGCGTGATAATAGGGATGAAGAAGGATATTCACATTCATTTGGAAAATTAGTTGAATACATGTAAAAAGGGTTAAGCGTATATACGTATTCTGATCTTGGCTTTAATACGAAGAAATCATTTATCTGATATGGATGTTATAGTAATATCTGTTGGGGCTAGACTCTAGAGATAGATTTAGGCTTAACACTTGCGTGAGTATCAGTTCTTAACGCTCTGTGTTGGTTTTGTTGTGTGAGACATCACCAATGAGACAATACGGTTGTTCTCTTGGCGTTGCGTTAGACATAACCTTTATTGTGGGTGATACGTGAGGATATTAGGCAAATGATTGATTTGTGTTTACTTGATTAGAAGAATGCACGTGTTATCGATTGATCTCTATTGAGTTTCTCTTCTCCGAAGAATGTGTTATTGTTATTTACTTGCTTTTTGTTCCTTTAATTTTTCGCATTTGCTTTTGGTTTGTCTTTAAACCAGAACTTTTGATTCATGAGCTTAGAAATATATAAACCGTTGAATGACATTCTTTCCCTCGCACTGATCCCTGTGGAGAACGACAAAACTGGGTTACTTATATATATTTTTGCTTGCTGCTATTCTAGCTTCAACAATAGCCTATATATAGTGTGATGGCCAATTAGGATTCCCATTATTCTCTAATGGGCCATCCAGACATCCACTCATATTTGAGCCCATATCAATTATTTAAATAATTAATTAAATAATTCCTAAATAAAATCTAAATAGCCTTTTAACATTATTTGATCACATAATTTATTGAAGGCACTTTATTTGATAAAATAGCTAATATAATTAAATAAATATATTTGACCACATAATTATTGGAATATTAATATATTACTAAATTATTAAAATATTCCAACACATTCCTCTCACTACAAATTCCAAATTTCATCTCCCCTAAATTTGGGTTTTCATCGTTCTTACGCAAACTCGAAATTGATTGAATTATCTTGGGTATTATTGCGCGTTGACTCTAAGACAATTTAAGAGTGGTTGAAATACTATAAGGAAATTTATGAGCTCATAATTCTAACCTTGATCCATTTAATTAGAAACAATTTTCTATCACATATAACCGTATTCCAAAAAATGGACTAGTTGAGTTTGATGTGACAATTTCAAGACCTGTCGATGATATAATCAAGATGTTAAAACATCCAGAATCATACAGTAGTGTCTAAATTTTGTTATTTATTATTGTTATGTTAAGTTATGTAATTGTTTATGTTAAGTTAAGTTAATTGTCATGTGTTAAGTTATGTTAATTGTCAAGTGTTAAGTTATGTTAATCCTGCAATAATGAAAGCGATAATGTGTTATCTAATAAACTATATGGTGCAAATGTCTGAGTATTAATACAAAATTAATAATAATAATAATGTCTGCACATGTCCCCCACGGGCTATGTGTGCGGCCTGCGATGCCAAAATATAAACCTTACCATATGGGTTTACCAAACCATGAGGTTATCCATAATGACTGTTATCATTTGCAGATGCTGCTGGTCAGCCACACCAAGGGAAGATGGTGGAAACGATGGCACATTATTGTAACACCTCAAAATTTGCCCTAGTGTTGCTAACCTTTTTGGTTTATGTTTCATTTCGTTTGCATCGTCATTTCTACATTTTTTCATGTTTCTTTTGTGCATGGGATCAAGGTATTTTCTAGCAGCTCATGGCGTTATCAGCTCCGACATTATTTTCAGCAGTATTCAGGGGCAAGCAGATGGTTTTCAAGGTCTTTTGGAGCATTTATTTTGCTCATTAGGCATTTTGATAATCAAGAGCTTCAACAGTCATTTTCTGATCAACCGATCCGGTATCAGGCATTATTATTTCAGCATGATATTCTGAGGTGTCAGCAGGAATTTGTGTTCTTTTCAGGTGTTACTCAGTAGCAATATCAAGTTTTGAGTTTCAGAGGTTTAACGGATTCAAAACAGCTATCAGAAGTCACTTTTCCAAGTTTCCCTCCAAAAGGCGCCAAGATTCAAAATTTGAACTGAGTAACCGGTTACTCACCGTTTGTTAACCGGTTACTCTGAGCCAAGTTTGAAAAATTAAATTTGCATCATTTGTGGTCATGTGCTTGGCATGTGCACGTGGGGAAGGATCTAGAATTGATAGTTTCATCATTTTCCACCCAAAATTAAAATTCTCTCCACCATTTTTCCACTCTAATTTCTCATTTCATTTCCTAATCCATTTTTCACCTCAATTTCCACTCACTTAACCTCACTCCAAACCCAAACTTAACTCCTAACCTAGGGGTTATTTAAACCAATTCATTCCAAACCTCTAAAACCTACATCATTTTCACTCTTCAATTTTTTAGAATTTCTCTCAATTCTCTCTCACTTTTTCCACTTTTCATCTTCATCTTCAACCTCTCACCAAAGCTCCATATCCATAGATTCACAAATTCTTCATTGGAATTTGTGAATTCTTGAGCTAAACCTCCATCACATCATCATTCTTGGTTCAATTCTGATATATCTACTGGTTTGGATCTTGGAATCACTTTTGGGAGCAGCTTTCGATTATTTGGAGTGTTCTTGCTTGGATCTTGAAGTTTCTTGCTAGGATCTTGAAGATTATTGTATAGATCTCTGGTTTTCTTGCTTGGATTCACCAATTTTCGTGCTCAACAATCACCAAGGCAAATCTCAGCCTTGTAGGTTGGTTTTCCTTAGATCTATGTTTGATTTAGCTTAATTTCAACTTATGCAATGTAGATCCTTGGTTTGTGATGTGATTTGATCCATTTGCTTGATTTGATTTGTGATCTTGTTGTTTGATTGATGAAATTGGTGTTTGATTACTGATATTTGATGTGAATTTCGTGATTAATTGATTGCATGTTCATTTGGATGTTTGCATAAGTGATTGGATGCTGAAAAGTGCTTTTGAAACAGATTTTTTTTACTGTTGTCCCAGAGTAACCGGTTAACAACAGTTTGTTAACCGGTTAACATGTGTATTTTTTGCGTAAATTGTCTGATTTTTAACTAAGTATCCGGTTACTCACCGTTTGTTAACCGGTTACTCTGGGACAGAATGTGTATTTTAGTACATTTTCTTGCTTGTTTGAGATCCTTTTCATGCCTAAACTTCATGGATTAATGTGATGATGCTTTGTGGATTATTCTTGAGCTGTTGCACCTCACGCTATTGCATGAACACGATTCTTCGACACGCGAGTTTTAGTTTTCGTCGATAAATGTTTATGTTTGCGTTGTTTATTAATTGATGCGATGAACACATAACACACACTTCTTAAGCATGTTGATTGTGACTTGTTGTTGATGTTGCTGGAGTTGTTTGTTTGAACTTGATTGCGTGCACTTAATTTCATGAGATACATGCTTGTTTTCAACTTTGTGAACATGCTTAATGTTATGAATACCTTCATGATGTACTTTCTTTCATGTTGTCTCCAAGTGTTGTTCACCATGATATATGATGTGTTGGTAATCATAATGCATGATGTTCAATGCGTGTTTGCTTTTCCATGCTTGATTCGTATTCAAATGTATCGCATGCTGCTCTGTTTTTACAGCTGTCTACGTGTATGTGTGCTGCTGTATGTGTTGTTGGTTGACATTTTACACCCTTTTTTGTGCTGAATTGCATGCTGTTATAAGCTATGTTGCTTGTGTGCTGCTTTTTACCGCTGTTTTGGTGCAGGAACGTTGTGGTAGCTGCTGTTTTTATTTATTCGCTTCCTTTCCTCCTTCGTCTCCTTCACTCTTTCTCTTCCCTCGGATCTCAAGACTTGTTTAAGTCTTGGATTCACTCCCTTAGAGCTACCTAGTCCAACTTAATTTTCGATTAAGCTTGGAGTAGGATTAGCATTAAGTCTTAGGTAGTTGTTTCTCGCTTAAACTTCACTAACCATAGGACCACCCTTTTGCATGACAACACTAGGATAGTGATTCCCTTAGAGTCACCCTTCTGTCTTGTGTCTTCTCTTCTCATCGAATAACACTTCTAAAACACTTAATAAATATAACGAATATTGCGCTCGAGCCTTAAGTGTGGTAAATGAAGAACGAGGGGTCTCCCCTCCTCTTCTAGAGTGTTTAGCATACATCCCATTTGGGGGCGACCATGCGATTCACTCGTTCCCGCATGGTAGACTTTGGTGCAATGTAAGTTACGAACTAACTTCAATCCACTTCTGTCTAAAAACACAAAAACAAACTCAAACCTTTTTCATCCTTCGGGATCGTTAATCTCAAATCATTTTCAGAAAAGGGCACGTTACTTCCGTCTCGTCGCAAACAGGCATCGACCCTAACTTCCGGACGCGAATTTAACGTCGCTCATAAAAAACACTAACCGACCTCGTTAGGTCAAACTACGACTGCTCTGATTTCCTCTTTCTCGTCCGATTGAGGATACGTAGGCACAAGATGGCGATGTCTTGGTGAGAAACCTCCCCCCTTTAGTTCGTGTTCGAACTACGTTGACTCTGACTTTCCCATTGCACGAGGGAGTACGTAGGCATAAGACGAGCGATGTCCTATCGATTCACTTCTTTTTCTTTTCTCCCCCGTTTCTTCGCTCTCCTCCGTTCCTGTTCCTTCTCGTTTCCAGTAACAGCGGAGCTCCAGATGACGACACCCTTTGATCGAGACAGCAAGCGTGGATCCCATCGAGTACGATGGACGTATGGGGTGCTAACACCTTCCCTTCGTGTAACCGACTCCCTTACCTTTTTCTCTTGGTCGTGAGACCATTCTCTTTCCCTTCCTTCAGGTTTACGCAATGTTTCCTTTCCATCTCTTGGGATAAATACACATTACTGGCGACTCTGTTTTCCGCGCCACTTTCGCGTTTGTACCATAAATGAAAATCCTCGGGAGCGACAGCTGGCGACTCTGCTGGGGACAGATAGACCTCTGGCTGGTCCATCCCCTTTTGCGAGTCAATCCTAGCGCTTGTTTGTTTTATTTCATTGGGTGTTTATTGTGGTGCTTTATTTTGTTGTATATTACTGTATATTACTATTTTACTGTATTTACCGTATTTATTGCATTGCATGTCATTATTTTGCTGTACTGTTCTGCTGCTGGATTTTCTGTTTGTAGGGTGGGTTGGATTCATGAGAGAAAAGCCCAATACCCAGGCTTGAGCATACACCTATGATTAGCGTGGAAAGTAGTGTGACTTGTTTGGCATTTGGCCAGACTTAGTATACATGAAAACTCCACATCCAGACGAGGTTTTCTTGGTAATATTCTATCCTGCGCATTTGGGGCAGACGATGGAATATAACCTGGAAAACTGTCGACTCTGGCGACCGTCTCCCGAGGACTCAGCAACGCCTCTCCTCCCGGCATGTGATAATGGCAGTCCAGAAATGGCAAACCCATTACACTTGTCGATCCGAGGACCCAATGCTGAGAACTTACTATAGGATGACCCTTATTATTGGGGGAATCAGTGGACGACCTCTTTGTTTGGCGATAGTATTGTACCCTGAGGGATGAATGTACTATTGCTTCTCAAATCGAGAATCCGAGACTGAGGATCCCGTCTTCTAGAACCCACATGTGAGAGGGGGTGGGTGTTTGCAGGTCTGCAGGTAACCGAAACCTTCAACCTACCCGGTTTTCTGGATTTCTCATCCGTGTACTATTATCATCCTGATATTCTGGAAGTTTGAATGGGTTGTTATTCTGGACTTCTGGTTTTCTGATATCTGGGGTTTTATTCAGTCAGCAGAACAACAGCAGTTTTGAGCATCATGGATACCTTGATCCCATGTTTGCATTTGCATCATCATTTTGCATTCTAACATGTTTGTTCATTTGTAGGGTTGCATCCTAACTTTGATTCCGGTTGTCCGAAGACTGTCCATGATAAATACTAGCACTAAAGAGAGAAAGAATATCATCCCGTACAAGTTCCCAGAGCTTCATTTAGATGTTGTGCACAAGATCTCGGCTATGGCAAAAGCCGGGGTATTGGCAGACTTTAGAGGAGAATATGGGAGGATTTCGAGTTTCACCCGAGACGTTACCAACTATGAGTTCAGGGCTCTGCACACCCTGGCATAGTTCTATGACCCTCACCTGCAGTGTTTTCTGCTTGCGGATTATCTTTTAGGTTCGACCTTGGAAGAGTATGCTCTCATTCTGGATGTTTCTGTCAAAGAAGAAGTTCCCTTCTATCCTTCTAAGGAGTTTCTCGATATGGAAAAGGTTGCTGCTGCGTTACCTTTGGATCAGTCTTTGCTGAAGAAGAATGTTGCGAGTAAAGGAGGCCTTAAAGGCTTTCACATGAAGTTTTTGATCGAGCAGAATGCTATTTGTGCTAAGGCTAAGTGTTGGTTGGTGTTCAATGCGATTCTGGCTATGTGTGCTTATGGAACGGCGTTGTTCCCTAATGTGAAGGATTTTGTAGACGTGCACGCTGTCCGGATATTCAACACGAAGAATCCTATACCTACCTTGCTTGGGGATCTGTACTATTCGATGCACTATAAGAATGAGAAGAGGAGAGGAGGACCTCTTTACTTTTGTGCTCCAGTACTCTACAAGTGGTTTGCCGATCGCCTTCCCAAATCTGGGGCATTCGAAGACACTAAAGAAACATTGGATTGGTCGAGGAGATTGATGGGATTAAGGGCTGACAACTTGATTTGGATCAATCGTGATTTGCTGGGCCAAGAAGTTTTGGTTAGCTGTGGAGGTTACCCAAACGTACCTTTAATAGGAAGAAAAGGGGGAATTAAGTATAACCCTATTCTTGCTATTAGGCAATTTGGGTATGCTTTAAAGGAGCCGCCAAAGGACCAACATGTTCAAGAGTCTCTATATATGAGTGGAGAAGCCAATCTGGTAGTGTTAAAGGAAACTGCAAATACTTGGGGAGACCGCCACAAGAAAGGAAAGACTTCTTTTGGAAAGTGTAACAACAAAGCCTTCCCTGCATACGAGGACTGGATTCAGAGGAGAGTAAAGAGTGTACTTCTACCATTCTGCAGAGAACCTCCATCTTACCCCCTGCTGATTGAATCTCCGACTACAATTGAGATAGAGAAGTATAACAAACTGTGGGCTGAAAAGGAGAAGCTTCGAGAGGAGAACGGTGAGCTGCAAAGAGAAATTTACCAGTTGAAACATGAGTGAGGTGAAGTTGTTCATGTCCCTAAGTTGAAAACAGAATTGCTCGCTAAGAAAGAAAAAGAGCTAGCTGAAGAGGTCATAGCCAGACAAAAGGTAGGGCAAGCTCTGAAAGGTGTTAGCAGGATTCTCAAATCCAAGAAGGAAGACCTAGCCAAGGCTTGGTCCAAAATCCACAAGTTCAACGCTTACCGAGATACTGCAATAACAACCAACAAGCAGAAAGAAGATAAGTTCCTGGATCAGATCGAGAGTTTGAAGACGAAGCTCAAGAAGAAAGACGAGGAGATCTTATCAGGGATGTTCCAGAGACCCGCAGTTGAGGAGCGACTGAATGAGGCCATAGTAACCATAGAAGAGCTGAAGATACAAGCTGAAGTGAAGAGGCCTAGGGGTGAAGCCTCTAGCTCAGCAGTTTTATCGTATCTTGTCTTTAAACTGGAATCAAGGGGTGGATCACCCTGCAAATATTCAAACATGTTCATTTGCATTTGCATAATCATATTCATTTTTGCATAACAGGTGCTCAGGAGTGGATTTCTCATTCTGACTTGGTATTATCTTCAGAATTGACAGCTTGACCTACCGCCACTACTCAACCTGTGAAAATCAGAGGATAGCCATGGAACAACTCTGTGCAGAAGTGATTGAAATGAAGATTCAGATGAGGCAGTTTGGGGAGGATATGCAAGCCATGCTCCAAGGTCAGAAACTGCTGAGAGAGGAAGTTAACCAGATGAAGACTCAGATGGGCCTGGTCATGGAAATCTTGAATAAGGTGTTAAAGAAGGAAAACGATCATGTGCTCGCTTCCACAACAGAGGTCCTTACTCCTCTCATCTCTGTGTGATTTGCTCTAGATCGTAGATTGCCTCGTGAATCACTTCCACAAATTGAAGTTTCAGAGATTTCTCATCAGCAATCACTTCCTGCTCCCCAAGAGGATCCTAAGTCAGAAGGGCCTAAGAGGAAGTTTGATCACATTCCAATGACGTATGCGCAGTTGCTTTCTTATTTGCTCGAGCTTAAACTAGTCGAACGTGTTAGTTTGGGACCTCTTTCCACAAAGATTCCTCTAGGACCCAATGCTAATGCTAGATGTGAGTTCCACTCTGGGGCACCTGGTCACAATGTTGAGAATTGTACAAGGTTCAAGCATAAAGTCCAAGATCTCATTGATTCATAGGCAATCAAGTTTACATCCGTTGGCACTGGTAAACAAGGTGATTTTACTCCCATCGTTGTAAAGGAATTGGGGACTCCCTCCTTTTCCAAAGGGTCCACCTCAGGTCATGGATCTCTTTCACAACCTTATGCTTCAGAAGTTCTGCGTCAACAACCCTTGTTTGTGCCTCAGCCGAATGCATAAAGGAAAGTGCAGGGGCAGATTGGGAGTCCAAATCAGCAGCAGCAGAATTATCAGCAGCATAGGCAACTCAGACCAAGAAGGCCCAAGAGGATATTTGATCCTATTCCTATTCCTTATAGTCTATAGTTTGCTCGCTTGCTCAAGAGCTCGCTGATCCAGCTGAGGAATGCCATGCCAGTGCCATACCCTATTCCTCCGGACTATGACATGAACGCTAGCTGTGAGTTCCATTCGGGAACGTTTGGGCACACACTTGATAACTGTAATGCGTTCCAGCACAAGGTGCAAGGTTTAATTGACTCAAAGGTCATCACCCCAGATGGTACCCCCACAAGGTGAAGCTTCTTTATCAGAGTGAGCACTCGAGGCTGCGAAGACATCATCAGAAGCAATAAGTCCAGACGGAGTCAAGTCTCCTCAATAATGGCAATCATCAGCTTCCTTTACCGCATTTTCATATGTAGCTTTCATTTGTTTGTTTAAACATTGTCTGCATGTAAAAACTTGTTTGTGTTTGAATTTTGATTTTAATGCAATGATGTGTTGTTCCTGAAGTATCTTACTTTTATGCACTCATGTCATGTTTATATGCACTGCAATACCAACTTTCTTGCCTTAAAAACTCTTGAGGGAGGATGATGAAGTGAAAAACGCAAAATCTTCGGTTAGGTGCTTTTGGATAAAACCCTGTTGAGGATGTACAGGCATTGTTTCAAATCCCTAAACACCGGAGATATAAGGGAGATAGACCCTCATTAACCCCTTTGAGTCTTGAAGTAGGAGTTTTTTTCGTACGAAAAAACCCTCACACTTAACCCAGGGGCAGGGTAGGCGTCAGTTAGTTTGACCGAGCGTTCAAATTGCAAAAGGAGTGTGCATCTGAGGATCCATTACCTTCTATTCCACCGTCGAGAGGTCAAGAGATGTGAAACCACAATGGTTATCCATCAACAATCAAGGAGTGAGGCAATCACAACCCTTTCCAGCAAGTCAGACAAAACGGTGTCACGCGATTTGTTCCCCAAAAAAAAGGAGAAGAAAAAGAAAAAGGAAAAAGCCCGCTAAGTCGAAACTTGAAAACAAGCGACTTAGGCAAAAGTTAGGGCATCCCGCTGGACTTTAAAAATCGAAAAAACTAAAAAGAATCAGTCCAGGCAAAATCAGGGAAAAAAAACGAAAAGGATTACAAAGAAAAATCCTCAAGAACAAAGTCGTGTGGCTACAGACACAAAAGACAAAAGGGGTGACTGTTGCTCTAAAACTTCATCGGGTCTTAAACCATCGATTGCATGGGTTCCTTAAGGACCATAAAACCCTTCGAGAGATGAGCGCTTATGCCAAATTAGCTGAACGTAGGACTGAAGAACATCATGGAGAATGGGTGGGCACCAATAAACTTTGAGCCATAAACTTTTTTTTCTAAAACCGTGAACCAGGCCATGTTACAACCCTTAAAAGTCTTAATTGAAACAGAGTTTATTCCGAAGGCGTACTTCAGCAAGATAGCGTTCCTGAATCTTACGAGTTGTGCTATTAAGATTTTTGTTGGTATTGCATGTGCGTATTGTTTTCCATTCAAAAATCAATGTCACGTCCCAGCTAGGGATTCTTTCACAAAGCTTGGCGACACATTTTTAATAAAACTTCAGGTTAACACAAGTGTTGCATTAGAATTGTCATTCTCATATTAAACATTTTCTGCTTGCATGTGTTTGACATCAAAGGAGCTTACATGATGAACGTCAGTTGAGAAGCTCGATCGCGCCAAGTGGAGATGGTGAAAACTCCGAAGGACAGTCATGTCAAGGGGTAGGCAGCCAAGAGGCTGTACGTAGCCTGCCAGTTCTCGATAAATGGTGATAAGAAGTAGCCAAATTGGGGCAATTATGTCGAAATCCGATAAATCCCTCCGCAAGCGCTTAATATGGGGCAATCAGATCGATTTGACAAATCTCTGTAAGATCAGTCAGGGGCAAAGTTTCTTCAAGACTTGGGGCAGGCCACCTTTAGAGCGTGAGAAGTTGTCCACTCCTGAAGACGGTTAATTGAAAACACCTCTTCAAAGTTCAAAATACTGGGGCAGAGTATTTTCAAATCGTTACAAACCCTTTCGAGGAAAGCTACTTTGTAGATATGCAGTCTGGGGCAGTTATGTCGAGATGTGATAAATCTCTCCAAGAGTTTGAAGACCCTGGGGCAGTGTGAATGCCCGGTCTTCTATAAAATCCTCTTGAGATGATTTTTCCCTTTAGACCTGGTGGTCTGGGGCGAATGGAGAGTTCAAAAGAGCCGCTTATGACCATAGAGAGAGGTCAGGTTGGACAATAGGTTCTTCCCCAGTGGAGTCGCCTCTCCCAGCACTGAAAGTTCATCATCCTCAGCAGAACCCATTCCCCCCAGCAAGCAGTTTAAAGTGGATTGCTCCGAGGTGAGTGTTGTTGTACCTCTAGCAGGAGATGTGTTGGATGTCTTTGAAAAGACTTTGTGTTCCCTACAGATCTTGGTAGTCACTTTCATCAGGAGGTCAGGAAGCGTAGTTCCGTCAGCAAAGGTATGCTCTAATCCCCAGCAGGGTAGAATCTTTCCTCCGACAACAGGTCAAGCTCAATGATATACCTTGGCAGGTTTCGTTGATTTTTCTCCCTAGTAGAGCTAGTCTCCTCGACGTTGAAAAGTTCATCCAACAACAGCAGGTTGTTATTTTTCCCAACCAGAGTGTCGAGAATTATTTTCCTCAGCAGGGTACAGAGGATTTATTCCCCAACTATAGTTGTGATTGATTTATCACTTTCTCAGCAAACAATCGGAAGTTGACGTTGTTGCATCCCTAGCAGGAGACTTATAGAATATCTTCTTTGGGTAAAGATGTTATTTTCCCCGCAGGGCCTGAGCACTCATTCTCCTCAGCTAGTCAAGAAATGTTGTCCTCACCAGCAACGGTATGGGTTAATCCCCTCAGATGAGTAGGCTTGATGTTATCTTCTAGCAGAGTTGATGTCATCATCTACCGTTCCTCAAGCAGGTCTGCTAGTCATGGCCGGTACTCCCCAGTAGGGCAAAAGTACTGATATTCCCCGACAGGGTAAAAAGGAAATAGTACCTTCCAACAGCAGGTTGAGTTCAGTAATATATCCAAACAAGTTTGGAATTACTGACTTGTCTCCCCGAGCATAATTTGGTGGTGATCTTTACAGTGGTTTGTTCAATAGCAGTTGAAATCCCCAACAGGTTTTAAGTCCAATGGTTATTGGCATTCTTTCGGATCCAGGTGGAAGTCATTGATAATCCCCAGCGGAGAGAATTTCTCTTTGGATTCCATCTTCATTATTCGTTCTTATCCATCTCCAACAGAGTGGAATTTCTCTCGGATTTTCATATCCAGCAAAGTTTGTGATCAGGATCTTCCTAAGCAGAGTGAAGTTTTCCTCAGCAGGGTCTCATATTTCAGAGGACAATTTAGTTTGTCATCCCCGGTGGAGCTGCCTTGGTCTTCAGCATTTATTTTGCTGAACCACCTCTTTTGCATTGCATAAGCATTTTTGCATGGCATCCTCCCAAAAGCATAGCATTCCATTGATATGGAGCATTACGACAAAATTCAAACATATTCATTCGAAGCATAAGCCAGGTTTGATACCCTTTACCAGTTTCTTTCCCAGCAGAAAGTTACATAATTCAGAAGATGTTGGTTAACGCTACACAGCAACTAGTGGATTCGTCCTTCTTGTTGGTCCTTCCTATACTCCCCCGCAGAGTTGTCTGTTTAGATCTCTCTTTTCCTCGGCGGAGTCATCTTTGTAGAACTGTCGATTCTACATATTGTTGTTTGAAAGTATACCTTCGACTTAGTCTTTCTTTAAAAGTCCACCTTCGGCCTGGTCTTTCCTTTTCGAGCCCACCTTCGGCATGGCCTCGTATCCTTTGTTTGAAAGTCTACCTTCGGCTTAGTCTTTCTTTGAAAGTCCACCTTCGGCCTGGTCTTTCCTTTTCGAGCCCACCCTCAGCATGGCCTCGTATTCTTTGTTTGAGAGTCTACCTTCGGCTTAGTC
The DNA here is from genome assembly GCA_022829125.1 of Lathyrus tuberosus. Classification (NCBI taxonomy): domain Eukaryota; kingdom Viridiplantae; phylum Streptophyta; class Magnoliopsida; order Fabales; family Fabaceae; genus Lathyrus; species Lathyrus tuberosus. Next base: position 6,864,209 of record JALAZF010000043.1, read on the forward strand.
TTTCTTTGAAATTCCACCTTCGGCCTGGTCTTTCCTTTTCGAGTCCACCCTCGGCATGGTCTCGCATCCTTTGTTTGAGAGTCTACCTTCGGCATAGTCTTTCTTTGAAATCTCACCTTCGGCTTGGTCTTTCTTTTTCGAGCCCATCTTCGACATGGTCTCGCATCCTTTATTTGAGAGTCTACCTTCGGCTGAGCCTTTCTTTGAAAGTCCACCTTCGGCCTGGTCTTTCTTTTTCGAGCCCACCTTCGGCATGGTCTCGCATTCTTTGTTTGAGAGTCTACCTTCGGCTTAGCCTTTCTTTGAAAGTCCATATTCGGCCTGGTCTTTCTTTTTCGAGCCCACCTTCGGCATGGTCTCGCATTCTTTGTTTAAGAGTCTACCTTCGGCTTAGCCTTTCTTTGAAAGTCCACATTCGGCCTGGTCTTTCTTTTTCGAGCCCACCTTCGGTATGGTCTCGCATCCTTTGTTTGAGAGTCTACCTTCGGCTTAGTCTTTCTTTGAAAGTCCACCTTCGGCTTGGTCTTTCCTTTTCGAGTCCACCCTCGGCATGGTCTCGTATCTTTCTTTTTCGAACCCACCTTCGGCATGGCCTCGTAGTCTTTCTTTCAAAGCCCACCTTCGGCTTGGCCTTTCTTTTTCAAGCCCACCTCCGGCATGGTCTCGTACCCTTTGTATCTCCCCAGTTTAGTCCGCCTTCGGCCGGTCTACCTTTTCAAGTTCACCTTCGGCCGTCCTCGTTTATCCTTATATCCCCAATTTAGTCCGCCTTCGGCCGGTCTGCCTTTTCGAGTTCGCCTTTGGCCGTTCTCGAATTCACGTTATTTCATCCTCCCCACAGGGTGCAAAATTTTCAAGTTATTTTGGTATTCAATCTCCTTGTATCCCGATTGTCTGAAAGTCGTTGCTTCCATACCCTCGGATCCAAGAAGGTTGAATAGGGGCAGCTGTAACACCTCAAAATTTGCCCTAGTGTTGCTAACCTTTTTGGCTTATGTTTCATTTCGTTTGCATCGTCATTTTTGCATTTTTGTATGTTTCTTTTGTGCATGGGATCAAGGTATTTTCTAGCAGCCCATGGCGTTATCAGCTCTGGCATTATTTTTAGCAGTATTCAGGGGCAAGCAGATGGTTTTTAAGGTCTTTTGGAGCATTTATTTTGCTCATTAGGCGTTTTGATAATCAGGAGCTTCAACAGTCATTTTCTGATCAAGCGATCCGGTATCAGGCATTATTATTTCAGCAGGATATTCTGAGGTGTCAGTAGGAATTTGTGTTCTTTTCAGGTGTTACTCAGTAGCAATATCAAGTTTTGAGTTTCAGAGGTTTAAAGGGTTCAAAACAGCTATCAGAAGTCACTTTTCCAAGTTTCCCTCCAAAAGGCGCCAAGATTCAAAATTTGAACTGAGTAACCGGTTACTCACCATTTGTTAACCGATTACTCTGAGCCAAGTTTGACAAATTAAATTTGCATCATTTGTGATCATGTGCTTGGCATGTGCACGTGGGGAAGGATCTAGAATTGATAGTTTCATCATTTTCCACCCAAAATTAAAATTCTCTCCACCATTTTTCCACTCTAATTTCTCATTTCATTTCCTAATCCATTTTTCACCTCAATTTCCACTCACTTAACCTCACTCCAAACCCAAACTTAACTCCTAACCTAGGGGTTATTTAAACCAATTCATTCCAAACCTCTAAAACCTACATCATTTTCACTCTCCAATTTTTCAGAATTTCTCTCAATTCTCTCTCACTTTTCCACTTTTCATCTTCATCTTCAACCTCTCACCAAAGCTCCATATCCATAGATTCACAAATTCTTCATTGGAATTTGTGAATTCTTGAGCTAAACCTCCATCACATCATCATTCTTGGTTCAATTCTGATATAGCTACTGGTTTGGATCTTGGAATCACTTTTGGGAGCAGCTTTCGATTATTTGGAGTGTTCTTGCTTGGATCTTGAAGTTTCTTGCTAGGATCTTGAAGATTATTGTATAGATCTCTGGTTTTCTTGCTTGGATTCACCAATTTTCGTGCTCAACAATCACCAAGGCAAATCTCAGCCTTGTAGGTTGGTTTTCCTTAGATCTATGTTTGATTTAGCTTAATTTCAACTTATGCAATGTAGATCCTTGGTTTGTGATGTGATTTGATCCATTTGCTTGATTTGATTTGTGATCTTGTTGTTTGATTGATGAAATTGGTGTTTGATTACTGATATTTGATGTGAATTTCGTGATTAATTGATTGCATGTTCATTTGGATGTTTGCATAAGTGATTGGATGCTGAAAAGTGCTTTTGAAACAGATTTTTTTTACTGTTGTCCCAGAGTAACCGGTTAACAACAGTTTGTTAACCGGTTAACATGTGTATTTTTTGCGTAAATTATCTGATTTTTAACTAAGTAACCGGTTACTCACCGTTTGTTAACCGGTTACTCTGGGACAGAATGTGTATTTTAGTGCATTTTCTTTCTTGTTTGAGATCCTTTTCATGCCTAAATTTCATGGATTAATATGATGATGCTTTGTGGATTATTCTTGAGCTGTTGCACCTCACGTTATTGCATGAACACAATTCTTCGACATGCGAGTTTTGGTTTTCGTCGATAAATGTTTATGTTTGCGTTGTTGATTAATTGATGCGATGAACACATAACACACACTTCTTAAGCATGTTGATTGTGACTTGTTGTTGATGTTGCTGGAGTTGTTTGTTTGAACTTGATTGCGTGCACTTAATTTCATGAGATACATGCTTGTTTTCAACTTTGTGCACATGCTTAATGTTATGAATACCTTCATGATGTACTTTCTTTCATGTTGTCTCCAAGTGTTGTTCACCATGATATATGATATGTTGGTAATCATAATGCATGATGTTCAATGCGTGTTTGCTTTGCCATGCTTGATTCGAATTCAAATGTATCGCATGTTGCTCTGTTTCTACAACTGTCTATGTGTATGTGTGTTGTTGTATGTGCTGTTGGCTGACATTTTACACCCTTTTTTGTGCTGAATTGCATGCTGTTATAAGCTATGTTGCTTGTGTGCTGCTTTTTACCGCTATTTTAGTGCAGGAGCATTGTGGTATCTGCTGTTTTTATTTATTCGCTTCCTTTCCTCCTTCGTCTCCTTCACTCTTTCTCTTCCCTCGGATCTCAAGACTTATTTAAGTCTTTGATTCACTCCCTTAGAGCTACCTAGTCCAACTCAATTTTCGATTAAGCTTGGAGTAGGATTAGCATTAGGTCTTAGGTAGTTGTTTCTCGCTTAAACTTCACTAACCATAGGACCACCCTTTTGCATGACAACACTAGGATAATGATTCCCTTAGAGTCACCCTTATGTCTTGTGTCTTCTCTTCTCATCTCATAACACTTCTAAAACACTTAATAAATATAACGAATATTGCGCTCGAGCCTTAAGTGTAGGAAATGAAGAACGAGGGGTTTCCCCTCCTCTTCTCGAGTGTTTAGCATATATCTCATTTGGGGGCGACCATGCGATTCACTCGTTCCCGCATGGTAGACTTTGGTGCAATGTAAGTTACGAACTAACTTCAATCCACTTCTTTCTAAAAAACACAAAAACAAACTCAAACCTTTTTCATCCTTCGGGATCATTAATCTCAAATCATTTTTAGAAAAGGGCACATTACTTCCGTCTCGTCGCAAACAGGCATCGACCCTAACTGCCGGACGCGAATTTAACGTCGCTCATAAAAAACACTAACCGACCTCGTTAGGTCGAACTACGACTGCTCTGATTTCCTCTTTCTCGTCCGATTGAGGATACTTAGGCACAAGATGGCGATGTCTTGGCGAGCAACCTCCCCCCTTTAGTTCGTGTCCGAACTACGTTGACTCTGACTTTCCCATTGCACGAGGGAGTACGTAGGCATAGGACGAGCGATGTCCTATCGAGTCACTTCTTTTTCTTTTCTCCCTCGTTTCTTCGCTCTCCTCCGTTCTCGTTCCTTCTCGTTTCAAGTAACAGCTGAGCTCCAGATGATGACACCCTTTGATCGAGACAACAAGCGTGGATCCCATCGAGTACGATGGACGTGTGGGGTGCTAACACCTTCCCTTCGTGTAACCAACTCCCTTACCCTTTTCTCTTGGTTGTGAGACCATGCTCTTTCCCTTCCTTCATGTTTACGCAGTGTTTCATTTCCCTCTCTTGGGATAAATACACATTGCTGGAGACTCTGTTTTCCGCGCCACTTTCGCGTTTGTACCATGGATGAAAATCCTCGAGAGCGACAATTATCAGAAGAACCTAGCATCAGAAGGTCCAATACCATTTGTATGCTCAACTAGTGGGATGATTCGATGGTGTGATATAGTAAGGTACCACTCTAAGTAACCATCCACACATTGCACAAGGAACTGAACCTCCTTGCATGATGTGTAATGGCACGATCATAACTGACAACTTTACCCACCAAACATCTATCAATGTTCTTAGCTGCCGCAATAGGGAATGGTCATGGGATGTTCTAGACATACCCAAATTGGAGCATATACCTCTCATGTAAGTGTCTAGCAACTAAGGTATCCCATCATAGATAACTAGAAAAAGGGAAGTGTCATCAAACTCCCGAAGCACTCTATGTTATACATAGGTTGTTCATATGACACCGTCTAAGGTCAGCACATCAGTCCTCTTCTTGTACTCCATAAGACTGCTTGAGTGTACATGTCTTCCTTTCTATATCTTGGTCGTTGTGGAGCCAGTAATGGTAGGAGTAATCTGCCTTTCACAAATAGATGAGAAATGCTTGTATATCCAACATAGCACAAGAACATAGGAAAATCAACAAATATCATAAATAATAACTAAGTTAATAAGAAATAATAAATTCGTATGCCTAGAATAGACTCATATAATCGACAAGTTGCCTCATCTCAAAGACAATCGCCTGTCCAAGTGCAACATATGTAACAGTCAATGCAACACACCTCCATGCCTAACTAACATGGTGAATGATACTAAATAGCCACATGTACCTCGCATTGATATATACATGAGACTTATCCACATAGATAGTATATCCTACCAGATGTAGCATGTATACCCTAGTGGTTGCCTCATACATAGAGTGTTGTACCAGGTCCACATACTTATCCCGGAGCCAAGATAAGAAAAAGTAAGGATCATTCTAGCCTTAAACTCATCTCTGACATGCGCCTCAGTAACCCCTAAGTCATGTATAGCAGTAATACATGCAATCTCCTGGTTAATGAGAGGAGCGGTGAATAAACTACATGGTAGAAAGAGATGGAACATGGAGGAGACATCATCCAAGATAATCATCATATCACCAAATGGAAAATGAAAGGAAGATGCCTCCTTATGTCATCACTCAACAAAGGTTGATAATAGTGTGGTGTCAAGCATGGTCAATGAACAGTTCCCCAATGAAAAGAGACCACAATCATTGACAATCACCCTGACCTCTCGTAGCATTGAGGCACCTAAGAACTTCTTCAGCTTCGCCCCGTGGCTGGGCACTTTCAGCGCCAGTCGGTCTTGTAACAAACAAGGTAAAAACATCAGTTATTTTCAACATGTCAATAATAAATACAAAGCAAGTTCAACATAACATATATATCTCTCGCTACCATAATCTCAATGCCACGTGATTAGAAAATCCAATGAGCACGGAATGGTCACTAGGCCTTTTAAGAAACCCTATATCAGTGTGTACGGATGACTTTGTCGAAGTCAGAGCAATCATCTTCGCATCAGGCAAAGGAGTAACCTCTATATCACCTGTAGCAAGCATCTACGTATCCGCCGGAGCAGTAGCCTTCGTACCTGCTGAAGGAGTCACCTATGTATCACCTTGGAGAGTCACCTCTGTCTCGGCCACATCTTTCTGTCATCCTAACCCTCCACACATGCATTTGTTATCTTGATATCGTCATAAATCACAACATCGAGCTAATCAATAAGATTTATGACCCATCCAACAGTTCTAGCTCCTCTACATCGGATATTGCGCGGTGCGCGAGCCTGCTCAACTCATGTGAGAACCGGTCGAGGCTACTCTCCTCGTTCGGATTTGCAAATCCTTGACATCATTTACCCCCGCAGGAGCCCTCGCCGCAGCTCTAACGATTTTTTTGAAAAATTTGGTATGCTTATATGTAATTTTATCGAATTTTTCAAAATAACTGGTAGAAATGCATGCATTTTTATCGAATTTTTTAAAATATCCAGTCAAACATCTGTATATTTATCGAAAATTTTAAAATATCTAGTAAAAATGCATGAGAAACATGAGTTTTTATTAGAAATTTCTGATAAAAATATATTTTTTTTCCTTAAAAATATATGGTATAAAATTTAAATTGCCCGTAAAATTGTAAACTTGGAAAATTTTGATAGTTGATTCGAAAAATCTGATACGACAGAATTTTTTGAAAAATTCTAAATATTACAAATAAATAGTAAAATGAATTTTTAATACGAAAAGTAATATAGTAAAAACACATAGGTGTGAGTGAGGGATCACATGACAAGATTCGTGTGATTCATATTCTATAAGTTATGAGTTCAACACGGGGATCAACAAGCCTAGTTTTTTTTTTCATTAATCTTAATAAAAATTTAGACCATTTCTTAACACACCACTCATGTTTCTTATACACCACGTGAAGTTTCGTTTTTGCCCCCCAGTTTCGGATGTGCACATCCGGACGCACCGTTTTTTTAAAAAACGTTGCTTTGTTCCAGATGTGCAAATCCGGAATGACGCGTTACGCTTATTCCGGATGTGCACATTCGGACAAATGGCTGAAACTTAAAAGGTATATTAATTTTAAGAAATAATAATAATATGTATTTTAACAGAAGGTTAGAGAAACAAATATGGCAGACATCATTTAATGATAACTTCAAAATATTTATCAAAACACATGATGGCCACTTGTTCCGTATCTCCAAAAGCTGTCTAGTAGTTCTAACCCATATTTAAACAAAATAACGGTCATCCACCTACGGTGACAAACATGACCTCTGTAACCATAAATTATATATCCTAAAACGGCACTGTGAATATCCGAACTCCTAAATCTATCCTCGAAGATTGTAGGACAAATCAAGATCAACAGTAAAACATTACTTCTTTGACGTTATCCAAGATAAATGGCAGCAGAGTCGACACAAAGTTGGTGGTACTCCTATTACCACTTGCAGAACCAGAATCAGAATTTTCGACTTCACTTATGTAGTATCGAAGGTGGTGCCTAATTGATACATGTTGATGTATATTTATGTATATGTATATATTATAACTTGTTTTAATTTTATAGTTGATTTATTTTGCATTGTTAATTTCTGCTTATCAGAGATGGAGTAAGTGAGGGTCAGTTCAGTCAGGTTTTGCTTTATGAGATGGATGTTGTAACACCCCCAATCTATACCCCCAATCATATAAAGCGATAAAAATTTCATCAGAGTATAATTAAACATTCAAGGCATGGACTGAGGTGTCACATCAATTGGAACAAAACACAATAACCTCCTCATAAAGATATGCAACAATCAGGTAGTAATACAAACAGAGGAACTCAGTTCATGACACCCACAATTCAGATACAGAATAAAAAGCGAAAAATCTGCAACTGAATCTCATATATACATATATCATAAAAGTTTGTCTGTCATATACAGAATCATATAGGTACAATCCAAAAAGAACATATGCATATACACATAATCACAACGATCTCCCCGACTACCCGGTCCTACATATCAGAGCCGACTGACAAAAGAATGAAGACCTAAGCTTCACAAAAAGACCTCCAGCATCTAATCTGCAATGCCTCATAGAGCATTCAAAACAGAAGAAGGGTGAGAAACACAATCATAATATAATTGCATATAATTATATAATAATACCAAAAATACACATGTAAAATATTCTCACCACGACTTATACCAGAATTTCAACACTAAACAACACAATGCATATCTCATACATCCATCACCAAGGCATATATAATCAAGTTCAATGCATTTATCAACAACATATATATATATAATATATCTCAACTCATCAATTCCATTCGCAATTCCACACAAAATCAATCCATTCATGACTTATGCAAATGCAAAGAGACCGACACAACGACTCTATGCAAATGCGGCACCATCCATCCATCATCTCAACACTAGTTCACTCAGGAACTATTGGAACCATCGCTTGTTACTTAGTGTAACTCCCCGTCGGGCAAACGATGTTCCCCGTCGATCACACCTCTTTGTATAAGGCACACGACGTTTATGTATCGCTCACACCTCTTTGTATAAGGCACACGACCCGATCGCTCACACCTCTTTGTATAAGGCACACGATCGTCTATAATCATCGCTCACACCTCTTTGTATAAGGCACACGATGTTATAGCGGATTCCCTCTGGAACCGATTCATCGCTCACACCCACTAGGGCACACGACATCACAAGAATGCATATCATGATGCTTGGCATACAATGACTCATGACATTCTAATGCACACATATAAACATCCATAATCATGCATATACCATCAAATATAACACAATGCATTTTCTTGCCCTTAGGCCACAAACCATCATCACAACATTTCATCACATGCATTTTTATCACACAACAGCACACAAGTCATACAATCTCCATATCAACAGCACATTGCATGATACACATCAATTGCACACAATTAAAACGGCAAAAGTCGACAAAACGACACTATTTCAAATTCCCGACATAATTAAATCAGCCAACAATCTCAACCATTTTAATAAGAAAGTACAACTCAATAGCTTTCCAACGATACCAAGAATGTTCAAAACGGATAATCGGAACACAAGTTATGGAATTTAAAAGGAAACATAATTATAGAAATTCCCCAGGACCACCCGACGCTACCCAACGACCGCCCGACGCTGGTCCTTCGCCTCTACTTCGCCCGGCGAAGCAGGGGCGTAACAATTTCCCATTCATGACTCAAAAGAGTCAGAATTGTGCTAAGCTACGCCCCTCGGGCATCGCCGGCGCAATCCCGCGTCGCCCGGCGCTCTGAGCACCTCCCGACGCCCTACACCAGAAAGGGAAAAATTCTGCTGCATTTTTACACGACTCCAACACCTCAAAATCCCCATTTTTCATCCTAATTCAATTCCAACAGCAAAACAAATATCGCCAATTGTTCATAAACACAGTGTGATCATACAACGCGAGTCATATCGATTTCCGACCGCGAAAACATCGATTTCGATTCATTTTTCTCATTTCGACCTATAATGGAAAACTAGTAAAACTTTCCACACACACACACACATAATCATACACAATGATAAGATAATCGAGTTTCACACCCTTACCCGATTTAATCGTGTTTGAAAAGTCAGTTGATCGATTTTCTTCCTTTCCAAGTTTTTCTCTCTTTTCTTCTTTCTTTCTCTTTTCTTTCCCTTTTTCCTTCTTCTCTTTTTCTTTCTCTCTATTTTTCTCTCTTTCTATTTCTATTTTACTAACTTAAGGAAAAATAAAGTGAAATGACCAAAATACCCCTACACTCAAATATCTCGCAAACGTTCCCAAAACGCGATAAAACATATTCACGACGAAAAATAATATATTATCACATAAAAGTCAAAAATAAAATAATATAATAATAAAAATAATCAAAACGACTCGATTAAATAAAACTGACAAAACTGGGGCGTTGCAACTCTCCCCCACTTAGAAATTTTCGTCCTCGAAAATATTACCTGAAACGAACAACTCCGGATACGACTCCTGCATCCGACTCTCCAACTCCCAAGTCAAATTGCCCTCAGCAGCGCCTCCCCTCGCTACTTTCACAAGTGCAATATCCTTGTCTCTTAACCGCTTCAACTCGCGATCCAAAATCCTCACTGGTAATGCCTCAACCGTAAGGTTCTCCCTTACCTCTACCTCATCCATCAAAATCACATGCGACGAATCCAGAACATACTTTTGAAGCTGTGAAACATGGAACACATCGTGCAAATTCGAAAGATTCGACGGCAACGCCACCCGGAAAGCCACAACACTAACTCTCGCGGATATCTGGTAAGGACCAATAAACCGAGAAGTAAGCTTCTTCGACTTCAATGCACGACCAACACCCGTCACCGGTGTAACTCTCAAAAATACATGATCGCCCTCTTGAAACTCAAGATCTTTCCTCCTTCGATCATGGTAACTCTTTTGCCTACTCTGAGAAGCCTTCATTTTCTCACGAATAAGTTTCATCTTGTCCGTAGTCTGTTGCACTAACTCCGGTCCAACTACCGAACTCTCACCAGATTCATGCCAACACAAAGGTGTTCGACATCTCCTTCCATACAATGCTTCAAAAGGTGCCATTCCAATACTCGAATGGAAACTGTTGTTATACGTGAATTCCACCAACGCAAGATAACTATCCCAAGCATCACGTTGCTCAAGAACACAAGCTCTCAGCAAATCTTCCAACGACTGAATAGTTCTCTCGGTCTGACCATCCATCTGCGGATGATAAGCAGAACTCAATCTCAACTTGGAACCTAAGGCCTTTTGCAAACTTTCCCAAAATCTGGAAGTAAACCTCGGATCTCGATCTGAAACAATACTCAACGGAACACCATGTAATTTCACAATCACACTGATATAAATCTCAGCCAACCTCTCCAAAGAAAAACTGATGTCAATCGGAATGAAATGCGCCGATTTAGTCAGCCTATCCACAATCACCCAAATGGCATTATGTCCCCTCTGTGTATTCGGCAACCCTGTCACAAAATCCATAGAAATGCTATCCCATTTCCACTCGGGAATATCCAACGGTTGCAATAATCCACTAGGCTTCTGATGTTCGACCTTAGACTTCTGACACGTCAAACATGCATAAACAAACTGAGCCACATCTCTCTTCAATCCAGACCACCAAAAGATCTTCTTCAAATCTTGATACATCTTATTAGCTCCCGGATGTATACTTAAATTACTCCGGTGTCCTTCCTCTAAAATTATCTTTTTTAAGTCCGAAACATCAGGAATACAAATTCTACCACGAAATCTCAAAACACCCTTATCATCCACTTTAAAGTCCTCATTCACACCTTGATCTCCAACCGTCATCAAATCCATAAATTTCACATCCATCTTCTGTTTCTCGCTAACAGTCAACAGAAAATCATTAGTAACCTTTAACATTCCAAGCCTCACGCTATCCGACGTCAATTCACACACCAAACTCAAGTCTCTAAACGCTTCCAAAAGTTCCCACTCTTTAACCATCAAAGCAGACATATGCAACGATTTCCGGCTTAACGCATCGGCTACCACATTAGCTTTACCAGGATGGTAATTCAAGCCAAAGTCGTAGTCCTTCAAAAATTCCAACCATCTCCGTTGCCTCATATTCAACTCTTTCTGATCAAACAAGTATTTCAAACTTTTATGATCATTAAAGACTTCGAATCTTGCACCGTAGAGATAATGCCTCCAAATTTTCAACACAAAAACCACAGCCTCTAATTCAAGATCATGAGTAGGATAATTCTTCTCATGAATCCTCAATTGCCTCGAAGCATAAGCCACGACCTTACCTTCTTGCATCAACACACCACCTAAACCAACCAAAGACGCATCACAATACACCACAAACGGTTCACCAGGATTCGGTAAAACCAAAATCGGAGCTGTAGTCAATCTTCTCTTCAGCTCACTAAAACTTTCCTCACACCGAATATCCCAAATGAACGCTTTACCTTTACAAGTCAACTGGGTCAAAGGAAGTGCCAACTTAGAAAAACCTTCAATGAACCTCCGATAATAACCAGCTAAACCCAAACAGCTTCTTATTTCAGTAACAGATCTAGGAGCCTCCCATTGTAGAACTGCATCTACTTTGGAAGGATCCACAGCAATACCATTACCTCAAATCACATGCACAAGAAAACTCACTTCTGACAACCAGAACTCATACTTGGACAACTTGGAAAAAAGTTTCCTTTCCTTCAAAATTTGCAACACAACACGCAAATGTTCCGCATGCTCCTCACGAGACTTAGAATAAATCAAGATATCATCAATGAACACAACAACAAATCGATCCAAATGCTCATGGAAAATACGATTCATATACTCCATAAACACACCTGGCGCGTTAGAAACCCCGAATGGCATCACAGAATATTCATAATGACTGTATCGTGTCCTAAAAGCCGTCTTCTGAATATCTTCCTCTTTCACTCTAATTTAATGATACCCTGACCTCAAATCAATCTTACTAAACACATAAGCACCTACCAACTGGTCCATCAAATCATCAATTCTCGGAAGAGGATACTTATTCTTAATCGTCACTTTATTCAACTGGCGATAATCAATACACAATCGCATACTTCCATCTTTCTTTTTCACCAATAAAACTGGAGCACCCCAAGGCGACACACTTGGCATCACAAACCTCTTTTCCAACAATTCATTCAACTACTTCTTTAAGTCAACCAACTCAGATGCCGACATACGATAAGGTGCCATAGACACCGGTCTAGTACCAGGAACTAGATCTATATAAAACTCCACCCCTCTCTCTGGCGGTACATCTGAAATATCCTCAGGAAACACCTCTGGAAATTCACACACAACAGGAAACACATCAAGTGCAACTTGACTATCCACAGTTAACAATGCAAACAATCCGAACACCTGAGCTTCATCCACCAAAAGTTTCTTCAACTCTTTGGTAGATAAGAAACTCGATTCCTCGTTTTCTTCAAGAGAAGGAAACCGTACCAGCTTATGATAACAATCAATATGAACCCGATTGAACTGTAACCAATTCATTCCCAGAACCACATCTAAACCCTCCAACGGCAAACACACCAAATCCATTTCAAAATCTTTACCATAAATGGTCAAAGGACAACTTAAAAAAACCAAAGAAGTAGTTACTGACCCCATTGCTGGAGTATCAATAACCATCTCTCCACCCATCGAAGACAACAAAATATTCAAATGCTTCGCGCACTCAGACGAAATAAATGAATGAGTCGCTCCGGTATCAATAGTAGCAACTAAAGGCGTACTATTAATAAAATAAGTACCTCGGATCAGACGGTATGCACTTGAAGTCTGAGTCCCTGCCAATGCAAAAACTTTCCCTTCAGCCTGAGCTTGCTTTGGTTTCGGACACTTTGTACTCACATGACCAGGTTCACCACAGTTGAAACACTTCACCACGTTCCTCTTACAATCAGCTGCAACATGTCCTAAACCTCCACAATTGGAACACTTTCTCATATCTTTCATACACTCAAACTGACGATGTCCTAAGTCACCACACCTATAACTTCTCAGAGGACCAGACATACCTCCCCCACTTGACCTTTTCTTAAAACTAACTCTCTACTTACCCTTATCAGGTGGCGTCACATAAGGACTCCCACGAAACGGTTGCTTCCCTTTCCTTTCGTTCACACTCTTATAGTGAGTAGAACGAGCTTTACTATCTTCCTCATAAATCCTACAACAATCCACCAAGTCTGAAAACCTTCGAATTTTCTGATAACCAATTGCCTGCTTAATCTCAGGACGCAACCCGCTCTCAAACTTCACACACTTAGAAAACTCCACAGTCACCTCAGCATAATGTGGATAAAACTGTACAAGCTCCACAAACTTAGCAGTATATACAACAACAGACATATTACCTTGTTTTAACTCCAAGAACTCTATCTCCTTCTTTCCCCTTACGTCTTCAGGAAAATACTTCCTCAGAAACTCAATGCTAAACACATCCCATGTGACTTCTTCCTCTGCAGCTTCCAACACATGACGAGTACTAACCCACCAATCATCTGCTTCCTCCTGCAACATGTGAGTACCCAGTCTCACCTTATTCTCCTCAGCACAATCCATCACTTGAAAAATCCTTTCAATCTCTTTAAGCCAAATCTGAGCACCATCCGGATCATGTCTTCCTTTGAAGACAGGCAGTTTGTTCTTCCTGAACTCATCATTCCCAGCAACATTAGGTGCACCCTGCACAGCCCGAGCCATAGGTTGCATAGCAGCAGCCAAAAGAGCGTCATTCCTACCAGCCATATTCTGTTCATTTCCAATAACAGCAACTATGGTTAAACAAACAGCTCACCCAAACACCAACACCGACAACGACTGACACAAACTGACACGGACTGGCTCTGATACCACTTAATGTAACACCCCCAATCTATACCCCCAATCATATAAAGCGATAAAAATTTCATCAGAGTATAATTAAACATTCAAGGCATGGACTGAGGCGTCACATCAATTGGAACAAAACACAATAACCTCCTTATAAAGATATGCAACAATCAGGTAGTAATACAAACAGAGGAACTCAGTTCATGACACCCACAATTCAGATACAGAATAAAAGCGGAAAATCTGCAACTGAATCTCATATATACATATATCATAAAAGTTTGTCTGTCATATACAGAATCATATAGGTACAATCCAAAAAGAACATATGCATATACACATAATCACAACGATCTCCCCGACTACCCGGTGCTACATATCAGAGCCGACCGACAAAAGAATGAAGACCTAAGCTTCACAAAAAGACCTCCAGCATCTAATCTGCAATGCCTCATAGAGCATTCAAAACAGAAGAAGGGTGAGAAACACAATCATAATATAATTGCATACAATTATATAATAATACCAAAACTACACATGTAAAATATTCTCACCACGACTTATACCAGAATTTCAACACTAAACAACACAATGCATATCTCATACATCCATCACCAAGGCATATATAATCAAGTTCAATGCATTTATCAACAACATATATATATATATATAATATATCTCAACTCATCAATTCCATTCGCAATTCCACACAAAATCAATCCATTCATGATTTATGCAAATGCAAAGAGACCGACACAACGACTCTATGCAAATGCGGTACCATCCATCCATCATCTCAACACTAGTTTACTCAGGAACTATTGGAACCATCGCTTGTTACTTAGTGTAACTCCCCGTCGGGCAAACGATGTTCCCCGTCGCTCACACCTCTTTGTATAAGGCACACGACCCTATCGCTCACACCTCTTTGTATAAGGCACATGATCGTCTATAATCATCGCTCACACCTCTTTGTATAAGGCACATGATGTTATAGCGGATTCCCTCTGGAACTGATTTGTCGCTCACACCCACTAGGGCACAGGACATCACAAGAATGCATATCATGATGCTTGGCATACAATGACTCATGACATTCTAATGCACACATATACACATCCATAATCATGCATATACCATCAAATATAACACAATGCATTTTCTTGCCCTTAGGCCAAAGACCATCATCACAACATTTCATCATATGCATTTTCATCACACAACATCACACAAGTCATACAATCTCCATATCAACAGCACATTGCATGATACACATCAATTGCACACAATTAAAACGGCAAAAGTCGACAAAACGACACTATTTCAAATTCCCGACATAATTAAATTGGTCAACAATCTCAAAACCATTTTAATAAGAAAGTACAGCTCAATAGCTTTCCAACGATACCAAGAATGTTCAAAACGGATAATCGAAACACAAGTTATGGAATTTAAAAGGAAACATAATTATAGAAATTCCCCAGGACCTCCCGACGCTACCCAACGACCGCCCGACGCTGGTCCTTCGCCTCTACTTCGCCCGGCGAAGCAGGGGCGTAACAATTTCCCATTCATGACTCAAAAGAGTCAGAATTGTGCTAAGCTGCGCCCCTCAGGCTTCGCCCGGCGCAATCCCGCGTCGCCCGACCCTCTGAGCACCTCCCGACGCCCTACACCAGAAAGGGAAAAATTCTGATGCGTTTTTACATGATTCCAACACCCCAAAATCCCCATTTTTCATCCTAATTCAATTCCAATAGCAAAACAAATATCGCCAATTGTTCATAAACACAGTGTGATCATACAACGCGAGTCATATCGATTTCCGACCGCGAAAACATCGATTTCGATTCATTTTTCTCATTTCGACCTATAATGGAAAACTAGTAAAACTTTCCACACACACACACACACATAATCATACACAATGATAAGATAATCGAGTTTCATACCCTTACCCGATTTAATCGTGTTTGAAAAGTCGGTTGATCGATTTTCTTCCTTTCCAAGTTTTTCTCTCTTTTCTTCTTTCTTTCTCTTTTCTTTCCCTTTTTCCTTCTTCTTTTTTTCTTTCTCTCTATTTTTCTCTCTTTCTATTTCTATTTTATTAACTTAAGGAAAAATAAAGTGAAATGACCAAAATACCCCTACACTCAAATATCTCGCAAACGTTCCCAAAACGCGATAAAACATATTCACGACGAAAAATAATATATTATCACATAAAAGTCAAAAGTAAAATAATATAATAATAAAAAGGGTTAAATAAGTATTAGGTCCCTGAAAATAACCCAACTTTAAGGTTTAGTCCCTAAAAAATTTTCCTTCAAACTTTGGTCCTCCCAAAGTTTTCCGTCCTTAACTCTAATCCCTCCCGTTAGTTTCCACTAACGGAGGATGATGTGGCATGCCATGTGTGTATCATTTCTTTGCCACGTAAGAATTATTGTAAAATAATTTTTTTTCTTTATAAAACATTTCATACGTGTAAATTAAATGTCAACTTTCTTTAGTTCTTCATCATCTCCCTAAATCGAACCAAATGAACTATGAACCCTAAAACTCCAAAATCAAATTAAATGTCAATGAAGCCTAATCCAAACATTGTATGGGTTTTTCTTTTGTTGTTTTTTACAGGCAATAACGTGTTGCCCTAATATTCCGATTTATTATATGAATCGTGCTCTGTGCCATCTCAAGCGCAAGTATGTGTTTTTTTCTTCGTTTGGGTGTTATTTTGTGTTTAGAGTTTTTAATTTTCGTCTTAGATTGGGATTGTGGTTTTTTATTAGGGTTTTAAATTTGGTCTGCAATTGAAATTGTGGTTAAAACATTGTGATTTTGGTTTGTTTGTAGTGAATGGGAGAGGGTTGAAGAAGACTCTAGAAGAACAATTCAGCTGGACAGCAATTCAGTTAAGGTTATTGTGGTTAATCTATTTGTTGTTTTGTAATTCCCTTTGTCTCACTCGTTGTTGATTCAATGGCTTCATTCGTTGGAAAGTCATATTGAATTTCTCTGGAGGCTCCTCTGCAAGGGACATATTTTCTGTCGGTTGTCTCTTGGCAGAACTTCATCTTTGTTGGTCACTCTTTGATTCAATCTCATTGGAAATAACTCCTATGCAGTCAAAGTGAAGAACACTATAATATTCAATGCATTTGTTCTATGTCAAGTAAGTTCTCCTCTTCACCGTTTAATTCGGAAACTACATTTCATATTTGGTTTCTTTGTTTTGAATGATGACAGAAAATATTCTTCCAAACTGCAGGTTTTTAACGAATTTAATGCGCGAAAGACAGATGAATTCAACATTTTCAAGGGGGTTACGAAAAACTACCTATTTATGGGGATAGTGGGATTAACTATAGTAATCTAGGTGAGTCTTGTTACAAGTCCTGTGAACATAATACAATAGTTTTGCAACAGACATGGAAACAGCTTCAGATTATGGAGCATTCATGGAGAAATTCATTTTGCCACCATCGTCTTCTTCCACTGATCTTCCTTTGAATTCGCTCACCTTTGCAGTCAAAGACATGTAAGTAAACCGCGTCACTTAAATAAAATTCACAGTATCAAAATTTTCCTACTTTCAAAGTGAACTCATACTTAATTAACTCTGTATTTGAATCCATACATCTTCAGATTGATGGATATTTTTGTTTGGTTTTGTCAAACAGATTTGACGTGAAAGGGTATGTAGCTAGATTTGGGAATCCTGATTGGGCAAAGACTCATGAGGTTGCTACTTCTACTGCTCCAAAAGTTTTGGCTCTCCTTAGTGCTGGTGGCACTTATGTTGGTAAAACTGTCATGTCACTTGAGAATTTGGCTGGAAGCCAAACATGGTTCGGTCGAGGGAGTAGAATTATAGTTACGACTAGGGATAAGCACCTCTTGATATCGCATGCAGTATCTTTTGAAATGTATGAGAGTAAAATCTTGAATAAAAGTGAATCCCTTCAACTTTTTTGTGAAAAAGCTTTTAAAAAGGACAAGCCGGAAGAAGATTATTTTGAGTTATCTAAAAGTGTGGTCGAATATACTGAGGAAAAATAAGGTTATTCTCAATTTCAATGTTACATTACATTTGTTGATTTGCATTCACTGTATCTTTTGTTACCTTTTTGATGATTATTGTTAATCAGGGAACTGAACTTGTTCAAGGTATTGTTTTGAAGTCATCATCATCTGTGTCATTTGAAGCGCGTTGGAACCCCAAGGCTTTCTCAAAGATGGTTTAAAGCTATTAATGATGTAGAGATTTAAAAGCTCAAATTCTGTTTTAGTTGAAAAGTGAGGTTTTGAACTATTATTGTTGTAGGGCCAGTATGCATAAAGTATGACAAGGTTTTAAATTAGCTAGAGATTAGCCATGAATTAACTACAAATTATTAGAATGCTGTGTTTAAATTAGCTAGAGATTAGCTACGAATTAGCTACGAAGTAGCTGCAGATTAGCTACCATTCTGGATTTAAATATGATATTAATATAAAAAAAATTAAAATTGAAACAATTGACACGTGACATACATGTCAACATTTTTTGCCACGTTGGCATTGCCACATGTAAGCCACGTCATCAAAAAAATCTCCACATGGCATGCCACATCATCCTCCGTTAGTGAAAACTAACGGGAGGGACTAGAGTTACAAACGGAAAACTTTTGGAGGATCAAACCTTGAAGAAAATATTTAGAGGGACCACACTTGAATGTTGAGTTATTTTAAGCGACCATATACATATTTAACCCTAATAAAAATAATCAAAACGACTCGATTAAATAAAACTGACAAAACTGGGGCGTTACAGATGTAATTCGGAAGGTATGACATAACTAACTTTAACTTTTTAGTTGTTATCATAGTGGCTAAAACCGGGGAACACTTGGTAGCTTTCCGCGCTCGATACTACATAAGTGAAGTCGAAAATTCTGATTCTGGTTCTGCAAGTGGTAATAGGAGTACCACCAACTTTGTGTCGACTCTGCTGCCATTTATCTTGGATAACGTCAATGAAGTAATGTTTTACTGTTGATCTTCATTTGTCATACAATCTTCGAACCTGGAAAATATAATTCTTTTAAGCTTAAACCCAGTTGATTTATAGAAAGCCACACGGCACTCCCTGAAAACCAAAATGGTAAATAATAATGAATTATTTATGCATTCAAACACTTTTCTTGTATCGTGTAAGTTAGTAACTACTCTCGTTCTTAACCTTTCTTCTCCACAAAGCTCAGTCTTTTCGGTGCTCTGTGCCTTTACAGGTAAATAATAATGCGTTTTTTTATGCATACAAACTTGTTTTTTATTCATCAACGTTTCACTTTGTAATGCATGTTTACTCATTGACATTGACTGAAGATTAATGGCTACACCGAAACAACACATTGAAGAGATACGAAGAACAAAGTTTTTTATTGGAGAGATACGAAGAACAAAGTTTTCTATTGGAGAGATACAAAGAACAAAGTTTTCTATTGGAGAGATACGAAGAACAAAATTTTCCATTGGAGAGATACGAAGAACAAAGTTTTCCATGGGCGGAAAACCTAATCCCTTGACTCAAGATCTTCATCATGCTATCAAGACCTCCTCCCTCCCTTCATTCGAATGTATATTAACTTGCGATGATATATTAACGTATGCGATCAACCACAAAACTGATTTTAAAAAAAAAATTATGCTATTTTTCGGATCTGCAGATCAGAAATTTTAAAAAATAAAGTTATATTATGTTTCCGACGAAATTTTACGTGGTGTATAAAAAACTTGAATGGTGTATTAAAAAATGGTGAAAATTTAATTTCATTCAACTCTCTTTATAATTAGTTTAATTAAATTTATAGATCACGATGCTTGAATAATTAATTATTCCGTCCAAAAAGATAGACTTTGATTTTATATACATTTTTTAATAGTCACGTTCAAGTGTTACTTTATTTTATAAATAAACTACTATATAATTTTATAATCTTAACTATTCCTTAACTTTTCACACACATAAACTTCACTATATAAGAGCCAAAGCATGGCCACTTTGGTTGAAATGATGCAAAATATATAGTCAGTCATTCATGGCAATAAATCTTCTTCTTCTTCTTTTTGGAATCGTTGTAATTCTTAGCTCTGTGTCTATAATTGAATCTATAACATTGTTAACCAATAATGATATAACTAAGGCTTTCAATCGGAGTAGTTTTCCAGAAAGTTTTATTTTTGGAACAGCTTCATCAGCTTACCAGGTATTTCAAAAAATAGATAATTTTTTATTTTTCAATTTTTAATATTAATCACTGATTTAATGGAGAATTTTTAGGTTGAAGGTGCAGCAAATGTTGGTGGAAGAGGACCAAGTATATGGGATACTTTCACACATAATTATCCAGGTTTGTATTTTGAGAATGCATAATATTTTATTTATTAGGTTAAACTCTTTTTTTATTTTATAAAACTTACAAGATTAGGTTGGTACATGTGTTTAGTTTTTTAATTCAATTCTTTTAATAATAAAATTGGTATATTTGTAAAGTTATTTGACGCATGATAGCAAGATAATGTCGTAAAATTGGGGGATTCTGATTCACCGCAGTCGGAAAAGGACGAATTCACCCAGTCAAGATTTCATGACCTTTTGATATGTTGATATTTTAAAATCAGTATTTTTATTATTTAAAAATTTAATATTGATCAAATAGTTATAAATATTGTGACTGCGTGAATGCGGCAAAATGCCGACTGCAGTGAATCCAGTCTCAAAATTTGGGGTGTTCATAAAATAAAATAAAAGCAAGTGTTTTTTTTTTTATATTCCAAATTGCAGGAGTATTTATTTTTAATCACGCAAGAGTCTATCTCTTTTATATATTTAATGATGTGATAGAGTTGCTAAAAAAAAAGAGTTGTTGAAAAACATCAACAAAATTAAACAAAAACCTAACTAAGAGTTGGTTGATGTTAATTCAATATCTTTAAATACTACTCTAACCACATCATACAATCATTCAACTGACACAATCACAAAGAAATAAAAAAACTTCTAATAATAATTAATATAAATTAATATATTAAAATATTAATTAAAATATGTTAATTAATAATTATTAAATAAATTCTCTATTATTTGAAAGAGTTGTAAACTTGAGTAGTGTTTTAGTGTGGCATGTAGGAGTGTTCGTGGTGCGGTTTGGGCGGTTTTGACACTAAAAATCATCCGAACCGTAAGAGAAAAAAGCTTGCGGTTCGGTTTGGTTCGGTCTGCTTTTTAAAAAAATCCGAACCAAACCAATGCGGTTTTGGTTGGTTCGGTTTTTTACAATATTTTTATTGAGTCATATATACATATATAGAGAACAACATAACTTTGTGTTTAGTCATTCATAGATTACCAAATAACAACAAAACTCTTTATATTTAGATAAAAACTTCTCATTCAATATAAAAAAATCAATTTAAACAAAAGTGGAAAAAAATAGTAGCATAAAACAATATTAAAAATATTATAATAAAACATAAAAAATAGAGGAGAAGGGAGATTATAGAAGATGAAAAAGAAAGAACATAAGAGATGTGAGATTAGAGAAGAAATGTGCGATAAAAACATAATTAGAAGAGAAATAGTAATATAAAAATGAGAAGATGAAAAAGAAAGAACATGTGAGATGAAAGATTAATGTAGAAAAGATGAGACGTACATGACAAAGAAGATGAGAAGAATGCGCAATACTATTAGGAGAGATTTGAGAAGATTAAAACGGAAAAGCTAAGTGTGAATAAGAGAAAATATTTCGTAATTGTAAGGTTAATGCATAATGGGTTTGAGTTTTGGGTTAGATGTGGGATAAGTGAAGTTTAGGTTGTAACATAATGCGGTTTTGTTTGGTTTAGTTCGGTTTGCAAAATACAAACCGCAAACCAAACCGAACCATGCAATTTTGTTAAAAGATGGCCCGAACAAATCCGAATCAAATGCGGTTTTTTGCAGTTTCGATTTAGTTTGGTTTAGTTTGCGGTTTTCTATTGGGCTGGTTCAGTTTTGAACACCCCCAGTGGCATGGATGGATATGATTTTTCTTTACCAAAAAAATTTAGTATCAGAAAAAATTTAATCCAATTAGAATATTTGTGGGGTTACTGTGGAAGTATGGTCATTAACAGAGGTTGAAAGTCACATGGGTTGTTTACTTTTATATAAAAATGGCAGGCTTCTCACTTATGTTGTACTATTTATTTATTGTGTCTGTAGTTGGTAGCAGCTGGCAGTGTGTGGCCAATTGGTAGTAGCTGGCATCAATTGATATGAATTATTTTTGACGTTACTTCTATGTCAAAAAACTCTATATTCAATGTCTTAATAAATACTGTATGTCCTTTTGTTTCAGTTTTTTAAAATAAAATTTATAATATTAAATATGTTTGTATAAAAATAATTTAGTAAATTTTGATTTTTATCATTATTTTTAAAATATTATTTTAAATATTTACCGTTTTATTAAAAAATAGATATCAAAATTTATAAAAAAATTATTTAATTTTAAAGTTATTTCAAATAGTTTTTCAATAAAATTATTTTTAAAATATAACTTTCTAAAAAAATTATAATTTCAATTATATTTTAATTTTTAATAATATATATTTATGTAATAAGATTTTGTAAGGTAACACATTCATTGGATAACAATTTTTTCAAACTCCCTCTTGCACTTCCCAACTTTAACCCTATTCTCCATCTTCCTAATTTGGCCCACATACTCTTCTTTACGTCCTTCCCCAGAGATACATAGATAAGATATAATCTCCCACACCTTCTTCGGAACCTTAGAATCGATTAGGATGCTAATTGATAAATTCTAACACAATTAGAGAAGAACTAAGAAAGACAATAAAACTATAAGAAAAATAAAATAAGAGATAACATTTTTCTTCATTCATACCAAAAATGTGTCCAAGACACTTACATATATAATGATACTAATGGGCTAATGACTAAAATACTCAAAATACTAGTGGAAGCCCAATTCAATAACAATTAACTAAAATACCAACTAATATAAAACCTTAAATTACTAAACTAAAATATAACTTGATACTCTCTATCATTGCCGCGGGGTTCACTTGAACCTTGTCCTCAAGGTTCTAAACCTACTCCTGAATCCCATTGCTTAAACTGAACAATCACATACCCACCTTCGGGCCAGTCGATAAGCTTAATGTATGAGCAACTAAGAGGTGGTGATACAAGGTCTGGACAGACCCATGCAAGTCTCCCCAGTGTTCTTGCACTGTTTTCTATAAGTGACTTGTTGAGTCCCTCTGCATGCTGAAGAATTGGCACCAGGCATGAAATTACACTTAAAACGAACGGAGAAGTTTCTTGACGAACCTTTGAAATATCTAATTGTTTGGCAGCAACTTAAAGAATCTCAAACAAACGAGGGTGCAAATGAACCACATACACTCGAGCAAGGTCTCCCAATAAGGCAAAGGCACTTTGTCGAACATCGGGAGCTTCATCCGTACAACAATGCAAAAGTAGGTCTCTCAGAGAACATTGTGAAACCAAACTCTCTACTCCACTGCCAAGACCCTCTGCTAGTCCAGAAAGCAGATCAAGAGAGCACACAATGAATTCCTTGTCATACTGAGCCCCAGCAGCAGCAGGATTGGCCTTAGCCAATTGTTGGGTCTGAATTATATTTATGCACCTCCCAAATACAGGTTCAGCAAATTGAGTGAATCCTGTACCCAGAGCATGTGCTATAGATGTGAAGCATTCTAGGAGTGGAAAGAGATCTTTGTCTGAATTTGAAAGTTGTTGCCACTTTTCAATTAATGGTGGCATGAGACTGTCAAGATAAACAGACTGATTCAGCTCTCCACCAACAGCTTCAGCAAGAGTTCCAACAGCATCATATACAATTCTGAGGTTTCGCCTCTGATACTTCCCAAATGCAACCATTAGGTGCTTTAATATGATTTCCAATCGCGGTACTAGCTCTTCCGCAGCCTCCTCTTCCAGAGTTGCAAAGGCTGAACAAGCAGCCTCCTGTACACGCTTATTATCATCCAAAATTCTTCGGAGAAGACCCATAAGAACGTTATCAAATTGTTCATAACCCTTGGGATGCCCGATACCCTGAATAATAAATTTGCTAAACCGAGATACTGTCCAGCATGAAATACTCCGTATCAGAGGAAACTTATCATCAAGAAGAGGGATAAGAAATGCCACAATCTCTGACAGATGAGGATAAAGACCATTGATGCACCCCTCGCCTATGGCACCAAGTGCCAAGACGGCAGCTTCCCATTCTTTCCATCCATCATCACCAGCAGTTGACAACTTGGCCTCTACAATAGGCATCAGAGTAGGAAGGATCTCATCTCCAAACACATTTGAGAGAATATCTAGAGCAGCCGCACTACATTTCCGTAAATTCCATGTGTTCACAACATCTTCATTATCATCTTCGTCTACATGTTTGATCCATGAAATCTGGATACATGAAATGGAGGTTTAAGATCTTGATCTCGATCCGGTTGTGAACCCTCTTCCTTAGCTTCAATAAGTGATTCATCATCATCAGCATAAGCCATGTTGGACAACAATATCGGAATAAGACGGGGCAAAAACTCTCTCAAGTTTTCTGGTGGCATTTGAGCATCACAATATGCAGACCAAAATTCACAGGATTCGAGGGCCACTTCTTCATCTGTGTCCTTGTTGACTTGTAACATATACTCTATCACATTCTTTAGATGTGGCCGCAAGACAGATGGATGGACTTCAATCAGCTGAACAAATGCTGCACAGAACAACTTCATCAATATCGCCAAAGTCTGCAAACAACTTGTAAAGATCCTTCGCTCTAAAGTGCTTCGGGAACTCAGTAAAGAAAACTGTCGCAGACTCCTTAACAGTCTTCCCCTTCGACCTACTTTCCGTGTCCCACCTTCTGTTAGATCCTGTTGATTTTTTGCGAGAGACGTTAGTCTAATATTCATCTCCTGTGCCTACTTTGCATCTTGCCATAATGAAACACTAAGAAAATCTGTTAAAGGACAAGAGAAGTTAGAGAGAATGAGGGGCCTCTCTCTCTAACTCATATCTTTGTAATGAAGTATTCCACCCCTTAAATTTGAATAAATGAGATATCATAAATTCGAACACAAGTCACAACGAGTTGGTATCCCCTCCAGTTCTCCAGTTCGATTAACCGATGCATGATACGTGGTGTTGAAAAAATTAACAGCTAAGATTTAAAAATTTCTAACATATTTTTTTCTTTCTCAACCCACTATTTCATTTATTCACTTCAGTGTTTATTATTTGTTTCCTCCACAAAGCTTCTTCTATCTTCAAACCTATTTTCTCTTTTCTTCTCTGCTACCGTCACATTTTGACGTACTTTTCTTCTCTGAGCCGCTGACACCATGGTGTTTTTCGCCGTCACCGACATCGTCATACTTTTTGCCGTCGCCGAAACTATCATGTTTTGCGCAACAACTTAAAATCTAAATTTGAAGATTTTTGGTCACCGACACCGTTGTGTTTTTCGCCGTCACCGACATCGTCATGCTTTTCGCCGTCGCCAAAATCGTCATGTTTTGTGCAATAACTTAAAATCTGAATTGAAGTTTTTTAGCAACAGCTTAAAATCTGAATTTGAAGACATTTGGTCGCTGGTGCCCTCAATTTTAGGATTATTGGAATTCAATTTGAGAGATGATTTGAATATAATTAGTTTTAAGCAGTAATTTTAGTATTTAATTTTAGAGATAAAAAGCTTATGTAATTTTAGAGTTTGACTCAATTTTAATTGTAATATTTTAGTTGTAATCAAGTTGCAAATTAATACAAAATATCATTTGCTGTGACATTGCAACTTTTATCTGTTTCGCTGGAACTTTTAGGGAAAAAAGCAGATTCAATTATACTGCAGGTTCATAATTTCATTGTAGGTTCAACTTTATTACAGGTTCATAAAGCTTAGATTGTTACATGTTTATAATATAAAAATAAACTAAAGTTTTAGTTTCTTCCAAGATACTTGAAATAATCTAGTTTATGTGAAACAAATTGACTGATGTGAGACAAAGATGTGAACAATCTGATTTATGTGAAATAATCTAAAATAGTCAGGTTTATGTGAGACAAAAATGATTGTGCTTGCAATCTGGTTTACAATTTGGTAAAGTTTATCAAAAACAAAGATATCATAAAATAAAGGTTACCAAAGTAGCATAACTGATGCATAAAATAGGTCCTCATATATTATGAGGTAACAGAAACAAGTAACATATGTCCTCATTTATAGCAGAAAAATAGCATATTACTAAAGAATCATAACTAATACATAAAAATAGGTCTTCATATATCAGGTAATAGAAATAGAGGTAACATATGTCCTCATATAACAGAAAAATAGCAAATGCAACATATCTAAATTAAATAATGCTAAGTATTGATTAAAACAAATTTAATAACTCCAATTATATGTCTAAAAGAAATTGTGAAACTCCAATTTGTCAACTTGACTCAAAGCGTGTTGTTGAAGTTCCGCCGTATCAACTTGACTTGAAGTTCGATGTTGAAGTTCAGTTGTGTCAATTTGACTTGGAAGTGTCAATATAGTCTGAAGTTCCATTGTATCAACTTGGCTTGGTTGCTACAAAATAATAAATAAATAAATAAGTAAATAGTACAGTGAAATAAAATTTTATCATCAACAACACGCTTTGAGTCAAGTTGACAAATTGGAGTTTCACAATTTCTTTTAGACATATCATTGGAGTTATTAAACTTGTTTTAATCAATACTTAGCATTATTTAATTTAGATATGTTGCATCTGCTATTTTTCTGTTATATGAGGACATATGTTACCTCTATTTGTATTACCTAATATATGAAGACCTATTTTTATGCATTAGTTATGATACTTTAGTAATATGCTATTTTTCTGCTATAAATGAGGACATATGTTACTTGTTTCTGTTACCTGATAATATATGAGGACCTATTAGTTATGCTACTTTAGTAATATGCTATTTTTCTGCTATATTTGAGGACATATGTTACCTGTTTCTGTTACTCATAATATATGAGGACCTATTTTTATGCATCAGTTATGCTATTTTGGTAACCTTTATTTTATGATATCTTTGTTTTTGATAACCTTTATCAAATTGTAAACCAGATTGTAAGCACAATTATTTTTGTCTCACATAAACCTGACCATTTTAGATTATTTCACATAAACTAGATTGTTCACATCTTTGTCTCACATCAGTCAATTTGTTTCACATAACCAGATTATTTCAAGTATTTTGGAAGAAACTAAAACTTTAGTTTATTTTTATATTATAAACATGTAACAATCCAAACTTTATGAACCTGTAATAAAATTGAACCTACAATGAAATTATGAACCTGCATTAATTGAATCTGCTTTTTTCCCTAAAAGTTCCAGCGAAACATATAAAAGTTGCAATGCCACAGCAAATAATATTTTGTATTAATTTGCAACTTGATTACAACTAAAATATTACAATTAAAATTGAGTGAAACTTTAAAATTACATAAGCTTTTTATCTTTAAAATTAAATACTAAAATTACTGTTTAAAAGTAATTACATTCAAATTATCTCTCAAATTGAATTCCAATAATCCTAAAATTGACGGCACTGGCGACCAAAAGTCTTCAAATTCAGATTTTAAGCTGTTGCTAAAAAGCTTCATTTCAGATTTTAAGTTATTGCACAAAACATGAGGGTTTCGGCGACGGCGAAAAGCATGTCGATGTCGGTAACGGCGAAAAACACAACGGTGTCGGCGACCAAAAATCTTCAAATTTAAATTTTAAGTTGTTGCGCAAAACATGATAGTTTCGGCGACGGCAAAAAGCATTATGATGTCGGTGACGGCGAAAAACACAACGGTGTCAGCGGCTCAGAGAAGAAAAGTACGTCAAAAATGTGACGGTAGCAGAGATGAAAAGAGAAAATAGGTTTGAAGAGAGAAGAAGCTTGGTGGAGGAAACAAATAAGAAAAACTGAAGTGAATAAATGAAATAGTGGGTTGAGAAAGAAAAAAATATGTTGACATTTTTAATATAGTATTTTTAAATCTCAGCCGTTAATTTTTTCAACACCACGTGTCATGTATCGGTTATCGGTTAATCGAACTGGAGAACTGGAGGGATTAAGAACTGGAGGAGATACCAACTCTCATAAATCATAACAGGTTTAGCCTTAGTTTATATGTCCCCTACAAAACGTCTCATATCTTTAATAATAGTATTTTTTTTTTAATAATCTGGATTTTATAAAGAGCAGCCAAACTTGTGGCCAAAAACCAATTACAAGTTACCAAAACCTGCACTAGCAGGAAAAATAATCCTACAGAAAAAACCAGAGCTAGAACTGGTTCCATCATAAAAACATTCCCCCTCTATCCTGAATCCTATACAATCCACCAACGTATGGAATTCACAGGTTCCCAACCAATCTTCCCATAAATCAACCAAAATAGAGAAACAGAAAAACAGAATAGCTCAGAAAAGTATAAGATTCTCAGCTATAAAAATCAAGTGGCTTCTTAAACCAGTCGTAGAAACTACCAAAACGTTTCTTGGGTGTGCTTAAGGATCTCCAATTCCAAGATGCTTGAACTATCCCCATAAACATATCCTTTGGTTCCGCAACGTAATCGTTGAAAATCACTTGATTTCTATACCTCCAAATACTCCAACACGAGATGAGCCAAAAGAAGCAAAGCGTCTTGTTCAGTCTTGGTGAATTTGCCCAGTGCAGAAAAGATTCACAGCAATTAATTCCTTCAAAATGATGCACTCCTAGCCAAGTCTCTATCTCCTTCCAAAGTTTTTTTGTTTTGGGACAATTAAGGAAGATATGAGACGTATCTTCCGTGACTTGGAAACAAAATACGCAGGCCATTTGATGATAATCCGTTATGATTCCTCTTTTAACAAGATTGTCGCGAGTCGGTAATCTATTTAAGAATAATCTCCATCCAAAAATCTTGATCTTCAAAGGAACTCCTACTCTCCACAACTTGTCCAATGCCTCCTTTGTTGTGCTGCCAAGTGTTGATTCTTCCATGATTTTGGACAAGATTGAATAACCTTGTTTCACACTGTACTTGTTATCGTTGTCTTTAGGCCAGATGCACAAATCATCCTCATTTGTATTAATGTTCACCTCATTTAGCAGCTGGAGCAACTCTATTACGATATCCTCGTCTACTTCCAACAGAATTACATGCTTACGGAGTAACTCCCAATGCCAGCAGTTTTCACGCCATTCTCCACAATCTTTAACTAGAATGTCTTGATTAGGAGAAGAACCAAACAAACCAGGAAACAGAATTTTTAAAGGGGTTCCTCCTATCCAACAAGAGTGCCAAAAAAGGATTTCCGTTCCCTTGCCGACCTTCTAAGAATTTTTAATAATAGTATGATAATGCTATGTTGATTCTAACCAATTTTTATAGAGATAAAACTAACAGAAATATTTCATTCATTCCTTTTGGTTAAAACACCTCTACATTTTGTTGTTGAAATAGAAATGATAAGTGACAGAAGTAATGGAGATGTAGCCATCGATGAATATCATATCTATAAGGTAAGATACTAAGCTTTTACAAACATGTGACCATGATTTTATTACTTGTATGTGATAAGTATAATTAAACAATGACCATGTTCATTGAAGATATTGTTTTTAATTATTTACTAGCTCAAAATTTAAACTTACAGAAAGATGTTGAGATCATGAAGGACATGAATATGGATGCTTATAGATTCTCCATCTCCTGGTCCAGAATACTGCCAAGTAAGAAAATTGAAACTATAACTAAGAATTTATCTTGAGGAAACTTTCAAAAAAAATATTTCCTTAGTGATTATAATAAACCAATTATGGTGATGTAAGTTCGTGAAAATAATGATTATTCACTTAAATGTTAGATTCCTTACCTCATTTCAGAAGGAAAACTTGGTGGGGGTGTAAACAAAGAAGGAATAAATTATTACAACAACCTTATCAATGAGTTGTTAACCAAAGGTTATCATATATTATCTTTATTTTATTTAATTTCCATTTTACAAGTTTTTTTATTTTATTTTTAAAATTGATTTAATTTCATTCTTGAATATAGGTCTTCAACCTTTTGTAACCCTTTTTCATTGGGACCTTCCTCAGACACTTGAAGATGAATATGGTGGCTTTCTAAGTTCAAATATAGTGTAATTCACATTATTTTTAACCAACGATAATCAAATATCGTTAAGTTAAGCATCTCGTCACATTTTTTTCCTTGTACTATCATTATATTCAGGAATGATTATCGAGATTATGCAGAGCTTTGCTTTAAATTATTTGGAGATAGAGTAAAGCATTGGATCACATTGAATGAACCATGGAGCTTTGCCAAACACGGTTACGCTGAAGGGACATTCGCACCTGGACGATGTTCACATTGGCAAAACCCTAATTGCACTGGTGGAGATTCTGCGACTGAACCTTATATAGTGGCTCATAATCAATTACTTGCTCATGCATCTGCTGTAAATGTCTACAAAACTCAATATCAGGTTTTATTTTAATTTTAACTTTTGTTTGTTGCTTAATTAATTATTATTTATATTAAAAATTAAAATTTGCTTTCCTTTACGCATGTAGGCTTCTCAAAAAGGAAAAATAGGGATAACACTAGTGTCTTATTGGATAATGCCACTCTATGAAACGGAACTGGATCATCATGCTACACAAAGAGCCATTGATTTTATGTTTGGATGGTAATTAACTACTTTATGAACATAAAATTGTATGCGAAGCTCGTTAGAGCAAGTGTTTTCTTGATCTATAGGGAATGAGATAAAAAGAAATAAAGAGATGAGTTGAGAGGGATCAAAGTAGTGAATTGCTTTCAGTTAGGCTTAATTGATCATACAATGTGAGTTTTATCATTTATGCTCATAAATAACTAACTTCTAGTTAGTAATCAATCATAGAGTTAGTTATAACTACCTAACCACCATATTAACTAACTTCAAATTAAACTAGGAATCAATTAACTAACAACATGCTCCCTGAATTCAATCCTATAACATTCATTTGACAACAAATACATCTAATTCATTCTTTAAAATTAGAAGTCTGATAGTCTTCAACCCCTTGGTTAGCACATCTGAAACTAGTGCAGAGGTAAGGTAGTATGCAACCTCTATCTTTCCTTGATTAAATAGCTCCCTCAAGAAATTGAACTTTACTTCAATATGTTTACTCGTGCCTTAGAAAATGGGCTCTTTTCTATATTGATATCTAACTTGTTATCAATGAACAACTTGATTGGAATTTTGACTTCAATATTTAATTCCTTTAGAACTGATTCTATCTATATAGCCTAACATGGAACATAGGATTCTTCTATGTACTTTGATTTACCTAATGAATGAGCCACAACAAGTTATTTCCTTGAGCACCAAGAAATTGGTGAATCAAAGAACTTAATATAGTATCCTATGGTGCCTGTCCTATCCAATTTATCACCTTACTGAATTATGTTTGATGTTATTTTCTGCACATACTCCATCATGCATTTTTTGAAGCCAAATTGAACTGGAGATCGATATATTCTCTTGTTACAGGCTATAGGTGTATGTTTCAAGCCATAAAGTTCCTTTTTCATCCTATACACATGTATTCTTTATCTTTGATTTCAAATCCTAGTGGTTGAGTGGCAAAGACCAGTTCCTAAATTTTCCCATTTAAGAATGTTGACTTGACATTTAGATGGAACATGGACCATTCCCTTGCATTTGTAATTGCTATTACAAGCATAATTGTTTCAGTTCTGGCTACAAGAACATAAACCTCTTAATAGTTTAGGCCATGTCTTTGAAGGAAACCTCTAGGAACTAACTTGGCCTTGTGCTTTGCAATTGATCCATCGGAAATATGTTTCATATTGAACACCTATTTTACTTTAATAACCTTCTTATCAGTTGGAGAACATATTAGCTCTCATGTATCATTCCTTTAAATTGTAGGTAACTCTTCTTTCATAACCTTTATCTATGCTTTGTTCATTAAGACTTCATTATGTTTGATGGGCTCAACATCTTCCAAAAGACACATATGAACTAAGTCACTTTCTTCAGTCACTTCATTTTCATTTATCAATTCAAATTCTTATAGCCTTCTTGGAATTTCCCTTGTTCTTTGTGGTATCGCATTCACCTCAATATTTGGCACTTCCACATAATACTGAGATGATTCATCATTATCACTATTATCATTGAGTGATGAGATCACTTGATACTTGATTGAACTGCTCCTTGATTGCCAACTCCATCAAATTCCCTCATTTATCACCACATCTTTGCTGATAGACGTCTTTTTAGTGGCAGGATCATACATTTTACAGGCATCAGTTGCATGATAACCAACTAAAATCATTGGTGTGATTTTGTCATCCAACTTCATTTTTCTTGGCATCAGGTACATGTTTGTGACATAGTGCCCCAATTGACCTAAAATGATGCACATTATTTTTCTTGCCACTCCATACTTTTTGAGGTACTTTGTTCCTTAACCTTTTAATTGGGCATTTATTTAAAACATATGTTGAAGTGTTAATTGTTTCACCCAAAATGATTTAGGCATACATCTTTCCTATACCATACATCTAACCATATCCAAGATAGTTATGTTTCTCCTTTCAACTAAGATGTAAAGTTGTTCTATATAAGGAGTTTTTGCTTCGTGTTCTATACCTTGATCACCATATAATGACTCAAAGGTCTTTGATGTGTATTCACCACCATCTTCAGTTCTTAGAACAATGTTTATGCTCCTTTGGTTTTCAACCAAAGCCTTGGACTTCTTGATTAAGTCAAACACTTCATCCTTGAATTTAATCAAATATATCTACATGTTTCTTCTATAATCATCAACAAATGGGATGAAGTATCTATTGCATACTAGTGACTTTCAAAATATCCACACACTTCTAAGTGGAAAACTTCTAACACATTGGATGACCCAATTGATAAGATAACCTTAAATGAGTTTCTAGGTTGCTTACCAACCAATCAATCATCACTCATCTTATCAAGCATTGTAAAGCTTGGCAAACCTAGCATAATACTTAGAGTGGATAATTTTTTCAAATATCTAAAGTTAAGGTTGCCAAACCTTTGATGTCATAACCAAACTTTCTTGTGTTCTACCAAAACTGTGAAACACTCTACCTCTATGGTATTGATCAATGGCTTCAAGGTCTTGTTCTTTGCAAGTGGCGAACTCAAGAAAAGGATATTGGTAAAATCATATAGTTCAATACATCATTCTTCATTATTATAGAGAAATTGTTCTCTACAAGTTGTCCAACACTTAGTAGATTAAACTCCAATATTCCTAGTACAAACAACACATCCTCAATGATCTGAGATCTTTCACAATTCCTTTTATCACCATATTCCTTGTTCCTTCAGCCTATAAGGCTCTACTATCTTCTAGCCTCACCTTACCCTTTTTTTTTGTTCTAGCCAAATTGACCAACCAGTTCTTATGGCATGTCGTATGATTTGAGCAGCCTATATCTAGAAACCATGAATATTACATCCATGAACACTACAGTACCATCATCTCAATCTGCTTGAACTATTTTGGCTCCATCATCACCACTATCTTAATTCTTCTCATTTACTTTATTGTACTATAAATTTGAAGCATAATGACCCCCATTTTTCGCAACTATGGCCCTGAATATGCTTTTTGTCCTTACTTTGAGTCTTTTGTTGGTTTAAGTTTTATTTACCTCTTCCTTTTTTGAAGGATTCAAGTTTACCATTAAGCTTAGTCTTTTAGGAGTTTGAACCTGCATACTTCTTGACCTTATCTAGAATCTTTTTGCCTCCAATCCTCTCAAAACCACCATTCTTCTTTAAAGTTTGAACATGCAGATCTTGAACTGACTCTTCAACTTCCTTTCTTTAAAAAAATTCTCAACTTATGTGCTTTTAGCGACCCTATAAGACCCTTCATCTTAATAGTTGCTAAGGATCCAAATACATGTATAGAAACTATCAAATGATTAAAATGAGGAGTGAGTGTCCTCATCACATTTTGAATCACTATTTTCTTATTCACCACTTCACCATAATTTTTTATCGTGTGAACCAGACTTGAATCTTCGATGCATAGGATGTAGTTGTTACATTCTATTCTATTTTCTGTAATTTCTACTTCCTTATTTGCGATTGCAACTTCACAATCTTCACTTTGTCACTTTCTTCATAGTATTTGATCAAAATTCCTTATGCCTCCTTTGCATTTTCACCATGAGAAATCTTGTCAAAATTCGCAACATCTATTGCTACCTGTATCGAGTATATTGCCTCATTTTTTTTCTTCTTTTCCTTATTAACATTCTTATGTGCTTTTGTTGCACTTGTGGGGGGTTAATTCTTGAACACCATAAGCCATTACTTCAAGTGTGTCTTGATAGACAAACATAGCCTTAATTTGTTTGTGACATCTCTCCCAATTCCAACCATTAAGGATTGGAAGAGTGTTTGGAAGGCAATTACCACCAATCATCTGTAATTGGTTGATAATGGGTAAAAATTGAAAAATCTCTATATTCTACACATTTAAGAACAAGGCTCAAGATACCAAATATGTTAGTGCAAAAGCTTGCTTTCTCTACAAGAAATGAAGGAAAGACAAATAAATAGTTGAATTGAGAGAGATCAAAGTAGTGAATTGCAATCAATTAGGCCCGACTAGTCTTACAATGCGAGTTTCATTATTTATAAAATGTCATGCTACTAACGAACTAACATCTAGTTAGTAATCAATCAGAGTTAGTTATAACTACCTAACCACCATATTAACTAACTTCTAATTAATCTAGGATTAAATTAACTAACAACAGAACTAAACAACATTAATCATCATCTATATAAATATTATTTATAATGAAAGATAACCATAACATGATGTAACTACTTGTTGACACTTTAAATCATGACATTGATGAGCAGAGCAATTTTGAAAATTGCATATATTGCAGGTTTATGGATCCATTGACAATAGGAGACTATCCAAGCTCCATGCGGTCCTTGGTAGGGAGTCGGTTACCAAAGTTCTCAGCATATCAAGTAAAGCTTGTAAGAGGGTCTTTTGATTTTATTGGTTTAAACTATTATGCTTCATACTATGCAACCAATGCACCTGAACTAAGTGAAGAAAAGTCCAACTACATCACTGATCCTCTCATAATTCTTACACGTAAGTGTCTTTATGAAGATATATCATTAATAGAATACATTAAGAATCTTATTTAATTACAAAAAATTACTGACATGTCTTAAATGTGTGGGAAAACATAATTAGACTAAAGTGGTTAATGAGTTTTTTTTAAGGTCGAAACGATCAAAGTAAAGAGATTAATATTTGACTGAAATAATCTTTGGTTAAATTTTATTTACCTCTAGGTTTGCTTCTTGATTATCAAGACACATTCCCCCAAAACAATAGATTTAAGAAAAAGTTCTTATTTGTGATAAAATTTGATCTCTTACTATAATAGAAAAAGTTGGATGTTAATAAAGAACTAATATATGGAAACTTGATCCAAACACATGAGTATGGGATGAAAGGATAAAAAGATAGGCCAAAAATGATAGGTTAAAAAAATTTGACATTAAAACTAGGGTCATTAATATGAAATTGGTTACACTATAAACTATTAAGATACATATGACTTATTATCTGATTATTCACTCTGGTGATTGAATGTTAGGTGGGTGCAAATACGACTAAAATGAGAAGTAATCTAGTATTTCTCGAGTCTACTCAATTCTATAGAGGTCCTGGAAGTGTTAAAATCAATCAAAACTCGATAGGACTTAAAATTAGGAAAATTTTACTCATGGTTCATGTGTTTATGACACCACTAATTGAAAAAAGCTAACAAAAATTAACTAAGTTTTGAGCAAGTTGCACACACGACAATAGTAATAAATGAGAAAAAAACATTGTGCAAGAACAAAGGTGAACATTGTCCAATAATACTTATTAAGGAGTATGACGAGGGAAAAATAGAATCGTGAAATATCCCTAATGATAACTTTATATTAAATCCCTAGCCAATCTATAGCCAATTGATGAGGTTATAAATAAATAGTTCATCATCAAGCTAAGGAACTTACCAGATTGGATAGAGACATTAGAAGTAAAAAATAAATTATTAGATTATGTTTTTAGGGGATGAAAGAGGAGGATAATTAGAAGAATAAAATACACAAGTGACTTCAGCAAGGCATCAATAATCGAGAAGTCGGACGAATTTTCAAATTAAGTTGTAAATATTTGGAAAACTATATGATTAGGATAACCAACCAATAGAAGATTTGGAAAACTCATCCGTGAAACCACTCAAGTTGTACATTATTTTTTTTTAAAAGGCAATGGTATTATAACAGCGGAGAACAAGTACTCCAACCCAATTACAAAACAGACGAAAACTTAATTACGGATGATACAATTGAGCGGAGAAACGAACCACTCGTAAAAAGGACAAGAACTAACTACCCAAGCAAGAGAGCACACCCACCTCCAAGTTAAGAACTTAATGCTATTAATCACATCAAAAACACTAAGAGCCTCATCTCTAAAAATGAAACAATTTCTACTTTTTCAAATACACAAGCTAGAGAAGGCCCAAATAACAACTCCTAAGTCCATACCGGTACGATTACGCAAACTTCTACCAAAATCAACAAAAGAGATAGCAATATCTTGGCTCAAATTTACAGCAATCCCCATCCAAGCCTCCACACCTTGCCAAACTTTCAGCGCAAAGGGACACTCATTGAACAAGTGTGAAGAGGTTTCCGCCATAACTCCACAACAGACGCAAGACAAATTCGAAACTCCGTAAAAATTTCCTCTCTTAGCCAATTGGTCTTTGGTTGCACAAAAGTCTCCACAAAATTCCTCTCTTAGTCTGTCCCACAAAAGTCTCCACAAAAAGACCTGAATTTTGGAAGGAATTTTTGCGCTCCATAGGCACTTCAATCCCGCCGCCTTGACTGTGTCTATCTCAATTCCATTTTCTACCTGCAACAGAACATCATAACCAGTGGAAACAGAGTAATCGTCATCAACTCCTAAAGTCCAAACCATTTTATCCTCCCTTAGCACATCCTACACCACTGAATTAAGTAAAAGAGTGAGCTTATCCATTTCTCTGCTCTCTACTGAATCTGGCCAAATGGCAGGTAAGCAGCATTTCCAAATCCAGCCATTTTCGCTCCTAAATCCCGACTCTGCAACACTTTCCATCTTGACAGGAAAGGCCCTAAAAACATTGGGAAAAGCATCCTTCAGCTTGCAATCACCAAGCCAATGACCGTACCAAAACGACACCGCTCTACCGTGCCCCAACAAACAGCTAACGGAACAAGAAAACATATCGACCAAGTTAAGATTATAGAAGCCACTCGACAACAAATCTCGCCACCATATAGAGTTAGACTTTCTACCACTAATACCGTCATTGCAAAGAACTTCAACATCAAGATCACGAGAACGATACGCGTACCTATATTCGAGAATGCCCCTCCAAAGAGCCCCTTTATCAGTGGTGATACGCCACTTCGATTTTAGTAACAGAGCTATGTTGAAAGTGACAAGATTCTTCACCCCTAAACCTCCTCTAGTTTTCGGCAAACACACCATCTTCCAACTTATTCAATGAATGTTTCTTTTGTCTGCCAAACCACCCCAGAGAAAATTTGCTTGAATTTTCGAAATCTCCTTGATAACAGACTTTGGGGCCTTATAAAATGACAGCATGAAGGTAGGAATAGCATTTAACACCGAATTAATCAACGTTACTCTCCCCCTGTAGACAGATTTTTACCTTTCCAAACCGACTACCTATTTCTAAACAGGTCTATCAACGGGTTCCACAAACTTTTCTTGCGCGGACTATCCCCCACCAATATGCCTAAGAATTTGAAAGGGAGAGAACTCACCTCACAATGCAAAAAAACTGCAGCAGCGTCCATGAACTGACTCTTGATATTTACTCCAAAGATTTTGCTCTTGAAAAAAATTAACTTTCAGCCCGGAGATAAGTTCGAAACCTCTTAGGATTGCCTTTATGCTCCATAGATTATTCCAACTCCCTTCTCCTGCAAAAACCGCATCGTCAGCAAATTGGATAACACTATAAGAGACTCCCGACGTAACCTCGAATCCTTTGTACAAAGACAAATCCATTGCCTTCTTGATAAGGCCATTCAACCCTTCCATCACCAAAATGAACAAAAAAGGAGATAAAGGGTCTCCTTGTCTAAGCCCTTTGCTAACACAAAAATCCTTCGTCGCGCTGCCGTTAACAAGAACAGACAATGATCTGTTGAACACGAGTGCCTCCATCCATTTCAACCAACGCGGACCAAACTTCATCTTGCATAATAAGAATCGAAGGAAATCCCAATTAACACAATCATAAGCTATTTCAAAATCCGCCTTCAACAAAAAACACTCTCTTTTGGATCGCTTAGCCAAATCCAATATTTCGTTAATGACAACTACACCGTTGAACATGCTTCTGCCCTTAACAAATGCTGACTGCTCCTTCGAAACCAAACTACCAATAACATTTCTCATCCTATTGGCCAGCACCTTAGACAAGATCTTTTGTAAAGAACTTACCAAACAAATAGGTCGGTAATTCACCAAAGATTAAGGGTTGGAGATCTTTGGTATAAGTGTCAAGAACGAAGTCGAAGTCGTAGCCGCCTTAGATAAAGTTGGGTTGGCATAGAAGTCTTGGACAAAACAAACAACATCAGCTTTTAACAGGTCCCAGCAATTTTGATAGAAGCTAAAAGAGTATCCATCTGGGCCAGGACTCTTCGCATCATCACAATCCCAAACCGCCTTGGTAATTTTAGCTTCCGTAAACATCCCCTCCAGGCTGCTACTGTCAGCAGCAGACAAGCTTCTGAGCTCCACTCCACTCATGACAGGCCTGCGAAGAACTCTCTCTTTGAAATTGTCGTGTAAGAACTTATGTATCTCATCCTTGACATCTTCCACCTCCTCTAACCTTACCTCACCAGAATAAACAAAAGAAATATGGTTCCTCCTGAACCTATCTTTCATAAACCTATGAAAGTATCTAGAATTACAATCATCTTCTTTTAACCAAAGCGCTCTAGACTTTTGTCTGAGTAATCTCTCCTTAAGACCCAGATTTTCCCAAAAGGCTTGATACGCTTTACTCCTCTTATCAACCAACGAAACAGACGGCGAAACCTCCTGATCTGCTGCCTCAATGTCAAGCAAATTAAGAGACTTAACCACTTCTTCGACTTTTAAATCGACCCAACCATACACTTCCTTGTTCCAGCTCTTCAGTCTACCTTTAAGGATCTTCAACTTCTCTTTAAGGGCATAATCCCCCTGCCCACAATATTCAAACTTGACCAAACTTCTTCAACAAAAGGGATGAAGTTCTTATTAGAAAACCAACTGTTGTTGAACTTAAAAGGTTTCAGACCCCAATCCTCCTTACTCGCTTTAATCCAAATCGGAGAGTGATCCGAGATGTCCCTAGCACCCACAAACTGCCCCACTATCTTCCACTTCTCAGTCAAACCGTCCGACAGAAGAAACCTGTCAATCTTGCTCATCGCCGAACCAGACTTGTTAAACCACGTGAAGCTTCCGCCTATGACAGGAACATCTATGCAATTGGTGTCAAAAATGAATCTACTGAAACCCTCCATCTCACTAACCCTGCTCCTACCTGACAATCCTTTCCTTTCACAACGCTGAGCCACCGCATTAAAATCGCCTCCTATAATCCAATCACCTCTGTTAAAACTCATTATTGATGAGGATGAGTCAATCAACTACTTGTTATCGCAAGATACCAATGATGGAATGGAAATAGATGTATACCAAATTAGTTGAATCTTAAGTGATGTTGAAACTAGTTATATACCAATTAAGAAATTGTGATTTACGTTTTTTACGTTTGTAACAAGCTCGGATATTATTGATTACCCAGAGGTTTTGGATATTGTGTGACATTGAAATATCTAGGTATTTAATCAATATAATTTTATTGCAACATTGTCTAATTACATGGGCCATTGAGAATTTGGTCTATGAGTTTAAATATGTGCCACTTAGAGCACTCAATGCTCGAGATCCGGCAGGATTACTAGAACGTCATCTTTGTTTATAAGTTTATAATCCAATATTCCAACCAAACATTGTTGTTAGTGTCAAGCCTCGAGTATTAATGTTCCACAGATCCATGACATAAAAGGGAATTAGAGCTGATGTGATTATAATTAAAACATAAAAGAGAGTTTTGATATTGAAATTCCAACTAGATCCTAAAATCAAAAGATAGGCTAATGGACTTGTCTCTTTAGGATGAGAATAAACATTTTTGGCTAGGAATATATATTATGGAAGGTCCTTCTCGGATGCCACTTGTTCGACATGAAAAGTTCTTATGTGCTCAACCAGAAGAACCTGTTGAACCTCAGCTAGGGGAAAAACTTATGAATCGTGTGCATAAGGAAAAGAAGGGATACTATAGCAAACAATAGGAGGATATTCGGATCTTTCACGAAAAAAATTCTATAATCCTCCAAATATAGGCGCTTGAGCTCCTAACATGTTTGACTCTTATGAAAATTCATTTCCAACCTAATTTTTTTTAGAAAAGCAATTCAAGTCGTAATCAATGTTGTTAAAATAAAAGAGACTAAGAGACATATGAATAAAAAGTGTGTTTTGAAAAGTACTACGGAGACATTATTATATATAGATAGATTACAACTAATTACATGATATAGGCGATGTGAGACTATTCTATATACAAATATTCTTAACACTATATATATTTATAAATATCAACACTCCCCCTCAAGCTTGAGCATATAAGTCAAATGCACCAAGCTTGTTACATATATAGTTAGTTCTGGGGCTTCGTAGGGATTTTGTAAACATATCTGCCAATTGATCATTAGAGTTGACAAAGCTTGTGACGATGTCGTCTGACTCGATCTTCTCTCTGACAAAGTGACAGTCTATCTCAATATGTTTGGTCCTCTCATGAAAGACTGGATTTGAAGCAATGTGCAATGCAGCTTGATTATCACAAATAAGTGTCATTGGTCTTGCTTCTTCAATTTGAAGTTCCTTGAGCAACTGTTTTAACAAAATAAGTTCACATGTTGCCATTGCCATGGCCCTATACTCTGCCTCGGCGCTTGATCTTGCAACTACATTTTGTTTCTTACTTTTCCAGGATATAAGGTTTCCTCTAACAAGTACACAAAACCCAGAGGTGGATCGTCTATCAATGGGCGACCCTGCCCAATCAGCATCGGAGTATCCAACTATCTGGGTATGTCCTTTATCCTCATACACAAGACCTTTTTCTGGAGCACATTTGATGTATCTCAGAATCTAGATAACAGCATCCATGTGTTC
Source organism: Lathyrus tuberosus (assembly GCA_022829125.1). Classification (NCBI taxonomy): domain Eukaryota; kingdom Viridiplantae; phylum Streptophyta; class Magnoliopsida; order Fabales; family Fabaceae; genus Lathyrus; species Lathyrus tuberosus. The sequence continues at coordinate 6,905,982 of JALAZF010000043.1, forward strand.
TTGACAAGGGGAATTTAAGAATTGACTTACCACACTGACTGCAAAAGAAATGTTCGGACGAGTGACTGTGAGATAATTCAACTTTCAAACCAATCTCCTATACCTTCCTGAGTCAGATAAAGGCTCCCCCTGATTGGGTATAAGTTTAACACTTGGATTCATAAGAGTATCGGCTGGTTTAGCATTTAACAAACCTGTTTCTTCCAAAATATCCATAGGATATTTCCGCTGAGAAATCACCAAACCATCTTTAGATTGGGCTACTTCAATACCCAAGAAATAGCGGAGTTTACCAAGATCTTTTGTCTGAAATTGTTTCGAGAGATGTTTCAACTGGAGTATTCTCTACTGATCACTACCAGTTATGACAATGTCATCTACATACACAATAAGATAAATACACCCTTGGAGTGAGTGATGATAAAAAACAGAACGGTCAGCTTCACTACGAATCATACCAAACTGTTGTACTACAGTGCTGAATCTTCCAAACCAAACTCTCGGAGATTGCTTAAGACCATAAAGAGACCTGTGTAACCTACAAACCATATTCGATGACTCCCCCTGAGCAACAAACCCAGGTGGTTGCTCCATATATACTTCCTCTTCAAGATCACCATGTAAGAATGCATTTTTGATGTCAAGTTGATGAAGAGACCAATGTCGAATGGCTGCAATGGCTAGAAGAAGTCTTAACAGATGCCATCTTGGCTACAGGCGAAAAAAGAATTGCCTCTTAGCAAGCTCTGATACCGTGTTAAAATAAAAGAGACTAAGAGACATATGAATAAACCGTGTGTTTTGAAAAGCACTACGGAGACATTATTATATATAGATAGATTGCAACTAATTACATGATATAGTCGATGTGAGACTATTCTATATACAAATATTCTTAACACTATTGTTAGTCAATGATATTATGTCCTTTAATGTGATGTTTAGAATCAGCCTAATAATAATTGTATATGTTATAATTCCTATTTAAGTTGTATAAATTAGGAATTAGGTGTTATTAGTTATTAATAACTGTAATGATGATTGTATTATATATACAAGTGAATATAATGAAAGGAGGGCAGAAAGCCAGAATTTATTTGACATGGTATCACGAGTCTTTTGTTGGTAACAATCGTGGTATTTCGTGTTCTTGGTTCCCGGTCTGTTTCAGCCTTTTTTTGGGTTCGTGTTTTTTTTCTTGTCTTGTCCGCTTTTCGTTCGCCTTTGTTTTGCCATCTCGGTCTTTTGTTTCCCTCTCGTTCTTGCTATTACCAGGTTCTCTGTTTTTTTGTGGTTTGTTGTGCTATTCATCATGTTGACAGACAAAGAAAAGGAGATTTTTTGTGTTCGTTTTACCGGCAAAAATTATGCAGCGTGGGAGTTCCAACTCAAGATGTTTGTGAAAGGTAAAGGCTTGTGGGGCCATATAGATGGCACCTCTTCTGCACCCAGTGCCGATGCTGCTCTGGCAGCATGGCAAACAAAAGACGCTCAGATCATAACTTGGATTCTAGCTTCGATTGACCCTCAAATGATTAACAATCTGCGTTCTTTTTCTACTGCTAAGGAAATATGGGACTATCTGAAACGAGTTTACAATCAAGACAATGCCGCTAAAAGGTTTCTGTTGGAGCTCGACATTGCAAATTACCGTCAAGGAAATCTTTCGATTCAAGACTATTATTCTGGATTTCTTAATCTGTGGGTTGAACATTCGACTATTTTACATGCCGATGTTTCTGCTGACTCGCTCGTTGCTGTTCAAAAAATTTACGAGGTTAGCAAGCGAGATCAATTTCTTATGAAACTTCAACCTGAATTTGAAGCAGTGCGTGCATCTTTGCTGAATCGAAGTCCACTTCCTACGTTAGACGTGTGTCTTGGCGAACTTCTTCGCGAGGAGCAGCGTCTATTGACTCAAGGGGCCATGTCACATGACAACTCCATTGCTGATGCTGTTTCTGTTGCCTATTCTGCCCAGATTAAAGGGAAAGGTCGTCATATGGGACAAGTCCAATGTTTTTCCTGCAAACAGTTTGGTCATATCGCGCGTAATTGCAATAAGAAATTTTGTAACTATTGCAAACAACAAGGTCACATCATCAAAGAGTGCCCGACTAGACCCGAGAAGAAATCGGTGCAAGCATTTCATGCTGCTACTCCTTCTGTGGCTCAATCTTCTGCTCCTCTAGCCTCAGCGTCTACTGTTTTGACTACACAAGATGTCCAACAAATGGTATTGGTTGCTCTTTCTGCCTTAGGCATTCAAGGTAAGCCTAATGTTGTGGCTCATTCTGCAAATGTTGTTGCTCAACCTTGGTTTATTGATTCTGGCGCTTCTACTCATATGACTGGTTCCTTGCAAAATTTGCATAATGTTCACACTTACAATGGCACCCAAAACATTAAAATTGCCGATGGAAATACACTATCTATTTATGCCGTTGGAGACATTAATTCCTCATTCCGAGATGTGTTTGTTCCTCCTGGACTTGTTTCGAATTTAATTTCGGTTGGGCAATTGGTTGATGATAATTGTAATGTTAATTTTTCTCGGGATGGTTGTTCTGTGAAGGATCAGGTTTCGGGGAAAGTGATGGCGAGGGGGCCTAAAGTGGGCAGATTATTTCCTATCCAATTTTCCATTCCTAAAATTTTATCTTTTGCTTGTAGTAGTGGACCAAATAAGTTTGAGGATTGGCATAGAAAGTTAGGACATCCAAATTTTACTGTTTTGTCGCATTTATTGAAAAATAAACTATTGAATAATAAAAGTTCAATTTCTAATTCCTCTTTTGATTGTTCCGTGTGCAAACTTGCCAAAAGCAAAACTCTTCCCTTTCCATCTAATGTGCATCATGATGATAGATGTTTTGATCTTATTCATAGTGACATTTGGGGCATATCACCGGTATTATCTCATTCAAAATATAAATACTTTGTCACATTTATTGATGACTGCAGTAGATTTGCATGGATATATTTTCTTCGCTCTAAATCTGAGGTTTTTAGCATGTTTAAGAAATTTTTGGCATATATTGAGAATCAATTTCATATAGGCATCAAATGTCTACGTACAGATTCTGGTGGGGAGTATATTTCTCGAGAATTTCAAGAGTTTTTGCAAGCAAAAGGAATTATTTCCCAGCGTTCTTGTCCTTATACACCTCAACAAAATGGAGTTGCTGAGCGGAAGAATCGACACTTACTTGATGTCACCCGCACACTCCTTCTTCAAGGCTCTGTTCCATCTCAGTTTTGGGTTGAAGCCTTGTCAACGGCGGTGTACTTGATCAACCGCCTTCCTTCTCAGGTTCTTGACTTTGATTCCCCTTTCTTTCGTCTAAATAACCTAGAACCTAATTATCATGATCTTCACACTTTTGGTTGTGTGTGTTTTGTTCACTTACCACCTTTGGAACGTCACAAATTGGGTGCCCAATCTGTAAGGTGTGCCTTTATGGGTTATGCTCTTACTCAGAAAGGTTTCCTTTGTTATGACGCAGCTTCACAGCGCTTCCGCATCTCTAAGAATGTGGTTTTCTTTGAATATCAATATTTTTTTCCTTCTATTTCCTCAGAATCTCCTAGTTTGTTTCACTCCCTAATTTTTTGGAGGTAACTCGACCTATAGAACGTTTTAAGGCAGGGCATGTCTTTGTTAGACGAAAGCTTCTTTCGGCTCCTCTCGACACTGAACCGTCACCTGATCCTCCACCAATGGAACCACGAAGATCCAGCTGTATATCTCGTCCACCGAAAAGGTATGAAGATGAATCTATGTCTCGTACTGCCACTTTATTTGGTATATTTGTTCCTACATGTTATTCACAGGCAGCTAAAGACTCACGGTGGGTAAAGGCAATGCAAGAAGAGTTGCAAGCACTTTAAGAGAATTATACTTGGGATATTGTTCCTTGTCCACCTACTACTAAACCCATTGGTTGTAAATGGGCGTATTCTGTGAAACTCAATTCAGATGGCTCTGTTGATCGTTTAAAAGCTCGACTTGTTGCCTTAGGCAACAAACAAGAATATGGAGTGGATTACGACGAGACCTTTGCACCTGTAGCTAAAATGACTACAGTTAGAACTATCCTTTCCATTGCAGCTTCTAAAAGATGATCCCTTCACCAAATGGATGTGAAGAATGCCTTCCTTCATGGTGACTTAGCCGAAGATATCTATATGACTCCTCCCCCAGGCTTGTTTTCCTCTTCTGCTGGTGTATGCAAACTAAATCGTTCCTTATACGGCTTACGACAAGCTCCTCGGGCATGGTTTGAGAAATTTCGATCAACTTTTATTGGATTCTCTTTTACCCAGAGTCATTATGATACTTCTTTATTTATTCATCACTCAGATGCTGACATTGTTCTTCTTCTTATTTATGTTGACGACATGATAATTACAGGTTCTGATCAAGCATCTATTCATAAACTTAAAGAGCAACTCCAAGCTGCCTTTCATATGAAAGATCTAGGTTATCTTCATTACTGCTTGGGCTTGGAGGTTCACTCTAACTCCAAGGGGATTTTTGTCAATCAACACAAATATACTGAAGATTTAATAGTTATGGCTGACCTTCACTCTGCTGCCCCGGTGGATACTCCTCTTGAAGTAAATGTTAAATACCATCGTGATGAAGGTGATATCTTGCCTGATTCTTTGAAGTATCGCCAATTGGTGGGTAGTCTTAACTACTTGACTATTACACGTCCAAATATTTCTTTTGCTGCACAACAAGTTAGTCAATTCATGCACACTCCTCGCCACCTTCACTTGACTGCTGTTCGTCGTATCATCCGTTACGTGAAATGCACCGCTAATCGAGGCTTATTTTTTCCTTCCAATTCGTCTCTTACTTTATTGGCCTATAGTGATGCGGATTGGGCGGGTTGTTCAGACACTAGGAGGTCTGTTTCTGGTTGGTGCATGTTTCTTGGTTCTGCTTTGATTTCTTGGAAGAGTAAAAAGCAAGCTCGAGTCTCCAAGTCATCCACTGAGTCGGAATATCGAGCCATGTCTACAGCTTGCTCTGAGATTATTTGGCTTCGCGGTTTGTTGGCTGAACTTGGCATTCCTCAGGGAACTCCGACACCTCTCTATGCTGACAACACTAGTGCCATTCAGCTTGCTGCTAATCCGGTTTTTCATGAGCGCAGTAAGCATATTGAGGTAGACAGCCACTCTATTCGCGAGGCTCTTGATGATCATGTTATATCTCTTCCTCATGTCAGCTCACAACTTCAACTTGCAAATATATTTACGAAAGCTGTTCCTCGTCCCCGCCACCAATTTCTACTATGCAAATTGATGCTTCTTGATCAGCCGCATCAATTTGAGGGAGGATGTTAGTCAATGATATTATTTTCTTTAATGTGATGTTTAGAATCAGCCTAATAATAATTGTATATGTTATAATTCCTATTTAAGTTGTATAAATTAGGAATTAGGTGTTATTAGTTATTAATAACTGTAATGATGATTGTATTATATATACAAGTGAATATAATGAAAGGAAGGGCAGAAAGCCAGAATTTATTTGACAACTATATATATTTACAAATATCAACAAATGTGATTTAAATTAGTACAAAGGATATCCTTTTGTTTGGTTGGTCAATTTTAATTTATACCTCATCTACATCCACAAATATATTTACGAAAGCCGTTCCTCGTCTCCGCCACCAATTTCTACTATGCAAATTGATGCTTCTTGATCAGCCGCATCAATTTGAGGGGGGATGTTAGTCAATGATATTATTTTCTTTAATGTGATGTTTAGAATCAGCCTAATAATAATTGTATATGTTATAATTCCTATTTAAGTTGTATAAATTAGGAATTAGGTGTTATTAGTTATTAATAATTGTAATGATGATTGTATTATATATACAAGTGAATATAATGAAAGGAAGGGCAGAAAGCCAGAATTTATTTGACAACTATATATATTTACAAATATCAACAAATGTGATTTAAATTAGTACAAAGGATATCCTTTTGTTTGGTTGGTCAATTTTAATTTATCTCTAATTGTAAGACCTTAGATGCAAATCCTTAAGTTCTTTTCTGATGTGTTACTGTTCTGACTAAATATTGTCGTCCTTTTTTCAATCTCTATTTTTTATGAAGCATTAGTATTGTTTCCTATTCAATTTCAGAGTAAGCTATCAAACCTAAATTATCCAGTCTAAGGTTTTGAGAAACATGTTTGTATTTGGCTTTATAGACTAGATAATACATTAATAATTCACTCAATGCTAGGACTATCCTATTGTAAATTTTGTTTTGATGTGAAGGAATTTGGTTGACTTATTCTAATCATAACAATAAAGTTTTTAGGGAAATGACTATCAAAATTAGTAAGAAGTCATTATATGATTAGTATCAAATGGAAACTTAAAATAATATGTAGTCAAGGTAATAACTTACCTTGGTAGTCTATTTTAAGAAGACCTTAGAGTTAGAGGCAGTCACATTCTCCTAAGAATTTGTTAATAAGTATTATTTCTCTACAAAATTGGGTTAAGCGAAAGGATTAAGTTGTAAAAAGAGATTGAAAATGGTAAAGTAGAAGATTACATCACTTATTTTCTTCCTTACAACTCTTGACAATGCTTCTTCGGGTGAATTCTTTTTGTTCATATTTGGAGTCCTTGGATTTGATGGTTAGTAGTTGATATGAAATTCATTGGATCTTTTTATTTTCTTAGAAACGCGTGGTTCTTCTTCTTTGTTTCTTTCCAAGTTAACTATGATGGGAATATTACCTAATATAAATAAATTGTAGAAGATAATATTGGAATAAGTGAAAATTCAGTAACATAGGAAAAATAAAAGGTCAAAGAGTTACAAAATTACCATTTTGTGTTGTTAATGATATTCAACCTCTTAGCATGTGTTTTTTAGAAGCAGGGAGAACTGGACTAATAGGTTCAAAGATATCCATAAATTGGTGAAAGAGTTGGTTTCCCCAAGAGAGTTGGTGAATGTCTTGATGTAGAATGCTGCTATCTTTTTAAGTTTGAGTCAATATACCTCATCTACATCATCAACATTAGGGGAACTCTGACTAGAGCTTGGTGTTGTAGTACCATACACCAGACTTAAAATTTTAATTTTCCCTCTAAAAAAGTTGCGAAATTTTTTTTTAAAATTTTCAACATTTCCAACATCTGCACGCTGCAGGCTTTTGTTTTTACAAAATTATTTTATTTGTTGCGGCGTGGTTCTCATGTCGCAAATAATATTTTTAAATTTTAAATTCTGATATTCCATGTGCTAACGTTACATTTTTTATTTTATTATAAAATAATGTAACGACGTGGTTATCACGCCGCAACCAACTTTTTTTTGCCACGTGATAATCACGTCACAACTTCACGTGGCTATAGACTGATTTTCTTGTAGTGATCTTACTATGTGCGTAAAATTTTGTTAACAATAATGATGCTTTTTTGACAGAGGAGCGCAATGGAATACCTATTGGTCCAACTGTATGTATATGTGATAATAATTTATTTTTAATTGAATATAGTTTTTTATTTTCTTTAGTTATATAATTTTAAAATTTTTTTAGAAATTTTTAATGTAAATAAAACTTATTATTCATGCAGTCTGCTTCATCTTGGCTGTCAATTTATCCAAAGGGAATTCGTGAATTGTTGCTCTATATTAAAAACAATTACAACAATCCTTTGATTTATATCACTGAAAATGGTAATAGTAATGCAACATTTGTATTTACTTTCAAACTATTTCTATAAGTTGAAAATTATATTTTGTATCTATACAAAAATTTAGGAAGGAAATTTGTGCTAACGGTTATTTCCTTGTTTCATATAATTTTTATGGTAAATTATTATCTGATGAAACTATATTTAGGCATGGATGATTTGGATGATCCAACAATTCCTCTTGAGAAAGCCCTTGAAGATACAATTAGGATTGATTATTACTATGATCATCTCTATTATCTTCAAAATGCAATAAGGTATGTGTCATCAAACTAAAAGAGCAAAACACTACAAGAAAATAATTTAATTTGTGAAATAATATTTTTCAAGTAATAGTGTGAAATTTGAATCTAATTCTCCCTCTAAATGACTTATTTAAAACATTTACATTTCATTTTCCGTATCTAAGCATTAGTTTTTTTTTTTTTAAATATTACAGTTTTTTTATAATAATTGATTATAGATATGTTTAATGAATCACTTTATTAGGGATGGCGCAAATGTGAAAGGATATTTTGCGTGGTCATTGCTTGACAACTTTGAATGGATTTCAGGCTACACCTTGAGATTTGGAATTTACTTTGTAGATTACAATAATAACTTTAAAAGATATCCAAAAATGTCAGCCATTTGGTTTAAGACTTTTTTACAACAGAAAGTAGTTATACATAGAGAACGCTAAGAAGATGAACGTAATTTATCACTTATAAAATTTAAATGAAATTGATGTAATGAGAAGAAAATTTCGGTGGATGTGTTTCTATTTTGTCGAATTTGAGTTCTTATTTTTGAAAATATCTATGAGGTAAACTTGTATAAATATGATTTATGAATGTTTCTAAAATTGTTTTTTGTGCATTAATTTTAAAAGAGTGGACGGGTAATACATATGAAAGGTGATTCTATTTTCTTTGGTTGATTTTGTTGAGTAAGGAATTATATCTATCACGTATGAGTTTATTCACTACGTTGAAGAACTTTAAATTAAGTTGACTTAATTATTTGTTCTAGGTAAATATAAGAAAAATTAAAAGATCCAAGATGTTTCCATTGCGGCTTTGGGTGGTTGGGTCAATGGAACGTGGGAATGGGGGGATCTTGGTGTTGCCAAGCTTGTGCACAGTGCATATATCTTGTTAACGGGCAGCAGTATGCGCTTGCATGTGGAGGGTCCCTTTATTGCTAAAGTTCTGCCTGTTATTTTTCAGCCTTACTGTACTGTTTCTGAAACAGGTGGAGTTCAGCGCAATTCTGCAGGTTCTGTGCGCCATCATGTTGATGATTCTTCAGCAGGTGCGGCAGCTCATCATACCTTGTATTCTGACTGGCTGCTGTTGGGTTCCATGTTGGAGAATGTCCATTTGGTGTCGGGCGAAACTGATGTGGTGCGGTGGTGTTTACCCTGGAAATTGGTAAACAACCGTTGATCTTCTAAAACAACAAAGTTCTAGTAACTTACAGGATCAATTAGATTGATCCTAGGACATGTGCTATGAGTGTATTTAAAATGTTTCACTAATGCATAAAACAAACATTCCGACAATGCTTGCGTGCAAAAAGGATGTTTTGAAATGTGAATGAAAAGTAATAAGAAGCAAGAAAACGTTTGGGTCGAAACAAGAAACTTAAAGAAAGACTGAAATGTAAAGAAAAGTTTGATAAAAACTGAACTTTAAATGATAAAAGAAGCGCATAAAATCTTGAATAAACTGCAGAAATATAAAAGCTTGAAGGTAAAAGCTTTATAATGTAAGAACTGCAAAGTAAAAACTTTGTAATGTAAAATGCTTAGAAGTAAAAGACTGAATTAAAGGACTTCAAAGTAAAGGATCTAAGGTAGAAACTTCAAAGTAAATTGCATTGCAATGAAAGATAATGGTGATTACAATCACGTACATTCTCGCTTCACCCTTTTCTCTACACGCTGGATACTTTGAGTGATTATGGAGTTACTTGTACAACACGATTTTTCACACACATTCTAACTCTAGAACTAACCTATTTATAATACTCTAAAATAACCACCATTTAACAGTTTACTCCTAAAACACGCCACTTGGCACTTTGCATGTCTTCAACTTCTGGATCTTCGCCACTTGTCCTCTTTTCAAATTCAAAATAGTAGAAAATTCCCTCCACTAATTATTTGTAACTGCAGCGCATCATCCCGTTGAACTGACTTCCTAGACTTAGAAATACTTGAAGTCTCAAGACTCCTTTCTTCGACCCAAGCTTTCACCAAGTATGGTCGAAGCCTCTTTTTTCTTTTAGCTTATTTATTTTTAAAGAACAACACAACTTCTTTAAAGCCAAATTTGTTTGAAACAGGTAGCGTCGAAATTAGGAGCTAACAGGTGGCAGCCGGATATGGATAACGGTTTTTCAGTTAAATCTTTTTACCGGATAACTAATTCTTTTCGTACTCCCCTTGGTCCTCCTAACCGGAATGATAAAACTTATGATTTGGTTTGGAAGATGGCGGTACCTCTTAAAATCAAAGCTTTCGCTGGGAGATGTTTTTTGAACAGGTTACTGTCGAAGGATCTTCTCCATCATAGAGGTATTGTTTTGGTTTCTAACAGTCTTAATTGTGTGTTATGCATTAATGCTCCAGAAACTTTATATCATGTTTTATTTAATTTCCCGGTGGCCGTTCTTGTTTGGAGGAGATGGATAATTGGTTGGATTTTCCTTTCCGTAAGGGGGACGATGCTTTGGGTAGTTTTTTTTGGATTGGATGGTTTTGTGTAAATCTAAAGGTGTTAAACCGGGTAGAGAAGGATGCATTTGGCTTGAGGTGTGTTGGAATCTTTAGAGTCTTCGAAACGAAATTATCTTTAGGAATTATACTTGGAATGTAGCGGATGCTGTGTGGACGATTAAGTTCACAATTTGGAGATAGACCTTTATAGGTGATATTACCCAACCCAATTGTAATTTGTATGAGTTCGACAAAGACCCTTTGTTTTTCTTGTCGTAAGTTTCAATTGGTTGGTAATCTCTCTTTTTTGTCGAGTTTCATCTCGATTCCTTTGTAATCACGTTGAGTACCCTTTGTACTCGTTTCAATATATCTCTTGCTTACAAAAAAAAAGACCGAGATATAAAAGTTAAATGGAGGATTGGAAAATGCTCTCGCAAAAAAGCATTACTCACCACCTTCTCTATTTGACCTAATGCTTCTCCATTTGACCTAATGCTTTTCTAATCGTCGACATCTGCTTGTATCCATCCTGATCATCCATGTTTACCTTTCCCATCCCTTAAGGCTCCATAGATGACCCCGAAAAAGTTTTGGTAATCAATTCAGAGAATAGAAGAAAACCTTTGCACAAGCTTTGCTTAACATTTTCAATATCCCAATGTCCCAGCTCCGTCAACCTTGTGTTAAGGTGGATATGATTGCAATTTCTATACCCGAGGAGGAGTATTTGGAAGGAGTATAATCATGTAAGTATAACCTACAATGTAGGTTTGTTTGTGCCTAGAACTATTCAGGAAGCATTAAGTGATCCGAATTGGAAATTACCGATGAAAGAAGAGATGAATGCTCTAAAAAAAATAATACTTGGAGCATCACTGATCTATGACAAGATAAAAAGGCAGTAGGGTGTAAGTGAGTCTTTACAATGAAATGCAAGGCTGATGGAAGTGTGGAAAGATACAAAGCGAGATTAGTAGCAACATGATTTACTCAAACTCATGGTATTGATTACCAAGAGACTTTTGCTCTGTGTAACACCCTAAAATTTGCCCTCTGATTTTTTTAAAGCTTTTTCTGGATTTTGTTTTGCACTCGTATGCATCTCCATTAAGTCATGCATTTAGCATACCATTCATCGCATTTTGCATATCACAATCATTAGGTCACGGTTCGGTAATAGTGGACATAAACGGTTTAAGTGGATTTTCAAGGCGGATTTTATTTGGTAATTATTCGGGTTTATTTCCCATATTGGTGCGGAGAATCTCTTTATTTGAAGATTCATGGCTAGTTGAGAGATTTGAAGGATTGTAACTTAATTGAGAAGTGCTTATTTTCAACATAAAATCACTTTTCGAAGGCACCTAAAATCATGGGTTAAGTCACAAAAATTCAAGGAAAATGTGGTAGAAAAATCAAGGCAAAAACATTTAAATTCAATTTATTTTAAGTGATATTTCAAGTGATCATTAATCTTACATTGAGACTTGGTACTTATGCTAAACTCCAACATATTTTGTCTCTAACTTCCCTTAACTACATATTTATCCCCAAACCCATGCATTTACCCATTTGCCCTTAAACTAATTAACTAATTCTAACTTCCTTAAATCTCACAAACTAACACAAAATCAAACTAATTTTTACCAAATTTCAACCATTGATAATAATTGATTTAACGGCTAAAATTGGTGATCCGCAACTAGCATTTAAATTAATTTTTAACCATTGATAAAGTGGTGACTTGAATCACGATCTAACGAACCTCAATTAACCAAAATAATATATAAAAACCTTCTTTTTTCCAATTTTTGGGGTTAGCCACTATGAACCATTTTTAATAATTTTTTCTCCCATTTTGCTTCTAACCAATTTCAACACTTTGCCACCGTTTTTCATCACCTTCACAAAAAGTTCCTCTTCATCACCATTTAGAATTTCACATTGAAATCCTAAAACTGGTGGAACTTAGCCACAATCAATTTCTATAATCATCATTCAAGCGGATTCAATGATATTCAATACTCAAATTGCAATTTTTTCAAGATTTGAAGAGGTTAAGCATTTATTTTGCTTAAGGGAGATTCCGAGACTTCACATCGAAGTTTTCCGGGTTTCTTAATTGCGACGCATCACAAGAAGCGGTGAACTTTCTCCACTAGGTACGAATCTCAAAAAATCCTATGGCTCTCATTCTTAGATTTACATGATTTAAGACATTAAAATATTGTTCATACATTGCATCTGGAAGTCCTGAAATGATGGCACACCATGAATATTGAAATTTAAGTTTATGTGTTGTTCTTGATTTTGTGATTTTCAATTTGAATCCGTGACTTTCGTGGCAATTTTCACTATGTTAGTGTTGTTATTTCGGGAAACTAATGGCGTATTGTTGTTCTATGTTTCGTGGGCTTCAATTTAGTATATTATTTCGCATAATTTGATGGAATATTGAGTGAGTTATAAGTTGTTCATGTGGAATAATAACAACATAAGAATAATAATCAAATAATGAAGCTACAGTGCAAAGAAATATGGGCCGTTTGATCTTGATCGGACGCTTGGGAATAATAAGAATAATAATATCATGTGTGTCCAGCAAATTTAAATCACAGCCATTCGATCTTAATCGTGCGTTGGACAATTAATGATAACATAATAATAATAAATAATGTGATAGAGCAGCGAATATGCATCACAGCCGTTTGATTTCAATCATGCGCATGGGAATAAATCATAATAATCATGTGATGATGGCAGCGAAGCGATCCTGGCCATGGGATCGATCCAACGCGTAGGGTAATGACAACACATTAATGAGATCATGTGCTCCTCATGTGCCTCCTATCTCCACCATCCTTGTTTTTTTTTCCAGCAAAAAGAGCCTTTTTATGCATTGGGCCCCACGATCTGCTATTTGCACATTACCTTTCATGGCCCATCAAAGATTACACTAGGCTATTACTATACACATACCCCTCTCTTGTTTCCATGATTTTTGTATTTTATTTTCATTACACGTTAGAAAACGAATTATTAAAAATGCTAAATATTTTTAAATTTTTTTTAAAAATTCATGTATGTTCCTGGACGTTTTAATTAATTTTTGATGAATTGTAATTTCATTTTTGGGCTGTTTTTTTGGGATTTTTGAAAGACATGTGTGCATATGGATATACCTTGTGATTCAAGACTTGAAAAGTGACTTTCTCTTAATAGTTGTGACCTAATTTTTTGTGTGTGATATGACCCTCCATTATGAGATCCTTACACGTTAAATTCATGCCTTGATCATGTTTTTTAGGTCACTTGTTAAGTACTTTTTGTGACTTGTGTTTGCATGGTCATTAAGTGAGATATGCCTAATGTTTGCATTTTTTTGAGCATTTTTGGTGCATGATTTGGATTCAATATTTTGCATGTGATCACCTACTATACTTAAAATGACTTGGTTGTTTGTTCATAATTTCCAAAGGGCATTTTCTATTTTTCACCAATTTTCCAATGTGAACATGTCATATGTAAAAATGCTAGAACTAGGTCAAGTTTAATGCCAATGTGTGAGCTCTATAAAACCAATTTTGAGAGCATGTTTGAGCCTATATACAATGACATTTTAGGTGCCTTTTTGATCCTTAAATGTTAATTTTTGATCATGACTTACATGATTCTTTTTGAGCCCTAAGTTGTTTATTCGATTACGCTTGGTGTTTGCTTAGGTGTTTTAGTTTGATGATGTATTTGTGCTATCCTCTTTAGGATATTTCTTGTACATCATTTAACATATGGTTTAACATGAATCATAACATGCCCTCATGAATTTATATGTTATTTCATGTGATTCTAATTGGTATTGTGCTTCCATAAGTTTAAACATGAATGGAAAGTTAACTTTGTTGTTTTCACTTGGACTTGAAATACGCCATGTTTGTACAAAGTTTTGACATTTAATTGTATCATTCCACATATTATTTTCTACTACCCCTTGTATGGTATGTACCTCTAGGGTTCCCTTTTCATTACTTATTGCTTAATTTTGCTCATAAGGTAGAATTAGAGCATTTCCTTGTGCATTAGGACTTAGTTTTGTGACTTTGATTTCAACTACTTGATAGTTGAGCTTGGCATGAAGATGGTAAGTTACTTGTAATACTTTGAATGCTATTTTATACTTACATGATTCTCTTTCCTCTCACTTTTCTTTTACTTCTCTCTTTTGTGATTGTTTAGAATAATGTTTACTTGTGATGATTCACATGATCCCTTAGGATTCCTAGCTCAACTTAATTTCCGATTAAGTTTGAGGTAGGAGAAACATTAGGATAGCAATCCATGCATGCTAACATTAGGTAGAATTCCTTCATAACCTCAACCATAAGACCAACATTGTATGATAACATTAGGACCTAGTTTCCCCTTAGCATTTTCTTTCAACCTTGAGTCTTTCTCTCCTCATCTCAAAAAAAAATCAAAACATTTAATAAATACTACATGTTGAGTACGCCATGAGCCTTAAGTACATGGGAAATGGAAAGTGGGGGATCTTCCTTCACTTTCCTAGAGTGTTTAGCACGCGTCCCGTCTTGGATCGATTTGCGACGCATTCGATCCTATGTCATAGACTTTAGCACGATATATGTTACAAACACTAAATCAAAACACTTTCTTATAAAAGCAAAAAACAAACAATTGTCTTATCTTCTCATCTCCCTCACTCCATTCATAAAGGAAATGTCATTTCTGTTCTACCGCAAACAGGTAAACGCGTAAGACTCCGCACAACGAGCGACAACACCTAAACTGCTGGAACGCGAACGTTGGCGTATTCCATTAAAAAACAAAAAACAACAAGACCTTATAGGTCAAACTACGAAAGCTCTGACTTCCTCCTTCGTGTTAGATTGAGGATACGTAGGTACAAGATGGCTATGTCTTGGCGAGCAACCTTCCCCCCACATCACGTAGTCCCCCGAACTACGTTGACTCTGACTTTCCCGTTTTCGAGGGAATACGTAGGCCTAGGACGAAGATATCCTATCGAGCCAGCTTTTCTTTTCTTCCCCCGTTTCCCGTTCCTTTCATTTTCCAGTTAGCAATTGAGCTTCAGATAACCCTACACCTTTTGATCGATAACAACAAGCGTGGATCCCATCGAGTACGATGGACGCGAGGGGGTGCTAATACCTTCCTCTCGTGTAACCGACTCCCGAACCCAGGCTATGGTTGCGATGACCATTTCTTTCCTGTTTTTGAGGTTTTCTTCGATCGTTTCCTTTCCCTGCGTCGGGATAAATAACGTTCGGTGGCGACTCTTCTGTTCTTTTCCGCCGGTTGATTTTCGCAGATGCGACAATTTGGTTGCTAAGATCAACTCCATCAGAATTCTTCTGTCTCTTGCAGTAAATTTCAACTGGACATTATATCAATATGATGTTAAAAATGCCTTCTTAAATGGTGAATTACTTGAACAAGTCTATATGAGTTTGCCTCTTGGATTTGAAAAAAAATCTTGGAAGAAACAAAGTCTGCAGATTGAGAAAATTCTTATATGGATTGAAACAATCGCCAAAAGCCTGATTTGAGAGATTTGGAAGTGTTGTTAAGAGACATGACTTCACCCAAAGTCAAGCAGATCACACTATTTTCTTTAAACACTCATGTGAAGGTAAGATTGCTATCTTAATAATGGTATGTTGATGACATTGTTATTACAGTAGATGACGTGATCTGAAGAGAAAACTTGAGGATGAGTTCGATATCAAGGATCTTGGGAAGTTAAAATACTTTCTTGGGATGAAGTTCGCGAGATCTAAAGAAGAAATTTTTCTCAACCAGCGCAAAAAAGGTCACCCATCCCAACATTGCTCCAAGTCTAGCACGCTTAACTGTGGAGTTCTTATGGAACGGGCTACCGAAAAGAAGATGCATCTTGTTGGTATAGGTAGTACCAATTAATCCTTATAAGTCTTCCCGGAAGGTCACCCATCCCAGAATTGCTGCAAGTCAAGCACGCTTAACCGTGGAGTTCTTATGGAACGGGCTACCGAAAAAAAAGACACATCTTGTTGGTATAGGTAGTACCAATTCATCCTTATAAGCCTTCCTTTAACCATGCAATCTCATCCATACACAGCCTCCAGATCCCTCTCGTTCCGATGTGAATTCAGTTTTTCCCGTAGAAGCTTCTAGGAGTGTCTCATTGTTATGCCTCATGCAGCGACAACCATTCCCTCGCCAAGCTACTAGGAGTGTCTCATTGTCATGCCTCGTGCACCGACAACCTCTCTCTTGCCCACAGGTGTTTACTTGTAACCACTCTTCGGCCTCGGGTGTTACATGCCCACCAGCATCCGCTTGGTTCGTCCCCGAACCACATCGTACTGGGAGAGGTCTGCTCAGATACCATTTGTAATGCCCTACTCTACTTTCAGGATTACCGACTAACCCCACAAACCAACGCAGGTCTTTTCAGTATGCTTTGTCCTCGCTTATACACCTTCTGAGAAACTTCCCAGAATGCCACTCATCCCAACATTGCTCCAAGTCAAGCACGCTTAACTGTGGAGTTCTTATGGAATGGACTACCGAAAAGAAGATGCATCTTGTTGGTATAGGTAGTACCAATTAATCCTTATAAGTCTTCCTTTAACCAAGCAGTCCCATACCTGCACAACCTCAAGATCCCTCTCACTCCGATGTGAATTCGGTTTTCCCCCAGAAGCTGCTAGGAGTGTCTCATTGTCATGCCTGTGCACCGACAACCAATCCCTCACCAAGTTGCTAGAAGTGTCTCATTGTCATGCCTCGTGCACCGACAACCACTCCCTCGCCCTCGGGTGTTACATAAAGTAGTAGAAACACCAATGGATCCCAATGTGAAACTAACGTCAATTGTTAAAGATGAAATAGTAGATAGAGAACGCTATCAACGATTGGCTGGAAGACTAATTTATTTGTCACATACAAGGCCAGATATAGCCTTTGCAGTGAGTGTAATAATCCAATTTATGCGTGCACCAGGGGCATCCCACTTTGAAGTTATTTTTAGAATATTAAGGTATTTGAAAGGTACTCCAGGAAAGGGATTGATATTCAGAAATAGAGGGCATATACAGATTGAAGCCTATACAGATGCTGATTGGCCAGGTAATATAAATGATAGAAGGTCTACCTCAGGATATTATACTTTTGTAGGTGGAAACCTAGTTACATGGAGGAGCAAAAAACAAAATGTTGTAGCCGGGAGCAGTGCAGAAGCTGAATTGCGATCTATGGCCCATGGTTTTTATGAAGTATTATGGATCAAAAAATTCATGGAAGAATTGAAGTTTTTTGGCCCAACTCCAATTAAAGTTTACTGCGATAATAAGGCGGCTATTTCTATTGCCCATAATCCTGTCCTACATGATAGGACGAAGCATGTTGAAGTGGACAACCATTTCATCAAAGAAAAAATTGATAGCGGTGAAATTTGTATGTCCTATATACCCACTAAAAGTCAAGTAGCAAATGTTCTCACAAAGAGTCTTTTTGATAACATGGTGTGCAAACTTGCTATGAACGATATATGCATACCAACTTGAGGGGAGTGTTGAATATTAGTACAAATTCAAACAGATTCAGCTGTACAACTCATTATGACTGGATATAAATTGTAATTAATAGTAATTAATTGTATTATTCTATTCTTACCTTATTTAAGATTAACATTTATAGGGAGAATAATTACCCCTATTTCCTTGTGTAATTCATATTCTATAAATACCTCTTATGTAGTGTGTTATAAAATATATGAAATAAAAAAGACATATTTCAATATGGTATCAGAGCTTTGTTTAAGATCTATTCGGCCAACTACTATTTAGTTCCTGGGACGCAAATCTTAGGCGTGTGAGAGGGGGTGTTAAGAGTCTCACATTGTACAATCTATGGTCTGAACATGTGTTTATAAGTCGAGACAATCCTCACACTGCTAGTCAATTTTTTAGGGTTGAGTTAGCCCTAACCACACATTCTTTAAGACAAATAAAAAAGTTAAGAAGACAAGGAGAGGGGCTATTACAAAGGTTGTGCCACACAGAAACCAGATTGGTCATTTTCATAGACTTGTCGAAGGACTGTTGAGACACATCCGACATTCAAAGAAGCCAAAGTCTTCCAAGCATGGTTTGGTTAAAGGGTCTAATTACTATAATGCACATGGACATAAGCAAAAAAAGCTTCATTGGGGGCAAACCCTTGACGAGGTCGAGGGGTGAAGTTGGAAAACAAAGAACGAGTTTAAAAAATGGGCTTTGTAAGCCTAAAATGACTTAAGTATTAAGTCTGAATTTGGGTGTACATTTGAGTTTCTAATCTTGCAAGTATTGCCTTTTAGCTTGTGGGATTACAATTCTTTCAATATAGGTCCTATCAAATTTTCTCATCAGGTATATCTTCTGATTTGCTACTATTTTCCTAGATAATGTGGCTTTGTTGAATGGCCACCTGGTGATTCTCCCAATTTGGTTAATGTTGGCTTGGTGATCTGGATATGGTTGTTCATGATACACTTCTGCCAGAAAACTGAACCGTATCATCTGAACCGAACCGTTTTAATTTTTTTTAAAATCGAACTGAACCAAAAGTTTTGGTTTGGTATAATGGTTCGGAATTCCAAACCATAACAAATCATTAGAAGATAATTTTTTTCCAACCGAACTATTTATTATAGAACCAAACTGTTATATTTGTTTTTGATTTTATTTAATAAAAACTATTTTAAATTTGAAAAAAAAAACTTTCCAAGCAGTAGCCATATCATATCAGTTAATAGTTGCAGAATGAGGATTTTAATATTAATAATAAAGCAGGTGCCATGTTGAAAATAACATAAAATCAGTAGTATATGATTTAAGGCATTTCTTTGACATTCAAGTTTCAACCACTGAAGCCAAGATAGAAGATACGACTTGCTAAAAATGTAGAGGACTCAAACATAATTTTATATCATCTATTAGTAGCTACAACAAATTCCAAAACATGTACCACTAGGATTGTTCATGGTGCAGTTTTGCTAAAAAATTGAATCGAACTATAATAAAAGTTCACTCGAACTGAACCGAACCGTTTTAATTTGTTTAGAATTGAACTGAATCAAATTATTAATTTGATACACTGGTTTTGAATTATGCAACCATTAAGAAACAATTTCATTTTAATAAATGAATTGAATTATATATTTTTTTCAATTTTTTTAATAAAGAATTATTTAAAGCTTTTTATTTTTGCAATTTTTTATAAGCATGTTTTTTTTTTTTATATAATTGATTATAGAACTATATAATAAAATAATTGTTAAATTTTTATTAAAACAGTTATTTTATTATTAAAATAAAAATTATTTTTAAAAATATTTTATACACAATTATAATTAAACTATCAACATTTTTTTTCCAATAAAAATCTGAATCAAATCAGATATACTCTATTATTTAAAAGGAGTTAACGTAATGCAAATTCTAGAATTTAAATTCATTACTATAAAATTTAACTCTTTTTTATGAAAATAATTTTGAGATTAATTACTATGCATTGACAGTGTAACAAGTTTTACACTGTCAATACATTACCATCACCCGTTTATATTATTTTACAGATTATTAAAATAAAAGTCAAACTTCTCTTTACATCTAACGGTTATAATTAACTGACAGTGTAAAATCCTTTTACACTATCAGTGCATTTCAATTAAATCCAATAATTTTTATTATTTAAAATAAACTTGAAAGTTTATGTTCATAACGGTGAACCTCACTCATTTAAACCGAGGTAGCAAAATATAGTAATATACCAATGCAGTTACGTAAATATATTATACCACACCATTAACATACATAAATATACCATTAACATACCGCTAATATGCTCAACAAAAAAATCTCCTATTAACTATGGCAAATACACTAGTTTTTAACTAATCTCTATTAAACAAAATTAGTTGAAAATTGATTATAAATTTCCTACAATATATGTCATAGCATGAATTAGGTGGTTAATTATTTTGGCCAAAATTTTCTAACAAAGTTCAAACTAATATTAAAAAATTCTTAACTATGCCACAACAAAACAAAACTGTAGCAAAATATCCGGGTTGAATTTATATTTTCCAACTATAAAGCTAAATATATGGAACAATTTTATAACTCTTTTTTTATTTTGACTTTTTTTAATAAATCTTAATTTGATTAATTCGTATTTTTTATAATTATTTAAAATCAACACTAATTAGACTATTTGTAAAAAATTATTCCTAAAAAGTATTTTTTAAAAGTATTATAATTGTTGATATTTATTTAAATAAATTAAATGAAACTAATAAATAATATAATTTTTACTTTGTTACTAAAATGAAAATACAATTAAAAAGTATTTTCATATTCATATATCTTTATCTCGTTGGACCAATCCACTTGTCAATAACCAAAACATCAATTTTGTAATATCTTTAATAACACTAAAACAATATACATCACAATGATATTTATTTTTATATTAAATTCAGAAATCACAACTCAACTCATGTTTCATGTTTCCAAAATAGATTGGAAAACATCGTTTCACCTTGTATCTCCATGGTCTTTTTCAAGTACTTCACTTTGCATGGGTGCTTTTCGATTTGGTTCAGTTATTAAACTATTTTATAAATTAAGTTCGGTTCAATAATTTAAAAGAATGGTTCAGTTATTTATCAACGGTTCAGTTCGGTTTTATGGTTCAGTACAATTTTATGCACTTTTTGAAAAACCCTAATCCTAGCAGTATTTTTATATAGATCATAATATATACATATTCTTTGTTAATTTTTCAATTTCAAAAAATGATTATTCCTTTCTGATATTTAAAAATCAAAGCAATTTGGTAATATTTGCTTCGTTGTAGTATGCCTTTGTAGAATATAATCTATTTATTTGTTTTATATAATATAAATAGCCATGTCTTTTTGTGCATTAAAAAATTATTCTTACATATAAGAACTTACATGGCTAGCAAAAATACTATATTGCCCCTCTGGTTCCACAACCCTCCAAGTGTCGCCTGCGTTCCGTGACATGTGTCTGGTTTGTAAGAGTCTCTCTTCTCTTTTGCAGCTAACGTTGCTTCCATCTCTCTGCTGCATTTAATTCTTTTCCTCTTCATATCACTTCCCCCATTTTCCCAACCTTATCCATCCAAACCGTCATTTCCCTTCTTCACAATCCACCTCTTGCTCTGGTCTCATCTTGCGCTACAGAAAACTTTCTCTTCTTCGTTCTCTTCTTCCGTAGTGTTTTTGTTGGTTTATTGTGCTTTTCGGTTTGTAGGGCCTGCGTTGTATTCGTTGCTTTGTTGTGGATAGTTCCCAGCTAGCGGTTCGCGTTCAGCACCGATGGTGTGCCCTCGCCAATAACAAACGCCACTTTGAAATGCTTGTGGTTGATGATATAGTACGCTCCTTTCTTTTAGTGTAGTGTCTTTTGTTTGTCATTTTCTGTGTTTTTGTTGGTTTGTTGTGCTTTTCGGTTTGTAGAGGCTGCGTTGTATTCGTTGCTTTGTTGTGGATAGTTCCCTTGAACTCTGCCAGAACTATAATTTTTAATCAAACCAAGCTTCGTTTGCAACTAACTTTCAACTTCTATTGTAACATATTTTTTGTTTTATTCTGAAAATGAAGGCTTTACAAAATCCGATACCTAATTCTAACAAGGTGCATGTGTTTTTTTAAACTTTGGTTTAAAGGGTGTGTTTGTTTTTAATTCCTAATTATTATTATTATTATTATTGTTACTATTGTGAATTATTTGTTTCTATGTGTTTGGGACAGACTGATAAATCTATTGAATACCTTAAATAACTCCAGCTCCAAGTACAGGTTTGAATCTCTTTTTATTTACAACTATTGTTGTTGTTGTTGTTGTTATTATTACTACTATTATTGAATGTGATTATTATGAAGTAACATTTTCGGGTTGAGATCGGAAAGCTGAGCCATTGTAGTAACATTTTCTATTACACAGTTTTGTGATTTCAATTTTTGTTATTTGGCTTATGGTAGAAAGACTCTCAATCTGACCAACCCAAAAAATATTCTTATGAAAAATTTATTTCATTTGTTGCAGTTTGTAGATTGGAGAAGAGTGAAAGTGAAGCCGTTTGTGAGTAACTACAGAGCGTTTAGGTTGCAGCAATCAATAGATTTTTCGGTGCAAATGTCTTTCAATGTGTTTCAAGATAAAGATGGATTGCCAAGGATTGTGTTGACTGATCCACATGGTTCTTCAGCTGAGGTTGGTTGGTTTGTTTCTCTTTTGATTATGAGATTAATTAAGTGATTATAGTTTAATCACTTATCATATAAGTGATTATGTTGATTATATATGCTATGGTTATTACAATATTGTAAACTTTTGCTTTGCGGTTGATTATTTTTTTAATTATAACTTGGCTCATTTGTTAGAATGATTTTGGAAGAGTTCATATAAATAGCTTAAAGTTTATTTATATTTTTGCTATAAAAATGGCTTATTGAGAAGCACTTATCATGATAAACACTTCTAAATTTTGTTTCCCAACACTTACTGCAAGCATTCCCATGCTATGGCCTTTGTTTGAATGTTCCATCATCAACTAATTATATCATTGTATTAGGTGGTGTCATGTGTTGCAGAGAGTTGGGCATTGTTTCGACACTCACTACATGTTACTTTTTTGAGAACAAAGAGGCATAGAATTTGGAATTGGATTGGTCATTTAGATTGAAATAACATCACAGTACTGTCTCACTATATGTTGGTTGCATGACACTGATTTGAAGCTATCTTGTGATGTGCTGAATCTTAGATCCGGTGACTTAGATATTTGTTACTTTGTATTGTGTTGTTAGGAATCTTGAATAGGAAAGATATGAACTTTTGATGGTATGAATAAGACTATTGTTTGGTTTAGGAGGGACCTGAGAATTAAGGACAATCCTGCACTAACTTCTGCTGTAAGAGATGGTTCTATTTTTCCTGTCTTTATTTGGTGTCTTAAAGGATAGTTTTTTCTAGGTAGGGTGTCTTTATGTGATGCTATAATCTATTTAAACCTTTCTATTTTCTGTTTTATAGCTTACTCGATTGGCTGCTATAGAAAACCATCCTTATGTTGCGTCTATGTTTATTCACTTAGCTGATTTGTATCATAGGACAGTGAAGCTCCTGGAATCGAAATCTTATTGCAAAAATGCTCTTAGAATATACTCTAAACCAGCTCCCGGGACTACCGCGGAGGAGATTGCCGGTGATTTGACGGTGGTTGGCGATATATTTGAATCTGTCGATAATTTGGACGAGGTGTTGAAGCTGTTGCAGAAGGCTATGAAATTGTTGGAGGATAAACCTGGACAGCAGAGCACGATTGTTTTGAACCTAATGGAAATCTGCATTTTTTGGATAAACCCGGGGAACTTACTTGGTGAGCTTGGATCTGTACCTAAATAAGTTCACTGCACCTATTGTTGATTGTTAGCTCTATACTTTTATCTATTTCATGGACATGCTTTAAATTTGTTTCTCGCCAAAAACATTCTTCAAAGATGCTTATTTTATGTTATATATGATTTATGTTGGTGTGTTTGATAAAATGACTTTGTTATCGAGATTGATATTAATACTGTTTCCTGGAATGTCTGTCTAAGAATAGCCGGCTTAATAACAACAACTTGCTGGGTCCTATTCCCATGTCACTGACTAATATTACAGCTCTTCAAGTTCTGTGAGTTCTTTTTAATGTCTAACTGTGCACTTGATATATTTTTTATCATTACTTTGCAATAATAACATTTATATCATATTTATCAAATGCAGGGATTTGTCTAATAACCAACTCTTAGGCGTGGTTCCCGATAATGGCTCATTCTCATTATTCACTCCGATCAGGTTCCTACTAAACCCTGTTCTATTTTTACATTCTTTGACTCTGTTTGCAAAACTTCTCTATATATTGGTTTCCTTTCTACTTACAGTTTTGCAAACAACTTCAATCTATGCGGACCAGTCACTGGGCACCCTTGTCCAGGCTCTCCATCGTTTTCTCTGCCTCCTCCTTTTGTCCCTTCACTCCCAATTTCAGCCCCAGGTAATCTTTCTGATGCGATTATTCTTATGATATAACGATCTAGCTATTGTTTATACCTGATTGCCTTATACCTATTTGAAAGAAGCGGTAATGTTAAAACCTTCGCTTATTTCTAATTGTAGGAACTGGAGGTGCAACTGGAGCGATAGCTGGAGGAGTTGCTGCTGGTGCTGCTCTATTATTCGCCGCGCCTGCATTTGCATTTTAAGATGTTCTTTTGAATGCTGCTTTTTACTGCTGCATTTTTCATGTATGTTTCACGTTCATTCCAATGATGCATTTTACCGTTTCAATTTTCGGCTTATATCTATCTACTTGTGAATTTCCATTTGTAGTCTTTCTTTTATCAGCCCTTCATGGACGAAATTGACAGTATTGGATCAGCCCGAATGGAATCTGGAAGTGGCAACAATGATACCGAGGCTCAACATACTATGTTGGAACTTCTAAATCAGTTGGATGAATTTGAAGTTTCAAATAAAATCAATGTTATTTCCGTCCCGCAGTATTTGAAGCGCCTTCATCCTCAGGCTCATCATATACTTGAGAGGTTTGCTTTACTTATCTGCATTACCATAATTTGCGCTTTCGCTGCCATCCTTACTGTTGCTGGTGCATACAATAACTCCAAATCAAACACCCAAACGAGTTGCCGCACAGATCGCTCCTACCTTTTGACTTCTGCTCCTTAGTATGTAGCATAAGTAGTAGTTTTAGGAAATGTTTGGTCTGACTTATTTCTGCTTATATACTTACATAAGCACTTGTGAGATTTTTTGTGAAAGCTTTCGGAAATAGTTTGACAAGTCTATAAATTGTTTCTAGCTTATGAAAATAGTTTATAGCTTATGAAAAAAATTTAACTTTATTTTAACTTCTATTATAAAAATAGCTTATATATTAGCACTTTTAGTTAAATTGTTTATCCAAACAAGACTTTAACTTGACTGATTGAGTTCAAATTCTCTTTCTTGAACTTTATGATAGCAATTATGTTTCTATTTCAGGATTAAAGTTCCATACCCATTTCAGTGGGGTACCCCCATATTCAAGGCAAGTCACATCTTTGGCATGATGGGAGCAGCACTTGTCTCTTCTGCTGAGGTTTAACAACTTTTCCTTATCCTTAGTATTTTTTAATTCTACAGATTGTTTGGTTAATTTATATGCTATCAAGTGTCGACACAGACACCAGACACAACAAATTCGACTCATATACGTGTAATGATTTAAGAAATAGAAGTAGTTGAATGTAGCTACACGTGTCAGTATCGTGTTGGATACCAGACACACGGTGCTACATTGTATATTCACCGTATGGAAAATGATCTTAAATGCATTACCCTATCTTACTATTATTGTCGATCAGTTGTCATCAAATGGATGATCTAATATGGATCTTTAACTTAATGAAATTTTGAATTCAGTCAACTGGCACTTACTTCGCCGCACCCAAGCTTTCTAGTGCAACACCCCCTCCTGCACATCTGTTCAGCCGAAGCATCAGACCCTAGGTGAAGTTTCAATCATGTTTCGTTTTGAACGATTAACTTAAGTATTCTTTTACATTACGAAATCTCGACATCCTTGCAACTTTTGTGATACAGGGCATTAGCATGCTGATTGAAGGCATTTTTGGTTCTGTTGTTGGTACTACAACATTCGTGTAAGAAAACAATATTCTAACAACTCTTGTTCTGTTTCTGTTTCGTGTTCTTTATTATTCAAATCTTGATTATATATACGGGATAATTTCACTAATCTATTTGATGATTCTAGCGAAAATGTTGGTCCACTCGGTCTCACTCATATCGGTAGCAGAACACTACACCTGACGGTTACGGTCCTGTTAGAACAAACGGCGGATAGGTAAGTCACTTCTTAAGTCTCAACTTTCCATTTCGTGTGATTCAAGGTTCAACTGGTTGAACTGCTTAGTTAAAGTTCGTCAGACTATTCGGTCCGGTTTTTAAAACATTGCATTAAACTATCGTATTTGTATAGCTTTTTATCCTCAAAATTTTCTATATCTCTAACCGAATCGGTGAAATTTGTGTTGTGTGAAAACAGTTTAATGACATATTGAACACAATATTCTCATCTCCACCAACTGTGGCAATAATAGTAGGAACTGTTATTGATAACACACTTGAAGCAAAACAAACAGGTGTTGATAGAGGACTTCCATGGTGGGTTCCTTTCCAGAATAAAAAGGGAGATGCTCGAATCTCTTTTCCTCTCCGTGATTTTCCTCTGCTCCTTTCTTCTACTCGCATAGGTCTCTCTCTCGAGGTGCTGAAAAAAATGTCTCTGATACCATCAAAGATTTCCTGGTATGTCTGCTCATGCTAAAAACTGAATTACAGACGAAAAAATGAAATCGACTTCTTACAATGTAACAATGTACAGGGCGTGACATTACTATGTTTGAGTCTTTTGCATCATCAAAACCTCGTGAATTTAGTAGGTTATTGCGCCGAAGGTGACCAGAGGATTTTGGTATATGAATATATGGAAAATGGTTCCTTAGAAGATCACTTGCTTGGTAAGTAATTGTTCTTATTAATAAGTGCTTCTTAATTGACATATAAGTGATTCCTGTAAGAACAGTTTGCAGCATCTTACCATGTCGTTACGTAATAATGAGAGAAATTTTATTTATTCTGACCAACAACAAATGGTTATCAAATGTAGCTCTTGACAGAAAGCTGTTGGACTGGAAAACTAGAATGAAGATTGCAGAAGGAGCGGCAAAAGGGCTTGAATATCCACGAGCAAGCAAATCCTCCGGTGATATACCGCGATTTCAAAGCGTCAAACATTTTATTAGATGAAAGCTACAGTCCAAAGCTTTCGGACTTTGGACTTGCAAAGCTCGGCCCGACTGGTGACAAGACACATGTATCCACCAGAGTGATGGGAACTTACGGCTATTGTGCTCCCGAGTATGCATCAACCGGACAATTAACTACAAAATCTGATGTCTATACTTTTGGAGTTGTGTTCTTGGAGATTATCACAGGAAGAAGAGTCATCGACAATTCGAGACCATCAAAAGAACAAAATTTAGTCCTTTGGGTATGTTCTCAAACCTGAGACACTACTACGCCTTGAGATGAAAGTTACTATCATATAAACGATATCAAATTTTATGTTAATGTAACATTATTCACTAGGTAGTTTATGTTTCTTGTTTTTATTGTTAGGCACAACCTCTTCTAAGAGATAGAAATCAATTCACAAAAATGGCAGATCCATTGCTAGGAGATAACTATCCTATAAAGGGTCTATATCAAGCTCTAGCTGTAGCAGCAATGTGACTTCAAGAAGAAGCTGACACGCGGCCGTTAATCAGCGATGTAGTTACTGCTCTTGAATTTCTAGCCAACAAGAAAGAAGAAGATAGAGATGAGGATGATGACGAGGATGGTGATGACGAAGATGAAGATGAAGATGAGGATGATGACAAGGATGGTGATGACAACGACGATGATGATGAAGATGAAGATGAAGATGAGGATGATGACGAGGATGGTGACGACGAAGATGAAGAGGATGGTGATAACATGCCATTGAAGTTTGTGAATGAAATTTGTTTTGCAAAGTCAGAGCATATTGAAGTTTCAATCCTAATAACATGCCATTCAATTTTATGAATATGGCTTGTGTTAAGATATGAAGCATGCCAACAATTAGCTTAAATCTTTGAGCGTGATAGATGTGTCAAGATAATTGTATTCATTCTCGCATCAAGTTCTATAATCAAACGATCATACATGAACTCAATATTTGTTTCAATGTCATAATAGTCTTCATTTAAGAGCAAGTTCCTAGAGTATATAGCTCATGAATCAAAAGGTTTCAACTTCCATACAAATATTTTAAGACTGAAGAACAAAATATCAACATTAATATCCTAAAATTTTATGTTTCATTCGGTTTTGGTTTTTAATTAACATTCTTTAACTAATTCTACTAACTTGACAAGCTAAGGCTCAAAATCAAAATCGCTTCAAGAAATTCCATGTTCCTTTGAAATCCACTTCTGTCAAATTGCTTCACACCAGCAACCTGCATTGTATGTAACAAAGCATTAATTAGGATGACGTTAGTTACAAAACAATCTTGGGTAATTTAATTATTTCCTATTTGACTAATCCAATCAGAAAACTTCACCTTATATGTTTTGATTCTAATCATGAATAACCTTCATTGAGGACCACTCACAGGCCTTGCATTACCTTAACCTTCATTGAGGACCACTCACAGGCCTTGCATTACCTTCCTAGACTTTCTGAGGCCACAAAAGGATATAGCAAAACTTCAGAACAAGGAAATATATTGTTGATCAAAAATTTATTGTACCGGTAAAAAATATGTTGTTGAGAGACAAAAATATATATATGTTGAGACAAAAATTTTATTTTTAAATATTATTATTTTTTATTTTTTTATACCGGTAAAAAATATATTGTTGATCAAAATATTTTTAAATAAACTAGATAAAATTTACTGTTATTCCAAATATTTTAAAAAGAATGCCAAAACAAAAATATTGTTTATATACGGGAAAATAATCGATAGTTGATCAAAATATTTTTATATACGAACAAAAATATTTATGATTCGAATATTATTCTTAACTTTTATCTTTTTTCAATAAGTTCTTTTTATTACAATTTGAAAAAAAAAAAGCATCTAAAATCATATCCCGCCCAAAAGCGTATCTCGTGCGTACACACAAGTTTACTGTATGACGATATTAAATTAACAACAATATTTGATTTGTTTATAGCATAGAGTCATCATTACAATATTGATAAATTTTAATTACTATATAACATGTAAAAAAAAAAATTAATCACACCCGTATTTAAAAATTACAAAAATTAAATACAGTACGGGACAAATATTTTTTATTGATAAATATTAAAATATAGTAAAAATATTTGTCTTTTTAAAATAAAAATATTAAACAAATTTAATACTGGTAAATAAAAAAATAGTACGTGTATATTTGAGTCTATTTCTTTTCAAATATATATTATACTTTTTATAGAAAAGTATATTAGACAAATATTTTTTTACACGGGAAAAATTTAAATATTTTAGATTGAACTTTATTTTTATATATGAAAAAAAGTGAATGGATGATCCAAATATTTTATAAGTGGGAACAAATTTTTTATTCACCAAAATATTTTTATAAATTATTGGATAAATATTTTTATAAAAATTAGCAACCGGTGTCTGAGGGTACTGATTCTATGTTTTATAAATTTATAACAAAATTTTTATATTTTCGATTTTTTTTTATATTTCATAACCTAACTGGTGGCATACATTCTAAGAACATACACTCTAAAAAAATACATTATGAAAACAAATACATTCTAAAAACAAATGCGCGTCACCAACGTGCACCCGTGCAAACGCACGGGTATCATACTAGTTAATCTAAAGTTACATGACATGCCTACCACCCACATCAATATTATCGAGATTTTGTTTTATAGTTGACTTTTATTTTAAATTCCAATTTGATAATTTCAATAGTTTTATGAAACAAGAGTATATACTTGAAACAACTTGTTAAGCTCTGCATACCTTCTTATTTTTGAAAGTGTATAGCTTGTTATAGAAGACATATTTACAGCTGTAATGAAAAATTCTTCCTCTACTTCTTTCAACCACGGTTGGACATATGATGTGTTTGTGAGTTTCTACGGTGATGACACTCGATACGGTTTCACAGGCAACCTTTATAATACCTTGTGCCGAAAGGGAATCAACACTTTCAAAGATGACATCAAACTTAAGAAAGGAGAAGAGATTTCAACAGATCTTCTCCAAGCAATTGATGAGTCTAGGATTGCCATAATTGTTTTCTCAGAAAATTATGCATCCTCAACTTGGTGTCTTGATGAACTTGTCAAGATCATGGAGTGTAAGAAAGAAAAAGGACAATTGGTTCGTATAGTTTTCTACTATGTTGACCCTTCAAATGTAAGGCATCAGAGGGAAAGTTTTGGAAAGTCAATGGCTAAGCATGAAGAAAATCTCAAAATTAGTAAAGATAAAGTATGTAAATGGAGAAGTGCACTCTCATCAGCTGCGAATTTATCAGGATGGCATTTCAAAAATGGGTATAAAACACATATCTCTTGCCTCACTAGCTAGATTTTCTTTCAAGTCATTCATCATATATAGATATATTTTTTGGTAAATTATATTAGAATTTTCTTCCATTTATTTAGCCTGATTCCTTTTGTTGGGAAATCAATTCACATTTTCAAAAATAATGCAAATTAGTGAAATAAATTGTTTTCAGACTTAACTTAGTCTCTTACTTATTAACAAATTCCGCATACTCTAATACAATAAAAAAGTAATAATTTATTAAGTGAAATATAAGTACATTTATAATTCTTCATGATCAAGAAGATCAAGTGCAGCGTTATATCCTCAATTTTTCTTCTAGTACTCAAACCTAGCGATAGCACACACACTAAGGAGAAGAGTAAACCCGTCATTTGGAGGGTTTATCAAAGGAGAAATAAAATAAATAAGTAATATAATTGTAGTGTGTTAATTTAAATTTTAATAGTTAGTTATTGGCTGATGTTGTGAATTGTATTTAAGTTGTTTACTGTTTTTAGGGGAGTTATTTTTTGGGAAGTTTATTGGAAAGTTAGTAGGCCAAAAGAAGTTATCTTTTGAGAGAGCAAACTGCTCTTGTAGTTTTTAGATTGTATTCCTTTGTTTATCAATGAAAAATCGCAAGTTTTTTTTGCAATTTCTCTTTCTCTATAATTCTGTTCTACCGGGGTATTGATCATCGTATCAAATTGGTCCAACCTACCGGATGCCACCGAAGAAGATGGAGGCCATAGTGACTGCACTTGAAGAGAAACTCGAAACTTTGGAGGTTTCTTTACATGAAATGCAGATTCAAAATAAAGATAATCAGGAGAAGATCATCTCTTTATTAAATTCAAATAAGGAGAGGGATGTGGGAGAATCGTCGCACGATAATGGGTCAGTTGGTACCAAAAAGAAAAATCCTGGCTTACAGGGTGAAGCTTTGGATGAATTTCGTCTATCTGTGAAGAAGGTGGAATTACCGATGTTTAATGGTGAAGATCCCGCTGGTTGGATTGCTAGGGCGGAATTCTATTTCAATATGCAGAATACTATACCTAAAATCAAAGTGAATTTGGCACAATTATGTATGGATGGTCCTACAATTTATTTTTTCAAAGGACTGTTGGAGAAGAATGAAACATTGACATGAAAGAATTTGAAAGATGCACTTCTTGAGAGGTATGGTGGTGTAAATGATGGGAATGTATTTGAACAACTTTCTATGCTTCAACAGGAAGGAACAATTGAAGAATACATTGAAGATTTTGAGAGGTTAGTAGCACAACTGCCCCGATCACCCAATGACCAATATTTGGGTTATTTCGTTCATGGTTTGAAGGAAAAAATTAGGGTAAAGGTTCACAACATGACCGCTATGGGTCCTATGTCAAGAGCGAAGTTAATGAACATGGCTCGAGAAGTAGAACGTGAATTGGAAGAAGGGCGAAAAGACTGGACACCGTGAAGGTCACATGGGTCACTGTCCCGATCTGTTTTTGGTAATAAGGTTGTCACACAGAATGATGACAGAAATGGAAATTGGGTTATGGTTCGTAATAATAAAGACAATGGGGATCGTTTTTCAAGAGGAAAATTAACAGGTGGTTTACGTGGAATATCTGGTTTCGGACAAAAGAAAACTCATATAGCCAGCACTGGAAATTGGCGTGACCGAACTGTGAGAAGTCTGTCTTCTCAGGAGATTGCTGGCTGCTGTCAAAAAGGGCTATGTTTTAAATGTGGAGGTCAGCATCATCCTCGCCATCAATGTCATGATAAAAATATGCGTGTTATGGTGCTTGAGGACGACTCTGAAGAGGAAAAAGAGGTCAGAGTGCTGAACGATGAAGATGTTGAAACAAGTGCAGAAGAATTACAATTGAATGTGTTGTCTTTTGAAAATATATTGACTTTTGATAAACAAACCGAGTATTATCAAGATAAGCTTCAATTCATCAAGTTGCAAGGGACGGTAGGAGCATTACCGATGTTGATGTTGGTTGATAGTGGAGCAAACAAAAACTTCATGTCAAGGCGTCTAGCTTTGGCTTTGGGTTTACGAATTACTGGAACTCCTGCTAGACAAATCAGATTGGGTGACGGTTATGCGGCTCTGACGTTAGGAGAGTGCCAAGGTGTTATTATTTATGTTCAAGGGGTGAAATGGGAGATAGATGTTGCGCTGTTTGAATTGGGCGGTTATGATCTAGTATTAGGGATGGAATGGCTGACATAAATTGGACGCACATACATTGATTGGGTTGAGAAGAAATTATGTTTCACATATCAGGGGGAATGGATTGAGATCGTAAGGGTTCGTACTAGAGAGTGTATTCCATTACAGAACTATGTTGATGAAAACCATTTTGCCAAGTTGCATTGTGATATCCAATCAGGCATGGTGACAACAACTCAACAACTGGAGATGAAATCAGTAATGCACATATTTGATAATGTTTTCAAGGAACCACAAGGATTACCTCCTGAACGATAGCAAGAACATTCTATACACTTGCTGACCGGCCAGGGCCCAGTTAATGTTCGACCGTATCGCTACCCGCACAACCACAAGACACAAATTGAGAAACAATTCAAGGAGTTGTTACTGACCAGTGTAATCAGACCTAGCCAGAGTGCCTTTTCAAGTCCAGTTATTCTAGTCAAGAAGAAAGATAACTCTTGGAGGATGTGTGTTGACTACCTTGTTTTGAATAAGGTAACCATTTCGGATAAGTTTCCTATTCCAGTTATTGATGAGTTATTGGATGAGTTACATGGTGCACGATATTTTTCTAAAATTGATCTTAAGTCTGGCTACCACCAAGTACGTATGCGAAAAGAAGACATTCATAAAATAGCTTTCCGCACTCATGAGGGTCATTATGAATTCTTAGTGATGCCTTTTGTGTTAACAAATGCTCCATCCACCTTTCAAGCATTAATGAATGAAGTTTTAAAGCTAATGCTGCGGAGATATGTTTTAGTATTTTTTGACGATATTTTGGTGTATAGTATGACGTGGCCAGACCATATTCTGCATGTGAATTTAGTTTTAAGTGTGCTAGCTGAGCAATAATTGGTGGCCAATAAAAAGAAATGTTCATTTGGTCAATTTTCAGTTGAGTATTTGGGTTACGTGATTGCTCATGAAGGGGTTTCTATGGATCCATCGAAAATTAGCCGTGTGTTAGAATGGCTTGTGCCAAACAATGTCAAAGGTGTCAGAGGATTTTTGGGTTTGACCGGGTATTACAGAAAGTTCATTCATGACTATGGCAAGATTGCAAGACCATTAACTGATTTGACTAAGAAAGATGGTTTTAAGTGGGGAGCCAAGGAACAAGCCGCTTTTGAGGAACCTAAGCACAAGGTAACTTCAGCCCCAGTTTTAGCATTGCCTGACTTCACCAAAGAATTTTTCATTGAGAGCGATGCGTCCGAAAATGGGTTGGGTGCAATCTTGATACAAGACAAGAAGCCTATCGCATTTTTCAACAAGGGACTCAGTGATCGTAATTTGAAAAAGTCAGCATATGAAAAAGAATTAATGGTTGTGGCTCTCGCAATCCAACATTGGCGCCCATATCTCATAGGGAACAAGTTCACAGTGTGCACAGATCAAAAGAGTTTGAAACAATTAATGCAGCAGCGTGTAACCATAATGGATCAACTAAATTGGGTGGCTAAGCTTTTGGGATATCAATTTGATGTAGTTTATAAACCTGGTCTGGAGAACAAGGGCGCTGATACGTTGTCCCGACAGTTTGATACGTCTCCAAACTACACCATGGAGGTTCTTGCCGATTCAGATGACAGGTTAAGGCTTAATTCTATGATTTTCCGTCCAGAATGGTTAGATTTCAAGGCTGTCCATGAAGAAGTACAACAAGATCCAACATTACAAGCAATCATTTCGGATTTACAAAAGGGGGAACCACAAAACCTGGTTTTGCACTACAGAATGGGGTTCTTTTGTATCAAGACAAATTAGTTATGTCTGCTTCATCTACTTTTATTCCTAAAATTCTTAGGGAATTTCATAGTACCCCTCAGGGTGGGAATTCCGGGTTTTATCACACTTATCGTCGTTTGGCTGCTAATTTGTATTGGATTGGTATGAAAAAGGATATCCAGAATTTTGTGCAGAAATGTACTGTCTGTCAATGCAACAAGTATGCAACTTCAACACTCGGTGGTATTCTTCAGCCACTTCCAATACCAAATCAAGTGTGGGTAGATATTTCTATGGACTTCATTACTGGTCTTCCAAAGTCCAAGGGATTCGAAGCTATTTTTGTGATGGTAGACAGGCTATCCAAATATGATAATTTCATCCTTCTTAAGCGTCTGTATTCTGCAAGATCTTTGGCTGAAACTTTCACCAAAGAAGTGGTCCGACTTCATGGAATTTCGGCATCTATTGTGAGTGACATAGATCCCATCTTTGTTAGTAATTTTTGGCAGGAACTCTTTAAGCAACAAGGTACATATTTAAAGCTCAGCACTGTATACCACCCTCCGACTGATGGTCAGACAGAAGTCGTTAACCGCTGTTTGGAGACTTTTCTTCACTGTTTTATTGCTGACCAGCCTAAGACTTGGGCCATGTGGCTTTCTTGGGCAGAATATTGGTACAACACTACTTTTAACGCTTCTATAGGTACAACTCCATTTGAAGTGGTGTATGGTCGTGCTCCTCCGGTAATCACTAATTATTTACCGGGCGAAGTTCAAGTGGAGGCTGTTCAACTAGACTTGGCTGATCGTGATGAATGCTTGTGTCAACTGAAGCAACATCTATCCCGTGCTCATGATCGGATGAAGACACAGGCAGATAGACATCGTAAATAACGCTCTTTTGCAGTTGGTGATTTGGTTTTCTTGAAGTTGAGACCTCACGTGCAACAATCTGTTGTGGCTAGAATCTGTCCTAAGTTGTCTCCAAGGTATTTTGGTCTGTTTAAGGTGATTGAATGTGTTGGGGTTGTTGCTTACAGGTTGGAATTACCTCCTACATCTTGGATCCATCCTGTTTTCTATGTTTCTTTGCTTAAGAAAGTGGTTGGTGATGTTGTTGTTAATCCAACTCTCCCTGCTAGTTTAGAGATTAATGAAAACTCCGTGTGGGAACCAGAGACAACTTTAGATCAAAGGATGGTGGTCCAACATGGTAAATCGACTTCTCAAGTTCTTATCCATTGGAAGAACAAGACTATTGAGGAAGCTACTTAGGAAGATAAGGACTTCATCACTATTCAATTTCCTTCCTTTAGCTTTGAGGACAAGGTTGTTTCTCTTGGAGGCGGCATTGATAGCACACAGACTAAGGAGAAGGGTAAACCCGTCATTTGGAGGATTTATCAAAGGAGAAATAAAATAAATAAGTAATATAATTTTAGTGTGTTAGTTTAAATTCAAATAGTTAGTTATTGGTTGATGTTGTGGATTGTATTTAAGTTGTTTATTGTTTTTAGGGGAGTTATTTTTGGGAAGTTTATTGGGAAGTTACTAGGCCAGAAAAAGTTATCTTTTGAGAGAGCAAACTGCTCTTGTAGTTTTCAGATTGTATTCCTTTGTTTATCAATGTAATATCGCAAGTTTCTTGCAATTTCTCTTTATCTATAATTTTGTTCTACCGGGATATTGTTCATCGTATCACCTAGCATACATTAAATTCAATTTAAAGGACTTATATTTTCTCATTAATTTTGTAGGTATGAATATGAATTAATTCAAAATATTACTGAAGAAGTATCGAACAAATTAAACATTACACCCTTACACATAGCTGATAATCCAGTTGGATTGAATAACAAAATGTCACAAGTGTTATCACTTCTAGATATCAAGTCCAATGATGATGATGTTTGCATGGTTGGAATTTGTGGAATTGGTGGTATTGGTAAAACAACACTAGCTAGAGCAGTATATAACTCAATTTCTAGAAAGTTTGATAGTTCAAGTTTTCTTGTTGATGTAAGAGAAAGTTCAATGAAACATGGTCTTGTACACTTGCAAGAGACCCTTTTGCTTCATTTACTAGATGAAAATATCAAACTGGATGATGTGAGCAAAGGAATTCCAATATTAAAAAGACGGCTTCGCAACAAGAAGGTTCTTTTGATTCTCGACGACATCGATAATCTTCAACAATTAAGATCATTGGTTGGAAGAAATGAATGGTTTGGTTTTGGAAGTAGGATTATTATAACAACCAGAGATAAACATTTGTTAACTGCTCATGGAATTGAAAAACTATATGAAGTGAAAGAACTGAATGATCGTGAATCTCTCGAGCTTTTTAGTATGAATGCTTTTAGAAAAAATGTGCCTGATTCAAGTTATGTGGAGATAGCAAAAAGTGTAGTGAAATATGCAAAAGGTCATCCATTAGCTTTGAATGTGATAGGATCTGATTTATTCGCCAAAACTGTAGAAGAATGGACGAGTGCGTTGAATAAATATGAAACAATCCCAAGCAAAGAGATTTTGAATGTCCTTAAAGTAAGCTATGACAATTTGGATGATAATGAAAAGGAAATTTTCCTTGATATTGCTTGTTTCTTTAAAGGATATCCGAAGGCGGATGTAGAAAAGACACTAGATGTGAGTCGGTTTTATTCAAAATATGGCATTGGAGTACTTGTTGACAAATCTCTTGTAACAATTGGTGAATCCAATTCAGTAAAAATGCATGATCTTGTACAAGACCTTGGTAAAAATATTGCTAGAAATGAGTCGCCGTTTGATCCGAGTAAACGCAGAAGATTATGGCATCATGAGGATGTTTTTGAAGTCTTGACAGAAA
This sequence comes from Lathyrus tuberosus, assembly GCA_022829125.1. Classification (NCBI taxonomy): domain Eukaryota; kingdom Viridiplantae; phylum Streptophyta; class Magnoliopsida; order Fabales; family Fabaceae; genus Lathyrus; species Lathyrus tuberosus. The sequence goes on from JALAZF010000043.1 coordinate 6,943,519, forward strand.
GCATGGTGAGTTTGAAGCTATATTAACTTTTAAAGCCTTCTTTTTACTCTCCTTTTAAAATTTCACTAATATTGAAATTTGACTAATTGTTATTTTGATGGTTGGTGGTTGAATTCAAATAGGGAAGTGATACAATTGAAGGCATTGTGTTGGACATGCCTAACCTAGAACAAGAAGTTCAGTTAAAAGCCAACACCTTTGATAATATGCGAAGGCTTAGAATCCTCATAGTTAGGAACGAACAAGTTTCTGGAGCACCTCAAAATCTTCCGAATAACTTGAAATTGCTCGAGTGGAACAAATATCCTTTAACATCTTTACCTGATAATTTTCATCCAAAGACACTTGTTGTACTCAATTTACCAAAGAGTGATATAAAAATGGATGAGCCATTCAAGGTATGTGTTCAAATTTGATCCTTATTTATCTATCTTTATGTCATGTTACTTGTTATGAGTCCCGCGTTGAATGAGATTAGATCCACCTAATAACTTGCATATCTAAATTTCTAAATCACCAATTGTTCTTGTTGTGCAGAAGTTTGAGCATTTGACTTTTATGAACTTCAGTGATTGTTACTCTCTAACTAAACTACCTGATGTATCTGCAACCCCAAATGTAACAAGAATTCTTGTTAATAATTGTCGAAACTTGGTTGACATTCATGAATCCGTTGGAGATCTTGACAAACTAGTCACTTTAAGCACTGAAGGATGCCCTAAACTCACAAGTTTTCCGCGTGGCCTGAGATCAAAATATCTAGAATACCTTAATCTTAGAAAGTGTTCAAACATTCAAAGTTTCCCGGATGTATCGGCAAAAGTGGAAAATATGAAAAATATTGACATAGGAGGGACAGCCATAAAAAAATTTCCAAGTTCAATTGAAAACTTCAAAGGCCTTGAAGAGTTAGTATTGACATCATGCTCAAATGTTGAAGATCTACCTAGTGACACAGATATGTTTCAAAATATTGAAGAGCTGAATGTCGAAGGATGTCCACAACTTCCAAAACTCCTATGGAAGTTATTGGAAAACAGGTCTAATAATGATTGGCTTCCAAAGTTAAGTAATCTGAGTCTCAAAAATTGTAATCTATCTGATGATGATCTTGAGTTAATTCTCAAATGTTTTCTACAACTAAAGTGGTTGATCCTATCAGATAACAATTTCTTGACTATTCCTGATTGCATTTAAAACCTTTCTCATCTCTTACTTCTTAACATAGAAAACTGCAAGCATCTTAGAGATATTTCAGTGCTTCCACCATATTTGCAATATATAGATGCAAGAAAGTGCATGGCACTTACTCCTCAATCATCAGATGTACTCTTGAGCCAGGTTAATCTACATCCTTTTCTTCCTTTGTAGAACTTGATCTTTATTGATAATGCTCGTAGTATTTAAACACAAGTTGTAATTTTTAACCCTAAACTTGAATATCAGTAAAGAGAATTTGGCCAAACTCTGATAAAATCCTTAATGTTCTTTGTTTGCGTCCTTCGTTTATGTTTTCTTTTGAATCAGGGTTGTTTTTCTAACAATCTTTTGCATTTAAATTTCGCTTAGACTACTAATAATGAACAGTTATATTTACTAAGCAGGCATTTCAGGAGGTTGAGTACATAGACATAGTTGTTCCAAGGGAAAAAATTCCGAGTTGGTTTGATCATTGTAATAAAGGAGAGTCTATTGCCTTTTGGATACATAAAAGCTTCCCTACAATCGCTCTGTTTTTTCTTATAAGTGGTGATGATGATGAAAGGAAAACCAATTATACATGTGAATTCTGCATACTAATAAACGGTATACAAGTATACCAAGGAAGAAGCGAGTGGCCAGTTGATCATGTATGGCTTTTTGATCTGCGAATTCACCTCACCGGGAGTGAGTGGCAAGGCTTCAATGAACAAATAAAATCTGGTTGGAATCATGTGGAGATTTCATGTTCAGTCATTGATGAGTCAGAAAATTTAACTATTAAATGTTGTGGAATTCATCTATACAAAGATAGAATGAATATCCACCACGTCTCCTTCATAAGTCCTGATATTCACATCTCAAATATGGTCAAGGATAATGACAGTTTGGATATCTATGATGAAGTAAGCGATGATGTTGTTTTTCCTTCAATATTCACTAAATATTTTAACAAGACTATATTAGAGGCCATGAATGATCTTCAATCCAGTAAGAGAAAAGTTGATAATGAATACAACTTTAATGAGGAGTTTGAATTAGACAATAATACTGACATTGACAACCAATACATGGAAGAGGAACAAAATTCATCTTCCCTTAATCATCAAATACTAGAAATGTATGAACTTGTGAATAAAGACAATGAAAAAGGTATCATAGCATGTCACTCTTCGGTTAACTCTTAAATTCTTGAGTTTTTTAATCTAGGACACAAAAACGAGTTTAAACTGAATAAATCTATATTGTCTTGCAGATGCCAATTCCAGTAAAATCTTGTTTGATCCTTCAACTGAAACACAAGAAGAACCCCTTGTTACAAGTGTCCATAACAATGAGCCAACACTTGCACAAAAAGAAAAGTTCAAGAAAATTGAAAGTTTTGCACCCGTAAGACTAAAGCCCCGTTTTCTTCAAGTGTTTCCTGTTTTCATTTCTTATGATAAAATAAACATAGGAAAAGACATTTTTTTTAATCATTTCATTTCTCATGCTCTCAGGATTCAAGCACCATTGCATCAACAAGCACAGACAAGGGAACACAATTAGTTGATCAAATAACTTTTGTTGAACAAATCGAAGACAATTCAATCAAAAGAAAACAACCTGTCCTAAATGCAGAATCCTACATAAACATTGTTGAGTCTGCCATAAATGAAGAAAATATGGAAGAATTTTACGCTTCACTTGAAGCAGAAAAAACTTCTCTCTTACAAGTCCAACCCACCAATGAAACCGTGAGAACTAGGCCTAGTGAAGAAACTCAGAAAGCATTGGAGATTCTACAAGACTTTGTCTCAAAAAAGTTCTCTCTTTTGTTACATCCAGGACGTTCCAGATTGATGAAAGATATTTTGAAGTACCTACTCAGTTTAACACCAGATGAAGGACTGTCCCTGAAATCAAAATCAATAATACTACGGATTTCACATAGCTTTTCTCAGTGGAACTTGGACTACAATAATGCGAACCTTAAAATTGAGTCAGCAACTACAAATATAACAAAAACTGAGAAAGTGAAGGATTATCTTGATGATAATGTGAAAGACTTCCGAGAAATGGACATGGTGGAAAAGTGTTTGTCGAATCAGTTGGCCTGCTTGCAGGAAGAGAAGAGAGAACTTGAAGAGAAAATGAATGCCATAAAAGCTGAGATTGCAGATTTTACAGCACAGAGAGACGTGGTTGCTCAGAGAAAGACAGAATTGTTTCGGAAAGGAAGTGTGATGAAAGCTGAAAGGGATGATTTGAGGAACCAAGTGCCAAGGTTGAAAGCTGAGAAGGAATTGGCAAATATAACACAAGCAAATATTGAAGAAGAGTGGTCAAAGCTTGGAGAACAATTCATTGGAAGCACCAATTTTGAAGAGTGGACCTTAGGAACCTTCGCATAAATAAGTTTGTAATAAGTTATTTCGGTTTGGAAGTACTTTTCTTCAAGAGGTTGAGAGTAGCACTCAGCACAGCATCATAATTTAGAATCTCTATTACTAATAATTTCACACTAGTAAATTTCAAAAATATTAAAATACTAATATAAACACAATATAGATCAAATGTATCCTGCCAAATATTTTCAAGATTCTGTCAAATTTCTCTCAAATGTTTGTCAACTCATCTCCAATGTTTTGCTCCCTCAACGCATCTCTTTGAGCTTTCAACTCAATTCTTTCCTAAAAAAAATTTATTTTCTTTCTAAGTGCAGCATGTTGAGCAATAAGATAAATAACACAAAAATAAGAGATTAAGGAGTAGAAAAATTGACACAAAATATTTACGTGGAAAACCCTCAACAAATAAGGGAAAAACCACGGGCACCGGTAGAAAAGATTTTCACTAAGTGGAAGAAATTACAACACTTCTCTCTAAATACAAGGAGAGAACAAATTACACTCTCTCTTGTAATAGGAGAACACTCACTAAAGGAACCTTATAGGAGAAACTACAATATATTCTTTCTCTCTAAATTTTTCTCTTATGTTATGTTGCAATGCTTTTTGTTGTTGTGTTAGGAATGAGAAATGCACCTCTATTTATAGGTGCTCATCTTCACAAAACCATGGGAGTTGTTACAAAACCATGGGAGTTGTTACAAAACCATGGGTGTTTCTTTCTTGGTCCACAAATTGTGACTTTATCCAATCACAATCCTTGACCATAATCTTTTACCATGACCACAATATTTGACTATGACCATGACCACAATATTTGACTATGACCTCAATCCTTGACAATCTCCCACTTAAAGTCACATTTGTGATCTTCAAAAATCTTCTCTACCTTGCCAACTTCATGCTGATTACGCCTTTAATAGGCCATAGGAAGACCTACACCATGCAAACTTATCAGAGTTAATCGGTTTCGTCATTGCATCTGCTAGGTTATCTTTAGTGTGAATTTTCTGCATATCCACACTTCCTTCTTCTACTACCTCTCTGACAAAATGGTATTGAACTCCTATGTGTTTTGTCCTGGAATGAAAAGTTGGATTCCTTGCAATGTGCAAGGCACTCTGACTGTCACAACACACAATTATCTTTTGTTGCTTGTGCCCGAGTTCTTCCAATAACCTTTGAATCCAAATTGCTTCCTTACATGCTTGGGTAGCGGCCATGTATTCAGCTTCTGTAGTAGACAAAGCTACAACAGTCTGCAATTTGGATAACCAGCTTACCACTCCTCCTACAAGTGTGAACACATAGTCAGTAGTAGATTTTCTTTTATCAAGGCCGCCTGCAAAATCTGAATCAACATAGCCTCTGATAGTGAATTCTGATCCCCCAAAACATAATGCAACACCTGAGGTTCTTTTGATGTATCTAAGGATCCTCTTAACAACATTCCAATGTCCATTACCTGGATCTGCCATAAACCGACTGACTGTTCCAACTGCTTGAGCAATATCTGGTCTAGTACATATCATAGCATACATAAGGCTTCCCACCACTGATGCATACGGTACTCGAGACATTTCCATCCTTTCCGCTTCATTGCTAGGATTCATACTTGAGGATAATTTATAATTGACAAGAAGTCGGGTAGAGATTGGCTTACAGTCTGGCATCTTAAAGCGGCGCAAAAACTTTCTGAAGATAATTTTTTTGAGAAAGCCAAATCCTTCTGTCTTTTCTGTCCCGGTGAATTTGCATCCCTAAAATCTTGTTTGTTGGTCCCAAGTCCTTCATATTAAACTCCCTAGCCAATTGTGCCTTTAATTCTTGGACTCGATCTTTGTTGGGGCCTACCACCAACATGGCATCCACATACAACAACAAAATGATAAAATCATCATTATCATCAAACCCTTTGTAATACATACAATGGTCTGAACTTAATCTGTTATATCCAAGGCTCACGATGAAGGAATCAAATCTCTTGTATCAACACCTTGGCGCCTGTTTTAAATCGTACAGAGGTTTTGTCAACCTACAAACCAAGTTTTCTTTTCCTTGTTCTTTAAAGCCTTCAGGTTGGAGCATATATATTTCCTCTTCAAGTTCTCCATGGAGAAACACAGTCTTTACATCAAGCTGCTATAAATTTAGATCAAATGCAGCACAAATCACCAAGACCACTCTGATTATGGTGAGTCTTACCACTGGAGAAAATATCTCATTGAAATCGATACCTTCTTTCTAAGCATATCCTTTGACCACCAGTCTTGCACGATATCGTTCCACTTAATCGTTGCTATCTCGTTTAATTTTGAACACCCATTTGTTACCGATGGCTTTCCGACCTTTAGGAAGTTCAACAAGTTCCCATGTGTTATTTCTATGTAAGGCTTCAATTTCCTCTTGCATTGCTACCATCCATAGAGAAGCATCTGAACCATTTAACGCCTTATGAAATGTTGATGGTTCTCCATCTTCTGATATTAGACAGTATGCATCATGACTTGCCATCACATATTCTAAGTGCCAGGATGGTTTTCTTATCTTACGTGTGGTTCTTCTGGGATCTACATTATTGACCTCAGTTGGTTCTTGTTCTTCGTGCTCTGACTCTGCTTCAGAAGAATCATTTTCTCCTAAATTTTCCTCCATCTCCACTGTAGTAGTCTCCTTTATAGTGTTGTCTTCTTTTTGCTTCTTTTGTAGTTCATTTTCTACAAAGGTTACATCTCTGCTAACAATAATCTTGTGGGCAGCGGGATCCCACATACGATACCCCTGCACATTGTCAGCGTAACCCAAGAATATGCATTTCCTGGATTTTGGGTCCTGCTTTGTTCTTTCTTGGGAGTTGTACATCACATACACAGGACATCCAAATACATGCAAAGAAGAATAATCACCCGGTTTTCCCTTCCACATCTCCATTGGTGTCTTTAAATCAATCGCAGTTGATGGCGATCGATTTATCACGTAACATGCAATTTTGACAGCTTCTGCCCAAAAAGACTTTGCCAATCCTATTGTTTTTAGTATAGCTCTTGTCCTCTCCAGGAGAGTTCTATTCACCCGCTCTGCTACACCATTCTGCTGAGGTGTATGAGCAACAGTAAACTTTCTCTTAAGGGTTAAATAAGTTTTTAGTCCCTATAAAGTTTAAAATTTCATTTTTAGTCCCTCCTGGGTTTTGGCAACGGTTTTAGCTGGTTTTGGCAACGGTCTTTTTGTAAAAACTGTTGTCAAAAGGTAGGGAGGGACTAAAAATGAAATTTCAAACTTCATAGGGACTAAAAACTTATTTAACCCTTCTCTTAATACCTTCTTGCTTGTAGAATGTCAGGAAATCACCATCTGTATATTCTCCTCCATTATCTGTCCTCAAGCACTTAATTCTTTTCCCAGATTCAAGTTCCACTTGTGCTTTGAACTCCTTGAATACTAAATACACATCTGACTTCTTCTTAATTGGGTACACCCATAGTCTCCTGGAGTAATCATCAATGAATGATACAAAATATTTTTCTCCTCGAATGGACATTTCTGATGACTCCCACACATCAGAATGAATCAAGTCTAGTATGTGTTTGCTTCTAGCAGTTGACTTAGCAAACTTTAGTTTATGCTGCTTGTTTATCACACAGTGCTCGCAGAAAGGTAAATTTACCGACTTGAGCCCGGGTATGAGATTACGTTCTGCAAGAACTTTCATGCCTTGTTCTGACATATGGCCTAGTCTGCGATGCCATATCATCATTGTTTCTTCCTGGCTTCCAGCTTCTACTAATGCATCTGCTCCTTTCATTGGGTCTCCCAAAAGCATGTATAGATTTGCAGCGAACTTCTCTGCTTTCATCACTACTAGCGAACCTTTCACCACTTTCAAGATCTCACCTTGAACATGGGTCTTGCATCCGAGGTCATCTAGTTGCCCAATAGACAACAAATTCTTCGTCAATCCTTTCACATGTCGTACCCCTTGAAGTGTGCAGATAGTACCATCATACATTTTCATTTTGACAGTACCAACTCCATCAATTTCCAAAGCATGGTCATTCCCCATCAATACATGTCCTTCCGAGATAGGTTCATAAGTGCAAAATCAGTCTCGTCGTGGAGTCATCTGCCATGTTGCTCCTGAATCTACTATCCAACCATCAGTGAGTTGAATTTCGGCTTTGGTACTAACTGCTGCTCCGCTGTAAAGGATTTCTCCATCATCGGAGGTACTAGCAATACATCCTTGAGATGTACTTGCTTCAGAAGACTTTTCACTATTCTTCTTGTTGAACCAATATTCTTTCTTCAAATGTCCTCTCTTGCCACAATTGTAGCATTTAAGGTTTGTTCTTCTTTGAGATTTTGATCTACCATGATTTTGACTCCCATTGGGACCACGTTCCCTTGATCTACCTCTCGTAATCGTCAAAGCTTCTATTCGTTTTGAGCTTTCTTGCCGGTCTTCCTTATTTTTACGCATGGATTCTTCTTCAAGAGCAGCTCCGGCGACATCATTAAAGGATAGACAATCAATAATATTATTATTTGTAATATTGATGACGAGTTGATCATACGAATTTGGTAAACTCTGAAGAAGAAGCTCTACTCGTTCATTTTCCACTATTGTGAAATCTTATGCAGATAGTTGAGCAAATAGTGTATTCAAATTTTTGATGTGATTCGGCACCAAAGTGGATTCACTAACTCGAAGAGTGTAGAGTCTCATCTTTAAGAAAATTCTGTTGTGAAGTCACTTGTCCTCGTACAGTTGGATGAGAGTATCCCAAATCTCCTTTTGTAGTTTTCTTTTCTGCTATACTTGATAAAACTGAATCTGTCATTGCTAAGTGCAAATTGGCAACAGCATTGTCATCCATCTCTCTCCACTTTTCATCAGTTATATCTGTAGGTCTACCTTTAATTGCTTATGAGCAATTATCCTTCCTAAGAATTGCCTGCGTCTTCAATTTCCACAGGGAGAAATTACTCCCACTGAATTTTTCAATCTAAAATTCTACAGCCATTTTTTTTCTCACTGAATTGGTTTACACAATTTCACCATGAATACCACAGTATACGTGAGTAGTATTGTATATTTTTACCGCACACTAGAATAAATCTAGTATACGTTAACAATCACTGCAAAGGTATACAACCACACGTGTGAATAATAACTATACGCCGCAGCGGAAATAGAGACCGACACCAACGACTCTGATACCACTGTTGGATATCAGAGTAGTAAGATAAATAACACAAAAATAAGAGATTAAGGAGTAGGAAAATTGACACAAAATATTTACGTGGAAAACCCTCAACAAATAAGGGAAAAACCACGGGCACCGGTAGAAAAGATTTTCACTAAGTGGAAGAAATTACAACACTTCTCTCCAAATACAAGGAGAAAACAAATTACACTCTCTCTTGTAATAGGAGAACACTCACTAAGGGAACCTTATAGGAGAAACTACAATATATTCTTTCTCTCTAAATTTTTCTCTTATGTAATGTTGCAATGCTTTTTGTTGTTGTGTTAGGAATGAGAAATGCACCTCTATCTATAGGTGCTCATCTTCACAAAACCATGGGAGTTGTTACAAAACCATGGGTGTTTCTTTCTTGGTCCATAAATTGTGACTTTATTCAATCACAATCCTTGACCATAATCTTTTACCATGACCACAATATTTGACTATGACCATGACCACAATATTTGACTATGACCATGACCACAATATTTGACTATGACCTCAATCCTTGACACAGCGTCCCTAGCCACTTCAGAAATTGAAATGTTCCTTTTAATGACACTAATTTGCTCTTGCGGGTCTTTCATTCTATCTTCCGAATAAACTAGTTGGCTTGTTAACTCACTTTCTACGAACACAAACTCACTGAACTGGTCTTTGATGGCTACAACACCCTCTTCAAGTGTTTGTAGCTTTGATAGTACTAAAGTTGAGGACTCAATTTTCATGTTTGCATTATTGTAGTGACGACTCCACTGAGTAAAATTAGCTAAAAGTGGTAATATTATAGACTTTAGCCTCATTGAGACATCATCATAGATTAAAGTACATAGATATTCTAAAGTAGTTTTCATAGATGTTGATGATGTTGGTTCTAGAAGATGAGAAATTTGTTGAGAGTAGTTCTTTCAAGATTTCTGAGGCTTTCTTGATTTCTTCACTCATTTTAAGATAAGCCAGTTTTGAATCATCTTTAGTATCTCCTAATGGAGAAAATGTCTCAAAGGGCAGAATAAAATGATTCCATCTTGTCATCACTTACGTGTTAGACGAAGGCAACTTATTTAGAGGAGGTGAATAGATCCCAAGTTAAAAAAAACTTTATAAAAACTATTTTGAAAATTTTAACGACTAACGGAAGCGACCCGGATCGAATCGTCTAAACCGAACTGCTATCAAAAAACTCGAATATGGGTATATGAAAAACAATTGATGATAATGATAAAAAAATCAATCAATAAGCTTTTAACAACAATCACTTGAATGCTACACAAAAAATAAAGTCTATTTCTAATGACAAAATACACAAAAATGCAATTGAGGAAAATTATCGAACACCTTGTGTGCAATCAATTTCGTTTAGAATTTTATATGGTTTTGTTGATTTAAAAAAAAAACTACAATCTAATAGATTGTAATCAACACAACAAAACCGTTTTCAAAATGTTATCAACAAAAAATTAACCAAACTTATTGATCGCACAATCTACAAATTCAACAATTTGCAAATGAAAAGCAAAAGAGATAGAGAGAGGACAAGAATTTGTTTAGACAGTTTCCTAATCGGCCTCGCTATGGGTACGTCTGCCCTCAATTTGAACTTGAATTGAGATAACCAATCTTATTTTACAAATAAAGTTTTACAAGAGAAATGTAGCAATACAACCTCACAAATTCTATGTTTGAAGTTGATTATAACACTTTCTCTTCCCTTGATCTGAGCTTGATAAAATCACCCAACAATACCAATTTGATTCATCGTTTCACGCTACTCCTTTGCAAGAAAAATCATTCTTTAAACTGTTCACTTGATCGAATCTAAATTGTGAATTGTTGTCACCCAAGATTTACCAATTTGATTCACCGTTTCGCGCTACTCCTTTGCAAGAAACCCGTTCTTCAAAGTTTTCACTCAATCGAATCCAAATTGCATAATCTTGTCCAAAACCTTCAAATCCCCAATTAATCTTTAAGGAAAACCCCGACTTGGTTTTTTATTTGAAACCCCCAAATATTCTCAACCTTTTTTACAATTCAACAACCTAAATTGGACGTTATCAACTTGATTCTAGATGGAACCCTAACAAAGAATGATTATGTGTGAATTGTTTGTGTATATGCATAGAACATGGGTTGAAGATGAAGTGAAATAATTTTGTATATCTGGTTGCATGTCCTCAAATGATGCATGTATGAAGTATATATATGTGTGTGCAAGTTGGAGTCAAAGAGGAATGCAAGAGGTTTAGAAAAAATGTAAAATTTTTAAGATTTTGAATGCATGTGCCGACCTATGTAAGTCATGTGTCGACACATTCGATGCATGTGTCGACCTGTATAGGTCATGTGTCGACTCATAGAAGAATTTTTTCTTCTATGTGTCGACCTCAAATCCTTCCACAATCGGCACATCAAACAGAGGTTACAGGCTTTAAAACTGATCAACATGTGTTGACTCATACCTTGCATGTGTCGAATCATAGAAGAAATTTTTCTTCTATGTGTCAACCTGTATGATGCATGTGTCGACACATGCATAAACTGAAGCTACAGACTTAAAAACTTAACAACATGTGTCGACTTATACAACTTATGTGTCGACACATAAGCATATGTCTTGCATTAAAACACATTTTTGTCATGTAGAATCATTTCTAATCTTTTCTAAGTCATTTCCAAAATGTGTTTATGCTTCCTAATGCTAAGATGCACATTAAGACTCAGAAGATACCGTACAATATACTTAAACGCTAAAGTATCCTAGTTTTGACATCATACAAAATAATTCTATAGGAAGGTTCACTCACATACTCTCCCTTTTGATGATGGAAGAACTTGCGATGATGCATTTGATGTCTTCATGAAGGCTCCCCCTGAATGTGTGCATCATAGCTTGCATATGCTTCTCCACCTTTGACAACATCAAATAGAGACAAAGAAAGCCATTAAATGTATCACATACCAAAATCACACAGAGGCATTTACAAAGAAAGAGTGTGCACTCACATACACTACATACGTGAAGTTACACAAATAGAATTACTTAAACATAAATAGAAAGCCAATTTAAACAACATTATAATAGTGTCATTCGAAAGCCAATATACAAAACATAACCATTTTCTCACTTAATATGAGTGATAAAATTGTCATGACATAAGCTTAAAGACAAAACAAACCAAAAAAAACACAAAATACATGATGACTCAAAACATGAAATTCATGATAGAATTGCTCCAAAAGAGGTTTGACCCAAAGACAGAAAAACTCATCACTTTAACGTCCTCCACAACCTCTAGGCATTGGCCTCACACCACGATTCCAACCTTGTCCATTATTTCCAAAGAGATGATCCAAGAAATCGCACATCTCTCGATAGAATTGTGCATAGTGGTAGTGATTCTCATCTTGAATAGAGATCATGTGATTTATCCTGGAAATTGTGGCAGCATGATTAGAATCCATATCATTATGCATAGCGACAAGCTTTTCAGTCACATAAGAGGCAAAAGCTTCAAAGTTGGTGTCATATGATGTCATGTGCTCTTGGATGAGACAAAATTGTTCCACTTGAGTTGTCTCAAAAGCATCTCGCCTCCAACAATCCTCCTCATAGAGCTCATCTTGCTTAACCTTCATTTTTTGAAGCATAACGATTATGGAAGATCGATTTCCATATTCAGCACCAATTCTGCTACCTTGACCATCCTCATGATCATCATCTTGGATAAACACATCATCTTGAGGAACACCATGAGAAGTACTAATAGGTTGATCATCAACCACATGTGGCACAACAATAGCATCAACAAACTCACTAGGGTCATCAGAGTTATATATTTTCTTACCATTCTTGCTAACACATAAATAATACACCCGAAAGTCTTCATCCCTAAAGTATCTCATGTTGGTTAAAGTGCATTGGAATAACTCTTGAACCATGCTAGGAGTCTATACTGAAGATTTGGCATCCCTATGTTGAAGTAGTTTAAAATTTTGGCAATCATAGAAACATAACAAAATGAAGTTCCTTTGTTACATTCTTTGATGCCAAACATCCAGGACACGAAGTAGTTTGCCTAATTTATCCAAATTTTGTTCAGAAGAATGTAGACAAGTTGTATTTCAACACTGTCAATCCTTAAGTGATCAGCATTCTTTGGGCACAACACATGAGAAACAAGCCAGAGAAAAATACGAGGAATTATTTTTAACTAACCGGTTGTTAAGGGTTTGTAGCAATCAACAGACCGGGGAGCCTTAAGCAACTCATTCAAATGAATGTTCCATTTAAAATCTTGATGAATATCGATATCCGTCACCAACGGTTCATCATCAGTACTTAACAATAATAATTCCAAACAGCGACTTCCAAAGATCATCAGTAAAATCATAAACCTTATTACCTATTATGAACATGAAGGAGGATCCACGTCTATCGTGCAGCCCGGAGTAGAACACACGAATGAGATCTTCATTGTAATTTTGTGAAATCTTCAAGAAGTAGTTGATTTACTAGTGCTCGAAAAGATGAACAACTTCCAGAATATCCAAGCAGCCAACAACAACAGGTTTCCAAACATGCTGCTTCATAACAAGGTAGTTTTGGTGTTTCTCTTCAAATTCCTTAGCACAAGTAGAAGAAACGAACAAAAATGCAGTTTTTTGAACGGTAAAGGATGTGGTAGCCTTTCCCTTACCCTTGAGATCACTCTTGTTTCTTACAATCTTTGTTGCCATTGAGAAATTTTCAAAAAGAGTTTGCACGCCAAATGTTTGACAAAATATGTGAAAGAGGAATGAAGTTGTTGTAGGGATATATGAGTACCCACAAACCCACACCAGAGATAGAGATTCTCAAACACACTAAGATGACAATGAAACCTAAAAAATGAATGCAAATTCAGAGTTTTAGAGGTGTTGGGTGTGATTTGAAAGATGTGAGTACGAGGGTTTTATAGAAGTGGAAATACGAGGATAATAGATAAGTGTGATGATTGAATGAGGAGGCTTGATGGTATGTTGGAAAATGGAGTGTTGGATGAGTTATGGTGAAGGGATTTAAGAGGAATAATGGATGAGTTAATGACAAATGAGATGTATCAAGACTCTAGAAGAAATGAAGAGTTGTGCGGTTGGATGCATGTATAAAGAGATAATGAGAAATGAAAACAAATGACAAAAAACGTGTTATGAGGCGACCCGTTGGAAGCACGTGTCGAACTGAACAAGTCATAAGTCGACACACTCAGCACACGTGTCGACACAAACTGAATCAAAATTTAAAAAATTTTGAAAATTGATTTAATGAGCCGACCTATATGAAACATGAGTTGACACATGAGGTGCAACAAGTGAAAAATTTTAGTCATAAGGTTTTAGGTCGACCTTGAAAGACTCGAATTGAAACATGCATGAAGAGTTTTTAAGAGACACTTGCAAATGATCATTTTTCAGGATTTGATAGCAATTGACATGCAAACACACATATGTAAGCATAAATATTAACAATACAGAATACATGTGAAGATATTAAGATTAGGTCACTATAAACATTGGAATTAAAACACACAATGGTCATCAATTGAAATTTTTGGAAATGAACACTCATAACATATATCATACACAATGTATATCATATACCTTTGAAGAATAAACAGGTAAAAGAAAGAACTTACTTAGAAAGCGAAAATTGAAATGATATTACCTCACCGTATGAATTTCACAAGGAAATCTCAAACAAAAGTTGAAACAAATGCAAAACGTTCCAAAATCTTTTGACATTAACGTTCTTACCACTTTTCTCTTTGTCAAAGTACCCGATAGTGTGATTTGTAATGTATCCAAGAAAGTTATTGATTTGATGTTCATCCTTTTTGGCAGGACTTTCATTCTTGTCATTTTCATGATAGTTATCTTGCTCCTCCTCAGGTTTCATCATCTTAGGTTGATCAATCCCTTATTTGATGTCCTTGAGTATGTCTTTTGAAGATACACCTGCATCATGGAAGGAAATACCTTTTCTGAAATTTCTCGAATAGGAAGCATTACAAGTAATCTACATACTTTTACCAATTAATGAACACTAGTTGTTATCCTCCTTGGTAACATAACCCTTCTTCCTTGTCACAAATTTAATGAAATAGGGAGATGTCATCCGTCATATGTCTTGAGCATCCATAAACGAGATCCCATAATCTCTTCATAGAGCCAAGACATTTATCATGCAAGATCAACAAAAAATGCTAGGTACTTAATCATCATTGGGTCCTTAAGGGTGAGTGAAACCTTGGTTGCATTTAGGCAACCATTGAAAAACACCTTTAGGCACAAGAAATCTCCTAAATTTTTATTTTGCAATGGTATAACCTTTCTTGCAACAAAAGTGACAAGTTAAATTGTGAGGAGAGTGACCTTTGCTATTTTGATCCTTTTCAACAAAGATATACCTTCTATAAGAATTATAAGAAGGCATCTTATATTTGGTAGTATCAATAGCAAAAGTGACATTTGGTTCAAGAGTCTTGTTTAATTTGGCCTTTGGAGTATTTACTTCTTTTTTCCAAATATGATAAGTCTCATAATCGAACCAAAAGGGTTCTTCATCTTAAGCTTTTTGAATATCTATCATAGATTGCTTAAGAGCTTCCATATTCTTTTCGGTTTCTAAAACTTTAGCTTCTAAATTTGAAAATGTTCTTTTGTTTAAATCTAACTT
Source organism: Lathyrus tuberosus (assembly GCA_022829125.1). NCBI lineage: Eukaryota > Viridiplantae > Streptophyta > Magnoliopsida > Fabales > Fabaceae > Lathyrus > Lathyrus tuberosus. The sequence goes on from JALAZF010000043.1 coordinate 6,959,076, forward strand.
TTTAAAAGAGTCTACGGCTTCTCTAAGTAGATTTTCAAAAGCTTTTTGTAACATGGAATAAGACAATTTTTCAACATGTTCATATTTATAATGACTTACATTTTTTTCTTCTTTTCTCAATAATGAGGCGAGAGATAAGAATTTTGTTAGAACAAGATTTGTTCATGACATATTTTCCTTGGGTTTTGATGATAACAAAGTATTGAAAGAACAATGGTTTAATCGTGTGTTACATGTGTGCAGGTTCTAAATCTTGTAAATATTATGGTCAGAATCTGTTTAACATTAAGCACACTTTGAGAGTTGCTGAATTGTTATCTTCTGGTGGCAGAATCTGGACAACACTTGCTAAGTGATGTCTGGCGTAGACTCTGAAGCTGGAGGTCTCAGCATCAGAAGAAGCAACATAATTGTCTCTACACTTAGTGAATGTAAAATGGCCTCTGGTACCATTCAAAGTTGGTGATAAAGCTAAAGTTGTCCGTACTACAGAAAGCAAGTTGTATTGTCAAATAAGTTTGTCACCTAGAGTCTACAGATTGCAAGGCTCAAGAAAAGTTGAGATTCTTTATGGATATATACTCTCAACGGCTTTATCAGTACATAATCTCTTAAAGACTCAAAGGTTAAACATGTTACACATTGGATCAAGATTTTCTGGTGTATCTATCTTCAACGACTCTTGTACTATGGAGTAACAGCAAAGACTCTTGATCAAGTTACCTCTTCAATGACTAGTTTTTGAAAAGGCTATAAATATGGCTGAAGTTTCAAACTAAATCTTTAACAATGGTCAACCAGAAGAAGGAGTAACAAGATCAACAATTATCACCTCAATGTATATGCAAATTTTTTTGATGTAGGTTGTAATTTGTAAAAGTCTTAAGATTTATTACACATTTAATATCTTAGAAATCTTAAGAGCTTTAGGTCTTTGTTATGGTGATTTCCCATACCTCTGATACTTATATCATGTACACCTTGTTCTCTATTCTACTGAGCTTGTTCAACATTTTAGATAAAAGTCTTGTGTCATTGGGATACAAGTAAGGAAGTCTCGAGCCAATATTCTTGAGCCACGTAAGTCTCTTGCTATGTGCTAGAGATGTGAAAGTCTTAATCAAGTGGATTGATTGAGAAAAAGTCTTGTGTCATTAGGATACAAGAAAGGAAGTCTCAAGCCAATATGCTTGAGCCACGTAAGTCTCTTGCTATATGCTTAAGCAGTGAAAGTCTTAATCAAGTAGAATGATTGAGCAGGAAAGTCTTGACCCAGTGTGGCTTGAGCAGGATAGTTAGGTGCATGGAATTAGGAGTAGTAAGTCTTGGCCAGTTAGGTGTTAGAAGAGAAAGGATCGTTTTATGTGACCTGGAGTTGAAGTCTTGGGCCTGAGGGGCTTGAGTAGGAATGCTCAGTGCATGGAATTTGGAGCAGTAAGTCTTGGCCAGTGGGGTGCAAGCAGAGAGGCTCGTTTCATGTGACTTAGAGCAGAAGTCTTGGGCTAGGATCCTGAGCAAGGAAGTCTTGGGTTCATGGAACCTGAGCAGGAAGTCTCGAGTGAGGAGCTTGAGCAGAAGTCTTGTACCTTGGGTCTGAGCAGGTGTAAAAGTCTTATGTAGAATGCATGAGCGATTGTAATTATGTTTTGATTATAAAGATAATATCTTGTGAAGCAAGGGGACTGGACTACTCTCAGTTAAGGGAGGAACCAATATAAATCTTTGTGCCTTCAACTATTATTTATTTGCTTCTGGTAATATTTTGCTGCTAAGAATTAACCAGAATATGAACACCAGTTTAGATTCTGAACTCTGATCAGATGCAAACTAAGAAAACTAAAAACACAATTCAACCCCTATTTCTTGTGTATTTTTCTCACCTTCAATTGGCATTAGAGCATAGTCTGTGCTTAACACTTAACAGTGGCGCAGATAATGATCCAATAAGAAAAGTGTGTCTGTTAAAGACTTTCCTTCAAGAAGGAATCAAGTGCCACATGAAAAATATTATATTGCTTTTCCTACCATATTCAAAGGGTGATTCTACTTAATTTAAATGATGGAAAAAGAAAAACATATTTTTAACTCATTGGTCTTGATAAAAGGGGTTCTGAAGGTCTATGGAATATCCTTTCAAAAGGTATTACTATAGAAGTTGATGGTGTAGAGATAATCTGTTTGAAAGTCTCTATCACCTACTCAGAAGAAGCTTATTAAATATCTTCAGAGGTAGTTGCATTCTGGTAGGTGCTCTATCTCACTTCTGAGTATATCAACATCATTGATATGTCTGATGTCGGACTATCTCTGAATTCTTGTGCTCAGATTTTTGGGAATCAGTTTTGAAGCTTGTCTAGTTACAGTTCATCTAATCTTTCAATCAAACTTCTGAAAAGATTGATTTAGATTCAAACCTGAGGTCACAATTATTCAAGAAGTTATACAACTTGAATTTATTGTGGTCTGATGGTTTATCTTGCAAATCTTCGAAGAAAAGGAATGAAAATAGATTATGAAAAGCTATCTAACAGATCACCTTTCCTGAAGGTTGATTCCTTGAAGTATCTGATGATAAGGAACTAATATTTCTTGTCAAAAGTACATCTTAATCAGCTGGATAGGTTATAATATTTATTGATAAAAGAGTAACTTCAGAAGCTTCTGAAGTACTTGTACTTAAAGTGATCTCCCAGATCTGAAAGCAAGAAGAAACACTACCAAAACCTAATGTCAGTTAATCTTCATTGCATATTCTTTTGAAGATGACATTAGTGCAAGATTCAGATAAAAGAGTAATCTGACTCTGGTAGTCATTATTGTTTCTGAAGAAGCATCTGAGTCCTGAAATAAAAATCAAGTATTGAAGAGAAAGAGATTATGCCAAATATATCTTGCTTCAATATTTGATAATAAGGAGTCTGCTCTTTAAGGTGATATCTTAAGAGACTCCATTACTCCTTGATTGAGGGTCATCATGGAATTTGTATTAAAGGACAAGTCTGTGAGAAACCGTCAATTTTTCTTTATGTTTTGCAGGCAATTAGATGATGAGCTTTAATTTGTTTTATGCCATTCTCTGATAACTAACATCATCTGGTTTTGTGCTTATCAAAGATCTCAAAGTCTTATGTCAAGACAATGAAATTGATGATTCTTCTAAGAGCAAGATCTTGTTCATATTATGGTTTATTCTAGACTGATACTCTAGAATGAATCATGGTACTGCTATTAGAATGTGGCATAAGGCAAAGGAAAGCTTGTCTGAACATTTGTGAATGGTCTCATAGAAATATGAGTGCCATGATCTGAATGTAATTGCTGCAGATATCAAGGAAATGAGCAGAGGCATCTTTCATGGCATTTATCAAAGGTTGTTCAGAACATTTGATGGAAGAAGAGCCCACAACCCAGACTCAAGTGCTAGAGGTACTGAGTTTGGTGACAGAAGTTGAGTCATTGGTTTAACAGCCATTGAATCAGAATCCACTCAAAATGGTGTTCAGACTCTATGGTCAAGTTTGAATACAGATATGAGTGTGACCAAGAAAATAACAAAAAAAAGTATGCTTGTTGTTGCCTGGCTTATCTCTTGATTCAATGAGATATTTGAGTATATGTAAACACAAAGTTTCTGTTAGATGTCTAGAGAAGCTCTTTTGATAAAAGATCTTCAAGCATCTTTAAGAAGAAACTCTGTTGTGTTTACCTATTCTAAATATTTCATTAAGCTAGATGATGATCATATTTATGGAAATTGTTTCCTCACTTTTTGTGATGTTACTATTGTTTGTTAGCTGTTAAAGGAAATAATTCAATATTCATCTATCACTCATGACTCTTGTTTCAATAGGAAGTGTTGGTTCTGAATAGAATCTTGGAGACTTATGACTGACAGAAGATCTCTCTCTCTCTCTCTCTCTCTCTCTCTCTCTCTCTTTCTCTCTCTCTCTCTCTCTCTCTCTCTCTCAGTCTAGCTCTACTAGACTCTGATGGATGATAGCTTCGGAAAGTTGCCAGATTCTGAGATTCAGAAGAGGATTCTTTACTTCTGATAAAGTAGTTTAAGTAAAAGGTTTTCCAAGACTTTTATAATGCTTAAATTTTCATAAAGGTGAAATTCATCTTGTGGATTCAAGAAATCTGCTGGAGAAGAACCTTTGGGTAATGATATTTTCTTCTTGGATACTTACTGTCACTATTCCCTATCTTGTGAAACATCATTTTACTGACAAGATTCTTATTCTTTTAGGAATCTTGTCCAGTTCCTTTCTTTTTATTTTTTCTCTATGGTTGTGAGTTATTCAAACCAAACTTGAGATGAGTTGCTTAAGTTAGGCTTTAACTTCTGGAAGGTTGTGTGTAAACAAGGATGGAGTAGATACTTTGAGATGCTCTATGGTTTCACTTATCCAGATCTTGTAAAAGAGTTTTGGATCAATGCTTCCATTGTTGAGCTAAATTCTGAGTGTGATATTCTCTCTAAGGTAATTGATATTTCTATAACAGTGACCTCTAAAGCAATTGCTAATGTGATTAATTGTGAAGAAATTGGAGAAATCCTAGAAACTCTGGTTTGGGAACACTATCTTCCTACTTGGCGTATCTTTGTAGATTCATCTAATACATCAGAGGTTTCAAATCTTCGTGCTGATACTGTTGTTTGGAATCAGATTCTGAATTCAAAATTACTTCCTAAGGATAAAGATTTAGAATTTGTGGACCCTATTGAAAAAGATTTGATTCTACTTCTTAATTCAGACTTGCAGATTGATCTTCCTCAAGTTATGTTTGAATAATTGAAGAAAACTATTTCTTCCTTTCACAAGGGAAAGATTTTCTTCATTCCTTTTGGACGAGTTCTTTCATAATTACTGTTCAGCAGGGAGTTATCATAAGTTTTGAGGCAGATTTGTCTAAAATATGGAGAGACAAGTTTGAAGCTATCTATGAAAGATTCTAATGTTATATTTCTGCATAGTTATGCCTTGTAATTGTTAGATCCTTTGTATTAAGTTATCTTATTGTTAATTCAAAGTTTGTTCATGCTATTGTCCAGTTTAACTGTTGATTATATTTATTTATAGTTGTTCAAGAGAATTAAAAGTAATGGGAGTAAGAACTTAATGCTTGCAATTTTTTCATTAATAAGAAGGAAGTGATTACAAATTACTTAAACGTTATAGTCTGGTGGATTGGCCCTAAGGTATTCCCTAGGATCATTTAACGTGTCCAGATTATTTAAGTAATCTTGCCATTCTTCCCTGGAAAATTTGAAAGCCTCCATTCTCAGTTGATTTCTGCGTCTGGACCTAGAAGATCTTCTTCTTCTGTGTGTCTTCACAATGGATGCTGAAGAGGTGAAAGTTTCTGAAGTTATCTCCTTACTAGTAGATCCTTCAGCTGCTGCTTTGCTTTCACTTGCCTGAGTTGCTGCATTCAATATGATTGTCTTTCTAAAATCTCTCTTTGGAACCCAGAATTGTTTTTGTTTGAACATCTTGGTGTTTTGAGGATTAAGTGATTATGAAAGAAAGCTTACTATAAATTCTTATATAGACATGTTACATACATGGTTCCAAGTATCTATTATTTTAATATTGATTAAAGTCTTATCAATATCTTTAATGGTATATCTTGGAAATGTTATCTAACAATCTAACCTTTTAAAGATTCTTTAAGAACTATGAATCTTATGGTTGATACGTTTAACTGCTGCTTCTTGTGTCAGTTTTACTTCATTAATGTTTATCAGATTATCTATTGGGTAAATTGAATGTTTGTATGATTACAACATATTTACTGGTCAAAATAACTTCTTTTCATTAATCAAGTTTAAAAGGATTACATACAAATAAAACACATAAGAAACTGATTTGATCTTAGACTAAGCTCTATATATGGCATCTAGCACCTTATAACAGAAATTGTTGCCATAATCATAATCTGGCTCATCTCCATCGTTAATTCCCTCTTTTACGTCTGGAATAAAGCGGTGAAACATCTCATTGATATCCTTTTTCTTGGTTTCTTTCATGAATACCTTCCGTGGCTTCAAAACAGCTACTGATGGACCTTTTTCTGTAGGTCTCTGAGGTACTGCTGACGAAGCTTCATCTGAGGTATTCAGGGAAGAAGCTATAGGATCAGTTGCAAAAGCTTATGAAGCTACTGCCTTCTGAGGGTTTTGGATACTCTGTTTTGTAGAGCTCTCAGAGATTTCTGTCACGACAGAAGCCTTATGACTCTCTGCTGGGGACTCCATAATTGTGATGAATGTTGATGTAAATAAACTAGATTTTGGTTGCTTTTATTATAGCTTCTGGGTAATCTAAACGTTTAAATAAACTCCTTTGCTTAGTTCTTGAAATTGTTATGACCAATAAGTATTCAGCATGCTCTATACAATCTTTAATGACCCCCTGTTACTTGACCATCTTTCAATCTCTTGGAAACTGATCATGTAACGATGATTTGTGATGCATTTATGACAGTAATTCTCTTCTTTTTATTTCTTTTTTATGTGACAAAAGGGGGAGAAATTATGGTAATTATTTAATTAGAAACTTAACCCATGGATTACCTATTCAGTTGTACATATTGGTCATTTATATTTCTGTTTTGATGGTTATCTTTCCCGAGAAACACATTTTAACTTTCTTGTACATAAAACTAAGGAAGAGATAACAAACCTCAGCCTTAGCCTATGAGACTCAGAAGGAGATTACAAACCTAGTATTCTGATGTTGGCAAAGGAAGTTAAAATATTATTTTTGGTTTTCTTAAATATGGAACAAAGGGGGAGCTTACAAACCTTAACCTTGGAACTGTTTGACTCAGGGGGAGCTTACAAAATTCAAAGTCTGATGTTACTAAGAAGATTGAATTACTTTTTCTTAAGAGTAGTTCCTAGTATGATGTCTACAGAACTCTGCTTTGGACTATTAGACTCAGTGGGAGCTTACAAACCTCATACCTTGATGTTGCAAAATAATAATAACTGACCAACATTGTCCTTTAAATACTTGTGTTTGTCATCATTAAAAGGGGGGAGATTGTTAGAACAAGATTTGTTCAAGACATATTTTCCTTGGGTTTTGTTGATAACAAAGTATTGAAAGAACAATGGTTTAATTGTGTGTTACATGTAAGAAAGTTATAATACTTGTAAATATTATGGTCAAAATCTGTTCACATTAAGCACACTTTGAGAGTTGCTGAATTGCTAGCTTCTAATGACAAAATCTGAAGAACACTTGCTAAGTGATGTCAGCTGTAGACTCTGAAGCTGAAGGTCTCAGCATCATAAGAAGCAACATAATTATCTCTACACTTTGTGAATGTAAATTGGCCTTTGATACCATTCAGAGTTGGTGATAAAGTTGAAGTTGTCCGTACTACAGAAAGCAAGTTGTATTGTCAAATCAGTTTGTCAACTAGAGTATACAGATTCAAGGCTCAAGAAAAGCTGAGATGCTTTATGGATATCTACTCTCAATGGCTCTATCAGTATAGAATCTCTTAAAGACTCAAATGTTAAACATGTTACACATTGGATCAAGATCTTTTGGTATATCTATCTTCAACGACTCTTGTACTATGGAGTAACAGCAAAGACTCTTTATCAAGTTACCTCTTCAAAGGCAAGTTTCTGAAAAAAGCTATAAATATGGCTGAAGGTTCAAACTGAATCTTTAACAAGGATCTACCAGAAGAAGGAGTAACAAGATCAACAATTATCAACTCAATGTATATGCAGATTTTTTTTATGTAGGTTTTCATTTTAAAAGCCTTAAGATTTCTTACACATTGAATGTCTTATAAATCTTAAGAGCTTTAGGTATTTGTTATGGTAATTTCTCGTACCTCTGATACTTGTATCATGTACACCTGGTTCTCTATTCTAGTGAGTTTGTTCAGCAGTTTAGATAAAATTCTTGTGTCATTGGGATACAAGCAAGGAAGTCTCGAGCCAAGATGCTTGAGCCACGTAAGTCTCTTTGCTATATGCTTGAGCCACGTAAGTCTCTTTCTAGGTGATTGACATGTGAAAGTCTTAATCAAGTGGATTGATTAAGCAGAAGTCTTGTGTCATTGGGATACAAGCAAGGAAGTCTCAAGCCAAGATGCTTAAGCCACGTAAGTCTCTTGCTATATGCTTGAGCAGTGAAAGTCTTAATCAAGTAGATTGAATGAGGAGGAAAGTTTTGAGCTAGTGTGGCTTGAGCAGGATAGTTCGGTGCATCAAATTAGGAGTGTAGCGTTTGGTTTTTGTCGGTGACGGACCACCTTACCGCGGGAATTGGGATTTGGGTGCTACTTTTTGATTTTTGTATTTATCCTATGAAGCTGGAAAGGAAATGGAAGATATCTAAAACTAACCTTGCACGCAAATGTTTTCTTTAACAAATGCTAAGAGATCGGGGATCAGGGTCTGGTTATACAAAGGGAAGCTATTAACGCCCAGTGTATCTATGATAATCCATAGGAACTTTTTATTGCACGTATTTCTGTTAACTTTAAATGCTTTCTCGTGTTTATCTGTTGTGGCTTAGGAAAGTTTCTCCTTTGGGAGAATTGAGAGAATGTTTTTGTTGTTTTCGGGTTTTATGTTGTTTTTGGGAAGGTACTGAACCTAAAGTTTTTTATTTGTGTGCTCGCTAAGATTTCGCAATCTTATGCCTACGTATTCCCGTAATGATGTTCGGGAAATCAGAGCAATCGTAGTTCCTCCTATTTATAAGGGAGGAAAAAATTTGGTGTCTTGTTCAAAGCCCAAGATTGAAGTTATCTGAGTATTTGTGTCTTGTTTAAAGCCCAAGATTGAAGCTAAAAGTTGATTGGGAGAGAGAATTTGTCATCTCTAAAAGGAGATATCTCATCTATTCATCACAGATGCTGAATAATTGGTTATAAGGGAAATTACTTTAACTGGGATATGCGAAATCCAGTAATGCCATAATTTCCTTTATAAGGGTGATGTCATGAAGGAAGAAAGCTTTAACTCAGTGTATAGCAATTCCACTTTTTCCTTATGAATCTTTCATGCTAAGAGATGGACATTGGCTTGGATGTATGGATTTCAGAGGCTTACCACTTACAGTAGTTAGATGAAAGAGAAATTTTAGCCAGGATAAAGGAAGGAATCCAGCTTGGATTTTGAATTAACAAGTGTGCCACTTACAACAATTATCTGGAAAAAGGTTTTGATTGTCTGTTTTAATATGTGATGTATGGAGGAAATATCCTCATGCAGAGAGGACTCATTGTCTCATCTGAGGGGATGTTGATTTTTATGTGTCTTGATCAAAGCCCAAGATTGAAGCTAAAGGAAATGACTCCACTGAGGAGGGTTTTATCTGTCTTGTACAAAGCCAAGATTGAGGCAGACTGTGGAAATTCTTATATGAAGCCTAAGAGGAGGCTATCTCTTATTGAGGATTTATGGAAATCTAGGAGCAGGTCCAAATTGTATTGGGGAATCCAAGGGTTTTACTCTTGCTGTGAATCAGGGAAGAGTTGAAGTATCAGATACCATGAGGCTCTGATTCTATTGGGGATGGTAAATTGACCCTGGTTGGGGATTTTTAAGGTAAAAGCTTAAACCTTGTTGGGGGTCAGGGAAGATTTAAAAATGATTTTAAAAATCTAAGAGGTCTTTAATTCTGTTGGAGACTGGTGTATTGGTAAAAATGATCAGGGTTTTTCTTGTGCTTTTAGGAAACTTGAGGGTCTCTGTGTGAGATCCAAGAGGAGATGAGACTTTCCAATTCTACTTGAATGAAGCCCAAGAGGAGGCTAAGACTGTCCAAGTCTCTTAAGAAGTGGTAGGCTCTAGTGTAGAGAGAGATCTTTGTATGATGCCCAAGAGGAGGCTGAGGATTTAAGGGATGAAAATCAACCCTTAAAATGGTATGATATTCTGGAAATTTTGACTCTCTTAGGGATTGAACTAGTAGAGATGACTAATTTCTATCCTATGCCTTTAGGAGGCCTTTGGGTCTTTGTACTAAGCCCAAGAGGAGGCTGGGGAACTTCTAAGAAGCCTCTTGCTCCTTGTACTAAGTCCAAGAGGAGGCTGGGGATACTTCTAAGAAGCCTGTGGGTCCAAGCCTATGAAAAGTTCATGAAAGGTTTCACTGGGAATCAATCCTTTCTGTACTGAACAGTTCTAAGGTTTGAAGAAATTCAAAAGAGGTTTCACCGGGAATTAATCCTCTCCGGGGAAATGAATTTCTTGTATACATATATATTTCTAAGTTTTGACAGTCTTGAGAAAAGGTTCACCGGGAATAATGCCTTACTCTGTTCCATATTGAATAAGCCCAAGAGGAGGCAGATTGTATAGGGAATTTCCTATGAGGGAACTAGTTTTGACTAAGTTGAAAGTAACCTCTGGTTTGACCTAAGTGTAGACCTAACTGCTGGGGGAAACTCTAGACAGATATGCACAAGTATATATATAGAGATAAGTGTTTTGACATATATATATATAAACAAACATGCATAGAAAAAGATGTTGGGACTTGCACTCTGAGAGGAGGCCCAAGTGTATTGTGATCTGTTGTATTGACTACAATTGTATGATTGATTAGGGTTTCAAGAAATTGAAGAGGGTTTTGAGAAAACTTTGAATTTGAATTTGAATTAAAAGAAGTATGTTTAAAAAGAAAAGAAAGTTTGGGGCATATAACTCAAAGAGAGACCCAAGTGGTCTAAGAGTAGTTTCACCGGGAATAATGCTCCTCTTAGTACCAGTTTAAAAACAGACAGATGATTTTGAAAACAGAGGTATAGGGCTTAAAACTCAAGGAGAGGCCCATGAAAGTTGTTTATTGTTAAAAACAAAGTTTATGTACAAAAGATTGGGGCTTATACTCAATGAGAGGCCCAAATGACTTATTTGAAAACATTGATCGCACTGCGATACCGACAGACGTTGTGAGACTTATACTATAGCAGAGGCCCAAAATTGTTTTTGTACAAAGAGGGGTTGGGTCTTACACTCTAATAGATGCCTAAAAGTGTTTGTAAAGAAAGAATAATGGGGCTTATACTCAAGGAGAGGCCCAGATGATTTATTTGAAAAGGCGACGATCGCGCCGTGATTTTGAAAACCACAGAGGGACTTATACAATGACTGAGGCTCAAAATTATTTATGTACAAGAAGGAATGGGTCTTACACTCTAATAGAGGCCCAAAAAGTTATTTTTATACAAGAGATGGGGCTTATAGCTCAAGGAGATGCCCAGATGAAAACAACAATCACACCGTTTATTTTGAAAATTGTATCGGGACTTATACAATGACTGAGGCCCAAAATTTTATATTTACAAAGGGGATGGGTCTTACACTCTATTAGAGGCCCAAAAATGTTTCAAATGAAGTTTGAAAAATCAAAATTAAGAAAAAAACCCTAATTTTAATTTAAAAATATAATTTTCAAAGGAAATTAAATATAAAATGATATAAATATCAAATATATTAAAAAACAAGCTGTAAACTTTGAAAAATGTTTTGAAAAATCATGTTTAATCACATGAAAACTTGGAATTCATTTGAATTTGAAAAATCAAGGTGGAAATTTCATTTAAAAATGTTTAAAAACAAATAAAATGAAATTATTTACAAAAATTCAAGCTATATTAAATAAATAATATAAATTTGATTTTTTTTGTAGAATAAAATATTTTAACATTCTTGTGAATTTAAAAAAAAACCAATAAAAAATGATAAAAATTGAGAGAGAAATTATTTTTTGAAATTAATTAAGAAAATAAAAGAAAATTCAAAAATTCAAATTATGGCGCCAATGGTCATCTTCTTCCTCGCGACTTCCCTCCATGGCCGTTTTGCAAAACCTCACATATCTCTCTCAATACGTAATGGTTTTGACTTTTGTACACATGAAAGTTGTGCGTTTTTAAACAAGGATTTCAATGATATAAATTAATTGCATTTATATTAAGTGTGGAGTGAGAAATCAAATGATGAACACATGAACCCTAACTTCTGCAAGAACACTATGAAATCCTAAACACGATAACTACAAAGCAATCTATTAAGGGGAAACACTCTACATAAGTGCAGAAACATGTTTGTAACTTGAAAACACATTTATTATGCATGGATCATAGAGTTTGAGAGTTCAGGCTTACCTCTTGCAAGAAGAAATCGAATTCTGATGTAGAGGTGTTACAGATGTTGTGTGATGATCTGGACAACTTCAATGGACCTTATGTAAGGTGTTTGGAAGCTTGGAATGGATTGAAACAACCTGAAACTTGTTGCGGTACCCTAATTGCAAATAGGCCAAAAAGCTTGAGCAAATGGATGGTGACTTAGTGATTCTGGTGTTCCAGATGTGTTTTGAGGTTATAGATCATTTGTATATGACATATGTGAGGTGTTAGGATGGTTGGTTTTGATGGATTTGCTTTCTTTTGAAAAATTCGATAGTTACTTCAAGAAGAAGCAAAATCTGGTTTTGGAGAGTGAAGTGAAAGAAAACATGAATTCAGATGTTTTGGGGTGGTTTAATCAGTCACACATGACCTCTATTTATAGTAGAGGAAGTTTGTTTTGGGAGCAATAGTGTTTGGAGGCTGATCATGGCATGTAGCTTGTAGCCATTGACTTGGATAATCCAAAGTTCCAAGTCAACTCTCTTAGCTTGACTCCATTCAATTCTGCAGGTTTGAATGCTCAGAGTTTGGACTTGAATATTGACTGGTTTGGAGTGTTATGGTCTGGTTTATGACACCTCAATGCATTGCATTGATGTTACCTTGCCAAAGTTGAATTCTAAAGTTCATGTCATAATGGTTTTTGCACATGCCAAGTTGAAATCTTGACTTCTTGATCCAGAACCAAGTGAGTCATCAGATGTTTTATGCTTTTGGAAGATGACAAAGTTGGCAAAATGGAAAAACTTGAGTGACAAAATCGTGTGGCACAAGTTTGGTTTTCATGCCTTTGTGTAGGCAGGGTGAAAAATGCCATTTTTGGAGGCTTATAACTCCTTGCTCAAGTTGAATCATGGGAGGTTCTTGTACTTTTTGGAAATCCCTTATAACATACTTCAACTTTGATGCTTAACTTTGGTCTTGAATCATCTTCGATCATAATGAAAAATGGCCTCAAAGTTGGTGAAAATACAAAACAGATTATGTCCAAAATTTCACTAAGTGTTGAAAAAAAAGTGTCATTTTCGATTTTTTGTGATTTTGATCAATCCATAACTCAAAATCCATGAGGAATTGGAACATGTTGCAGTTGACAATCTTGAATTATGTAATGAGAGCTTTCATTTGAGCTTTGGATGGAAGAAAAAGGTTGCTTGGATCACAAGTTATGGTCTTGCAAAGTTGGGTATAAATAATTTTTTTTCATGACTTAGTGAAAATTCAAGTTTCCTATGGCTGCCCCTTTTGCAAGTAACCCCATTTTTCTTGATTTTTCTTGATGTATGATGATCCAAACCATAACTTAACATTGTTTTTGACTTAGGGAAGCCTTGTTTGTAAAGAAATTCAAAAAGTCAAACTTGATTTTTGGCACAGTTGACTTTTTGTCAGATGAATTTCAAACTTTGTGATCCTTTATGAAATCAAGTCTTTGACCTAATTCAAACCTAATAGATAGATTCCATAGGTGTTTTAGAGTGTCTTGAATCATGTCCCAAGGTTTGGGATCATGTCTTGGTCAAAAGTCAAAGGTATAGTTGACTTTTCATAAAAAACCCTAATTGGTCCAGATGAATTTGAATCCTTGTATTTGCTTATGAACCAAGTTCTTTGAATCAATCCAATCTTGTAGATGGATCAATATGACGTATTAGAGGTTTTCAAAACATTTCTTGAGTTCTTGGCTCATGCCTTGCTCCAAAAGTCAACTTAGGGGTGAATTAGGTCAAGAAACCCTAATTCCTGATTTTTGATGAATGCATCCCATGAGGCTATTTTGAACTTGATATTAGGTCCACGAGGTCCCTTTGAGCTTCTTGAATCATGTTTTGAAGTATGAACCCATGCCCAGATGAAGATTTCTCTCTGGAGGCCTTGGTCAACCAAAACCCTAATTTGGTGACACTGATGATTTTGAGTCTTGATCAACTTGAGAGACCTCTTGATCCTTCATGGATGTTTGAGAGGCTAGACAAGTCTAGGATCATGTCTATTCTTGATTGATCCTTTGTCTGAGTTCTTTGAGAGGGATCAAAACCCTAATTCTTGATTGTAGTGAATGTTCAACAATCTTTGAGAAGATTGATGAGGTGTGAAGGTACATCCATATTGTGGTGATGATTTGCACAATGATGGGAAATCTTGTGGTCAAAATTTAGGGTATGACAGATGCCCCTATTTAATCTTCTTGGACCTGAAGGTATGAATGGCTAAGACGTTCGGACATTCAAGGTAAAAGAGGAATAAATATCGGAATACCCGAAATTTTGATTGTGGTTATGAATGTTAGCTGTTTTCTCATCCATCTTCTTTTGCTAAGCAATGCTACTTAGAAAAGGGTAAAACTTTCCCTCAATCCAGGTCTTCAGCCACAAAACTGGTCTTAGTTTTTTTTTGAAAAAAACTTCTCCTCGATCCTGGTCTTCAGCCATGGAACTGGTCTCAGTTTCTTTTGAAATAAACTTCCCCTCGATGCTGGTCTTCAATCATGGAACTGGTCTCAGTTTTCTTTTGAAATAAACTTCGCCTCAATCTTGGTCTTCAGCCATGGAACTGGTCTCAGTTTCTTCTTGTCGAGTTCCTTCTTCGACAAGGAACTCTATTTGTAGCGGTCTTCATCAAACTTCTCACCGAGCTTTACTGGGGAGACGCCATTTGATGGAAAAAGATTTGATGTCAGACTTGCTAGGGAAACCCATTGGTCTGAACTGTAGAGGTGTGTAAACTTCTCTGTGGAGATGCCATTTGTCGACCTACTAGGGAAAACATGTCTCTTGAGAGATTGCTTTTTGCTTGGTGGCGTTACATCATACTTTCCTTCGAGACCTTTTTCGGAGAAATGCCGTGTGATGTAATCCAATTTTGAGGTGCTGATGACTTTATTGAAAATAATTTTTTAGGGAGAAACTCCCGTATTGCTGTGAATCTTTCGTTGAGAGGCTTTCTCTAGGGATTTTCCTTAATCCGAGAGAGCAAGATATCATATTTATTGATGAAGAGTGAAGTTTCAAAGGTGGATAACCAACCGACTTCTTGCCTTTCAGAGGTTCAAGTTATCAAAGTGGTTGAGGACCAATTTCAATCCAGGAATACACTGGAGAGAGATCATTTAGACGGTACATTTTCCTGACGAGGAAAGAAACTTAGACCGAAATTTTGTCTTATCTGACATGGTAAGGAGAACTGACAACTCTATCGGAGAGAAGACGTTTATCACTTGGGGATGAGTATGACCAGAGTGATAATAATGCAATATGATGTGAATATGAATCAATCATGCATGATGTATGTATGTTTATGCTGACAAAACAGACACGACATACGGACTGGTGAGGAACACAACCGGACACTCTGCCATTCTGGGAGATGGGAGTATCACTGGAGATTCTGAAAGTTGTACTTTTGTTCGGGAACGAGGATTCATGCGTTTGTTCCGGCTTCCGGAGATACAAACATGCTAGGGATAGAAATCTATTTTCTTGTTTTTTCCAGAGATAGACCCTACTGGGGAGAAAAACCAACAATTGGTTTTAAGAGGTGAGAACTCTGTCGGGGATGATAGATGAATCATTTCGTTTGAAGTAGTTGATCCTTTATTCAAGAAGTACTTTTGATTCTGCATTTTGAAGTTAGATCACTGCTGGAGAAGCAGTCAATACTTTTTGTGCTCATTAATAAAAAAGAAATTGCCATCTTTGTTTTGAAAGAAAAAGTAAATTTGAAAACAAAAGTAAATTCATTTTTGTTTCAAGAATCGTTGATGATATTAAAATGTCATTTTGCAAAGCAGAACAAATAAGAATTGCAAACAAAAGGCACACAGGCTCAAATTTTATTGATAGAATGGCAATTAACTTAACGCGTGATTCCATGGAATATTACAAAGTTTAGAAAATGGTAATTTAAAGGGAAAGGGGCTACATTGAAACATAACGACCACTATCCTTCCACCAACTTTGAATTCTGGGCATTCTAGGCTTCTGTCGAAGGTGACCTGACTGAAGCTTTCCTGACGGATGACGTTGCCTCTGAGGAGCCAATCTTGTCAGATGTAGTTACTTGCCATGAATCCCTAACTGTTGCCTAGATTTCCCTTTTGGGCTTTTAATCCATCGGGATGATCAATGGTTATGTCTCTAACTTTTGCCTAGACCGCCCTTTCGGGTTTTCAATCCACCGAGACGTTTTTTTTTCAATTTAGGCAAAGTATTTCTTGACTACATCAACATTTGTGGGGTAGGTAAACTCTTCTCCATCCATGGTTATGAGTCTTAAGGCACCGCCTGAGAAGGCTTTCTTAACAACATAAGGGCCATCGTAATTCGGAGCCCATTTGCCCCTAGAATCGGTAAGAAATGATTGTATCTTCTTGAGCACAAGGTTTCCCTTCCTGAAGACACGGGGTCAGACTTTTATGTTGAACGCTTTCTTCATCCTTTGCTGATACAACTGACCATGGCATAAAGCCGTCATTCTTTTTTCTTCAATTAGGTTTAATTCATCGTATCTGCTTTGACACCATTCAGCTTCCGTTAGCTTGGCTCCCATCAAGATTCTTATTGATGGTATCTTTACTTCTATGAGGAGCACTGCTTCCATGCCATATACTAGAGGGAAAGGGGTTTCCCCTGTTGAAGTGCAAATTGATGTGCGATAACCGTGAAGAGCAAATGGTAGCATCTCATGCCAATCTTTGTAGGTTACAACCATTTTCTGAATGATCTTCTTGATATATTCGTTAACTGCTTCTACCGCTCCATTCATTTTAGGCCGGTAGGGAGATGAGTTATGGTGTTCAAGTTTGAACTCAGCACATAACTCTTTCATCATCTTGTTGTTCAAGTTGGATCCATTATCCATAATGATCTGGCTTGGAACACCATAACGGCAGATGAGATTGTTCTTGATAAATCGGACCACCACTTGTCAGGTTACATTGGTGTATGACACTGCTTCAACCCATTTGGTGAAGTAATCAATGGCTACCAGGATGAACTGATGTCCATTCGAGGGTTTGGGTTCAATCATGCTAATCATGTCGATTCCCCATATAGAAAAGGCCATGGAGAAGAAAGGACTTTGAGGTGCGTTGGTAGTACATGAATTTTGTCAGTGTATATCTGACACTTTTGACACCTCCTCATGTACTTGTAGCAATCGGATTCCATAGTCAGTCAATAATATCATACTCTCATAATCTTTCTTGCCATTGTGTGTCCGTTGGCATAAGTGCCAAAGGATCCTTCGTGAATTTCTTTCATCAACATATTTGCTTCTTGTCTGTTTACGCATCTGAGCAAAACCATGTCGAAGTTTATCTTATAGAGTGTATCACTGTTCAGGAAGAAGATGCCAGCCAGTCTTCTGAGAGTCTTCCTGTCTTTTCTTGATTCCCCAGGCGCGGATTCCTATCTTTGAAGGAAACATTTGATATCGTTATACCATGGTTTGTCATCTATGAATGCTTCAATCGCGAAAACGTAAGCGGGCCTTTCAAGGCGCATTATGTCAATCTTAGGTACGTCGTTCCATTGACTTACACTAATCATGGAGGATAGGGTGGCTAATGCATCAGCCATGTGATTTTCTTCACGAGGGATATGATGAAAATCGATTATGTTAAAGAATGGTAACAACCTTCTCGCGTAATATTTGTAAGGAATCAATCCTGATTTATATGGATTCCACTCTCCTTTGATCTGATTTATAACCAGGGCTGAGTCGCCATACATATCTAAATTCTTTATCCTTAGGTCAATGGCTTCTTCGAGACCCATGATACAAGCTTCGTATTCAGCCTTATTGTTTGTGCATTTGAATGTTAATCTGGAAGTGAAAGGAATATGGGTACCCTGAGGTGTTACGATGATTGCCCCAATTCCGTTCCATAAGTATTGACGGATCCGTCAACTATTAGTCCTCATTGGGATCCTGGTTCTGGCCCTTCGTTGGGTAGCGGTTCATCGCAATATTTCATTTTCAAGTACATGACATCTTCGTCTGGGAAGTCAAATTTGACTGATTCCTAATAGTCAATCAGTTGATGAGCCAAATGATCGGCTAAAATACTTCCTTTGACGGCTTTTTGAGCATGATACTCGATGTCGTATTCCGATAACAACATCTGCCAACGAGCAACCCTTCCTGTTAAGGTAGGCTTTTCAAAGATGTACTTGATCGGATCCATTTCGGAGATTAACCAAGTAGTGTGACAAATCATGTACTGGTGAAGATGTTTGGCTGCCCAAGCCAGAGCGTAACAAGTTTTCTCAAGCATGGTGTATCGAGTTTCACAGTCCGTGAACTTCTTGCTTAAGTAGTAAATGGCAGATTCTTTTCTCTTTGTCTCGTCTTGTTGGCCACGCACACAGCCCATGGAGTCTTCCAAGACTGTTAAGTAGATGATCAGTGGTCTTCCTTCCACTAGAGGAGACAGAACCGGTGGGTTCAATAGATATTCCTTGATGCTGTCAAAATCTTTTTGGCAATCTTCTGTCCATATACAGTTTTGGTTCTTTCTGAGTAGTTTGAATCTGGAGATGTAATTTAGACATCCTAAAAATCCTCTGACCTATTTTTCAGTCTTCGGTGAAGGCATTTCTTGAATGGCCTTGACTTTGTCGGGATCAACCTCAATTCCCTTTTGGCTGGCGATAAATCCTAAGAGTTTTCCTGAGCAGACACCGAACATGCACTTATTAGGATTCAGGCGGAGTTTGTATTTTCTCAGACGCTCGAATAACTTTGATAGGTGTTTCGCATGCTCTTATTCTGTTTTAGATTTAGCAATCATGTCATCGACATACACTTCAATCTCTTTGTGCATCATGTCATGAAACAGAGTTGTCATGGCCCTTTGATAGGTTGCCCCTGCGTTCTTCAGACCGAACGACATTACCTTGTAACAAAAGGTGCCCTATGGGGTGATAAATGAAGTTTTCTCCATATCTTCTGGCGGCATTTTGATTTGATTATAGCCCGAGAATCCATCCACGAAGGAGAAGACTTTGAGTATTGTCGTACTGTCTACCAGCATGTCAATGTGTGGCAGGGGGAAGTCATCCTTTGGACTTGCTTTGTTCAAATCCATGTAGTCCACATACATGCTGACTTTTCCATCCTTTTTCGAAACTGGCACTATGTTGGCTAACCATTGAGGGTATTCTGAGGTGACGAGGAAACCTGCATCGATCTGCTTCTGCACTTCCTCCTTAATTTTGATGGCCATATCTGAATGAGTCCTTCTCAGTCTTTGTTTTCCTGGAGAACATTCTGATTTCACTCGTAAGTGATGTTCCACGATGCTGGTATACAACCCTGGCATGTCCTGGTAGGACCAAGCAAACACATATGGAAATTCTTTGAGAAGTTTTATCAAACCTTCTCTGAAATTTGGACTGAGAAGTGCTCCAATCTTAACTTCTTTCTCTTCTTCTTCTGAACCTGAGTTGACAGTTTCAAACGGATCTTTGTGAGGCTCGATAGACTTTTCCTCTTACCTGAGTAGTCGGGAGATCTCTTCCAGAATTTCTTCGTCTCCTTCTTCTTCTGCTTCAAATACCGGGAATTCAAAGTTGGGAGAAGGCATTGGATTGTATGTTTCAATGGGGTTTAAAACAAGTAATCTGCATGGCGTGATGATTCTTTTTTTTAGAAAAGACAGAGAAAATGCAAGAGTGTGTGCAGTGTATTTTCTGAAAACGCTTGTTTTTATTTTGGGTTGTTTTTTTATAGGATTACCATTTTCTGAAAAACGAAAAGTGAAAACAACAATAAATACAGGAATTCAGAATGACATTATTTATTAATGATTTGTCGATTCTTGAAACACAACCCTATAAAACAAAACTCTGTCGCTTTGGGCGAAGCGAAGAGGGACATTTACAGAAAAGTAAGCACTATAAAACATCCATTTCACTTGGGCAAAGTGAAAGGTTTAAAACAAAGATGGTAATTACTTAGACTTATGAACGACTTTCGGGACATCGACCGCAACCCACTGGCGACGAACTCCTCTGTGAATCACAAAGTCTGGTACTTTCCTTCTTGGTTTGTCTTAAAAAATGACACTGATTTCTGGCGGAATAGGATCATTGGAGTCTTCCTCCCATGTAGAGTTATCATAAGAGGACTCTTATGTCGCATCTTCCATAGTGCTTTCACTCTCAAGAGGATCTCCCCATCCAGTTGGCTGGATGTCCTCGTATCTGATGCAAAAGCTTTCGGGAGTAGTATATTTGACTAAAAAGTCATACTTGCCGCTTGGCTGTCCCAAGGTATCCCAAGTTTCTGTGGGAATAGAGGAGTCATCTTCCTCAATGACGTTAACCTCAGGAAATGCATAGTTAATGAATTTTTCTCCTGCAATCTTTGCAAATTCATCACCATGGTGTCGAACATTTTCAGAACGTTCTGAGTAAGGATTCCATGACTCTGTGGGAACATGTGTATTCTTTTTAAGATTACTCAGTTGATAGGCATTGTCTGACTGACTCTTTTGCCCCGAGTCTTCCGTGTATGGCTTCCAGATAGGCAAGTCATCCAGGGGATCATAATAATCGTAGTCAAAGTTGTCTTTCATCAGATTGTCTTCCTCTAATAAGTTGGGTGGAGCACGACATCCTTCGGGATCACAATCTCCGTAGATCATTCTGACGTCTGATCTTGGTATATATCTTGCGCTCTGCTTTGGAGAGCATAATTGTAGGTATGTTTCTCCCTGAGATATATAACCTTCATCGTTAAGATAAGACTTCCATTCTTCATCCGTATCAGAAGAGTTGTTCCCATCGATGGTGTGGACTTCATGAGATATTGGGTGGAGGAAACCTCCGCTATGAAAGAAATCCTGAACGGGATGAAAACTTTCATCCTTCTTTGTAGTCTGTGTACAGGTTGGAGAGAAACCGAGACCTTTTCTTGTCTTGTTATTAGTAGGAATTACAATCTGCCCCCATCCTTTTATATCACCACTCTCCATTACTTTGAGAGCGTCCTTGTATGAGGAAATCGACGTCCCTCTTTCTTGGTGATTCTCATTGCTCACCGAGAGTGCTTGAAATTGAGTTCCAACAACATCCTCTGGTTCTACACAGGAGAATGATGATAAGTTTCCCATGGTTAGGGCTTGCTCTTCACATACCGTGACTAATTTTTCGTTCTTGACAAACTTCAGCTTCTGGTGAAGTGTCGAAGTGACTGCCCCAACTTCGTGTATCCAAGGTCTTCCTAATAAACAGCTGTATGCTACTCGGATGTCCATGACCTGGAAAGTGACTTGGAAAGTGTGAGGACCGATGGTTATGGAAGACCGACTTCGCCGATAACTGTTTTTCTAGATCAGTCAAAGGCTTTGACGATGATCTCACCGCCTCTCATCAGAGTTCCTTGAAAAGAAAGTCGAACTAGAGTTGACCTTGGCATGACCTTTAAGGATGAACCTGTGTCTACCAGTACGCTGCCTAAAGCATCGTCCTCGCAATTGACTGTGATATTGAGTGCCATATTATGGTTCTTGCCTTCTTCTTGAAGTTCTTCATCACTGAATCCCAAGTTGTTGCAGGAAGTGATGTTGGAGATGATGCTGTCAAATTGTCCTACGGCCACATCTTGTTCTACAAACGCTTGTTCTAAGATTCTCTATAGAGCTTCTCTGTGAGCTTTTGAACAAAGCAGGAGAGATAACACAGAGATCCAAGACGGAGTTTGCAACAATTGATCCACAATGTTGTACTCGCTTTTCTGGATGAGTTTTAGCATCTCATCGTTGTTCTTTACAGGTTCCGTATTGCTGGATTGACCCACTTGTTAGTTATTAACTTCTGTTTGGGGTTCCTTTTCTTTGGTAGGATCTCCAACTCCTCTGTTGAAGATCTGACCACTCCGAGTAACTCGACTAATGTAGGCAATGTTCACAACGGAGGGTAATGGAGTTTCTTTTCCATTCTCTATGGTCGTTGCACCGTACTTGTATGGGATAGCCTTTTCTGACTTGTACGGTATTGGACCTGGTAAGTAGATAACCACAGGGGCTTTTTGGGCCTTTTGACCGTCGTAGGCCACCTCAATCAGCTCTAAGTTTGGAATTCTTCTATTACCAAGAGAGACTTTTGACTCATCGAGCAGAGGAATTACGGCACAAACATCCTTGGTTATTCCATGATTGGAGATTATGACAGTGTTTTTGTTTTGACCAATGAGGTAATCTTATATCATGTTGATTGATTTAGAATTCAAGCATGGTTGAATCTCCTTTTGGTCTAACTGATGTTGAAGGGCTGCTCTCACTAGATAGCATCCTTGGTTATTTTCCGAGCATACTCCACAACGTTCATAATTATGAGGTGGTACCCGACCATATCCGCTTTGTATGCAGTGCATCCTTACCAGATTCTTTTATATTGAGCGGACATCACAACTTTGATGTCTACCCGGATTCCATCAGTCATGCTAACTTGTTGCGTGTCTTCATCCAGGTAGATTGGAAGCCCCCAGTGGTCCAACAGATGTTGAAGAGTCCTTTGCACAAGCGCACACCCTTGGTCATTTTCGTAGCATTCTTCACAGTCTTGATAATCATGTGAGGTCAGAAAACCAAGTCTGACCTGCTTAGCATGTAATTCCACTAGACTGGTATTCATTAAGCGTATGTCAAAGATCTGAACCATATTGACTTGATGATTACTTCTTTAACGGTAGTCTTGGATCCATCCGAGATCCATTTGACGTTGGAGAGCCTCTTGTACAAAAGAGCATCCCTGATTGTCTTTTGAGTAGATTGGACGAGCGCTGTAATCGTGCCGTGACAAATTGTAATACTGACTTTGTCTTGAATGTATTTCCACTAGATTAACGTTCATTGCACGAATGTCGTGGTTCTGAACAATATTGGGATGTGCATAGGCCATCCTTGATTATTCTTGGAGCAGATATCACACTGATGATAGTTGTGAGATGGTACATGGCCAGACCCACTCTGTCTGCAATGCATCTTTACCAGGTTGGTTCCCAGTAAGCGTACATTGTGAATTTGATAACTATTGACAGGTTCTCCTTCTATCAAATTCAATGTAGTCTTCTCATGTTGCAATAATGGGTTCGTCTGAATATTTGGATTAGTATCTTTGTGATGAGTCCAAGTCTTTGAGGTTGGCATCAATTTTGGTAAAACTAACTTAGCAGAAAGATGTTGGACAAGATGTCCTGACATGATGAACTAACTGCAGGTTAAGTTGTTAGACAAGATGTCCTATCAGATGGATTCGACATCTTTGTCTGTTACAGTTTTGGGATAACTGTATTTTGGTAACAGGTGTGATTGGAATATGACTTGATTCCAGGTGGCATATGAGATTTTGGAATCAGAGATTTTGATTCTAAATGGAATATGCGGTTTCCATGTAAGGAGACATTTTTGGTAACTTGGGATTGAAGAAAAGAATAGGTCGCAGATTCTGAGGAGTAGACTTGCTGCGCTTTTGAAGCCCAAATCCATTTATGTTTTGCAATATAAATAGGATAGTTTTAACCTAGTTTATGTGTTGAATAATGCAGCTGTTTTTAGAAGTACTAGGGTTTATAATTTTGTGAGCCTCTCGTGTATTGTGTGAATACCAGAGAAGGACAGTTTTTTGAGTTATAATATTTTCAGTCACTGCTGTGATTAGAAGGGAATTGAGAAGGGTCTCATACCTAGGAGTGTCTTAGGTAGAAATCTAGGAATGGTAGTTTCTAGGTACTAAGTTGTATACGTTTGAGTTTAGCTTAGAACCGATTCTACTTAGTTGATTTCATTCCTAGCTTGGTAGCCCCCAGACGTAGGTGTTGTTGATCACCGGACTGGGTTAACAATTTCTGTGTGTTATTTTCTTTCTGCATTTTGTTTCTGTTCTTCCTTAATCCTTATGAGAAGCGGAATATCAAGTGTCACGACATCCGGTCTGACATCTTAGTATTCTTCTTAACCAGAATTTCAATTGGTATCAGAGCAGGCATCCTGCTCTGTATCTGGGTGAGATTCAGGGACGATACTTTCTGGTTCGATGGATAAAGAAGGAGGAATTCTGAATAGACCACCTATACTTGATGGTTCCAATTATGAATATTGGAAAGTGCGCATGCTGGGGTTTATCAAGTCAATGGATGGAAAAGCTTGGAAGTTTGTGGTTAAAGGGAGGGATCCACCAAAGATCAAAGACAAAGATGAGAAGCTTACTGAGGAGCTGAAACCTGAAGAAGACTGGGATGATGAAGA
This sequence comes from Lathyrus tuberosus, assembly GCA_022829125.1. Lineage (NCBI taxonomy): Eukaryota > Viridiplantae > Streptophyta > Magnoliopsida > Fabales > Fabaceae > Lathyrus > Lathyrus tuberosus. The sequence continues at coordinate 6,983,512 of JALAZF010000043.1, forward strand.
TGATAAGCTTGCTAAAGGTAATTCTAAAGTCTTGAATGCCTTGTTCAATGGTGTGGACAAGAACATCTTCAGACTAATCAAGAACTGTACTGTAGCTAAGAATGCTTGGGAAATCTTGAAGACTGCTCATGAAGGTACCTCTCGAGTCAAATCCTCAAGACTTTAGCTTCTCACTTCTATGTTTGAGAACTTGAGGATGAGAGAAGATGAAAGTATACACGACTTTCACATGAACATTGTTGATATTGCCAACACATCCAGTGATCTTGGAGAAAAAATTCCTGAACCCAAGTTGGTTCAGAAAATTCTGAGGTCCCTTCCTAAGAGATTTGATATGAAGGTGACTGCTATAGAGGAAGCCCAGAACATAACTACTATGAAAGTTGATGAGCTTATGGGATATCTTCAAACTTTTGAGATGGCACTAAATGAAAGGACTGAGAAGAAGAAAAGCTTAGCCTTAGTATCTAATGAAGGAAAGACAAACTTCGAGAAAGAGATGTCTAAAGCTATTGTACTTCTGGGAAAACAATACAGTCAATTACAAAAAAACAAATTAAGGGAGATGCAAAAGAGAGTACTAAGACTCAGCAGCTCATAAATTTTAAACGGAACAACTATGGAAGGAATTCAAATTACGAAGATAGAATTGGCAAGAAAAAGGGGAGAAACTGTCTTGAATGTGAAGGATTTGGACACACTAAATGGGAGTGTCCTACTTTCCTCAAGAAAGAAAAGAAAGGTCTCCATACATCCTGGTCAGAAGATGATGAGGAATCACCAAAGCAGGTGTCTGCACTCACAAGAGTGTTTGACACTCACATAGGATTAGACATTGGAGATCTATCCCATGATGCTTTAGTCAATTCTTACAGGGAGTTATACACAAGAAGTGTAGAAACCTTCCATTTTGGAGAAGATCAACATAAGATTATCATGCTTCTTGAGATTGAAAGATTGAAGCATCTTGGCATCATATCTGATCTTCAAGAGAAAATTGCTCTGCTAGAATCCAAACTCGACAATGTTGGAATGCTCAATAACAGACCTGATAAGATACTACAGGCTGGGAGGAATACTGAAGACGACAGAGATCTTGACTACACTAATAAAGAACTGTCAAGCAAGAAGAGAGATCCTGAAAGAAAACAGAAGATGTCCAACCGAGTGTCTCAACATCATTACAGACATCAGAAGAGACAACACTGGAAATGTCATTATTGTGGCAAATATGGCCACATCAAACGTTACTGCTACAAGCTACATGAATACCCTAAGGGTAGGGTTGTTGGAAAGAAAAGGAGCTCCGAGAATGAGTCTCTGGCTCTAATAGCTCATTCCTCACAAAAGGAGTACACTGGAGAAAAGTGGTACTTCGATAGTGGATGCTCAAGACACATGACTGGTGTCAAGAACTATCTGGTGGATATAAAGGCTCATTCTTCCAACTAAGTCACTTTTGAAGATTGATCCAAAGGAAAGATTAAAGGAGTTGGGAGAATGGTTCAAGCTGGAAATCCTAGACTTGATAATGTTCTGTATGTCGAAGGACTAACTGCGAATCTAATTAGTATCAGTCAACTCTGTGATCAAGGCCTGAAGGTTAACTTTACAAAATCTGAATGCTTGGTTGTAAATGTTAAAAATAAAGTTCTCATGAAGGGTGCCAGATCAACAGATAATTGCTATGTATGAACTCCCTTACTGACAGAGCTCTCCTCAATGACAATCAGGAAACATCAGTAATGCTTCTCAGAACTAAACATTGATAAATGGGAAATTTGTAGGTTAACCAAAATGACACACAGAAAGACTATCTCAAGGATTCAAGACCTACTTCATAAGGCCTCTATGAGAGATGATCTGGAGGAAAGTAGATGTGCTTTTGTGGCCACCATTGACTCAGCAACAAACAATGATTACCCTACTACCACATTCTACAGTGTTCAGTGCACAGGAGTGATGCAGGTGCCAACAAGGGAAAATGTCACACAGGATGTTGTGATATTTTCTCACGATGACCTGAGTACTCTTGATATCCTTAAAAATAAGTTTGGAAAACTAAAGGGTAAATTAGGGCTTTACATAACTTGGGGCCTAAAGAGATTAACTTGTAAGGATACTGGTTAGGAATGTGCTTGTTTTCAACAAATTAAAGGCGAGTCTCAAAAGGGATCAATTCAAATAAACCTAAACCACGCTAAACTTACTCTTGTCTCCTCAATAACCACAATTTCCCAGTGCAAAGAAAAATCCAATCTTGTTCCTCCTATGATGTCTCATCAACAATCATCAATAAAAGGAGGAGTAAAGGAGACCTCTACATCTCCCGCTGCTAGGGCAAAAATGGGGAAGATGTCAACTGAAGATGCGATCAATGTTGTTCCCCTGTCTATGATACCATGCAAGTCTGAGAAATTTCCTGCACGAAGAGCTAAAAATCCCCTTGCAGGTAATACTTCTGAACCTATTAACCCTCCTCTTGATCCTAGAAGTAAGAACGAAATTGTTGAGACTGATAAGAGAATAAGGAAAGTAGTTGTTGAGCAACTGAATATTAGAAGTAGACTGAATACTGATAGGGATGTGCCAAGAACATCGGCTCCTGGTAAGGAACAAGAGGGTGGTAGAAATACTAAAGAAGGGGTTGAGTCTAGTAAGGAAGATGGTGGACCTGAAAAGGGAACACCTTTATATCTAGAAGAATAATTAGAACAGGCACTAGAGAACATTGCTGAAGAGAGAACCAACAAGGAAACCAACCTTGATAATTCACCATCTGATGATGAAGTCATTGCTAGTGTAGTCAAGAGGTTGAAAACAAGAAAAGGAAAAATGTGGATACTGAAAACAATGTTGTCAAAAGAAACATTAAAACTGTAGTTGGACCGCAGAAATCTTGGAGCAAGGTTGCAGTTGTGTCCGAGAAAAGAAAGGCAAAGTCTGACGCTGAGTCAGACTATGATGTCACAGATGATAGCCAGGATATGACACCTACAAAGGATCCAAGTGCGAAGAAACAGACTGTCAGTATTCCCAAAGCTCCATTGGACAATATCTCCTTCCATGCTCCTGAGTATGTTCACAGATGGCCATAAGTGTACTAAAGAAGAGTTGCACTGGAAAGAGAACTCGGGAAGAATGCATTAGAGTGCCATGAAGTGATGAAACTGATCAATGACGCATGGTTGAAGAGGACAATCACTATGCTTGGAAGCTGTTATGAAAAGCTGGTAAAGGAATTTATTGTAAACATTCCTGACAATTATAGTGATGCAACCAACATGATAGTGTATGTCAGAGGAAATACTGTGACATTTTCTCCCACGATGATAAATAGGTTTCTGGAAAGATCTGAAGAGTCTCAGCCTGAATGTGAAGACACTGATGGCCAAGTCTGTCAAGAGCTTACTCGCAACATTGTGAAGCAGTGGCCTAGCAATGGGAAGCTTTCAGTCGGGAAGCTGAGTATGAAGTATGCAATTTTGCATAGAATTGGTACCGTCAACTGGGTACCCACCAATCATACTTCAACCATTTTTGCGAGTCTAGGCAGATTTATCTATATGATTGGCAAAGGAAGACGGTTTGACTTTGGAACTCACATCTTCAATCAAATTTTGAAGCAATCTACATCAACTGCAGTAAAACTCCCTATATGCTATCCTTCACTTATTTGTGGGAAGATTCTGAATCAGTACCCAAGAGTCCTAGTCTCTGCAGATCAGGTAATGAAAAGGGCATCTCCCTTAACTATGCACTATAAATTGTTTACTGGGAAACATGTCACAGATATTGCTTCAACACCTGCTCCGGCATCTGCTGTACAACCCTCAGAAGAGAACACTATTGCTCAGCTGAAGGAAACCTGTAAGGAGCTTGATGAGGTCATTAAGGTCACCATTTCCAGGAAGAATAATCTGGAAAGATTGATACAATTCTTGACTGCTGAGCAGCACAAGGCCATTAATGCAAACCTTGGAAAGGGTGAGAAGGCTGGTGAAGGAAACAGTGAGCAAGATGATGTTGCTACTGATGGTGGATCTGGTGATGATGATGAGGACACCGAAGATGATCTCTGAGAGTTATTTTCTCTTTATTATTATTTTTTTGTTCTGTTTGTTGTGTAAGGGATGAATGCCCAGGATAATGTTTATTTTTTGTTGGGTGTGTAATTTAACTACTATGAACTGTTTTATTGGTTTTTGAGTTAGTCCTTCTGCCTTTGTCATATTGTGGCTAAAAAGGGGGAGAAATACTAATATCACTAACCACTGTTGTTTTTCTACTAACCACTGAGGGGGAGTAGATCTGTACTGATTAAAGGAGAGACAATGTTAGGTTTCCGCTGTTGTTCTGATGGTGGTCTCCCTGATATGATTTTGCAGGTCAGTGAAAGTTAGTTTTAGCCAAAGTCTGCCAAAGGGGGAGATTGATGAGTCCAAGTCCTTGAGATTGGCATCAATTTTGGTAAAACTAACTTAGCAGAAAGATGATGGACATGATGTCCTGACATGATGAACTAACTGCAGGTTAAGTTGTTAGACAAGATGTCCTATCAGGTGGATTCGACATCTTTGTCTGTTACAGTTTTGGGATAACTGTATTTTGGTAACAGGTGTGATTGGAATATGACTTGATTCCAGGTGGCATCTGAGATTGTGGAATCAGAGATTCTGATTCTAAATGGAATACGCGGTTTCCTTGTAAGGAGACATTTTTGATAACTTGGGATTGAAGAAAAGAATAGGTCGCAAATTCTGAGGAGCAAAATTGCTGCACTTTTGAAGCCCAAATCCAGTTCTGTTTTACAATATAAATATGATGGTTTTAACCTAGTTTATGTGTTGAATAATGCAGCTGTTTTTAGAAGTACTAGGGTTTGTACTTTTGTGAGCCTCTCGTGTATTGTGTGAATACCAGAGAAGGATAGTTTTTTGAGTTATAATATTTTCAGTCACTGCTGTGATTAGAAGGGAATTGAGAAGGGTCTCATACCTAGGAGTGTCTTAGGTAGAAATCTAGGAATGGTAGCTTCTAGGTACTAAGTTGTAAACGTTTGAGTTTAGCTTAGAACCGATTCTACTTAGTTGATTTCATTCCTGGCTTGGTAACCCCCGGATGTAGGTGTTGTTGATCACCGAACTGGGTTAACAATTTCTGTGTGTTATTTTATTTCTGCAATTTGTTTATGTTCTTCCTTAATCCTTGTGAGAAGTGGAGATCAAGTGTCACGACATCCTGTCTGACATCTTAGTGATATGCTTAACCAAAATTTCACTTTGAAAGATAAAACCCCGTTCCTGACGAGCTTCTGTACATCAGACTTGAAGCTGAGACAATTCTCAATGTTATGTCCCGATCCTCCTTGACAGTAAGGGCAAGTCTAATCTGCTTTGAACCAAAAAGGTGGATTTTCTGGTACTGCGAGAGGCGTCCTGGTTTGAACGTGCCCCTTGGCCAGTAGAAGTGGAAATAGTTATGCGTACAACATGGGTATAGGGTCGAACCCTGACGGTCGTGTAGTACGATTGTTGTTATTGTACTGCGGGCGAGCCAGCTGAAGAGACTGTTGCGGCCTTTGCTGATACTGTTGTTGATTTGGTTGGCTCTGAGCAACCTGAGGTTGATATGCCGGAGCTGGCACTGGGTTGATAGCGGGAGTTACCGCTGCTACCGGTAAATACCTTCTCCTTTTCTTTCCCAGAGAGATATTACTGATATCTTGCTATTTCTTCTTTTGGAAAGCACTACCGTATCTCTTAGTACTGCTTGATGGCTCTGCATCTTTGACCAATCGTCCTTCTTAGACTGATTCTTCAAGGTGTACTCCCATGTTCACCATTTCAATGAAGTCACTGGGTGCACTGGTGACCATTCGGTCGTAATAAAACGAGCTCAATGTTTTTAGGAAAATCTTTGTCATTTCCTTTTCTTCGAGAGGGGGACAGATTTGGGCGGCAACTTCGCGCCATCTCTAAGCATATTCTTTGAAGGTCCCTATCTAGTGCCATGTCCAAGTTGTATTTATACTGCTGAACGAAAGCTGCCCTGAGATTTCTGAAAGTATTGATCTTGGTGAGATTTAAACCCATGTACCATTTGAGTGCGACACTGGTTAAACTATCTTGGAAGTAATGGATTAGTAGCTGTTGGTTTTCTGTCTGGGTAGACATTTTTCGAGCGTACATCATCAAATGACTTTGAGGGAAAGAGTTGCCTTTGTATTTTTCAAAGTCAGGCACCTTGAATTTGTGCGGTATCTTTACATTAGGGACCAAACAAAGGTCAGTGGCGTCTTTACCAAATAAGTCTTGACCGCAAATGGCATGCACTTCCTTCTGCATTTCCAAGAATTATTCCTGGAACTCATTCATCCTTTCGTATACTTCTTCATTTCCACCAGAAATTGCTTGCGGAATCTGTCCTTCCGGGATAGTGTGTACCACTGGTCGTGGTATAGTCATTACGGCGGTAACTCTTGGTGCTTCAGTAACTTGAAGTTTGTAACCTTCAGGAGTTTCTATTGTAACCCTTGCATATTCATTTACCTGAAGTTTGTAACCTTCAGGTCTGACGGTTCCTGCTACGACTTCTGGGTCTTTAGTGACCAGTGGGATGTAACCTTTAGGTATAAAGTTTAGAGGTATGCCCAGGGAAATCCTTTAGACATGTTGTACTAAGGATGACTGCCAGGCGTCTCAAATGCTGGTGTGGATGTAATCTCCAAGATTACAGTACTTCGATGCTGTTGTTCCTAGGCTACTTCCAAGGACTGCATGTCGTTATGGAGTTTCTCCAAAGTCTCCTTCAGAGTGTTAATTTCTTCTCTCAGCTCTCTGTTCTCTTCCTCAAGATCGTCCATTTTCTTTTATCGATTGGCCCGAGTATTGTACGAATGAGAGAGTTTGACTCTAGAGAACGACTCATATGTGAGACTCAGAAAAATATGTGTTATGTGAGAATGATATATTTTTTAGTTTTAGTTTTCAAATTTTTTTAACAATTATATTGCAAATATCACACAGCAGGAGAGACCCTTTTATTGAACTCGAAAGATTGCGGTATTTTACAAGGAAAAGTATAGTATTTTATAAAGTGCGATAAGGAAAATTAAGCCTATGGATCCTGAGTTCTTTCTGAGGAGAGCTTAGATGATGGTTCCTGAACTTTTCTTTTCTTTGATTGGGCCCCTTCAGCCGTTGTCGGGTCAATGATCCTTTGCCAAGTGAAAGGAGTGAGTAAATTTCTCTGTTCCTCCTGACTTTCTATGGCATGCTGCTCTAATATCTCAATCAGAGCATCCTTTTCCTTTAGCAGTTCCTGAATCTTGGTACATTCCAAATTAAGGATCTGGTATTTCTTCTTCCAAGAGTTTCTCTCACATTGGACTTTGTTGATAACGATCTAGAGTTTTTCCGCATCAAACATGAAATAAATGACAGCTTCCTTTAAGGGAAAAACTTCTTGGCGAGGGTAAGGCATCCTTAGTTTGATAGCTCTAGTTTGTACCCAGTGGAGATAAGACTCAGCAGAGATGCAGTTTAGCCTTCTTAGGGACTCTCTTCCCTTTCTGTGAATATGTTGCCAAGCATGCGCTATTTCTTTCTTTAGTGCCCTGTCATTTTCTCCTTCCTTGAACAAAAGACCTTCCAGATGAGCATTATATGGGATATTCTTCATCGGGTATCCAAGTTGGCGGCGAGCTAAAATTGGATGATCATTGATCCCTTCTTTAGTACCATTGAGGGGCACATTGGGGAAACTTCCACATTAGTCGATGATCTTTATCCCTTCGTAAATCTGATTATACCAATCTATGTATGAATTGGTAAGAGACATAATCTTCTGCGACCATCGCAGATTACTCTTGTGATCCCAAAAAGCAGCAGACTTGGGCAAGTGGGAAACTAACCATTTGTAGAGTAATGGTACACATCATGTGATCATTCCTCCACTGTACAAATTCCTTATGTGTACAAAATGATAAGCATTCGCGAGTAAGGTTGGGACTGGGTTTCCAATTAAGAATATCTTAACAGCATTGGTGTCGACGGAGTTGTCAATGTTGGGAAAGAGGAATAACCCGTACATGAGTAAAACAAAGACACCTTCGAAAGCAGTTATATTTCCTATACTGGCAAAGTATAGAGCTTTCTACATTAGGAATTTAGCTGGTAAACCCTGGATTCCTCCTTTTGGTGGTCATGTGAGTCCTGATCTCTGACTCATCCAAAAAGATTGCTCTTGCAATGGCTTGATCTTTTGGAATTTCTTCCAGTCCAGAAAATGGATCTTGATCGGTGATAGGTAAATTAATCTGGTGGGAGTATTCTTCCAGTGTTGGTGTAAGTTGATAATCCGGAAAAGTGAAGCAATGGTAAGCCGGATCGTAGAACTGAACTAGTGTAGACAGGATCCCTTCAACCATGTTGACCTTCAGAAGAGATAACAGTTCTCCGTGCTTAGCTCTTAAAGCTTCGGGAGTAGTAATCATCCTTCCCAATTTCCTTAGGTCTTCCAGTTTTGGAACCTTGAAAGTGTACTAGTGCGTTTTTCTTCTTCCGAAATCCATAACGCAAACTCTCTGATATTTGCAATTATTGTTTTAGTTCTTTTAGAAAAAGATTTTTTCTTCTTTTTAAAAATGTTTTTTAATGAATGCATGGATGTATGAATGCAGCAAACAAAAACACTTGAAAACATGGGTTCAGGGGTTCATCGTCACAAGCATGGAGCCATGGATCTACCCATCCCCAAAGGTGTGTACTAATTGGTCAATTTTTGTACCTGTAGAACGGGTTCTAACAAAGGTTCCCAAAATCATTGACCCCTCTTAGGGATATTAACAGCAAACCGATTGACTCAGTAGAGCTGTAATATCCTAAGATGAATCTCCTTTGAGTGTAGTATCACGTATCAACTATTCCCGATAGTCACCGCACTACTAATGGTTTAATGGTTAAGTGTCTACTAATCCTCAGTTTCAAGGGTATCCAGTTTTGTCGGTGACGCGACCACCTTACCGCGGGAATTGGGATTTGGGTGATACTTTCTGATTTTTGTATTTATCCTATGAAGCTGGAAAGGAAAGGGAAGATATCTAAAACTAACCTTGCACGCAAATGTTTTCTTTAACAAATGCTAAGAGATCGGGGATCGGGGTCTGGTTATACAAAGGGAAGCTATTAACACCCAATGTATCTATGGTAATCCATAGGAACCTTTTATTGCATGTATTTCTGTTAACTTAAAATGCTTTCTCGTGTTTATTTGCTGTGGCTTGGGAAAGTTTCTCCTTTGGGAGAATTGAGAGAATGTTTTTGTTGTTTTTGGGTTTTCTGTTATTTTTGGGAAGGTACTGAACCTAAAGTTTTTGATTTGTGTGCTCGCTAAGATTTCGCAATCTTATGCCTATGTATTCCCGTAAAAAGGTTCGAGAAATCAAAGCAATCGTATATCCTCCTATTTCTATGGGAGGAAAAAATTTGGTGTCTTGTTCAAAGCCTATAATTGAAGCTATCTGAGTATTTGTGTCTTGTTTAAAGCCCAAGATTGAAGCTAAAAGTTGACTGGGAGATAGACTTTATCATCTCTAAAGGGAGATATCTCACCTATTCATCACATATGTTGAATAATTGGTTATAAGGGAAATTACTTTAACTGGGATATGAGAAATCCAGTAATGCCATAATTTCCTTTATAAGGGTGATGGCATGAAGGAAGAAAACTTTAACTCAGTGTAGAGCAATGTTACTTTTTCCTTATGAATATTTCATGCTTAAAGATGGACATTGGCTTTGATGTATGGAATTCAGAGGCTTGCGACTTACAGTAGTTAGATGAAAGAGAGATTTTAGCTAGGATAAAGGAAGGACTCCAGCTTGGATTTTGAATCAACAAGTATGCCACTTACAATAATTATCTAGAAAAAGGTTTTGATTGTCTGTTTTAATATGTGATGTATAGAGGAAATATCCTCCTGCAGAGAGGACTCATGGTCTCATATGAGGGGATTTTGGTTTTTGTGTGCCTTGATCAAAGCCCAAGGTTGAAGCTAAAGGAAATGACTCCACTGAGGAGGGTTTTATATGTCTTGTACAAAGCTCAAGATTGAGGTTGACTGAGGAAATTCTTATATGAAGCCTAAGAGGAGGCTATCTCTTACTGAGGATTTATGGAAATCCAGGAGCAGGTCCAAATTATATTGGGGAATCCAAGGGTTTTACTCTTGCTGGGAATCAAGGAAGAGTTGAAGTATCAGATGCCATGAGGCTCTGATTCTATTGGGGATGGTAAATTGACCCTGGTTGGGGATTTTTAAGTTAAAAGCTTAAACCTTGTTGTGGGTCAGGGAAGATTTAAAAATGAGTTTGAAAACCTAAGAGGTCTTTAATTCTGCTGGAGACTGGTGTATTGGTAAAAATGATAAGGGATTTTCCTGTGCTTTTACGAAACTTGAGCGTCTCTGTGTGAGATCCAAGAGAAGATGAGACTTTCCAAGTCTACTTGAATGAAGCCCAAGAGGAGGCTGAGGGTTTAAGGGATGAAGATTAACCCTTAGAATGGTATGATATTCTGGAAATTTTGACCCTCCTGGGGATTGAACTAGTAGAGATGACTAATTTCTATCCTATGCCTTTAGGAGGCCTTTGGGTCCTTGTACTAAGCCCAAGAGGAGGCTGGGGAACTTCTAAGAAGCCTGTTGGTCCTTGTACTAAGCCCAAAAGGAGGCTGGGGATACTTCTAAGAAGCCAGTGGGTCCAAGCCTAAGAAAAGTTCAAGAAAGGTTTCACCAGGATTTAATCCTTTCTCTGCTGAACAACTCTAAGGTTTAAAAAAATTCAAAAGAAGTTTCACTGGGAATTGATCTTCTCTGGGGAAATGAATTTCTTGTATACATATATATTTCTAAGTTTTGACAGTCTTGAGAAAAGTTTCAATGGGAATAATGTCTTTCTCTGTTCCATATAGAATAAGTCCAAGAGGAGGCAGACTGTATAGGGAATTTCCTATGAGGGAACTAGTTTTGACTAAGTTGAAAGTAACCTCTGGTTTGACCTAAGTGTATACCTAACTACTGGGGGAAACTCTAGACAGATATGCACAAGTATATATGTATATATATATATATATACAGATAAGTGATTTGACAGATATATATATACAAACATGCATTAAAAAAGATGTTGGGACTTACACTCTAAGAGGAGGCCCAAGTGTATTGTGATCTGTTGTATTGACTACAACTGTATGATTGATTAGGGTTTCAAGAAATTGAAGAGAGTTTTGAGAAAACTTTGAATTTGAATTTGAATTAAAAGAAGTTTGTTTAAAAAGAAAAGAAAGTTTGGGGCTTATAACTCAAAGAGAGGCCCAAGTGGTCTAAGAGCAGTTTCACCGGGATTAATGCTCCTCTAAGTACCAGTTTAAAAACAGAAAGATGATTTTGAAAACATAGGTATGGGGCTTACAACTCAACGAGAGGCCCATGAAAGTTGTTTATTGTTAAAAATAATGTTTATGTATAAAATATTGGGGCTTATACTCAAGGAGAGGCCCAGATGACTTATTTGAAAACATTGATTGCACTGCGATACCGACAAACATTGTGGGACTTATACTATAGAAGAGACCCAAAATTGTTTTTGTACAAAGAGGGGTTAGGTCTAACACTCTAATAGAGGCCCAAAAGTGTTTGTAAAGAAAGAATAATGGGGCTTATACTCAAGGAGAGGCCCAGATGATTCATTTGAAAAGGCGACGATCGCGCCGTGATTTTGAAAACCACAGAGGGACTTATAAAATGACTGAGGCCCAAAATTATTTATGTACAAGAAAGAATGGGTCTCACACTCTAATAGAGGCCCAAAAAGTTATTTTTATACAAGAGATGTGGCTTATAGCTCAAGGAGATGCCCAGATGAAAACAGCGATCGCACCGTTTATTTTGAAAATCGTATCGGAACTTATACAATGACTGAGGCCCGAAATTTTATATTTACAAAGGGGATGGGTCTTACACTCTATTAGAGGTCCAAAAGTGTTTCAAATGAAGTTTGAAAAAAAATAAAATTAAGAAAAAACCCTAATTTTAATTTAAAAATATAATTTTCAAAGGAAATTAAATAAAAAAATGACAAAAAAATATCAAATATATTAAAAAACAAGTTGTAAACTTGGAAAAATGTTTTGAAAAATCATGTTTAATCACATGAAAACTTGGAATTCATTTGAATTTGAAAAATCAAGGTGGAAATTTCATTTGAAAATGTTTAAAAACAAATCAAATGAAATTATTTACAAAAATTCAAGCTATATTAAATGAATAATATAAATTTTCTTTTTTTTGTAGAATAAAATATTGTAACATTCTTGTGAATTTAAAAAAAAAAACAATAAAAAATGATAATAATTGAGAGAGAGATTAATTTTTGAAATCAATTAAGAAAATAAAAGAAAATTCAAAAATTCAAATTATGACGTCAACTGTCATCTTCTTCCTCACGACTTCCCTCCATGGCCGTTTTTTTTTGCAAAACCTCACATATCTCTCTCAATACGTAATGGTTTTGACTTTTGTAAACATGAAAGTTGTGTGTTTTTGAACAAGGATTTCAGTGATATAAATTAATTGCATTTATATTAAGTGTGGAGTGAGAAATCAAATGATGAACACATGAACCCTAATTTTTGCAAGAACATTATGAAATCGTAAGCACGATAGCTACAAAGCAATTGATTGAGGGGAAACACTCTACATAAGTGCAGAAACATGTTTGTAACTTGAAAACACATTTATGATGCATGGATCATAGAGTTTGAGAGTTCAGGCTTACCTCTTGCAAGAAGAAATTGAATTCTGATGTAGAGGTGTTACAGATGTTGTGTGATGATCTGGACAACTTCAATGGACCTTATGTAAGGTGTTTGGAAGCTTGGAATGGATTGAAACAACCTGGAACTTGTTGCGGTACCCTAATTGCAAATAGGCCAAAAAGCTTGAGCAAATGGATGGTGACTTAGTGATTCTGGTGTTCCAGATGTGTTTTGAGGTTATAGATCATTTGTATATGACATATGTGAGGTGTTAGGATGGTTGGTTTTGATGGATTTGCTTTCTTTTGAAAAATTCGATAGTTACTTCAAGAAGAAGCAAAATCTGGTTTTGGAGAGTGAAGTGAAAGAAAACATGAATTCCGATGTTTTGGGGTGGTTTGATCAGTCACACATGACCTCTATTTATAGTAGAGGAAGTTTGTTTTGGGATCAATAGTGTTTGGAGGCTGGTCATGGCATGTAACTTGTAGCCCTTGACTTGGATAATCCAAAGTGCCAAGTCAACTCTCTTAGCTTGACTCCATTCAATTCTGCAGGCTTGAATGCTCAGAGTTTGTACTTGAATCTTGACTAGTTTGGAGTGTTATGGTCTGGTTCATGACACCTCAATGCATTGCATTGATTTTACCTTGGCAAAGTTGAATTCCAAAGTTCATGTCATAATGATTTTTGCACATGCCAAGTTGAAATATTGACTTCTTGAATAAAAACCAAGTGAGTCATCAGATGTTTTGGGCTTTTGGAAGATGAGAAAGTTGGCAAAATGGCAAAACTTGAGTGACAAAATCGTGTGGCACAAGTTTAGTTTTCATGCCTTTGTGTAGGCAGGGTGAAAAATGCCATTTTTAGAGGCTTATAACTCCTTGCTCAAGTTGAATCATGGGAGGCTCTTGTACTTTTTGGAAAGTCCCTATAACATATTTAAACTTTGATGTTTAACTTTGGTCTTGAATCATCTTGGATAATAATGAAAAATAGCCTCAAAGTTGGTGAAAATGCAAAACAGATTCTGTCCAAAATTTCACTAAGTGTTGAAAAAAAGTGTCATTTTCCATTTTTTGTGATTTTGATCAATCCATAACTCAAAATCCATGAGGATTTGGAACATGTTGCATTTGACAATATTGAAGTATGTAATGAGAGCTTTCATTTGAGCTATGTATGGAAGAAAAAGGTTGCTTGGATCACAAGTTATGGTCTTGCAAAGTTGGGTATAAATCCCTTTTTTTCATGACTTAGTGAAAATTCAAGTTTCTTATGGTTGCCCATTTTGCAAGTAACCCCATTTTTCTTGATTTTTCTTTATGTATGATGATCCAAACCATAAGTTAACATTGTTTTTGACTTAGGGAAGCCTTGTTTGTCAAGAAATTCAAAAAGTCAAACTTTATTTTTGGCACAGTTGACTTTTTGTCAGTTAAATTTCAAACTTTGTGATCCTCTATGAAATCAAGTCTTTGACCTAATTTAAACCTAATGGATAGATTCCATAGGTGTTTTAGAGTGTCTTGAATCATGTCCCAAGGTTTGGGATCATGTCTTGGTCAAAAGTTAAAGGTATAGTTGACTTTTCATCAAAAAACCCTAATTGGTCTAGATGAATTTAAATCCTTGTATTTGCTTATGAACCAAGTTATTTGAATCAATCCAATCTTGTAGATGGATCAATATGATGTATTGGAGGTTTTCAAAAAAATTCTTGAGGTCTTGGCTCATGCCTTGCTCCCAATGTCAACTTAGGGGTGAATTAGGTCAAGAAACCCTAATTCCTTATTTTTTATAAATGCATCCCCTGAGGCTATTTTAAACTTGTGATTGGGTCCATGAGGTCCCTTTGAGCTTCTTGAATCATGTTTTGAAGTATTAGCCCATGCGCAGATGAAGATTTCTCTCTGGAGGCCTTGGTCGACCAAAAACCTAATTTGGTGACACTAATGATCTTGAGTCTTTATCAACTTGAGATGTTGCATTGTCATGTTTAATTCTTGATGTAGGAGACCTCTTGATCCTTCATGGATGTTTAAGAGGCTAGACAAGTTGAGAATCATGTCTATTCTTGATTGATCCTTTGTCTGAGTTCTTTGAGAGGGCTCAAAACCCTAATTATTGATTGTAGTGAATGTTCAACAATATTTGAGAGGATTGATGAGGTATGAAGGTACATCCATATTGTGGTGATGATTTTCACAATGATGGGAAATCTTGTGGTCAAAATTTAGGGTATGACAGATGTGCCTATTTAATCTTCTTGGACCTGAAGGTATGAATGGCGAAGACGTTCGGACATTCAAGGTAAAAGAGGATTAAATATCGGAATACCAAAAAATTTGATTGTGGTTATGAATGTTAGCTGTTTGCTCATCCATCTTCTTTTACTAAGCAATGGTACTTAGAAAAGGGTAAAACTTCCCCTCGATCCTGGTCTTCAGCCACGTAACTGGTCTTAGTTTTCTTTTGATATAAACTTCCCCTCGATCCAGGTCTTCAGCCATGGAACTGGTCTCAGTTTTCTTTTGAAATAAACTTCCCCTCGATCCTGGTCTTCAGCCATGGAACTGGTCTCAGTTTCTTCTTGTCGAGTTCCTCTTTCGACAAGGAACGCTATTTGTAGCGGTCTTCATCAAACTTCTCACCGAGCTTTACTGGGGAGACGCCATTTGATGGAAAAAGATTTGATGTCAGACTTTTTGGGGAAACCCATTGGTCTGAACTGTAGAGGTGTGCAAACTTCTTTGTGGAGATGCCATTTGTCGACCTACTGGGGAAAACAAGTCTCTTGAGAGATTGCTTTTTGCTTGGTGGCATTACATCATACTTTACTTCGAGACCTTTTTCAGATAAATGCCATGTGATGTAATCCAAGTTTGAGGTGCTGATGAATTGATTGAAAACAATTTTTTAGGGAGAAACTACCTTATTTCTGTGAATCCTCCGTTGACAGGCTTTCTCTAGGGATTTTCCTTAATCCGAGAAAGCAAGATATCATCTTTATTGATGAAGAGTGAAGTTTCAAAGGTGTATAACCAAACATTTTCTTGCATTTCAGAGGTTCAAGTTATCAAAGTGGTTGAGGACCGATTTCAATCCAGGAATACACTAGAGAGAGATCGTTTAGACGATACATTTTCTTGAAGATTTCTCTCTGGAGGCCTTGGTCGACCAAAACCCTAATTTATTGACACTGATGATCTTGAGGCTTGATCAACTTGAGATTTTGAATTTTCATGCTTAATTCTTGATGTAGGAGACCTCTTGATCCTTCATGGATGTTTGAAAGGCAAGACATGTTGAGGATCATGTCCATTCTTGATTGATCCTTTGTCTGAGTTCTCTGAGAGGGCTCAAAACCCTAATTCTTGATTGTAGTGAATGTTCAACAATCTTTGAGAGGATTGATGAGGTATGAAGGCACATCCATATTGTGGTGATGATTTGCACAATGATTGGAAATCTTATGGACAAAATTTAGGGTATGATAAGGAGTAGTAAGTCTTAGTCAGTGGAGTGCAAGCAGAGAAAGGCTCATTTCATGTGACTTGAAGCTGAAGTCTTGGGCCTGAAAGGCTTGAGCAGGAATGCTCAGTGCATGGAATTTGGAGCAGTAAGTCTTGGCGGGTGCAAGAAGAGTGGCTCGTTTCATGTGACTTAGAGCAGAAGCCTTGGGCTAGGATCCTGAGCAAGGAAGTCTTGGGTTCGTGGAACCTGAGCAGGAAGTCTCAAGTGAGGAGCTTGAGCAGAAGTCTTGCACCTTGGGTCTGAGTGTCATACCCCAAATTTTGACCACAAGATTTTCCATCATTGTACAAATCATCACCACAATATGGATGTACCTTCATTCCTCATCAATCCTCTTAAAGATTGTTGAGCATTCACTACAATCAAGAATTAGGGTTTTGGACTCTCTCAGAGTACTCAAACAAAGGATCAATCAAGAATAGACATTAACCTCAACTTGTCAAGCCTCTCAAACATCCATGAAGGATCAAGAGGTCTCCCACATCAAGAATCAAGCACAAGATTGTAACATTTTTAGTGGATCAAGCCTCAAGATCATCAGTGTCACTAAATTAGGGTTTTGGTCGACCAAGGCCTCTAGAAAATAATTTCCTCTGGGCATGAGCCAATACTTCAAAACATGATCTAAGGAGCTCAAAGGGACCTCATGGACCCAATCATAAGTTCAAAATGGCCTCAGGGGATGCATTCATCAAAAATCAGGAATTAGGGTTTCTTGACCTAATTCACCTCTAAGTTGACTTTTGGAGCAATTCATGAGCCAAGACCTCAATAAGTGTTTTAAAGACCTCCAATACATCATATTGATCCATTTACAAGATTGGGTTGATTCAAAGAACTTGGTTTTTAAGCAGTACAAGGATTCAAATTCATCTGGACCAATTAGGGTTTTCTGATGAAAAGTAAACTGTACCTTTGGCTTTTGACCAAGACATGATCCCAAACCTTGGGACATGATTCAAGACACTCTAAAACACCTATGTAATCCATCCATTAGGTTTGAATTAGGTCAAGAACTTGATTTCATAGAGAATCACAAAGTTTGAAATTCATTTGACAAAAAGTCAACTGTGCCAAAAATCAAGTTTGACTTTTTGAATTTCTTGACAAACAAGGTTTCCCTAAGTCAAAAACAATGTTAACTTATGGTTTGGATCATCATCCATCAAGAAAAATAAATAAAAGTGGGGTTACTTGCAAAAGGGGCAACCATAAGAAACTTGCAATTTCACTAAGTTATGAAAAAAAGTGATTTATACCCAACTTTGCAAGACCATAACTTGTGATCCAAGTAACCTTTTTCTTCCATCCAAAGCTCAAAATAAATCTCTCATTACATACTTAAAAATTGTCAACTACAACAGATTGCAAATACTCATGGATTTTGAGTTATGGATTGATCAAAATCACAAAAATATGAAAATGGCCATTTTTCCAACACTTAGTGAAATTTTGGACAGAATCTGTCTAAGATTTTCACCAACTTTGAGGCCACGTTTCATTATGATCCAAGTTGAATCAAGTCCAAAGTTGGACATCAAAGTTGAAGTATGTTATTGGGGCTTTCCAAAAAGTACAAGAGCCTCCCATGGTTCAACTTGAGCAAGGAGTTATAAGCCTCCAAAAATGGCATTTTTCACCCTGCCCACACAAAGGCATGAAAACATAACTTGGTTCCCACGATTTCTTGAGCCAATTTTGGACACTTGCATCACTTCATTTATGTCCAAAATCAACTTGAATAATGAGGGATCTGATCATAAAGCCACCAAGTCAAAAATCCTATTCCTTGGCATGTGAAATTAAATGTTGCAAATCCAAAAACTTCAATTTTGTTTCAAGGCATTCAAGAGATACATTGAGGTGGCATGGACTGAGTCATTGATCACTAAAGGAGTCAAGACTTATCCCTGCAACAGAAGACTCATAGCCTGCAAGATTGACTCAAGTCAATGGCTAGAGGAGACTTTGGCGACATGACAAAGTTCAATGGATAATGGAGTGATCCAGCCTCCAATCACTATTTCTCCCAAAAAAAAGTTGCTGTCCTATAAATAGAGGATATTTCTGATCAATTCAAGTAAACCAAAGTATAACAACTCATGCTTTCCTTCCAATCACTCTAAAAAACCAGAATTTGGCTCTCTTACAAGTCACATTCGAATTTTCAAATAGAGAGCAATTATATCCAAACCAACCATCCTAACACCTCATATATATCATATACAAGTGATCCATAACCTCAAAACACATCTGGAACACCAGAATCACAAAGTCACCATCCATTTGCTCAAGCTTTTTGGCTTATTTGCAGTTGGGGTACCACAACAAGTTCCAAGTTGTTTCAATCCATTCCAAGCTTTCAAACACACAACTTGAGGTCCAAGGAAGCTGTTCAGATCATCACACAACATTTGTAACACCTACAACTGAGGATTCGATTTCCTCTTGTAGAGGTAAGCCTAACACTCTCAAACTCTATGATTCATGCATCATAAATGTGTTTTCAAGTTACAAACATGTTTCTGCACTTATGTAGAGTATTTCCCCTCAATCAATTACTTTGTAACTATCATGTATAGGATTTCATAGTGTTCTTGCAGAAATTAGGGTTCATGTGTTCATCCTTTGATTTCTCACTCCACACTTAATATAAATGCAATTAATTTATATCACTGAAATCCTTGTTCAAAAATACACAACTTTTGTGTTTACAAAAGTCAAAACCATTACGTATTGAGAGAGATATGTGAGGTTTTGCAAAACAATAAAGGAGGGAGGCCGCGAGGAAGAAGATGATCGTTGGCGCCATATTTTGAATTTTTGAATTTTTGGTCATTTTATTAATTGATTTCAAAAATTAATTTCTCTCTCAATTTTTATCATTTTTGATTGGTTCTTTTTTTAAAAATTCACAAAAATGTTAAAATATTTTATTCTACAAAAAAATAAAATTTATATTATTTATTTAATATATTTTTCATTTTTGTAAATAATTTCATTTTTGTTTGTTTTTAAACATTTTTAAATGAGATTTCCACCTTGAATTTTCAAATTCAAATGAATTTCAAGCTTTCATGTGATTAAACATGATTTTTCAAAATATTTTTCAAAGTTGACAACTTGTTTTTAAATATATTTGATATTTTATATAATTTTTTATTTAATTTCCTTTGAAAATTGTATTTTTTAAATTGAAATTAGGGTTTTTCTTAATTTTGATTTTTCAAACTTCATTTGAACCATTTTTGGGCCTCTAATATATTTTAAGACCCATCCCCTTTGTAAATAAACCATTTTTGAGCCTCGGTCATTGTATAAGTCTCGATACTATTTTCAAAATAAACGGTGCGATAGTTGTTTTTTTCATATGGGCATCTCCTTGAGCTGTAAGCCCTAACTCTTGTATAAAAATAAACTTTTGGGCCTCTATTAAAGTGTAAGACCCATTCCTTCTTGTACATAAATAATTTTGGGCCTCAGTCATTGTATAAGTCCCTCTGTAGTTTTCAAAACCACGACACTATCGTCGCCTTTTTCAAGTAAATCATCTGGGCCTCTCCTTGAGTATAAGCCCCATTTTTCTTTCTTAACAAACATTTATGGGCCTATATTAGAGTGTAAGACCCAACCCCTTTTGTACTAAAACAATTTTTGGGTCTCTGCTATAGTATAAGTCCCACAACGTCTTTCGATATCGTAGTGCGATCAATGTTTTCAAATAAGTCATCTGGGCCTCTCTTTGAGCTATAAGCCCCAAACTTTCTCTTAATTCAATTTCAAATTCAAAGTTTTCTCAAAACTTTCTTCAATTTCTTGAAACCTTAATCAAGCATACAATTGTAGTCAATACAATAGATCACAATACACTTGGGCTTCTTCTCAGAAGGTAAGTTCCCCACATCTTTTTCAATATAATGCATATTTGTTATATATATGTAAGTACATTTATCTGAATATACTTGTGCATATTTTTTAGAGTTTCCTCAGCAGTTAGGTCTACACTTAGGTCAAACCAGAGGTTACTTTTGACATAGTCAAAACTAGTTCCCTCATAGGAAATTCCCTATACAGTCTGCCTCCTCTCGGGCTTATACAATATGGAACAGAGAAATGCATTATTCCTAGTGAAAATTTTTTGAAGACTGTCAAAACTTAGAAATATATTTGTACAAGAAATTCATTTCCCCAGAGAGGATTAATTCCCGGTGAAACCTCTTTTGAATTTCTTCAAATCTTAGAACTGTTCAACAAAGAAAGGATTTATTCCCGGTGAAACCTTTCTTGAACTTTTCTTAGGTTTGGACCCACAGGCTTCCTAAAAGCATCCCCAGCCTCCTCTTGGGCTTATTACAAGGACCCATAGGCTTCTTAAGTGTTCCTCAGCCTCCTCTTGGGCTTTGTATAATGACCCAAAGGCCTCCTAAAGGCATAGGATATAAATTAGTCATCTCTACTAGTTCAATCCCCAGGAGAGTCAAAATTCCATAATATCAGACCATTCGAGGGTTGATCTTCATCCCTTAAACCCAACAGCCTCCTCTTGGGCATCATACAAAGATCTCTCTCTACACTAGAGCCAACCACTTCTTGAGAGACTTGGACAGTCTCAGCCTCCTCTTGGGCTTCATATAAGTAGACTTGGAAAGTCTCATTTCCTCTTGGATCTCATACATATACCCTCAAGTTTCCTAAAAGCATAGGAAGAACCCTGATTACTCCATCAATACACCAGTCTCCAACAGAGTTAAAAACTCCATAGGTTTTCAAACTCAAATTCAAACCCCCCTGACCCCCTAACAAGGTTTAAGCTTTCATTTTAAATTCCCCAGCCAGGGTCAACTTACCATCAACAAATCCTAACAGAATCAGATCCTCATGGCATCTGATACTTCAACTCTTCCCTGATTCTCAGCAAGAGTAAAACCTTTGGATTCCCCAATACAATTTGGACCTGCTATTAGATTTCAAATCCTCAGCAAAAGATAGCCTCCTCTTAGGCTTCATATAAGAATTTTCCCCAGTCAGCCTCAATCTTGGGCTTTGTACAAGACAAATTAAAACCTCCCCAGTGGAGTCAATTTTCTTTCAGCCTCAATCTCGAACTTTGTACAAGACAGATAAAAACCTCCCCAGTGGAGTCAAATTTCTTTCAGCCTCAATCTTGGGCTTTGTACAAGACAGATAAAACCCTCCCCAGTGGAGTCAGTTTCCTTTTGCTTCAACCTTGGGATTTGATCAAGGCACACAAAAATCAACATCCCCTCAGATGAGATCATGAGTCCACTCTGCAAGAGGACATTTCCTCAATACATCACATTTTAAAACAAACAATCAAAAACCCTTTTCCAGATAATTGTTGTAAGTGGCACACTTGTTGATTCAAAATCCAAGATGAAGTCCTTCTCTTATCCTGGCAAAAACTTATCTTTCATCTAGCTGCTGTAAGTGGTAAGCCTCTGGATTTCTCACATCCAAGCCAATGTCCCTCTCTTAGCATGAAAGATTCATAAGGAAAAAGTGGCATTACTCTACATTGAGTTAAAGCTTTCTTCCTTCAAGACATCACCCTTATAAAGGAAATTATGGCATTGTTGGATTCTACATATCCTAGTTAAAGTAATTTCCCTTATAATCAATTTCTCAACATTTGTGATGAATAGGTGAGATATCTCCCTTTAGAGATGACAAATTCTCTCTCAATCACCCTTTTTACTTCAATCTTGGGCTTTAAACAAGACACAAATACTCCAATAGCTTCAATCTTAGGCTTTGAACAAGACACCAAACATCTTTCCTCCCATAGAATAGGAGGAACTACAATTGCTCTGATTTCCCAGATCTCTGTACGGGAATACGTAGGCATAAGATTGCGAAATCTTAGCGAGCACACAAATAAAAAACTTTAGGTCCAGTACCTTCCCAAAAACAACTGAAAACCCGAAAACAACAAAAACATTTCCTCAATTCTACCAAAGGAGAAACTTTCCCAATTCATGACAGACAAACACAAGAAAGCATTTTAAAATACCAGAGAAATACATGCAATAAAAGGTTCCTATGGATTACCATAGACACATTGGGTGTTAATAGCTTCCCTTTGTATAACCAGACCCCGTTCCCTGATCTCTTAGCATTTGTTAAAGAAATCATTTGCGTGCAAGATTAGTTTTAGATATCTTCCCTTTCCTTTCCAGCGTCATAGGATAAATAAGAAATCAGAAAGTAGCACCCAATTCCAACATTGCAGTAAGGTGGTCGCGTCACCGACAAAAATTGCACGCTACAGAAAAATGGTAACTCTGCTGGGGAGTTTTAGGATTAGAGTTCCTAAGAGGTCTAGGCTTTGCTTTGTATTTATTTCTTTGTTTATTTACTTGCTTTCTTAGTTTTCATATATATATATATATATATATATATATATATATATTATATTCTGTCACCTTACTTGATACCCGTGTTTAAATTACTGTTATTTGGGAATGCGATTGATATGCATGTGGTAAGTCTGAGAGAACATTAAGATAATTGGTGGCGTCTCTAGGAAGGCTTATAGGGTGTGAATCCCGACCAAGTTAACCTGGAAGTCCACCAAATCAGTTGAGGTACCCGTGTGGATTTGTTAATGTTGAAGGACCATGTCGTGAAAGCATAGTTTTCCCAGTGCGGTAGCCATGACACTGAGGATTTAGTAGACATTAAACCATTAAACCATTAGGTAGTGCGGTGACAATCGGGAATAGTTGACACGTAATACTACATGCAAAGGAGATTCATCTTAGGATATTACAACTCGCTTGAGTCAATCGGCTTGCCGTTAATATCCCTAAGAGGGGTCAATGATTTTGGGAACCTCTGTTAGAACCCGTTCTACAGGTACAAAAATTGACCAATTAGTACACACCTCTGGGGATGGGTAGATCCATGGCTCTATTCTCGTGACGGTGAACCCCTAAACCCATGTTTTCAAGTGTTTTTGTTTGCTGCATTCATGCATCCATGCATTCATTAAAAAACTCTTTTCAAACAGAACAAAAAAATCTTTTTCTAAAAGAACTAAAACAATAATTGCAAATATCAGAGAGGTTGTGTTATGGATTTCGGAAGAATAAAAACGCACAAATACACCTTCAAGGTTCCAAAACTAGACGATCTAAGGAAATTGGGGAGGATGATTACTAATCCCGAGGCTTTCAGAGCTAAGCACAGAGGACTATTGTCTCTTTTAAAGGTCAACATGGTTGAAGGGATCCTGTCTACACTGGTTCAGTTCTACGATCCAGTATACCACTGCTTCACTTTCCCAGATTATCAGCTCGCACCAACACTAGAAGAGTACTCTTACCTGATTGATTTACCTATCACTGATCAAGATCCATTTTCAAGACTGGAAGAAATTCCAAAAGATCAAGTCATTGCAAGATCAATCTCTTTGGATGAGTCAGAAGTCAGGACTCACATGACCACCAAAGGAGGAATCCAGGGTTTACCAGCTAAATTCCTGATGGAGAAAGCTCTATACTTTGCTAGTGTAGGAAATGTAACCGCTTTCGAGGATGTCTTTGTTCTACTCACATATGGGCTATTCCTCTTTCCCAACATCAACAACTTCGTCGACACCAATGCTGTTAAGAAATTCTTGATTGGAAACCCAGTCCCAACCTTACTCGCAGATGCTTATCATTCTGTACACTTAAGGAATTTGTACAGTGGAGGGATGATCACATGCTGTGTATCATTACTCTACAAATGGTTTATTTCCCACTTGCCTAAGTCTGCTGCTTTTTGGGATCACAAGAGTAATTTGCGATGGTCGCAGAAGATTATGTCTTTCACCAATACATACATAGATTGGCACAATCGGATTTACGAAGGGATAAAGATCATTGACAAATGTGGAAATTTCTCCAATGTACCCCTCATTGGTACTAAAGGAGGGATAAACTATCATCCAATTTTAGCTCACCGTCAACTTTGATACCCGATGAAGAATATCCCACATAATGCTCATCTGGAAGGTCTTTTCTTCAAGGAAACAGAAAATGACAGGGCACTAAAAAAAGGAAATAGTGCATGCCTGGCAACATATTCACAGAAAATGGAGAGAATCCCTGGGAAGACCAAATTGTTCCTCTACAGAACCTTACCTCCACAGGGTACAAACTAGAGCCATCAAACTAAGGATGCCTTACCCTCGTCAAGAAGTTTTTCCCTTAAAGGAATCTGTCCTTTATTTCATGTCTGATGTGGAAAAACTCCAGGTCGCTCTCAACAAAGTTCAACGTGAGAGAAACTCTTGGAAGAACAAATACCAGATCTTTAATTTGGAATGTACCAAGATTCAGGAACTGCTAAAGGAAAAGGATGCTCTGATTGAGATGTTAGAGCAACATCCTGTGGAAAGTCGGGAGGAACAAAGAAATTTGCTCACTCCTTTACTTGGCAGAGGACCGTCGACCCGACAACGGATAAAGGGGCCCAATCAAAGAAAAGTTCAGGAACCAACATTTGAGCTCTCCTCAGAGAGAACTTCGGACACATAGGCCTAATTTTCCTTATCGCGCTTTGTAAAATACTGTACTTTTCCTTATAAAATACTGCAATCTTTCAAGTTCAATAAAAGGGTCTCCCCTGCTGTGTGATATTTGCAATATAATTGTTAAAAGTTCTTAAGAACAAAAAACTAAAAAAAATATAACATTCATTGCATATCATTCATCATTCTCACATAACACATCTTTGTCTTTGAGTCTCACGTATGTGTTACACTCTAGAGTCAAACCGTCTCATTTGTACAATACTCCGACCAATCGACAAAAGAAAATGGATGATCTCGAGGAAGAGATCACATAGAGCTGATAGAAGAAATCAACGCTCTAAAGGAGAGTTTCGAGAAACTGCACCACGACATGTAATCCCTGGCAGCAGCCCAGGAACAACAACATCAAAGGACTGTAATCTCGGAGAGTACGTATACCCCAGCATTTGAGACACCTGGCAGTCATCCTCAGTATAACATGCCTAAAGGTTTCCTCTGGGGCATGCCTCTCAACTTTATACCTGAAGGATACATCCCACCGGTCGCTGAAGACCCGGAAGTCGTAGTAGGAACCGCCAGACCTGAAGGTTACAGACTTCAGGTAAATGAAGATGCAAGGGTTAAAACAGAAACTCCTGAAGGTTACAAACTTCAGGTCACTGAAGCGCCAAGAGTTATTGTCGTAATGACTGTACCAGAACCAGTGGTACACACTGTCCTAGAAGGGAAGATTCCGCAAGCAGTTTTTGGCGGAAACGAAGACATGTACGAAAGAATGAATGAGTTCCAGGAACAATTCTTGGAAATGCAGAAGGAACTGCATGCCATTCGCGGTCAAGACTTATTCGGAAAAGACGTCGCCGACCTCTGTTTGGTCCCTAATGTAAAGATACCGTACAAATTCAAAGTGCCTGACTTTGAAAAATACAAAGGCAACTTTTGCCCTCAAAGTCATTTGGTGATGTACGCTCGGAAAATGTCTACCCAGATAGACAATCAACAACTATTGATCCATTACTTCCAAGACAGTTTAACCGGTGCCACACTCAAATGGTACATGGGTTTAAACTGCACCAAGATCAGTACTTTCAGAGATCTCGGCGCTTCCTTCGTTCAGCAGTATAAATACAATTTGGACATGACATCAGATAGAAACCAACTCAGAGCAATGCCACAAAAGGACAAAGAAACTTTCAAGGAATATGCTCAGAGATGGCGTGAAATTGCCGCCCAGATCTGTCCTCCTCTCGAGGAAAAGGAAATGACAAAGATCTTCTTGAAAACATTGAGCTCGTCTTATTACAACCGCATGGTTGCCAGTGCACCCAGTGACTTCACTGAAATGGTGAACATGGGAGTACGCCTTGAAGAAGCAGTCCGAGAAGGACGATTGGTCAAAGATGCAGAGCCATCCAGCAGTACTAAAATATACGGTAGTGCTTTCTAAAAGAATAAAGAGCAAGATATCAGCAAAATCTCTCTGGGAAAGCAAAGGCAAAGGTATCAACCGGTAGCAGCAGTAACTCCCGCTATTAATCTTGCGCCAGCTCCGACATATCAACCTCAGGTTGCTCAGAGCCAACCAAATCAACAATAGTATCAGTAAAGACCGCAACAGCCTCTTCAGTGGGCTCGCCCTTAGTATAATAACAACAATCGTACTACACGACCATCAGGGTTCGATCCTATACCGATGTTGTACGCAGAACTATTTCCACTTCTGTTGGCCAAGGGGCATGTTCAAACTAGGACTCCTCTTACAGTACCAGAAAATCCACCTTTTTGGTTCAAAGTAGATCAAACTTGCCCTTACCATCAAGGAGGATCGGGACATAACATTGAGGATTGTCTCAACTTCAAGTGTGATGCACAGAATCTCGTCAGGAACGGGGTTTTTTCTTTCAAAGATACTAATCCAAATGTTCAGACAAACCCGTTGCCGCAACATGAGAAGGCTACAGTGAATTTGATAGAAGAAGAGCTTGTCAACAATTATCAAATTCACAATGTACGCTTACTGGAAACTAACCTGGTAAAGATACATTGCAAACAGATCGGGTACGGCCAAGTGCCATCTCACAACTATCATCAGTGTGATATCTGCTCGAAGGACAATCAAGGGTGTGCCACAGTACAAACAACTCTACAAGAACAAATGGATCTGGTCTGGATTCAGGATCACCGGATTCGTGAAGTAAACATGGCCCATGGACATCCTAACATTGTTCAGAACCACGACATTCGTGCAATGAACGTCAATTTAGTGTCAATGCATTCAAGACAAAGTTAGTATTACTTCACTTGTCCGATCTGCTCAAAAGACAATCAGGGATGCTCTTTTGTACAAGAGGCCCTCCAACGTCAAATGGATCTCAGATGGATCCAAGATTACCAAGAAAGGAATGATCATCAAGTCAATATGGTTCAAATCTTTGACATCCGCTTGATGAATACCAGTCTAGTGAAATTGCATGCTAAGCAGGTCAGACTTGGTTTTATGGCCTCGCACGATTATCAAAACTGCAAAGAATGCTACGAAAACAACCAAGGGTGTGCGCTTGTGCAAAGGACTCTTCAACATCTGTTGGACCACTGGTGGCTTTCGATCTACCTGGATGAAGGCACACAATAGATTAGCATGATTGATGGGAATCCTGCTAGACATCAAAGTCGTGATGTCTGCTCAATAGAAACGGATCTAGTGAGGATGCACTGCATATAAAGTGGATACGGTCGGGTACCACCTCACAATTATGAACGCTGTAGAATATGCTCGGAAAATAACCAAGGATGCTATCTAGTGCGAGCAGCCCTCCAGTATCAGTTAGACCGAAAAGAGATTCAACCATGTTCGAATTCTGAATCAATCAACATGATACAAGATTACATCCCTTTTTAAAACAAAAACACTGTCATAATCTCCAATCATGGAATAACCAAGGATGTTTGTGCCATAATTCCTCTACTCGATGAGTCAAAAGTCTCTCTCGACAATAGAATAATTCCAAACTTAGAGCTGATTGAGGTGGCCTACGATGGTCAAAAGGCCCAAAAAGCCCCTGTGGTCGTCTACTTCCCAGGTCTGATGCCGTACAAATCAGAAAAGGCTATCCCAAACAAGTACGGTGCAACGACCATAGAAAATGGAAAAGAAACTCCGTTGCCCTCCGTTGTGAACATTGCCGACATCAGTCGAGTTACCCGGAGCGGTCGGATCTTCAACAGAGGAGTTGGAGAACCTGCTAAAGAAAAGGAACCTCAAGTCGAAGTTCCTAATGAACAAGTTGTTCAATCCAGTAATCCAGAACTTGTAAAGAACAACGATGATATGCTCAAGCTCGTCCAGAAAAGAGAGTACAATACTGTGGATCAATTATTGCAAACTCCATCTCGAATCTCTGTGTTATCTCTCCTGCTCAGTTCAGAAGCTCACAAAGAAGCTCTACAGAGAGTCTTAGAACAAGCCTTTATGGAACAAAATGTGAAAGTAAGACAATTTGACAGCATCATCTCTAACATCACTTCCTTTAACAACTTGGGATTCAGTGATGAAGAATTACCGGAAGAAGGCAAGAACCATAATATGACACTCAATATCACAGTCAACTGCCAGGACGATGCTTTAGCCAGCGTACTGGTAGACACATGTTCATCCTTGAATGTCATGCCAAGGTCAACTTTGGTTTGACTATATTTTCAAGGAACTCCGATTTGAGGCAGTGAGATCATCGTCAAAGCCTTTGACGGATCCAGAAAAATAGTTATCGGAGAAGTCGATCTTCCCATAACCATCGGTCCTCACACTTTCCAAGTCACTTTCCAGGTCATGGACATCCGAGCACCATACAATTGTTTATTAGGAAGACCTTGGATACACAAAGCTGGGGCAGTCACTTCGACACTTCACCAAAAGCTGAAGTTCGTCAAGAACGACCAATTAGTCACGGTATATGGAGAGCAAGATTTAATCGTGAGCAACTTATCATCATTCTCCTGTGTAGAACCAGAGGAGGTTGTTGGAACTCAATTTCAAGCACTTGGTAAGTAATGAGAATCACCAAGAAAGAGGGACGTCGATTTCCTCATACAAATACGCTCTCAAAGTAATGGGGAGTGGTGACATAAATGGATAAGGATAGATTGTAACTCCTACTGATAACAAGACAAGAAAAGGTCTTGGTTTCTCTCCAACTTGTACCCCGACTACCAAGAAGGATAAAAGTTTTCGTCCCATTAAGGATTTCTTCCATAGTGGAGGCTTCCTCCACCCAGTGTCTCAAAAAGTACACACCATCGATGGGAACAACTCCTCCAATACGGATGAGGAGTAGAAGTCTTATCTCAACAATGAAGGTTATTTATCTCAGGGAGAAAAGCACATGCCATTCTGTTTTCCAAAGCAGATCCCAAGATATATACCGAGATAAGACGTCAGAATGATCTATGGAGATTGTGATCCCGAAGGATGTCGTGCTCCACCCAATTTATTAGAGGAAGACAATCTGATGAAAGATAACTTCGAATACCATTATTATGATCCCCTGGATGACTTGCCTATCTGAAAGCCATACACGGAAGACTTGGGGCAAAAGAGTCAGCCGGACAATGCCTATCAGCTGAATAATCTTGAAAAGAATACACAGGTTCCCACAGAGTCATGGAATCATTACTTAAAACATTCCAAAAATGTTCAACACCATGTTGATGAATTTGCAAAGATTGCAGGACAAGAATTCATTAACTACGCATTTACTGAGGTCAACGTCATTGAGGAAGATGACTCATCTATTCCCACAGAAACCTGGGATACCTTGGGACAACCAAGCGGCAAATAGGACTTTCTAGTCAAATACACTGCTCCCAAAAGCTATCGCGTCAGATACGAGGACATCCTGCCAACTGGATGGGGAGATCCTCTTTAGAGTGAAAATATTATGGAAGATGCGACCGAAGAGTCCTCTTATGATAACTCTGCATGGGAAGAAGACTCCAATGATCCCACTCCGACAGAAATCAGTGCCATTACTGAAGACAAACCAAGAAGGGAAGTACCAGACTTTGTGATTCACAGAGGAGTTCGTTGCCAATGGGTTGCAGTCGATGTCCCAAAAGTCGTCCATAAGTCGAAGTAATTACCATCTTTGTTTTAACCTTTCACTTTTCCCAGGTGAAATGGATGTTTTATAGGACTCCCTTTTCTGTAAATATCCCTCTTTGCTTCACCCAAAGTGACAGAGTTTTGCTTTATAGGGTTGTGTTTCAAGAATCGACAAATCATGAATAAATAATTTCATTCTGAATTCCCGTATTTAGTGTTGTTTTTACTTTTTGTTTTTCAGAATATGGTAATCTTAAAAAACAACCCAAAATTAAAAACAAGCGTTTTCAAAAAATACACTACACACACTCTTGCATTCTCTCTTTCTTTTCTAAAAAAGGAATCATCACGTAATGCAGATTGCTTGTTTTAAACCCCATTGGAACATACAATCCAATGCCTTCTCCCAACTTTGAATTCCCGGTATTTGAAGCTGAAGAAGAATAGGAAGAAGAAATTCCAGAAGAGATCTCCCGACTACTCAGGCAAGAGGAAAGGTCCATTGAGCCTCACAAAGAGCCGTTGGAAACTGTCAATTTGGGTTCAGAAGAAGAAAAGAAAGAAGTTAAGATAGGGGCACTGCTCAATCCAACTGTCAGAGAAGGCTTGATAAAACTTCTCAAAGAGTTTCCAGATGTATTTGCTTGGTCCTATCAGGACATGCCAGGGTTGGATACATGCATTGTGGAACATCACTTACCACTGAAACCAGAATGTCCTCCGATAAAACAAAGACTGAGAAGGACTCATCCAGATATAGCCATCAAAATTAAGGAGGAAGTGCAGAAATAGATCGATGCAGGTTTCCTCGCCACCTCAGAATATCCTCAATGGTTAGCTAACATAGTGCCAGTTCCGAAAAAGGACAGAAAATTCAGAATGTGTGTAGACTACAGGGATCTGAACAAAGCAAGTCCAAAGGATGTCTTCCTCTTACCACACATAGACATGTTGGAAGACAACACAACAAAATTCAAAGTCTTCTCCTTCATGGATGGATTCTCGGGCTATAATCAAATCAAAATGGCGCCGGAAGATATGGAGAAAACTTCATTCATCACCCCATGGGGCACCTTTTGTTACAAGGTAATGTCGTTCATCTAAAGAACGCAGGGGCAACCTATCAAAGGGCCATGACAACTCTGTTTCACAACATGATACACAAAGAGATTGAAGTGTACGTTGATGACATGATTGCGAAATTTAAAATAGAAGAAGAGCATGTGATACACCTGCCAAAGTTATTCGAGCGTCTGAGAAAATACAAACTCTGCTTGAATCCTAATAAGTGCACGTTCGGTGTTTGATCAGGAAAACTCTTAGGTTTCATCGTCAGCCAGAAAGGAATTGAAGTTGATCCTGACAAGGTCAAGGCCATTCAAGAAATGCCTTCACTAAAGACTGAAAAACAGGTCAGAGGATTTTTGGGACGTCTGAATTACATCTCAAGATTCATATCCCTCATGACTGCGACATGCACGCCGATCTTCAAACTACTAAGAAAGAATCAAAGCTGTGTATGGACAAAAGATTGCCAAAAAGCCTTCGACAGCATCAAAGAATATATGTTGAATCCACCTATTCTGTCTCCTCTAGTGGAAGAAAGACCACTGATCATCTACTTAACAGTCTTGGAAGACTCCATGGGTTGTGTGCTTGGCCAACAAGACGAGACCAAAAGAAAAGAGTCTGCCATTTACTATTTAAGCAAGAAGCTCACGGATTGTGAAACTCGATACATCATGCTCGAGAAAACTTGTTGTGCTTTGGCTTGGGTAGCCAAACATATTCGCCAGTACATGATTTGTCATACTACTTGGTTAACCTCCGAAATGGATCCAATTAAGTACGTCTTTGAAAAGCCTGCTCTCACAGGAAGGATTGTCCGTTGGCAGATGTTGTTATCAGAATATGACATCGAGTACCATGCTCAGAAAGCCGTCAAAGGAAGTATTTTAGCCGATCATTTGGCTCATCAACCGATTGACGATCAGGAATCAGTCAAATTTGACTTACCAGACGAAGATGTCATGTACCTGAAAATGAAAGATTGCGATGAACCACTACCCAACGAAGGGCCAGAACCAGGTTCCCAATGGGGATTAATTTCCGACGGGGCTGTCAACGCTTACGGGAACGGAATTGGAGAAATCATCGTAACACCTCAGGGTACCCATATTCCTTTCACTGCCAGATTGACATTCAAATGCACAAACAATGAGGCCGAATACGAAGCTTGTATGATGGGTCTCGAAGAAGCAATTAATTTAAGGATAAGAAACTTAGGTGTGTATGGAGACTCAACCTTGGTTGTAAATCAGATCAAAGGAGAATGGAATACATACCAATAAGAGTTGATTCCTTACAAAGACTATGCGAGAAGGTTGTTACCATTCTTCAACAAAATTGAGTTTCATCATATCCCTCATGAAGAAAATCACATGGCTGATGCATTAGCCACCCTATCCTCCATGATTAGTGTGAGTCAATGGAACGACGTACCCAAGATTGACATAACACGTCTTGAAAGGCCCGCTTACATCTTCACAATCGAACTAGTCATCGATGATAAACCATGGTATCATGATATCAAGTGCTTCCTTCAGAAACAAGAATACCCGCCCAGGGCATCCAGAAAAGATAGGAAGACTCTCAGAAGACTGGCTGGTAACTTCTTCCTAAACAATGATACACTCTACAAGAGAAAGTTCGACATGGTTTTGCTCAGATGCGTAAACAGACAAGAAGCAAACATGTTGATGAAAGAAATCCACGAAGGTTCCTTTGGCACGCATGCCAATGGACATACAATGGCAAGAAAAATTTTGAGAGCAGGGTATTATTGGCTGACAATGGAAACCAATTGCTACCAGTACATGAGAAGGTGTCACAAATGTCAGATATACGCGGACAAAATCCATGTACCGCCAACGCATCTCAAATTTATTTCTTCTCCATGGCCTTTTTCTATATGGGGAATCGACATGATTGGCATGATTGAACCCAAAGCCTTGAACGGACATCGGTCCATCTTGGTAGCTATTGACTAGTTCACCAAGTGGATCGAAGCAGTATCATACATCAATGTAACTAGGCAAGTGGTGGTCCGATTTATCAAAAACAATCTCATATGCCGTTATGGTGTTCCAAGCCAGATCATTACGGATAATGGATCTAACTTGAACAACAAGATGATGAAAGAGTTGTGTGTTGAGTTCAAGATCAAACACCATAACTCATCTCCATACCGACCTAAAATGAATGGAGCGATAGAAGCGGCTAACAAGAATATCAAGAAGATCGTTCAAAAGATGGTTGTAACCTACAAATATTGGCATGAGATGCTACCCTTTGCTCTTCACGGTTATCGCATATTTGTATGCACCTCAACAGGGGAAACCCCTTTATCTCTAGTATATGGCATGGAAGCAATGCTCCCCAAAGAAGTAGAGATACCATTAATAAGGATATTGATGGAAGCCAAGCTAACAAAAGCTGAATGGTGTCAAAGTCGACACGATGAACTAAATCTAATCGAAGAAAAAAGAATGACGGATTTGTGCCATGATAAGTTATATTAACGAAGAATGAACAAGGCGTTTGACAAAAAGGTCTGACCTCGTGTCGTCAAAGAAGGAGACCTCGTGCTCAAGAAGATACAATCATTTCTCACTGATTCCAGAGGCAAATGAACTCTGAATTACGATGGCCCCTATGTTGTTAGGAAACCCTTTTTCACGCGGTGCCTTGAGACTCGCAACCATGGATGGGGAGGAGATTACGTACCCCACCAATGTTGATGTATTCAAGAAATACTTCGCCTAAATAAAAAAACGTCTCGATGGATTGAAAACCCAAAAGGGCGGTCCAGGCAAAAATTAGAGACATAGGCAAAAATCATCCCGATGAGTTAAAAACCTGAAACGACAATCCAGGTAAAAGTTAGGGATACATGGCAAGTAACTAAATCCGATAGGATTGACTCCTCAGCGGTAATGTTATCCGTCAGGAAAACCTCAGTCTAGGTCACCTTTGACAGAAGCTCAGAATGTCCAGAATTCAAAGTTGGTGGAAGTATAGCAGTTGTTATGTTTCAATGTAGCCCCTTTTCCTTTAAATTACCATTTTCTAAACTTTGTAATGTTCCATGGGATCACGCAGTCGGCTGATTACCATTCTATCAATAAAATTTGAGCCTGTGTGCCTTTTATTTGCAATTCTCAGTTATTCTGCTTTACAAAATGACATTTTTAATATGATCAACGATTCTTGAAACAAAAAAAAAGAATTTACTTTTGTTTTCAAATTTATTCCTACTTTTAAAAACAAAGATGGTCGTGCCTTTTTTATTAATGAGCACAAAAAGGAATATAACTGCTTCTCCAGAAATGATTAAAACTTCAAAACACAGAATCGAAGTATTCCCTGAGTGAAGGATCAATTGGCAGAGTTCTTACCGCTGAAAATTAATTGATGGGTTTTCACCCCAGTAGGTTCCACTTCTGAAAAACAAGAATGGATTTCCATCCCTAGCAGGTTTGTATATCCAGAAATCGGAACGAACACAGGAATCCCTGTTCCCAAGTAAAAGTACGACTTTCAGAATCTCCAGTGATACCCCCATCTCCCAGAGTGGCTAAGTATCCAGTTGTATTCCTCACCAGTCTGTATGTCATGTCTGTTTTGTCAGCATAAACATACATACATCATGCATAATTGATTCACATTCGTACACATGTTGCATTAATATCACTCTGGTCATATTCATCCCCAAGTGATAAGCGTCCTCTCTCCGATAAGAGTTATCAGTCTTCCTTACCACGTCAGATAGGATAAAATTCCAGTTTTAGTTCTTTCCTCATCCAGAAATGTATCATCTGAGCAATATCTCCCCAATTTATTCTTGGATTGGAGACCATCCTCGACCTCTTTGATAACTTGAACCTCTGAAAGGTAAGAAGTCATTTGGATAGACACCTTTGGAACATCACTCTTCACCATTGAAGATGATATTTTTCTTTCCCGGATTAAAGAAAATCCCCAGAGAAAGCCTCTCCACCAAAAGACTCTTGGTAATATGGCGGTTTCTCCCTGAAAAGTTTGCTTTCAATAAAGTCATCAGCACCTCAAATTTGGATTACATCACATGGCATTTCTCCAAAAATGTCTCGAAGAGAAATATGATGTAACACCACCAAGCAAAAAGCAAT
Organism: Lathyrus tuberosus; assembly: GCA_022829125.1. NCBI lineage: Eukaryota > Viridiplantae > Streptophyta > Magnoliopsida > Fabales > Fabaceae > Lathyrus > Lathyrus tuberosus. The sequence goes on from JALAZF010000043.1 coordinate 7,018,715, forward strand.
CTCTCAAGAGACTTACTTTCCCCAGTAAAGTCGACAATTGGCATCTCCCACAGAGAAGTTTGCGCTCCTATGAAGTTCAGACAAATGGTTCTTCCCAGAAAGTCTGACATAAAATCTTTTTCCATCAAATGGCGTCTCCCCAGTAAAACTTGGCGAGAAGTTTGATGAAGAACGCTACAACCGATAGCATTCCTTGTCGAGGAAGGAACTCGACAAGAAGAAACTAAGACCAGTTCCATGGAAGAAGACCAGGATCGAGGGGAAATTTATTTCAGAAAAACTAAGACCAGTTCCATGGCAGAAGACCAGGATCGAGGGGAAGTTTATTTCAAAGAAACTACGACCAGTTCCATGGCAGAAGACCAGGATCAAGGGGAAGTTTATTTCAAGAAACTAAGACCAGTTCCATGGCTGAAGACCAGGATCAAGGGGAAGTTTCACCATTTTCTAAGTAACACCGCTTAGCAAAAGAAGATGGATGAGCAAACATCTACCATTCATAACCGCCATCAAAATTTCGGGTATTCCGATATTTAATCCTCTTTTACTTTGAATGTCTGAACGTCTTCGCCATTCACACCTTTAGGTCCAAGAAGATTAAATAAGGACATCTGTCATACCCCAAATTTTGACCACAAGATTTTCCATCATTGTGCAAATCATCACCACAATATGGATGTACCTTCATACCTCATCAATCATCTTAAAGATTGTTGAGCATTCACTACAATCAAGAATTAGGGTTTTAGACCCTCTCAGAGTACTCAGACAAAGGATCAATCAAGAATGGACATGATCCTCAACTTGTCAAGCCTCTCAAACATCCATGAAGGATCAAGAGGTCTCCCATATCAAGAATCAAGCATAAGAGTGCAACATTTCTAGTGTATCAAGCCTCAAGATCATCAGTGTCACCAAATTAGGGTTTTGGTCGACCAAGGCCTCCAGAAAAACTTTTTCCTCTGGGCATGAGCCAATACTTCAAAACATGATCCAAGGAGCTCAAAGGGACCTCATGGACCCAATCATAAGTTCAAAATAGTCTCGGGGGATGCATTCATCAAAAATTAGGAATTAGGGTTTCTTGACCTAATTCACCCCTAAGTTGACTTTTGGAGCAATTCATGAGCCAAGACCTCAATAAGTGTTTTGAAGACCTCCAATACATCATATTTATCCATTTACAAGATTGGATTGATTCAAAGAACTTGGTTTATAAGTAGTACAAGGATTCAAATTCATCTTGACCAATTAGGGTTTTGTGATGAAAAGTCAACTGTACCTTTGACTTTTGACCAAGACATGATCCCAAACCTTGGGACATGATTCAAGATACTCTAAAACACCTATGGAATCCATCCATTAGGTTTGAATTAGGTCAAGAACTTGATTTCATAGAGAATCACAAAGTTTGAAATTCATCTGACAAAAAGTCAACTGTGCCAAAAATCAAGTTTAACTTTTTGAATTTCTTGACAAACAAGGCTTCCCTAAGTCAAAAACAATGTTAACATATGGTTTGGATCAACATCCATCAAGAAAAATCAAGAAAAGTGGGGTTACTTGCAAAAGGGGCAACCATAAGAAACTTGAAATTTCACTAAGTTATGAAAAAAAATGATTTATACCCAACTTTGCAAGACCATAACTTGTGATCCAAGTAACCTTTTTCTTCCATCCAAAGCTCAAATGAAAGCTCTCATTACATACTTCAAAATTGTTAACTACAACAGATTCCAAATCCTCATGGATTTTGAGTTATGGATTGATCAAAATCACAAAAATATGAAAATGGCCATTTTTCCAACACTTAGTGAAATTTTGGACAGAATCTGTCTTAGATTTTCACCAACTTTGAGGCCATTTTTCATTATGATCCAAGTTGAATCAAGACCAAAGTTGGACATCAAAGTTGAAGTATGCTATTGGGGCTTTCCAAAAAGTACAAGAGCCTCCCATGGTTCAACTTGAGCAAGGAGTTATAAGCCTCCAAAAATGGCATTTTTCACCCTGCCCACACAAAGGCATGAAAACATAACTTGGTTCCCACAATTTCTTTACCCAATTTTGGACACTTACATCACTTAATTTCTGTCCAAAATCAACTTGAATGATGAGGGATCTGATCACAAAGCCACCAAGTAAAAAATCTTATTCCTTGGCATGTGAAATTCAATGTTGCAAATCCAAAAACTTCAATTTTGTTTCAAGGCATTCAAGAGATACATTGAGGTGGCATGGACTGAGTCATTGATCACTAAAGGAGTCAAGCCTTATCCCTGCAACAGAAGACTCATAGCCTGCAAGATTGACTCAAGTCAATGGCTAGAGGAGACTTTGGCTACATGACAAAGTTCAATAGATAATGGAGTGATCCAGCCTCAAATCACTATTGGTCCCAAAACAAAGTTGCTCTACTATAAATAGAGGTTCTTTATGATCAATTCAAGTACACCAAAGCATAACAACTCATGCATTCCTTCCAATCACTCTAAAAAACCAGAATTTTCTTCTCTTACAATCACATTCGAATTTTCTAATAGAGAGCAATTCTATCCAAACCAACCATCCTAACACCTCACATATGTCATATACAACTGATACATAACCTCAAAACACATCTGGAACACCAGAATCACAAAGTCATTATCCATTTGCTCAAGCTTTTTGGCCTATTTGCAGTTGGGGTACCACAACAAGTTCCAAGTTGTTTCAATCCATTCCAAGCTTTCAAACACACTACTTGAGGTCCAAGGAAGCTGTCCAAATCATCAAACAACATCTGTAACACCTACAGCTGAGGATTCGATTTCCTCTTGGAAAGGTAAGCCTGACACTCTCAAACTCTATGATCCATGCATCGTAAATGTGTTTTCAAGTTACAAACATGTTTATGCACTTATGTAGAGTGTTCCCCCTCAATCAATTGCTTTGTAACTATCGTGTATAGAATTTCATAGTGTTCTTGCAAAAATTAGGGTTCATGTGTTCATCCTTTGATTTCTCACTCCACACTTAATATAAATGCAATTAATTTACATCACTGAAATCCTTGTACAAAAATACACAACTTTCGTGTTTACAAAAGTCAAAACCATTACGTATTGAGAGAGATATGTGAGGTTTTGAAAAACGGAAATGGAGGGAGGTCGTGAGGAAGAAGATGACAGTTGGCGCCATATTTTGAATTTTTGAATTTTGGTCATTTTATTAATTGATTTCAAAAATTAATTTCTCTCTCAATTTTTATCATTTTTTATTGGTTCATTTTTTAAAAATTCACAAAAATGTTAAAATATTTTATTCTACAAAAAAATCAAATTTATATTATTTATTTAACATAGTTTGAATTTTTGTAAATAATTTCATTTTTTTTGTTTTTAAACATTTTTAAATGAAATTTCCACCTTGAATTTTTAAATTCAAATGAATTTCAAGCTTTCATGTGATTAAGCATGATTTTTCAAAATATTTTTCAAAGTTGACAACTTGTTTTTAAATATATTTGATATTTTATATCATTTTGTATTTAATTTCCTTTGAAAATTGTATTTTTTAAATTAAAATTAGGGTTTTTCTTAATTTTGATTTTTCAAACTTCATTTGAAACATTTTTGGGCCTCTAATAGAGTGTAAGACCCATCCCCTTTGTAAATAAACCATTTTTGGGTCTCAGTCATTGTATAAGTCCCGATACAATTTTCAAAATAAACAGTGTGATCGTTGTTTTTTTCATATGGGCATCTCCTTGAGCTGTAAGCCCCAACTCTTGTATAAAAATAAACTTGTGGGCCTCTATTAGAGTGTAAGACCCATTCCTTCTTGTACATAAATAATTTTGGATCTCAGTCATTTTATAAGTCCCTTTGTAGTTTTCAAAATCACGACACGATCGTCTCTTTTTTCAAGTAAATCATCTGGGCCTCTCCTTGAGTATAAGCCCCATTTTTCTTTCTTTACAAACATTTTGGGCCTCTATTAGAGTGTAAGACCCAACCCCTTTTGTACTAAAACAATTTTTGGGCCTCTGCTATAGTATAAGTCTCACAACGTCTTTCGATATCGCAGTGCGATCAATGTTTTTAAATAAGTCATCTGGGCCTCTCTTTGAGCTATAAGCCCCAAACTTTCTCTTAATTCAATTTCAAATTCAAAGTTTTCTCAAAACTTTCTTCAATTTCTTGAAACCCTAATCAAGCATACAGTTGTAGTCTATACAATAGATTACAATACACATGGGCTTCTTCTCAGAAGGTAAGTCCCTCACATCTTTTTCAATATAATGCATATTTGTTATATACCTGTCAATACATTTATCTGTATATACTTGTGCATATTTGTTTAGAGTTTCCCCAGCAGTTAGGTCTACCCTTAGGTCAAACTAGAGGTTACTTTTAACATAGTCAAAACTAGTTCCCTCATAGGAAATTCCCTATACAGTCTGCCTCCTCTTGGGCTTATACAATATGGAACAGAGAAAGGCATTATTCCCAGTGAAACTTTTCTCAAGACTTTCAAAACTTAGAAATATATTTGTACAAGAAATTCATTTCCCCGGAGAGGATTAATTCCTGGTGAAACCTCTTTTGAATTTCTTCAAATCTTAGAACTGTTCAACAAACAAAGGATTTATTCCCGGTGAAACCTTTCTTGAACTTTTCTTAGGTTTGGACTCACAAGCTTCCTAAAAGCATCCCCCGCCTCCTCTTGGGCTTAGTACAAGGACCCATAGGCTTCTTAAAATTTCCTCAGCCTCTTCTTGGGCTTAGTACAAGGACCCAAAGGCCTCCTAAAGGCATATGATAGAAATTAGTCATCTCTACTAGTTCAATCCCCGGGAGAGTCAAAATTCCAGAACATCAGACCATTCTAGGGTTGATCTTCATCCCTTAAACCCAACATCCTCCTCTTGGGCATCATACAAAGATCTCTCTCTACACTAGAGCATACCACTTCTTGAGATACTTGGACAGCCTCAGCCTTCTCTTGTGCTTCATACAAGTAGACTTGGAAAGTCTCATTTCCTCTTGGATCTCATACATAGACCCTTAAGTTTCCTAAAAGCATAGGAAGAACCCTGATTACTCCATCAATACACCAGTCTCCAACAGAGTTAAAAACTTCATAGGTTTTCAAACTCAACTTCAAACCCCCCTCTGACCCCCTAACAAGGTTTAAGCTTTCATTTTAAATTCCCCAGCTAGGGTCAACTTACCATCAACAAATCCTAACAGAATCAGATCCTCCTGGAATCTGATACTTCAACTCTTCCCTGATTCTCAGCAAGAGTAAAACCTTTGGATTCCCCAATACAATTTGGACCTGCTCCTAGATGTCAAATCCTCAGCAAAAGATAGCCTCTTCTTAGGCTTCATATAAGAATTTTCCCCAGTCAACCCCAATCTTGGGATTCGTACAAAACAAATAAAAACCTCCCCAGTGGAGTCAATTTTCTTTTAGCCTCAATCTTTGGCTTTGTACAAGACAGATAAAAACCTCCCTAGTGGAGTCAATTTTCTTTCAGCCTCAATCTTGGCCTTTGTACAAGACAGATAAAACCTTCCCCAGAGTCAGTTTCTTTTAGCTTCAACCTTGGGCTTTGATCAAGGCACAGAAAAATCAACATCCCCTCAGATGAGACTATGAGTCCACTTTGCAGGAGGACATTTCCTCTATTCATCACATTTTAAAACAAACAATCAAAAACCATTTTCCAAATAATTGATGTAAGTGGGACACTTGTTGATTCAAAATCCAAGCTGGAGTCCTTCTCTTATCCTGGCAAAAACTTATCTTTCATCTAACTGCTGTAAGTGGCAAGCCTCTAGATTTCTCACATCCAAGCCAATGTCCCTCTCTTAGCATGAAATATTCATAAGGAAAAAGTGGCGTTGCTCTACACTGAGTCAAAGCTTTCTTCCTTCATGACATCACCCTTATAAAGGAAATTATGGCATTGTTGGATTCTACATATCCCAGTTAAAGTAATTTCCCTTATAATCAATTTCTCAACATTTGTGATGAATAGGTGAGATATCTCCCTTTAGAGATAACAAATTCTCTCTCAATCACCCTTTTTGCTTCAATCTTGGGCTTTAAACAAGACACAAATACTCCGATAGCTTCAATCTTGGGCTTTGAACAAGACACCAAACATCTTTCCTCCCATAGAATAGGAGGAACTATGATTGCTCTGATTTCCCAGATCTCTGTACGGGAATACGTAGGCATAATATTGTGAAATCTTAGCGAGCACACAAATCAAAAACTTTAGGTCCAGTTAGTCCCTTCCCAAAAACAACGGAAAACTCGAAAACAACAAAATCATTTCCTCAATTCTCCCAAAGGAGAAACTTTCCCAATCCATGACAGATAAACACAAGAAAGCATTTTAAGATACCAGAGAAATACATGCAATAAAAGGTTCCTATGGATTACCATAGATACATTGGGTGTTAATAGCTTCCCTTTGTATAACCAGACCCTGTTCCCCGATCTCTTAGCATTTGTTAAAGAAAACATTTGCGTGCAAGGTTAGTTTTAGATATCTTCCCTTTCCTTTCCAGGTTCATAGGATAAATAAGAAATCAGAAAGTAGCACCCAATTCCAACATTGCGGTAAGGTGGTCGCGTCACGGACAAAAATCGCGCGCTACATTGAGCAGGTGTAAAAGTCTTATGCAGAATACATAAGCGATTGTAATCATATTTTGATTATAGTGAAAATATATTGTGAAGCAAGGGGACTCGACTACTCTCAATTAAGGGAGGAACCAATATAAATCTTTGTATCTTCAGCTATTATTTATTTTCTTCTGTTAACATTTCGCTGCTAAGAATTAACCAGAATTTGAACACCGGTTTAGATTATCAAATCTGATCAGTTGCAAACTCAGAAAACGGAAAACAAAATTCTACCTGCCCCCTTCTTCTGTACTTTACTCACCTTCACATTTGTTGATTCTTCGCTATCACTTAAGGAATCACTATCACTTTCCCAAGCAATATTAGCTCTTCTGGACTTGTTGGAACTCTTGTGTTGACCCCTTCCTTTATCTTTAGTAGGTAATGGATAATTCGGCTTGTAAATACTTGTTTTGCCACAATTATAACATGAACCTCTTGATCTTCCTTTCTTGTTATCATATTCCTTTGAGGAGTTTTATTGTCTTCTGAATTTGATGAGGTTTTGGTCGGAGTACTTTACGCCATTTCTTTTGATGTACCTATTGTATCTTTTCACAATAGCCCCATTTCTTTATCATCTGAATTCTCGTCATCACATGTTTCATAATCACTTTACTTATTCGTTGAGGACTTTGAACTCTAAGCCTTTAGAGCAATAAACTTATTTTCTACCTCCTTGTCTTTGCCTTTTCTCTTTCTTGCTCATGTTCTTCTGACTTGCCAAATAAAGTTGTGAGATTAAGTCTTTTAAGACCATTCGCTTCTTTGATCGCGGTGAACTTAGGTTGTCATTCCCTATTAAGACACCTCAAAACTTTATTAGTAGAAATATCTTTGGAAATATGCTTAGCTAGAGCATTCACACGATTTATAAGATGTGTGAACCTCTTTTACATGTCGGCAATAATGGTTTCACAATGCTTCATGAGAAATAGTTCAAATCTTGATTTAAGGTATTGATCTAAGTTTGTTTGACTTCTTTACTTCCCTCATGGGCAACTTCTAATGCATCCCACATAGCTTTGGCGGTTTCACAATGAGAGACACGATAATATTCATTAATACCAAGTGCGAATATGAGAATATTTTGTGCCTTCGAATCATGTGACCATATTTTCTTATCATTATCATTCCATTGTGCTTCAGGTTTTGGTACAACGACACCTTCACCATTGGTCATTATAATTTGATTAGGATCATTGGTGATGACATCTTAAATACCCTTATCAACCGAGTTGATATGGATACGCATACAAGCTTTCTAATAGCCATAGTTTTCATCAGTAGAGATGGACACTCTATTGTATGCCCTTTTAGGTTCGGTAGCCATTTTCTAATAAGCGAATATTGAAGCATGAAATTAACCAGGCTCTGATACCACTTGTTAGACAAAGGAGACTTATCTAGAGGGGGAGGGTGAATAGATCCCAAGTTTAAAAAAAAAAGCTTTATAAAATCTGTTTTGAAAAATTTAATGACTAGCAGAAGTGACCCGGATTGAATCGTCTAAACTGAACCGCTATTGAAAAGCTCAGATATAAGTATGTGAAAACCAATTGGTGATAATGATAAATGAATCAATCAATAAGCTTTTAACTACAATCACTTGAATGCTACACAAAAAGTAAAGTCTATTTCCAATGACAACATACACAAAAACGCAATTGAGGCAAATTATCCAACACCTAGTGTGCAATCAATTTCGTCTAGAATTTTCTATGTTTGTGTCGATTTGAAAAAGGAACTACAATCTAATAGATTGTAATAAACACAACAAAACCCTTTTCAAAATGTTATCAACCAAAGTTTAACCAAACGTATTGATCGCACAATCTACGAATTTACGTAGAATTCACCAATTTGCAAATGAAAAGTAAAAGTAAAAGATACACACACACACACACACACACACACACACACACACACACACACACACACACACATATATATATATATATATATATATATATATATATATAGTAAACAAGGACTTGTTTAGGCAGTTCCCTTATCAGCCTTGCTATGGGTACGTCTGCCCTTAATTCGAGCTCGAATTGAGATAATCAATCTTACTTTGCAAATGAACTTTTACAAGAGAAATGTAGCAAAATAATCTCACAAACCCTATGTTTGATGTTGATTCTAACACATTCTCTACCCTTGATCTAAGCTTGATTGAGTCATCCAACAATACCAATTTGATTCAGCGTCTCACGCTACTCCTTTGTAAGAAACGTTGTTCTTCAAAGCTTTCACTTGATCGAATCCAAATTAAGAATTGTTGTCACACAAGATTTACCAATTTGATTCACCGTCTGACACAACTCCTTTGCAAGAAACCCCGTTCTTCAAAGCTTTCACTCGATCGAATCTACATTGCGTAATCTTGTCCAAAACTTTCAAATCCCCAATTGATCTTGGAGGAAAACTCCATCTTGGTTTTCTTATTTGAAACCCCCAAAAATTCTCAACCCAATTTACAATTCTACAACCTAAAGTGGACGTTATCAACTTGATTCTATATGGCACCCAAACAAAGAATTATTATGTGTAATTTTTGTGTGTGTATGCATAAAACATGTGTTGAAGATAAAGAGAAATCATTGTGTATATCTTGTTTCATGTCCTCAAATGATTCATGTATGAAGTATATATCTGTGTACAAGTTAGAGGAAAAAAGGAATGCAAGAGGTTAAGAAAAAATACAATTTTTTCAAGATTTTCATGTGCCGACCTATGTAAGTTATGTTTCGACACATTCAATGCATGTGTCGACCTGTATAGGTCATGTGTCGACTCATAGAAAAAAATTTCTTCAATGTATCAACCTGAAATCCTTCCACAATCAGCACATCAAATAGAGGATATAGGCTTTAAAACTAATCAACATGTGTTGACTCATATCCTGCATGTATCGACTCATAAAAGGAATTTTTCTTCTATATGTCGATCTGTATGCTGCATGTGTAGACTTAAAAATTTAACATGTGTCGATTTATACAATGTATGTGTCGACACATAAGTCTGTGTCTTCCATAAAAACTCATTTTTGCCATGTAGAATAATTTCTAATCTTTTCTAAGTCATTTCCAAAATGTTTTTATGCTTCTGAATGCTAAGATGTACATTAAGACTCAAAAGATACCGTCCAATATATATAAACGCTAAAATATCCTAGTTTTGACATTATATAAAATAATTTTATAGAAAGGTGCACTCATATTATGGTTTCGTCAAATTCACATTTGTGATGCTCCCAATGAATCACAGAAATATCATTGTTATTACCTTCATAATCCTTTGGCTCTAATTCTAGACGACTTAGCAATATGTTGTAAAAAATAATCATATATTAATTAATGTATAAGTAAATTGTGATTACGTTTAAGGTCAATATCAATTCACAATAGAGTTAGATACCATTCACTCTTACCTTTATTCTTCTCATTCATGTAATTTGACTGACATTCTAATAGCATTGAATTCCAAATTCTATCATCATATAACTCCAAATCCAATGGAGATGTCTCCTTGATTTGATGTATTGTACTATCTGAAAAAAATATATGTACTTTTTCCATTCTTCTGAGCCATAGAACCATTAGATTCAAGCATTTCTGTTAAAATTAATGTGTTGTAACCACCACTATCTTTAGTAAGCATTATGAGAGAATTGGAATCACCACATTATAATTATTGTCTTTACTTAGATTTATGATAGAGTTGTATCATTAAGATTGAGAGAACCAAAAAGTCCTCATCTCGATTACCAACTTATTGTATTCTCTATCAGTTTCCTTCAAGCCTATATAAAAGCTTTGTAATGCTAAGTTGTAAGCAAGTAAGAAGAAAGAGAAAAAGAGTGTGTGGTGACTTCAATAAAATCAGAGTATTTTAAAGTATAACTTCCACCAGTGGAAGTTTAGTGAAAAAAGTGCGAAAAATATTTTCTTACTCTAAATTCTGCAACATTATATTTTATCACATACCACCTCTAGAATACCACCAACAGTGTGGTATCAGAGTTGCAGATCCTTGCAGCTGCAGTAAAAACAACAAAAATTATGGCTTCCACAAGCAACTCTTCCACAACTTATAGCAATGTTAAAGTTACTTTGTTTGAAGGAGAGAATTATGATTTTTGGGCTGTTAAAATGGAGACTCTATTCACCTCTTTGGATGTCTTGGAGTTCGTCCAAAATGGGTATGAAGATCCAACACCAAGAGACGCGGGAGAATCAAAAGAAAAGGTTGAAGAATCAAGCCAACGACTTGAAGAATTGAAGAAGAAGAAGATCACAGATGCTGGAGTTCTCGGGATGATTCAAAGAAGAGTCTCTGTATCCATTTTCCCAAGGATTATGAGAGCAAAAACATCAAAGGAAGCATGGAATATTCTACAACAAGAGTTTGAAGGAGACTTAAAGGTGATAACCGTAAAACTTCAATCTCTTAAGAGAGACTATGAAAATAAAAGAATGAAAGAGAATGAGAGTTTGAATGAATACTTTAATAGACTCTCTGAATTGGTGAATCAAATAAAGTCACATGGAGAGACAATAGATGATCGCAGAATTGTTGATAAAATTCTGATTAGTTTGACAGAAAAATTTGATCTTATGGTGGCTGTTATAGAAGAAACTAAGGACCTATCAACTATGTATGTTCAAGGGTTGATGGGGTCTTTGAGATCCTATGAGCAAAGGTTGTTACAACACTCTCAAAAATCAGTTGAGAGTGCCTTTCAATCTAAACTCAACATTCAGTCCAACAATGGTGAAAATATGCCCCCAATACAAAATAGAGGTGAGTCTTCTAGAGGTGGCAGATTTGGAAGAGGCAGAGGCAGAGGAAGAAACTCACGAGGAAGAGGCGCGAATGGCGGAAGATGACATGAAGGAGCATCAAATAAATGGTACAAAATTTATAAGAGTAACACTCATGAAGAGAAGGATTGCTGGAACAAGGGAAAACCATAATGTCACAATTGCAAGAGATTCGGGCATATTCAAAAGGATTGTCGTTTTGCCAATCAACAACATGCTTCATTTGCAAAAGGAGAAAATGATGAAGGTAATTTGTTCTTTGCTTGTTAAAAGGCATTTCAAGAAGATAAAAATTTGTGGTGTTTGGACAGCGGTTGTAGCAACCATATAACTAGAAAGAAAGAAGCTTTTATCAACATTGATTCTTCATTTTCCTCAAAAGTTAAATTGGGCAATGGAGAACATGTTGAAGTAAAAGGAAAAGGCAACATTGGAGTTACAATAAAGCAAGGAAGCAAAGTCATTCATGACACTCTTTATGTGCCAGAGTTAGATGAGAACTGGCTAAGCATTGGAAAACTTTTCGAGCATGGCTATTCTCTAAATTTTGAGAATCGAGAGTGCAGAATTTTTTATTCAAAGAGAAGAAGTGTTGTTGTTGTAAAAATGACTAGCAATAGAAGCTTTCCACTTTCTCTTAATTATGAGAGAAATGTCAGCATGATGGCTAGAGAAGATAATGACTCTTGTTTGTGGCACAAGAGACTTGGGAACTTGAACTACAATAGTCTCAAGTTGCTTCATCAAAAAAAGATGGTGTATGGGCTGCCAATAATTGAAGAAAAATCAGGTGTGTGTGTGTGTGTATGTTAAGGATGTATGCTTGGCAAACACCACCGCCAACCATTTCCAAAGGAAGAAGCATGGAGAGCCAAAAAAGTGTTGGAACTTGTATACACATATGTGTGTGGCTTTATGAATACTTTGTCTCATGGCAAAAACAGGTACTTTATCTTGTTTATTGATGATTTTACCCGCATGACATGGGTATATTTTATGAGACAAAAATTTGAAGTTTTTGTAATCTTTAAGAAATTTAAAGCTTTTGTTGAGAAACAAAGTGGTAGGTTTATAAAAATGTTGAGAAGTGACAGGGGGAAGGAGTACACCTCAAATGAATTTCACAAATTTTGTGAAGATGAAGGTGTTGAAAGACAACTCACGGTTGGCTATACACCTCAGCAAAATGGTGTATCTGAAAGAAAGAACCAAACAGTGATGGATATGGCAAAGTCTATGCTACTTGAGAAAGGTTTGCCTAAAACCTTTTGGCCCGAGGCTATTAATACTGTTGTGTATTTGCTGAATAGATGTCCAACAAAGGCTGTACGGAATAAGACTCCATTTGAAGCTTGGAGTGGAAGAACTCCTTCAGTTAACCACATTAAATTTTTTGGGTGTGTTTGTTATGCTCAAATTCCTAAACAAAAGAGAACAAAGATGGAAGAAACAAGTGAAAGATGTGCCTTTATTGGTTATAGTTCCATGTCAAAGGGGTATAAACTTTACAACTTGAAGACAAAAAGGTGTTCATTATCCGGGATGTTGTATTTGATGAGAAGACTTCTTGGAATTGGGAAGAAGACAAAATGAAGGAGAAAACAGTCCCTGCAATTTTATTACAACAAAATTCAACAGCTGAAAATGAGCAACCAACCCCTTGTACACCAAGTTCTTCATCCTCTCCATGTCCATCAATTTCAAGTTCATCATCTCCTAGCTCAACTCCAATAAAATTGAAGGATTTGAGTGATATTTATGCAAGGTACAACTATTGTGTTGTGGAACCAGAAAATTTTGATGAAGCAATCAAAGAAGATGTTTGGAGGAATGCGATGCAAGAAGAAATAAATGCAATTGAGAAGAACAACACATGGCAGCTAGTTGAAAAGCTAAATGACAAAGAAACTATTGGAGTAAAGTGGGTGTACAAATTGAAACATAATCCAGATGGTTTAATCCAAAGAGCTAAGGCTAGATTAGTAGTCAAAGGCTATGCACAACAACCTGGAATTGTCTATAGTGAGACTTTTGCTCCGGTTGCACGTTTAAACACCGTGAGAACAATCATTGTGTTAGCAGCTCAAAAAGGTTGGAATTTGTACCAACTTGATGTGAAGTCGGCTTTCTTGAATGGAGAATTAAAGGAAGAGGTGTATGTGCAGCAAGCTCAAGTCTTTGTGATTAAAGGTCAAGAGGAAAAAGTTTACAGGTTGAAGAAAGCTCACTATAGGTTGAAACAAGCCCCTAGAGCGTGGTATAGTGAAATTGACAGCTACTTCATTCAACAAGGATATCAAAGAAGTCAAAGTGAGCCTACCTTGTATGTGAAGCATCAAAGTAAAGATGACATCCTTCTTGTTGCCCTTTATGTTGATGATTTGGTGTATATGGGTAACAACAAGAAAATGGTTGAAAATTTTAAAATAGAAATTGTCATACCCTAATTTTTGACCTTGAAATTCTATTTTTCGTTTCGCATCGTCTGCATAGCATAACACACACTTCATCTTGCATAGTGTCCGAAATGTCAGTCAGAATAAATTTGTTAGATTTACAGACAAAACGGTCTAAATTTAATTCAAAATCTGACCAAAGGCTGTATTTTTTTCAATATGTTTATTTCGCGCTGATTATTTTGGTGTGTTCATTTGATTTTTTCGAGCACTTTTCTGCCCGACTTTTTATTTCATTTTTTAATCATTTTTATTTATTTCTAGTTAAATGATAATTTAATTTGTTTAGATTTAATTAGATATTTAATTTTTATTTTTATTTTTATTAATTAATTTTATTTTTAATTTGTTTATTAATATTTTATTTTTTTATAAAAAACACAAAGACATCCTATTTAATCAATACTTAATTATGTTTCTCTTTTTAAAAATACAAAAACATAATATTTAATTCTTTTTATTTTTGTCTCTTTATAAAAAATAAAAAAATATTGTGTTAATTGTTATTATCATTCTTGTTTATTTTCTAGTCTTATAAATATGCATTAGAAAAAACAAAGTGGATACAACAAAAAGCCACTTGCAGGCATTCCATCAGATTTTTTATGAGAGTTTCTCTTCAACATCTCCCACACATATTCATCCTACACCCTATCACCTTCATCACTCAACATAATAAACCTTCATCTTTCCAACTTCACAATACAATATCAACAATTTCCAAACTCGATTATTTTCTTCACTCCATTGTTTCTTTTTTTCTTATCCCATTTTTTTTTCATTTTTATTACAGTGTATTGTATACATGATGTTTTGGTTTTGTTTTATATGATTAAGCATGCTGATGGATTTTAAATGAATATATACATGTTAGAAATCCATTAGACATAATACCTTGTTTTTTAGTTTATATATTATATATACATTTCTGTTTTAGAGTTATATATTCATTTTGTTAGTTTTTTATTTTATTTTAATTTGTATATTATATAAATGTTACAGTTTTGAAAATATGTATATATACTTTATTAGTTTTTAGTTTATATATTATATGTTTCAATTTTAGAGTTATATATTTACTTTGTAGTTTTTATTTTATTTCATTTATATATTATATAAATTTTCGTTCTAGAATTATGTATATATATTTTGTTATTTTTTTTAGTTTACATATTACATATAAAACTTTCTACTTTAAGGTTATTTATATATATTTTGTTAATTCGTTTTTTAGTTTATATATATATAGTGTGTGTTAAAATTGTTTTCATTTTTTAGATTTAATTGATTATGTAATAATGCAGATTTATTGTGGATAACGCGTGCACATTGTATTTTGCTTTCTATCTGTTTTCACTGTGATGTTTTGCTACATATATCTGTTACCTTTATTTCACGATGCTTTACCGCGAATGTCTGTTATTTTACCACGATGTTTTTCCGTGACTGTTCTTTGTGTTTGTGGATTCACGATGCTTTGCCGTGTCCGTTATTGATTTTACTTGTCGTTGATTACCATGATGTTCTTCCATGTGTATTTCTGTGATACTGTGTCTGTGTCTTCATTTATTGCTTGCCATTTACATGATGTTCTCCCGTGTTCTTGCTGTTTTCTATCCCTTGTTGACCTGATCCAAGGGAAGGGATTTTATGTTGACTTATTGTCATTGTGCATGTCCCTCGTTTATTCTTTACCTATCTTAGTTGTTCTTGGTTCTTAGAACCTAGCAACCCGTACCTGTCCGAACTACGCACGCTCTAATTTCTCAAAATTCCTTTTGAGAATACGTAGGCACAAGGACAATCCTTGACCATCAACCTTTTCTTTTCACACCTTGTTTACCCTTATTGAGGGGAACTACGAATGCTCTGATTCCATTCCCGTTAAGATACGTAGGCACGAGATGCGATGTCTTGGCGAGCATACTTAGAAATAACACCTTAGGTCTCCCTTTTACCTTTTCATCCTTTAGCAGAGAAATAACAAACACAATAAAACAAGAGGTTCCTATAGAGTACTACAGATACTTAGGATGCTAACACCTTCCCTAGGTATAACCAACCCCTGAACTTTAAATTCTCTTTTGCGTTGCATTGCATTGCATGTTTTTGGGTTTATTCGTTCTTTTTCCCTTCCCTTGGATAAATTAAAGATCGGCGGTGAATTAAGATTTGTGATTCAAGTTACTTCAATAGCTTGATCTCCGATTCTCAGCGCGACAGAATTGGCGACTTCACTGGGGATACCTTAAGAGGGTTACCCCTAACTTGTTTTGTATATGTTATTGTATATTTGTATATATCTGTCTGCTTGGTTTTTTCTGTATGCAGGATTATTACATACTGTTGTGAGATAAGTCCTAACCTGAACTTGAGTGCACTTATGATAGGAAGGTGATACATTCAAGAAGGCTTATAGGGAGTTGATTCCTGACCAAGCTGGCTTGAGAAATCACCATTCAGTTGAAGCCCTCTTGGGAGTAGTATTGTTGAACGAGTTTTCATGAAAACATTACTACTTTCGATCTAGGAGCTTGTGACACTGAGGACCTTTAGTTACCTTTAACGTAACTTGGCCTTCTTATGACGTGGTGCGATGACTATGAGTGAGTAGTCCCAAAATAGTTGATATGCGATACTACACTCAAAGGAGGTTCTCTTGAGAATATTATTAACCACCGAGTAATTGGGAAATTGATAATATCCGAAAGATGGACTGATGACTTTGGGAACTTGGTAGAACCCGTTGTACAGGTACACTATAAACACTAGTACATACCCCATGGTTGGTTCCTTACCCAGACTCCATGTTGTGATCACGAACCTTTGATCATGTTGCCTATGTGATTTGTATCCTGTCTTGCATCACGTTGCATATCTTTTTCATGTTTGCATGATTCATTGCATACATATGTTTGTCCAACGACTCATTTCCAGCTGTCTATATCTTCCAGTGTCATCTTTCAGTTGTCAAGCCAATTCCTCGACACAGATACATGACTAGCGCTAACTACAGACGCAAGATGTCAGAGAAAGAAGCACATAACACAGAGATCCGAATGGAGATCTATGATCTTAAGTCAAGCATGACAAAGCTCACTGAAATGCTCCAGGTCTTGATTGCTAGAGGAGAGCAACCCCAAAGGATTGGCATTCTGAAAGTTTCAAATGCTGATTCTCAGCCTGTTCAGGTGCCACCTTCAACTTGGCCAGAGTTTGGTTTACCCCACAACTTCTCTCCACCTATTGCATCTACTTCTATGATTAGTCAAACTGTCAGACCGACATTTCAAGCTCCAGTTTTCACTGAGCCTAGACCTGTGGTCCACACTGTTGATGGGACTGTCCAAGCTTCCTTTAAGAATCCTCTCTATGAGTACAATGCTTCTAGTGCTCAAGGTGAAGACCGTGAAGACTTTGTTGAACCTGAGGTTATTTGTGAACAGTTTCAGACCATAGACAAGAGACTCTGAGCTGTTGAGGGTACTTGCTTCTTTAGTGTGGACGCAGACAACATGCACCTGGTTTCTGACATTGTTATGCCTGCCAAATTCAAAACTCCCGAGTTTGTGAAATATAAGGGCCACTCTTGTCCAAGGGCTCATTTGGGCATGTACTTTCAAAAGATGACTACTTATACCAACAACCAGAAGCTGCTCATCCATTATTTTTAAGACAACTTGAGTGGAGCTTCTCTCAAATGGTATATGAATCTTGAACATAACAGTATCCACTACTTCCAGGATCTTGCTAATGCTTTTATGAAGCAGTACAAGTACAACCTCGACATGGCTCCTGACCGCCATCAACTTCAAAATATGTCTCAGAATGAGAAAGAGTCTTTCAAGGAATATGCTCAGTATTGGAGAGAACTCGCTTCTCAAGTTGAACCCCCTCTAGCAGAAAAGGAGCTGTATGGAATGTTCATAGAAACCTTGTCTTCATTCTATTGGGAGAAGATGATTGGCAGTGTTTCTTCTAACTTCACTGATTTGGTAACTATTGGTCAAAGACTCGAGGAAGGACTCAAGAATGGTAAAGTGTCCAAAGCTGCTGAATCTTCTAATGGGGCGAAGAAATCCTATGGGAACTTCCAGAAGAAGAGACAAGATCAGACTAATGTTATCATGATTGAAGTGAGAAGGCCCCGTCCTAGACCTCAACATGCTAATCACCCTACCATTCCTGTTGTTACTCTTGTGGTTGCTGCTTCACGACCAGCTCAAGCTCCCCAACGTCTGGCTGTAGGGCAGAACCAATACCGTAATAGGAATCAATTTGATCCTATTCTAATGACGTACACTAAACTTTATCCTGGTCTGGTTCAGAAAGGGCTGATTACCACAAGGACCCTGCCTCCTCCTCCAAATCCTCTTCCAGCTGGATTCAGATCTGATCTCCATTGTGCATTCCATGAAGGTGCTGCATGCCACGATCTGGAAAATTGTTATGCACTAAAGGCTAGAGTGCGTGATTTGATCAAGGTCGGAATCCTTAGCTTTCATTAAAACAATCCTAATGTTCAGAATAATCCTCTGCCAGGGCACGCCAATTGAAGCTTCGGTCGACCTCAGCCAGCTATCCTCCTAAAAGCCAGTGTTTCAAATAGGCCAGCTCACCCCTATTGCTGATTAGTCACTAGGCCTTGTTTCTTCTTGTTGTTTGCATTTTCCTTTTATTTTGTATTAGCTGTTTGCTTTCAAATTATGTTTTTACTTTCGTAATTAATGAAATGAGCATTGCAACTTTTGATTCAATTCATTTTGTCCATTATTTACATCTTTATGCTTTCTTTTTCAAAAAAAAAATATTTTATCTCTTTTCCACTTTCTTTTTTATTATGCAAAGATTGGAGGGAGGATGACGAAAATGTTATACCCATAATTGTTGGTATGCTTTCAAATAAACTCTTCTGATGATGAAAGGCATTGTTTCAATCCCCCCAAACACTAGAGAAATAAGGAAGTTATTCTATTGTCAACCCCTTCGAGCCTAGAAGTTGGAGTTTCTTTCTTTACAAAAAAACCCACAATCTTAACCTTGGGATGGGTAGTTCTCAGTTAACTTGTTTTTTTGTGTTCATGTAAGGTACCTTTCATATAAAGGTTGCATTCACAATTTTCCTTCGCACACAGCAAGCAAGTGTCGAATATGCTTTTCAAGCCAAAAAGCCGATGATGGTTCACCGTAATCATTAAGCTAGGAAGTCACTCTCTTTCTTTCTAAAAAAAGGCCCGCTAAGTCAAAACCTATGAAGGAGACTTAGGCAAAACTGGGGCATCCCGCTGACTATAAGCTTCAAAAGAAACAGTTCAGGCAAAACTTAGGGATAATAAAAAGAGAAGACCTTTGAATCCTTACCCTGAAAATCCTCAATGACAACAACAACCAAATGTTGTAAGGAAGTAGTCACTGCTATTTCAAAGTCCCTCGACTTCTAAACCATCACCAGTGCAATTTCCAACCTCTTGGGAACCTAAGTGCAGAGTTTGAGTTAATTGAGCGTAGGGTTGAAGGTCATCACGAAGATTGGGTGGGTACAAATGAAATTTGAGCCTTTATCCTTTGTTTCTTAAACCGCGAACCAGACCACGTTACAACCCTCAATATACTTAACTAAAGCAAGGTATTTTGAAAGCATACTACAGCAAGGTTGCGTAAACTGACTCCAAAAGATCCTTGCAGATCATTTGTTTTGGTGCTACACCTCTGCTTTACCTTTCACTTTTAAATGTCTTGAACCGCCGTGTTCAGACCAGTGACTCATATGTTTTGCATCTTCCAAAAATAATTTTGATTTCAAAAGTTGCATGACTTTGCTTTAAAATTACCATGTTTGTACAAATACTTTTGTTTGCAAACTGGCTATCCTCTCAAGGAATTTTCAAACAATTGAAAAACTTGGTCGGTGATCCTATTAGGGGAAAGTCCTTCTCAGAATTGGTTTATCCAGAAGATCTTTCAAGACTCAGACTGGGGCAAGCTTTCCAAGCGCACATTAAAGCAGTCATTTACAGCATCAGACAAGTTGAAGCAATGATCAGTTCATCTACAATAGTCAGCAAATCTAGGGCATTTTACTAAAAGAGTCCCCAAGCAGCTCTCCATCCTTTCTTCAAGGATTTTCAACTTGATACAGCTTACCAATGTGACAAAGACGTGTTCAACAATAGCATCTTTAGTCCCTAAAGCTTAGTGGTAGTGATCTCTGTGTTGAGGAATCAGTCTTTCAGTCTTGTACTCTCCCCTAAAGAGTCGAGCCAAGTTATCGTCAGCATCTGCATTTGATCATAGCAAAATTCATATACATATACATAACAAGAGTGTTTCATCCTTATTTGCATTCTCCACAGGTCGTGTTGTTATCCACGTCTTACCTTATGGTTAAAGTCCAACTTACTTGGCACCTACCAAACAGATGTTGTCGTGCCCCTCTGACGTTCTTCCAGATATGACCATTCTTATCCATTTGTTTTTTCGGATATGTCTGTTCTTCTTTTGCGTCTAATGACATTCTTAGATGTCACATGTGTCTGTCTCATCTGATGTTCTCCCAGATTGAGTCCTTTGTTCTGATGTTTTTCCAGAACCTATATGATGTTTTTCCAGATATTCCCTTGTCTATTTGATGTTTTTCCAGATTTGAGTCTTTTGTTCTAATATTCTTCTAGAACCTATCTGATGTTTTTCCAGATATTTCCATTGTGATTCTAACATCCTTCCAGAATTTGTTTTACTCCCTAGTGAGTTTCCAGATATATACCTTTGCAATTCTGATGCTTTTCCAGAATGTTGTTGCTTTTACCATCTGATGATTTTCCATATGTGTCTTTTGTTTTGATGTTTTTCTAGAACCTCCTTTGTGTCTATCTGACGTTCTTCCAGATACGACTTTACTTCTGATGTTTTTCCATAACCTCTTGGTGTCTATCTGATGTTCTTCCAGATACGACTTTACTTCTGATGTTTTTCCAGAACCTCTTGGTGTCTATCTGACGTTCTTCCAGATACGACCATGTATATCTGATGTTCTTCCAGATATGATGTTGCTTATCTGATGTTCTTGTAGATATGTCTTCAAAATATTTTCCCGTACATTTAATGTTTTTTTAAATGTTTCAGATGTATCTTCAGAATCTTTGACTTCATCTAATGCTCTTCTAGATGTCTTCAATTTATTTCTGACTATGGTTAACAGCTGCTGAATGTTTTCAAGTCTGTTTTCATTCTCCATCCAGTGCTTTTTCTGGATGCGTTCCGGAGTTTATTCGATGTTTTCCCAAATATCTCTGATGTTTTCCGGAGTCCATTCAATGCTTTTCTGGATGTCTCTGATGTTTTTGCATGTTCCTCAGTGGAGCTTATTCAACGTTATTCTGAATATCTTTGATGGATGCCTGTTTATATTCCAAAGTTCATTCAATGCTCTCATGAATGTCTTTGATGGTTGTTGTTGTACTTTCCCAGAGTTGTGTTCAATGCATTTCTGACAAAACCTCTGATGACTGTAACCCTTTCCCCAATAAGTTGCTTCTGTTTTCTGGATGTTTCTGTGTATTCCACTGTAAAGTAAAATGCTTTCTTGGAAATCTCTGTTTCATACTCAGATTTGGTCTCGCACCACATCTAATGCTTCTCTAGATGTTTCTGATGTATTTTCCTGATTTGTGTTACTTTTGGCATCTGATGCTTTCCCGGATGTCAGTATCTCCATTCAGGTTTTGTCCCTCTTTTTTCCGAGTATTATTGGATACTCTTTATCACCTTGGCAGATGTCCATAATATCTTGTATTCCTCAGTTGTGTCTCCTTGACACTTCTCCCCGTGGAATCTTGCTTTGCTTTGCTAAGTTGTTCCTCGTCGGGTCTTCCATTCTTTAACTGTGTTTCAACATTTTTGTATACAGTTATCCCCTGTGACATCATTCCTCACAGGATCTCTGTCTTGCATTCATATCATTTCATATCATGTGCATCTTGTGGCATCTTAGGGCCAATAATTGTTCATGTTTGTATTTAAGTCTCTTCTATCTCGTCGAGATGAAGATTTCAATCTCCATATCTCTAGATAGAAGAAACTTAAATAGGGGCATATGTCATACCCTAATTTTTGACCCTGAGATTCTGTTTTTCGTTTCGCATCGTCTGCATAGCATAACGTGCACTTCATCTTGCATAGTGTCCGAAATGTCAGTCAAAATAAATTTGTTGGATTGACAGGCAAACTGGTCTAAATTTATTTCAAAATCTGACCAAACGCTGTATTTTTCCAATATGTTTATTTCGCGCTGATTATTTTGGTGTGTTCATTTTATTTTTTCGAGCAATTTTCTGCCCTACTTTTTATTTCATTTTTTTAATCATTTTTATTTATTTCTAGTTAAATAATAATTTAATTTGTTTAGAATTAATTAGATATTTAATTTTTATTTTTATTTTTATTAATTAATTTTATTTTTAATTTGTTTATTAATATTTTATTTTTTTTATAAAAAACACAAAGACATCCTATTTAATCAATACTTAATTATGTTTCTCTTTCTAAAAACACAAAAACATAATATTTAAGTCTTTTTATTTTTGTCTCTTTATAAAAAATTAAAAAACATTGTGTTAATTGTTATTATCATTCTTGTCTATTTTCTAGTCCTATATATATGCATTAGAAAAAACAAAGAGGATACAACAAAAAGCCACTTGCAGGCATTCCATCAGATTTTTCACAAGAGTTTCTCTTCAACATCTCCCACACATATTCATCCTACACCCTATCACCTTCATCACTCAACATAATAAACCTCCATCTTTCCAACTTCATAACATAACATCAACAACTTCCAAACTCGATTATTTTCTTCACTCCCTTGTTTCTTTTTTTTCTTATCCCATTTTTTTTCATTTTAATTACAGTGTATTGTATACATTGTCATACCCCAAATTTTGACCACAAGATTTCCCATCACTGTGAGAATCATCACCACAATATGGATGTGCCGTCATGCCTCATCAATTTCCTCAAGGATTGTTGAGCTTTCACTACAACCTAGAATTAGGGTTTTAAGCCCTCTTAGAGCACTTAGACAAATGATCAATCAAGAAATGACATGATCTTCAACTTGTCTAGCCTCTCAAACACCCTTAAAGGATCAAGAGGACTCCCACCTCAAGAATCAAGCACAAGGTTGCAACCTTCTAAGTGGATCAAGCCTCAAGATCGCTAGTGTCACCAAATTAGGGTTTTGGTTGACCAAGGCCTCCAGATTAAAAATTTCATCTAGGCATGAGCTAATGCTTCAAAGCATAACCCAAGATACTCCAAGGGACCTCATGGACCCAACCATCAAGTCAAATTAACCTCAGGGGAGCATTCATCAAAAATCAGGAATTAGGGTTTCTTGACCTAATTTACCCTTAAGTTGACTTTTGAGGCAAGACATGAACCAAGACCTCAAGACATGATTTGAGGGCCTTAAATACACCACATTGATCCATTTACAACAATGGATTGATCCAAGAAGCTTGATTCACAAGTTTCAATTTCATCTAGACCACAATTAGGATTTTGAAGGAAAAGTCAACTGTACCTTTGACTTTTGACCAAGACATGCTCCCAAACCTGGGGACATGATTCAATATACCCTATAACACCTATGAAATCCATCAATTAGGTTTGAATTGGTTCAAGAACTTGATTGTACAAAGAATCACCCAGTTTGGATTTCATCTGATAAAAAGTCAACTGTGCACAAAATCAAGTTTGACTTTTTGGAATTTTTCACAAATATGGTTCCCCTAAGTCAAAAACAATGTTAATATATGATATTGATCATCATCCATCAAGAAAAATCAAGAAAAGTGAGGTTTCTTGCAAAAGGAGCAACCTTGAGAAACCAAATTCTTTTAAGTTATGGAACAAAAGTGGTTTTTACCCAACTTTGCAAGGTCATAACTCCTAAACCACAAGGCCTTTTTCTCCCATTCAAAGCTCAAATAAAAGTCCATCTGACATACTTCAAATATGTCAACTACAAGAGATTCCAAATCCTCATGGATTTTGAGTTATGGATTGATCAAAATCACAAAAACATGAAAATTCCACTTTTTCCAACACTTAGTGAAATTTTCAATAAGTCAAAATCTGTCTTACTTTTTCCAAAATGTAGAGGCATTTTTCACTTTGATCCAAGTTGAACCAGAACCAACTTTGAACATCAAAGTTATAGTATGCCATGAGGGCATTCCAACAAGTACCAGACCATCTCCAAATTCAATTTGAGTAGGGAGTTCTAACCCTTGGAACATGGCATCAAAGACTGATTTTGTTCAAGGCAGATTATAGGTCATTTGCTCGATTTGGCCAAATCAGATAATTCCAAGCCTTGTCATCCATTTGGACACCTCAAGGGATAAAATCAAAGAGGAATGATCTGATCCACAAGCCTCCCAAGTCCAAGGAACTACATGTAGCCATAAATGCCCTAAAAAGGCTAAAAAGCTCAAAGACTCCAATTTTGTTTCAAAGCATTCAATGGATACATCAAGGTGGCATGGACTGAGGCAAATCTAACTGAATAAGTCAAGATTCAGCTCTGAATCAAAGGACCATAGGCCTGTGCCCTAACCTCAAGTCAATGGCTAGAGGAGACTAAAGATGCCTTTTGATCCACATTGGCCAAAGATTTGTACCAGCTGCCATTCACTATTCCTTGCAAAACAAACTTGCTCTACTATAAATAGAGCTCATTTGTGATCAGTTTGAGTACACCAAAGCACTACAACACTTGCTTTCCTCAAAATCTCTCTCATTAGGCCAAAATGCCTTCTTTTGCAAGTCACCACTGAGTTTTTGAGTTAGAGAGCAATTCCACCACAGCTCATGATCCAATCCATCCGATGTATCATATATAAGTTGTTCAAACACTCACCCTTGATCTGAAACACCAAAATCATAAAGTCAACCTCCAAAAACCTCAAATTTTGACTTTTCTGTATTTTCAAGCCATGTCTTGATTCAGTTACTTTCAAAACCAAACAAGGCCTCAAACATACTCCAAATATCATCCTCAAACTGTCCTAACTGGTTTCCCTCATCTAAAACACCATTTGAGTGAGTTACCATTTTGGTCACTTTTACCACTTTTGCAAGAAAGAGCCAATTCTTGTTCCTGAGGATTCCAGCTGGTTTTGATCATCCTAAAAGCTTCTAAGGGATCAATCAAGAGTGTCTAAAACATTGGATTACTTCTGGAACAAGGATCTTGACAATTAGCACAAGGAGCTTCAAGAGGTAAATGCATCACAACTTGAACTCTTTAAATCATGCATTACTTTGATGTCCATTGATCATGGACATCTCATACATGTCATATATGTTGTGTTTGAACCAATTTACCATGCTATTGTTGCCTGTATGATGAGATAGCATAGAACATGCAAATCTAGGCCTATTTTGAAATCACTATCGAATTTTAAAATAGGGGCATCTTTAGAAAAATCTAAAAGCACCATTGGATTCCTCATGAAATTCTTGGCAGGATGCACCTAAATTTTGTCCAAATCCATGGAGAATTGAGGAAGTTAGAGCCTTCATGCAAATCCACCAAAACATGGTTTTTTGCTTTGGCCAGGCCTAAAAACCAAGTCACCCTTATGTATTAATAGGGTGATTTTGATACACAGATGTATCACCACCCCAGTGGTAGCGCGCATGTGTGTTTGGTTAGGAGGTTGTGGGTTCAAGACCCACCCAGACCATTTTGCCATTTTCCCTATTTTTTCTATTTTTCACATATTTTATGGGTTTTTATTAATTAATTCCAAAATTAATTTCTCTCTCAATTTTAATTATTTTTGATTGGTTCTTTTTATGAAAAATCAAAAAAATGTTAAAATATTTTGTTCTACAAAAATTTCACAAAAATATTATTTATTTCATATATTTGATTTTTTTGTAAAGAATTATATTTTTATTTGTTTTTAGGCATTTAAAACTATTTCTTTCTCTTGATTTTGCAAATTCAAATGGTTTTCAAATTATTCTATGAATAAAACATGATTTTTCAAACATTAATCCAAGATCACAACTTGTTTTTCACACATGCTTGATAATTTTGATCATTTTAATTGAATTTTTTATTAAATTAAAATACATTTTAAATAAAATTAGGGTTTTGCTTATTTTCACCCTCACAAATCTTTTTCAAAACACTTTTGGGCCTCTAATAGAGTGTAAGATCCATCCCTTGTCACAAACAAACTTTTTTGGGCCTCAGTCGTTGTATAAGTCCGGATACGATTTCAAAAATCTCGGCGCGATAGCCATTTTCAAAACAATTTTCATATGGGCCTCCCCTTGTGTTGTAATCCCCATCTTTCTTCTTCTCAATCACTTTTGGGTCTATAATAGAGTGTAAGACCCAACCCCCATTTGTACAAAAATAATTTGGGCCTCAGTCATTGTATTAGTCCCGATACAAATTTCAGAACAACTGTGCGATCACTATCTGGGCCTCTCCTCGAGTTTTAAGCCCCATCTCTTATACAAAAACAAAACTTTGGGCCTCTCTTTGAGTTGTAAGACCCATCCATTTAAAAATAAATAATTCTTTGGGCCTCTCCTTAAGTGTAATCCCAAATCTTTTCAAAACAACTTTCCTTTTTTATTTAGGTTCAAATTCATAGTTGTTATCAAAAATTTCTTTAATTTCTTGAATAACTAACCATACAGCTGTTACAATGGAAGCTTGCTCACCTGTAAGTTTTAAACAACTTTCTTTTACATACTTGCACATATATATATTTGTTTGTGCTGGAAGCTTGCTCACCTGTAAGTCCTCCTACCCTCTTTTACATACTTGTATATATTTCATCTGTATATATATGCTCGTATATATCTGCTTAGAGTTTTCCCCGACAATTAGGTCTAGGATTAGATAAAGCCAGTGGTCACTCTTTCAACACAGTCAAAACTAGTTCCCCATAGGAATCTCCAGATACAGTCGTGCCTCCTCTTGGGCTTATACAATATGGAACAAAGAGAAAGGAATTATTCCCGATGAAACTTTTCTCAGACTGTCACTATTAGAAAATTGTTAAAGAAATTCATTTCCCCCAGAGAGGATTAATTCTCGGTGAAACCTCTTTTGAATTTCTTCAAACCCTAGAACTGTTTACTAAAGAAAAGATTATTCCCAGTGAAACTTTTCTTGAACTTTTCTTAAGTTTGGACCCACAGGCTTCCTAAAAGCATCCCCAGCCTCCTCTTGGGCTTTGTACAAGGACCCTCAGGCTTCTTAGAAGTTCTCATGCCTCCTCTTGAGTACAAGGACCCAAAGACCTCTTACAGGTATAGGCCAGAACCTAGTCATCCTTTGTTAGAGCAGTCTTTCCAAAGATTCCAAACCTTGGACAATTTAGGGTTGATCCTCATCCCTTAAACACTTGCCTCCTCTTGGGTATCATACAACCCTTTCATGCTAGTAGACTTGGACAATCTCATCTCCTCTGATATTTTAAGGAAACCCTCAAGTTTCCCAAAAGTGCAGGATAAACCCTGATCATCTCATCAATCACCAGCAGAGTTAAAACCTCCATATGTTTCAAACTCAAGCCCTAAAATCCTCACTTAGAATTTCCCCAGCTAGGGTCAAATCACTATCAATAAATCTTTATCAGAACCTCAAGGCATATGATATTTCAACTCTTATGTAATCCTCAGCAAGAGTTGATTCCTCAATCTGGACCTGCCTTTGGATCTCAATTATCCTCAGCATAAGTTAGCCTCCTCTTAGGCTTTGTATAATGATCTTTTCTTACTCTCTTGTTGAGTAAATCACTTTCTAGCCTCCTCTTAGGCTTTGTATAATGATATTTTCTTACTCTCTTGTTGAGTAAATCACTTTTAGCTTCCTCTTAGGCTTTGTATAATGATCTTTTCTTACTCTCTTGTTGAGTAAATCACTTTTAGCCTCCTCTTAGGCTTTGTATAATGATCTTTTCTTACTCTCTTGTTGAGTAAATCACTTTTAGCCTCCTCTTAGGCTTTGTATAATGATCTTTTCATACTCTCTTGTTGAGTAAATCACTTTTAGCCTCCTCTTAGGCTTTGTATAATGATCTTTTCTTACTCTCTTGTTGAGTAAATCACTTTTAGCCTCCTCTTAGGCTTTGTATAATGATCTTTTCTTACTCTCTTGTTGAGTAAATCACTTTCAGCCTCCTCTTAGGCTTTGTATAATGATCATCTCTATTGTTGAGTTAATCACTTTTAGCCTCCTCTTAGGATTTGTATAAAGATCTTTCCTCACTCTCTTGTTGAGTTAGCCAATATCTTTTAGCCTCAATCTTGGGCTTTGTACAAGACACCCACATTAACACTCTCTAGCTGAGTCAGTCAAATATCTTTTTAGCCTCAATCTTGGGCTTTGTACAAGACACATATAAAATCTCCCTAAACAGAGTAAATCCTCTTTTCAGCCTCAATCTTGGGCTTTGTACAAGGCAAATCATACTCTCCAGTAGAGTCAATCTTCTTCTAGCCTCAATCTTGGGCTTTGTATAAGACAGATAAAACCTCTCACGAGTAGTGTCAGTTTCCCCTTTCAGCCTCAATCTTGGGCTTTGTACAAGACACATACAAATATTCCCCAGTGGAGTCAAAAAACCCTTTTTAGCCTCAATCTTGATATTTGTACAAGACATAAAATATTTCCCCGGAAAAGTCAACTTTTAGCTTCCTCTTAGGCTTTGTATAATAATATCCCCCAAAGAGTCAGTCTCTCCTTTTGCCTCAATCTTGGGCTTTATACAAGACAGATAATAATCTCCCTAGTCGAGTCAATCAACCTTTTAGCTTCAACCTTGGGCTTTGATCAAGGCACACAAAAACCCAAATCCCCTCAGAGGAAATTAAAATCTCTCTGTAGGAGGACATTTCTCTGTACAATCACACATCAAAACAAACAATCAAACAAACCTAATCCCAGATAACTGCTATAAGTGGCACACTTGTTGATTCAAATATCCAAGCTGTAGTCCATCTCTTATCCTGGTAAACCCCTTCTTTCATCTAATTGCTGTAAGCAACAAGCCTCTGGATTATTTACATCCACGCCAATGTCCCTCTCTTAGCATGAAAGACTCCTAAGGAAAAATGACATTACTCTATACTGAGTTAAAGTTTTCTCCTTCAGGACAAATCCCTATAAAGGAAATTATGGCATTGCTGGATTCACATATCCTAGTTAAAGTAATCCTCCTTTATAATAAAAAACAACAATTGTGATAAATAGACGAGATATCTCACTTTAAAGATGATAAATTCTCTCTCAGTCAAACCTTTTAGCTTCAATCTTGGGCTTTGAACAAGACACAAATACTCCGTTAGCTTCAATCTTGGGCTTTAAACAAGACACCAAACCATCATCTTTTCCTCTCATAGAATAGGAGGAACTACGATTGCTCTGATTTCCCTGTTTTATTTAACGGGAATACGTAGGCATAAGATTGCGAAATCTTAGCGAGCATACCAATCAAAAACTTTAGGTCTAGTACCTTCACACACATATCAAAAACTTTAGGTCCAGTACCTTACCAAAAACATCGGAAAAACCCGATATCAATAAAAACTCTCTCTCTCAACACTCCCAAAGGAGAAACTTTCCCAACCCACGACAGACAAACACCAGTAAGTAGAAAACAGCAGTAGAAATTGCTAACGACCTGTGGATAACCACATATAGGATGGGTAATTGACAACTCTCCATTGTATAACCTGACCCCGAACTCTCCAATCTCTTAGAATTTGTTCAGTAAAACATTTGCGTGCAAGGTTAGTTTTAGATAGCTTCCCTTTCCTTTCCAGCTTCATAAGATAAATAAGAAATCAGAAAGTAGCACCCAACTCCTACCATTGCGGTGAGGAAAAACCAAATGACGATAAGGTGGTCGCGTCACCGACAAAAATCACACGCTACATACATGATGTTTTGGTTTTGTTTTATATGATTAAGCATGTTGATGAGTTTTATATGAATATATACATGTTAGAAATCCATTATACATTGTTTTATATAATTAAGCATGCTGATGAGTTTTATATATTATATATACGTTTCTGTTTTAGAGTTATATATTCATTTTGTTAGTTTTTTATTTTATTTTAATTTATCTATTATATAAATGTTACAGTTTTGGAAATATGTATATATACTTTATTAGTTTTTAGTTTATATATTATATGTTTCTGTTTTAGAGTTATATATTTACTTTGTAGTTTTTATTTTATTTCATTTATATATTATATAATTTTTAGTTCTAGAATTATGTATATATATATTTTTATTTTTTTTAGTTTATATATTACATATAAAACTTTCTGCTTTAAGGTTATTTATATATATTTTGTTAATTCGTTTTTTAGTGTATATATATATATATATATATATATAGTGTGTGTGTGTGTGTGTGTGTTAAAATTGTTTTCTTTTTTTAGATTTAATTGATTCTGTAATAATGCATATTTATTGTGGATAACGCGTGCACATTGTATTTTGCTTTCTATCTGTTTTCATTGTGATGTTTTGCTACATATATCTGTTACCTTTATTTCGCGACGCTTTTCCGCGAATGTCTGTTATTTTACCACGATGTTTTTCCATGACTGCTCTTTGTGTTTGTGGATTCACGATGCTTTGCCATGTCCGTTATTAATTTTACTTGCCGTTGATTACCATGATGTTTTTCCATGTGTATTTCTGTGATACTGTGTCTGTGTCTTCATTTATTGCTTGCCATTTACATGATGTTCTCTCGTGTTCCAGCTATTTTCTATTCCTTGTTGACCTGATCCAAGGGAAGGGATTATATGTTGACTTATTGTCATTGTGCATATCCCTCGTTTATTCTTTACCTGTCTTAGTTGTTCTTGGTTCTTAGAAGCTGGCAACCCGTAGTTGTCCGAACTACGGACGCTCTGATTTCTCAAAATTACTTTTCAGAATACGTAGGCACAAGGTCAAACCTTGGCGAGCAACCTTTTATTTTCACACCTTGTTTACCCTTATTGAGTGTAACTACGAATGCTCTAATTCCATTCCCGTCAGGATACGTAGGCACGAGATGCGATGTCTTGGCGAGCATACTTAGAAATAAAACCTTAGGTCTCCCTTTTACCTTTTCACCATTTAGAAGACAAATAACAAACAACACAATAAAACAAGAGGTTCCTGTAGAGTACTACAGATACATAGGATGCTAACATATTCCCTAGGTATAACTAACCCCCGAACCTTAGATTCTCTTTTGCTTTGCATTGCATTGCATGTTTTTGGGTTTATTCGTTCTTTTTCCCTTCCCTTAGATAAATTAAAGATCGGTGGTGAATTAAGATTTTTTATTCAAGTTAATTCAATAGCTTGATATCCGATTCTCACCTCGACAGAAATGATGAAAAAATATGAGATGAGTGATCTTGGCTTGCTGCATCATTTTCTTGGTATTGAGGTTTACCGAGATGAATATGGAATTTTTATTTGTCAAAAGAGATATGCTGAAAGTATTTTGAAAAAGTTTGGCATGTATGGCTGCAAACCTGTTGATATTTCTTTAGTGGTGAATGAAAAATTAAATAAGGAAGATGGTGGAAGACTAGTAGATGCAAGCATGTATAGAAGTTTGGTTGGAAGCTTGTTTTACCTTACAGCTTCAAGGCCTGATTTAATGTTTACTGCTAGTTCACTCTCAAGATTCATGAGTAAACCAAGTCATTTACATCTTGGGGCAGCAAAAAGAGTTCTAAGGTATGTCATGGGAACCATGGAGCATGAAATCAGATTTGAGAAGAATTCTAAATTAAAGCTAAAGGCTATTGTGATAGTGATTGGGCCGGAAGTGTTGATGATATGAAGAGCACTTCAGGCTATGTATTCAACCTTGGTTCAGGTGTGATCTCTTGGTGCCCAAAGTAGAAAGATACTGTGGCACAATCTTCAGCTGAAGCTGAGAATTTAGCAGCTGGTTTGGCTACACAACAATCACTTTGGCTGAGAAGAATATTAGAAGACATTGGAGAGAAGCAAGAGAAGAGTCTACAACTTCATTGTGATAACAAATCAGCTATTGCCATGGCAAAGAATCATGTGTTTCATAGTCGGACTAGACACGTTAACATAAAGCATCGCTTCATTTGAAGTGTAACTGAAGAAGGAGATGTCCAGTTAGCTTTTTGCAGTTCACAAGAGCAGCTTGCAGACATTTTTACTAAAGCACTACCAAGAGGGAGATTTCAGCAACTTAGACAAGCAATGGGAGTCAAAGAACAACATATTAAGGGGGAGTGTTAAAATTAATATGTTGTAACCACCACTATCTTTAGTAAGCATTATGAGAGAATTCGAATCACCACATTATAATTATTGTCTTTACTTAGATTTATGATAGAGTTGTATCATTAAGATTGAGAGAACCAAATAGTCCTCATCTTGATTACCAACTCATTCTATTCTCTATCAGTTTCCTTCAAGCCTATATAAAAGCTTTGTAATGCTAGGTTGTAAGCAAGTAAGAAAAAAGAGAAAAAAGAGTGTGTGGTGAATTCAATAAAATCGGAGTATTTTAAAGTATAACTTCCATCAGTGGAAGTTCAGTGAAAAAAGTGACAGAAAAATATTTTCTTACTCTAAATTCTACAACAGTATATTTTATCACATACCACCTCTAGAATACCACCAAAAATTTTTAATCTTATCGAAGGCGGAAGTTCTTGTATCTATTCATCTAATATTTCATGAAACCTTAAATTCTCGAGCAAAGTGCAACAATCAATTTCCAGCTTACCTTCACATTGACATTGATATTCATGTGTCTCCCTTTAAAATTGTGTGTTATCCAAGTTTTCATTATTCCGAGGATTGGAACTTGTGCTTAATATCAGTTTTGGTTTCTTCTCTTCCTCGTCCTCCTTATACACATGAACTCCAGAAAAGTATAATGTCACATATGCACTGTTACTCGAATTAAAAATCTCACAAGAAACCTCCACATGATTTTGTTCATGTAGTAAATATGTATTTAAATCCATCATATTTTCTTGATGATACAACCATACAAGATCACCAGAAAATGATAAGAAGTATTTTTCTCTAATGGATGCTTTTTGCCCATTAATAGATATACGGATTCCACTAGCAGAAAATTCAATTCTTTGATTTCCTAGTTCAAATATGAAGCATAAAGAAATTCTTGGAAACTTCTGACCAATCCAGAATGACATGGATCCTTCTTTACTATGGTAGTTGAACTTGAATGGCATAAGTAATCTTGGCCTTGGTGCTATAACTTCAATTTTTAATGCCTTATGGAATCCCTATTATAAAATAATTGTCATGTGACTTATAAGTTATTTTCATAATCCGATTATGGACATGTCATAAATTGTTTCTGTAAGGTCTAAATAGTGTAACAAGTATTTATGCAAATAGATAAATTCAAATAAATCAATCTTATCAGGCTCATAAGAGTTAAAAGTAGAGTTAAAGTGATAGAGAAAAACCTGGTTTAATAACATATTCAATGATTGTGTATTCAACATTGTGCAACTAGACGCAACTATGTCATCTAAATTAGATGGAACCCCAAGAATTTGTTGAAGATTCTTGCAATTGGCCATGCAAAGCTCCTGCAAGGTATCGAGTCTGTTGAAGCATTTAGGTATGGTTACAAAATGGTTTATTGATATTTCTAAGAACATGAGGTTGGAAAAGCAACTAAGGATATGTAGATCTTCTTCTGATAGATTGGAGTTACTGAGTTCGAGTGTTTCCAATAAAGGGACACCATGCGAGGATTGGGTACCTGAAGAGTCAGAATCTTGAGATGCTTTTGGTGATAGCTCTAAATTTGATGAATTTTTATTGAACTTTTGAAATAGTTGAAGTTTTGGACAGCCAGAAATATCAAGTAACTGAAATTTGGCAATAAGGAAATTTGATGAACTTTCACTGGATCCTTAAGATTTGAACAAGACTTCAGCATTAACACTTGAAGGTCGCTGAAATTGACCATATTAGAAGGTAATTCTCGTAGGGAATGTCTTATCCCACGCTATGGAGTAGAAAAACACCCTATAAAAAATCTAAAATAACCCTCAGATTTCGGAGATGCATCTTCGGATTCACCCTTGCACCATGTAGCGTGCGATTTTTGTCGGTGACGCGACCTCCTTACCGCAATGGTTGGAATTGGGTGCTACTTTCTGATTTCTTATTTATCCTATGAAGCTGGAAAGAAAAGGGAAGCTATCTAAAACTAACCTTGCACGCAAATGTTTTCTTTAACAAATGCTAAGAGATTGGGGGGTCCGGTGTTAGGTTATACAAAGGGAAGTTGTCAATTACCCAGTGTATATATGGTTATCCATAGATCTTATTTGGCATATTTTCATACTTTCTGGTGTTTACTGTTATAGATTGGGAAAGTTTCTCCTTTGGGAGTGTTGAGAGAGTGTTTTTGTTGTTTTCGGGTTTTTTCGTTGTTTTTGTGAAGGTACTGGACCTAAAGTTTTTGATATGTGTGGTCGCTAAGATTTTGCAATCTTATGCCTACGTATTCCCGTAAAGATAACAGAGAAATCAGAGCAATCGTAGTTCCTCCTATTCTATGGGAGGAAATATGTTTGGTGTCTTGTTTAAAGCCCAAGATTGAAGCTAAGGGTTATTTGTGTCTTGTTCAAAGCCCAACATTGAAGCTGAAAGTTATTTGTGTCTTGTTCAAAGCCCAAGATTGAAGCTAAAGGTTGATTTGGAGAATTTGTCATCTCTAAAGGGAGATATCTCACTTGTTTATCACAGTTGTTGGGTACTGATTATAAAGAAGAATTACTTTAACTGGAATGTATGGAATCCAGCAATGCTATAATTTCCTTTGTAAGGGAATTGTCCTGAAGGAGGAAACTTTAACTCTGTGTAGAGTAATGCCATTTTTCCTTAGGAATCTTTCATGCTAAGAGAAGGACATTGGCTTGGATGTAAATAATCCAGAGACTTGCCACTTATAGTAATTAGATGGAAGATGAAGTTTACTAGGATAAAAGAGGGACCACAACTTAGATATTTGAATCAATAAATGTGCCACTTACAACAATTATCTGGAATTAGGGTTTGTATGATTGTCTGTTTTGATGTGTGATATATAGAGAAATGTCTTCCTACAGAGAGACCTCTTGATTTCCTCTGAGGGGTGTTGAATTTTGTGTGCCTTGATCAAAGCCCAAGGTTGAAGCTAAAAGGTTGACTCTGTTTTAGGAGTTTTATATCTGTCTTGTACAAAGCCCAAGATTGAGGCTGAAAAGAATTGACTCCACTAGGGAGAGGTTTTATCTGTCTTGTACAAAGCCCAAGATTGAGGCTAAAAGAATTGACTCCATTGGGGAGAGGTTTTATCTGTCTTGTACAAAGCCCAAGATTGAGGCTAAAAGTTATTGACTCAGCTGGAGAATATGACCTGTCTTTGTACAAAGCCCAAGATTGAGGCTAACTTTGCTGAGGAGAAATCATTATACAAAGCCTAAGAGGAGGCTGGTTGGGGAAATTCTTATATGAAGCCTAAGAGGAGGCTAGCTTCTGCTGAGGATTATTGAGATACAGAGACAGGTCCAAATTGGGGAATCAACTCTTGCTGAGTGTAGAAGAGTTGAAATATCAGATGCCTTGAGGTTCTGATTTTTCTGAGGGTTTATTGGTGGTAATTTGACCCTAGTCGGGGGAATTTAGAATGAAAGTTTAAAGATTAAGTTTTAAAACCTATGGAGGTTTCAAACTCTGCTGGTGATTGATGAAATGACTAGGGTTTTTCCTGTGCTTTTAGGAAATTTGAGGGTTTCTTTGAGATCCCAGAGGAGATGAGACTTTCCAAGTCTACTGGTATGAAGAGGTTTACTCTTAACTAGAGGATGATCTTTGTATGATGCCCAAGAGGATGCTGGTGTTTTAAGGGATGAAGATCAACCCTACAATGGTCTGATGCTTTGGAGTTCTGACTCTCCAGAGGATTGAACTAGCAAAAGATGACTAGGTTCTGTCCTATACCTGTAGGAGGTCTTCGGGTCCTTGTACTAAGCCCTAGAGGAGGCTGAGAACTTCTAAGAAGCCTGGGGGTCCTTGTACTAAGCCCAAGAGGAGGCTGGGGGTGCTTTTAGGAAGCCTTTGGGTCTAAACCTAAGAAAAGTTCAAGAAAGGTTTCACCGGGAATAAGTCCTTTCCTTGCAGAACAGTTCTAGGGTTTGAAGAAATTCAGAAGAGGTTTCACCGGGAATTAATCCTCTTTGGGGAAATGAATTTCTTGTACACATATTTCTAAGTAGTGACAGTCTTGAGAAAAGTTTCACCGAGAATAATGCCTTTCTCTGTTCCATATTGTATAAGCCCAAGAGGAGGCAAGACTGTATCTGGATTTTCCTAAGGGGAACTAGTTTTGACGGTATTGAAAGAGTAACCACTAGTTTGATCTAAACCTAGACCTAGTTGCTGGGGAAAACTCTAAGGAAGTATATACAAGCATATATAAATATATACAGATGAAATATATGAACAAGTATATAGAAGAAAATAGTAGAACTTACAGTTGTGCAAGCTCCAGCATTGTAACCAAAGCTATATAGTTAGTTATTCAAGAAATTGAAGAAAGTTTTGATATAACTTAAAATTTGAATCTAAATCAAAAAGAAATTTATTTTAAATGGAAGTTTGGGGCTTATACTCAAAGAGAAGCCCAGATGAACTCTTTTGAAAAGTGGACGATCGCGTCGTAGTTTTGAAAATTACAGAGGGACTTATACAATGACTGAGGCCCAAATTATTGTATTTACAAAAAAATATATGGGTCTTACACTCTATTAGAGGCCCAAAAGTTTATTTTTATACAAGATATGGGGCTTACAACTCAAGGAGATGCCCAGATGAAAAACAATGATCGCACCGTTATTTTGAAAATTGTATCGGGATTTATACAATGATTGAGGCCTAAAATATTTATGTACAAAAGGGGTTGGGTCTTACACTCTATTAGAGTCCCAAAAGTGTTTGAAAAGAATAAAGATGGGACTTACAACACAAGGGGAGGCCCAGATGAATCCTTTTGAAAAGGCGATCGCGTCGAGATTTTTAAAAATACGTATCGGGACTTATACAATGACTGAGGCCCAAATTATTTGTGTGACAAGGGATAAGTCTTACACTCTATTAGAGGCCCAAAAGTGTTTTGAAAAATTTTTGCGAGGGTGAAAATAATCAAAACCCTAATTTGATTAAAAATGTATTTTAATTTGAATAAAAATCATTTAAAATGATCAAAATTATCAAACATGTGTGAAAAAAAAGTTGTGATCTTGAATAAATGTTTGAAAAATCATGTTTTATCCATAGAATGATTTGAAAATCATTTGAATTTGAAAAATCAAAAGAAATAAATATTTTTAAATGTTTAAAAACAAATAAAAATAAATTCTCTACAAAACTATTAAATATATAAAATAAATAATATTTTTGTGGAATTTTTGTAGAATAAAATATTTTAACATTTTTGTGAATTTTGAAAAAAAGAAACAATTCAAAAACATTAAAATTCAGAGAGAAATTAATTTTTGAATCAATTAATAAAATTAACTAAAATTCAAAAATTCAAAAATTTAAAAAAAGGGCGCCAAGAACACATGTTCTTGGTCGCGCGTGTTCTTCCTCCCCCGATTTGAAAAACCCATTATATCTCTCTGATTACTCAATAATTTTGCATAATTCAAACACCAATCTCACTCGTTTTTGAACAAGGAACAAGATGGTACCATTTAATTTCATTTCTTTTAAGTGTGGAGAGAGTTATCATGGATGAACACAGAAACCCTAGAATTTGAAAAAACTAACATGAAATCCTAAACACGAATGAAACATGGCAAGTGATTGAGGGTTATCACTCTATAGACTACCAGAAACATGTTGGTAACTTGCAAATGAATTTATGATGCATGCAATATAGAGTTTGATAGGTTCAGGCTTACTTGAACTTGGTTGTGCAAGAGACTTTCGAATTTGGAGTTGGAGGTGTTCCAGATGTGTTGTGATGACCTGAACAGCTTCATTATATCCTATAGAGTGTGTTTGAAATCTTGGAGTGGATTTAATCAGCTCAGAACTTGTTTTGGTACCTCAGCTGCAACCTTGCCAAAAAGCTTGAGCAAATGAATGGTGACTTTGTGATTCTGATGTTCTAGATGAGTTTTCAGGTCATGGATCACTCATATATGATATATGTGAGGTGTTGGCATGATTGGTTTTGATAGATTTGATCTTAATTTGAAAACTCGATAATGACTTCAAGAAGAAGCAAAATCTGGTTTTTGAAATGTGATTTTTAGGAAAGCATCAGTTGTGGTGTTTTGGTGTACTTGAATTGATTAGAAAGAAGCTCTATTTATATTAGAGCAAGTTTGTTTTGGAAGCAATAGTGAATGGAGGCTGATCACCCTATTATCCAATGGTTTTTGTCTTGTTGCGAAAGTCTCCTCTAGCCAATGACTTGAGTCAATCTTGCAGGCTATGAGTCCTCTGTTGCAGGGATAAGGCTCGACTTATTTAGTGATCAAAGACTCAGTCCATGCCACCTCAATGCACCTCTTGAATGCCTTGAAACAAAATGGGAGTTTTTGGATTTGCAACATTGAATTTCACATGCCTACATGATGATCTTTTGTCTTGGGAGGCTTGTGGCTCAGAGATCTTTTGCTTTGATCTGATCATCAATGTTTCTAGAAGGATTACAAGACTTGTAATTGCACAAATTAGCCAATTCGAGAAAATGACCTATAATCTGCCTTGGAAAGAAACCAGTCTTTGATGCCATGTTCCAAAGGTTGTAACTCCCTACTCAAATTAAATTTGGAGATGATCTGGTACTTGTTGGAAAGCTCTCATGACATACTTTAACTTTGATGTCCACCAATGGACCTGGTTCATCTTGGATCAATGTGAAAAATGGCCTCAAAGTTGGTAAAAAATGAAACAGATTCTGACTTGAAAATTTCACTAAGTGTTGGAAAATGTGGTCATTTTCATTTTTTTGTGATTTTGGTCAATCCATAACTCAAAATCCATGAGGATTTGGAATCTTTTGTAGTATACACTTCTGAAGTATGTCATGTGAACTTTCACTTGAGCTTTGGATGGAAGAAAAAGACCTTAGGGTTTGGGAGTAATGACCTTGAAAAGTTTGTACCAAATCCATTTTGTTCCATAACTTAGAAAATTTTAAGTTTTCTATGGTTGCCCCTTTTGCAAGAAACCTCACTTTTCTTGATTTTTCTTGATGGATGATGATCGAAACCATACATTAACATTGTTTTTGACTTAAGGGAGCCATATTTGTGAAAAATTCCAAAAAGTCAAACTTGATTTTGGGCACAGTTGACTTTTTGTCAGATGAATTCCAAACTGTGTGATCCTCTATGAAATCAAGTTCTTGACCTAATTCAAACCTAATGGAGGGATTCCATATGTGTTTTAAGGTGTCTTGAATCATGGCCCAAGGTTTGGGAACATGTATTGGTCCAAAGTCAAAGGTACAATTGACTTTTCCTTCAAAACACTAAATGTGGTCTAGATGAAATTGAAACTTATGAATCAAGCTTCTTGGATCAATACGTTGTTGTAAATGGATCAATGTGGTGTATTTAAGGCCCTCAAATCATGTCTTGAGGTCATGGTTCATGTCTT
Organism: Lathyrus tuberosus; assembly: GCA_022829125.1. Taxonomy (NCBI): domain Eukaryota; kingdom Viridiplantae; phylum Streptophyta; class Magnoliopsida; order Fabales; family Fabaceae; genus Lathyrus; species Lathyrus tuberosus. The sequence continues at coordinate 7,058,440 of JALAZF010000043.1, forward strand.
GCCTCAAAAGAACTTAGGGGTAAATTAGGTCAAGAAACCCTAATTCCTGATTTTTGATGAATGATCTCCCTGAGGTTGTTTTGACTTGATGGTTGGAACCATGAGATCCATTTGAGCTTCTTGGATCATGTTTTAAGGTATTGGCTCATGCCCAGATGAAAATTTTCATCTGGAGGCCTTGGTCGACCAAAACCCTAATTTGGTGACACTGTCGATCTTGAGGCTTGATCAGCTTGAGATGTTGCACTCTTGTGCTTGATTCTTGATATGGGAGACCTCTTGATCCTTCATGGATGTTTGAGAGGTTTAGACAAGTTGAAGATCATTTCATTCCTTGATTGATCTTTTGTCTAAGTGTTCTGAGAGGGCTCAAAACCCTAATTCTTTATTGTAGTGAATGCTCAACAATCTTTGAGGAGATTCAGGAGGTATGATGGTACATCCATATTATGGTGATGATTTGAAAAATGATGGAAAATCTTGGTGGTCAAAATTTGGGGTATGACAAATGCCCCTATTTAATCTTCTTGGACACGAAGGTGTGAATGGCGAAGATATTCGGACATTCAGGGTGCAAGAGGATTAAATATCGGAATACCCGAAATTTTGACTGTGGTTATGAATAGCAGTTTGCTCATCCATCTTCTTTTGCTAAGCAATGTTACTTAGAAAAGGGTAAAACTTCCCCTCGATCATGGTCTTTAGCCACGGAACTGGTCTCAGTTTCATTTTGAAATAAACTTCCCCTCGATCCTGGTCTTCAGCCACGAAACTAGTCTCAGTTTCTTCTGAAATAAACTTCCCCTCGATCCTGGTATTTAGCCACGGAATTGGTCTCAGTTTGTTTGATCTAAAATTCCCCTCGATCCTGGTCTTCAGCCAAGGAACTGGTCTCAGTTTCTTCTTGTCGAGTTTCTTTCTTGATAAGGAACGCTATTTGTAGCGGTCTTCATCAAACTTCTCGCCGAGTTTTACTAGGGAGACGCCATTTGATGGAGAAATTTGATGTCAGACTTGCTGGGGGAACCCATTTGTCTGAGCTGTAGAGGTGTGCAAACTTCTCTGTTGGAGATTGTTGCACCCCAAAATTTGCCCTCCTTACTTTAGTACTAACTGACTTATGTTTCATTTCATTTTTGCATTATCATGTGTGCATATCATTGGTTCTTAGCATGGGGTCAAGGTGCCTGAGGCAAGTTCAAGATGAGAAGATGTTCTTCAGAGGGTCAAGCAAGAGAGTTCAAGTGGATCACTTTCTCCTAACCAGTGCAGAAATTAGGGTTTTGAGATTATTGGGTTTATTGCTCCAATGGGCAAGCTCCTTGGGTTTTTATCATCACAAAATGACATATCTTATCTTTGTTGGAGAGGATACACATGATATTCAGAGGAATTTGGATTTGGAGACTGTGTTATTCCCTCCTAGACTGAGGGTACCAAAAGTAGGGTTTGCTATAAAGTCAGTTTATTTCTGATTTTTTGGGCAAGAATTGATTCCATGGTATTCCTTGGGTCCCTAAGTATCTAGGAATGGAAGATTGTCCATCAGTTTGGTTCAGGAGAAGTTCAATTGGCCAATGGATTGGGAATCAGGAGAATCAGGAGAATCAGGAGAAAAGTCAACTGTGAGAGGAGAGTCAGCTGTGAAATTTTGAGGTTCTCTTCAAGGTTTTCAAGATTTCACATCCTCATATGGTCTTCAAGAGTCATGTTTCACACCATTTATCAAGAATCAAGGGTTGGTACAAAAGTTACTAAATATGGAAATGACCTATAATTTGAAAGTTTCCTTTTTGGCCAAGTTCTTACACTGCATTCAACTTGACTTTTCATCATCAAAGATGCTTCAAATGAATTTTCCTCAAGAATGAAAGTTGAAGATCTTTTTCTCCTCTTTTCAACAAGTACTAGTGGGTCTCCATATCATTTGTGAAACTCAAGTTATGACCAAAAGAAGGCAAAGTGGTTTTTAGGGTTCCATTTTCACAACTTTTGCATTTTGGGACATATGGACCTATAATTGATTCCATTGCTTCAAGACATATTCCAACATCAAAGTACAATCCCCAAGGAGAATTTTTGACCTTTGAATCAAGTGGATCCATGGTTTATTCTTCACTTATTCTCCATTATGCAAAATTGCCAAATTATTTAAAACTCATGAACCAAGGCATCTCAAGGCCCAATTTCAATTTAGGTGTGATTAGCAATAGTTGAGTAAGTGATCCATCATGAAATACTTGGATATCCATACATGGAGGAGGGTGTATCTCACATTATTCAAATTTCCAAAATTGCCCAAAACTCATTAAGTGGAGAATTACCAAGGCCCAAATCATTATCAGTGGTTTAACCTAGCCTATTTAAACGTACTCATGCTAGGGTTAGAGGGTTAGACACGTGATATTGGAGGAGAACAAAGCTTGAGCCCTAAAACTTTTCTTCATTGAATCTCTCAATCTACAAGGGTTCTTCCAAAACTTCTTCCACAATCTTCATCCCTGGGTTTCATAGAGCACGAAGCACTCACCATTCACAGCCAACAGCAAGGATTAGGAGTGCTTGACCTCAGGTTGGTAACATTTTTCATGATCCTAAAACTCCATTTTTTGACATGCATGATGATGTGTGATTATTACTGATGATGCTGATGTATTTATTTTTGAAATTGGACGTGTGGTTTGGTTGCTGCGTGAATTCTATGTTTTGAACCCTAACCTTTTTTCTTTCGAATCTCCCTATGCATTGATTATTTGTGGTTTTTGATTGGATATCTGAGATCCTGACGAAATTCTGGTCAGAATGGTGTATCCCTTTGCATTTTCTGGAAAAAATTTTGTTGCAGGTGGTCGTGGGTGGCGGCCGGAGCTAGGGCTCCGGCGACTGGTGGAAGTTCAGGCCGGCCAAGGGTTTCAATGAGGAAGACGAGTCCTCAACCGTTGATATGGTTGATCGTGTGGTCCACAACTGGCCACGTTGTGTTTTTTTTTCTTTTTTTTCTGAGTTTATTAATATGTTCGCGTGTGTGCTTCCCCATGTGTATTATTGTGCGCTTTGAATCACAACCTCTGATCATGATTAATTATTTGATTTGTTGACTTGGTGTGGTCCGTTTGATGGATTGTATGGTTGAGATGATGCCAGCAAATAAAAAACGCGTGTGAGACTCACGTGGGGTGTGCATTGTGTACTGATTGTTTGTGTGTGCGTGAGTATGTGGTAATTGTGGTGTGCTCTTAATCATTGGCCGTTGATCATAATTACTGGGCTGGCATGTTGACTTGTGGTGGAGCGTTGGATTGATCAAAGGGTAAGTAGTGAGTCAACATGGTGGACTGAAGTCCACGCGTACTCCTTTTTTATTTTATTTTTTTTCTAATGGACTTAGTGGTTGGGCTTGTTATTCCCACCCCACATTTTCCAGCCCATTATCATTCCAACATGTTTTATTACTGAACGCACCCCCCTTGTTCATTTCATATTTTTATTTTTATTTAACTATTACATTTCATATTTTTTAAATAGTTAATTGCATTAAAAAATTACCAAAAAAATTCATGCATCATATTTATCATTTTATAAAATTTTCTCAAATTTTATTTTATTATTTTATTTTATTTTTAGCATCTGAAATAAATATTGTTTTATTTTCTTTTTGAATTAGTCATATCATGCATACCTAAACTTGTTTATTTTATTTCTCATCATTCATAAAACATTTAGTGCCCATTCTTTTTGCATTATTTCATCAACACATTGAATTGCATTAATATATTTTTCTATCATTTTTAAAATCGTCTCATATCGCATTTTAGTCCTTTCCTTTTGCATGTTGAGTCATGTTTCTCATCTGACTTTGCATAATTGTTTGAGTGACTTATATCTTGAATTTTTGCAGGAGTTTTTGATATGTTGTTTGTTTCTGGTTGAGCAGTGTTGGTAATTAATTTGGAAATTTTAGAAGTTGTTTCTCTAATTATGTGGTTGCTCTTTGTTTGAGGTTTTCTTGTATGCACATTTTGACCATGTCTGATTATTTGTCTGAGAAGGCACTTGTGCCATTGCTTTGGGGGTGTGTTTCTTTGACTTACTAATGCATGTTTAGGTCATCCACATTCTGTCTTGGTTGATTTCATTTGGTTGATAACCATTTCTCTTTGGTTTGTGATTTGTTGGACTTTCTTTTCTCTTATTGTTACGTATGTCTGTTTCGTACTAACCTTTCGTGCAGGGGCTGAGGTAAGTTATTTGAGGGTGTGGATAATCATCCATATTCACCCTTAATCATTCCTTCTCTCATCTTTTCTCTTCTTTAGGCTTAGGTTGTCGTCAAACCTCACTAACCGTAGGTCACCCAAGCATGATAACATTAGGACTCTTAGTTTCCCTTTAGAGTTTCCTTTGTGTCTTCTCTCTTCTCATCTCAAAACTTCTTGAAAACACTTAATAAGGATAAAGTGTATTGCGCACGAGCCTTAAACGTGGGGAATGAGAAATGAGGGGCTTCCTCTCATCTTTCTAGAGTGCTTAGCGAGCGTCCTGTCTTGGGACGATGCGTTAAGTATTCGCCCCTGTGCCCTAGACTTTGGTGCAATGCAAGTTATGAACTAACTTAAGTCACTCCTGTCCTAAAAAATACAAACGAACTTCAAACCTTTTTGTCCTTCGGGATTGTCAAACTAAAGGCTATTTTCAAAAAGGGCACGTTACCTTCCGTCTGAGTCGCAAACAGGCATCGACCCTAACTGTCGGACGCTAACTTAACGTTGCTCATAAAAAACACAAAAAAAACTTGGTCCGAACTACGTTGACTCTGAATCCCCCATTGCACAAAGGGGGTACGTAGGCCTAGGACATTGACGTCCTACCGAGTCTGTCTTTGATTCCCCCCGTCTTAGCACAGCCATAGATGATAGGATAACTCACCCTTAGAATAGACAACAAGCGTGGATCCCATCGAGTACGATGGACGCATGGGGTGCTAACACCTTCCCCTAGCGTAACCGACTCCTGAACCCAGGCCATGGTTGCGATGACCTTTCCTTTCCCTCTTCCTCAGGTTTATGTGGTGTTCCCTTTCCCTCTCTTGGGATAAATTTACACGGCTGGCGACTCTATTTTTCCGCGCCACTCTCGCGTTTGTACCTGGATGAAAATCCTGGGAGCGACAGTTGGCGACTCTGCTGGGGAGTCTGGTTGACCTATGCTGGTCCATCCCTAAGCGAGTCAATCCTAGTGCTTGCTTGTCTTCGTTCTCTTTGGGTGTTTTTGTTTTTGCTTTGCTGTGTCTGTTGTATTTTATTTTTACAGCTTTTTTCTGCATTGCATTTCATTTGTATTACTGTCATACTAGATATTGCTGTGTTGTGCTAGCTGTTTTTGTTTTGCAGGTTGGGTTGTTCTGAGAGATAAGCCTAATACCTAGGCTTGAGTATACCCTAGGACTAGAGTGGAAAGTAGTGAGACCTACGTGCCCGCTTGGTACGTTTATGTGTTCACGAAATTCACAACCAGATGAGGCTATCTTGGGACGCATTCTAACGTGTGTGTCTTGCGCATGTTAGGATGTCGATCTAGAGAGCTGTCGACTCTGGTGACCGATCATCGAGGACCTTAGTGGAAACATCCCTCTTTAGTGGTGACAGTGGCAGACCACATCCTGTGGCAAACCCATTCGCACCCGAGGGCCCACTTTGGAACTTGCATAGGATGGCCCCTATCTTTTAAAAAGAATCAGTGGAGGCACTCCTTGATTGACGATAGTACTGTACCCCGAGGGATGAATGTACTATTGTTTCTCGACCTTAGTGCCAGAAGCTGAGGACCTTCCATTTTGGAGAATCAGTTGAGGCCTCCTCGATTGATGATGATGCCAAACCAGAAATGGTGAACGTATCATCATTTCTCGACCTGAGAGCCCGGGATACTGAACATCCTAGTACCCACACGTGAGAGGGGAGGGGTTATTGCAGGTTTGTAGGTAACCGAAACCTTCAACCTACCCGATTTTTCTGGATTTCTCATCAATGTTTGATTATCTGGGTTCCTGGTTATCTCAGTGGTTCGATATTTTGGAATTCTGGTTTTTTGGGTTGTGGTTCTCGTTCAGTTAACAGCACAACACATCCAGCAGTGTTGCCTTGATCCCATGTTTGCATGAGCATATCATTTTTCTTGCATTCTGACATGTTTAACATTTTTCAGGTCTTGCATCTTACTCTTGATTCCGGTTTTCTGAGGTTACCTTGGCATGGATGTCCAGAGAAAGACGACTGTTGCCTATTCGTTCCCAGATCCGACCTTGACATTGATTCACAAGCTGATTAGTATGGCTGGTCCCGGAGTTCGTACAGAGTTCAGTGGAGGGTATGGGAGACTTCTGAAGTTTGTCTACAATATCTCCAAGTATGAGAAGTATGCCATTCATACACTTCTCCAGTTCTACGATCCGTCTTTGCGTTGCTTCACTTTCCCAGACTACATCTTGGCCCCAACGTTGGAGGAGTTCTCATTTATTTTGGGAATCCCCATCAGGCATGACATAGTATTCTTTTCTGAAGAACATCCTGGGATAAAAGAAATGGCTATTGCTCTTCATATTGGTGAATCCGTTATGAGCAGTAATATTGAGGAAAAACAAGGAGCTAAGGGTTTCTTATTGAAGTTCTTGTTTGATCAAGCTTGCATACATGTTAAAGAGAAGAATTGGACTGCTTTCCAAGCTATTCTGGCTATGTGCATCTATGGGATTGTCCTGTTTCCCAATGTTCCTGATCTAGTGGATATGCATGCTGTCAGAATCTTTATTTCGAAGAATCCTATACCTACCCTGCTAGGTGATGTGTATCACTCAGTCCACTACAAGAATGAAAATAGGCGGGGAAAAACTGTGAGTTGTTGTCCAGTGCTCTTATCTACTTGGTTTCTGAGCCATCTCCCCGAAACTGGCGCCTTTATTGATACGAAAGATTCTCTGAAGTGGTCAAAGAGGTTAATGGGCTTGACTGCTGACAACATTGTCTGGTTCAACCGTGATTTGCTAGGAATAGAGATTATTTGCAAGTGCAAAGAATTCCCTAATGTACCCTTGATAGGGAGAAGAGGTGGAATTAACTATAATCCTTCCCTTGTTAAGGCAGTTTGGTTATCCTTTGAAAGGTCCACCTGAAGAGCGAGATGTCAGAGAGTCCTTATTCTTCAATGGTACTGAAGATCAAGAGATGATAAGGAAGGTTGTGAATGCTTGGAAGCAGGTGACCAAGAAGGGAAAGACTTCATTTGGGAAATGTAGCAACCGGGCTTTCCCTTCCTATGAAGAGTGGATTAAGAAGAGAGCAGAAGAGGAGCTTCTTCCCTTCCCGGTAGAACCACCATCTTACCCCTTGCTGATTGAGCCTCCTACCACAGTTGAGATAGAAAGGTTTAACAAGTTGTGGGCTGAAAAGGAAAAGCTGCGAGAAGAAAATAGTGAGCTACAAAGAGAGATTTATCAGTTGAAGCATGAGCGGGGTGAAGCTGTTCATATCGCCAAGATGAAGACAGAGCTTCTCGCTAAGGCAGAAAAGGAGCTAGCTGACTTGGTCGCATCCAGACAAAGGATGAAGCAAGCTCTAGACGGTATCAGTAAAGCTCTCGAGTCTAAGAAGGAAGAATTGGACAAGGCTTTGTTAAAAATTCACAGGTTCAATGCTCACCGAGAAACTGCAATGGCTGAGAATAAACAAAAAGAAGACGATTATCTAGCTCAGATTGATCAATTGAAGTCGCAGCTCAAGAAGAAAGACGCTGAGATCTTATCAGGAGTATTCCAAAGACAAGCAGTCGAGGGTCGACTCAATGAAGCCATAGCCTCCATAGAGGAGCTGAAGGTCTAAGCTGAAGTGAAGAGATCTAGACATGAGGGACCTAGCATGGATGGTGTTTCTGGAGAAGACGCTTGGGAGTTGCATTACCGATACTTGGAAGGGATCATGCATAGGAGAGACGTTCTCATTCAAGAGCTAATTCAGAGACCGAAGCATCCCGACACCAAAAAACTGTTCAAGGAAATTCAAGACTGGAGCAAAAAGCATAATGGATGGGGGGGATTGACACTTGTGGACTTTGATGACATGCCGTAGTTTTCTATTTTCTTTCATTATTTGGACCACCGCCAGGCTTGTTGGTTGGGATCTATGATTATTGTGTTTAGACTTATTATCTTGGATTTATGATTGTTGACATTTGGTTTTCCTCTGGTTTTTCTTAATATATGAGCAGAAGTTCCGTTCTATCTTGTTGTTAAACTGGAATCAAGGGGGTGGATCGCCCTGCGAATATTCAAACACGTTCATTTGCATTTGCATATTCATAATCATTTTGCATAATCATTTTACATGACAGGTGTTTATCTCCGGTATTCTTATCTTGTTCTAATCTCAGGATTGATCAGCCAGTTCATCGGTATTCTACTCAGTCTGTGGTAACCAGGGTAGCCATGGAACAACTCCATGCAGAGATGCTTGAAATGAAGGTTCAGATGAGGCAATTTGGGGAAGACATGCTGGTCATGTCCCAGGAGCAGAAGATGCTGAGGGAGGAGGTCAATTAGGTGAAGACTCAGATGGGTTTGGCCATGGAAATTTTGAATAGGGTATTGAAGAAGGAAGACAGTCCTGTGCTCGCTTCCACAACAGAGGTCCTTGCTCCTCCCATCTCTTTGGGATTTGATCGTGGATTGCCTCATGAATCTCTTCCACAAGCGGAAGCTCCAAAACTTTCCCAACAGCAGCTAGGTCTTGGCTCCCGAGAGAAGCCCAAGGGCAAAAAGTGTACACAGAGATAGAAGAACTCTGAAAGAGTTTTTCATCCGCTCCCTATGCCATATTCTCAACTATTGCAGCATCTCCTTCAGTTGCAACTGGTACAGAAAAGGACTTTGGCTCCTCTCACTCGTAATCCTCCACCAGGCTATGATGCAAGAGCCCATTGTGATTTCCATTCTGGGGCACCAGGGCATACTGTGGAGAAATGTAGGGCCTTTCAGCACCAAGTCCAGGATTTGATTGATGCAGGGGCAATTGAGTTCACGTCGGGCGGCGTGAATATACAAGGTGATTTTACCCCAATTGTTGCAAAAGAAGTGAAGACTCCTCCCCTCTTTGCAGGATCCACCTCATGTCATGGACTTTCTCCACAAACTTTTGCTGCAGAAGCTCTACGTCAGCAACTTTTGTTTGTGCCTCATCCAAATGTGGAAAGGAAAGTGCAAGCGCAGGTGAGGCGCCCAAATCAGCATCGACAGCAGAATTATCAGCAACAGGGGCAACCGAGACCAAGAAGGCCCAAGAGGATATTTGATCCTATTCCTATCCCTTATAGTAGTTTGTTTGCTCGCCTGCTCAAGAACTCTCTAATTCAAACGAGGAGTACCACGCCGATACCGTACCCTATTCCTCCGGATTATGACATGACTGCTAGGTGCGAGTTCCACTCGGGAACGTTTGGGCACACAATTGATGAGTGTAATGTATCCAAGCACAAGGTGCAAGACCTGGTAGACTCAGAGATCATTGTATTCACTGAAGATGGTATGTACATCAACGAAAGCCTCCTTTCTCAAATGAACACTCAGTCTGCAAGTACGTCCAGACAGAATTAAGCTTCCTCAGCAATGGCAATCTTCAGCTTCTTTACTGCATTTTCATTTATAGTTTTTCATTTCTTGTTAAAGCATCGTATGCATGTAAGACTTGTTTGTTTTTTATGATGATATTAATGCAATGAGCATGTTTTTCCTGAAGTAATCCATTCGTGTTCACTCTTGCACTGCAATACCAATTTTCTTGTTTAGAACTCTTAAGGGAGGATGATGAGACGAAAACGCAAAATCTTTGGTTGTATGATTAAGGATAGAACCCTGTTGAGGATGTACAGACATTGTTTCAAACCCCTAAACACTAGAGAGATAAGGAGATAAACCTTTGTTAACCCCCTTTGAGCCTTGGAGTAGGAGCTTCTTTCGTACGAAAAACCCTCATACTTAACCCAGGGGCAGGGTAGGCGTCAGTTAGTTTGACCGAGCATTCAAATTTCAAGGAGAGTGTGCGTCTGAGGATCCATCCCACCATCAAGAGGTCAAGAGATGTGAAACCACAATGGTTATCCTTCAACAATCAAGGAGTGAGGCAGTCACCACCATTTCAAGCAAGTAAGACAACCAGTGTCACACGCTTTGTTCAAAAAGGGAATAAAAAGAAAAAAAGAAAAGCCCGCTAAGTCGAAACTTGAAAACAAGCGACTTAGGCAAAAGTTAGGGCATCCCGCTGGACTTCAAAATCGAATAAACTCAAAAGAGTCAGTCCAGGCAAAAATTAGGGATAAAAAAAATGCAAAAGAAAGAAAAAAAGAAAAGCGTTACAAAGGAAAATACTCGATAAGAACAAATTCGTGTGGTTACAGACACAAAAGGGATGACTGTCACTCCAAAGACTCCTTAGGTGTCAAACCATTAGTTGCATGGGTTCCTTAAAGATCGTAAACCTTTTGAGAGATGAGTGTTTGTGTCAGATTAACTGAACGTAGGACTGGAGAACATCACGAAGAGTGGGTGGGCACCGATAAATGTTGAGCCATCAATCCCTTTTTCTGAAACCGTGAACCAAACCACGTTACAACCCTTAAAAGTCCTAATTGAAACAGGGTTTGTTCCGAAAACGTGCTGCAACAGGATAACGTTCCTGACTCCTACGAGCTGTGCTAATAAGATTTGTTGGTATTGCATGTGCGCATTGTTTTACCATTCAAAAATCAAGGTCGCATCCCAGCTAGTGATTCGTTCACAAGGCTTGGCGATGCATTTTCAATAAAACTTCAAGGTTAACATGAGTGTTGCATTAGAATTATCGTTCTCATAATTAACTTGTTCTGCTTGCATACACGTGCCCAAGCATCAATGCAGCTTACACAGTGAACATCAGTCAAGAAGCTTGATCCTGCCAAGTTGGGATGCTTGAAAATTCTGAAGGACAATCATATCAAGGGGCATTCTGCCAAGAGACTCAGTGTAGAGGGGGCTCTCCCCAGTAAGTCGTGTTAAGGTGTAGCAAATCTGGGGCAGTCACGCCGAGAAGTCTCTCCGAAATTCAGCTATTCTGGGGCATTCATTCTAAGATCAGGGGCAAAGTCACTTCAAAGCTCATATTGGGGCAGGCCACTTCTAGAGCGTGGGAGATTGTTCACTCCTGAAAATAGTTAATTGAAAACACCTCCTCAAGGTTCAAGATACTAAAGCAGAGTATTTTCAAGTCATTACAATCCCTTTCTAGGTAATGTACTTCATGGATTATGAAGACTGGGGCAGTTATGTCGAGATATGATAAATCTCTCCAAGAGTTTGAAGACCCTGGGGCAGTGCGAACGCCCGATCTTCTATAAAATCCTCTTGAGATAATTTCTTCCATTAGACCTGGTGGTCTGGAGCAAGGGAAAAGTTCAAAGAGCCGCTTATGACCATAAAGACAAGTCAGGCTGCAGGGCAACAGGATTGTACTTCCCCAGCAGTTGGCCATCCCCAGCAGTTGGTTTTCCCTAGCGTTGGGATTGCACTTTCCTCAGCAGATCAGACCTTCCCCAGCAGAAGACCTGGAAAGTATTTTCTCTGGATCAAGACGTTATTTCCCCACAGAATCAGGGTGTTCACTTCCCCCATCCAGTCAAGAAGCGTGCTTTCGCCAACAATGTCATATTCTAGTCCCCAGCAAGGCGGGAGTAAAGTCACTCTCCCCATCAGCAGGCTGAGTTCAGCAGTATCCCCAGGAAAAATTATATTATGGATTGTTTTCCCCAAGCATGATGGTAGTATGGGCTGGCATCCCCAGCAGGTCCTAAGCCCATCTGTTGTTGGCAATCCTCAGTAACAGACTTTCGGTTTCGTCATTAATATTCATTCTCAACTCCCCTGGCAGAGGAGGAATCTCAGGTTCGATGTCACCTTCAGTGAAAGACAGGTGTGGCCCCCGGTAGTTCTTTCGGGATTTCATCCCTAGCAGAAGTTGTTGATCCGAAGAGTCGATCAGTATGACCCTTCTCAGCAGAGTCCCTGGATTCAGAGGACAATTTATTTTTGTCATCCCCAGCTGAATTGGTCTTTTCTCTCCGACATTTATTTTGCTGGAGGGACCCCTTTTGCATATCATAAGCATTAGCATTGCATCCTCAAAACGCGTAGCATTTCCACTTTGTGTGGAACATTACGGCAAAATTCAAACATTTGCATTCGAAGCATAAGCCAAGTTTGGTACTTTCTTTGCCAGTTCTCTTTCTTAGCAGAGATGGCATAACTCAGGAGATTAGGGAGGGATGCGTTCCTCATATTTTTGCTCCCTAGCAGAGTCGCCAGCTGTCGCTCCCAAGATTTTCATCCAGGTACAAACGCGAGAGTGGGGCGGAAAAACAGAGTCGCCAGCCGTGTAAATTTATCCCAAGAGAGGGAAAGGGAACACCGCATAAACCTGAGGAAGAGGGAAAGGAATGGTCATCGCAACCATGGCCTGGGTTCGGGAGTCGGTTACGCGTGGGGTGCTAACACCTTCCCCTCGCGTAACCGACTCCCGAACCCAGGCCATGGTTGCGATGACCATTCCTTTCCCTCTTCCTCAGGTTTATGCGGTGTTCCCTTTCCCTCTCTTGGGATAAATTTACATGGCTGGCGACTCTGTTTTTCCGCGCCACTATCGCGTTTGTACCTGGATGGAAATCCTGGGAGCGACAGAGATGCCATTTGTTGACTCTACCGGGGAAAACGAGTCTCTTGAGAGACTATTTTTTGCTTGGGGATATTACATCATACTTTTCTTTGAGAACTTTTTGGAGAAATGCCATGTGATGTGATCCAATTTTGAGGTGCTGATTACTTCCTTGAAGGCAATTCTTTGGGGGAAAATCATTGTATTGCCAAGAGTCTTTTGGTGGAGAAGCTTTCTCTGGGGATTTTCTTTAATCCGGGAAAGTAAAAATATCATCTTCGATGGTGAAGAGTATTGTTCCAGAGTGTCTGTCAAATGTCTTTTTGCCTTTCAGAGGTTCAAGTTATCAAAGTGGTCGAGGAGAGTCTCCGATCCAGAAATAAACCGGGGAGAAATTATTTAGATGATACATTTCCTGACGAGGAAAGAACTCAAACCGGGATTTTGTCCTATCTGACGTGGAAAGGAAAACTGACAACTTTATTGGCGAGAGGACGCTTATCACTTGGGGATGAATATGACCAAAGTGATAGTAATGCAATGTGAATATGTATATGAATCAATTATGCATGATGTATGTATGTTTATGCTGACAAAATAGACGCGACATACAGACTAGTGAATGAACACGACTGGATACTCGGCCACTGCGGAGGGATGAAAAGTACCATTGGTTCAAGATAACAATCCTGTCTTGCTTAGGAGAGGTAGACCCTGCTGGGGGAGAAAGAGCCATTAACTGGTCTTCAGAGGTAAGAACTCTGTCGGGGATATCAGACGGGATATTACATCTGAAACGGTTGATAATTCATTCAGGTGTACTGGTTTAGAAGGAGTACTTTGATTCTGCATTTTGAGGTTTAATCACTTTCGGAGAAGCCATCGATGTTCCTTTTTGTGTCCAGTAGTAAAAAAGAATTGCCATCATTATTTTAAAAGAAGAAGAAAATTTGACAAGTAAATTCATTTTTGTTTCAAGAATCGCTGATCATGTTAAAAATGTCATTTTGTAAAAAATAATAAATGAGAATTGCAAACAAAAAGCACTAGGGCTCAAATTTCCATGATATAATGGTAATCAGCTAAGCGCGTGATCCCATAGAGTATTTACAAAGTTTAGAAAATGGTAATTTAATGGAAAAGGGGCTTCACTGAAACGTAACGACCGTTATCCTTCTACCAACTTTGAATCCTGGACATTCTGAGCTTCTGTCGAAGGTGACCTTGACTGAAGTATTTCTGAAGGATGGCGTCACCGCAGGGGACCTAATCTTGTCAGACGTAGTTACTTGCCATGAATCCCTAACTTTTTCCTGGATTACCTTTTCAGGTTTTCAATCCATCGGGATGATTTTTCCCTATGTCTCTAATTTTTGCCTGGACAGCCCTTTCGGGTTTTCAATCCACCGAGACTCTTTTTTTTTATTTTTAATTTAGGCGAAGTATTTCTTGACTACATAAACATTTGTGGGGTAGGCAAACTCCTCTCCATCCATGGTTGCGAGTCTCAAGGCACCGCCTGAGAAGGCTTTCTTGACCACGTAGGGGCCGTCATAATTCGGAGTCCATTTGCCCCTGGAATCAGTGAGAAATGATTGTATCTTCTTGAGCACAAGGTCTCATTTTCTGAAGACACGGGGTCGGACCTTTTTGTTAAACGATTTCTTCATTCTTTGTTGATACAACTGATCGTGACATAAAGCTGTCATTCTCTTTTCTTCGATTAGGTTCAGTTCATCGTGTTGACTTTGACACCATACAACTTCTGTTAGCTTGGCTTCCATCAATACCCTGATTGATGGTATCTCTACTTATATGGGGAGAACTTCTTCCATGCCATATACTAGAGAGAAAGGGGTTGCCCCAGTTGAAGTGCAGACAGATGTGCAATAACCGTGAAGAGCAAAGGGTAGCATCTCGTGCCAGTCTTTGTAGGTTACAACCATCTTTTGAACGATTTTCTTAATGTTCTTGTTAGCCGCTTCTACCACTCCATTCATCTTAGGCTGGTAGGGAGATGAGTTATGGTGTGCGATCTTGAACTCAGCACACAACTCTTTAATCATCTTGTTGTTCAAGTTAGATCCATTATTAGTAATGATCTGGCTTGGAACACCATAATGATAGATGAGATTGTTCTTGATTAATCGGACCACCACTTGTCGGGTTACATTGGTGTATGACGCTGCTTCGACCCATTTGGTGAAGTAGTTAATGGCTACCAGGATGAACCGATATCCGTTTGAAGCTTTGGGTTCAATCATGCCAATCATGTCGATTCCCCATATAGAAAAAGGCCATGGAGAAGAAAGAACTTTGATATGCGTTGGCGGTACATGGATTTTGTCAGTGTATATCTGACACTTATGACACCTCCTCATGTACTTGTAGCAATCGGATTCCATTGTCAGCCAATAATATCCTGCTCTCAAAATTTTTCTTGTCATCGTATGTCCATTGGTATGAGTGCCAAAGGATCCTTCGTGAATCTCTTTCATTAACATGTTTACTTCTTGTCTGTCTACGCATCTGAGTAAAACCATGTCAAAGTTTCTCTTATAGAGTGTATCATTGTTTAGGAAGAAGTTGCCAGCCAGTCTTTTGAGAGTCTTCCTGTCTTTTCTTGATGCCCCAGGTGGATATTCCTGTCTTTGAAGGAAGCACTTGATATCGTGATACCAAGGTTTGTCATCTATGACTGCTTCAATTGTGAAGATGTAAGCGGGGATTTCAAGGCGTATTATGTCAATCTTAGGTACGTCTTTCCATTGACCTACACTAATCATGGAAGAGAGAGTGGCTAGTGAATCAGCCATGTGATTTTCTTCACGAGGGATATGATGAAACTCGATTTTGTTGAAGAATGGCAACAACCTTCTCGCATAATCTTTGTAAGGAATAAATCTCGATTGATATGTATTCCAATCTCCTTTGATCTGATTGATAACCAGGGCTGAGTCTCCATACACATCCAAGTTCTTTATCCTTAAGTCAATTTCTTCTTCGAAACCCATGATACAAGATTTGTATTCGGCCTCGTTGTTTGTGCATTTAAATGTCAGTCGGGCGGTGAAAGGAATATGGGTACCCTGAGGTGTTACGATGATTGCCCCAATTCCATTCCCATAAGTGTTGATGGCTCCGTCGAATATTAGTCCCCATTGGGATCCTAGTTCTGGCCCTTCACTGGGTAGCGGTTCATCGCAATCTTTCATTTTCAAGTACATGACATCTTCATCTGGGAAGTCGAATTTGACTGATTCCTTATCGTCAATTGGTTGACGAGCCAAATGATCGGCTAAAATACTCCCTTTGACGGCTTTCTGAGCATGGTACTCAATGTCGTATTCCAATAACAACATCTGCCAACGGAAAATCCTTCCCGTGAGAGAAGGCTTTTCAAAGACATACTTGATTGGATCTATTTCAGAGATTAACCAAGTAGTGTGACAAATCATGTACTGGCGAAGATGTTTGGCTACCCAAGCCAGAGCGCAGCAAGTTTTCTCGAGCACAGTGTATCGAGTTTCATAGTCCGTGAACTTCTTGCTTAAGTAGTAGATGGCCGACTCTTTTCTCTTTGTCTCGTCTTATTGGCCAAGTACACATCCCATGGAGTCTTCCAAGACTGTTAAGTAGATGATTAGTGGTCTTCCCTC
This sequence comes from Lathyrus tuberosus, assembly GCA_022829125.1. Taxonomy (NCBI): domain Eukaryota; kingdom Viridiplantae; phylum Streptophyta; class Magnoliopsida; order Fabales; family Fabaceae; genus Lathyrus; species Lathyrus tuberosus. Next base: position 7,074,824 of record JALAZF010000043.1, read on the forward strand.
CACTGGAGGAGACAGAATTGGTGGATTCAAAAAGATATTCTTTGATATTGTCGAAATCTTTTTGGCAATCTTCTGTCCATACACAGCTTTGGTTCTTTCTGAGTAGTTTGAAAATCAGCGCACATGTCACGGTCATGAGGGATATGAATCTTGAGATGTAATTCAGACGTCCCAAAAATCCTCTGGCTTGTTTTTCAGTCTTTGGCGAAGGCATTTCTTGAATGGCCTTGACCTTGTCGGGATCAACCTCAAGTCCTTTCTGGCTGACGATAAATCCCAAGAGCTTTCCTGAGCGAACACCAAATGTGCATTTATTGGGATTCAAGCGGAGTTTGTATTTTCTCATACGCTCGAATAACTTTGATAAGTGTATCACATGCCCTCCTTCTGTTTTAGATTTGGCAATCATGTCATCAACGTACACTTCAATCTCTTTGTGCATCATGTCGTGAAACAGAGTTGTCATTGCCCTTTGATAGGTTGCCCCCGTGTTTTTTAGACCGAACAACATTACCTTGTAGCAAAAGGTGCCCCATGGGGTGATAAATGAAGTTTTCTCCATATCTTCCGGTGCCATTTTGATTTGATTATAGCTTGAGAATCCATCCATGAAGGAGAAGACTTTGAATTTTGCTGTGCTGTCTACCAGCATGTCAATGTGTGGCAGGGGAAGTCATCCTTTGGACTTTCTTTGTTCAGATCCCTGTAGTCTACACACATTCTGAATTTTCCGTCCTTTTTCGGAACTAGCACTATGTTTGCTAACCATTGAGGATATTCTGAGGTGGTGAGGAAACCTGCATCGATCTGTTTCTGCACTTCCTCCTTGATTTTGATGGCCATATCTGGATGAGTCTGTCTCAGTCTTTATTTTACTGGCAGACATTCTGGTTTCAGTGGTAAGTGGTGTTCCACGATGCTGGTATCCAACCCTGGCATATCCTGATAGGACCAAGCAAATACATCTGGAAACTCTTTGAGAAGTTTTATCAAGTCTTCTCTGACAGTTGGACTGAGCAGTTCCCCAATCTTAACTTTCTTCTTTTCTTCTTCTGAACCCAAATTGTCTGTTTCCAACGGCTCTTTGTGAGGCTCAATGGACCTTTCCTCTTGCTTGAGTATCGGGAGATCTCTTTTAGAATTTCTTCGTCCTCTTCTTCTTCGACTTCAAATACTGGGAATTCAAAGTTGGGAGAAGGCATTGGATCGTATGTTTCAATGGGGTTTAAAACAAGAAATCTGCATGACGTGATGATTCATTTTTTAGCAAAGACAAAGAGAATACAAGAGTATGTGCAGTGTATTTTTTGAAAAATGCTTGTTTTTAATTTGGGCTATTTTTTTAGGATTACCATTTTCTGAAAAAACGAAAAGTGAAAACAACAATAAATGCGGGAATTCAGAATGACATTATTTATTTATGATTTGACGATTCTTGAAATACAGCCCTATAAAACAAAACTCTGTCACTTTGGGCGAAGCGAAGAGGGACATTTACAGGAAAGTAAGCCCTATGAAAACATCTGTTTCACCTGGGCAAGGTGAAATGTTAAAACAAAGATGGTAATTACTTAGACTTATGGACGACTTTCGGGACATCGACGGCAACCCAATGGCGACGAACTCCTCTGTGAATCACAAAGTCTGGTATCTTCCTTCTTGGTTTGTCTTCAGAAATGACGCTGATTTCTCGAAGAGTAGGATCATTAGAGTCTTCTTCCCATCCAAAGTTGTCATAAACGAACTCTTCTGTTGCACCTTCCATAGTGTTTTCACTTTCAAGAGGATCTCCCTATCCAGTTGGCTGGATGTCCTCGTATCGGATGCGAGAGCTTTCGGGAGCGGTGTATTTGACTAGGAAGTCGTACTTGCCGCTTGGCTGTCCCAAGGTGTCCCATGTTTCTGTGGGAATGGAAGGGTCATCTTCCTCATTGACGTTGATTTCAGGAAATGCATAGTTAATGAATTCTTGCCATACAATCTTTGCGAACTCATCACCATGGTGTCGGACATTTTCGGAATATCCTGAGTAATGATTCCATGACTCTGCGGGGACATGGGTATTCTTTTCAATATTGCTCATCTGGCAGGCATTGTCCGGTTGACTCTTTTGCCCTAAGTCTTCCCTGTATGGCTTCTAGATAGGCAAGTCATCCAGGGGGTCATAATAGTCGTAGTCAAAGTGGTGTTTCATTAGATTGTTGTCATACCCTAATTTTTGACACTAAGATCCCACTTCCTTGTCCATCATCTTGCATAGCATCTTTAGGTCATAGGTCTTGTGTGCGTGTCTATCACGACTAACCATTTTGTGCAGGTGTCGTGTTTTCAAGTGTAGATTCTTACAGTCAAGCATTTCAGGGTGTGACCGTTGGATTCTGGTTCGAAAGATCCTAAGGTTTTACTAGTTATTTTCCACATAAATTCTCAGAAGTTTCAATGTGTACCTCAAGGGAATATTATGGTTTTCCTCCTTTTAGTGTCGAGCATAACCAATGGAAGTCTGGTTAGGGTTCTCTTGTTAAATTGTAGTACGGGCGGTATTCTCACTTTAAGGAATTTCTCAAGAGACATTTGTGTACTGAGTTTACTGTGATTTAAACTTTGGTGGTGCGGGCAATAAGGGTCCAAACAGGTGTTGGTCTTATTCATAAAGTGGATTATCGTTCAAAGTCCTTTTGATCTTAAGAAAAGAATTGGGACTTTCTTTGTTTTAAAGTGGTAATTTTGGATGAAATTTTGAATCAAATTTTGGCATGGAGTTGCAAGGATGAAATTCAAAGATCATGTGTTCAAATTTGAGATTCATTATTTTTCTACAAAGCGCCAAATTCAAGAAACAAAACTCATGATCATTTTTTTATAATTTAAGCTCAGTCCCAGATCATCATATTCGAGTGAACTCCAGTTATCATAATATTCAAGGACGTTTAAATTTGCAAGTTCAATTAAGAATGTATCAAAATTCACCACAAATCCATAACCATTTCCCGATAATCCATTCACATTCCGAGTGCGAATTTCAAATTATGGTTACAAGAGAATGGTGAAATTACAAGGCTTGAGATTACATTTTTCACAAAGGATCCTATACATCCAAAAAGAGAACTTGTTACAAAGACTATTACACAAAATGCCCAAGAAAAATAATAAACAAAATTGCCAAAAAGCTTTGAGTACTGCACGCTTCACATCCAACCGTGCCTTGAATGGAACTTGCTTCACCATCACAAACATATGCTACTACCAAGCCTTGTACAAAGTTTTTTCCAAGCCATGCTCATACAACATCATACACAAGCACAAGCATAACATGAAGCCTTCAAGAGCCTACACACAAAAAAACCAGTGAATTTGTCAACACAACTATCACTTGGTACCATGCTAGTCAGCAAACTAACATGAGATGTCAAATGAAGATACCACCAAGTCTTGAGAATCAATGGTGTCTTCAAGTGGTTCTTGTTCAGTATGGTGAACTTGGTTTAATTCGTCACTCTTCAAGTCATACAATTTGGAGACCAGCATCCTGATGGTATGGAAATTTCAACGGTTGGAACGACATTTCCTGGCGTGATATAGATGAAGACTTGTTAGCATTTGAGTAGAATGGTGATCATAGTCACAACTGCAGCCACTTATATTTTTTGAGAAGGGCAAGGAAAATTGATGTCAACACCACCCTCAATATCCATGTGAATTCCTTGGTTAGCCTGCCTGTTAACAAACATCTTCCCTGCTGCAAACTTAGTGAAACGTAACCTCAACAACTATTGGTTGCTGGCAGTAATTATGCACTAGATCCTCAAGCAGCCCACATGCCAAATCAAACAAGAAATTTCATTAAAACATAATTATGAACCATCAAGACAAATTCAACTCCTTCCAATTACAACAACCAGACAATCATCATCATCACATTATCAAACACGTTTGGTTAAAAAGGGAAATTAACATCATCATCAAGGCATATCAAATATGTTGAACCTAAAAAAAGGAAAAAGATCAAAGCATGTTTTAATTCACCATCATCAGTCACAATAGAACCATACACGATCAAGCAAAAAATGGAAATTACTCATTATGTTCTGACGGCATCACGACAAGATCGAGAAAAAACAGAAAGTCCATCAAATGACATTCATACAGTTGATTCAGAATTCAATTTCATGGCCTATATAAGTGAAGGTTCACCATCACATACAGGGGGGACATTAACACGAACAATTGGCAGAAATCTCACACAAACAATAACACAAAAATTCAGAGATTCACAAACACATCCCCAGATTTAGAAAGTTCATAACAGAACACAAACCATAAACAAAAAGCATTGCAGTAACATCAGTATTCACGCATCATCAAAGTTCATAGAAAAATTCACACATACACACTTTCAGACTAAGAAGTAATCACAGAAACAACCCTAACCTATCATCCAGTTGCAGCCACACATAAGGAAGTCGAGAAAAAGCCTAAAATCACTAAAGGAGAGAAGAAGAAGAAGGGTAAAAGATCCAGCACTCGCCGGATTCTGTTTTTGTTACCGGAAAACTCATGCTCACAGAAAAGTCACTGGATTCAGAAAATTGTGTTAGTATTTTCTTGATCTTTTTTTCGCTTTCTTTGTATTTTTCTTCAATTCATGTTGATGCACTTGTTTCATTTTATATATTATTATATTAATGTTGTTACTACTTGTTTCATTTTATATACTATTATTAATATGTTGTTACTACTTGTTTCATTTATATACTATTATATTAATGTTGTTACTACTTGTTTCACTTTGCTTGATATATAGAGATAGTATATTGTTTTGTTTTCGTATGTTTCCGATATTCATTTTGAATGTAATTCTCGATGCATTTGGTTGTGATCAAGTCATGATTTTGTTGTCCTATCCTTTTAGTTTTTGATTTACTTGAGCATTTGTTGTACATATTATTATTTACTCATTGATACTTGAGGTTTCTCTCTTTGACCCTCTGTTATTGATGCCTCAATTCCAAAGGAAAGGATCCCTTGTTGACTTCCATGTCACACTTAGGAAAACTTTAGGTCCTTCCCTTTCATCCTAACCTTAGGATTAGAGTCGCCGACTCTTTACATGTGTTCTGCCATGGACACTTTCTACCCTTTATCCTAGCCTTAGGATTAGAGCCACCGTGCTCTATATAAATTCTGCCATGGACACTTACTCATCTTTCCCGTTTAGCTTAACCTTAACTTTGGAGTTGCCGCACTCCATGTAAGTATCTCGCCGTGGATACTCACTTCCCCCTAGAACCTTAACCACAATCAAGAGTTCCTCACCCTCCTTGAGGGGAACTATGAATACTCTGATTCCACTCCCGTCAGGATACGTAGGCACAAGATGCGACGTCTTGGCGAGTATACTTAGATACTAACCCCTAGGTTTTTCCCTTAGCACATACCCTTAGCAAGCGAGCAATAGATAACACAAGTACTAACAAGAGGTTCCTGTAGAGTACTACAGATACTTAGGATGCTAACACCTTTCCTAAGTATAACCAACCCCCGAACCTAGATTCTCTTAACTTAGGTTTTTTTTTTTATATTTAACCTTTCCTTTGGATAAATCAAAGTTCGGTGGTGAATTTTAAGACTTGTGATTCAAGTTAATCCAGTAGCTTGATATTCGATTCTCACCGCGACAGAAATGGCGACTTCACTGGGGAGGATTTTCGAGGGTTTCCCCTAACTTGTTTTTATTTGTGTTATCTACTTGCTTACTTACTTTTATATTTATATATCTATTGTGCTTGGTTTTTCCTTTATCTGTTTGGGTTATTGCTTTGTGTGGTGAGATAAGTCCTACACCCGGACTTGAGTGCAATTATGATAGGAAGGTGATACATTCGAGGAGACTTTGAGAGAGTTGATTCCCGAAGAAGTTGAATCGAGAAATCACCACTTAGTTGAGGCCCTCCTGAGCTTAATATTGTTTAACGAGTTTATTCGTGATGACGATATTATTTCGACCTAGGAGCCCGTGAGACTAAGAACCGTAGTTACCTTTAACCCCACTTTGGCCTCTTAGGATGTAGTGCGATGACTATGAGGGATTCGATTCCCAAAATGGTTGATACGTGATACTACACTCGGACGAGACTCTCTTGAGAATATTATTGACTACCGAGTTATTTGGGAAATCGATAATATCTGAAAGATGGGTGTTGACTCTGGGAACTCTTTAGAACCTTGTTCTGCAGATACAAGAACCCATAGTACATACCTTTTGGGACGGATAGACCTTGGCTCCATGCTCGTGATCTTCAAACCTAGGCCCTTGTTTGTTTGCCTGTGTATATGTATATGTGTATACCTGTGTTTATGCACCCATTCAACCATACATAACCCTTTGGTTTCAAGGAACTCAATTGTTCTTTCCTTTGCAAAATCAACAAAGATCATGGATTATAAAATGAAACTTTTGCAGTCTTTCCGAAATGTTTGCAACCTGGTTTTGAGTTCTTTGAAACCATTGCATCGCATTGCATATCATTTGCATTGTTACATGATTCATTGCATGCATCTGTTTGTCCTGCGACTCATTTCCAGCTGTCTCTACCTTCCAGTGTCACCTATAAGTCATCAAGTTGATTCCTCGACAATGATATTGGACTAGGGCTAACTACAAATGCATAATGCCATAACAAGAAGCACACAACGCCGAGATCTAAATGGAGATCGATGACCTTAAGTCAAGCATGACCAAGCTCATTGAGATGCTTCAAGTTTTGATTGCTAGAGGAGAGCCACCCTAAAGGACTGTCATCCAGTAGGTTTCAAATGTTGATCCTCAGCCTGTTCAGGTGCCACATTCAACTTGGCCAGATTTTGGTTTGCCACGCAATTACTCTCCACCTCTTGCATCTACTGGTATGATTGATCAGACTGCTGGACCAGTTTTTCAAGCTCCAGTTTTCGCTGAGCCCAGACCCATGGTTCATGTTGTTGCCCAGACTACTCGACCTCCTTTTGAGAACCCTCTCTATGATCACGATGCTGCCAGATTACACCAAGTGAAGCTTCAGTAGACTTCAGCAGACTATCTCTCTAAAAGCCAGTGTTTCAGACAGGACATCTCATCTTTGTTTATGATTAGTCACTAGGCCATGTTTCTTGTCGTTTGAATGTTCCTTATTTGTATTAGCTGTTAGCTTTCAAATTATGTTTGTACTTTCGTAATTAATAAAATGAGCATTGCAACTTCCGGGATTCAATTCATTTATGTTTGCTGTTTACATCTTTAAGCTTTATCTTTCGGAAAAAAAAAGAAAATATTTTATCTCTTTTCCACTTTCTTTTGATTACGCAAAGATTGGAGGGAGGATGATGAAAACGAAATACTCATAATTGCTGTTGGTATGCTTTCAAATCAAAACTTTGCTGACGATGAAAGGCATTGTTTCAATTTCCAAACACTGGAGACATAAGGAAGATAATCCCTTGTTAAACCCTTCGTGCCTAGAAGTTGGAGTTTCTTACTGTACCAAAAAATCCACAATCTTTAACCTGGGGTAGGGTAGCTCTTCGTTAACTTGGTTGTGCATTCATACAAGACACCTTTCACATAAAGGTTGTGTTCTCAAATTTTCCTTCGCACATAACAAGCAAGTGTCGAAGATGTCTTTCAAATTAGAAGCCAATGATGGTTCACTGTAATCATTAAGTCAGGCATTCACAAACTTTCAACTCTACTAAATTAAATGAATAAATGTTGTACAAGTTGTTCCCAAAGTGATAAATAAAGAAGGATCGTCAAGAAGTCCTTACTCAAAGAATGAGTCGAGTCCCTTTCGAGGCAAAATCTAAGAAAGATGGGAAACTCATGACCTTACCTTATACAAAGAGAAATAAGAACAAGCTTATACAACAACCAAAAGTTGTAAGGAAACAATGACTGCCATCTCAAAGTCCCTTGAATTTTGAACCATCATCAATGTCATCAATGCAATTCCCAACCTATTGGAACCTGAGTGCATAGTTTGAGTTAACTGAGCATAGGACTGAAGATCATCACGAAGATTGGGTGGGTACAAATAAACTTTGAGCCTTTATCCCTTGTTTCTTAAACCGTGAACCAGGCCACGTTATAACCCTCAAAAGACCTAATTGAAGCAATGTTATTTCGAAAACATACTATAACAAGGTTGCGTAAACTGACTCCAAAAGATCTTTGTAGATCATTTCTTTGGGCATTACGCCTTTTGCTTTACCTTTCATTTTATAAACGTCTTGAACCGCCGTGTCCTAACCAATGACTCATATGCTTTGCATCTTTCATTCAAAAATGATTTTGATTTCAAAAAGTTGCATGAACTTTTGCATTACTATGTTTATACGAATACTTTTGTTTGCAAACTGGCTTTCCTCTTAAGTAATTTTCAAACATTTGAGAAACTTGGTCGGTGATCCAATCAGGGGCAAGTTCTTTCCATATCCTATTGAGAATCAGTTCAAGATTTGTTACACTGCAAGTCCTTCTCAGAATTGGTTTACTCAGAAGATTTTTTCAAGACTCAGATTGGGGCAAGTTTCCAAGAGCACAGTAATTCATTCATTACATAATCAGATAAGCCGAAGCAATGATCAGTCCATCTACAACATTAAGCTAATCTGGGGCAGTTAACTTGAAGAATCCCCATGCACATTTCCATCTTTCCTACAAGGATCAACAAATTGATACAATTTACCAGTTTGGCAGAGATTGCGTTCAGAAGCATCTGTAGTCCCTAAGCAGAATGGCAATGATCTCCCTGTTGAGGAATCAATCTTCCAATCTTGTCTTCTCCCCAAAAGAGTCGAGCCTTGTCATAGACTTCTGTGTTACATCTGCATTTGCATTTGATCATATATCATAATTCATATACATTTGCATAACAAGAGTGTCATCCTCATTTGTACTCATTTGCACTCTCCAGAGGTCGTGTTGTTATCCACGTCTTACCTTGTTGTCAAAGTCCAACTCACTTGGCACCTACCAAACAAATATTGTCGTGTGTATCCAATGCTTTCTTGGGTATCACTTTATTCATATTCGTTCAATGCTTTCTTGACAGCGTGATTTCTTTTTATCCAATGCTTTCTTGGGTATCTCCTTGTTCATATTCGTTCAATGTTTCTTGGACGTTGTGATTTCTTTGTATCCAATGCTTTCTTGGGTATCTTCTTGTTCATATTCGTTCAATGATTTCTTGGACGTTGCGATTTCTTTTTATCCAATGCTTTCTTGGGTATCACCTTGTTCATATTCGTTCAATGCTTTCTTGGACGTTGTGATTTCTTTGTATCCAATGCTTTCTTGGGTATATCTTTGTTCACATTCATCCAATGCTTTCTTGGATACTGTGATTCCTTGTATCCAATGCCTCCTTGGGTATGTCTTTGTTCACATTCGTTCAATGCTTTCTTGGACGTTGTGATTTTGTTTGTATCCAATGCTTTCTTTGGATCTCCTTGTTCTTATTCGTTCAATGTTTTCTTGTACGTTGTGATTTCTTTATATCCAATGCTTTCTTGGGTATCTCCTTGTTAATATTCGTTCAATGCTTTCTTGGACATTGTGATTTCTTTACATTCAATGCCTTCTTGGATTTCACCTTTTGTCTCATTCGCATATGATGCCTTCTCAGATATTATGAGTCTTCCTTTCATTCAATGCCATTATTGGATGATTGGTTTATTTGCATCCAATGCTTTCTTGGATCCCTACATTGTTCACAGTCATCTAAAGCCATTATTAGATATTGTGATTATACCTTTCATTCAAAGATATTATTGGATGATTGGTCTCTTTTGTCCAATGCTTTCTTGGATCCCTACTTTGTTCACTTTCATATGATGCCTTCTCAGATATTTTGATTATACCTTTCATTCAAAGCCATTATTGGATGTTTGGTTTCTTTACCATCTGATGCTTTTCCGGATGTGTCCCTCCTTCTGATGTTCTTCCAGATTGAGTCTTTGTTCTGATGTTATTCCAGAACCTATCTGATGCCATCTCAGATATTATGAGTTTTACCTTTCATTCAAAGCCATTATTGGATGTCTGGTGTCTTTCTGTCCAATGCCTTCTTGGATTACCCTATTTGTCTCATTCTCATCCGATGCCTTCTCAGATATTATGAGTTTGCCTTTCATTCAAAGCCATTATTGGATGTTTGGTGTCCTTTTCATCCAATGCCATTCTTGGATGATGTTTTTCCAGATATTTCACTTTGTTTATTCTGATGCTTTTCCGGAATGACATTGCTTTTACCATCTGATGTTTTCCCTTTGTGTCTATCTGATGCTCTTCCGGATATGACCTTTTCTTATCCGACGTTCTTCCGGATATGTATCTTTGCTTTTGATGTTTTCTAGAGCTCTCTTTGTGTCTACCTATGACCTTGTTTACCCGATGTTCTTCCGGATATGTGACTTTATTCGATGCTCTTCCGAGTGTCTTTGATGGTTGATGTGCCTTCCCAGAGTTTTGTTCAATACTTTCCTGACAAAACCTATGATAACTGTAACACTTTTCCCCTGTGCTACCATTCCCCATAGAATCTTGGTCTTTGCATTCATCGCATATCATATGCATTTGTGGCATCTTAGGGCCAAAAATTGTGCATGTTTGTATTTAAGTCCCTCATATCTCGTCGAGACGAATATTTCAATCTTCATATCTCCGGATAGAAGAAACTTAAATAGGGGCATCTGTTATACCCTAATTTTTGACGCTAAGATCCCACTTCCTTGTCCATCATCTTGCATAGCATCTTTAGGTCATAGGTCTTGTGTGTGTGTCTATCACGACTAACCATTTTGTGCAGGTGTCGTGTTTTCAAGTATAGATTCTTACAGTCAAGCATTTCAGGGTGTGACCGTTGGATTCTGGTTCGAAAGATCCTAAGGTTTTACTCGTTATTTTCCTCAGAAATTCTTAGAAGTTCCAATGCGTACCTCAAGGGAATATTATGGTTTTCCTCCTTTTTAGTGTCGAGCATGACCAATGGAAGTCTGGTTAGGGTTCTCTTGTTAAATTGTAGTACATGCGGTATTCTCACTTTAAGGAATTTCTCAAGAGACATTTTGTGTACTGAGTTTACTGTGATTTAAACTTTGGTGGTGCGGGCATTAAGGGTCCAAATAGGTTTTGGTCTTATTCATAAAGTGGATTATCGTTCAAAGTCCTTTTGATCTTAAGAAAAGAGTTGGGACTTTCTTTTTTTGAAGTGGTAATTTTGGATGAAATTTTGAATCAAATTTTGGCAAGGAGTTGCAAGGATGAAATTCAAAGATCATGTGTTCAAATTTGAGATTCATTGTTTTTCTACAAAGCGCCAAATTCAAGAAACAAAACTCATGATCATTTTTCTTATAATTTAAGCTCAGTCCCAGATCATCATATTCGGGTGAACTCTAGTTATCATAATTTTCAAGGACATTCAAATTTGCAAGTTCAATTAAGAATGTATCAAAATTCACCACAAATCCATAACCATTTCCCAATAATCCATTCACATTCCAAGTACGAATATCAAATTATGGTTACAAGAGAATGGTGAAATTACAAGGCTTGAGATTATATTTTTCACAAAGGATCCTATACATCCAAAAAGAGAACTTGTTACAAAGACTATTACACAAATGCCCAAGAAAAATAATAAACAAAATTGGCAAAAAGCTTTGAGTACTGCACGCTTCACATCCAACCGTGCCTTGAATGGAACTTGCTTCACCATCCCAAGCATATGCTACTACCAAGCCTTGTACCAAGTTTTTTCCTAGCCATGCTCATACAACATCATACGCAAGCACAAGCGTAACATGAAGGCTTCAAGAGCCTACATATAAAAAAACCAGTGAATTTGTCAAAACAACTATCACTTGGTACCATGCTAGTCATCAAATTTACATGAGATGTCAAATGAAGATACCACCAAGTCTTGAGAATCAATGGTGTCTTCAAGTGGTTCTTGTTACATATGGTGAACTTGTTAGCATTTCCTGGCGTGATACAGATGAAGACTTGTTAGCATTTGAGTAGAATGGTGATCATAGTCACAACTGCTGCCACTTATATGTTTTGAGAAGGGCAAGGGAAAATTGATGTCAACACCACCCTCAATATCCATGTGAGTTCCTTGGTTAGCCTGCCTGTTATACAAACATCTTCCCTGCTGCACACTTAGTGAAATGTAACCTCAACAACTGTTGGGTGCTGGCAGTAATTATGCACTAGATCCTCAAGCAGTCCACATGCCAAATCAAACAAGAAATTTCATTAAAAACCAATTTTGAACCATCAAGACAAATTCAATTCCTTCCAATTACAACAACCAGACAATCATCATCATTACATTATCATACATGTTTGGTTAAAAAGGGAAATTAACATCATCATCAAGGCACATCAAATATGTTAAACCTAAAAAGAGGAAAAAGATCAAAGCATGTTTTAAATCACCCTCACCAGTCATAATAGAACCAGACACGATCAAGCAAAAAATGGAAATTACTCATTATGTTCTGAGGGCATCACGACAAGATCGAGAAAAAATAGAAAGTCCATCAAATGACATTCATACAGTTGATTCAGAATTCAATTTCATGGCCTATATAAGTGAAGGATCACCATCACATACAGGGAGGACATTAACACGAACAATTTGCCGAAATCTCACACAAACAATAACACAAAAATTTAAAAATTCACAAACACGTCCCCAGATTCAGAAAGTTCAGAACAGAACACAAACCATAAACAAAAAGCATTGCAGTAATATTAGTATTCACACAACATCAAAGTTCACAGAAAAATTCACACATACACACTTTCAGACTAAGAAGCAATCACAGAGACAACCCTAACCTATCATCCAGTTGCAGCCACATATAAGGAAGTCGAGAAAAAGTATAAAATCACTAAAGGAGAGAAGAAGAAGAAAAGTAAAAGATCCAACACTCGTCGGATTCTGGTTTTGTTACCGGAAAACTCATGCTCGCAGAAAAAGTCGCCAATTCGGAAAATTGTGTTAGTATTTTCTTGATCTTTTTTTCTCTTTCTTCGTATTTTTCTTCAATTCATGTTGATGCACTTGTTTCATTTTATATATTATTATATTAATGTTGTTACTACTTGTTTCATTTTATATACTATTATTAATATGTTGTTACTACTTGTTTCATTTATATACTATATTAATGTTGTTACTACTTGTTTCACTTTGCTTGATATATAGAGATAATATACTGTTTTGTTTAAGTATGTTTCCAATATTCATTTTGAATGTAATTCTCGATGCATTTGGTTGTGATCAAGTCCTGATTTTGTTGTCCTATCTTTTGAGTTTTTGATTTACTTGAGCATTTGTTGTACATATTATTATTTACTCATTGGTACTTGAGGTTTCTCTCTTTGACCCTCTGTTGTTGATGCCTCAATTCCAAAGGAAAGGATCCCTTGTTGACTTACATGTCACACTTAGGAAAACTTTAGGTCCTTCCCTTTCATCCTAACCTTAGGATTAGAGTCGCCGCACTCTTTACATGTGTTCTGCCATGGACACTTTCTACCCTTTATCCTAGCCTTAGGATTAGAGTCGTCGTGCTCTATATAAATTCTGCCATGGACACTTACTCATCTTTCCCATTTAACTTAACCTTAACTTTGGAGTCGCTGTACTCCATGTAAGTATCTTGCCATGGATACTCACTTCCCTCCTGGAACCTTGACCACAGTCAAGAGTTCCTCATCCTCCTTGAGGGGAACTACAAATGCTCTGATTCCACTCCCGTCAGGATACGTAGGCACAAGATGCGACGTCTTGGCAAGTATACTTAGATACTAACCCCTAGGTCTTTCCCTTAGCACATACCCTTAGCAAGCGAGCAATAGATAACCCAAATACTAACAAGAGGTTCCTGTAGAGTACTACAAATACTTAGGATGCTAACACCTTCCCTAAGTATAACCAACCCCCGAACCTAGATTCTCTTAACTTAAATTTTTTCGATCTTTATCCTTTCCTTTGGATAAATCAAAGTTCGGTGGTGAATTTTAAGACTTGTGATTCAAGTTAATCCAATAGCTTGATATCTGATTCTCACCGCGACAATTGTCTTCCTCTAATGAATTGGGTGGAGCACGACATCCTTCAGGATCACAATCTCCATAGATCATCCTGATGTCTGACCTCGGTATATATCTTGGGCTTTGCTTGGGAGATTAAAATGGCGTGAGTGCCCCTCCTTGAGACATATAACCGTCATTTTTGAGATAATACTTCCACTCCTCATCCGTATCAGAGGAGTCACTCTCATTGATGGTGTGCACTTCTAGAGACACTGGGCGGAGGAATCCTCCACTGTGGAAGAAATCCTAAATGGGACAAAAACTTTCGTCCTTCTTTGTAGTCTGGGTATAAGTTGAAGAGAAACCAAGATCTTTCTTTGTATTATTATCCGTAGGAGTTATAATATATCCCCATCCTTTTATGTCATTACTCTTGATCACTTCGAGAGCATCTTGTATGAGGAAATCAATCTCCCTCTTTCTGATTGATTCTCATTGCTTACCGAGAGTGCTTGGAACTGTGTTCCAACAACCTCCTCCGGTTCTATACAGGAGAATAATGATAAGTTGCTCACGATTAAGGCCTACTCTCCGCAGACTGTGACTAATTTTTCATTTTTGACGAACTTCAGCTTTTGGTGAAGTGTTGAAGTGACTGCCCCAGCTTCGTGTATCCAAGGTCTTCCTAATAAACAGATGTATGCTGCCCGAATGTCCATGACCTGGAAAGTGACCTGGAAAATGTGAGGGCCGATGGTTATGGGATGATCGACTTCGCCGATAACTATTTTTCTAGATCCGTTAAAGGCTTTGACAATGATCTCACTGCCTCTCATCGGGGCTCCTTGAAATGATAGTCGTATTAGAGTCGATTTTGGCATAACATTCAAAGGTGATCCTGTGTCCACCAGTACGCTGGCTAAAGCATCGTCTTGGCAGTTGACTGTAATGTTAAGCGCAATATTATGATTCTTGCCTTCTTCTGGTAGTTCTTCATCACTGAATCCTAAGTTGTTGTAGGAAGTGATGTTGGAGATGATTCTGTCAAATTGTCCTACTGTCACATCTTGTTCCACGAAGGCTTGCTCTAAGACTTTCTGTAGAGCTTCCGTGTGAGCTTCTAAACTAAGCAGGAGAAATAGTGTCATACCCCAAATTTTGACCACCAAGATTTCCCATCATTGTGCAAATCATCACCACAATATGGATGTATCATTATGCCTCATCAGTCTCCCCAAAGATGGGTGAGCATTCACTACAATCAAGAATTAGGGTTTTGAGCCCTATCAGGACACTTAGACAAAGGACCAATCAAGGAATGACATGATCTTAAACTTGTCTAACCTCTCAAACACCCATAGAGGATCAAGAGGACTCCCACATCAAGAATCAAGCACAAGGTTGCAACATTTCAAGTGGATTAAGCCTCAAGATCGCCAGTGTCACCAAATTAGGGTTTTGGTCGACTGAGGCCTCCAGATGAAACTTTTCATCTGGGCATGAGCCAATACTTCAAACCATGAATTAAGATACTCCAAGGGACCTTATGGACCCAATAATCAAGTCAATTTAGCCTCAGGGGATGCATTCACCAAAAATCAGGAATTAGGGTTTCTTGACCTAATTCACCCCTAAGTTGACTTTTGGGACAAATTATGAACCACAATGGATTGATCCAAGAAGCTTGATCCACAAGTTTCAATTTCATCTGAACCACAATTAGGGTTTTTAAGAAAAAGTCAACTATATCTTTGACTTTTGACCAAGACATGCTCCCAAACCCTGGGACATGATTCAAAACACCATATAACACCTATGGAACATATCCATCAAGTTTGATTTAGGTCAAGGACTTTATTTCATAAAGGATCGCACAGTTTGGAATTCATCTGATAAAAAGTCAACTGTGCACAAAAGTCAAGTTTGACTTTTTGAGATTTTTCATAATTATGGTTCTTTAACCCTAAAACAATGTTAATGTGTGATTTGAATCATCATTCATCAAGAAAAATCAAAGAAAGTGAGATAACTTGTAAAAGGGGTAACCATAAAAACTTAGAATTTTTCTAAGTTATGGAACAAAGTGGCTAGGTACCAACTTCCAAGGATTATAACTTGATATCCAAGCAACCATTTTGAATGATCCAAAGATGGATTTGTAGCTCTCATGGCATACTTTAAAAGTGTCAACTACACCTCATTCTAATTCCTCATGGATTTTTAGTTATGGAGTGACCAAAATGACAAAAACATGAAATGTCACTTTTTCCAACACTTAGTGAAACTTTCACTAAGTCAGAATCTGTTTCACTTTTTTCAAAATGTAGGGGCATTTTTCACTTGGATCCAAAAAGTTTCAAGACAAACTATGATCACAAATATGTTGTATCATATGAGGGCTTTCCAAAATGTCCAAGAACTCCATCAAAATCCATCTGAGCTAGGAGTTATGACAGCTGCAACATGCCTTGCTGCAAACTGTCTTGACAAGGCAGATTGTGCATTAAGGCTCGATTTGATCAATTTGTGGAAATGAAAAATAAGTTTATCCATCTGCACACCTCAGGGGGAGACCAAGGAGGAACAAACAGTGATCCATAAGCCTCCCAAGTCTTTGGAACTACATATAGGTTTGGCACCCCTAAAAGCTAAAGATGCTTCAAGACACCAATTTTGTTTTGGAGCATTCAATGGATGCTTAGAGGTGGCATGTATCAGAGCAAAAATGAAAACTTCAGTCAAGCCTTATCCTTGAATCAAAGAACCATAGGCATGTGGTCTAACCTCTAGTCAATGGCTAGAGGAGACTTGATATTTCATTTGATCACCATTAGCCAACAGCTAGCTGCAGCCACCATTCACTATTGCTTACAAAACAAACTTGCTCTACGATAAATAGAGTTCAGTTGTGCTCAGTTTGAGTACACCAAAGCAACCAAACTGATGCTTTCCTCAAAATCACCTTCTCACTTCCACAATTGCCTTCTAAAGCAAGTCACTATCGGGTTTTGAGTTTGAGAGCAATTCCAACCAAACCAATCACACACACACCTCATAAACATCATATAGAAGTGATCCAAACACCTAAACAACATCTGGAACACCAATTTCACAAAATCACCATCTAATTGCTCAAGTTTTCAACCAAGTTGCAGTTGAGGTGCCATAACCTATTCCAGTCCATTTCCAATCACTCCAAGCATTCCAACACATCCCATATGGTGTAGGGAAGCTGTTCAGATCATCACAACTCATCTGTAACACCTCCAACTCAAAAATCAAATTGCTCTTGCTGCCACGACCTTCAAGTAAGCCTAAACTTGGTCATTTCATGATTCATGCATATTTCCTCGCACAATAATTTTGCCATATGTTCATAATCATGTATGGAGGGTTTCCCCTCAATTAATTGCATTGTATGAATCGTGTATCAAAATTCCCAGCCTTCATGCAGAATTTTGGGTTCTTGAGGTTTTGTCTTGATTTCTTATTCCATGCTTAAAATAAATGAAATTAAAGACCATAGACATGATCGTGAGGTGAAAACGAGTAGATTGATATGTGGATTGTGTGTTTTCATCAAGTATTCAGTGAGATTGAGGGAAAAACGCAAATCTAAAGAAACAGAGGGCGCGGGCAATAACTTGGTGTTCTTGGCGCTCTTTTATGAATTTTTAAATATTTGAATTTTTGTGATTTTATTTAATTGATTCAAAAATTAATTTCTCTCTGGTTTTTAATGATTTTGAGTTGATTCTTTTTTTAATAATTCACAAAAATGTTAAAATATTTTATTTTACAATAATTTCCCAAAAATATTATTTATTTCATATATTTGATATTTTTGCAAAGAATTAATTTTTATTTGTTTTTAACATTTAAAATATTTTTTTCCTCCTTGATTTTCCAAACTGAAATGGTTTCCAATCATTTTGTGGATAAAAACATGATTTTTCAAACATTAATCCAAGATCACAACTTGTTTTTCACACATGTTTGATAATTTTGATCATTTTAATCAAATTTTTATTTAATTAAAATACATTTTGAAATTAATTTAGGGTTTTGATCTTAATCACCCTAAACAAATCTTTTTCAAACTCTCTGGGCCTCTAATAGAGTGTAAGACCCAACCCCTTTTGAAAACCAAAATGATTTGGGCATCAGTCATCGTATAAGACCCACTGTGTTTTCAAAACTCGGCGTGATCGCCATTTTTTAAACAAATAATCATCTGGGCCTCTCCTCGAGCTATAAGTCCCATTCCTTTTCTTAAAAATCTTTTGGGCCTCTAATAGAGTGTAAGACCCAACCCCTTTGTAAATAATACCTTTTGGGCCTCACACATTGTATAAGTCCCTTTGTATATTTTCAAACGTTCGGCGAGATCGTCGTCTTTTTAACAAAATCAACTGGGCTTCTCCATGAGATATAAGACCCGTCTTTATTGATTTTCAAACTCTTTGGGCCTCTAATAGAGTGTAAGACCCAATCCCCTTTTGTCCAAAAATTTTTGGGTCTCAGTCATTGTATAAGTCCCAATACAAAACAACAGTGCCATCACTGTTAAAATTTGGGCCTCTCCCTGAGCTGTAAGCCCCGATCTCTGTTCAAAATACTTTCTCTTTTGATTTTGAATCCAAATGTATAGTTGCTATTAAAACTTTCTTTAATTTATTTGATGAACAACTAACAAAACAACATGGAAGCTCTACAACGGGTAAGTGTTTATCCGCTTTCTTTTATATGCTTTCATATACATAACAGTATTGTGGGAAGCTGCGCATGGTTAGTCTTCTTTCATACTCCTTTAAATACTTGTCATATATCAACTGTATATATACTCATATAGTTATTTAGAGTTTTCCCCGACAACTACGTCTAGAACTAGGTAAAGCCCTGTTGGTCACTCTTAAATACAACCAAGACTAGATCCCCATAGGATTTTCAGATACAGTCTTCCCTTCTCTTGGGGTTAATCAATATGGAACAAAGAGAAAGTCAGTATTCTCGGTGAACCTTTTCTCAGACTGTCACCCTTAGAAATTGTCAAAGAAATTCTACTCCCCAGAGTTGATCTATTCTCCGTGAATAGCATTTCTTGAGTTTCTTCCAAACCCTCGAACTTTCCTGGAATGATCTATTCTTTGTGAATTACATTTCTTGAATTCCTCTTGGTTTGGGGACCCACAGGCTTCCTAAAAGAATCCCCGCCTCCTCTTGGGCTTTGTACAAGGACCCGTCGACTTCTTAAAAGTTCTTATGCCTTCTCTTGGGCTTAATACAAGGACCCTAATGACCTCCTAATGGTATAAGATAGAACTTAGTCATCCTTTACTAGAGCAGTTTTTCCAGTGTCAAACCTTAAGTCACTTTAGGGTTGATTCTCATCCCTTAAGGCCATTGCCCTCTTTTGGGCATCCTACAAAAGATAAAACTCTTCAACACCAGTAGACTTGGACAGTCTAAAACCCTTTTGAGTCTCAAAGACATTCTCAAGTTCCTTTCAAACATAGGAAAAAACACCGATCACTCTGGACAAATCTCCAGCAGAAACCTGGTCTCTCTCTTGAGAGTTCCCCATCCTTGGGCCTGCATATGGATCTAATCCTCAGCAGTAAGATAGCCTCCTCTTAGGCTTTGTATAATGATCTTTCCTCAACACAGTCAGCCTACTCTTGGGCTTTGTACAATGATCCTCCCCCAGCGGAGCTAACCTTTTCAGACTCTCTTGTTGAGTCAATCACTTTTCAGACTCTCTTGTTGAGTCAATCACTTCTCAGACTTTCTTGTTAAGTCAATCATTTTTTTCAGACTCTCTTGTTGAGTCCATCACTTTTCAAGACTCTCTTGTTGGGTCAATCTCCTTTTAGCCTCAATCTCGGGCTTCGTACGAGACAGGAAATCACTCTCTTGTTGAGTATAAAGGACTCTCTTGTTGGGTCAATCACCTTTGCAAGACTCTCTTATTGAGTCAACTCCTTTAGCCTCCGTCTTGGGCTTTGTACAAGACATATAAAAGCACTCTCTTGTTGAGTCGGTCTTATCTAGCCTCCTCTTAGGCTTCGTATAAAGAAATCCCTAGCTGAGTCAATCAACCTTTTAGCATCAAACTTGTGCTTTGATCAAAGCACACAAACATCAACAGTTCCTCTTTAGAGATGACAAATTATCTCTCAGCTAAAACCCTTTAGCTTCATATCTTGGGCTTTGAACAAGATACAAATCCCTTTTAGCTTCAATCTTGGGCTTTGAATAAGACACAAATACTCCGTTTAGCCTCTGTCTTGGGCTTTGAACGAGACACCAAAACATCTTTTTCCTCCCTTGGAATAGGAGGAACTACGATTGCTCTGATTTCCCTGTTTCGTTAAACGGGAATACGTAGGCCTAAGATTGCGAAATCTTAGTGAGCATACTAATAAAAAACTCTAGGTCCAGTACCTTAATACATCAATCAAATAAAAATTAGATATAGTACCTTCTCAAAAGCCTCGTGAACAATCAAGACACTCTATTCTTAAGCCAAATAACCTAAGAGAGACCCACTATTTAGATAGCATCTGTAAACCAACATTCATCTGTTTAAACTCAGTATGCAAGAAGGGTTAATTAGAGACATCTATTTCCCTTCCTTAATCAGCTTCACAGGATAAAAAATTAATCGAACTGTAGCACCCCAAAGCGATAGTGATTCGAAACCACAAAAACCACGCTACAAAAGAATGGCGACCACAGTGGGAGCAGAACCGTTCTCCCATCTCTTAGGTAGAATCCCTTAAGTTTAGAAGATACCGCAGTGAATGGCGACTCTGCTGTGGAGTCATTGACTATTAGGATCATAGGACTAGAGGTCTAGGATGTTAGGACAAATAAATATATATTGCTTTTCCTAATTGATATCCGTGTTTATTTTTCTGCTAATGGGAATGCGTGTGATGCCGCATATGGAAAGATTGAGTATACACCTAAGATAGGTGATGGCACTAGACGGGTAATCTTATAGGGAGTGACTCCCAAATAAGAGGTCCCGGTCGACCATCGAATCAGTGGAGATGCCCTTTGCGGATTCAATGCCTATACGACTTCGGTTGTTGAAAGCAGATTGTTCGATTGGGTTATCTGAGAAGCTGAGGATTTTAGTAGACTGAAACCTTGTTACTATTTTGTAGTGCGGAAGCTATCTGAAATAGTTGTCACGCGATACTACCCTCATTTGAGATTACTCTAAGATACTGCGACTCGCTCGGGTGATTCCAGCCTGTTGTTGTTATCCCAAGAGGGGTCAGTGATTTTGAGGACAGGTACAAAAAATCACCAGTAAAACCTTTGGGGATGGGTAGAGCCTTGACTTCATGACACAGAACCTTTGACCCCATGTTTTTTCTATGTTTTTGTGTGCTGCATTAATGCATTCATTTCATCTAAAAAACTCTTAAAACAAAGAAAAATTTCTCTTCTAGTCTCTCTTTTTTTTCAAATTAAACTGAGACAATGATTGCAAATGTCAGAGAAAAAGATTGCGTTATGGATTTCGGTAGAAGGAAGACTCACAAGAACACCTTCAAGGTTCCAAAACTAGAGGATTTGAGAGGATTGGCGAGGATGATCACTAACCCTGATGCTTTTAGAGCTAAGTATGGAGGACTGTTGTCTCTGTTAAGGGTCCATGTAATTGAAGGAATCCTGTCTACACTCATCCAGTTCTACGGTCCGGTTTATCACTGTTTCACATTCCCGAATTATCAACTTGCACCAACGCTAGAGGAGTACTCTCACCTGACTGATTTACCTATCACTGACCAAGCTCCCTTTTCTGGACTGGAAGAAATTCCAAAGGATCAAACCATTGCAAGAGCAATCTATTTGGACGAGTCAGAAGTCAGGACTTACATGACCACTAAGAGTGGAATCCAAGGTTTACCATCCCAGTTTTTGATAAAGAAAGCCCTGTACTTTGCTAGTATAGGGAACGTGGCCGCTTTCGAGAGCATCTTTGTTTTGCTCACCTACGGGTTATTTTTGTTTCCCAACATCGATAAATTCGTAGATATCAATGCCATTAAGATATTTTTGATTGGAAACCCTGTACCAACCTTACTCGTAGATGCTTATCATTCTGTACATTTAAGGAATTTGTACAGCGGAGGAATGATCACCTGCTGTGTGCCCCTGCTATACAAATGGTTCACTTCCCATTTACTAAAGTCTGCCGCATTTTGGGATCAAAAGAATACTTTACGTTGGTCGCAGAGGATCATGATTCTTACCAACTCTGACATCGACTGGTACAATCGAATCTATGACGGGATCAGAATCATTGACCGTTGTGGAAACTTCCCTAATGTACCCCTCATAGGAACTAAAGGAGGAATCAACTATCATCCAATTTTAGTTTGTCGTCAATTCGGATACCCGATGAGGCATGTCCCGCGTAATGCTCATCTGGAATGTCTTTTCTTCAAGGAAGGAGAAAACGACAGGGCACTAAAGACAGAAATAGTGCATGCCTGGAAACATGTTCACAGGAAAGGAAGAGAGTCTCTAGGAAAACCAGACTGTATCTCTGTGGAACCTTATCTCCACTGGGTACAAACTAGAGCTCTCAAACTGAGGATGTCTTACCCTCATCAAGAAGTTCTTCCATTAAGGGACTCTGTCCTTTATTTTATGTCTGATACGGAAAAACTTCAGGTTACTCTCAACATAGTTCAACAGGAGAAGAAGTCTTGGAAAAACAAGTACCGCATTCTTAATGTGGAGTGTAAGAAAATACAGTAACTGTTAAAAGATAAAGATGCTCTGATTGAGATTTTAGAGAAACATGCTGTAGAGAACCAAGATGACCAAAGGAATTTGCTCGCTCCTTTCACTTGGCAAAGGAATGACAACCTGACAATGGCTCAAGAGCCCCGGTCAAAATAAAGGAAAATACCAGAACCAACACCTGAGCTCTCCTCAGAGAGGACTCAGGACCCATTAGCTTAGACATTTCCTTTTACAGCACTTTGTAAATTATTGTATTTCCATTCCCGCAATCTTTGAATTCAATAAAACGGGGTTATCCCTACTGTTTGATATTTGCAATCCAATTGTCGAAGTTTATTTCGATTAAACAAAAATTTAACTAATATAATCATTGCATATCATTCATCATTCTCACATAACGCATTCTTCTTACCTACGAATCTCACGTTTGTATCTCGATTCTAGAGTCAAACTGTCTCATTCATATAATACTCGGGCCAGTCAACAAAAGAAAATAGATAATCTCGAGGAAGAGAACAGAGAGTTGAGAGAAGAACTCGACGCTCTGAAAGAAGATATGAGGAAACTTCACAATGACATGCAAGCTCTGGCAGCAGCCCAGATACAACAACAAAGGACTGTGATCTCAGTGATAACATCGACGCCCATAGTGGAAAAGTATGAGCCTCGACATACCATGCCTAAAGATCGTCCCTGGGGTATGCCACTTAACTATATCCCGGAAGGATATATTTCGCCGATCATGGAAGATCCAGAAACTGCAGTAGGAGCCGCTGGGTCTGAAGGTTACAAACTTCGGAAAAGCGAAGATGCCAGGGGCATGACAGCAACTCCTGAAGGTTACAAACTTCAGGAAGCACCAAGAGTCACAGCCGTAATGACTATACCACCACCCGTGGTACACACTATCCTGAAAGGGAAGATTCCACGGATACCTTCTGGTGGAAATGAAAGTATGAACGATAAAATAAAGGAATTCTAGGAACAATTCCTGGATATGCAGAAAGAACTGCAAGCCATTCGCGGTCAGGATCTGTTTGGAAAGGACGCCGCAGACCTTTGTTTGGTCCCCAATGTGAAAGTTCCGCTCAAATTCAAGGTGCCCGAATTTGAAAAGTACAAGGGTAACTCTTGCCTACATAGTCATTTGGTGATGCACGCTCGGAGGATGTCAACATAGATAGAAAACCAACAGCTACTGATCCATTACTTCCATGATAGTTTAACCGGTGCCGCACTTAAATGGTACATGGGTTTAAACCTCACTAAGATCGTCACCTTCAGAGATCTTGGCACAGCATTTGTTCAACAATATAAGTATAACCTGGACATGGCACCGGACAAAGATCAACTCAGAGCCATGTCGCAGAAGGATAAGGAAACCTTTAAGGAATATGCTCAGAGATGGCGTGAAATTGCCGCTCAGATTTGTCCACCTCTTGAGGAAAAAGAGATGACAAAGATCTTCTTGAAAACCTTGAGCTCATTTTACTACGACAGAATGGTTGCCAGTGCGCCCAGTGACTTCACCGTGATGGTGGGCATGGGAGTTCTTCTTGAGGAAGCAGTCCGAGAAGGACGATTGGTCAAAGATGTCGGACCATCAAGCAGTACCAAAAGACACGGTAGTGCTTTCCCTAAGAAAAAAGAGCAAGATATTGGCAATATCTCTCTCGGAAAGCAAAGGCGACGGTACCAACCAGTAGCAGCTGTAACTCCTGCTATCAACCTTGTGCCTGTTCCAATGTATCAACCTCAGGTTGCTCAGAGCCAACCGAATCAACAATAATATCAGCAAAGGACACAACAGCCTCTTCAGCAGGCTCGTCCTCAATACAACAACAACCGTACAATGCGACCACCAGGGTTCTACCCTATACCAATGTTGTACACATAACTGTTTTCGTTACTACTGGTCAAGGGACACGTCCAAACCAGGTCTCCTCTTACAATACTAGAAAATCTGCCTTTTTGGTTCAAAGCGGATCAGACTTGCCCTTACCATCAAGGAGGACCGGGGCATAACATAGAAAACTGTCTCAGCTTCAAATCCGATGTACAGAAGCTTGTTAGGAACGGGGTATTATCCTTTAAGGATACAAATCCAAATGTTCAGACGAACCCGTTGCCTCAACACGAGAAAGCTGCAGTCAATTTGATAGAGGGAGAGTCTAACCACAGCTATTGAATTCGTGATGTACTCTTATAAAGGGCTAATATGGTCAAGATGCATCGCAAACAGAGCGGGAACGGTCATGTATCACCTCATAACTATCACCAGTGTGATATGTTCTCGAAAGACAATCAAGGATGTTCTGTGGTGCAATCAGCTCTACAAGAACAGTTGGATCTCGGATGGATCCAGGATCACGGAATTCGTGGGGTCAACATGACTTACACAAATTCCAATGTCATTCAAAACCACGACATCCGTGCGATGAATGTCAACTTGGTGGCAATGCACTCAAGGCAAAGCCAACATCATGATCTGCCACAACACGATTATGATTCCCGTCTGATTTTCTCGATAAATAATCAGGGATGCTCTTTTGTATAAGAGGCCCTCCAGCGTCAGATGGATCTTGGATGGATCCAGGATTACCGTGATAGAAATCATTATCAGATCAACATGATTCAAATCTTTGATATTCGCTTGATGAATACCAACTTGGTGGAATTACACGCTAAGCAAGTCCAACTTGGTTTTTTGACTTCGCACGACTATCAGAACTGTTAAGTGTGTCGTGAGAGTGACCAAGGTTGCGCACTCGTTCAAAGAACATTGCAACACTTTTTAAATGACTGGTGACTTCCGATCTATCTAGATGAAGACACACAACAAGTCAGTATGACTGACAGGAACCCTACTAGGCATCAAAGTCAGGATGTTCGATTAATGGACACAGACCTAGTGAAGTTGCACTACATTCAAAGCGGACGTGGCCGGGTGCCACCACACAACTACGAGCACTGTAGAGTCTGCTTAAAAAATAATCAAGGATGCTACCTCGTGCGAGTAGCCCTTCAAAGTCAGTTGGACCATAAGGAAATTCAACCATGGTCAAGCTCTGATTCAATGTCAAACTACCATTCTGATCAAAGCAGAGATGTTGTCTTAGTCCCTAAGCAAGGAGTGGCCAAGGACGTTTGCGCCATAATCCCTATACTCGATGAATCAAGATTTCCTCTTAGTAGAAACGCTCCCAACCAGGAACTGATATAGGTTGCCTATAACAGTCAGAGAAATCAAAAGGCTCATGTGGTTATCTATCTACCGAGACCATTACCGTATGAATCAACTAAGGCTGTCCCTTACAAATACGGTGCAACTACAATTGAGAATGGAAAGGAAATTCCATTACCCTCCATCGTGAATATTGCAGACATCAGTCGAGTAACACGGAGTGGTCGAATCTTCAACCGAGGAGTTGGAGAACCTACCAGAGAAAAGGAACCTCAAACGGAAGTTCCTGATCAACCAATCGGTCAGTCCAGTGGTCCCGACCTTTCAACAAACAACGATGAGATGCTGAAGCTCATCCAAAAGAGTGAATACAACATTGTTGATCAGCTGTTGCAAACTCCTTCAAAAATCTCTGTGTTATCTCTATTACTCAGTTCCAAAGCCCATAGAGAGGCTCTACAAAAAGTCTTAGAGCAAGCCTTTATGGAACAAGATGTAACAATAAGACAATTCGATAGCATCATTTCCAACATCACTTCCTGCAACAACTTGGGGTTTAGTGGCGAGGAACTGCCAGAAGAAGGAAAAAGTCACAACATGGCACTCAATATTATAGTCAACTGCCAGGAAGATGCTTTAGCCAGCGTACTGGTAGACACCGGACCAGCTCTGAATGTTATGCCGAAGTCCACATTAATGCGACTATCATTTAAAGGATCTCCAGTGAGGGGCAGTGAGGTCATCGTCAAAGCATTTAACGGATCCCAAAAAGTAGTTATTGACGAAGTCGACCTTCCCATAACTATCGGTCCTCACACTTTCCTAGTCACTTTCCAGGTCATGGATGTCCGGACAGTGTACAGTTGTTTGTTAGGAAGACCTTGGATACACCAGGCTGGGGCAGTCACTTCGACACTACACCAGAAACTGAAGTTCGTCAAGAACGACCAACTAGTCACAGTCTGCGAAGAGCAAGCCTTGTTCGTGAGTAACCTATCATCGTCCACTTGTGTAGAACCAGAGGAGGTTGTTGGAACTCAGTTCCAAGCACTATCGGTGAGCAATGAGAATCAATCAAAAAAAGGAACATCGATTTCCTCGTACAAAAATGCTCTCAAAGTAATCGAGAATAACAACACAAAGGGATGGGGACAGCTTGTCATTCCTACTGATAACAAAACAAAGAAGGGTCTTGGTTTCTCTTTAACCTGTACCCAGACTGCTACTAACGATGAAAGTTTTCATCCCATTCAGGACTTCTTCCACAATGGAGGTTTCCTTCACCCAGTGCCTCAAGAAGCCCATACCATCAACGAGGGAGATTCCTCCGATACAGATGAAGAGTGGAAGTCCTATCTTAACAAGGACAGTTATATGTCTCAGGAAGAGGTGCCTACGCCATTTTGCTATCCCGCACAGAGTCCGAGATTTATACCAAGGTCAGATGTCAAAATGATATACAGAGATTGTGATCCGAAAGGATGTCGTGCTCCACCAAACTCATTAGAGGAAGACACTCTAATGAAAGACAACTTTGACCACGACTATTATGGCCCAATGGATGGTCTGCCTATCTGGCAGCCATATCCGGGAGACTTGGGGCAAAAGAGCCAGCCCAACGATGCATATCAACTGAGCATCATTGAAAAGAATACCTGCATCCCCACCATGTCATGGGATCAGTACTCAGGGCATTCAGAAAATATCCAGCACGACGATGAGTTTGTAAAGCTTGCAGGACTAGAATTCATTAACTATGCTTTTCCCGAGATCAACGTCATCGAGAGAGATGACTCCTCCAGTTCCACAGAAGTGTGGGACACCTTAGGACAACCGAGTGGCAAGTTCGACTACTTGGTCAAATACATCGCTCCCGAAAGCTCTCGTATCAGGCTCGAAGACATTCAGCCAACTGGATGGGGAGATTTACCTGAGAGTACAAATACCATGCAAAATACAACAGAAGAATCCTCCTGCGACAACTCTGCTTGGGAGACAGATTCCAACGATCCTGCTCCACCAGAAATCAGCGTTATTTCTGAAGACAAACCAATAAAGAAGGTGCCAGACTTTGTGGTTCACCAAGGAGTTCACCGCCAATGGGTTGCTCTCAACGTTCCGAAAGTCGTTCATAAGTCTAAGTAATTGCCGTCTTTATCTTAACCTTTCACCCTGCCCAAGTGAAACGGATGTTTCGATAGGGCTCACTTTCTGTAAATGTCTCTCTTTGCTTTGCCCAAAGTGATAGAGTTTTGTTTTATAGGGCTGTAGTTTCAAGAATCGACAAGATCATAAATAAAATAACGTCGTTCTGTAATTTCCGCATTTATTTCTATTTTCTCTTTTCGCTTTTTCAGAAAATGGTAAGCCTAAAAAACAACAAATAATAAAAACAAGCATCTTTCAAAAAATTACACTACACGCACTCTTGCATATCTCTCTATCTCTTCTAAAACAAATCATCACGTTATGCAGATTGCTTGTTTTAAACCCCACTGAAACATACGATCCAATGCCTTCTCCCAACTTTGAATTCCCGGTATTTGAGGCTGAAGAAGAAGATGACGACGAAATTCCAGAAGAGATCTCCCGATTACTCAGACAAGAGGAAAGGTCCATCAAACCTCACAAAGAGCCGTTGGAAACGGTCAACTTGGGTTCAGAGGAAGAGAGAAAGGAAGTCAAGATTGGGGCACTGCTCAGTCCAACTGTCAAAGAAAGTTTGATAAAGCTTCTCAAAGAATTTTTTGATGTATTCGCTTGATCCTATCAGGACATGCCAGGGTTGGATACCAGCATCGTGGAATATCATCTACCGTTAAGATCGGAATATCCGCCAGTAAAGCAGAGGTTGAGAAGAACTCACCCAGACATGGCCATCAAAATTAAAGAGGAAGTCCAGAAACAGATTGACGCGGGTTTCCTCGCCACGTTAGAATATCCTCAATGGTTAGGAAACATCATACCAGTTCTAAAAAAGGACGGAAAGGTCAGAATGTGTGTAGACTACAGGGATCTGAACAAAGCAAGTCCAAAGGATGAATTTCCCTTACCACACATTGACATGCTGGTAGATAGTACAACAAATTTCAAAGTATTCTCCTTCATGGATGGATTCTCGGGCTATAATCAGATAAAAATGGCGCCGAAAGACATGGAGAAAACTTCGTTCATCACCCCATGGGGTACTTTTTGTTACAAGGTAATGTCGTTCAGTTTGAAGAACGCCGGTGCAACCTATCAAAGGGCCATGACTACTCTGTTTCATGACATGTTACATAAAGAGATAGAGGTATATGTCGATGATATGATTGCCAAATCCAAAATAGAAGAGGAGCATGTGACCCATCTGTCAAAACTATTCGAGCGTCTGGGAAAGTACAAACTCCGCTTGAATCCCAATAAGTGTACATTTGGTGTCCGTTCAGGGAAACTGCTAGGGTTCATCGTCAGCCAGAAAGGAATTGAGATTGACCCTGACAAGGTCAAGACCATTCAAGAAATGCCTTCTCCAAAGACTGAAAAACAAGTCAGAGGATTCTTGGGACGTTTGAACTACATTTCCAGATTTATATTCCTCATGACCGCAACATGCGCGCTGATTTTCAAATTACTCAAAAAGAATCAGGGATGCGTTTGGACAGAAGATTGCCAAACCGCCTTCGACAGTATTAAGGAATACCTTTTGAATCCACCAATTCTACCACCTCTAGTGGAATGAAGACCGTTGATCATATACCTAACGGTCTTGGAAGACTCTATGGGTTATGTACTTGGCCAACAAGACGAAACCAAACGGAAAGAGTTTGCCATTTACTATTTGAGTAAGAAATTCACTGACTGCGAGACTCGGTACACTATGCTTGAGAAAACTTGTTGTGCTCTGGCTTGGGCAGCCAAACGTCTTCGCCAGTATATGATTCGTCACACTACTTGGTTAATCTCAGAAATGGATCCAACCAAGTATTTCTTTGAAAAGCCTGCTCTCACGGGAAGAATTGCCCGTTGGCAGATGTTTTTATCAGAATATGACATAGAATACCATGCTCAGAAAGCCATTAAGGGAAGTATTTTAGCCGATCATTTGGCTCATCAACCGATTGATGATCAGGAATCAATCGGGTTTGACTTCCAAGACGAAGATGTCATGTTTTTGAAATTGAAAGATTGCGATGAACCGCTACCCAGTGAAGGGCCAGGCCAGGTTCCCAATGGGGACTAATCTTTGACAGAGTTGTCAATCATTATGGAAACGGAATTGGGGCAATCATCATAACACCTCAGGGTACCCACATTCCTTTCACTTCCCGACTGACATTCAAGTGTACAAACAACGAGGCCGAATACGAAGCTTGTATCATGGGTCTCGAAGAAGCGATCGACTTAAGGATCAAGAACTTGGATGTATATGGCGACTCAGCCCTTGTTATCAATCAGATCAAAAGAGATTGGAACACATACCAATCAGGATTGATCCCTTACAAAGATTATGCGAGAAGGTTATTACCCTTCTTCAACAGAATCGAGTTTCATCACGTCCCTCGTGAGGAGAATCACATGGCTGATGCATTGGCCACTCTCTCTTCCATGATTAGTCTAGGTCAATGGAATGACACACCTAAGATCGACATAACGCGCCTTGAACAGCCCACTTACATCTTCACAATTGAAGCAGTTATCGACGACAAACCTTGGTATCACGATATCAAATGCTTCCTTCAGAAAAAAGAGTACCCGCCTGGGGCATCCAGAAAGGACAGAAAGACCCTCAGAAGGTTAGCAGGTAGTTTCTTCCTGAATGATGATACACTCTATAAGATAAATTTTGACATGGTCTTGCTTCGATGCGTAGACAGACCAGAAGCAAACATGCTGATAAAAGAAATTCATGAAGGATCCTTTGGCACTCATGCCAACGGACACACAATGGCGAGAAAAATTCTAAGAGCAGGGTACTATTGGTTGACAATGGAATTCGATTGCTACAAGTACATGAGGAGGTGTAACAAGTGTCAGATATACTCAGAAAAAATCCATGTACCGCCTACACATCTCAAAGTTCTTTCTTCCCCATGGCCTTTTTCTATATGGGGAATCGACATGATTGGCATGATTGAACCCAAAGCTTCGAACGGACATCGGTTCATCCTGGTAGCCATTGACTACTTCACCAAATAGGTCGAAGCAGCATCGTACGCCAATGTAACCCGACAAGTGGTGGTCCGTTTTATCAAAAATAATCTCATCTGCCGTTATGGTGTTCCAAGCCAGATCATTACTGATAATGGATCCAACTTGAATAACAAGATGATGAAAGAGTTGTGCAGTGAGTTCAAGATCGAACACCATAACTCATCTCCCTACCGACCCAAGATGAACGGAGCAGTAGAAGCGGCTAACAAGAACATCAAGAGGATTGTTCAAAAAATGGTTGTAACCTACAAAGACTGGCACGAGATGTTACCCTTTGCTCTTCACGGTTATCGCACATCTGTCCGCACTTTAACAGGGGCAACCCATTTCTCTCTAGTATATGGCATGGAGGCAGTGCTTCCCATAGAAGTCGAGATACCATCGATCCGGGTATTGATGGAAGCTAAGCTAACAAAAGCTTAATGGTGTCAAAGTCGACACGACGAACTAAATCTGATAGAAGAAAAGCGAATAACGGCACTATGCCATGGTCAGTTGTATCAGCAAAGGATGAAGAAGGTGTTTAACAAAAAGGTCCGACCTCGCGTCTTCAGGAAAGAAGACCTTGTGCTAAAAAAGATACAATCTTTTCTCACTGACTCTCGGGGCAAGTGGACTCTGAATTATGACGGCCCCTATGTGGTCAAGAAAGCTTTCTCAGGCGGCGCCTTGAGACTCGCAACCATGGACGGAGAAGAATTTTCCTATTCCACAAATGTTGACGTAGTCAAGAAATACTTCGCCTAAATAAAAAAAAAAGAAGAAAAAAACGTCTCGGTGGATTGAAAACCCGTAAGGGCGGTCCAAGCAAAAATTAGAGACATAATAAAAAATCATCCCGGTGGATTGGAAATCTCAAAGTACAATTCAGGCAAAAGTTAGGGATTAATGGCAAGTAAATACGTCCAACACAGGGGAAAAGCCCCCATTAGCAGTCATGCCGTCCATCAGAAAACTCCAGTCAAGGTCATCTTCGACGGAAGATCTGGATGTCCAGAATTCAAAGTTGGTAGAAGGATAGTGGTCGTCATGTTTCAATGTAGCCCTTTTCCCTTAAATTACCATTTTCTAAACTTTGTAAATACTCTATGGAATCACGCGTTTGGCTGATTTCCATCCTATCAATAAAATTTGAGCCGTTGTGCTTTTGTTTGCAATTTTTATTTGTTTTAGCTTTACAGAACGACATTTTAACATGATCAACGATTCTTGAAAGAAAAAAAAAATGAATTTACTTGTCAAACTTTTTCTGCCTTTTAAATAAAGATGGCAATTTCTTTTGACTGTCGAACATCGAAAGAACATCGATCGCTTCTCCAGAAGTGAGTGAGCTTCAAAGTGCAGAATCAAAGTACTCCTTCTAAACTAGTACGCCTGAACGAAGGATCAATTGTATCAGATGTGATTTTTCCATTTGATATTCCCGGAAAAGTTCTTATCTCCTAAGCCCGACCAACAGTTGTTCTCCACAGGAACTATCTCTCCTAAGCAAGGCAGAATTGCTATCTTGGACCGAACGGTATTTCTTCGTCCCCTGCAGTTGCCGAGTATTCAGTCGTGTTCATCCATTAGCCTGTATGTCGCGTCAGTTTTGTCAGCATATACATACATACATCATGCATTATTGATTTACATTCATATTCATATTGCATCACTATCATTCTAGTCGGTCTTACCCCCTGGTGATAAGAGTCCTCTCAAGCAAGTTGTCAGTTATTTCCTCGTCAGGAAATGTTGCGTCTGAACAATCTCTTTCCTCCAGTTTATTTCTGGGATGAAGTTGGCCCTTGACCGCTTTGATAACTTGAACCTCTGAAAAACAAGAAAACCTTTGACAAATGTCACTCTTCATCATTGAAGATGATATCTCCGCTTTCCCAGATTAAGGAAAATCCCAGAGAGAGCCTCGCAACTAAAGACTCTCAGCAACACACTGGTTATTCTCTCCAGAAAATCAATGTCATTGAAGTCATCAGCACCTCAAAATTGGGGTACATTGTATGGTATATCTCCGAGAAGATCTCGAAGAAAAGTATGATGTAATATCCCCAAGCGGAAACAGTCTCTCAAGAGACTCGTTTTCCCCAGTAGAGTCGACAAATGGCGTCTCCAAACAGAGAAGTTTGAATACTTCTACATTTCAGACAAATGGGTTCCCCAGCAAGTCTGACATCAAAACTTTTTCCATCAAACAGTATCTCCCCAGGAAAATTCGGCGAGAAGTTTGAGGGAAACCGCTACAAATAGCGTCCCTTGTCAAGAAAGTTTATTGACAAAAGAAACTTAGACCAGTTCCTTGGTAGGAAACCAGGATCGAGGGGAAGTTTATATTAGAAACTGAGACCAGTTCCTTGGTAGGAAACCAAGATCGAGGGGAAGTTTATATCAGAAGCTGAGACCAGTTCCTTGGTAGGAAACCAGGATCGAGGGGAAGTTTGTTTCAGAAACTTAGATCAGTTCCTTGGTAGGAAACCAGGATCGAGGGGAAGTTTATTTCAGAAACTTAGACCAGTTCCTTGGTAGGAAACCAGGATCGAGGGGAAGTTCATTTCAAAAACTAAGACCAGTTCCTTGGTAGGAAACCAGGATTGAGGGGAAGTTTACCTTTTCTTAGTATCATGGCTTAGAAAAAGAAGATGGATGAATAAACTGCCATTCATGACCACCGTCAAAATTTTGGGTATTCCGATATTTAATCCTCTTGCACCCCCCGAATGCCCGAATACCTTCGCCATTCACACCTTCGGGTCCAAGAAGATTAAATAGGGGCATCTGTTATACCCCAAATTTTGACCACCAATATTTCCCATCATTGTGCAAATCATCACCACAATATGGATGTATCATTATGCCTCATTAGTCTCCCCAAAGATGGGTGAGCATTCACTACAAACAAGAATTAGGGTTTTGAGCCCTATCAGGACACTTAGACAAAGGATCAATCAAGGAATGACATGATATTCAACTTGTCTAACCTCTCAAACACCCATATAGGATCAAGAGGACTCCCACATCAAGAATCAAGCACAAGGTTGCAACATTCCAAGTGGATTAAGCCTCAAGATTGCCAGTGTCACCAAATTAGGGTTTTGGTCGACTGAGGCCTCCAGATAAAAATTTTCATCTGGGCATGAGCCAATACTTCAAAGCATGACTTAAGATACTCCAGGGGACCTCATGGACCCAATCGTCAAGTCAATTTAACCTCAGGGGATGCATTCACAAAAAATCAGGAATTAGGGTTTCTTGACCTAATTCACCCCTAAGTTGACTTTTGGGACAAAACATGAGCCAAGACCTCAAGACATGATTTGAGGGTCTCTAATAAACCACATTGATCCATTTACAACAAGGGATTGATC
Organism: Lathyrus tuberosus; assembly: GCA_022829125.1. Classification (NCBI taxonomy): domain Eukaryota; kingdom Viridiplantae; phylum Streptophyta; class Magnoliopsida; order Fabales; family Fabaceae; genus Lathyrus; species Lathyrus tuberosus. The sequence goes on from JALAZF010000043.1 coordinate 7,109,421, forward strand.
CAAGAAGCTTGATCCACAAGTTTCAATTTCATCTAAACCACAATTAGGGTTTTGAAGAAAAAGTCAACTGTATCTTTGACTTTTGACCAAGACATGCTCCCAAACCCTGGGACATGATTCAAAACACCCTATAACACCTATGGAACATATCCATAAAGTTTGATTTAGGTCAAGGACTTGATTTCATAAAGGATCGTACAGTTTGGAATTCATTTGATAAAAAGTCAACTATGCACAAAAGTCAAGTTTGAATTTTTGAGATTTTTCATAATTATGGTTCTTTAACCCTAAAACAATGTTAATGTATGATTTGAATCATCATTCATCAAGAAAAATCAAAGAAAGGGAGAAAACTTGTAAAAGGGGTAACCATAAAAACTTAGAATTTTTCTAAGTTATGGAACAAAGTGGCTAGGGTACCAACTTCCAAGGATCATAACTTGAGATCCAAGCAACCATTTTGAATGATCCAAAGATGGATTTTTAGCTCTCATGGTATACTTTAAAAGTGTCAACTACACCTCATTCCAATTCCTCATGGATTTTTAGTTATGGAGTGACCAAAATGACAAAAACACGAAATTTCACTTTTTCCAACACTTAGTGAAATTTTCACTAAGTCAGAATCTGTTTCACTTTTTTCAAAATTTAGGGGTATTTTTCACTTGGATCCAAAAAGTGTCAAGACAAACTATGATCACAAATATGTTGTATCATATGAGGGCTTTCCAAAATATCCAAGAACTCCATCAAAATCCATCTGAGCTAGGAGTTATGACAGCTGCAACATGCCTTGCTGCAAACTGTCTTGACAAGGCAGATTGTGCATTAAGGCTCGATTTGATCAATTTTTGCAAATGACAAACAAGTTTATCCATCTGCACACCTCAGGGGGAGACCAAGGAGGAACAAACACTGATCCATAAGCCTCCCAATTCTTTGGAACTACATATAGGTTTGGCACCCCTAAAAGCTAAAGATGCTTCAAGACTCCAATTTTGTTTTGGAGCATTCAATGGATGCTTAGAGGTGGCATGTATCATAGCAAAAATGAACACTTCAGTCAAGCCTTATCCTTGAATCAAAGAACCATAGGCATGTGCTCTAACCTCTAGTCAATGGCTAGAGGAGACTTGAGATTCCATTTGATCACCATTGGCCAACAGCCTGCTACAACCACCATTTATTATTGCTTGCAAAACAAACTTACTCTACTATAAATAGAGCTCAATTGTGCTCAGTTTGAGTACACCAAAGCAACCAAACTGATGCTTTCCTCAAAATCACCTTCTCACTTCCAAAATTGCCTTCTAAAGCAAGTCACTATCGGGTTTTGAGTTTGAGAGCAATTCCAACCAAACCAATCACACACACACACCTCATAAACATCATATAGAAGTGATCCAATCACTTAAACAACATCTGGAACACCAATTTCACAAAATCACCAGCCAATTGCTCAAGTTTTCAACCAAGTTGCAATTGAGGTGCCATAATCTGTTCCGGTCCATTTCCAATCACTCTAAGCATTCAAACACATTCCATATGGTGTAGGGAAGCTGTTCAGATCCTCACAACTCATCTGTAACACCTCCAACTCAAAAATCAAATTGCTCTTGCTGCCACGACCTACAAGTAAGCTTAAACTTGGTCATTTCATGATTCATGCATATTTCCTCGCACAATAATTTTGCCATATGTTCATAATCATGTATGGAGGGTTTCCCCTCAATTAATTGCTTTTTATGAATCGTGTATCAAGATTCCCAGCCTTCTTGCAGAATTTTGGGTTCTTGAGGTTTTGTCTTGATTTCTTATTCCATGCTTAAAATAAATGAAATTAAAGACCATAGACATGATCGTGAGGTGAAAACGAGTAGATTGATATGTGGATTGTGTGTTTTCATCAAGTATTCAGTGAGATAGAGGGCAAAACGCAAATCTGAAGAAACAGAGGGCGCGGGCAAGAACTTGGTGTTCTTGGCGCCCTTTTTTGAATTTTTAAATATTTGAGTTTTTGTGATTTTATTTAATTGATTCAAAAATTAATTTCTCTCTGGTTTTTAAAGATTTTGAGTTGATTCTTTTTTTAATAATTCACAAAAATGTTAAAATATTTTATTTTACAATAATTTCCCAAAAATATTATTTATTTCATATATTTGATATTTTTGCAAAGAATTAATTTTTATTTGTTTTTAACATTTAAAATATTTTTTCCTCCTTGATTTTCGAAACTTAAATGGTTTCCAATCATTTTGTGGATAAAAATATGATTTTTCAAACATTAATCCAAGATCACAAATTGTTTTTCACACATGTTTGATAATTTTGATCATTTTAATCAAATTTTTACTTAATTAAAATACATTTTGAAATTAATTTAGGGTTTTGATCTTAATCACCATAAACAAATATTTTTCAAACTCTTTGGGCCTCTAATAGAGTGTAAGACCCAACCCCTTTTGAAAACCAAAATAATTTGGGCCTCGGTCATCGTATAAGACCCACTGTGTTTTTAAACCTCGGCGCGATCGCCATTTTTCAAACAAATAATCATCTGGGCCTCTCCTCGAGCTATAAGCCCCATTCCTTTTCTGAAAAATCTTTTGGGACTCTAATAGAGTGTAAGACCTAACCCCTTTGTAAATAATACCTTTTGGGCCTCACACATTGTATAAGTCCCTCTGTATATTTTCAAACGTTCCGCGAGATCGTCGTCTTTTTAACAAAATCAACTGGGCTTCTCCTTGAGCTATAAGACCCATCTTTATTCATTTTTAAACTCTTTGGGCGTCTAATATAGTGTAAGACCCAATCCCCTTTTGTCCAAAAATTTTTGGGCCTCAGTCGTTGTATAAGTCCCAATACAAAAGAACAGTGCCATCACTATTAAAATTTGGGCCTCTCCCTGAGCTGTAAGCCCCGATCTCTGTTCAAAATACTTTCTACTTTGATTTTGAATCCAAATGTATAGTTGCTATCAAAACTTTCTTTAATTTCTTTTTTGAACAACTAACAAAACAGCATGGAAGCTCTACAACAGGTAAGTGTTTATCCGCTTTCTTTTATATACTTTCATATACATAACTGTATTATGGGAAGCTGCGCATGGTTAGTCTTCTTTCATACTCCTTTAAATACTTGTCATATATCAACTGTATATATACTCGTATAGTTATTTAGAGTTGTCCCCGCCAACTACGTCTAGAACTAGGTAAAGCTCTGTTGGTCACTCTTAAATACAAACAAGACTAGATCCCCATAGGATTTTCAGATACAGTCTTCCCTTCTCTTGGGGTTAATCAATATGGAACAAAGAGAAAGGCAGTATTCTCGGTGAACCTTTTCTCAGACTGTCACCCCTAGAAATTGTCAAAGAAATTCTACTCCCCAGAGTTGATCTATTCTCCGTGAATAGCATCTCTTGAGTTTCTTCCAAACCCTCGAACTTTCCTGGAAAGATGTCTTCTCTGTGAATTGTATTTCTTGAACTTCTCTTGGTTTGGGGACCCACAGGCTTCCTAAAAGCATCACCGCCTCCTCCTGGGCTTTGTACAAGGACCCGTCGGCTTCTTAAATTTTCTCATGCTTTCTCTTAGGCTTAATACAAGGACCTTAACGACCTCTTAAAGGTATAAGACAGAACTTAGTCATCCTTTGCTAGAGCAGTCTTTTCAGTGTCAAACCTCAAGCCACTTTAGGGTTGATTCTCATCCCTTAAGGCCATTGCCCTCTTTTGGGCATCCTACAAAAGATAAAACTCTTCAACACTAGTAGACTTGGACAGTCTAAAACCCCTTTGAGTCTCAAAGACATTCTCAAGTTCCTTTCAAACATAGGAAAAAACACCGATCACTCTGGAGAAATCTCCAGCAGAAACCCGGTCTCTCTCATGAGAGTTCCCCATCCTTGGGCCTACCTATGGATCTAATCCTCAGCAGTAAGATAGTCTCCTCTTAGGCTTTGTATAATGATCTTTCCTCAACACAGTCAGCCTCCTCTTGGGCTTTGTACAATGATCCTCCCCCAGCGGAGCTAACCTTTTCAGACTCTCTTGTTAAGTCAATCACTTTTCAGACTCTCTTGTTGAGTCAATCACTTCTCAGACTCTCTTGTTGAGTCAATCATTTTTTTCAGACTCTCTTGTTGAGTCCATCACTTTTCAAGACTCTCTTGTTGGGTCGATCTCCTTTTAGCCTCAATCTCGGGCTTCGTACGAGACAGCAAATCACTCTCTTGTTGAGTATAAAGGACTCTCTTGTTGGGTCAATCACCTTTGCAAGACTCTCTTGTTGATTCAACTCCTTTAGCCTCCGTCTTGGGCTTTGTACAAGACATATAAAAGCAATCTCTTGTTGAGTCGGTCTTATCTAGCCTCCTCTTAGGCTTCGTATAAAGAAATCCCTAGCTGAGTCAATCAACCTTTTAGCATCAAACTTGTGATTTGATCAAAGCACACAAACATCAACAGTTCCTCTTTAGAGATGACAAATTCTCTCTCAGCCAAAACCCTTTAGCTTCATATCTTGGGCTTTGAACAAGATACAAATCACTTTTAGCTTCAATCTTGGGCTTTGAACAAGACACGAATACTCCGTTCACCAAAACATATTTTTCCTCCCTTAGAATAGGAGGAACTACGATTGCTCTGATTTCCATGTTTCGTTAAACGGGAATACGTAGGCATAAGATTGCAAAATCTTAGCGAGCATACTAATCAAAAACTCTAGGTCCAATACCTTCATACATCAATCAGAGAAAAATTAGATATAGTACCTTCTCAAAAGCCTCGTGAACAGTCAAGACACTCTATTCTTAAGCCAAATAACTTAAGAGATACCCATTATTTTGATAGCATCTGTAAACCAACAGTCATCTGTTTAAACTCAGTATGGAAGCAAGGTTAATTGGAGACATCTATTTCCCTTCCTTAATCAACTTCATAGGATAAAAATGAATCGAACTGTAGAACCCCAAAGCGATAGTTATTCAAAACCACAAAAATCACGCTACAGATAGTACAGAGATTCGAGATGGAGTTTGCAACAATTGGTCAACAATGTTGTACTCGCTTTTCTGGATGAGCTTCAGCATCTCATCGTTGTTCTTCACAAGTTCTAGGTTACTGGATTGACTGACTTGTTGATTAGGAACTTCCATTTGAGGTTCATTTTCTTTGGCGGGTTCTCCAACTCCTCTGTTGAAGATCCGACCGCTCCGGGTAACTCGACTAATGTCGGTAATGTTCACGACGAAGGGTAGTGGAGTTTCCTTTCCATTTTCGATGGTCGTTGCACCGTACTTGTATGGGATAGCCTTATCTGACTTGTACGGTATTGGACCTAGCAGGTAGATAACCACGGGAGCTTTTTGGTTCTTCTGACCATCGTAGGCAGCCTCAATTGGTTCTTGATTGAGAATTCTTCTACTGTCAAGAGAGACTTTTGACTTGTTGAGCAGAGGAATTATGACACAAACTTCCTTGGTTATTCCATGATTGGAGATTATGACAACACTTTTGTTCTGACCATGGAGGTAGTCTCGTATCATGTTGATCGACCCAGAACTTGAACATGGTCGAAACTCTTTTTGGTCCAACTGATTTTGGAGGGCTCATCGTACGAGATCACATCCTTGGTTATTTTTCGAGCATACTCTACAGCACTCATAATTGTGCGGTGGTACCCGACCAGATCCGCTCTGTATGTAGTGCATCTTTACTAGATCTGTTTCCATTGAGCAGATATCACAACTTTGATGTCTATCAGGATTCCCATCAGTCATGGTAATTCATTGGGTAGCTTTATCCAGGTAGATTGGAAGCCACCAGTGGTCCAACAGATGTTGAAGTGTTCTTTGTACAAGTGCACACCCTTGGTCGTCTTTACAGCATTCTTCACAGTCTTGATAATATGTGAAGCCATAAAACCGAGCCTGACCAGGTTAGCATGTAATTCCACTAGACTGGTATTCATCAAGCGTATGTCAAAGATCTGAACCATATTGACTTGATGGTCATTTCTTTCACGGTAGTCTTGGATCCATCTGAGATCCATCTGACATTAGAGGACCTCTAATACAAAAGAGCATCCATGATTATCTGTTGAGCAGATCAGACAAGTGTTGTAATCGTGTCGTGGAAGATTATAATATTGACTTTGGCTTGAATGCATCGCCACCAAATTGACGTTCATCGCAAGAATGTTGTGGTTCTGTACAATGTTGGGATGTACATGGGCCATGTTTACTTCACGAATCCTGCGATCCTGAATCCAGCCCAGATCCATCTGTTCTTGTAGGGCTGTTTGTACTATGGTACACCCTTGGTTGTCCTTGGAGCAGATATCACACTGGTGATAGTTGTGAGATGGCACATGGTCGTACCCACTCTGTTTGCAATGCATCTTCACCAGATTTGTTCCTAGTAAGAGTACATTGTGCATTTGATAACTACGGCCAGATTCCTCTTCTATTAAATGCACTGCAGTCTTCTCATGTTGCGGCAACGGGTTCATCTGAACATTCGGATTAGTATCTTTGAAAGATAAGATCCCTTTCTTGATAAGCTTCTGTACATCAGACTTGAAGCCGAGACAATTCTCAATGTTGTGCCCCGATCCTCCTTGATGGTAAGGGCAAGTTTGATCCTCTTTGAACCAAAAGGGCAGATTTTTTGGTATTGTAAGAGGAGTCCTGGTTTGGACGTGCCCCTTGGCCAGTAGAAGTGGAAATAGTTCTGCGTACAACATTGGTATAGGGTCGAACCTTGATGGTCGTGTAGTACGATTGTTGTTATTGTACTATGGACGAGCCTGTTAAAAAGGCTGTTGCGGACTTTGTTGATACTGTTGTTGATTTGGTTGGCTCTGAGCAACCCGAGGTTGATACGTCGGAGCTGGAGTTGGGTTGATAGTGGGAGTTATCGCCGCTACTGGTTGATACCTTCGCCTTTGCTTTCCCAGAGAGATATTACTGATATCCTGCTCTTTCTTCTTTTGGAAAGCACTACCGTATCTTTTGGTACTGCCAGATAGCTCTCCATCTTTGATCCATCGTCCTTCTCGGACTGCTTCTTCAAGGCGTACTCCCATGTTCACCATTTCGGTGAAGTCACTGGGCGCAGTGGCGACCATTCGGTCGTAATAGAACGAGCCTAAGGTTTTCAGGAAAATCTTTGTCATTTCCTTTTCTTCGAGAGGAGGACAGATCTAAGCGGCAATTTCACGCCATCTCTGAGCATATTCTTTAAAAGTTTCTTTGTCCTTTTGTGACATTGTTCTGAGCAGATCTCTATCTGGTGCCATGTCCAAATTGTATTTATACTGTTGAACGAAGGAAGCGCCGAGATCTCTGAAAGTACTGATCTTGGTGTGGTTTAAACCCATGAACCATTTGAGTGTGGCACCGGTTAAACTATCTTGGAAGTAATGGATCAATAGCTGTTGATTGTTTGTCTGGGTAGACATTTTTCGAGCGTACATCACCAAATGACTTTGAGGGCAGGAGTTGCCTTTTATTTTTCAAAGTCAGGCACCTTGAATTTATGCGGGATCTTTACATTAGGGACCAAACAGAGGTCTGCGGCGTCCTTTCCGAATAAGTCTTGACCGTGAATGGCATGCAGTTCCTTCAACATTTCTAAGAATTGTTCCTGGAACTCATTCATCCTTTAGTACATGTCTTCGTTTCCACTAGAAATTGCTTGTGGAATTTGTCCTTCCGGGACAGTGTGTACCACTGGCTGTGGTATAGTCGTTATAGCGGTGACTCTTGGCACTTTAATGCCCTGAAGTTTGTAACCTTCAGGAGTTGCTGTCGTAACCCTCGCATCTTTATTTTCCCGAAGTTTGTAACCTTCAGGTCCAGTGGTTCCTGCTACGGCTTCTGGGTCTTCAGTGACTGGTGGGATATATCCTTCAAGTATAAAGTTAAGAGGCATGCCCCAGAGGCGCCCTTTAGGCATGTTGTACCAAGGATGATTCTCATGTGTCTCCATCATGGGCGTAGATGTAATCTCTGAGATTACAGTTCTTTGATGTCGCTGCTCCTGAGCTGCTGCCAGGGATTGCATGTCACTGTGAAGTTTTTCCAAGCTTTCCTTTAGAGCGTCGATTTCTTCTCTCAGCTCTCTGTTCTCTTCCTCGAGATCGTCCATTTTCTTTTGTCGATTGGCCCGAGTATTGTATGAGTGAGACAATTTGAGACTTAAAGATAAAAATGCGTTATGTGAGAATGCTGAATGATATGCAATGACATATTTTTTTAGTCTTTGTTTTAATCAAAAAGAAACTTCAACAAATAGATTGTAAATATCACACAGTGGGGGATACCCCTTTTATTGAATTCAAAAGATTGCAGTATTTCACAAAGGAAAAGTACAGTATTTTACAAAGTGCGGTAAGGAAATGTCTAAGCTCATGGATCCTGAGTCCTCTCTGAAGAAAGCTCAGATGCTGGTTCCTGTATTTTCCTTTTCTTTGATCGGGGCTCTTCAGCCATTTTCGAGTCGAAGATCCTTTGCCAAGTGAAAGGAGCGAGCAAATTTCTTCGGTCATCCTGACTTTCTATAACATGTTGCTCTAATATCTCAATCAGAGCATCCTTTTCCTTTAACAGTTCCTGAATCTTGGTACACTCCAAATTAAGGATTTGGTATTTGTTCTTCCAAGAGCTTTTCTCACGTTGAACTTTGTTGAGAGCGACCTGGAGTTTTTCCGCATCAGACATGAAATAAAGGACAAATTCCTTTAATGGAAAAACTTCTTGACGAGGGTAAGGCATCCTCAGCTTGAGGGCTCTGGTTTGTACCCAGTGGAGATAAGGTTCCATGGAGGTACAGTTTGGTCTTCTCAGAGACTTTCTGCCTTTCATGTGAATATGTTGCCAGGCATACACTATTTCCTTCTTTAGTGCCCTGTCATTTTCCCCTTCCTTGAAAAAAAGACCTTCCCGATGAATGTTATGTGGGATATTCTTGACGGCGAGCAAAAATTGGATGATACTTGATTCCTCCTTTAGTTCCAATGAGGGGTACATTAGGGAAATTTCCACATCTATCTATGATCTCTATCCCTTCGTAAATCCGATTGTACCAATCTATGTCAGAGTTGGTAAGGGAACCCATAGATTGGCATAAAGCCCTAATTGATTAACCAACTCATTTTTAATCAATTATCTTGCATAAATAGAAAATATTGGATATAGAGTTATTGCAAGTCATTAATATGTTGTATTAATTACTTTTTTAATTGATTAGTCATTCTCTAATCGATTGGCTTAATGCTCCAATCGATTGGCTGACTCAGAAAAGTTTTACAAATCGATTGACACAAGTTGCCAATCGATTGGTTAGTTTAAAAATTGCCTAGCAAACTTTTTAATCACTTGACTTGGCTTAGAAAATTAATTTTTAAGATAAAAAATTGTGAAAAATATATTTTAAGTTCTGTGTAAGTTGCCTTAGTACTTTAAAGTTACTTCCTTACTTTTACAAAACTCATATCACTCAGACAGACAGACAGACATGGCTTGTCAAGATTTGACACTTTATCTAAGGTTTCAAGATTTTTTGCTAGATTTCTTTTGATCATATAAGCACTTTAATCTCGAGTCTGCTTTTGTTGATGGGGCATGAAATGTTTCTCTGGTTAGATCACTATCATCAAGGTTGAAAGTTATTGCCATTAATTTTAATCATCGTAATCGTCGTCAAAATTTTAGATGAATCTTCTATAGGATTTTCAAATTTATACCTACAAGGACATGGATTCACATTATTTACATCATTATTTGAATGACCTAGAAAAATCTAAAGTAATCTGCTACTAGTGTGTTACCTAACCTTTAAATGTTAGTTAGAATTTCATTGTAGGTAATAGGAATCCTAGCAGCATAGCTGAAGTTTTTTTTTCTACTTTAGATCACCATCATGCGATGTTTTAATTTTGGGAAAGAATTTTGGAAAATAAGAAGAAGCATCTCCTTGTTGACCTAATGAGAAAATTCGGATGAAAGAATTGAAATAATAAGAAAAAGTCATGTCAAAATGTGAAGAATATGGCAAATTATATAAGTATGCGTCCTCTTGTATTTGTACTTTTTATGTTTCCTTAGTCAAAATATCCTTTATTCTTGTCATTTACTTCATTCATTTAATGTTGTTTATTTCAAGTTTCTTTTACTTTAATTTAAGCTTTACTGTCTTTGAAGTTTACTTTTACAATGTTTGCAACTAGACATTTGTAATCACATTCTACATATGTGTTCTTGTAAAAGTTTTTGCACAAGGCAATTCCTGATATTTTTCGAGTTAATCTTAATGACTTTCAAACTCGTGATTGTTTGCTAAAAACACATGCGAACACTTGCACAATTCAATTGCACAACTGCGAACACCCTTCAACAAGTTCCACTTATGTAGTTCCGTCGTCCCACATTCACTGAGATGACCCAAGCACATGTGCCATAGTTTGGTTGCATCATTATCAGTTTCAACAGATGTTATATCACCCTTAATTATGCCCCCTAACAACTTATAAATGTTGCTTGCAGTCCTCCTTTATGTCATCACTGTCATTGCATCATTGCTAAGACTCATGATGTCTCTATCTCCATCTAACAACAATGAATAACCATTCGCTTGGAGAGTACCCAGAGAAATCAAATTCTTCCTCAATTCTGGAACATAACACACCTCACTCAATGTGTGCACGCCACCATCATCCAAAGCAATTTTAATTTGCCTCTTTATAGTGATGGTACAAGTTTTATCATCACCTAAATAAACAAAACCAAAATCACCCAATTTAAATGGTTTAAACCACTCCCGGTGCGGAGTCATATAGTAGGAGCACCCAAAATTAAGGATTCATGCATCAGTTCACATTGCAAATGAAACACAAAGCAAATCATCTTCACTACAAGAACCATCAGACTGAACTACATTTGTTGAACTACTGTTGCCTGGCTTGTTTGGACAATCCCTCTTCCAATGGCCATTTTGCTTTCCACCATAATATTCTGCTATTTTTCTGTCCTTGGACTTAAACCTCTGCCACTGTCTTAACCTCCCTTCATAAACAAACCTTCACCTGAATTTCCTTCACCTTCCTCTACACTTTGGTGACGTTGTGCGCGTTACAAAAGGGTGGAATAAATAGAATCCAATGTGATTTTTTCCTTCCCGTATGTGAGAGTGGTCACCAAGTGATCATAAGATATTGGTAAAGAGCATAACAAAATAATGGCTTTACCATCATTGTCAACCTTCACACTAAATCGTGTCCAATCAGTGGGGATGTTGTTGAGAGCATTGACATGATCCTGCAAATCACCTCATTCCCGCATCTTCAAGCTATAAAGACACTACTTTGCGAACAACATTTTCATGAGTGTCTTGGACATGTACTGATTTTCCAATTTATCTGAAACATCCTTCGGAGTTATGAGGGTCTGGATATGATTCATCACGTTAGCAAAAACGTAAAGTCTTATCTAACTTGCAACCTTCTTCTTCATTTCGTTCCGAGCAATGGTTGTGATGTCTGCCTGTTTCTCATCACGAAGTGCCTTATGTAAACCTAGTTGAGCCAACAAATCCTTAACCTTCATTTGCCATAAATCGAAATTTCTTGTTCCGTCAAACCAAGTCACTTCAAATATCGCAACTCCAGGATTATGCATATTTATGTCTTGTGAATTATATTGAATTACAGTGTTACGGTCATGCATATAATACTAGATTTTTGTTTATCTAAAATCCTAAATCCTAATTATATTGAATTATTTAAATTTTTATTGTTATGTTTTGTTGTAAATCGAACAATTTAACTATGTAATAATGTATTTAATTTTTAATAATATATTTTATTGACAAATTAGTACTCATATCTTAATATCTATTATAATATATTAAATCTGATTCACAAACTATTTTATTGACACTTCATTCTTTAATTTGGCACATCATTAAAATTTTGATGTGACTCTCATCAAAACACAATATTCTAAATCTTCTCTTATTCATCGTAGAAATAAGTATAAATTATTATAAGTTTTGATATTGCATAAGTCATCTCCTTCTATTCCTCTAACTTAAAATCTATTATACCATTGATTTATTTCCTTTGCATCAAGACATATATTATTATAAGTTACATACACATAAAAATTATATATTCACCATTAATGAAAACTCAAACTATTAAAATTTCATTCTATCAATGTTGCAATAACCAAGAAGCAACATGCTAATACGCACACTTATTTTCTATATAAAAAAAAAAGCTAAATTAATCAATTTTCATATAACTCGATAAAAAACTCAATTAATCAATTTTCCAATAACTTGATAAAACAACTTAAATAATCAATTTTCAAATAACTCGATAACAAAATTATTATATCTGAATTATTTCATTAAAAAATTAAATTTCAATCACAAACTATTTTGTTGACAACTCATTCTTTAATTTGCCACATCATTAAAAATCTGATGTAGCACTCTTCAAAACACAATATTCTAAATCTTCATTTATTTATTCTAGAAATAAGTGTAACATTTCCTGTATAAATCTCATTTAATTATATATTCACCATTAATCAAAACTCAAACTATTAACTTTCATTCTATTCTCTATAAAAAAAAACGTTAAATTAATCAATTTTCAAATAACTTCATAAAAAAACTAAATTAATCAATTTTTCAATAACTTGATAAAACAACTAAATTAATCAAATTTCAAATAACTCGATAAAAAACTGAGATCTAAATTATTTTCTAAAAAAAATTAAATTAATCAATTTTAAATAAATCGAAAAAAAGTATGTAAAAAAAAATCAAAAAATAATTTAAAATTATAATTGCAAATAAATATTACAAACTAAACTATAAATTGTCATATATTGTTGATAATTCTTTACATAAAAATATCCAACAATATATTGATAAATTGTAAATAATTGATATCTAAGAGCTAATTCAATTGAATTAAATCAATTGTAAATATTGCAAATTAATAATATAGTAAAGGCTTAAATAATGTTTTCGTCCCTGTAAGTTGGCGAGTTTTTGGTTTTCGTCCCTGAATCTTTTTTTTTTCGGTTTTAGTCCCTATATCTTACTTTTTGTTGGTGTTTAGTCCCTAAAGCCAAAATCCGCAGGAAAATCCGAAGGTTTCCTGCGGATTTTCTTGAAAATCAAAATCCGCAGGAAAATTCGTAGGAAAATCCGCAGAAAAATCTGCAGGAAACCTCTGTAGGGACTAAACACCAACAAAAAGTAAGATACAGAGACTAAAACCGAAAAAAAAAAAATTCAGGGACGAAAACCAAAAACTCGCCAACTTACGGGGACGAAAATACTATTTAAGCCTATAGTAAAAGAAAAACAAATAATAAAAAAAACACCGGACATATTTAAATTCACCAATCATAGCACAACCGAAAGAAATTCATTCAACAATCATACTCACTATCTTTTATATTACAAATTTAGTACAAAATTGAGAGCTTTATCTAAGATTTTAGTGATGATTGACATACATATTTCGATAGAGTGTGAGTCGTTTGTGTTGAAATATTAGATTAGATTTGATTAGATTTAATATATAAATATAATCCAAGTTGTGTTAGCCCAAGCCCAATTAGGGTTGTATATAAATAGTCCTAGTTTGTATCATTATTTACACAATTCAATAATGCAAATCCTTATTTCCTTATTCTCTCTCTATTCTCTCCTCACTAAAAGTGTCTCACGCACTAACAAATTGGTATCCAGAGCTTTCGGTTATTGTCCTTGATCGAGTTTTCAAGAACTTCATGTCAGAGATCGTGTTTCCAGGGATAGTGAATCAACCGCTGCGAAGATTACTGATGATAAGAGTATTCCAAAATCCCTTCCAATGCTTGACGGCAAGAATTGGATCCGATGGAAAAAACAGATGCAATCCTTATTTGGCTTCCATGATACCGTAGAAGTGGTTACCGGCGGCGTTCTTGTGTTGGCTGAAAATGCAACCGAAGAACAGAAAAAAGCCCACAACGAAGTCAAGAAGAAAGATTGCAAGGCTGCTTATTGCATTCAGATGGCAGTCGATGCTTCTAACTTCGACATAATCTCTCATGCTGAAATGGCAAAGGAGGCATGGGATATTCTGGTGAAGTATTATGAAGGAGGTGAGAAAGTCAAGGTTGTTAAGTTGTAAACCTTGCGTCGATAATATGAGTTGTTGTCGATGGGAGAAGACGAAAAATTTGCAGAATATGTGTCGAAGGTTCAGAAACTCGTCCATCTCATGAAAGGTTATGGCGAAACCATAACTGATAAGATGATAGTTGAGAAGGAAATGAGAACGTTGACCTCTCACTTTGATCACGTAATTGTAGCTATTCAAGAATCCAACAATCTTGAAACCCTAAAAGTGGAATATTTGGTTGGTTCGTTGGAGGCGCATGAGATGAGGATTGTCGAAAGAAAGGGAGTTCAGGATTCGATACAAGCACTGCAGGCTCAGTCATGGAAAAGGAATGGTGGTTCCAACAAATTCAAAGGCAAAGTCGACAAGACTCAAGGAAAGAAATCTTGGTCGAACCTTCACAAGAATCAGGTCGAAGATAGAGCTTCTGAATCCTCGAAAAGAGGAGGAGGAAACTATCGAAAGGACAAAGAAGATAAGAAAGGTATGTAGTGTTATAACTGCGAAAAGTGGGGTCATTTGGTCAAACATTGTTGGTACAGGAAAGACAATGGATTGAAAAAAGGCAAGGACGAAGGAGCGAACCTTGCATGTAACACCCTAAATTCCCCCGTAATATTTATTTGAAAAATCAGAGTAAAATCACCAATTAGAATAAAGGGCATTACTTTCAACAAACACTTGCTCATAAATAGACATGTAACATTACTTAAAGCAAATTTAATCCAAAAATGTTCTTTATTGCGCAGCGGAAAATCAATCATTTGTAATAATAAAATATAACGGTTTTAACAAAACAAAACTTAGTTTGAGAAACTGTAAAGCAACCAAAATCCCTTTTAATAAACTAAATCATGCATAAAACGTTCACGACCCCCCATGTTACATATTAGAGCAGATGCCACAAGGTGAAGTACCTCGTCTTCACCGACCACGACTCCAACTACTCCTGAATATCTGCATGATGCCGTATAAAGCATCACCAAACACAGAAGGGGTGGGATTCTCAATCAATCAAAAGAATAAGACGATATAATATGCAAGTATAAATCATCAAGTAATTCACCCATATCATGACAATCAACAATAATCCCACACTTTAACACCACCATAGATAATCATTCAAAGCACAATGCAACACAACTATCAAGAGAAATGTATTGAGACACCCACTAGACTCAATTCATGTGGTACTATTTTCGATCCCTGTTTCATGATCACAATTCCCGTCGGAACGTCAATTAATCACTCACACCCCACATGGGCACACGACAATCGTGATTGCTCACACTCCACATGGGCACACAATCACCTCAACAAAAACAACATTGTTTCCATTAAGGAATCCGGATAAACGCTCACACCCAACATGGGCACACGCCGTCCCTCAACTCATGCATATGCTTATGCACCTTCAACGACAACATGCAACAATGACTAACGCGAACACATGGCGTACCATTATTACATCACATCATCAATCAACAATCAACACGCATTTATCGAACATACCTCATTATGCCCTACAACCACTACACACCTTTGCATCATTTAATCATGCATTTCATATTATCACATCAACATCAACAAAACAAGCATATAATACTTCAATACATGCTCACGACATCACAGCAATAAAACAGCATTTATATATTATAAAATATACAATTTCCACTAATTTTCAGCTAATAAAATAATGTTTTTCAGTCCCAGGCAGTGCTAAGCGAGCCCCCACCCGCGCTAAGCATGCTACTCACTGCCTCGAGGAGGCGAAATTCCTCTAGACCGCACTAAGCGCGCTAGACCGCGCTAAGCGCCCTCTGCGATTTTGGCAGAAAAACCCTACGATAACAGCATCTCCCAACTGCGATTTTCTGCACTCAAACTGCTTTTTAACACACTTTTTCAACAGATTATGCCATTACAACCTATTTCTAACATATGCATTCCAACAACACAAATCAACTACACCAATATCATCAATTACAATCATGTAATTATGAATTCTCCTCAAACCCCAATCAACCCACAAACAACATTCTTATGGATTCAACCTAACAATTCTACCCACATACATGTATCATCAAACCCTTAAGAGATAAAGAATTCCCACCCTTACCTTAAAGTGATGAGCTTTCCTTGCTTCAATGACTTCTCCCTTCCTTCCTCTTGCCCTAGCTCTTCTCCCTCTTTCTCCCTTTTGCCTTTTCTTTTGCGTGGAATGAAAAATAATGACTTCTCACTCTCTACTTCTCTCATATACCCCAAATAATGAATTTCCTTATTTGCCCTCACTTAACCCTCACATAATTACCATAGAGCCCTTTCATTCACTACACCTCTTAATTATTTTAATTATCTTATTATATTAACATTATCACTCAACTAATGAAATAAATTAGTCAACAAATGATAAATTAAAATAATCCAATCAACATTACTCAATGTACTGCTAATCTCTATGTTATTAGCCATACACCCCTACTACGCCCAAGACCTACTACTTAAGGCCACTACCCTTCACCACGGGTACACAAAACACAACGAAAGTACAACAACACATAATCGATCACAACAACATATAATTATTCGCAAATAATAATAAAAGGAAAATGGGGTGTTACAACTCTCCCCCACTTAGAATATTTTCGTCCTCGAAAATTACCTGATGCAAACAAATTCAGATACAACTCTCGCATCTTACTCTCCAATTCCCAAGTCATGTTCCCACCAGCAGCACCTCCCCATACTACCTTCACGAGAACAATCTCCTTGCCCCTCAACTACTTCACCTCGCGATCATCATTACGCTCTGGCAAAGCCTCGACTGTGAGATTATCTCTCACTTTCACATCATCCATCGGAATCACATGCGACGGATTCAGAACATACTTCCGAAGCTGCGAAACATGGAACACATCATGCTAATTCGACAAACGCGGTGGCAACGCCACTCTATATGCAACAGGTCCGACTCTTGCCGAAATATGATACGGACCAATAAATCTAGGAGTAAGCTTCCTCGACTTCAAAGCACATCCAACACCGGTCACCGGGGTGACTCTCATAAACACATGGTCTCCTTCTTGAAATTCAAGATCCTTCCTTCTCTTATCATGATAACTCTTCTGTCTACTCTGCGAAGTTTTCATCCTCTCTCGAATCAATTTCACAGTCTCAGTAGTCTGCAGGACAATATCAGGCCCAAGCACCACACTCTCACCCGACTCGTGCCAACACAAAGGCGTCTGACATCTCCGACCATACATAGCCTCAAAAGGTGCCATTCCGATACTGGAATGATAACTGTTGTTATACGTGAACTCAATCAATGATAAATGGCTATCCCAAGCACCTCCTTGTTTAAGCACACAAGCCTTCAACAAATCCTCCAAGGATTGTATAGTCCTCTCTGTCTACCCGTCCGTCTGCGGATGATAAGCGGAACTCAACCTCAACTTCGAACCCAAAGCTTCTTGCAAAATCTCCCAAAATCTAGAGGTGAACCTCAGATCTATATCCGACACAATACTCAAAGGAATTCCATGCAACTTCACAATTACACGGATATAAATCTCTGCCAACTTCTGCAAGGAAAAACTGATATTAATCGGAATAAAATGTGCTGACTTCGTCAGTCTATCCATTATTACCTATATCGCATCATGTCCCCTCGGAGTATTAGGTAACCCCATAACAAAATCCATAGAAATACTGTCCCATTTCCACTCCGGAATATCCAACGGTTGCATCAAACCAGCAGGTTTCTGATGTTCCACTTTCGACTTCAGACAAGTCAGACAAGCATACACAAACTGCGCCACATCACGTTTCAGTCCAGGCCACCAAAATATTCTCTTCAAGTCTTGATACATCTTTGTAGCTCCTGGATGAATACTCAAGCTACTCCTATGACTTTCCTCTAAAATCATCCTTTTCATCTCAGCATCATCAGGAATATAAATCCTGTCACAGAATCTCAACACACCTTGTTCATCCATTCTGAACTCGTTGTTCTCGGTCCGATCATTCCCAACTATCAAATCCACCAATTTCACGTCCAACTTCTGGCCCTCTCTGATACTGTTCAGAAACTCGTTATTGATTTTCAACATTCCCAACATCACACTATAAGGTGCCTGCTCGCAAACCAAACTCATACATTGCATATTCCATGAATACACCAGGTGCATTAGTAACTCCGAATGGCATCACCACATACTCATAATGTCCATACCGCATCCTAAAAGCCGTCTTCTGAATGTCTTCGTCTTTTACCCGTATCTAATGATAACCTAACCTCAATTCAATATTACTAAACACACGGGCACGCACTAATTGATCCATCAAGTCATCTATTCTCGGAAGTGGATACTTATTCTTAATCGTCACTTTATTCAACTGCCTGTAATCAATACACAACCTCATACTACCATCCTTTTTCTTTACTAACAACACTGGAGCTCCCCTAGGTGACACACTTGACCTCACAAACTTCTTTGCTAACAATTCTTTGAACTGTTTCTTCAGTTCTGCTAATTCTGACGCCGACATCCGATATGGAGCCATAGAAATAGGTCTAGTACCAGGTACAAGATCAATGCTAAACTCCACTTCTCTCTCTAGCGGTACATCAACAACATCACCTTGAAACACTTCTGGAAATTCTCGTACCACCTGCAACTCATTAATCACAGACTCGTTCTCCACCGACAAGGATACAAACAATGCTAACACTTGAGCTTTTTCATCTAAGAGCTCCTTCAACTCTCTGGCAGATAAGTAACCATCTTCCTTCTCTTCTTCCGGATCAAGGAAACACACCGTCTTGTTGTAACAATTGATATGAACATGATTGAATTCCAACCAGTTCATTCCCAAAATCACATCAAGACCCTCCAACGGCAAACAAACAAGATCGACACCAAAGTCCTTACCACAAATCGACAAAGGACATCTCAAACAAACTAGAGAAGTAGTCACCAATCCCTTCGCAGGAGTTTCGATAACCATTTCTCCCTTCATAGGAGAAACAACAAGGCCTAGCCTTCTTAGACAACCAGCAGCAATAAAAGAGTGAGTAGAACCAGTATCAATAATAGCTATCAAAGGCGTATTATTAATATAACATGTACCTATGATCAATCTGTCCTCACTGGAAGTCTGAGTCCCTGTCAAAGCGAACATTTTTCCTCCAATCGAAGCTTGCTTTGGTTTCTGACATCGAGTACTAATATGGCCCTGCTCTCCACAATTGTAGCAAGTCACCATATTAACCTTACAATCAGCAATCAAATATCTGGATTGTCCACACTTGAAACACTTCTTCACGTCACTCGTGCACTCACTGATACGATGACCCAACTCACCACATCTATAGAACTTAAGAGGAGCAGATGCACCTCCCCCACTTGGCTTCTTGCCATCAGTATGTTTCTGTTTACCCTTATCAGCAGAAGCTGCATACGGCCTCCCACGATGCATCTGTTGTTTTCCTTTTCTCTCGGTCAGCCCTTTATAGTGAGCCGATTGAGCCTTCCTATCTTCCTCAAATATCCTGCAAGAATCCACCAAATCAGGAAACCTTCTGATCCGCTGATACCCAATTTCCTGTTTGATCCCAGGTCTCAACCTATTCTTAAACTTGACACACTTCGAGAACTCAGCAGTCGCCGCACTGTAGTGAGGATAAAACTTAGCCTAACCTGAGAATTTAGCAGCATACTCGGTAATCGTCATATTACCCTGCTTCAGTTCCAAAAACTCAATGTCTTTCTTTCTGCGGACATCTTCAGGAAAATACTTCCTCAAGAACTCTCTACTGAACACAGCCCAAGTAATTTCCTCACCTGCTGCTCCCAACACTTGACGAGTATTAATCCACCAGTCATCACCCTCCTCTGCTAACATATGAGTACCTAACCGTACCTTCTACCCCTCAGGACATTCCATAACCCGGAAGATTCTCTCAATCTCCTTGAGCTAAGTCTGCGCTCCATCCGGATCATATCTTCCCTTAAAAGTAGGCGGGTTGTTCTTCTGAAACTCATCATTCTCGTTAGCACGCAGCGGATTCTTTACCGCTTGAGCCATAGCTTGCAAAGCAGCAGCAAGTGCAGCATCGTTCCTCCCAGCCATTCTAAATCTGTTACGCATCAACAACAGAAAATAATGGTTAAGGAACCTACATCGACAGTAATCAACTGTCACACACAACAACAACAATAACTCAATGACTCGACGACTTGGCCGAACGGACCGACCTGCTCTGATACCACTTTGTAACACCCAAAATTCCCTCGTAATATTTATTTGAAAAATTAGAGTAAAATCACCAATCAGAATAAAGGGCATTACTTTCAACAAACACTTGCTCATAAATAGACATGTAACATAATTTAAAGTAATTTTAATCCAAAAATGTTCTTTATTGCGCAGCGGAAAATCAATCATTTGTAATAATAAAATATAACAGTTTCAACAAAACAAAACTTAGTTTGAGAAACTGTAAAGCAACCAAAATCCCTTTTAATAAACTAAATCATGCATAGAGCGTTCCCGACTCCCCATGTTACATATCAGAGCAGACGCTACAAGGTGAAGTACCTCGTCTTCACCGACCACGACTCCAACTACTCCTGAATATCTGCAGGATGCCGTATAAAGCATCACCAAACATAGAAGGGGTGAGATTCTCAATCAATCAAAAGAATAAGATGATATAATATACAATTATAAATGATCAAGTAATTTACCCATATCGTGGCATTCAACAACAATCCCACACTTTAACACCACCACAGATAATAATTCAAAGCACAATGGAACACAACTATCAAGATAAATGCAATGAGACACCCACTACACTCAATGTATGTGGTACCATTTTTTATCCTTGTTTCATGATCACAATTCTCGTCGGAACGTCAATTAATCGCTCACACCCCACACAGGCACACGACAATCGTGATTGCTCACACCCCACATGGCCACACAATCACCTCAACAACAACAACATTGATTCCATCAAGGAATCCGGATAAACGCTCACATCCCACATGGGCACACACCATCCCTCAACTCATGCATATGCTTATGCACCTTCAACGACAACATTCAACAACGACTAATGCGAACACATGGCGTACCATTATTACATCACATCATAAATCAACAATCAACACGCATTTATCGAACATACCTCATTATGCCCTACAACCACTACACACCTTTGCATCATTTAATCATGCATTTCATATTATCACATCAACATCAACAAAACAAGCATATAATACTTCAATACATGCTCACGAAATCACAGCAATAAAACAGCATTTATATATTATAAAATATACAATTTCCACTAATTTTCAGCTAATAAAATAATGTTTTTCAATCCCATGCCGCGCTAAGCGAGCCCCCACCCGCGCTAAGCGCGCTACTCACTGCCTCGAGGAGGCGAAATTCCTCCAGACCGCGCTAAGCGCCCTCTGCAATTTTGGCAGAAAAACTATGCGATAACAGCATCTCCCAACTGCGATTTTCTGCACTCAAACTGATTTTTAACACACTTTTTCCACAGATTATGCCATTACAACCTATTTCTAACATATGCATTCCAACAACACAAATCAACTACACCAATTTCATCAATTCCAATCAGGTAATTATGAAATCTCCTCAAAACCCCAATCAACCCACAAACAACATTCTTATGGATTCAACCTAACAATTCTACCCACATACATGTATCATCAAACCTTTAAGAGATAAAGAATTCCCACCCTTACCTTAAAGTTATGAGTTTTCCTTGCTTCAATGACTTCTCCCTTCCTTCCTCTTGCCCTAGCTCTTCTCCCTCTTTCTCCCTTTTGCCTTTTCTTTTGCGTGGAATGAAAAATATTGACTTCTCACTCTCTACTTCTCTCGTATACCCCAAATAATGAATTGCCTTATTTGCCCTCACTTAACCCTCACATAATTACCATAAAGCCCTTCCACTCACTACACCTCTTATTTATTTTAATTATCTTATTATATTAACATTATCACTCAACAAATGAAATAAATTAGTCAACAAATGATAAATTAAAATAATCCAATCAACATTACTCAACGCACCGCTAATCTCTATGTTATTAGCCATACACCCCTACTACGCCCAAGACCTACTACTTAAAGCCACTACCCTTCATCACGGGTACACAAAACACAACGAAAGTACAACAACACATAATCGATCACAACAACATATAATTATTCGCAAATAATAATAAAAGGAAAATGGGGCATTACATTGCACGCCATGATTAAGATGATTCTAAAGGTGGTATGGTGGTTATGGGTGCAGTGGCAAATAACCATGTCGAATCCAAGATCTGGTTCCTCGACTCAGGCTGCTCAAATCACAAGACTGGTCGAAAGGAGTTGTTGGAAGATTTTGACGAGTCAAAGAAGAGCAAGATAAAACTTGTTGATAACAGTTCGTTGCAAGCAGAAGGTACTGGCAACTAAGTTTTTCAACTTAGTAATGGAGCGAAAGCTATGATCAGAGATGTGTTCTATGTACCTGCAATGAAGTGCAACCTGTTAAGGTTTGGACAACTGGTCGAAAAAGGCTTCTCAGTTGTAATGAAAGATGGAGTTTTGAAATTGTTCGACACCCAGAAAAATTTGGTCTTGAAATCTCCATTGTCGAAGAACAAGACGTTTAAGACCATGATCAGTTCGACTAAAGTACAATGTCTAAAAATTGTTGTCGACCACAAGGATAGTTGGTTGTGGTATTTGAGGTTTGGACATTTGAACTTTCGATCACTCAATCAGCTGATTACTCAAGATATGGTATCTGGCATTCCAAGTCTTGAGATGCCTAACAAACTTTGTGAAGGTTGTTTAGTCGGAAAGCAATCTAGATATTCTTTCGTTTTGACTATGCCAATGAGATAATCCTGCCTACTCGAAGTTGTACATTCAGATGTATGTGGTTCGTTCGAAGAACATACCATTGGTCGAAACAGATATTTTGTTTCGTTTATCGATGAGTTTAGTCGAAATTTGTGGATCTATGTAATCAAGAGAAAAGATGAAGTATTTGAAATCTTTAAGAGGTTCAAGATGCTTGTCGAAAACCAGAGTGAGAAGAGGATCAAAGTTCTGCGAACCGAAGGAGGAGGTGAATACACTTCGAAGATGTTTGAAAAATTCTGTGCAGAACATGGTGTTGATCATGAGGTAACTGCTTCTTATACTCCTCAACATAATGGAATTGCTGAAAGAAGAAACAGAACCATATTGGATATGGCGAGATGTATGCTCAGGCAGAAGAATTTGCCAAAATCTTTATGGGGTGAAGTTGTTTCGACTGCAGTTTATATCCTGAACAGGTGCCCTACCAAGCAATTGAAGAACAAGGTTCCTGAAGAAGTGTGGAGTGGCAAACGAACATCAGTGAGTCATCTGAAGGTGTTTGGCTCTATGTGTTACAAGCATGTTCTTGATGCAAGAAGAAGGAAGCTTGATGACAAGAGTGAACCTATGATTCTGGTAGGATATCATAAGATTGGTGCATACAGGCTATTCAATCCAATTAATGAGAAGATTGTGTTGAGTCGAGATATTGTGATTGATGAAAATTCTGCCTGGGATTGGAATTCTAGTAATTCAATTAACAAGCCATTGATGAGCTCTGATTTCGACGAAGAAACTGATGAAGTCGAAGTTGAAGGAATTGCTGAGAATCCAGTCGAAGTCGAAGTAGAAGCAGTTGCTAACATTCCCGACACAGAGGTTGTGGCTGAAACAAGCCAAAGACCTCGGCGAAATAGAGTTCCTCCAACAAGACTTCATGATTATGAAGTGACTGGTGATGATGAAGTCACACCAGATAGAGAATTAGTTCATTTTGCTTTACTTGCAGGTGCTGAACCAATCAACCATAACAAAGCTTTAAAAACTCAACAGTGGAAGTTAGCTATGGTCGAAGAGTTACAGGAAATCGAAAGAAACAACACATGGGAGTTAGTCCAATTACCAGCACATACAAAAGCTATCGAAGTAAAGTGGGTGTTCAAGTTAAAACACAATGCTGATGGGTCGATAGTAAGACATAAAGCAAGATTAGTAGCTCGAGGGTTTCTTCAAAGAGAAGGACTTGACTACTCTGAAGTATTTGCTCCAGTAGCAAGACCGGAGACTGTTTGACTAGTGGTAGCATTGGCGTGTAACCAAGGTTGGTCGACATTTCACTTAGATGTGAAGTCATCATTTCTGGATGATCCGTTAGACAAAGAGGTCTATGTCACACAACCTCCTGGGTTTGTGATTCAGAAGGAAGCGAGTAAAGTATATAAGTTGCACAAAACGCTCTATGGCCTCAAGTAGGCACCTAGGGCATGGAACAAGAAGATCGACTCATACTTAGTCGAATTGGGATTTGTCAAATGCAAGTCTGAGTATGGTGTCTATGTTCAGGTTGTAGCACAAGATATAACAATCATCTGCTTATATGTCGATGACTTATTGGTAACTGGAAATAGCTTGAAAAACTTGTCGAAGTTCAAAGAGCTGATGATGAAGGAATTTGAAATGTCGGATCTGGGAAAATTGTCTTATTTCCTAGGCATGGAATTTTAAATGCTGAAGCAACGTATGGTGCTACATCAAAGAAAGTATGTCAAAGAGATACTCAAGAGATTCATAATGGATGATTCGAATCCTGCATCCTCACATGTCGAACCAAAATTGAAGTTGGAGAAGCATGGAGAGGAAGACAAAGTTGATGTAACTTTGTTCAAACAAATAGTTGGATCTCTGAGATATGTGTGCAACAGTCGACCTGATATAGGTTTTACAGTCGGATTAGTGAGCAGATTCATGGGTGAAGCAAGAGTGTCACACATGAAAACTGCAAGAAGAATTCTAAGATACTTAAAAGGAATAACAGATTTTGGAATTCTATTTCGACGAGATTCTGAAGGCAAAGAAGCAATAGTTAATTTCTTTTTAGATGCTGATTGTGTGGAGATAAGGAAGATCGAAGTAGTACAACTGGCTATTTCTTTCAAGTATTTGGTACCCCAATCTCATGGTGTTTGAAGAAGTAACCTGTGGTGGCATTGTCATCGTGTGAAGCAGAATATATAGCAGGATCCTATGCTGCATGTCAAACAATTTGGATCAGATCAGTACTTGAAGAAATGGAGGTCGAAGTGAAGAAACCTTTTGTGTTGCAAATCGATAACAGGTCATCCATAAATCTGACGAAGAATCCAGTTCTGCATGGAAGGAGTAGGCATATTGAAGCCAGATTTCACTTCTTGAGAGAAAAGGTAAATCGAGGTGAACTTTAAGTCAGGCATTGTTTAAGTGAAGCATAGTTGGCCGACATTTTCACCAAAGGATTGAAGATCGACATATTCCTGAATTTGAGAAAGAAATTAGGAATAGTTCAGATCGACTATGACTAGCGTATGCTCGACAACTTGGATTATAGGGGTGTGTTGAAATATTTGATTTGATTTAATATTTAAATATAATCCAAGTTGTTTTATCCCAAACCCAATTAGGGTTGTATATAAATAATCCTAGTTTGTATCATTATTTACACAATTCAATAATATAAATCCTTATTTCCTTATTCTCTCTATTCTCTCCTCACTAAAAGTGTCTCACGCACTAACAGTTTGAATGTGAAACGTCTTCCATCCATAAAATAATGAAGAATAAACATTCTTAGAGATTTTGGAAAAAAAGAAAATATAAAAAAAATAATGAAATTATGTACACTTATTTCACATTTTAAAAATAAATTGTGATGTGTTATTTGCATTCCTATGATTCAAACATATTTTTTTTCATTTAAAATTTTACTCTCTTTTTATCATCTTCATCTTATCGTCGCAAATCCAAAATATTATAATAAACAAAATTAAAATTTATATTTTATAATATTATTTAAAAAAACTCATCTCAACCAGCGTATCGCGTAAATCTCAATCTAATTTATTAAAATTTCATTTACCGTATCAATACTCGTACTTGCACCGGATATTTTATAGTACCCGTAACTATGTATAAGTTTTTAGATGTATTTTTAGTCTCATAATCTAATGGTTGAAATTCTACCTTACATAAATTTAAAAAAAACAAGATATAGCAGTTTCAAACTCACGGCCTCTCATTTTCTTTCGTTTTGTATTTATGCTTGTTTGGAGTTTAGTAATTTTGTGATTCATATGGCTTCTTCTCATCCCAACCGTCTTTCCCTTAAAATCAGTTTTTATTTGGTTTTTAATGTTTGTTTGTTGTGGCTTTCCATGTGCAATTTTTAATGTTTGTCTGTTGTGGTTGTTTGCATTTGCAATGGTTTATTTGCCGTTTTGCCGTTTAGTAGTACACACTAATCATCATCGTGTCAGCCAACAAATAAAAATCTATTTATTTAGAGAAATTGCAAACATATTTAATCATTAACTTATAAAAACAAAATTTATTTTATTTTTTATTATATAAACAACTTATACATAAATAAGTATTTATACTATAAGGTACAAATTAAACTGTTTATTTATACATAGGCTTGAAATTCTTATTCGTCATGAATTTAGATCGTTTAGATTGCTTTTGATTGTGCAGCATCTGGTTAGAGAAGAGTAGACTTTTGAGGTCTTTGATCTTAAAAATAATAAAACAAGCCTGGGCAACATTAATTTATATAGATAACTGTTCTGGACCGGGCAGGGCTTCCTGCCCTTAAAGATCAGGCCCAATCCATTATAGTTGGCGAACAAGTCTAATAGGCACAATATAGTCGTTGAGCATAATATAGTCGTTGGGCACGTCCCCCCACTCGCTTGTCAGTTCACGCGACCAACTACCTTCCGGGATCTTGCGGGGATAGTTGGACCAAGTCAGAGGACCACGCGCTGTGTCCTCCACTTGACAGTCTCTCATTCGCTGAGCAGACATCCTACTCGCGAGGAGAGATCTTGGCTCCGCGCTGGGGGTATGTTATAAATACCCTCTCACTTGAGAGGGTCAGGTATCTAATCTCTTACATTCTTACTTTGTACTTGCTTTTCTCCTCTTGTCCAAACTCTCACTTTGGCATCGGAGTACCTTGCAGGTACGCCCCCCCCCATTCTCCTCTCCTACGAGCATCAACTCCTGCCCTACACGAAGGCCACGACGATCTCCTTCTGGTCCTCTCCGATCAGTGGCGCCGTCTGTGGGAAATCCCAGCTTCCCCGTCTTTAACCAAGATTCTCTCTTGCACAACAAAGACCAAAGCTTCATCCTTTCAAATCTCAGATCGACATGGCTTTCATCAAGAACGATGTTCACTAAGACTTTGTGGCCTCTGCGGCCAACAACAACGACCATGCTTTCGTCGGGCATATCCCGCAGGAAAGTGACCGAAGAGACGGAAGGCCTACTTCCCCGAAACCCGACGAACCAAAGCCACGGGCACCAGCTGTGGAGCTCACCTTCGAGCCCATCCCGGTTCCCCAGGATGCTGATCCGAGCACCGCAGCGCTCATCGCATCTCTTAACAACTCGATCCTCTTAATCCTCCAGCAGGGGGAGAAGATCAATGATCTCGAGCATATCCTTCAGGAATGTCTTGCTTCAGAAAAACTGATGAGTCTTTCCCCGCGTCCACGAACTCCCTCGAAGCGAAGACGCGACAGCCTCTCCCCGGAGAGGAAACGTTCAAGATCGAGGAACCCTACACCCGATCTAGCACGACGACGCCATCAGTCTCCCCCACGGAGATCCAGGCACTCCCCGGTATCCAAGAGGTCTCGACACTCGGATAAGTACGAGCACCGACACACCCGCCGACGTTCTCCTCACCGAAGTCGAAGCCGCAGTCACAGCCATTCCTTTTCGCTCTCTCCTAGTTCCAGCAGTGACGATGACGTTCACGGCCCGTTCACAAGAGACATCCTGGACACTCGAATCCCTCGCGGATTAGAGAAACCACCCACGTTGACAACCTATGACGGGACGTCTGATCCCCGCGAGCATATCGAAAATATAGAAGCTATGCTCCAATATCACGGTGTCTTCAGGGCTATCAGATGCAAAATGTTCCCCATCACCTTGAGAAAGGGAGCGATGACATGGTTTAAACGACTTCCTCGCGGATCCGTCTCTTCATGGAGAGTTAAAGAGCCAGTTTGTCTGCCATTTCACAGCTTCCCAACGACATCCTAAGTCGGAGGCTACACTGGAGGCCATTATACAAGGCAGGGATGAATCCCTGCGGGCATACATTGAAAGATTTAACAAAGCGGTGGAAGTCCGAACAACGGATCACATGAAAAAGTACCTCCTCGAAAAGGGACTCCGACCCAAAAGCGATTTCCGTACGGTAGTGGGGATTGAAGCTCCCCGGACATTGACGGAACTCCTTTGCAAAGCTGAGGACTACATCTGTTACGAGGAAAAAGAAGATGTGTTCCATGCCCGGGACTTAAGAGATCGCGAAGCACCCCGGGCATCAAAAAAAGACGAGCCGGAATCATCCCGGCAAGGGAAAGAGAAAAGGCGCGACGAGCGTCCTCGCGAAAGCAAAGGGCCAGTTGGCCGGTTTACGGAGTACACCATGCTCACGACCTCGCGCGAGCACATTCTCTCCGAATGCATCAACACAGAATTTAAACAAGGGGGCGTCAGGTTCCCTAAACCGACCACATCCAAAGGGAACGTCGACAAAAGCAAATACTGTCGTTTCCACCGTAGTCACGGCCACGTGACAGAAGATTGCGTGCATCTTAAGGACGCAATAGAGATCCTCATCAAAGAGGGTCACCTAAAGCAGTACGTGAAGAAGGGAGAGTCCTCCCGACGAGACACATCGAATTCGAAGAAAGAGGCAGAATCAGCCCAATCCAGTCCTCCCCCGCAGGTCGCAATGGCCATCAGCCGACCCGAGGACTTCTTCGTTCCTGACCACCTCGACACGACTTCCCAGGTATTCATGCACAACACCTGGGAAGCCTTTCCTACTGTAACACCCCCTTTCTATACCCCCATTTTATCACATAATCATTTAGGCACATATTGAAATTTCGTCAGAGTATAATTATAAACATAGTATAAAAGAGGTATGTCACATTATACATCATATTAAAACATCCAACACCTGCTCAACATTTGATATGCAACAGTGGGGTAACTTTGCAACAGAGGAACTTAGTCCTTACACCCACATCTCAATATCTAGAATAAAAGCGGAAAATCTAAACATTGAATAACATCAAACATATATACATATATGGATATATCATCAAGTATTATCCACCAATATAATACATGTTTACATAAACATTCATCAACAAGATACATGTACAAATGTATCACAAAAGAATCATAATCATCCTAGCTACCCGGTGCTACATATCAGAGCCGACCGACCAAAAGAATAAAGACACGCTTCACAAAAAGACCACCAGCATACCTACTCTGCAATGCCTCATAGAGCATCATAAAACAGCAGAAGGGTGAGAAACACAATTATAATATAAATGCATATAATTATATATCTTAGCATAAAAATACACATATTCTACATTCTCACCACAATTCATCACAACCCACTCATATACATCACAATGTATATATATACAGAACCAAGCATATTCATCATGCATACTTTCACAATTCTCATCATTCCATATAAACATACATATTCATGTTTATTCATCAATTCTCAATTATAAAGATAATAAATGCAAATCATAGAGACCGACTCACGACTCTATGCAAATGCAATGCGGGTACCGACTCAATCATCTCAAGTTCACTCAGGAACTTATTGGAACCATCGCTCGTTACCAATGTAACTCCCCGTCGGGCCTACGATGTTCACCCATTGCTCACACCTCATATAGGCACACAATGTTTATGGATTGCTCACACCTCACATAGGCACACAATCCGATTGCTCACACCTCACCTAGGCACACAATCTGATTGCTCACACCTCACCTAGGCACACAATCGTTTGTAATCATCGCTCACACCTCACTTAGGCACACGACATTACAACGGATTCTCATTAGAATCACACAACACAAGAATGTACATCATTATGCTTCACATACAAATGACTCACGACATTCTTGAAATGCATACATATTCACAATATATTCATGCATTCATCTCATACAATCACATACAATCGATATACATTCACATCAATGCACTATTGTATGTTTCACATCCCAAAACACACATTCAAAACGGTAAAAGTCGTTAAATAACACTATTCCCAATTTTCCGACTTATTTAATCGGACAATGATCTCAAAACCATCATCACAAGCAAGAACATTTTATAAGCTTTCCAACGATATAAATAACGTTTAAATTGGAATTACGGTTCGAGAGTTATGAATTTTAAAAGAAAAGAAAATTACTTAAAAAAACAAAAGCGTCCGGCGACTGGAACATTTCGCCCGGCGACGCTTCAATTCCGCCTTCACTTCGGCCAGCGAAGTAGGGGCGAAGGAAAACCCCCAAAAACGTGAACAAAACCAGCAGCGTGACACCCTCTCGCCTCTCAATTTCGCCCGGCGACGCAGGGGCCAAAATCACGTTTCGCCCGGCGCTCTGGGCACTTCGCCCGGCGAATTACACCAGACAGCCATACCCAGCAGCGTGGCTTCATCATCATAACCCCCATTTTCTCATTTTTTTCCACCTTTGATCATTCCCAACAGCAAAACCAAGCATAGTTATGGATCATACACATATAGAAATCATTCTAAACACATCTTTATCGATTTTTAACCGTTAAAAACACCGATTCCACAAATCGACCTAAAACTCACATATAACTCAAAACTCTTCCAAACATAATTTTTCAACCACAACTGTCATACATAATCACACACATGTATAGAATAATCGAGTTTCAAACCTGTAGCGAGCGATTTTGGACACGGTTCTTAAGCGCTGGTCGCTCTCTGCGGTTTGAGCTTAAACTACAAGTCGATTCATTTTTATCCTATTGTGAGCTGAATAAGGAAGGGAAATAGATGTCTCCAATTAACCCTGCTTGCATACTGAGTTTAAACAACAGTCTGTTAGGTTACGAATGCTATCAATGTGGGGGGGGGTTTTGTACTGGTTATTTGTATTTTCGCCAATACGGTTTTCTTTCTTCTTTTTTATCTAGACAGAGGGTTTCTGGCGGGGAATAAGGATTAGGATGTTAGGACTGATGCTTTTGAATGTGAGAGTATGGGATTTGGGTTTTTTGTTTAGTGTGCTCGCTAAGATTTTTCTTTCAATCTTATGCCTACGTATTCCCGTTTACCGAAACAGGGAAATCAGAGCGTTCGTAGTTCCTCCTATTCTATGGGAGGAAATGGTTGTTTTTGGTGTCTTGTTTAAAGCCCAAGACGTGAAACGAAAGGGTAGTTTGTATTTTGTTCAAAGCCCAAGATGTGAAGCTAAAAGTGATTTGTATCTTGTTCAAAGCCCAAGATGTGAAGCTAAAAGGGTTGGACTTTAGAGAGAATTTGTCATCTCTAAAGAGGGGGTTGTATGTCACAATTGTTTATAAAGGAGAATTACTTTAACTGGGATACGCGGATCCTAGCAATGCCATAATTTCCTTTAAAGGGGATTTTAAACTGAAGGAGAAGACTTTAACTCAGTGTAGAGCAATGCTATCTTTCCTTAGGAATTTCTCATGCTAAAAGAGGGACAGTGGCATGGATGTAGATGATCCAGAGGCTTGCCACTTACAGCGATTAGATGAAAGGGAAGGAGTTGTTGATGTCTGTGTACTGTGAACGAGGCACAACTTTGATGCTAAAAGGTTGATTGGATCAACCAGTGGTTTTCTTATATAAAGCCTAAGAGGAGGCTAATATGTGTCTCGTACAAAGCCCGAGAGAGAGGCGAAAAAGGTTTTGGCTCAACGAGGGAATCTTTTCGTATCTCGTATAAAGCCCGAGATGGAGGCTATAGTTTGTTTGGCTCGATAAGAACCCTTTTGTATCTCGTACAAATCCCGAGATGGAGGCTACAAGGTTTGCTTCGCTGGGAAGAATCTTTGAACAAAGCCCAAGAGGAAGCTATTGTAACTGTTTCAGTTGAGTGACAGATCCAATATACTGATTTTAAAAGAGAAAATCAGTTCTTATATGAGCAACACTGTACTCATGGATTTGATTCGAGGATCAGGGATATTCCTGTTCTTTGAGGAAGCAGGAAATACAAAGGGTATTGAGACTGTCCGAGTCTGCGGGTTTCCTTCCTATTCTTGAAGAGTGCTTGAGAATGTCTTTGAGACTCAAGGAGATCAGACTGTCCGTGTCTAGAGTTGTATCTTTTGTACCATGCTTTGAGAAACAGTAGTAGACTCTATGAAAGGACTGTACTATGCAGATGATTAAGTTCTGTTCCTATACCTCTAGGAGGTCGTCGGGACAATTTGTACGAAGCCCAAGAGGAGGCTGGAAACTTTTAAGAAGTCGATCGGTCCTTGTACGAAGCCCAAGAGGAGGCTATCATTCCCGGAGGAAGAGATCATTATACGAAGCCTAAGAGGAGGCTGTGAATACTTCTAAGAAGCCGTAGGGTCCTTGTACTAAGCCCAAGAGGAGGCGGGGTTGCTTTTAGGAAGCCTATGGGTCCTTGTACGATGCCCAAGAGGAGGCGGGGTTGCTTTTATGAAGCCTGTGGGTCCTTGTACGATGCCCAAGAGGAGGCCGATGCTTTTAAGAAGCCTGTGGGTCCCCAAACCCCGAGAAATTCAAGGCAAGCTATTCACAAGGAATATATCAAGTCAGGAAAGTTCGAGAATTTGGAAGAAACTCAAAGATGCCATTCACGGAGAAGACATTCATCTCTGGGAGTAGAGTTTCTTGACAATTCCTAATGAGGACAGCCGAAGAGAAGACTGTATCTGGTGATCCTATTGGGGATCTAGTTCAGTCTATTTCTAAGAGTGACAGTCTGAGAAAGGGTTCAAAAAGAATCTGCCTTTCACATCTCCATATTGTTTAACCCCAAGAGGAGGGAAGACTGTGTCTGGTAATCCTATGTGGATCTAGTTTTGATTGTAAGTTCAGAGTGATCAATAGGGCTTTTTCTAGTGCTAGACGTAGTTGCCGGGGAAACTCTAAATATCTATACTATTATTACACAGTTGATATGAGTTTATGAAAGAAGACTTACAGTGAAACAACCCCACAATACAGTTATATGTATATGAAAGCGGTAAATGAAAGCAATAACCACTTACTCGGTTGTAGAGCTTCCATGTTGTTTGGTTAGTTGTTCAACAATGAAAAATTGAAAACAACAGTATATTCAAAATCAAAGGAGAAAGTGCTTTGAAAAAGAAAGATTTGGGGCTTACAGCTCAAGGAGAGGTCCAAAAAAGTTTTATCAGTGAGCGCACTGTTTGAATTTGTACAGAGGGACTTATACAAGTGACTGAGGCCCTAAAAGTTTTCTGTACAAAGGGATGGGTCTTACACTCTCTCAAGAGGCCCAAAAAGTTTTGAATAAAAAGAGTGGGGCTTATAACACGAGGGTAGGCCCAGATGATTTTTCGTTTAAAAATGGCGATCGCGCCGAGGTTTTCTTTTAACGCAGAGGGACTTATACAATAAGTGAGGCCCAAAATGTTTTGGTTAAAAGGGGATTGGGTCTTACACTCTATTAGAGGCCCAAAAAGTTTTGAATGGGTCTTATAGCTCAAGGAGAGGCCCATGGTTATTTTTCAAAAGGCAATGATCGTGCCGTTTATTTGAAAATGTACAGAGGGACTTATACAACGAATGAGGCCCAAAATATTTCTGTACAAGTGAGTTGGATCTTACACTCTCTCAAGAGGCCCAAAAAGTTTTGGATAAAAAGAGTGGGGCTTATAACACGAGGGTAGGCCCAGATGATTTTTCGTTTAAAAAGGGCGATCGCGCCGAGGTTTTCTTTTAACGCAGAGGGACTTATACAATAAGTGAGGCCCAAAATGTTTTGGTTAAAAGGGGGTTGGGTCTTACACTCTAATAGAGGCCCAAAAGTTTTGAATGGGTCTTATAGCTTAAGGAGAGACCCATGGTTATTTTTCAAAAGGCGATGATCGTGCCGTTTATTTGAAAATGTACAGAGGGACTTATACAACGAATGAGGCCCAAAAGGTTTTTGTACAAGTGGGTTGGGTCTTACACTCTCTCAAGAGGCCCAAAAAGTTTTGAAAATGATTTATGAGGGTTGAATTAATCCAAAAACCCTAATTTGTTTTCAAAAATGTATTTAATTGAATAAAAATTCAATTAAAAATGATCAAAATTGTTTAACATATGAAAAACAAATTGTGATCTTGGATTAATGCTTCAAAAATTAAGTATTGACCTACAAAATAATTAGAAAGCATTAAAAGTTGCAAAAATCAATGTAGAAAAAATATTTAAAATGTCAAAAACAATTAAAATATTAATTCTTTGCAAAAATATCAATTATATGAAATAAATAATATTTTTGGGATTTTTTGGGAAAATAAAATATTTCAACATTTTTGTGAATTATTAAAAAAAGAATCAACTCAAAATCACTAAAACTCAGAGAGAAATTAATTTTTGAATCAATTAAACAAAATCACAAAATTCAAATATTTGAATTTATGAAAAAGGCGCCAAGAACACAAGCAAGAACACGCGCATTTTTCTGGGTTTGGCTGATTTGCGTTTTCCATCCAATCTCACTGAATACGTAATCATATCATGCAATCCACATATCATTATGCTCGTCTCAACCTCACGATCATGTTTATGTCAATTAATTTCATTTAAATTAAACATACAACAAGAAATCACGAAAAATCCTCAAGAACCCTAATTTTTGCATGAAGGCTAGGATTTTTGATACACGATTCAAACAATGCAATTAATTGAGGGAAAACATTCCATGCATGATTATGAACATATGGCTAAATTATTGTGCGAGGAAATGTGCATAGATTGAGAGATGACCAAGTATGTGCTTACCTCTAGGCCGTGACAGCAAGTGCAATGTGATTTTTGATTTGGAGGTGTTACAGATGAGTGGTGATGATCTGAACAGCTTCCCTACACCCTATGGAGTGTGTTTGAATGCTTGGACCTGATTGAAAATGGCTGGAACAATTTGTGGTACCTCAGCTGCAACTTGATTGAAAATTTGAGCAACCAGCTGGTGATTTTGTGAAATTGGTGTTTCAGAAGTGATCTAAGTGCTTGATCAACTCATATGTGATGTATGTGAGGTGTGTGAGTGATTGGTTTGATTGGAAAAGCTCTCAAACTCAAAACCCGATAGCTACCTTGCTAAGAAAGGCATTTTTACCAAGAGAAAGAGATTTTGAGGAAAGCATCTGTTAGATGGCTTTGGTGTACTCAAACTGATCACAATTGAGCTCTATTTATAGTAGAGCAAGTTTGTTTTGGGATCCACAGTGAATGACAGCTGCTAAGTAGGTTTGGCCAATGTTGTCCAATGGAATTTCAAGTCTCCTCTAGCCATTGACTAGAGGTTAGGGCACAGAGCTTTGGTTCCCTTGGTCTTGGATAAGTCTTGACTGATTTCAGATGAGAATGGCTCAGTCCATGCCACCTTGATGCTTCCATTGAATGCTCCAATCCAAATTTGGAGTCTTGTCCCTATTTTGGCCATTCTAGGTTCAACATGCTATTTCTTGTTCCATGGACTTTGGAGACTTGGCTCAGTGATTGTCCCCTTTAGATTCAATCCTCTAAGGTGGTCCAAGTGGATAGGAGCAATTGGATTTGGCTGATTTTGGCAAATCGAGCAAAGTTGCAAATTCTGCCTTGCCTTGACAGATTTCAGCAAGGCAACTTTCCAATGTCATATCTCATGACTCAAATGGAATTTGGCAATGTTCTTGGTCATTTTGGAAAGCCCTTACATCATATAATAACTGTTTGAACATGTTTGGTTTTGATCTCTTTTGAATCCAAGTGAAAAATCCCCCTACATTTGGCAAAAAGTGAAGACAGATTTGAACTTAGTGAAAATTTCACTAAGTGTTGGAAAAAGTGACATTTTCATTTTTCAACCATTTTGATCACTCCATAACTCAAAATTCTTAATGAATTGGAGTTAGGTCTAGTTGAAGTTTTTGTAGAGGGTAATGAGGGCTACAAATCCATCTTTGGATGAGAGAAAATGGTCTTGTGGTTTAGGAGTTATGGTCCTCCAAAGTTGGTACCTTTGTCACTTTATTTTTAACTTAGAAAATTTTCTAAGTTTTTATGGTTACCCCTTTTACAAGTTATCCAACTTTTCTTGATTTTTCTTGATGAATGATGATTCAAATAATACATTAACATCATTTTAGGATTAAAAATCCATTTTGGTGAAAAATCTCAAAAAGTCAAAGTTGACTTTTGTGCACAGTTGACTTTTTATCAAATGAATTCCAAATTGTGCAATTCTTCAGGAAATCATGTCCTTGACCTAAATCAAACTTGATGGACATGTTCCATGGGTGTCATAGGGTATATTGAGGCATGTCTTAGGACTTGGGAGCATGTCCTGGTCAAAAGTCAAAGTTACAGTTGACTTTTCCCTTAAAACCCTAATTGTGGTGCAGATGAAATTGAGACTTGTTGTTCAAGCTTCTTGGATTAATCTATTGTTCCAAATGGATCAATATAGTTCATTAGAGACCCTCAAACCCTATCTTGAGGTCTTGGTTCATAATTTGTCCCAAAAGTCAACTTAGGGGTGAATTAGGTTAAGAAACCCTAATTCCTGATTTTTGATGAATGCATCCCCTGAGACAAAATTGACTTGATGTTTGGGTCCATGAGGTTCCATGGAGTATATTAGGTTATGTGTTGGAACATTGGCTCATGCCCAGATGAAAAATTTCCATTTGGAGGCCCTGGTCGACCAAAACCCTAATTTGGTGACACTGGCGATCTTGAGACTTGATCCACCTAGAAGGGAGCAACTTTGTGCTTAATCCTTGGAGTGGGAGTCCTTTTGATCCTTTGTAGTTACTTGAGAGGTTAGACAAGTTGAAGATCATGTCATTCCTTGATTGATCCTTTGTCTAAGGCTCTGAGAGGGCTTAAAACCCTAGTTTTGATTGTAGTGAATGCTCAACAACCCTTGAGGAATTTGATGAGGCATGATGGTTCATCCATATTGTGATGATGATTTGTACAATGATGAGAAATATTACTGGTCAAAATTTGGGTTATGACAGATGCCCCTATTTAATCTTTTTGGACCCGAAGGTGTGAATGACGAAGGTATTCGAGCATTCGGGGTGCAAAAGGATTAAATATCATAATACCCGAAATTTTGATGGTGGTTGTGAATGGTAGCTTACGCATTCATCTTCTTTAGCTAAGCAATGATGCTTAGAAAAGGTAAACTTCCCCTCGATCCTGGTCTTCAGCCAAGGAGCTGGTCTCAGTTTCTGAAATAAACTTCCCCTCGATCCTGGTTTCCTACCAAGAACCTGGTCTTAGTTGCTGAAATAAACTTCCTCTCGATCCTGGTTTCCTACCAAGAACCTGGTCTTAGTTGCTGAAATAAACTTCCCCTCGATCCTGGTTTCCTACCAAGGAACTGGTCTCAGTTTCTTTTGTCAATAAACTTTATTGACAAGGGACGCTATGTGTAGCGGTTTTCCTCAAACTTCTCGCCGAATTTTCCTGGGGAGATGCCATTTGACGGAAATAATTTTGATGTCAGAGTTGCTGGGGAACCCAGTCGTCTGAGTTGTAGAGTTGCACAAACTTCTCTGTTGGAGATGCCATTTGTCGATTCTACTGGGGAAAGCGAGTCTCTTGAGAGACCGTTTTTGTTTGGGGTTACATCATACTTTTCTCGAGATCTTCCCGGAGAAATGCCATATGATGGGGTCCAATTTTGAGGTGCCGATGACTTTTTCATCAGCGATCTTTTTGGAGCGAAACTGCTGTATTACCGAATTTCTGATTACGAGGATCTTTCTCGGGATTTTCCTTAATCCGGGAAAGCAAAGATATCATCCTTAATGGCGAAGAGTGACATTTGTTGAAAGTTTTCTCTGGCTTTTCAGAGGTTCAAGTTATCAAAGTGGTCAAGGACCAACTTCTTTCCAGGATTAAACCGGAAGCGAGGTTGTTCAGACACAGTATTTCCTGACGAGGCAAGAACTGACAACTCGATTGGGAGAACTTCTACCACTAGGGGACAAGATCGACTAGAGTGATAATGATGCAATATGAAATGTGAATGCAAATCAATAATGCCTGATGTATGTATGTTTATGCTGACAAAACTGACGCGACATACAAACTAAGAGATGAACATGACTGGATACTCGGCCATCGCGGGGCGCATGGAAATATCGCTGGTTCAAAATAGCAATTCCACCTTGCTTAGGAGAGATAGTCCCGGTTGGGGACTATCGTTGATCGGGCTTAGGAGATAAGAACTCGGCCGAGGTGTGTCAGATGAAACAAGGTCTCTGGCATAGTTGATCCCTTCATTCAGGCATACTGGGCCTAGAAGGAGTACTTTGATTCTGCACTTTGAAGTTCGAACACCTTTGGAGACACAATCGACGTTCTTTCAATGTTCAACAACCAAAAGAAATGCCATCTTTAATTTTTTAAAAAGCAAAAAAAAATTTATCAAGTAAATTTGTTTTTGTTTTATTTCAAGAATCGTTAATCATGTTAACAACGTCGTTCTGTAAAGCTAAACCAAATGAGAATTACAAACAAAAGCACAAGGGCTCAAATTTTATTGATAAGATGAAGATCAGCTAAGCGCGTGATCCCAAAAAGTATATACAAAGTTTGAAAATGGTAATTTACAAGGAAAAGGGCTACGTTGAAACATAACGACCACTATCCTTCTACCAACTTTGAATTCGGGGCATCCCGAGCTTCTGTCGAAGATGACCTTGACTGGAGTTTTCTGACAGATGATGTAACTGCGGCTGCTGCTGAGGGACTTGCCTCTGTTGAACATAGTTACTTGCCATTATCCCTAATTTTTGCCTGGATTGTACTATGAGATTTCCAATCCATCGGGATGATTTTTTTCATGTCTCTAATTTTTGCCTGGACCGCCCTTTCGGGT
Source organism: Lathyrus tuberosus (assembly GCA_022829125.1). Classification (NCBI taxonomy): domain Eukaryota; kingdom Viridiplantae; phylum Streptophyta; class Magnoliopsida; order Fabales; family Fabaceae; genus Lathyrus; species Lathyrus tuberosus. Next base: position 7,148,731 of record JALAZF010000043.1, read on the forward strand.
TTTCAATCCACCGAGACATTTTTTTTTAGTTTAGGCGAAGTATTTCTTGACTACATCAACATTCGTGGGGTAGGAAAATTCCTCTCCGTCCATGGTTGCAAGTCTCAAGGCGCCGCCTGAGAAAGCTTTCGTGACCACATAAGGGCCATCATAATTTGGGGTCCATTTGCCCCGAGAGTCAATGAGAAATGATTGTATCTTCTTGAGCACGAGGTCTCCTTTCCTGAAGACGCGAGGTCGAACCTTTTTGTCAAATGCCTTCTTCATTCTCTGTTGATACAACTAACCGTGGCATAATGCCGTGATTCGTTTCTCTTCGATCAGGTTGAGTTCGTCGTGTCGACTTTGACACCATTCAGCTTCTGTGAGCCTAGCTTCCATCAATACCCGGATTGATGGGATCTCTACTTCTATGGGGAGCACTGCTTCCATGCCATACACTAGAGAGAAAGGGGTCGCCCCTGTTGAAGTGCGGACAGATGTGCGATAACCGTGAAGAGAAAATGGTAGCATCTTGTGCCAGTCTTTGTAGGTTACAACCATCTTTTGAACGATCTTCTTGATGTTCTTGTTAGCCGCTTCTACCGCTCCGTTCATCTTGGGTCGGTAGGGAGATGAGTTATGGTGTTCGATCTTGAACTCTGCACACAACTCTTTCATCATCTTATTGTTCAAGTTAGATCCATTATCAGTAATGATCTCGCTTGGAACACCATAACGGCAGATGATATTGTTTTTGATAAATCGGACCACCACTTGTCGGGTTACATTGGCGAATGACGCTGCTTCGACCCACTTGGTGAAGTAGTCAATGGCTACTAGGATGAATCGATGTCCGTTTGAAGCCTTAGGCTCAATCATGCCAATCATGTCGATTCCCCATATGGAAAAAGGCCACGGGGAAGAAAGAACTTTGAGATGTGATGGCGGTACATGAATTTTGTCAGAGTATATCTGACGCTTGTGACACCTCCTCATGTACTTGTAGCAGTCAGATTCCATGGTCAACCAATAGTACCCTGCTCTTAGAATTTTTCTCGCCATTGTGTGTCCGTTGGCATGAGTGCCAAAGGATCCTCCATGAATTTCTTTCATCAGCATTTCTGCTTCTGGTCTGTCTATGCATCGGAGCAAGACCATGTCAAAATTTCTCTTATAGAGAGTGTCACTGCTCAGGAAGAAGTTTCCAGCCAATCTTCTGAGGGTTTTCCTGTCTTTCCTGGATGCCCCAGGTGGGTACTCTTGTATCTGAAGGAAGCATTTGATATCGTAATACCAAGGTTTGTTGTCTATGACTACTTCGATCGTGAAGACGTAAGTGGGCCGTTCAAGGCGCATTATGTCGATCTTAGGTAGGTCAGTCCATTGACCTACACTAATCATGGAGGAGATAGTGGCTAATGCATCAGCCATGTGATTCTCATCACGAGGGATGTGATGAAACTCAACTCTGTTGAAGAAAGATAGCAACCTCCTTGCATAGTCTTTGTAAGGAATCAATCCTGATTGGTATGTGTTCCAATCTCCTCTTATCTGATTGATAACCAGGGCTGAGTCGCCGTATACGTCCAAGTTTTTTATCCTTAAATCAATCGCTTCTTCGAGACCCATAATACAAGCTTCGTATTCGGCCTCGTTGTTCGTACACTTGAATGTAAGTCGAGCGGTGAAAGGAATGTGGGTACCCTGAGGGGTAACCATGATTGCCCCAATTCCATTTCCGTAATGATTAACTGCTCCGTCAAAGATAAGTCCCCATTGGGAACCTGGTTCTGGCCCTTCACTGGGTAATGGTTCATCGCAATCTTTCATTTTTAAATACATGACATCTTCGTCTGGGAAGTCAAACCCGACTGATTCTTGATCCTCAATCGGTTGATGAGCCAAATGATCGGCTAAAATACTTCCTTTAACGGCTTTCTGAGCGTGGTACTCTATGTCATATTCTGATAACAGCATCTGCCAACGGATGATTCTTCCCGTGAGAGCAGGCTTTTCGAATACGTACTTGATTTGATCCATTTCGGAGACCAGCCAGGTAGTATGACGAATCATGTATTGGCGAAGACGTTTGGCTGCCCAAGCCAAAGCACATCAAGTTTTCTCGAGCATCGTGTACCGAGTTTCGCAGTCGGTGAATTTCTTGCTTAGATAGTAAATGGCAGACTCTTTCCTTTTAGTTTCGTCTTGTTGGCCAAGTACATATCCCATTGAGTCCTCTAGGACTGTGAGGTAAATGATCAGTGGTCTTCCTTCCACTGGAGGTGATAGAATCGGAGGATTCAATAAATATTCCTTGATACTGTCGAAGGCGGTTTGGCAATCTTCTGACCAAACGCAATCCTGGTTCTTTTTCAGTAATTTGAAGATTGGCGCACAAGTGGCGGTCATAAGGAATATGAATATGGAGATGTAGTTCAAACGTCCCAGGAATCCTCTGACTTGCTTTTCAGTTTTCGGAGAAGGCATTCCTTGAATGGCCTTGACCTTGTCAGGATCAACCTCAATTCCTTTCTGACTGACGATGAACCCTAGTAGCTTCCCTGAACGGACACCGAAGGTGCACTTGTTGGGATTCAAGCGGAGCTTGAATTTTCTTAGACGTTCGAACAATTTTGACAGATGTTCAACGTGCTCACTCTCTGTTTTTGATTTTGCAATCATATCATCAACATACACTTCGATTTCTTTGTGTATCATGTCATGAAACAGAGTAATCATGGCCCTTTGATAGGTTGCCCCGGCGTTCTTCAAACCGAACGGCATAACCTTATAACAAAAGGTACCCCAAGGGGTAATGAACGAAGTTTTCTCCATGTCTGTCGGTGCCATTTTGATCTGGTTGTAGCCCGAAAATCCATCCATGAAGGAGAAAACTTTGAACTTTGTTGTGCTGTCTACCATCATGTCAATGTGTGGTAAAGGAAAGTCATCCTTTGGACTTGCCTTGTTCAAATCCCTGTAATCAACACACATTCTGACTTTTCCGTCCTTTTTTGTAACGGGTACGATGTTGGCTAACCATTGAGGATATTCAGATGTGGCGAGGAAACCCGCGTCAATCTGTTTCTGTACCTCCTCCTTGATTTTGATGGCCATATCTGGGTGAGTGCGTCTCAACCTTTGCTTTACTGGCAGACATTCCGATCTCAATGGTAAGTGATGTTCCACGATGCTGGTATCCAACCCTGGCATATCCTGATAGGACCAAGCGAATACATCGGGGAATTCTTTGAGAAGCTTTATCAAACCTTCTCTGGCAGTTGGACTGAGCAGTGCCCTAATCCTAATTTATTTTCTCTCTTTTTCTGAACCCAAGTTTACCGTTTCCAATGGTTCTTCGTGAGGTTCAATAGACCTTTCCTCTTGTCTGAGTAGTCGGGAGATCTCTTCTGGAATTTCGTTGTCATTTTCTTCTTCAGCCCCAAATACCGGGAACTTAAAGTCGGGAGAAGGCATCGGATCGTATGTTTCAACTGGGTTTAAAACAAGCAATCTGCATGACTTAATGATTCGTGTTTAGAAGAGATAGAGAAAATGCAAATGTGTGCAGTGTTTTTATTTTATTACTGCTTGTTTTTATTATTGAATTGTTTTTTAGGATTACCATTTTCTGAAAAAGCAAAAAGAGAAAACAACAATTAATGCGGAAATTACAGAACGACGTTATTTTATTAATGAACAAGTCGATACTTGAAACTACAGCCCTATAAAACAAAACTCTGTCATTTCGGGCAAAGCGAAGAGGGAAATTTATAGAAAGCGAGCCCTATCAAAACATTCGTTTCACCTGGGCAGGGTGAAAGGTTAAAAGATGGCAATTACTTTGACTGATGAACGACCTTCAGAACCTCGACGGCAACCCATTGGCGGCGAACTCCTCGGTGAATCACAAAGTCTGGCACCTTCCTTAATTTGTCTTCAGAAATGACGCTGATTTCTGGTGGAGCAGGATCATTGGAATTTGTTTCCCAGGCAGAATTATTGTAGGAGAATTCCTCAGTTATATTTTGCATAACATTGGTGCTCTCAGCTGTATATCCCCATCCAGTTGGCTGGATATCTTCGAACCTGATACGAGAGCTTTCGGGAGCAGTGTACTTGACCATAAAGTCGTATTTTCCACTTGGTTGTCCCAGGGTGTCCCACACTTCTTTGGAACTGGAGGAGTCATCTCTCTCGATGACGTTGACCTCGGGAAAAGCATAATTGATGAATTCAAGTCCTGCGAACGTTGCGAATTCATCTTCATGTTGAGTAGTTTCAGAATGACCTGAGTGTTAATCCCATGACATGGTGGGGACACAGGTATTCTGCTCAATGACGGTCAGCTGAGTCTCATTACTCGGCTGACTTTCTTGCCCCAAGTCTCCTGGGTAAGGTTGCCACATTGGCAGACCATCCATTGGGCCATAGTAGGTGTAGTCAAAATTGTCTTTCATCGGAGTGTCTTCCTCTAATGAATTTGGTGGAGCACGACATCCTTCTGGATCACAGTCTCCATATATCATTTCGATATCTAACCTTGGTATAAATCTCAGACTTTCTATAGGAAAGCAAAAAGGCATAGACACCTCTTCTTGAGACATATAACCGTCCTTGTTAAGGTAGGATTTCCATTCTTCATCTGTGTCAGAGGGATCTTCCTCATTGATAGCATGTACTGTCTGAGACACTGGGTGAAGGAAACCTCCACTGTGGAAGAAGTTTTGAAGGGGATGAAGATTTTCATCTTTGGCAGCTGTCTGGGTACAGGTCGCAGAAAAACCAAGACCCTTCTTTGTTTTATTGTCAGTGGGAATGACAAGCTGTCCTCATCCGGTTGTACTGGTACTCTCGACCGCTTTGATAGCATCTTTGTATGAGGAAATCGAGGTTCCTCCTTTGGAATGATTGTCCTTGCTCACCGACAATGCCTGGAACTGCGTTCCAATAACCTCCTCAGGTTCTATACCAGCAGATGATGACAAGTTGCTTATAAGCAAGGCTTGTTCCCCACAAACTGTGGCAAGATGATCGTTCTTGACAAACTTTAGCTTTTGGTGGAGGGTCGAAGTGACCGCTCCAGCCTGATGTATCCAAGGTCTTCCTAATAAACAACTGTATGTTGCCCGGATGTCCATGACCTGGAAAGTGACTTGGAAAGTGTGAGGACCAATAGTTATGGGAAGATCAACTTCGCCGATAACCGTTTTTCTGGATCCGTCAAATGCTTTGACGACAACCTCGTTGACTCTCATCGGAGGGCCTTTGAATGATAATTGCATCAAAGTGGACTTCGGCATAACATTCAGGGCTGACCCTGTGTCTACCAGTACGCTGGCTAAAGCATCGTCCTGGCAGTTAACTGTGATATTGAGTGCCATGTTATGACGGCGACCCTCTTCAGGTAATTCCTCATCACTAAATCCCAAATTGTTGCAGGAAGTGATGTTAGAGACAATACTATCGAACTGTCTGATTGTTACATCCTGTTCCACAAAGGCTTGCTCCAAGACTTTCTGTAGAGCCTCCCTGTGGGCTTCTGAACTGAGTAACAGTGATAATACCGAGATCTTTGAAGGAGTCTGTAACAGTTGATCAACAATGTTGTATTCACTCCTTTGGATGAGCTTCAGTATCTCATCATTATTTCTCGAAAGGTCGGGATTACTAGATTGACCGACTGATGGATCGGGAGCTTCTGTCTGAAGTTCTTTTTCCTTGTTAGGTTCCCCAACCCCTCGGTTGAAGATTCTACCACTCCGTGTTACTCGACTGATGTCTGCAATGTTCACGACGGAGGGTAATGGAATTTCCTTTCCATTCTCAATTATCGTTGCACCGTATTTGTAAGGGATATCCTTAGTTGATTCATACGGTAGTGGTCCCGGCAGATAGATGACTATGGGAACCATTTGATTTTTCTGACCATCGTAAGTAATCTCGATCCGTTCCTGGTTGGGAACTTTAGATTCGTCAAGTAAAGGAATGATGGAAAAAACACCCCTAGTCCTATGATGACCAGAAACTGTGACAACGCCCTCAATTTGATCGGCGAGGTAGTTTGGCGTCCAGTCAATAGGTCCAGAACCCGGATATGGACGAATTTCTCCACGATCGACCTGACCCTGAAGAGCCGCTCTCACAAGGTAACACCCTTGGTTACTTTCCGAACAGACGCTACAACGGTCGTAATTGTGTGGTGGCACTTGGCCACGCCCACTTTGAATACAATGTTACCTCACTAGGTTACCTTCCTCTGATCGGACATCCTGACTTTGACGCCGAGTAGGATTCCTGTTACTGATACTAATTTGCTGAGTATCTTCATCCATGTAGATTGGAATCCACCAATGATTTAACAAGTGCTGAAGTGCCTCCTGGACAAGGGTACAACCTCGATCATTTTCGCAACCCGCTTTACAGCTTTGATAGTCATGTGATATTAAGAATCTGAGTCGGACCTGCTCAGCATGTAACTCTACCAGGTTGGTATTCAACACGCGAATATCAAAGATCTGAACCATATTGATCTGATAAGGGTTCTTATCATGGTAGTCTTGGATCCATCCAAGATCCATCAGACGCTGGAGGGCCTCTTGTATGAAAGAACATCCCTGTTTGTTTACCGAGCAAGTCAGACAGGAGTTGTAATCGTGCCGCGGCAGATTTTGATACTGGCTTTGCCTTGACTACATTGCCACCAAGTTGGCATTCATTGCACGGATGTCGTGGTTCTGAATGACATTGGAATTCGTGTAAACCATGTTAACTCCACGAACTCGGTGTTCTTGGATCCATCCGAGATCCATTTGTTCCTGTAGAGCTGCTTGCAATACAGAACATCCCTGGTTGTCTTTAGAGCAGATATCACACTGGTGGTAGCTATGAGGTAGCACATGGCCATATCCACTCTGTCTACAATGCATCTTGACCATATTAGTCTTTAACAAGAGTACATCGTGAATTTGATAGACATTGTTAATCTCTTCCTCTATCAAATTGACTGCAGCTTTCTAATGCTGAGGCAGCGGGTTCGTAAGAATATTAGGATTCGTATCTTTGAAAGATAAGAGCCCGCTCCTAACAAGCTTTTGCACGTCGGACTTGAAATTAAGACAAGTTTCTATGTTATGCCCAGGACCTCCTTGATGATAAGGGCACGTCTGATCCACCTTAAACCAAAAAGGCGGATTTTCCGGTACTGTAAGAGGGGACTTAGTCTGAATGTGCCCCTTGGCTAGCAGTAATGGAAACAGTTTTACGTACAACATGGGTATAAGATCAAACCCTGATGGCCGTGTTATGCGGTTGTTGTTGTATTGGGGACGAGCCTGTTGAAGAGGTTGTTGCGTCCTTTGCTGATCAGGTTGGCTCTGCGCAACCTGAGGTTGATACGTAGGAATAGGCGCAGGGCTAAAAGAAGGAGTCACAGCCGCTACCGGCTGATATCGTCGCCTTTGCTTTCCGAGAGAGATATTCCCAATATCTTGCTCTTTTTTCTTAGGGAGAGCACTACCATATTTTTTAGTACCGCTCGATGATCCAGTGTCTTTTACCAAACGTCCTTCTCGGACGGCTTCCTCAAGACGTACACCCATACCCACCATTTCGGTGAAATCACTGGGCGCACTGGCAACCATTCGGTCATAGTAAAACGAGCTTAAGGTCTTTAAGAAGATTTTTGTCATCTCTTTTTCCTCAAGAGGCGGACAAATTTGAGCGGCAATTTCACGCCACCTTTGAGCATACTCCTTAAAGGTTTCCTTGTCCACTTGCGACATCGATCTGAGTTGATCTCTGTCGGGTGCCATGTCCAAATTGTATTTGTATTGTTGGACGAAGGCAGTACCAAGATCTCTGAATGTACTGATCGTAGTACAGTTTAAACCCATGTACCATTTGAGTGCGGCGCCGGTTAAACTATCCTGGAAGTAGTGAATCAGTAGGTCCTGATTCTCCGTCTGAGCTGACATCCGCCGAGCGTACATCACCAGATGGCTTTGAGGGCAAGAGTTACCCTTGTATTTTTCAAAGTCGGGCACTTGGAACTTGTGCGGGACTTTCACATTGGGGACCAAGCAGAGATCTGCGGCGTCCTTTCCAAATAGATCCTGACCTCGAATGGCTTGCAGTTCCTTCTGCATTTCCAGGAACTGTTCCTGGAATTCATCCATTCTATCGAACATAGTTTCCTTCTTACCAAAAGGTGTTGGTGGAATCTGTCCTTCCGGGACAGTGTGCACCACAGGGGGTGGTACCGTGACTACGGCAGTGAATCTCGGCGCCTCCCAAAGTTTGTAACCTTCAGGAGTCTTCATTATGCCCCTGGCATCTTCGCTTTCCCGAAGTTTGTAACCTTCAGGCCCAGCGGCTTCTGTTGTGATTCCCTGATCTTCAGTGATCGGCGGGACATATCCTTCTGGGATATAGTTAACAGGCATACCCCAAGGATGATCTTTCGGCATTTGATACCTAGGATCATACTTTTCTACTATGGGCGTTGATGTGATCTCTGAGATCACTGTCTGTTGTAGCTGAGCTTCTGCCATGGCTTGCATGTCGTTACGAAGCTTTCTCATATCCTCTCTTAGAGCGTCGATCTCTTCTTTCAACTCTCTGTTTTCTTCCTCAAGATCATCCATCCTTTTCTGATGATTGGCCCGAGTATTGTACAAATGAGACAGTTTGACTCTAAAATCGAGACACAAACGTGAGATTCGTAGGTAAGAAGAATACGCGATGTGAGAATGATGAATGCAATGATTATCTTAATTGTTTTTTTGTTTTAATCAAAATAAACTTCGACAATTAGATTGCAAATATCAAATAGTGGGGAAACCCCCTTTTTATTGAAATTCAAAGGATTACAGAAATGGAAATATAGTAGATTACAAAGTGCAGAAACAGAAACCTAAGCTAATGGGTTCTGAGTCCTCTCTGAAGAGAAATCGGGTGCTGACTCTGGTATCTTCCTTTTCTTTGACCGGGGCTCTTGGGCCATTGTCGGGTTGTCATTCCTTTCCCAGGTGAAAGGAGCGAGCAAGTTCCTTTGATCATCTTGATTCTCTATAGCATGTTGCTCCAAAATCTCAATCAGAACATCTTTCTCTTTCAATAATTGTTGTATTTTGATGCACTCTACGTCGAGGGTGCGATACCTGTTCTTCCAAGACCTTCTCTCCCGTTGAACTTTGTTGAGAGTAACCTGAAGCCTTTCAGTTTCCGTCATGAAGTACATGACAGATTCCTTTGGCGGAAGAATTCTGTAACGAGGATAAGGCATCTTTAGCTTGAGAGCTCTAGTTTGTACCCAATGGAGATAAGGCTCCACCGAGACACAGTCCGGTTTTTCTAGAGACTCTCGTCCTTTCTTATGAACCTGTTTCCAAGCATGCACTATTTCCATCTTTAGTGCTCTGTCGTTTTCTCCTTCTTTGAAGAAAAGACCTTCCAGATGAACCCCCCGTGGGATGTGTCTCATCGGGTATCCAAATTGACGGCGAACCAATACCGGATGGTAGTTAATTCCTCCTTTAGTTCCTATGAGGGGTACGTTGGGGAAGTTTCCACAACGATCAATGATCCTGATTCCCTGATAAATCCTATTACACCAATCTATATCAGAGTTGGTAAGAGACATGACCTTCTGCGACCAACGTAAGGCACTCTTGCAATCCCAAAAACAGCAGACTTGGGCAAGTGAGAGATAAACCATTTGTAAAGCAGAGGTACACAACATGTGATCTCCCCTCCACTGTACAAATTTCCTAAGTGTACAGAATGATACGCATCTGCGAGCAAAGTCGGCACAGGGTTTCCAATGAGAAAAACCTGAATGGAGTTAACATCGACGAAGTTATTGATGTTGGGAAACAAAAATAACCCGTAGGTGAGCAAGACAAAGATGCTTTCAAAAGCAGTCATGTTTCCTATACTGGCAAAATACAGGGCTTCCTTCGTCAAGAACTGGGCTGGCAAACCTTGGATGCCACCCTTAGTAGTCATGTGAGTCCTGACCTCAGACTCGTCCAAATGAATTGCTCTTGCAATGGTCTGATTCTTTGGAATTTCTTCCAGTCCAGAAAATGGAGCTCGATCAGTGATATGTAAATCAGCTAGATGAGAATACTCCTCCAGCGTTGGTGATAGCTGGTAATCCAGGAATGTGAAACAGTGATAAACCGGATCATAAAACTGAATGAGCGCATCCATGATTCCCTCAATCACATGGACTCTTAAAAGTGGTAGCAGACCTCCGTGCTTGGCTCTAAAAGCCTCAGGGTTAGTGATCATCCTCGCTAACCTTCTCAAATCCTCTAGCTTTGGAACCTTAAAGGTATACCTATGGGTTCTCCTTCTACCGAAATCCATTAGTGCCATCTTCTTCTCTGATATTTGCAATCACATTCTTAGTTTAATTTGAAAAACAGAGAGATTAGAAGAGAAGATTTTTTTAATGTTTTAATGTTTTTTAGATGAATGCATGAATGCAGCACACAAAAACATAGAAAAAACATGGGGTCAAAGGGTCGTTGTCATGAAGTCAAGGCTCTACCCATCCCCAAAGGTTTATACTAGGGTGATTTTTGTACCCGTACTCATTATCATTAGCTCCTCCCAGGAAAGCAAAACAACAAGCGGATCGCCAGCGAGTTGTAGTGCAATCTTAGAGTAAGTGCCATTCACCGAGAATAGATCACCAGCCACAAATGAGGGTAGTATCGCGTAACAACTATTTCTGATAGTTTCCGCACTACTAAAGGGTTTGGCTCCTCAGCTTCTCAGACTTAACAACCGGCCCATTGTCTGGGTGAGAGAATGAGTTGTGTTGGTCAGCCTCCACTGAGGTTAATGGTCGACCCCGTCGCCATCACTTATCTTAAGTGTATACTCAATCTTTCCACATACGGCATCACCCGCATTCCCATTAGCAGAAAAATAAACATGTATAGCAATTAGGAAAAGCAGTATATATATTTGTCCTAAACATCCTAGACCTTTGAAGCTAAGGATCCTAAGTTCTTGACAGAAATGGGTTCCCCGGCGGAAGCCCCAATCTGTGGTTTTCACATAAGTGAAGAAAAGGAAGACCGTGCCTAGATCTAACTTTGAAAAGCCCCACGGTGGGCGCCATTTTTCTGTTGGTGGCCACCGCCATGAAAATGACTTACCCAAGGTTTAGATTGTAAGAAGGAAAGAACCGGCCCCACGGTGGGCGCCATTTTTCTGTAGCGAGCGATTTTGGACGCGGTTCTTAAGCGTTGGTCGCTCTCTGCGGTTTGAGCTTAAACTACAGGTCGATTCATTTTTTATCCTATTGTGAGCTGAATAAGGAAGGGAAATAGATGTCTCCAATTAACCCTGCTTGCATACTGAGTTTAAACAGCGGTCTGTTAGGTTACAAATGCTATCAATGTGGGGGGGCCTTTGTACTGGTTATTTGTATTTTCGCCAATACGGTTTTCTTTCTTCTTTTTTATCTAGACAGAGGGTTTCTGGCGGGGAACAAGGGTTAGGATGTTAGGACTGATGCTTTTGAATGTGAGAGTATGGGATTTGGGTTTTTTGTTTAGTGTGCTCGCTAAGATTTTTCTTTCAATCTTATGCCTACGTATTCCCGTTTACCGAAACAGGGAAATCAGAGCGTTCGTAGTTCCTCCTATTCTATGGGAGGAAATGGTTGTTTTTGGTGTCTTGTTTAAAGCCCAAGACGTGAAGCGAAAGGGTAGTTTGTATCTTGTTCAAAGCCCAAGATGTGAAGCTAAAAGTGATTTGTATCTTGTTCAAAGCCCAAGATGTGAAGCTAAAAGGGTTGGACTTTAGAGAGAATGTGTCATCTCTAAAGAGGGGGTTGTATGTCACAACTGTTTATAAAGGAGAATTACTTTAACCGGGATACGCGGATCCTAGCAATGCCATAATTTCCTTTAAAGGGGATTTTAACCTGAAGGAGAAGACTTTAACTCAGTGTAGAGCAATGCTATCTTTCCTTAGGAATTTCTCATGCTAAAAGAGGGACAGTGGCATGGATGTAGATGAACCAGAGGCTTGCCGCTTACAACGATTAGATGAAAGGGAAGAAGTTGTCGATGTTTGTGTACTGTGAACGAGGCACAACTTTGATGCTAAAAGGTTGATTGGATCAACCAGTGGTTTTCTTATATAAAGCCTAAGAGGAGTCTAATATGTGTCTCGTACAAAGCCCGAGAGAGAGGCGAAAAAGGTTTTGCCTCAACGAGGGAATCTTTTTGTATCTCGTATAAAGCCCGAGATGGAGGCTATAGTTTGTTTGTCTCGATAAGAACCCTTTTGTATCTCGTACAAAGCCCGAGATGGAGGCTACAAGGTTTGCTTCGCAGGGAAAAATCTTTGAACAAAGCCCAAGAGGAAGCTATTGTAACTGTTTCAGTTGAGTGACAGAACCAATATACTGATTTTAAAAGAGAAAATCAGTTCGTATATGAGCAACACTGTACTCATGGATTTGATTCGAGGATCAGGGATATTCCTGTTCTTTGAGGAAGCGGGAAATCCAAAGGGTATTGAGACTGTCCGAGTCTGCGGGTTTCCTTCCTATTCTTGAAGAGTGCTTGAGAATGTCTTTGAGACTCAAGGAGATCAGACTGTCCGTGTCTAGAGTTGTATCTTTTGTACCATGCTTTGAGAAACAGTAGTAGACTCTATGAAAGGACTGTACTATGCAGATGATTAAGTTCTGTTCCTATACCTCTAGGAGGCCGTCGGGACAATTTGTACGAAGCCCAAGAGGAGGCTGGAAACTTTTAAGAAGCCGATCGGTCCTTGTACGAAGCCCAAGAGGAGGCTATCATTCCCAGAGGAAGAGATCATTATACGAAGCCTAAGAGGAGGCTGTGAATACTTCTAAGAAGCCGTAGGGTCCTTGTACTAAGCCCAAGAGGAGGTGGGGTTGCTTTTAGGAAGACTGTGGGTCCTTGTACGATGCCCAAGAGGAGGCGGGGTTGCTTTTAGGAAGCTTGTGGGTCCTTGTACGATGCCCAAGAGGAGGCTGATGCTTTTAAGAAGCCTGTGGGTCCCCAAACCCCGAGAAATTCAAGGCAAGCTATTCACAAGGAATATATCAAGTCAGGAAAGTTCGAGAATTTGGAAGAAACTCAAAGATGCCATTCACGGAGAAGACATTCATCTCTGGGAGTAGAGTTTCTTGACAATTCCTAATGAGGACAGCTGAAGAGAAGACTGTATCTGGTGATCCTATTGGGGATCTAGTTCAGTCTATTTCTAAGAGTGAGAGTCTGAGAAAGGGTTCAAAAAGAATCTACCTTTCACATCTCCATATTGTTTAACCCCAAGAGGAGGGAAGACTGTGTCTGGTAATCCTATGTGGATCTAGTTTTGACTGTAAGTTCAGAGTGATCAACAGGGCTTTTTCTAGTGCTAGACGTAGTTGCCGGGGAAACTCTAAATATCTATACTATTATTACACAGTTAATATGAGTTTATGAAAGAAGACTTACAGTGAAACAGCCCCACAATACAGTTATATGTATATGAAAGCGGTAAATGAAAGCAATAACCACTTACTCGGTTGTAGAGCTTCCATGCTGTTTGGTTAGTTGTTCAACAAAGAAAAATTGAAAACAACAGTATATTCAAAATCAAAGGAGAAAGTGCTTTGAAAAAGAAATATTTGGGGCTTACAGCTCAAGGAGAGGCCCAAAAAAGTTTTATCAGTGAGCGCACTGTTTGAATTTGTACAAAGGGACTTATACAAGTGACTGAGGCCCAAATAGTTTTCTGTACAAAGGGATGGGTCTTACACTCTCTCAAGAGGCCCAAAAAGTTTCGAATAAAAAGAGTGGGGCTTATAACACGAGGGTAGGCCCAGATGATTTTTCGTATAACAATGGCGATCGCGTCGAGGTTTTCTTTTAACGCAGAGGGACTTATACAATAAGTGAGGCCCAAAATGTTTTGGTTAAAAGGGGATTGGGTCTTACACTCTATTAGAGGCCCAAAAAGTTTTGAATGGGTCTTATAGCTCAAGGAGAGGCCCATGGTTATTTTTCAAAAGGCGATGATCGTGCCGTTTATTTGAAAATGTACAGAGGGACTTATACAACGAATGAGGCCCAAAATATTTCTGTACAAGTGGGTTGGGTCTTACACTCTCTCAAGAGGCCCAAAAAGTTTTGGATAAAAAGAGTGGGGCTTATAACACGAGGGTAGGCCCAGATGGTTTTTCGTTTAAAAATGGCGATCGCGCCGAGGTTTTCTTTTAACGCAGAGGGACTTATACAATAAGTGAGGCCCAAAATGTTTTGGTTAAAAGGGGGTTGGGTCTTACACTCTAATAGAGGCCCAAAAGTTTTGAATGGGTCTTATAGCTCAAGGAGAGGCCCATGGTTATTTTTCAAAAGGCGATGATCGTGCCGTTTATTTGAAAATGTACAGAGGGACTTATACAACGAATGAGGCCCAAAAGGTTTCTGTACAAGTGGGTTGGGTCTTACACTCTCTCAAGAGGCCCAAAAAGTTTTGAAAATGATTTATGAGGGTTGAATTAATCCAAAAACCCTAATTTGTTTTCAAAAATGTATTTAATTGAATAAAAATTCAATTAAAAATGATCAAAATTGTTTAACATATGAAAAACAAATTGTGATCTTGGATTAATGCTTCAAAAATTAAGTATTGACCTACAAAATAATTAGAAAGCATTAAAAGTTGCAAAAATCAATGTAGAAAAAATATTTAAAATGTCAAAAACAATTAAAATATTAATTCTTTGCAAAAATATCAATTATATGAAATAAATAATATTTTTGGGATTTTTTGGGAAAATAAAATATTTCAACATTTTTATGAATTATTAAAAAAAGAATCAACTCAAAATCACTAAAACTCAGAGAGAAATTAATTTTTGAATCAATTAAACAAAATCACAAAATTCAAATATTTGAATTTATGAAAAAGGCGCCAAGAACACAAGCAAGAACACGCGCGTTTTTCTGGGTTTGGCTGATTTGTGTTTTCCATCCAATCTCACTGAATACGTAATCATATCATGCAATCCACATATCATTATGCTCGTCTCAACCTCACGATCATGTTTATGTCAATTAATTTCATTTAAATTAAACATACAACAAGAAATCACGAAAAATCCTCAAGAACCCTAATTTTTGCATGAAGGCTAGGATTTTTGATACACGATTCAAACAATGCAATTAATTGAGGGAAAACATTCCATGCATGATTATGAACATATGGCCAAATTATTGTGCGAGGAAATATGCATAGATTGAGAGATGACCAAGTATGTGCTTACCTCTAGGCCGTGACAGCAAGTGCAATGTGATTTTTGATTTGGAGGTGTTACAGATGAGTGGTGATGATCTGAACAGCTTCCCTACACCTTATGGAGTGTGTTTGAATGCTTGGACCTGATTGAAAATGGCTGGAACAATTTGTGGTGCCTCAGCTGCAACTTGATTGAAAATTTGAGCAACCAGCTGGTGATTTTGTGAAATTGGTGTTTCAGAAGTGATCTAAGTGCTTGATCAACTCATATGTGATGTATGTGAGGTGTGTGAGTGATTGGTTTGATTGGAAAAGCTCTCAAACTCAAAACCCGATAGCTACCTTGCTAAGAAAGGCATTTTTGCCAAGAGAAAGAGATTTTGAGGAAAGCATCTGTTAGATGGCTTTGGTGTACTCAAACTGATCACAATTGAGCTCTATTTATAGTAGAGCAAGTTTGTTTTGGGATCCACAGTGAATGACAGCTGTTAAGTAGGTTTGGCCAATGTTGTCCAATGGAATTTCAAGTCTCCTCTAGCCATTGATTAGAGGTTAGGGCACAGAGCTTTGGTTCCCTTGGTCTTGGATAAGTCTTGAGTGATTTCAGATGAGAATGGCTCAGTCCATGCCACCTTGATGCTTCCATTGAATGCTCCAATCCAAATTTGGAGTCTTATCCCTATTTTGGCCATTCTAGGTTCAACATGCTATTTCTTGTTCCATGGACTTTGGAGACTTGGCTCAGTGATTGTCCCCTTTAGATTCAATCCTCTGAGGTGTCCAAGTGGATAGGAGCAATTGGATTTGGCTGAATTTGGCAAATCGAGTAAAGTTGCAAATTCTGCCTTGCCTTGACAGATTTCAGCAAGGCAACTTTCCAATGTCATATCTCATGACTCAAATGGAATTTGGCAATGTTCTTGGTCATTTTGGAAAGCCCTTACATCATATAAAAACTGTTTGAACATGTTTGGTTTTGATCTCTTTTGAATCCAAGTGAAAAATCCCCCTACATTTGGCAAAAAGTGAAGACATATTTGAACTTAGTGAAAATTTCACTAAGTGTTGGAAAAAGTGACATTTTCATTTTTCAACCATTTTGATCACTCCATAACTCAAAATCCTTAATGAATTGGAGTTAGGTCTAGTTGAAGTTTTTTTAGAGGGTAATGAGGGCTACAAATCCATCTTTGGATGAGAGAAAATGGCCTTGTGGTTTAGGAGTTATGGTCCTCCAAAGTTGGTACCTTTGTCACTTTATTTTTAACTTAGAAAATTTTCTAAGTTTTTATGGTTACCCCTTTTACAAGTTATCCAACTTTTCTTGATTTTTCTTGATGAATGATGATTCAAATCATACATTAACATCATTTTAGGGTTAAAAATCCATTTTGGTGAAAAATCTCAAAAAGTCAAAGTTGACTTTTGTGCACAGTTGACTTTTTATTAGATGAATTCCAAGTTGTGCAATTCTTCAGGAAATCATGTCCTTGACCTAAATCAAACTTGATGGACATGTTCCATGGGTGTCATAGGGTATATTGAGGCATGTCATAGGACTTGGGAGCATGTCCTGGTCAAAAGTCAAAGTTACAGTTGACTTTTCCCTTAAAACCCTAATTGTGGTGCAGATGAAATTGAGACTTGTTGTTCAAGCTTCTTGGATTAATCCATTGTTCCAAATGGATCAATATAGTTCATTAGACACCCTCAAACCCTCTCTTGAGGTCTTGGTTCATGATTTGTCCCAAAAGTCAACTTAGGGGTGAATTAGATCAAGAAACCCTAATTCCTGATTTTTGATGAATGCATCCCCTGAGGCAAAATTGACTTGATGTTTGGGTCCATTAGGTTCCATGGAGTATATTAGGTTATGTGTTGGAACATTGGCTCATGCCCAGATGAAAAATTTCCATTTGGAGGCCCTGGTCGACCAAAACCCTAATTTGGTGACACTGGCGATCTTGAGACTTGATCCACCTAGAAGGGAGAAACTTTGTTCTTAATCCTTGGAGTGGGAGTCCTTTTGATCCTTTGTAGTTACTTGAGAGGTTAGACAAGTTGAAGATCATGTCATTCCTTGATTGATCCTTTGTCTAAGGCTCTGAGAGGGCTTAAAACCCTAGTTTTGATTGTAGTGAATGCTCAACAACTCTTGAGGCATTTGATGAGGCATGATGGTTCATCCATATTGTGATGATGATTTGCACAATGATGGGAAATCTTAGTGGTCAAAATTTGGGGTATGACAAAACCCTTACCCGATTAAATCGATTCCTAGAAGTTATTTTGAAGATTTCCAAGCTTTTCCTCTTTTTCTTCTCTTTTCTCTTCTTCCTCTTTCTTTCTCTTCTATTTCCCTTTTCTTTCTATTTCTCTCCTATTTCTTCTTCTTATCTCTTTTTCTTATTTTCTACTCAAATTCCATTAATTCATTTTCTCACATAATTCTTCACTTAATCACTTTTCTACCAATTTTACTAAATTTCTAACTTACCATTAATTGAGAAATGTCCAAAATACCCTCCATTCTAATTTCCCCGAAAACTCTCAAAAACGGTAAAATATCATAACATGTCAACATAGCATATTAACACACCAATTTCACAACTAAAATAATTTATTACACAATTTAAATAAAAGACTCAACAAAATGGGAATAATCGAAATCGGGGCGTTACACCTACGGCCATGGTCATCTCATATGGGGGGTACCATGAGCTTACAATAGGGTCCATCAAACGAAAGTTTGAGCAGCTGATAAACAGTAGCCCCGATCAGTTGTCCGCGATCAGAAAAAGTAAAGGGCATTCGCAGCCGATCAAGTTTTATTGAGAAGAACGGATCCCCAAATTCCCATATTGTCGCTCCCGAAAGATTCGCATCCAACGGTACAAACGTGAGAGTGGCGCAGAAAATACTGAGTCGCCAGCAATGTGTATTTATCCCAAGAGAGGGAAAGGAAACACTGTATAAACCTGAAGAGAAAGGGGGAAAGACATGGTCATCGCAACAATAGTCCGGGTTCGGGAGTCGGTTATGCAAGGGGAAGGTGTTAGCACCCCACGCATCCATCGTACTCGATGGGATCCACGCTTGTTGTCTACACGGAGGGTGAGCTGTCCTACTATCTATGGCTGAACAAAAGAAAACAGGGATGGGGGTGACTAAGACAGACTCGGTAGGACATGTTCGATGCCCTAGGCCTACGTACTCCCTCCGTGTAATGGGAAAGTCAGAGTCAATGTAGTTTGGACGGGAACTGTGGGGAAGGTTGCTCGCCAAGACAATCGATGTCTTGTGCCTACATATCCTCAATCGGACGAGAGAGAGGAATCAGAGCTGATGTAGTTTGTGGGTACGACCACGGATGGGTAAGTGATTTTTACGTGAGCGTCGAGCTCTTTTCTGAAAAAAAAGAAGTTTGAAACCCAACAATCCCGAAGGATAAAAAGATTTGAATTTGTTTGGTGTTTTTTAGACAGAAGTGTTTTAAGTTAGTTCGTAACTTATATTGAACCAAAGTCTACCATGCGAGAACGAGTAAATCGCATGGTCGCCCCCAAATGGGACGTATGCTAAACACTCTAGAAGAGGAGGGGAGACCCCTCGTTCTTCATTTCCTACACTTAAGGCTCGAGCGCAATATACGTTATATTTTATTAAATGTTTTCAAGAAGTTTTGAGATGAGAAGAGAGAAGACACAAAGGAAACTCTAAAGGGAAACTAAGAGTCCTAATGTTATCATGCATGGTTAAACCTATGGTTAGTGAGGCTTAGGAGATACGACTACCTAAAGCCTAATGCTAATCCTACTCCAAGCTTAATCAAAAATTAAGTTGGAATAGGTAGCTCTAAGGGAAGAAGAATCCAAGACTTAATCCAGTCTTGAGATTCATGGGATGAGAAAGAGTGAGAGAGAAGAAAGGAGCATCTTAAATGCTAAAGCAAACACAAGTATGGAAGCTTAAAAGAGAAAGGAGAAGTTAGAATGTGGATAACTATCCACATCCCATTCACTTACCATTAGCCCCTACATGGTTAGCAAAAATAAACATAAGCAACAATAAGGCAAATGAAACCCAAACAAGTCACAACCCAAAGAGAAATGGTTACAAACCAAAAGAAACTCATCCAAGTCAGAATGTACACCTCAAAGGTGACCCATAATGTTTACCAAACAAACTCAAGCAAAGAGAATGCAAACAAGTGGCAAAACATACAAGAAAGTCCTCAAAGAAGGAGTAGAAGAAGAATGAGTGGATATGCAAGGTGATCATGCAAGAATGCTTCAAATAAAATCAAAGTTAGAATGTGGATGACCTAAACATGTGCCTAAATAGGCTATACAAGTGTTACATAAGGCATACAAGCAAGTGTCCAAGCATTAAGAATCATTAGAAGAAGGAGAAAGAAGCATGTGAGTGAAACATGTTAAAGGATGCAAAATGAAACATGAATAGCATATAACATGAATGCAAAGCTCCAAGGTCAGAAACATACATCAAATGAATTGCAAAAGAATGATATGGCATGGCATACACAAACCAAATACAAACCAAGAAGAGGCATAGATGAGAAGAAGTGAGAAGATAAGTCAAAAAGAGGCATGTAAATCAAACATTGAACATGTGCACAAAATATGCAACAACCTCACACCAATGACCTATAATTGCAATCAAATGACCTATAATGATTCAAACATGGTTTATGAAGTCAAAAAAACAATCCCAAATAATGGCACAAGTGCCTTCTCAAACAAGTAATCAAACATGATCAAAGATGTGCACAAAAGAAGACCTCAAACAAAGAGCAATCAAACAATTAGCAAAACATCTTCAAAAATTACCAAATTAATTCTCAAAACATCTCAACCAGGGGTAAACAACATATTAAAAACTCATGCAAAAATTCACAAGATAAGTCCTTCAATCAAACATGCAAAGTTACATGGGAATTATGAATCAATATGAAAAAGAAAGAGACCAAAATGCAATATGAAAAGAGTTTTAAAATATGAGAAAAAAAATTTTATGCACTTCAAGATGATTATGAAACAATGCAAAAAGAATCGGTTCAAAATGTTTTGAAGATGTCGAGAAATAAAATCAGCAAGTTAAGGTGTGCATATATGAAACAAATCAAACAGAAATTAAAGCAAAAATTTATTCAGATGCTAAAAATAAAATAAAAATGGAAAATAAAATTTGGAAAAACTTTATAAAATGCTAAAGATGATCCATGATTTTTTTCATAATTTTTGGATGCATAAAACTATTTTTAAAAATTAAAAATGAAATGCAACAATTAATAAAAATAATTGAAATAAACATGGGAGGTGCAAACAACAAACATAGCACGCTTAAAAAGGCAAATGGGCTCAGCAGGGGGGTGTGGATATCAAGCCCAAACCAACAAATCCATCAGCGTATTCCAAACAAAAAAAACAAAGTCCAAGTCACCATGATTGACTCACACACACCATAGGATCTATCCAACACATGGCATTCAGTCAACAAAATCAACAGGTAAACATGATTAAAGGCCAAGATTGAAAGTACATGGCAACAATGATACACGCGCACACACATGACTGATCAGAAATTAAAAGTAAAGCACGTGAAGGGCACATGAAGAATTAATGCGCTGGCAATATCACATCCATCAGATTAAATCAACGCATCAGATCAAGTCATCCAAAACAAAAAGCATGCAAGAACAAGGGCTATGATTTAATACACATGATAACTATCATGGACTAGCAAACACACAAACCACAAAATAAAAACAAAATTTAAATGGCGTGGCACACTGATGGCCATCAGATCAAAAGATCCAACGGTCCAGACATCATCACCTTCATTGAATTCTCAGTTCACCTGAAGGTGAACCAGACGCCGGAGCCCTAGCTCCGGTCGTCTTCTCCGGTGGCTCCCACGGTGGAGTTTTCACAAAAATCCCCAGAAATCAAACATGAGCATACTATCTTGACCAGAATTCAACAAGGATCTCAAATATCATGTCCATTTCATCAAACAATCAACACATAAGGCAAATCGAAGCAGAAAAGTTTAGATCCAAAACTTTCAAACTCACAATACAAACATGTTACACGTCCAAACTCAAAACAAAATACATCAACATGCTCAGTGAATTTCATAGATCATTATGCACATCAAAAAAATGAGTTCTAAGAGCATGGAAAGTAAGCTTACCTGAGATCTGTTGAGCTTGAAATACACTAAGAACGCCTTCCAAAAGCTACAGATCTTCCTCTTTTGAGCTCTATTTGCAAAATAAATGCAAATAGAGACTTGAATCTGGCTAGATCTATGATTTTGAACTTGAACCCTCTTGAAATCAACTTTATGAAAACCTTGCTCTCAGCTCAAAACAATGGTTGATTCTTGTTCTATGGAGTGTGTAGATCAAGAATATGGAAAAATATCTTCAGAAACCCTTAAGATGAGAGAGTTTCGAAGGAGAGAAAGTGTGAGAGCAAAAATAAAATTCTGAGCAAGAATGAGTGCATGACCTAGCTTTGGACGTGTGAGTTAGCTTATATACTCCTCCTTAGACCTCTGATCACAATTAGAGTTTTGTTAATCCCTTGGTTAATGAGTTTTGATGTGAATTGCAAAAATGCAAAATATGATTAACCCACTAATCCACACGTGCAAGCTCATGTTTTCCATGATGGATCACTCACACTTCCCTTGCTGATCACATTTGAATTGGAATTGGGCCTTGTGGTGGCTTGGTTTGTAAGTTTTAATCCATCTTGTAAAATTGTACTTTGTTAAATAAGTGAGGTACAAGTCATGAAATGGAGTGAAATAAAGGTCAAAAATGGTCTTCATGGAATTTAATTGGATGTTGTAATGTAACATGAAGCAATAGAACCAAATATAGGTCAATATGAACCAAAATGCCAAAGGTGTAAAAATGACACCATAAGAAAACCCTAAAATCATCTTGCCTTGTTTTGACCATAACTTGAGTTCTACAAATGATATGGAAACCATCTAGTACTTTTTGGAAAGGGGAGAGAATGATCTTCAACTTTCATGTTGGAGGAAAATTCATTTGAAGCTTCCTTGATGATGAAAAGTCAAGTTGAATGTGGTGGAAAAATTGCCAAAAATGGAAAGTTCTCATTATAGGTCATTTTCCAAATTTAGTAACTTTTGCACAAACTCTTGATTCTTGTAGAATGATGTCATCCATGCTATTCCTTGACCAAATGAAGGTACATGGACTTGGGAAACATGATTTGAACCCTTAAGAACCCATGGTTGACTTTCCTTTTGAACTGTTGACTTTTGCTTACTTCACAAGTAACTGATCCACTGAAAATCCTCCACAATGAATCACTAGCCAAGTCTTCATCCATGAACACTTGTGAGCATATGGAACCTCATGAGAATATATTTGAACAAGCAAAACCTATCAAGAAGCCTTTTGGAACCAAAACCCTAATTTGGACCATCTGCTTAGGAGAGAAAGATTCACTTGAAATCCTTTGCCACTCTTGACCTTGTGAAGATGTGATGAACTCCTCAAACCACCTTGAGGCTTGAGACTCCTTTGAAATGAACCAAGTACCTTGATCCCATGTTAAGAACCAATGCTATGCACAAATGCTAATGCAAGAAATGCAAATAAACATAAACCAGTTAGATAAAAGCAAGAAGGCAAATTTTGGGGTGTTACAGCTGCCCCTATTCAATCAACTTTGTACTGAAGGTATAATAGCAACAGCTGTCATGCGTTCAAAGGATTCACAGAGATTGAATACCAAAACAAACCTGAAATTTTCAATCCTCAAAGGAGAGACGACTCCGCTAGGGAACAAGCAATAAATGCTGCACTGTCACAACACGTACGAGTGTTGGAAACCAATACAAACAAAGTATTGAAAAGTCATGAAATAAACACAAACGAGTGTTAGCTATGCTGGGAATAAACACGGACGAGTGTCAAGGAATCAAAGATATCATATACGGACGGGTATCGAAAAGGTACACGGACGGGTGCAAAGAGTTTCAACACTGACGGGTATCGAAAAGGTACACGGACGAGTGTAAAAAGATTCAATACGGACGGGTACTGAAAAAGGTACACGGACGGGTGTAAAAAGATTCAATATGGACGAGTATCAATAAGGTACACGGACGGGTGGAAAGAGTTTCAACATGGACGGGTATCGAAAAGGTACACGGACGGGTGTAAAAAGATTCAATACGGACGGGTACTGAAAAGGTACACGGACGGGTGTAAAAAGATTCAATACGGACAGGTACTGAAAAAGGTACACGGACGAGTGCAAAGGTTTCAATACGGATGGGTACTGAAAAGGTACACGGACGGGTGTAAAAAGATTCAATACGGATGGGTACTGAAAAAGGTACACTGACGGGTGCAAAGGTTTCAATACGGACGGGTACTGAAAAGGTACACGGACGAGTGTAAAAAGGTAAATTTACTGGGGATTAATCTCGCTGAGGAATGTAAGGCAACACAGACGAGTGTCAAATGTCAATACGGACGGGCATTGAAACAAAAGTTCAAACACGAACGGGTGCCGAAGGAAACACGGACGAGTGTCTGACGGTAAAATCCTTGAGGGGATAAACCAAAGGACCGCCTGGACGAAGGGGTAAAAAGAGATCACGGGTTCACAATCCTAGCAAAACAACTCTGCAAGGGAATGTCAAATATTTCTTTAAATGACTAAACCCAACACTTGTGGAATAAAGTCGATTGATATTCTCCTGAAATCCGGCCCTCCTGACGAAGGAAAACTCAAACCTGACTTATGCTTCGGATGCATATGTTTGAATTTTGCCGTAATGCTCCACACGAAGTAGAAATGCTACGCATTTAGGAGGATGCCATGTAAAAAGATGCTTATGCAATGCAAAAAGACCGTCCCAGCGAAATAAACGCTGAGAACAGAAGCAGCTCCACCGAGGACGACAAACTACATTGTCATTAAACCCAAGAAAATGCAGAGGAAAACTTCACCCTGCTAGGGAAGATCACAATCACCAATTCTGCTGGAGGAGGACGAAACTCCGATAGAATACCCACTCTGTTGGGGAATATCAAGATCAACAACTCTGCTGGAGATGGACGAAACTCCGAGAGAAAACCCACTCAGTTGGGGAGGGAGATGAATACTGAAAATGGAAACTCCTCCGCTGGGGATGACCAACTATTTTAGAACTTGGATTTAACGCCTGCCAAAAACGATTGGACTTAAGACTTGCTGGGGATACCACTCACCACCAGACTCTGCTTGGGGATATGATCTTAATCTGCTGCTAGGGAAATAACTTTACCCTCGCCCTGCTGGGGATTAGATCAAACCGTTGTCGGTGAAACTATACTTTCTGACCAACTGAGAAAAGTAGACACCAGAACTCTGTGGGGATAATAACATCTTTGTCCACGAATCTCCTGCTGGAGATACAACAACATCCATCTTAGAGCAATCAACTTCTGAATGCTTGCTGGGGAATAATAATCCAAACACAACTTTAGCTGGGTACATAATCCTCTGTACTCTGCTAAGGAAGACGATCCTCAACGATTCCGCTTGGGAGTGGTTGTCAACATCCACTCTGTTAGGGGATAAACACCCTGTTTCCTGACTAGCTGAGGAAAAAACGACTGCCCCATACTCTGTGAGGAAACACCACCTGTTGGAGAAAGGTGATCTAAATCACAACTCTGGCTAGGGGAAAGCCTCTTATATCCTGCTGAGGGGGACGATCCTCAACAACTCCGCTCGGGGAACTACCTCTTTATACTCCATTAAGGAAGATGACCCTCGATACTCTGATGGGGAAGAGTGATAAACTGCTGAGGATGATCAGACTTCAATGTTGGGGAGAGCTCTACTCTACTGGGGAGAGCAGCAAACTGCTGAGGTGCACCTGTCATCCTGCAAAACCAACATAAAGGTCTACGTCCAAAAATGATTACTTTGATTATCATCACAGTGACTGTCGCCTAAGCAATTGCCACTATTTTCCAACTTGTTTCATAAAGCTCAACATTTTAGCATGTAATGTTTATAAAAAATATCGGACATTTTCACAAACAAAACAGGTAAAACAAGAAACAAAGGCTCTTTGACTGAAATGCAAACTTTATTGAATGATCGGCCTGTAAATAGGCAATTACATTTGGAAGCAATTCCTGGAAAGAGGTAATTGCGCAAAAAAGTAAAAGAAAAAACACATGTCGGCAATGTGAGGAACAGACATCCACCATGACTCGACTCAGCTATAACCCATGTGACTTGCTTATCCGCAGATACTTTGGCTTTTGAAGATGACTGACTGGACTGATTCCTTTCCTTCGAATTTTCCAAGTGTGAATAGCGATCACAGATCGAATGCGGATCTTAGTCTTTGCTTTTAAATCCCTAATTTTGCCTGGATCGCCCTTTTCAGGTTTTCAATCCACCGGGATACCCATTTTTTCCAAAGTTGCCTTTCCAGGTTTACAACCTTGCGGGTTTATTCTTTTTTCATTTTATCCCTAATTTTTGCCCGAACCCTTTCTTTTTATGGTTCGCCAGGATGCCCCATTTTTTCCTGAACCTTCTTTTTATGTTCAGCGGGTCTCTTTTATGCAAAGTATTTTTTGACTACATCCGCATTCACAGGGGACGTAAAATCTTCGCCATCCATAGTTGAAAGTAATAAGGCTCCACCAAAGAAAACCTGTCTTACTACATATGGCCCTTCGTAATTCGGAGTCCACTTGCCCCTGTGACCTGTTTGAGGAGGAGTGATCCTTCTCAGGACTAATTCACCAGCCTGAAAACAACGATGACGCACTTTCTGATCAAATGCTTTTTTCATCCTGCTCTGATACAACCGGCCATGCACAATGGCTTTCAATCTCTTCTCTTCAATGAGGTTCAGTTCATTCAGCCGGGAATGCACCCACTCAGCTTCATCAAGCTTCACGTCTGTCAGAATTCTCAAAGAAGGAATCTCAACTTCTAATGGCAGGACTGCTTCCATACCATACACCAGTGAGAAAGGAGTTGCCCCAGTTGATGTGCGTACCAAAGTACGATAACCGTGCAAAGCGTAAGGCAACATCTCATGCCAGTCTTTGTATGTCACTACCATCTTCTGCACAATCTTCTTAATGTTCTTATTAGCCGCTTCAACAGCCTCATTCATCTTTGGACGATAGGGAGAAGAATTGTGGTGTTCAATCTTAAAGCTCTGGCATAGCTCCTTCATCATCTTATTGTTTAAATTTGAACCATTATCAGTAATGATTCTCTCCGGGACTCCATACCGGCAGATGATGTCCTTCTTAATAAACCGGGCTACCACTTGTCTGGTGATGTTGGCATACGATGCTGCTTCTACCCACTTCGTGAAATAATCAATAGCCACTAGGATAAAACGATGTCCATTCGAAGCAGTCGGCTCAATCTTTCCAATCATGTCAATGCCCCACATGGCAAAAGGCCAAGGTGATGACAAAACATTTAGAGGAGTAGGCGGTACGTGCACCTTATCAGCATAGATCTTGTTAGTTCCTGGATTGGCTGGAATTTTGGTAAAACAAAGTTTATTCAATCTTGATGTCAAGGTGCTGATGTTGTAACATTAAAGTCTTAACACTGGGCTGTGTTAAGTAATTAATTGCTGAAGTTGGATGTCTGATGTCACACAGGTGATGTTGTAACATCAGACCTGCAGAATTAATAACAGCAGGACATGTTGTTAGGGCACGCGTATTAGTTGGAATTGTGGAGAGTGGTTGACTCATTGGATGAGAATATCTTGGGATAGATATTTTCTGTTACATGGGAGATTTGATTGCAGGTCTGTTGGAGAATTAAAAGGTTGAAGATTTAAAAAGATTTTGGGGATAAAATCTGTTTTGAAGATTCAGTTTTAATTAACAAATCTGATCAAATATTGTGACAAGTCCAAGCCCAATTCAAGGAGCTATATAAAGCGCACAAGACCAAAGGAAAAGGTACAGAAATACGGGGAGAAGATCAAGAGCAGAGACTGAGTGTCTTGACTATTTTGTACGAGGTGTATAACCAGAATTCTAGGGTGAATTGCTGTGTCGTTTTCTGTCCTCTCTAAAGCTGTGAAGCAAAGAGAGTTGTGTGACTTGATCGAAGCTAGGAAGCAAGATCAAGGTTTCTCAAAGAGGTTGTTCTTTGAGTGTTTGAAAGGGATTGAGTAGTGTTCTCATATCTAAGTGGTTTCTTAGGTAGAAAGTCACTAGTAGGAATTAAGATTAGGAGATTGTCAACTGGGTTGTTGAGTCTGTAATTTAATTCTACGAGTAGTGAAATTCATCCCTGGCTTGGTAGCCCCCAGACGTAGGTAGTTAGACCGAACTGGGTGAACAAATCATTGTGTTGATTTATTTACTGTTATTGCTGTCCATTGTGCAGAGTGTGTTGTTGTGACATCGCACCTTAACATCACACGTCTGATACCAGAAATTCAATTGGTATCAGAGCAGGCATCCTGTCTGTCTCTGGGTGAGATCTAGGGAAGTTACTTTCTGGTGTAAAGATGGACAAAGAGGTTGGAGGATTTGTCAACAGCCCCCTATATTGGATGGTTCCAATTATGATTATTGGAAGCCTAGGATGACCACCTTCTTGAAATCCTTGGACAGCAGGGCTTGGAAGGCCATTATTAAAGAATGGAAAGCACCTGTTGTGTGTGAGAAGGATGATGCTGGTAAAGATAAAGAAGGCACCTCTAAGCTGAAGCCTGAAGAAGAATGGACCAAGGAAGAAGATGAGCTTGCCCTTGTAAATTCAAAAGCCCTAAATTCTATCTTCAATGGAGTTGACAAGAACATATTTAGGTTGATCAAGTCATGTGAATATGCTCAGGATGCATGGGATATTTTGAAGGCTACACATGAAGGATCATCTAGAGTAAAGATGTCAAGACTTCATATTCTAACATCTAAGTTTGACAGTCTGAAGATGAAGGAAGATGAGACTATCCATGACTTCCATATGAGTGTTCTTGAGCTGGCCAATGCATCCAGTGCTCTTGGAGAAAAGATGTCAGAAGAAAAGATTGTAAGGAAGATCCTTAGGTCCCTTCCTAAGAGGTACAAGATGAAGGTGACTGCGATTGAAGAAGCTCAAGACATCAGCAAGATGAGGGTTGATGAGCTCATTGGATCTCTTCAAACTTTTGAGCTTGGTTTGAATGAGGAAGAACCAGAAAAGAAGCCGAAAAGTATAGCTTTGGTCTCCACTCCTGCAGAAGCTAAGAAAGTTACAGATGATGATTCTCAGGAAGATATGTCTCAAGCCATTGTTATGTTGGGAAGACAGTTCAACAAGGTGTTCAAGAGGATGAACAATAACTCCAGGCCTAATGTCGAGAACATCTCTTCTGACATCAGCAAGCCAAAAGAGAAGGATGAAGAGAAGACTACCCAAGATAAAGGAGTTCAGTGCTTTGAATGTGAAGGGTATGGACATGTCAAGAAAGAGTGTCCCACATTCTTGAAGAAGCAGAAGAAGGGCATGACAGTTTCCTGGTCTGACTCTGATAGTGAAAGTGAAATTGAGTCAGCAAAGCATGTTACAGCTTTGACAGGAATTGTTGAACCTGATGATGATAGTGATGGAGAAGTCACTTATGATGTGCTAGCTTCAACCTACAAAGAGCTGTGCTTAAAAAGTGTTGAACTATGTCAGGAGAGAAATCAACAGAAGAAACAGATTGCTCAGCTAGAGAATGACAAAGCTGAATTGGAAAAAGAAGTCTTATGTGTCAAAGCTCATCTTAATCATATGACTAAATCTGTTAGAATGTTGAACAGTGGGACAGCCACACTTGACAAGATACTACAGTCAGAAAAAGGTGCTGGAGACAAAGCTGGGATAGGTTATGTGGCTGAGGATAAGGGAACTTCAGAAGCAAGCACTTCAGGTTCAAAGAAGGAAGTGTCACAACCTTTGTCTCAACATCAGCCAAAGAAGCAGGATCCTACACCTAAGAAAGCTGATGTTTCACAACCTAAGAAGATTGAGAAGAAGACTGGTCCTAATCAGAAGAGAAAGCAGCCACAAGGAGCTAGTTAGTATATGCCCCCACAACACCACAAGAGGATGCAAGCTGCTCAGTTCAAACAGCACATGTCTTATCAGGTGTCTCAACATCAGGGGTATGGTTACACCAATGTTGTTCCTCATATCTATGGAAGAAGAAAGCCACACCATCATGGGAGACAATCTAGGAAACAGCATTCTCAGCCTCCTTATGGAATAAGATACCAGCATAATAGAAGGCAGGCCAGTTATGGTAGGAGGAGACCACATTATGGATGGCAGCCTAAGGAATCTCATCATGGCAGAAGATTCAGAGATGAAAGGGTGAGATGCTATTATTGTGGTAGGTTTGGACATATGCAGTACTCGTGCTACAAGCTGCATGGATACCCTCAGCCTCAAAACAGATGGAGAGAGTACAGGCCCAAAGTAGTAAAACAGTGGGTTCCTAAAGCTCAGGTCACATGTCTATTGGCTCACACATCAGATGGACATTTTGCTATGGATGCATGGTACTTTGACAGTGGATGTTCAAAGCACATGACTGGATCCAAGAAGCATTTGGTAGAGTTCAATCCTTGCCATGCAAATGATGTTATTTTTGGCAATGGTGAAAAAGGAGTAGTAGAAGGAGTTGGAAGAGTGAAGAATCATGATGGTCTTACTCTTGATAATGTGCTCCTTGTTCAAGGGTTGAGTGCTAATTTAATTAGCATAAGTCAACTTTGTGATGAAGGTTACAAGGTAAGCTACACCAAAGATGAATGTGTGGTAGCTGATGAGCAGAATGAGGTAGTGATGAAGGGAGTAAGATCCAAAGATAATTGCTATCAGTGGATACCTCAAGTGGACAGCTTATCTAGTGATGTTAAGGTTGGTGCTGTAACATCAGATGGTGACATCAAGTGTGAAAGTATGGTGAAAAGTCAATCTGGGTTAATGACTTATGGTGTTGTTACTCCTAAGTTGGATGATGTGTTAAAAACCAACTTGAGTAGTCAGTTATGTGAGCAAGATGAAGGAGTCAACAATGCTGATGGAAGGATCAAAAGTTGTGACCTTAAGAAGTGTTGGGAGCTGAATACTTGCAAGGCCAAGAAAGATGACAACCTGACTAATGACTCCTATAGTTCAGAAGAAAAATTTCACAAGTTGACAACCCTTAGGTTGGAAGATGCAGATGTTAGAAGTGATGATGAACTAATTGCAAAAGTGGTTCCTGGGATTGCTAAACGGCTGAAATCAAGGAAGAGGAAAGATATTGAGTCACCTCCAAAGATGAGAACTGATGAGCAGAAGATCTATGTGGATGGTACTACAAAATCCAGGAGTAAAGTGTTCATCTCTTCCAGAAATAGGAAGATCAGAGATAAGTCTGATGATAATGTCTAGGATAGCTCTCAAATGAAGGAAGTCGTTGTTGTTAGAACTTCTGAGAAAATTCAAAAGGCCATACTAGATAACAATCCTGTGCTTTTCATGGAAAAAGAATTGGGTATGGATACTTTGGATATGGTTGAGTTTGCTAGGATATGGTTCAGAGAGGGTGTGGGAACTTATGGTATTCAGGTGTGTATGAATAAGTTGCTCTGACTGTGTTATATTGGGAGCTTCTTGAAGGACTTCCTTGTGCAATGAGTCCTTTGAATGGTGATGAGAAGCTGATGTCCCAAAAAATGTTATAGCATCATGTTTGCTGGTGGTTAGATCTGGAAGATGATTAAGATTGGACATGTGGAGTTGAATGCTCTAGCATTTTGGTCAGAAGAAGTGGAGATTATGGTCATGTGTTTAAGCATGACTACTGTCTTTGAAGACATCACCAGTTTCAACAACTACTGGTGGATGTAAGGAAAGAGGAAGTGTGATCTCTTGAAGAGACTGGATCTCGGTAAAGCTTATAAGTAAGCTGAGAATTTGTGGAGTTTGTGACACAGTGTTGAGTTTCGATTATTTTGCTGATAGTAAATCCAGTAGTGGAGCATATGTAATACCCTGGTGTCAAGAGTGTCAAGAGTATCCTTGGTGAAGGATGTCTTTGTTCTGGATCTGAAGCTTAGTGCTTACATTATATCTAAGGAGCATCTACATAGTCATACGGGAGAATGATGAAGTAGAAGGTTTGCCTTGGATGGTGAAGATGAATTGTATGATAGCCCTTGGTGAAAGGGACAGTGGTACCAAAATGCATGTAAATGTGCTCAAATGTTCATCTCCATCTAGAGCATTTGTTAATCTTGACAGGGGAAATATTTTTCTATGGATTTTGCAGCAAAGGTACATATATTGTGAAGATTGCATGCTGATCAAGATTATGGAGATTGGTTGAATCTTATGAGGATATAATGTCAGATAGCATGCTATGACATTAGGCTGTTGGTTCATATTAAGGCAGTACAATTATCAGCAAAGCAATAGAAAAGTACTGTAAAGAATTTTGTAGAGTTACAGAAAAATCTAAAATATGATTGGAGTTTTATTAGATATTTGAAGATACAAGGTTAAACTACATCCTCGTGCCAATCACCTGCATCCAAAATTGCCTTCCAATCTGCATCCCATTCATCTTCTGAAGGCTTTTTTTGAGCAGTATGGTTCTTACCAGGCTTCATAGTTGTCACTGAAGTCCTGCCAGTTTTTGTTGCTCCTGAAGAAGGACCTGATGTCGTCTGAGATTTGACCTTCTTCTTCAGAGGTTCTGGATTTTTGTCCTCATGCTTGAGTTTCTTGGTTGATACTTTGGAGCTTGATTGACTCATGCTTTATTGGAGTGTTGTGCTGAGCAAAGGAGAAAGAGTGGTTTTATAATGGTTTTTCTAAAGCATTGTTTGTATCGCCAGTCTAGTCAAAAGTGTTGGAATGTGGTTTTGACCATGTCTTTAATAATGTCAGAACATTGTGTTTGGAGATTACATAGATCTTGTTGCTACTGACAGTAGGGCTTGTGATGAAGTGTAGGTCATATGAATTGGCATAATTTGTCTAATTATGGCTAAAAAGGGGGAGAGTTAAAAATTGCCATGAAGAGAGTAATTGATGCTGCTAAAAGTAAAAGGTGTTTAGTTGAAAAGTGCTGATGCAGTTATTGTGGGGGAGTTTAGACTGAGCTGCTAGTGAAGATATCATAGCATTTGAAGAGTGCAGCCAAGCAGATATCAAGGGGGAGAAGTGCTGCACATTGTGAGCTACTGAACAACTGTGATGCTGGTTCATGTTTTTGAGGGGGAGCACCAATTGGCTGTTGTCAATAATGAAGATGGTGCTGCAGCAGATCAATTAATGAAGACTATGAGTATATTCCGCTGCTGCTGCTGAAATCTCTGAAGGTGCAGAGTGCAGAAGTTGATTGCAGAGTGCAGAGATTGTTTTAGCCAAAATTAGCCAAAGGGGGAGATTGTTAGTTCCTGGATTAGCTGGAATTTTGGTAAAACAAAGTTTATTCAATGTTGATGTCAAGGTGCTGATGTTGTAACATTGAAGTCTTAACACTGGGCTGTGTTAAGTAATTAATTGCTGAAGTTGGATGTCTGATGTCACACAGGTGATGTTGTAACATCAGACCTGCATAATTAATAACAGTAGGACATGTTGTTAGGGCACGCGTATTAGCTGGAACTGTGGAGAGTGGTTGACTCATTGGATGAGAATATCTTGGGATAGATATTTTCTGTTACATGGGAGATTTGATTGCAGGTCTGTTGGAGAATTAAAAGGTTGAAGATTTAAAAAGACTTTGGGGATAAAATCTGTTTTGAAGATTCAGTTTTAATTAACAAATCTGATCAAATATTGTGACAAGTCCAAGCCCAATTCAAGGAGCTATATAAAGCGCACAAGACCAAAGGAAAAGGTACAGAAATACGGGGAGAAGATCAAGAGCATAGACTGAGTGTCTTGACTATTTTGTACGAGGTGTATAACCAGAATTCTAGGGTGAATTGCTGTGTCGTTTTCTGTCCTCTCTAAAGCTGTGAAGCAAAGAGAGTTGTGTGACTTGATCGAAGCTAGGAAGCAAGATCAAGGTTTCTCAAAGAGGTTGTTCTTTGAGTGTTTGTAAGGGATTGATTAGTGTTCTTATATCTAAGTGGTTTCTTAGGTAGAAAGTCACTAGTAGGAATTAAGATTAGGAGATTGTCAACTGGGTTGTTGAGTCTGTAATTTAATTCTACAAGTAGTGAAATTCATCCCTGGCTTGGTAGCCCCCAGACGTAGGTAGTTAGACCGAACTGGGTGAACAAATCATTGTGTTGATTTATTTACAGTTATTGCTGTCCATTGTGCAGAGTGTGTTATTGTGACATCGCACCTTAACATCACACGTCTGATACCAGAATTTCAGATCTGGCATTTATGACATTTTCGGGCGTATTTAAAACAATCAGACTCCATAGTCATCCAATAATACCCCACTCACAACAATTTTCTTGTCATAGCATGCCCATTGGCATGAGTACCGAAGGAACCTTCGTGAACTTCTTCCATTAACAGGCCTGCCTCGTGTTCATCAACACAATGTAGCAAGACCATGTCAAAGTTTCTCTTGTTTAACACATCGTCCTTGTTCAAAAAGAAGTTTCCTGATAACCTCCTCAATGTCTTTTTATCCTTGGAAGATGCCCCAGCTAGGTATTCCTGACTCTTCAAGAAGACTTTGATGTCATGATACCAAGGCTTGCCATCTGATACCCCTTCAACTGCAAATACAAAAGCAGGTCTGTCTAAGCGCATGATTCTGATTGAAGGAGTTTCATTCCAACGATTCACTTGATACATTGATGACAACGTTGCCAACGCATCAGCCATCTGATTCTCTATCCGGGGAATGTGATGGAAGTCCACTCTGTCAAAGAAAGGTAACAACCTTCTGGCATAGTTGTTATACGGAACAAGATTCGCTTGACGAGTCTCCCACTCACCTGTAATCTGATTAACCACCAACGCAGAATCACCATAAACATTGAGGTTCTTGATTCTCAAATCAATCACTTCTTCTAACCCCATGATGCATGCTTCATACTCTGCCTCATTGTTGGTGCATATGAACGCCAATCGGGCAGTGAAGGGTATATGAGAACTCTGTGGAGTCGTAATGATTTCCCCAATTCCGTTACCATATGAATTAACAGCTCCATCAAAAACCAACTTCCACTGAGATCCAATTTCTGGTCCTTCATCAGGCAAAGGTTCTTCGCAATCTTTCATCTTCAGATACATGATATGCTCATCCGGAAATTCAAACTTCATCGGTTGATAATCCTCAATTGGCTGTTCGGCAAGATATTCTGACAAAACACTTCCCTTAATGGCTTTTTGGGAAACATACTGAATATCGTATTCTGTCAAAACCATCTGCCAACGGGCTATTCTACCAGAAAGTGCTTGCTTCTCAAACACATACTTGATCGGATCCATCTTTGAAATCAAAAGGGTTGTGTGGTTTAACATATACTGCCTCAAACGCTTAGCAGCCCAAGCGAGTGCACAACATGTTTTCTCCAGCATCGAGTACCTTGACTCGCAATCAGTAAACTTCTTACTCAAGTAGTAGATGGCGTGCTCTTTTCTACCTGACTCGTCTTGTTAACCGAGCACACAACCCATTGAATTCTCAAGAATCGTGAGATACATAATCAAAGGTCTTCCTGGCACTGGCGGCATAAGGACCGGAGGTTTCTGCAAATATTCTTTAATCTTTTCGAACGCCTTTTGACAATTTTCATTCCACCTGACCGCTTGATCTTTTCTTAGCAACTTGAAGATTGGTTCATACGTGGCTGTGAGATGTGAGATGAACCTAGCAATGTAGTTTAATCTCCCCAAGAAACCACAAACCTCTTTTTCTGTTTTCGGCACAGGCATTTCTTGTATGACTTTTACCTTTGCAGGATCAACCTCAATACCTTTTTCACTAACAATGAACCCCAGCAATTTTCCTGATCTCACCCCGAAGGTGCATTTGTTTGGATTCAACCTCGGTCTGAATTTTCTTAACCTTTCAAATAACTTCTGAAGATTCACCAGATGCTCTTCCTCCGTCTGTGACTCGCAATCATGTCGTCAACATAGACCTCAATCTCTTTGTGAATCATATCATGAAAGAGAGTCACCATCTCCCGCTGGTAAGTTGCCCCTGAATTTTTCAATCCAAAGAGCATCACTTTGTAGCAGAAAGCCCCCCATGGTGTTATGAATGTTGTCTTCTCCATGTCCTCTGGGGCTATCTTGATTTGGTTATACCCAGAGAAGCCATCCATGAAGGAAAACACAGAATACTGAGCAGTATTGTCAACTAAAACATCAATGTGAGGGAGCGGGAAATCATCCTTTGGGCTTGCTCTGTTCAAATCCCTGTAATCAACACACATCCTGACCTTCCCATCCTTCTTAGGTACAGGCACGATGTTAGCAACCCATGGAGGATAATTTATTACGGCAAGAAAACCGGCATCTAGCTGTTTCTGAACCTCTTCCTTGATTTTGACAGACATCTCCGGTTTAGTTCTTCTCAACTTTTTCTTGACCGGAGCCCAACCTTCTTTAAGTGGTAGCCGGTGTACAACAATATCAGTATCGAGCCCAGGCATGTCTTGGTAAGACCAGGCGAAGATGTCCACATACTCACGGAGCATTTCAATCAATCTTCCCTTGACACTGTCTTCCAATGCAGCCCATATCCTTACTTCCTTTCTGGCGTCCTCGGTTCCCAGATTCACAATCTCAATTTCCTCCTGATGAGGTGGATGACTCTCTCCTCTTGCTTCAACAATCTGGCCAACTCTTTGGGCAGTTAACAATCTTCGTCAGTCTCTTCTTCAGCCTGATAGATTGGATTGTCAAAGTCATACCGAGCTATAGCTGAGTCATGATCGGTGTCATCTGAACAAAACGACCTGTATGATTGATGACGTATGTTTTATTATCTATGCAACAAAAGAAACACATTGCCATTTTGATGTGGGTTTTTAATGCATAAAAATAAAAACAGAAAGACATAGATCAAAATATTTGAGTGTGAAAAGTCCTTTATTGATGATAAAGCAAAACATGCAATAGTTAAATGCCCTACAAATAAAATCACTACGTCTTGGGCAGAACGCAGGATTAACATAATGGGAAAACAAAGCAATTACTCGAAGCCAGTCACTTGAATGACTTTCTTGGAGGACCAGCTGCACAGACTTTCTCCTGGGACGCAAGGACGAATCCAGCTATCCATGTCACAATCACTGTCTCCTTCTTCCTCAATGGCATTAACTCTGTCGAAGAAAACACCGGCACTGGTGAAACGGACTGGGCCATAGAATTTGGGAGGATCCCCGTCTCTCTTGGATGGCTTGTATCCTAATCCATAAGTATCCTTCTTCTCCTGAACTTCAACCACCTGGCCCCACCTCTGTGAGCTACCAGCTTCAACCACAGCTTTGGCGTTTTTAAACGAAGGCATAGAAACCTCAGGTTGATCTGCCACCTCAGACTGGACAACCTCTTTAGAAACCTTCACCTTTTCAAACCCCTGACACAACGTCTCATGGATTTCACCATCCACTTCCACGTATTTGAAAGTTGACAGCTGACTAATCATTATGTCTTCTTCTCCACACACTGTCACTACGTGGCCGTCTACCATGTATTTCAGCTTTTGATGCAAAGTGGAGGTTACAGCGCCCGCCCCATGGATCTAAGGATGACCCAACTGACAGCTGTATACTGGCTGAATATCCATTATATAAAATGTTGCATCAAATATTTCTGGCCCAACCTTGATCGGAAGCACAATCTCACCAAAGACAGATCTCTTCGAGCCATCAAAAGCTCGCACCACCAAGTCACTTGGTGTACAAATAAGTCCCCTGGTATCTAACTTCATTAATGCTTTCTTGGGAAATACATTCAACGATGATCCAGTATCAACTAACACATGTGACATCAGTGAACCACGACACTCAATCGAAATATGCAGGGCATTGTTGTGATTCCTCCCAGCAGGAGTCAAATCAAGATCTGTGAAACCCAAGCCATTACCCGCATTCACGTGCGCTACAACCCCTTCCAGCTGGTTAACAGAAATCTCTTGAGGAACGTAGGCTGCATTCAAAACCTTCAGAAGAGCCTTCCTGTGAGCTTCAGAGCATAACAACAAAGACAGAATAGAGATCTTGGACGGGGTCTGATGTAACTGGTCCACGATCTTGTAATCACTTTTCCTGATGAGCCTCATAAACTCCTCAACATTTTCAGAAAAAGCATCATTAACCGGCTTTACTGTAGAATCAATAATCCCTGGAGTCTGAACAGAACCATCCATTACCTGTTTTCCCTTATCTTGACTTAAAGTACTGGGTTGATCATTAACAAGAGTAAGCACTCTACCACTTCTTGTTATAGCATCAGCTTCAACCTTAACTTCAGGACTAGCACTCACTGGTGAAGTAGTCAATAATTCCTGCTTTTGTCCATTGACAAATACCTCTGTGCCGTAATTCCAAGGAATGGCCTTAGAACTTTCATACGGGATGGGTCCAGCCCTTGTGATAATAACTAGAGGTGGCCTTGCCGGGCCTGAAATAGTAATTGTTTTGAACGGAATGGTGATAGTAGAAACCTTCTCACTGACAGCTTCTTCTTGTTGATTACCTCTATCAAACTTTAAACAGCCCTCATCAATCATACTCTGGATACCCATCTTCAACGAATCACAACCATTAACCTTCGTCAAACAATCTGAGCAGTTCTCATCACAACCCAGATAGACGCCACCTTTCAATAACCTGTTTTTAACCACAGCCAGCGGAGTCTTCAATTCCTCAACATCCATGATCAAATTCAAAGCTTCACCTTCCTCAGTTATCGCATTCACCCTTGGTCCATTATGATCAGGCATCGAGTTTTGAATAACATTAGGCCCAGTATTCGAGAAATTGATAGCCTTAGAGTCTAAAAGGTCTTGCACCTTGTGATGAAATGCCCTACACTTCTCCACAGTGTGCCCCGGAGCACCAGAGTGAAAATCGCAGTGTGCGTTAGCATCGTAGCCTCGTGGGAGTTCCCCTGTTGGTGGAGCCAGGGTACAGAGCTCAACTAGACGCAACTGCAGCAAATGTTGCAACAACTGTGCATATGACATTGGTGGTTGATCAAAATGCCTCTCTGCATTCCTTTGTCTGTTCTGATACTGGCCGTGCTGCCTGTTCTGATTAGCATTATTCCTTTGTTGCTGTGGTGGAGGTAACGTTGCTGGGATAGTTACCGATGCTACTTGTTGATTATTGCTCTGACGCTGTTTCCCTTTTCCCCTGTGGGATGATACAGCATTGGCCTCTCCTTTCTTCTTATAACCATCAAAAGGCTTCTTTCCATGCCCGGAGGATGATCCGTCACCGCTAGAAACTTTTCCAGCCTTAATTCCAACCTCTACCTTCTGTCCGATAGCAATCACATCTGCAAACTTGCGTAGCGAACAAGGCAACAGCTTCTCATAATAGTGCTTAGGTAGTGTGTCCATGAACATATCCAACATCTCTTTTTCCAGCATTGGTGGCTGCACCCTAGCCGCCAATTCACGCCACCTTTGCGCGTATTCTTTGAAACTTTCATCACTTTTCTGAGACATGCTTAACAGCTGAGTTCTGTTGGGAGCCATGTATGTGTTGTACTGGTAATGCTTGATAAAAGCTGCAGCTAGCTCTCTCCAAGTACGAACATCTCTACTCTCCAGCGCCATATACCATTCCAAAGCCGCGCCAAACAGGCTGTCTTGGAAAAAGTGCATCATTAGTTTTTCATCTTTGGTGTGAGCATCCATCTTCCTAGTATAAGCCTTTACATGAGTTCTCGGGCAGGTATAACCATTATACTTCTCCAGTGTAGGAATTTGAATCTTGTGCGGAATGACAATATCAGGGACCAACCCTAGGTCGTCCAAATCTATTCCCAGGTCATCCTGTTTCACAACCCCCTTCAATTGCGCCTCAATTAAATGGATCCTCTCATCACTGACCACAGGTAGGCCAGCGTCCAAGCTTCTGACTGAAAAAACATCATCCTGTTGATCATCAAAACGAGGGCCATGGATAGCCCAAACAGTGCTTCCTTCTCCAACCACTGAAGGAATCCCACCCTGTCCACCAGCGCCAGGAATAGGAATGTTGATACCAGCACCACCTCCACCCGGAGGAATAACACGATTAAGAAAACCACCATGTAAGATACCATTTTCATCAACCTGCGACACCAAAGGCTGAACTAGAGCTCTGAATTCATTCTGACTTTGCACCACACCCTGCATCATCTCCATGAATTGATCGATGCGAGCTTGCATAGTTGCCATGTCTGCCTGAACTTTGTCCATCACTCTTCTTTGATTAAGCCTGGTAGAATACCGATGAGTTGGTTGATCAATCCTGACTGACAAAAAGAGAGAGCATAAGAAAACCAGAGAATCTGAGATAACCTGCAATGCAAGAATGATTATGATTATGCAAATGCAAATGCAAATATGTTTGTATATTCGCAAGGCGATCCACCCCTTGATTCCAGTTTAAAGATAAGATAGGATGAAACTGCTGCTCATATATAAATCAGAGAAAATCACTGTCAGAAATTACAACCCAATGTACCATAAAGAGCCTGAAACAAAATAAACAAAAGTCCCAGCCAACAATTCTGGTGGTGACCCAAAATACAAAGAAAACAGCAACAAGGAAACTAAGGCATATCATCAAGACTCAGTCGTGCTAGAATTCCCCATTCGTCATTCTTCTTGCACTAATTCTGCACTTCCTTAAGAAGCTTCTTGGTATTAGGATGCTCTGGTCTCTGAATCAACTCCTGAATCAAAAGATCCCTCCTGTGCAAAATCCCTGTTAAATAACGACTATGCGATTCCCAATCATCTTCTCCAGAAGCTCCACCTGAACTTGGACCTTCGCTCCTGGCTCTTTTCACTTCGGATTGGATCTTCAGCTGTTCCATATCTGCCATGGTTTCCTTGAGCTTTTCATCAACTGTTCTCCTCTCAAAGATCCCTGATAAAATCTCCTTATCCTTTTTCTAAAGCTCTGTCTTCAAACCTTCAATCTGTTCAAGATACTTGTCCTCTTTCAACCTGTTGGCGGTAATTGCTATATTCTGACGGTCATGGAACCTGTGAATTCTTGACATAGCATAAGCCAACTCCTTCTTTTTGGACGAAAGGACCTTGCTAACACTTTTCAATGCTTGAGCCACTTTCTCTCTGGTGGTGGCTTCTTTAGACAATTCTTTCTCCTTCACAGCCAAAAGTTATGATTTCAACCTGGCAGCATGGATAGCTTCCCCTTTTTCGTGCTTTAACTGACCCACCTCTCTGCCCAGCTCAGGATTCTCCTCTCGGAGTTTCTCATTCTCACCCCACAGTTTGCTATACTTCTCTATCTCAATCGTGGTCGGAGATTCAATCAGCAAGGGGTAAGATGGAGGTTCTCTGCAGAACGGTAATAGTACACTTTCTACTCTCCTCTGAATCCAGTCTTCATACGCAGGGAAAGCTTTGTTATTACACTTTCCAAAAGAAGTCTTCCCTTTCTTGTGGCAATCTCTCCAAGCATTTGCAGCTTCTTTCAACACCTCCGGGTTGGCTTCTTCACTCACAAATAGAGACTCTTGAACATATTGGCCCTTTGGCAGCTCCATCAAAGCATACCCAAATTGCCTAATAGCAAGACTGGGGTTGTAATTAATTCCCCCCTTTCTTCCTATTAAAGGTACGTTTGGGTAACCTCCGCAACTAACTAGGATCTCCTGGCCCAGCAAATCACGATTAATCCAAATCAAGTTGTCAGCCCTTAATCCCATCAATCTCTTTGACCAATCCAAAGTTTCTTTAGTGTCTTCGAACGCCCCAGATTTGGGAAGGCGATCAGCAAACCACTTATAGAAAATTAGAGCACAAAAGTAAAGAGGTCTGCCTCTCCTCTTCTCATTCTTATAGTGCATTGAATAATACAGATCCCCAAGCAAGGTAGGTATCGGATTCTTTGTGGTGAATATCCGGATGGCGTGCACGTCTACAAAATCCTTCACATTAGGGAACAACGCCGTTCCATAAACACACATAGCCAGAATAGCATTGAACACCGGCCAACACTTAGCCTTAGCACAAGTAGCAGCCTGCTCAATCAAAAACTTTGTGTGAAAGCCTTGATAACCCGCTTTACTAGAAATATTTTTCTTCAACAAAGACTGATCCAAACGTAAAGCAGCAGCAACCCTTTCCAGATCAGGAAATTCCTTAGAAGGATAGAAGGGAGCTTCTTCTTTGACTGAAACATCCAAAATGAGAGCATACTCTTCCAACGTTGGACCAAAAAGATAATCCGCAAACAGAAAACACCGAAGGTGAGGGTCATAGAACTGTGCCAGAGTGTGCAGGGCCCTGAACTCATAGTTGGTAACATTCCGGGCAAAACTCAGAATCCTCCCATATTCTCCTCTAAAATCTGCCAATACCCCAGGTTTTGCCATAGCCAAGATCTTGTGCACAGCATCTAAATAAAGCTCCGGGAACTTGTACAGGATGATATTCTTCTTCTCTCCAGTGCTAGTACTCATCATGGACAGTCTTCGAACAACCGGAATCAAAGTTAGGATGCAACCCTACAAATGAACAAACATGTTAGAATGCAAAATGCAAACTTGGGATCAAGGTATCCATGATGCTCAAAACTGTTGTTGTTCTGCTGACTGAATAAGACCCTGAATACCAGAAACCCAGAAATCCAGAATAACGGCCCAATCAAACTACCAGAATATCAGGATAATAACAGTACACTGATGAGAAATCCAGAAAATCGGGTAGGTTGAAGGTTTTGGTTACCTGCAAACCTGCAAACACCCATCCCTTCTCACATGTGGGTTCTAGAAAGCCAAGGATCCTCAATATCACGGGCTCTCAGGTCGAGAAATGATGATACGTTCACCATTTCTGGTTTGGCATCATCACCAATCGAGGAGGCCTCAACTGATTCCCCTAAAAAATAAGGTCAACCTATAGTAAGTTCCCAGCATTGGGTCCTCGGATCGAGAATGTGCAATGGATTTGCCACAGAACGTGGTCTGCCACTGTCACATCTCGGGAGGAGAGGCGTTGCTGAGTCCTCGAGAGACGGTCGCCAGAGTCGACAGTTTTCCAGGTTATATTCCATCATCTGCCCCAAATGAACAGGATAGAACATGACCAAGGAAACCTCGTCTGGATAAGGAGTTTTCATGTATACTAAGTCTGGCCAAATGCCAAACAAGTCACACTACTTTCCACGCTAATCATAGGTGTATGCTCAAGCCTGGGTATTGGGCTTTTCTCTCATGAATCCAACCCACCCTACAAACAAAAAATCCAGCAGCAGAACAGTATAGCAATATCCAGCATGACAGTAATAAAATGAAATGCAATGCAATAAAAACTGTAAATACAAATAAAACGGCAATACAGTAATATACAGCAACACAAAGCACCATAATAAACACCCAACGAAAAACAAACAAAGGGGATGGACCAGCAAGAGGACAACCAGAATCCCCAGCAGAGTCGCCAGCTGTCGCTCCCGAAAGATTCACATCCAACGGTACAAACGCGAGAGTGGCGCAGAAAACACAGAGTCGCCAGCAATGTGTATTTATCCCGAGAGAGAGAAAGGAAACACTGCATAAACCTGAAGAGAAAGGGGGAAAGACATGGTCATCGCAACCATAGTCCGGGTTCGGGAGTCGGTTATGCGAGGGGAAGGTGTTAGCACCCCACGCATCCATCGTACTCGATGGGATCCACGCTTGTTGTCTAAACAGAGGGTGAGTTGTCCTACTATCTATGGCTGAACAAAAGAAAACGGGGATGGGGTGACTAAGACGGACTCGGTAGGACATGTTTGATGCCCTAGGCCTACGTACTCCCTCCGTGCAATGGGAAAGTCAGAGTCAACGTAGTTCAGATGGGAACTGTGGGGAAGGTTGCTCGCCAAGACAATCGCTGTCTTGTGCCTATATATCCTCAATCAGACGAGAGAGAGGAATCAGAGCTAATGTAGTTCGTGGGTACGACCACGGATGGGTAAGTGTTTTTTACGTGAGCGTCGAGCTCTTTTCTGAAAAAGAAAAAAAAAGAAGTTTGAAACCCAACAATCCCAAAGGATAAAAAGATTTGAATTTGTTTGGTGTTTTTTAGACAGAAGTGTTTTAAGTTAGTTCGTAACTTATATTGAACCAAAGTCTACCATGCGAGAACGAGTGAATCGCATGGTCGCCCCCAAATGGGACGTATGCTAAACACTCTAGAAGAGGAGGGGAGACCCCTCGTTCTTCATTTCCTACACTTAAGGCTCGAGCGCAATATACGTTATATTTTATTAAATGTTTTCAAGAAGTTTTGAGATGAGAAGAGAGAAGACACAAAGGAAACTCTAAAGGGAAACTAAGAGTCCTAATGTTATCATGCATGGTTAAACCTATGGTTAGTGAGGCTTAGGAGATATGACTACCTAAAGCCTAATGCTAATCCTACTCCAAGCTTAATCAAAAATTAAGTTGGACTAGGTAGCTCTAAGGGAAGAAGAATCCAAGACTTAATCAAGTCTTGAGATTCATGGGATGAGAAAGAGTGAGAGAGAAGAAAGGAGCATCTTAAATGCTAAAGCAAACACAATTATGGAAGCTTAAAAGAGAAAGGA
Source organism: Lathyrus tuberosus (assembly GCA_022829125.1). Classification (NCBI taxonomy): domain Eukaryota; kingdom Viridiplantae; phylum Streptophyta; class Magnoliopsida; order Fabales; family Fabaceae; genus Lathyrus; species Lathyrus tuberosus. The sequence continues at coordinate 7,192,784 of JALAZF010000043.1, forward strand.
GAAGTTAGAATGTGGATAACTATCCACATCCCATTCACTTACCATTAGCCCCTACATGGTTAGCAAAAACAAACATAAGCAACAATAAGGCAAATGAAACCCAAACAAGTCACAACCCAAAGAGAAATGGTTACAAACCAAAAGAAACTCATCCAAGTCAGAATGTACACCTCAAAGGTGACCCATAATGTTTACCAAACAAACTCAAGCAAAGAGAATGCAAACAAGTGGCAAAACATACAAGAAAGTCCTCAAAGAAGGAGTAGAAGAAGAATGAGTGGATATGCAAGGTGATCATGCAAGAATGCTTCAAATAAAATCAAAGTCAGAATGTGGATGACCTAAACATGTGCCTAAATAGGCTATACAAGTGTTACATAAGGCATACAAGCAAGTGTCCAAGCATTAAGAATCATTAGAAGAAGGAGAAAGAAGCATGTGAGTGAAACATGTTAAAGGATGCAAAATGAAACATGAATAGCATATGACATGAATGCAAAGCTCCAAGGTCAGAAACATACATCAAATGAAGTGCAAAAGAATGATATGGCATGTCATACACAAACCAAATACAAACCAAGAAGAGGCATAGATGAGAAGAAGTGAGAAGATAAGTCAAAAAGAGGCATGTAAATCAAACATTGAACATGTGCACAAAATATGCAACAACCTCACACCAATGACCTATAATTGCAATCAAATGACCTATAATGATTCAAACATGGTTTATGAAGTCAAAAAAACAATCCCAAATAATGGCACAAGTGCCTTCTCAAACAAGTAATCAAACATGATCAAAGATGTGCACAAAAGAAGACCTCAAACAAAGAGCAATCAAACAATTAGCAAAACATCTTCAAAAATTACCAATTAATTCTCAAAAACACCTCAACTAGGGGAAAACAACATATTACAAACTCATGCAAAAATTCACAAGATAAGTCCTTCAATCAAATATGCAAAGTCACATGGGAATTATGAATCAATATGCAAAAGAAAGAGACCAAAATGCAATATGAAAAGAGTTTAAAAATATGATAAAAAAATTTTTAGGCACGTCAAGATGTTGATGAAACAATACAAAAATAATGGGTTCAAAATGTTTTGTAGATGATGAGAAATAAAATCAGCAAGTTAAGGTGTGCATATATGAAACAAATCAAAAAGAAATTAAAGCAACAATTAATTCAGATGCTAAAAATAAAATAAAAATGGAAAATAAAATTTGGAAAAATTTTATATAATTCCAAAGATGATCCATGATTTTTTTCATAATTTTTGGATGCATAAAACTATTTTTAAAAATTAAAAATGAAATGCAACAATTAATAAAAATAATTGAAATAAACATGGGAGGTGCAAACAACAAACATAGCACGCTTAAAAAGGCAAATGGGCTCAGCAGGGGGGTGTGGATATCAAGCCCAAACCAACAAATCCATCAGCGTATTCCAAACAAAAAAAAACAAAGTCCAAGTCAACATGATTGACTCACACACACCATAGGATCTATCTAACGCATGGCATTCAGTCAACAAAATCAACAGGTAAACATGATTAAAGGCCAAGATTGAAAGTACATGGCAACAATGATACACGCGCACACACATGACTGATCAGAAATTAAAAGTAAAGCACGTGAAGGGCACATGAAGAATTAATGCGCTGGCAATATCACATCCATCAGATTAAATCAACGCATCAGATCAAGTCATCCAAAACAAAAAGCATGCAAGATCAAGGGCTATGATTTAATACACATGATAACTATCATGGACTAGCAAACACATAAACCACAAAATAAAAACAAAATTTAAATGGCGTGGCACACTGATGGCCATCAGATCAAAAGATCCAGCGGTCCAAACATCATCACCTTCATTGAATTCTCAGTTCACCTGAAGGTGAACCAGACGCCGGAGCCCTAGCTCCGGTCGTCTTCTCCGGTGGCTCCCACGGTGGAGTTTTCACAAAAATCCCCAGAAATCAAACATGAGCATACTATCTTGACCAGAATTCAACAAGGATCTCAAATATCATGTCCATTTCATCAAACAATCAACACATAAGGCAAATCGAAGCAGAAAAGTTTAGATCCAAAACTTTCAAACTCACAATACAAACATGTTACACGTCCAAACTCAAAACAAAATACATCAACTTGCTCAGTGAACTTCATAGATCATTATGCACATCAAAAAAATGAGTTCTAAGAGCATGGAAAGTAAGCTTACCTGAGATCTGTAGAGCTTGAAATACACTAAGAACGCCTTCCAAAAGCTGCAGATCTTCCTCTTTTGAGCTCTATTTGCAAAATAAATGCAAATAGAGACTTGAATCTGGCTAGATCTATGATTTTGAACTTGAACCCTCTTGAAATCAACTTGATGGAAACCTTGCTCTCAGCTCAAAACAATGGTTGATTCTTGTTCTATGGAGTGTGTAGATCAAGAATATGGAAAAATATCTTCATAAACCCTTAAGATGAGAGAGTTTCGAAGGAGAGAAAGTGTGAGAGCAAAAATGAAATTCTGAGCAAGAATGAGTGCATGACCTAGCTTTGGACGTGTGAGTTAGCTTATATACTCCTCCTTAGACCTCTGATCACAATTAGAGTTTTGTTAATCCCTTGGTTAATGAGTTTTGATGTGAATTGCAAAAATGAAAAATGTGATTAACCCACTAATCCACACGTGCAAGCTCATGTTTTCCATGATGGATCACTCACACTTCCCTTGCTGATCACATTTGAATTGGAATTGGGCCTTGTGGTGGCTTGGTTTGTAAGTTTTAATCCATCTTGCAAAATTGTACTTTGTGAAATAAGTGAGGTACAAGTCATGAAATGGAGTGAAATAAAGGTAAAAAATGGTCTTCATGGAATGTACTTGGATATTGTAATGTGACATGAAGCAATAGAACCAAATATAGGTCAATATGAACCAAAATGCCAAAGGTGTAAAAATGACACCATAAGAAAACCCTAAAATCATCTTTCCTTGTTTTGACCATAACTTGAGTTCTACAAATGATATGGAAACCATCTAGTACTTTTTGGAAAGGGGAGAGAATGATCTTCAACTTTCATGTTGGAGGAAAATTCATTTGAAGCTTCCTTGATGATGAAAAGTCAAGTTGAATGTGGTGGAAAAATTGCCAAAAATGGAAAGTTCTCATTATAGGTCATTTTCCAAATTTAGTAACTTTTGTACAAACTCTTGATTCTTGAAGAATGATGTCATCCATGCTATTCCTTGACCAAATAAAGGTACATGGACTTGGGAAACATGATTTGAACCCTTGAGAACCCATGGTTGACTTTCCTTTTGAACTGTTGACTTTTGCTTACTTCACAAGTAACTGATCCACTGAGAATCCTCCACAATGAATCACTAGCCAAGTCTTCATCCATGAACACTTGTGAGCATATGGAACCTCATGAGAATATATTTGAACAAGCAAAACCTATCAAGAAGCCTTTTGGAACCAAAACCCTAATTTGGACCATCTGCTTAAGGGAGAAAGATTCACTTGAAATCCTTTGCCACTCTTGACCTTGTGAAGATGTGATGAACTCCTAAAACCACCTTGAGGCTTGAGACTCCTTTGAAATGAACCAAGTACCTTGATCCCATGTTAAGAACCAATGTTATGCACAAATGCTAATGCAAGAAATGCAAAGAAACATAAACCAGTTAGATAAAAGCAAGAAGGAAAATTTTGGGGTGTTACACATATCCCTCTGCTGATCAGAGCCAAATTGTCCTCTACCGATGTTCGGAGAATCCTGGTCGACCAGGGCAGTTCCTTGGACATCATGTATACCAACCTGTTCCGTGCATTGAAACTGAATAAGTCTAACCTCTCACCATACGTGGGATCGGACCTCCAAGGATTCAACGGGGCAACAGCCCGACCTTGGGGTTACGTGGAGATACCAGTCACTTTTGGCGAGGAAGAGGCATCTCGGACAATCAAAACGCAGTTCTTAGTCATTGATTGCCCGTCACTTTATCAGTGCATCCTCGGCAGGCCAGCTCTTGCAGAACTCATTGTTGTCCCCTCTACGGTCCACCTCAAACTCAAGTACTATACTGAGAAAGGGTACGTCGCAACTCTGCATGGCGACATCGAGGCTGCTCGCAGATGCTTTGAGGCCGCAACAAAAGGGCAGAACCAGATCGCGACGATGGAAAAATCAACAAAGCGCCCAAGAGGGGATGAGGTTCCAGCTGAAGGTGGCTAGCCAGACAAAAAGCCCACGCTTCCCGTGCATATCATCGACCTCGACAGCAGGCTTCCTGAAGAGGGTAAAGAGGATCGTGACGAAGACAAACAGTCAGGAGCAACAAGCTCCCCGGCTTCTGCACTTTTGCGACCAATCCTAGATGGGGAATTCGAGATCATCATCTTCAGCAATAACCCCAACAGGGGAGTGAAGATAGGTGTTGGTCTCCCCGAAGAGATCAAGAAGGAGCTGAAGAAATATCTTGACGACAACGTCGATCTGTTCGCCTGGAGTGCGGCGGATATGCCCTGCCTTGATCCAGAAACTGCATGTCACCACTTGACAATCGATCCAGTTGCTCGTACCATTGCCCAATGAAGAAGAAAGCAATCCGAGGAAAAGGCACAAGCTGCCGAGAAACTAGTACAAGACCTCTTAGAGGAAAAATTTATTTCCGAGGCCAGGTATACGACCTGGCTCTCAAACATTGTACTTGTAAAGAAAAGTAATGGAAAATGGTGCATGTGCTTTGATTACACTGATCTCAATCGGGCTTGCCCGAAAGACGCTTATCCGCTACCGAGCATAGATAAACTCGTAGATAATTCCGCAGGTTTCAAGCTCTTGTCCTTCATGGATGCTTATTCGGGATACAACCAAATCCCAATGGCAGACGAGGATAAGAGGTATACGGCGTTTATGACCTCCTCGGGGAACTATTACTACAACGTAATGCCCTTTGGACTAAAGAATGTCGGGGCCACGTACCAGCGCATGATGAATAAAGTCTTTCGATCAAAAATCGGGGACATGCTCGAAGTATATATGGATGATATGATCGTGAAATCCTAAGAGGAATCCGACCATACCACCCACTTACAAAAGGTGTTCGACCAAGCTCGAAAATGTAAAATGCGTTTCAATCCAGAAAAATGCACCTTTGGTGTACGAGCAGGGAGGTTCCTCGGGTTTTACCTCACTGAAAGAGGAATAGAAGCAAACCCAGATAAATGCCGAGCACTCGTGGAGTTCCCCACTCCGCGGTCGAAGAAGGCAAAACAATCCCTCAACGGGATGCTCGCGTCCCTTGCTCGCTTCGTGAGCAAATCCGCCTAGCACGCTCTGCCCTTCTTCAAATTACTCAGGAAGGAAGCCAACTTCGAGTGGACGGACGAATGCGAGCGGGCCCTTGCCCATTTCAAACAAGCTTTGTCCGAGCCACCAGTATTGTCCCGACCAGACCGCGGGGAAACCATATACCTGTACCTCTCCGTGGCCAACGAAGCAGTAAGTGCAGCACTTATTCGCGAGACGACTAACGGGCAGAAACCCATCTATTTCACCAGCAAAGCCCTGCAGGGACCCGAAGTCAGGTACACACAAATAGAACGAGTGGCCCTTGCTCTCATAGTTGCCGCGAGGAGACTCAGATATTACTTCCTGGCGCACACTATCATCGTCAGAACCTACCAGCCTATTAGACAGCTATTAAGCCGACCAGATATGGTGGGCAGGATTCTAAAATGGTCCCTTTAATTGTCCGAGTTCGAAATTCACTACGAGGGAAGGAAATCCCTCAAGGCACAGGTCCTGGCCGACTTCGTAGCAGAAATGTCTCCGGAACTATCCCCTCTAGGAGGGATGCGGAAGTGGATCATTTACGTGGATGGCGCATCAAGCCCCTCAGGCAGCGGAGCAGGAATTATCCTCGAGAACGAGGAAGGGACCTTGATCGAAGTATCTCTGGTCCTGTCCTTCAAAACATCCAACAATCAAGCCGAGTATGAAGCCTTCCTCACAGGATTACGATTGGCCAAAGACGTTGGCGCGAAAGAAATAAAAATTTACACTGATTCCCAACTCGTATCGTCCCAAGTACGGGGAGAATTCCAAGCAAAGAACGACCAAATAGCCGAATATTTGGTAATGGTGAAAGAAAAAATAGCGAATTTTGAAGCACGGGAAGTTCAGCACGTCCCGCGCGAGCAAATCACCCGAGCAGACATCCTCTCTAAACTAGCCAGCACCAGAAAAAAAGGTGGGAACAAATCCATCATACAAGAAATGCTGGCCCGCCCGAGCATTGTAAAACCCGACCTGCTAGACGTTAACGTCATCGGAGATCCCCTTTGTTGGATGACCCCTGTGTACAATTATCTCACCAAGGGGGAACTCCCCGAGGACAGTAAGGATGCCAGCGTAACTAAATGACGAGTCTGTTCGTACGTACTGGTCGAGGACAAATTATATCGACGAGGATTTTCCATCCCCCTGTTGAAATGTGTCAACGAGGCCCAGGTCCCCGAAATCTTGCAAGAGATTCACGAGGGCATCAACGCAAAACACTTAGGGGGAAGATCCTTGGCCCAGAAAGCTTTGCGAGCAGGATATTACTGGCCAACCATGCAACACGATGCCAAAGAGCACGTACAAAAATGCGACCGTTGCCAACGCCACAGGGACATGCACTTAGCACCCCCCAACGAGTTGAAGACTCTCTCCTCGCCGTGGCCCTTCGCCTGGTGGGGGATGGACATTCTAGGCCCCTTTACAATGGGATCTTATCAAAACAAATTCCTAATCGTGGCCGTCGATTATTTTACAAAATGGATTGAAACCGAAGCGCTCGCCAAGATCACAGCCTTCAACATACTGCGTTTCTACAAAAGGAACGTCCTCACAAGATTTGGGGTACCTCAGGCCCTTGTGACCGACAACGGAACCCAATTCACGGACAAAAACTTCCAAGATTTCGTCGCCAAACTAGGGACAAAACAACATTTCACCTCCGTCGAGCACCCCCAGACTAACGGGCAAGCAGAGGCCGCGAACAGGGTGATCCTCCGCTGGCTAAAACGAAGGCTAGGCGAGGCCAAGAAAAGATGGGTCGAGGAGCTCCACAGCGTCCTTTGGGCGTATAGAACAACACCACACTCCACCACCGGGGAAACTCCCTTCCGACTAGCGTATGGAACAGAGGCGGTAATACCGGTGGAGATAAGGGAACCCTCCAGAAGGACAGAAGCTCCCCTCGACGAAGAAATGAACGACGAGGCTCTACGCAAGGAGCTCGACCTGGTCGAAGAAATAAGATCAGGAGCTGCGCTCCGCGAGGCCACATTAAAACAACAGATAACATTGCGACATGACGCCAGGGGTCATAAAACGTGACTTCCCCATGGGCAGTCTGGTCCTGCGTAGAAACCAGAAGGATTCGCGCGAAGGGAAACTGGCAGCAAACTGGGAAGGGCCTTATAGGGTCAAGTCCCAAACGGGCACATGAGCATATTACTTGGAAACATTGGACGAAAAACCACTTGCTCGACCATGGAATGCTGAAAAACTCAAGTTGTACTACAGCTAAGTCCTTAACCACAAGGCTAGACAAATTGCCGACGTAATAACCCAAAATGGGGAGATTTACGCGGCCATCGTATCATGCCCTAGTGAAGCATGACACGCATTACAATGCCGACCAGCTTCTGCTCATTGTACGAGCAAATCCTGTGCACAACGGGGATACCTCGACCGAGCTCCGCCGTTGTCGCACCATTCAGGCAGGACACCCAGCTCACGATCGGAATAGTACAGGCCTATGAGATTAGTACCTCAAACGAAGTCCTAGCCTCATCATGGGCAAAACCACTTTTCCCTCCTCGGTAGGTTTCACAACTCGCCGAGCACACACATATGAATAAACAGAGCAAACGTCCAAGATAAAACATTTTTACAAAAAATCCAAGTATATTAAACACCGGTCATAACCGGGGAATGTTATAAGTACAAAAGGGGCAGCACCCATATAAAATGGTAAGGGCACGCAGGCCCACAAAACATGTTAAAAAACAACTAAGTCCTAAACTTCGCTTCCATCCTCGGGAGGAACAACCTGACCATTAATAACCCTGTTGAACAGACCCATTCCGTCGGTCAGAAGCTGCACGTCCGAGTTAAGGGCTTTCATCTGCTCTGAAGCAGCATTGAAACCAAACTCAACCGCCTTCAAGTTATCCTCGCCAAGGATCTGAATCCTTCCGATCATCTCAGCTCTGGTCCTCAGGGATTTCTCATCATCATTCTCACCCTCGACGGCCGCTGACAAACCCTCCAGTTCAGCTATTCTGGCCTACAAGCGTGCCTTCTCCTCGTCGGCCGCAGTCATCTGCAACTTCAGCTGGGTAACTTCCTGCTAAAGCAATACTTTGGCCTCCTCGTGACCTTCAAATTGCTTCAGATCATTGTACAGCTTATTGTTATCAACTTCCAACTCGGCAATTCTCACCTTGGCCGTGCGAAGATTAACACAGGAAGCCGCCTCATCGTCCCCTAGGGCAAAAGCCGCTTTGAGCACCCTGAACATGCTCGCAGCGTCCTGGCAGAGTTGTTTCCTCCTCGCCTGAGGATTGGCACTCACAATGGCTTCGACTTCAATATCCTGAACGGCAATTGAGTTCCCTTCATTAAACATATTTCCACGCGAATAACATGGGGGCAAAACATACTGGTCGGCGCCAGAACCTCCCGGGCCAGCGGCCGCAGAAATCCCTGCGACATCTCTCTTCCTCTTATGGGTGGTATCTGGGGTCAGCGGCGTCGAGGCTCTCTCCGGGACAGGGGTAGGACCAGCTGCAAAATTTTCCAGAACAGTCTGCTTAGGCACCCCGACCTTGGCACCTGCGGTCGACTTCTTGTGAACTTTCGCCGCTTGAGATCTCATCAGGCGTTCCCTTATGTCTGCCATCATACCTGCGAACACACAAAATAATTCAGAACTCAGAAATTCTAACAAATAAAAACAAACAGCGGACCATACCAAGTAATTGGATCGCATCATCATCATTATCGCATTCGAGGAGAGCTTTGATGTTAATATATCTAGTTGCTTGGACGGGCTCCCCATCATCCCCGATCAGCTTATTCCCGTCCCGATCAACTACGAAGGCCGGGGAAAAACTCTCCACATAAGCATGGAGGATCCTGTACGACTCCTTGTCGGCCTCACAGAGTTGTTCGTGTTTCACCAAGAATTGGTCGGTCCTACGCTTAAAATGGGAGTAAACCCATTCTAGAGGAAACATGGATACAACTCCATCCACCTCCCGACCATCAACCGTCACCTTTTCGATAGTCGAGATAGATCTTTTCGCCTCCTCGGAAATAGGCTTCACGATCAGAAACCTATCTTTGAAGTGGCGAATCGAGTCAGAGTACGTCCAGAATAGCCTGCTCTGCTGTTTGAACGAAACCCAACTTTGTTTCGTCCCCGTGGTACTCCTTTGAAGTTGGAAGAGACAAAAGGAGAGATCCACGGTCGCCCCGACATTGAGATGATGGCAGACTAATTAAAATGCCCAGATGAAGGCCAGAGTGTAGCACCCCAAAATTTGCTCTCCTAACTTTAGTACTAACTGGCTTATGTTTCATTCCATTTTTGCATTATCATGTGTGCATATCATTGGTTCTTAGCATGGGGTCAAGGTGCCTGAGGCAAGTTCAAGAGGAGAAGATGTTCTTCAAAGGGTCAAGCAAGAGAGCTCAAGTGGATCACTCTCTCCTAACCAGTGCAGAAATTAGGGTTTTGAGATTCTTGGGTTTATTGCTCTAATGGGCAAGCTTCTTGGGTTTTTATCATCACCAAATGGCATATCTTATCTTTGTTGGAGAGGATACACATCATATTCAGAGGAATTTGGGTTTGGAGACTGTGTTATTTCCTCATAGACTGAGGGTACCAAAATTAGGGTTTTGCTATAAAGTCAGTTTATTTCTGATTTTTTGGGCAAGACTTGATTCCATGGCATTCCTTGGGTCCCTAAGTATCTAGGAATGGAAGATTGTCCATTAGTTTGGTTCAGGAGAAGTTCAATTGACCAATGGATTGGGAATCAGGTGAATTGGGTAAAAGTCAACAGTGAGAGGGGAAGTCAACTGTGGAATTTTGAGGTTCTATCCAAGGTTTTCAAGGTCTCACATCCTCATATGGTCTTCAAGGGTCAAGTTTCATGCCATTTATCAAGAATCAGGAGTTGGTGCAAAAGTTACTAAATATGGAAATGACTTATAATTTGAAAGTTTCCTTCTTGGGCAAGTCCTTACACTACATTCAACTTGACTTTTCATCATCAAGAAAGCTTCAAATGAATTTTCCTCAAACATGAAAGTTGAAGATCTTTTTCTCCCCTTTCCAACAAGTACTAGTGGGTCTCCATATCATTTGTGAAACTCAACTTATGATCTAAAGAAGGCAAAGTGGTTTTTTAGGGTTTTCTCATGGTTCCATTTGCATTTTGGGACATAGTGACCTATAATTAATTCCATTGCTTCATGTCATATTCTAACCTCAAAGTACAATCCCTAAGGACTATTTTTGGCCTTTGAATCAAGTGGATCCATGGTTTATTCATCACTTATTTTCCATGGTGCAAAATTGCCAAATTATTGAAAACTCATGAACCAATACATCTCAAGGCCCAAATCAAATTCAGGTGGGAATAGCAATTGAAACTTAAGTGATCCATCATGAAATATTTGGATATCCATGCATGGAGGAGGGTGTATTTCACATTATTCAAATTTCCAAATTTGCCCAAAACCCATTAACTGGAGAATTACTAAGGCCCAAATCATTATTAGTGGGATAACCTAATGTATTTAAGCTAACTCATGCTAGGGTTAGAGGAAGAACACGTGCTTTTGGAGGAGAGTTCAAGTTTCAACCCTAATTCTTGATTTCTTCATACCTCACAATCCACAAGGTTTTTTCACAAAGTTCTTCCACAATCTTCTTTCTGGGGATCCACAGAGTACAAATCATACATCATTGGAAGCTAAAAGCAAGGATGTAGGAGGCGTGATCTCAGGTTGGTGTTTTTTTTCATGATCCTAAAACTCTTCTTTTTGACATGCATATTGATGTGTGATGCCCACTAATCATTCTGATATATTTATTTTTGAAATTGGACGTGTGGTTTGGTCGTATCGTATGTTTAAAGTTTTGAACCCTAACATTATTTCATTCGTTCTTCATTGTACGTTGATGGTTTGTGATTTTTGGGGGGATATTATTGATCCTCACACTTTTCTGATCAAAATAGTATATTCGCATGCCATTTCTGGAGTTTTTTAGGGTGGTGCTCACCGGAGATGACGACCGGAGCTAGGGCTCCGGCGTCTGGTAAGGTCTCCGGCCGGCCAAGGGTTTCAACGAAGAATATGAATCCTCAGCCGTTGATGTGGTTGATCCAACGGCCATCAGCTTGCCACGTTTTATTCTTTTTATTTTTTTTATGATTTTTATTTAATGTTCGTGTGTTGGTTAGCTTATGGTTGTTATCGTGTACCAGTCATCCAGATCTCTCATCTTAATTACTTTTTCTTTTGCTTGACTAATCTGACCCCTCTGATGAATCATGTGGCCTATATAATGCCAGCACATTAAAAAAGTCAGGTGCAGCTCACGTGGGAATGTATGGTATGCTGAATAATCATGTGTGTGCGTGCGTATCATAATTATGGTGTGCATTTAATCATGGCCGGTAATCATGAATACATGTTGGTTTGGTTGACTGATTAGGGCGCGTGAGATCAATCCAAAGGTAAGCATGCAGTCAACTGGGTTGACTGCGCCCACGTGTGCCCCTTTTTGTTTTATTTTATTTTTCTGATGGATTTGTGTTTGGGCCCTGCTATTTACACACCCCCTTCAGCCCATTTCACTATTCCAACGTGTTTCTTTTGCTAAACACACCCCCTTGCATATTTCATATCTTTATTTTTATTTAATTGTTTGCATTTCATTTTAATTTTTTAAAAATAGTTAATTGCATTAAAAAATTCCCAAAAAAATTCATGAGCCATATTTATAATTTTATAAAATTTTCACAAATTTTATATTATTATTTATTTTATTTTTATCATCTGAAATAATTATTTGTTTATTTTCTTTTTGAATTATTCAAATCATGCATACCTAAACTTGTTTATTTTATTTGTCATCACCCACAAACTATTTTGAACTCATTCTTTTTGCATTGTTTCACCAATACATTGAAGTGCATTAAAATATTTTTCTCTCATTTTTAAAATCATTTCATACTGCATTTTAGTCCTCCTCTTTTGCATATTGAACTATATTTCTCATCTGAATTTGCATATTTGTTTGAGTGACTTTTATTTTGAATTTTGGCATGAATTTTGGACATGTTGTTTGCTTCTGGTTGAGATATGTTGATAATTAATTTGGTGATTTTAGAAGATGTTTTACTAATTATGTGGTTGCTTTTGGTTTGGGATCTTCTTGTATGCATATCTTTGACCGGGTCTGATTACTTGTTTGAAAAGGCACTTGTGCCATTGTTTGAGATTGTTTCTTTGAGTTATTAAACCATGTTTGAACTGTTATAGGTCACTTGATCACCATTATATGTCATTGCTTGGGTTTCACCTCTTTTACTTATGTCTGTTTTGTACTAACCTTTTATGCAGAGGCTGAGGTAAGTTATTTGAGGGTGTGGATAGTTATCCATGTCCACTCTCATTCTTTCTTTCTCTCATCTTTTTCTTTTCTTTAGGCTTAGGTTGTCGTCAAACCTCACTAACCGTAGGTCACCCATGCATGATAACATTAGGACTCTTAGTTTCCCTTTAGAGTTTCCTTTGTGTCTTCTCTCTTCTCATCTCAAAACTTCTTGAAAACACTTAATAAGGATAAAGTGTATTGCGCACGAGCCTTAAGTGTAGGGAATGAGAAATGAGGGGCTTCATCTCATCTTTCTAGAGTTCTTAGCGAGCGTCCTGTCTTGGGACGATTCGTTAAGTATTCGCCCCTGTGCCCTAGACTTTGGTGCAATGCAAGTTACAAATTAACTCAAGTCACTTCTGTCTTAAAAAATACAAACAAACTTCAAACCTTTTTGTCCTTCGGGATTGTCAAACTAAAGGCTATTTTCAAAAAGGGCACGTTACTTTCCGTCTGAGTCGCAAACAGGCATCGACCCTAACTGCCGGACGCGAACTTAACGTCGCTCATAAAAAACACAAAAATAACTTGGTCCGAACTACATTGACTCTGAATTTCCCATTGCACAAAGGGAGTACGTAGGCCTAGGACGTCGACGTCCTACCGAGTTTGCCTTTGTTTTCCCCTTCCTCGTGTTAGTACAGCCATAGATTTTAGGATAACTCACCCTTAGATTAGATAACAAGCGTGGATCCCATCGAGTACGATGGACGCGTGGGGTGCTAGCACCTTCCCCTCGCGTAACCGACTCCCGAACCCAGGCTATGGTTGAGATGACCATTCCTTTCCCTCTTCCTCAGGTTTATGCGGTGTTCCCTTTCCCCCTCTTGGGATAAATTTACACGGCTGACGACTCTGTTTTCCGCGCCACTCTCGCGTTTGTACTTGGATGAAAATCCTGGGAGAGACAGCTGGCGACTCTGCTGGGGACTCTGGTTGACCTATGCTGGTCCATCCCTAAGCGAGTCAATCCTAGCGCTTGATTGTCTTTGTTCTCTTTGGGTCTTTTTGTTTTGTTTTGCTGTGTTTGTTGTATTTTACTGCATTTTCTGCATTGCATTTCATTTTTATTACTGTCATACTGGATATTGCTGTGTTGTGCTGGCTGTTTCTGTTTTGCAGGTTGGGTTGTTCTGAGAGATAAGCCTAATACCCAGGCTTGAGTACACCCTAGGACTAGAGTGGAGAGTAGTGGGACCTACGTGCCCGCTTGGTGCGTTTGCGTGTTCACGAAATTCACAACCAGACGAGGCTATCTTGGGACGCATTCTAACGTGTGTGTCTTGCGCATGTTAGGGTGTTGATCTAGAGCGCTGTCGACTCTGGTGACCGATCATCGAGGACCCTAGTGGAAACATCCCTCTTTAGTGGTGACAGTGGCAGACCACATCCTGTGGCAAACCCATTCGCACCCGAGGGCCCACTTTGGAACTCGCATAGGATGACCCCTACCTTTTGAAGAGAATCAATGGAGGCACTCCTCGATTGACGATAATACTGTACCCCGAGGGATGAATGTACTATTGTTTCTCGACCTTAGTGCCAGAAGCTGAGGACCTTCCGTTTTGGAGAATCAGTTGAGGCCTCCTCGATTGATGATGATGCCAAACCAGAAATGGTGAACGTATCATCATTTCTCGACCTGAGAGCCCAGGATACTGAACATCCTAGTACCCACACGTGAGAGGGGATGGTGTTTATAGGTTTGCAGGTAACCGAAACCTTCAACCTACCCGGTTCTTTTGGATTTCTCATCAATGTTTGATTATCTGGGTTCCTGGTTATCTCAGTAGTTCGGTACTTTGGAATTCTGGTTTTCTGGGTTGTGGTTCTCATTCAGTTAACAGCACAGCACATCTAGCAGTGTTGCCTTGATCCCATGTTTGCATGAGCATATCATTTTTCTTGCATTCTGATATGTTTGACATTTTTCAGGGCTTGCATCTTACTCTTGATTCCAGTTTTCTGAGGTTGCCTTGGCATGGATGTCTAGAGAAAGAAGATTGTTGCCTATTCGTTCCCAGATCCGACCTTGACATTGATTCATAAGCTGATTAGTATGGCTGGTCCCGGAGTTCGTACAGAGTTCAGTGGAGGGTATGGGAGACTTCTGAAGTTTGTCTACAATATCTCCAAGTATGAGAAGGATTCCATTCATACACTTCTTCAGTTTTATGATCCGTCTTTGCGTTGCTTCACTTTCCCAGACTACATCTTGGCCCCAACGTTGGAGGAGTTCTCATTTATTTTGGGAATCCCCATCAGGCATGACATAGTATTCTTTTCTGAAGAAAACCCCGGGATAAGAGAAATGGCTATTGCTCTTCATATTGGTGAATCCGTCCTGAGCAGTAATATTGAGGAAAAACAAGGAGCTAAGGGTTTCTTATTGAAGTTCTTGTTTGATCAAGCTTGCATACATGTTAAAGAGAAGAATTGGACTACTTTCCAAGCTATTCTGGCTATGTGCATCTATGGGATTGTCCTGTTTCCCAATGTTCCTAATCTGGTGGATATGCATGTTGTCAGAATCTTTATTTCAAAGAATCCTATACCTACCTTGCTAGGTGATGTGTATCACTCAGTCCACTACAAGAATGAAAATAGGCGGGGAAAAACCGTGAGTTGTTGTCCACCGCTCTTATCTACTTGGTTTCTGAGCCATCTCCCCGAAACTGGCGCCTTTGTTGATACGAAAGATTCTCTGAAGTGGTCAAAGAGGTTAATGGGCTTGACTGCTGACAACATTGTCTGGTTCAACCGTGACTTGCTAGGAATAGAGATTATTTACAAGTGCGGAGAATTCCCTAATGTACCCTTGATAGGGAGAAGAGGTGGAATTAACTATAATCCTTCCCTTGTTATCAGGCAGTTTGGTTATCTTTTGAAAGGTCCACCTGAAGAGCGAGATGTCAGAGAGTCCTTATTCTTCAATGGTACTGAGGATCAAGAGATGATAAGGAAGATTGTGAATGCTTGGAAGCAAGTGACCAAGAAGGGAAAAACTTCATTCGGGAAATGTAATAACCGGGATTTTCCTTCATATGAAGAGTGGATTAAGAAGAGAGCAGAAGAGGAGCTTCTTCCCTTCCCGGTAGAACCACCATCTTACCCTTTGCTGATTGAGCCTCCTACCACAGTTGAGATAGAGAAGTTTAACAAGTTGTGGGCTGAAAAGGAAAAACTGCGAGAAGAAAACAGTGAGCTACTAAGGGAGATTTATCAGTTGAAACATGAGCGGGGTGAAGCTGTTCATACCGCCAAGTTGAAAATAGAGCTTCTCGCTGAGGCAGAAAAGGAGCTAGCTGACAAGGTCACGGCCAGACAAAGGATGAAACAAGCTCTAGACGGTATCAACAAGGTTCTCGAGTCTAATAAGGAAGAGTTGGACAAGGCTTTGTTAAAGATTCACAGGTTCAATGCTCACCGAGAAACTGCAATGGCTGAGAATAAGCAAAAAGAAGACGGTTATCTAGCTCAGATTGATCAATTGAAGTCGTAGCTCAAGAAGAAAGACGCTGAGATCCTATCAGGGGTATTCCAGAGACAAGCAATCGAGGGTCGACTCAATGAAGCCATAGCCTCCATAGAGGAACTGAAGGTCCAATCTGAAGTGAAGAGATCTAGACATGAGGGTCCTACCATGGATGGTGTTTCTAGAGAAGACGCTTGGGAGTTGCATTGCCGATACTTGGAAGGGATCATGCATAGGAGAGACGTTCTTATTCAAGAGCTAATTCAGAGACCGAAGCATCCCGACACCAGAAAGTTGTTCAAGGAAATTCAAGACTGGAGCAAGAAGCATAATGGATGGGGGGGATTGACATTTGTAAACTTCGATGATATGCCGTAGTTTTCTGTTTTCTTTCATTGTTTGGACCACCGCCAGGCTTGTTGGTTGGGATATATGATTATTGTGTTCAGACTTGTTATCTTGGATTTGTGATTGTTGACATTTGGTTTTCCTCTGGTTTTCTTAATATATGAGCAGAAGTTTCGTTCTATCTTGCTGTTAAACTGGAATCAAGGGGTGGATCGCCCTGCGAATTTTTTAAACATGTTCATTTGCATTTGCATATTCATAATCATTTTGCTTAACCATTTTGCATGACAGGTGTTTATCTCCGGTATTCTTATCTTGTTCTAATCTCAGGATTGCAGATCAGCGCATTCATCGGTATTCTACCAGACAAAATCAGAAGAGATTCATGGATCAGCTACAAAATGAGATAACTGAGATGCGGACTCGCATGAACCAATTCATGGAATTAATGCAAGGTGTCGCTCAAGGCCAAGAGCAGTTGAGGACCCTCGTTCAGCCACTGATTGCAAGGGTTGATAAGGACGGTGTCATTCATACTGGTGTTACTGGTAATAATGTTCAGAATGGCCCTCCGGGCGGAAGTATTCCTGTTGTTGGTGTTGTGATTCCTCCGGGCGGAGGGGAAAATGTTGTGGTTCCTACTGTAATGGGGGGAGGTAACAATGTCGGTCCAATTCATGGCCGTCAGTATGATGATGTACAAGATGATGCATTTTCTCTGCCAGGTGGGGATGCTGGTCCCCAGATTGACAATGATCAGAGGTTCCGGTTGATTGAGGAACAGCTAAGGGGTTTTGTGAATCAGGATGCTTTGGGTATGGATCTAGAGGATTTGGGGCTGGTTCGAGGCGTTGTTATCCCGCACAAGTTTCAGACTCCTACTTTTGAGAAGTATAATGGTATGACTTGCCCAAGGACCCACGTGAGGGCATACACAAGTAAAATGGCTGCGCATGCGAAGAATGAGAAGCTGATGATGCATTGCTTCCAGGATAGCCTATCTGGGGCATCCCTGGAGTGGTATATGCAACTAGAAAGGAAAGATGTGCATAGTTGGAGAGATCTGGCAGTGGCATTTATTAGACACTATCAATATAACACTGACATGGCCCCTAACAGAACGCAGCTGCAGAACTTATCACAGAAGAACAATGAGAGTTTCAAGGAGTACGCCCAGAGGTGGCGTGAACTGGCAGCGAGGGTTCATCCTCCCATGTTGGAACGTGAAATGATAACTATGTTTATGGCCACCCTGCAGGGTCATTACTATGAAAAGCTGGTACCGTGTATGACCGAAAAGTTTGCTGATTTGATCTTAGTGGGAGAGATGGTGGAAAGCGGAATTAAGACGGGAAAAATATCAGGCGGTGATGGGTCCTCATCTGGAGGAGGTAAGAAGCCTTATGCCAGTGGTTACAAGAAGAGGGAGGGAGATACAAACTCTGTGTCATCATATCGTGGTAGAGAAGGACCTCGTCAGAACTTCAATCAGCAGGTGGCTTCTGTAACCATCCTAGCAGCACCTCAGCAACCAGCAGTGTCTCAACAGCAAAATCAGGCCCCTCGCCGATCGCAACCTCTGACTAGGTGGGATAGGCATTTTGACACTCCACCTCTTCCCTACTCTCAGTTATTTCAGCACTTGTTAAAGCTACAGTTAATTTAGAAGAGAACCTTGGCTCCACCCACTAGTAATCCACCTCCCGGCTATGACGCCAACGCCCACTGTGAGTTTCATTCTAGGGCACCCGGACATCATATTGAGAACTGTAAAGCTTTTAAGCATCAGGTTCAAGATTTGGTGGATTCCAAAGCTATCAATTTCTCCAATGATGTTCCAAATGTGAATCAGAACCCGATGCCGAATCACGGTGAGCCGAGGGTCAATGCTATTATTAAAGACTGTGAAGACTTGAGTTTGATTTCAGATGTGAACGAAGTCCAAACTCCCTTGGGTGTGGTGAAGGAAAGACTGTTGAAGGGAGGGGTATTTCCAGGCTGTGATGAAGGTTGTGTAGGATGTGTGTCGTAGCCAGGCGGTTGTGTTTTATTAAAAGCAGGTATTCAGAGAATGATCAGCGAAGGGATATTACAGTTTGACAGAGGTTGTAAGCAGAGTAATGCTACTGACAGAGAGATTGATGTTGCTACGATAACAATTCCATTCAAGACGATAACTATATCAGCACGAGCAAGACCAGTGTCGGTCACTATCACTGTTCCTGGACCAGTCCCGTATGAGAGTACCAAGGCCATCCCATGGAACTATGGGGCCGAGGTGTTTGTTAATGGTAAAAGGCGGGAGTTGGAAGAGACATCAGCTGTGAATACAGGGGTTGAAAATCTTGTTGAAGAAGGGGCTATCACTAGGAGTGGTAGAGTCTTTATTCCGTCCGAGGATCAAGCTGGAAGTTCAAGGCAAGACAAAGGTAAACAGATGATGGATGAGTCTGCACAGAGACAAGAAGCAAATAATTATATGGTAAAGCAGGTTGAGGATACTTTCTCAGAAGACGTAGAAGAGTTTATGAGGTTGATCAGAAAAAGTGATTACAAGATTGTTGATCAACTTCACCAAACTCCATCGAAGATTTCCATTCTATCCTTACTGTTGTGCTCTGAGGCACACCGAAATGCATTGCTGAAGGTTTTGAATATAGCTTATGTACCGCAAGAAATATCTGTCAATCAGTTAGAAGGGGTTGTGGCTCATGTGAATGCTGGTAATGGTTTGGGTTTCACCGATTTAGACCTAACTCCGGCTGGGAGGAATCACAACAATGCTCTGCATATTTCAGTGGAATGCCGTGGTTCCTTAATGTCACATGTGTTAGTTGACACTGGGTCATCTTTGAATGTGCTGCCGAAGAAGGCTTTGATGAAATTGGATACTCGTGGGTTGATTTGTACACCAAGTGACTTGGTGGTACGTGCTTTTGATGGCTCCAAGAGGTCAGTGTTTGGAGAGTTAGTTCTGCCAATCAAGGTGGGTCCTGAGATTTTCAACACCACCTTTTACATAATGGATATTCAGCCTGCCTATAGTTGTTTGTTGGGCCGCCCTTGGATCCATGGTGCTGGGGCAGTAACTTCTACACTGCACCAGAAGTTGAAGTATATGGTGGATGGCCACGTTGTGACTGTTTGTGGTGAGGAAGATATCATGGTGAGTCACCTATCGACCTTCAAGTATATAGAGGTAGATGGTGAGATACAGGAGACTTTGTGCCAAGCCTTTGAAGCTATGAAGATTCCCGAGGAACCCCCAAAGGCAGTCAGTCAGCCTGAGGTGGTTGCCCAACCTGAAGTTGTCAGACAGCCAGAAGTTCCAATGTCCTCTTTCAAAGAGGCGCGCGCTATAGTTGAAGCTGGTGGTTCTCAGAAGTGGGGCAGTGTCATTGATGTTCAAAGAAACAAGATACTCATGGACTAGGTTACAAGCCACCTAGGCGTGCTGAAGAGCCTCCCAAGTTCTATGGTCCAGTCCGTTTCACCAGTGCCGGTGTTTTCTTCGACAGAGTCAATGCTATTGAGGATGAAGGAGATAGTGACTGTGACATGGATGGGTGGATCCGTCCCTGCACCCCTGGTCAGAGTTTAGGCAACTGGTCCTCCGAGAAAGTCATCCAAGTGACGCGCCCAGAGTAATTTACTTTTGTTTTCTGTTATGTTGAATCCTACGTTCTGCCCAAGACGTACTGATATTTATTTGTAGGGCTTGGATGTTTATTTGCTATTTTTATCATCAATAAAGGACGTTTTTTCATTCAAATATTTTGATCCCTGTCTTTCTGTTTTTACTTTTTGCATTAACCCACATCAAAATGGCAATGTGTTTCTTGTTTGTTGCACTCATAATAAACCTAAAACATCCATCATGCAGGTTTCTTCATTCAGATTCCACCCATCATGACTTAGCTATGGCCCGATATGACTTCGACAATCCTATCTATCAAGCCGAAGAAGAGACTGACGAAGACTGTGACTTACCAGAAGAATTAGCCAGGCTACTGAAACAGGAGGAAAAGGTTATTCTACCTTATCAGGAGTAAGTTGAGACTATTAATCTGGGAACCGAGGATGTTAAACGAGAAGTAAGGATTGGGGCTGCTTTGGAAGACACTGTTAAGGGAAAATTGGTTGAGTTGCTTCGAGAGTATGTGGATATTTTTGCCTGGTCTTACCAAGACATGCCCGGGCTTGACACTGACATTGTTTCACACAGACTGCCGCTTAAAGAGGGTTGTACTCCAGTCAAGCAGAAACTAAGAAGGACGAAACCAGATATGGCTGTCAAGATCAAAGAAGAGGTTCAGAAACAGTTGGACGCCGGATTTCTTGCTGTGATAAATTATCCTCCGTGGGTTACTAATATCGTACCTGTGCCTAAGAAGGATGGGAAGGTCAGGATGTGTGTTGATTACCGAGATTTGAATAGGGCGAGCCTGAAGGATGATTTCCCGCTCCCTCACATTGACGTGTTGGTGGACAATACTGCTCAATATTTTGTATTTTCCTTCATGGATGGCTTCTCTGGGTATAACCAAATCAAAATGTCCCCAGAGGACATGGAGAAGACTACGTTCATAACACCGTGGGGAACATTTTGCTACAAGGTGATGCCCTTTGGATTGAAGAATGCTGGGGCAACCTATCAGCGGGCAATGGTGACTCTCTTTCATGATATGATTCACAAGGAGATTGAAGTTTATGTTGATGACATGATTGCGAAGTCACAAACAGAGGAGGAACACTTGGTAAACCTCCAGAAGTTGTTTGAAAGGTTGAGGAAGTTCAGATTGAGATTGAATCCGAACAAGTGCACTTTCGGCGTGAGGTCTAGTAAATTGCTGGGATTCAACATTAGTGAAAGAGGTATCGAGGTTGATCCTGCAAAAATTAGAGCCATACAGGAGATGCCTGAGCCAAGAACAGAGAAAGAGGTTCGTGGTTTCTTGGGGAGGTTGAATTACATTGCTAGGTTCATCTCTCATCTGACAGCCGCGTGTGAACCAATTTTTAAGTTGCTAAGAAAAGATCAAGAGGTCAGGTGGAATGAAAATTGTCGAAAGGCGTTTGAAAGAATAAAGACGTATTTGCAGGAACCTCCAGTCCTTATGCCACCGGTGTCCGGGAGACCGTTGATTATGTACCTTACGGTTCTTGAGAATTCGATGGGTTGTGTGCTCGGTCAACACGACGAGACAGGTAGAAAGGAGCACGCCATTTACTACCTGAGTAAGAAGTTCACTGATTGCGAATCAAGATACTCTATGTTGGAGAAGACATGTTGTGCACTCACTTGGGCAGCCAAGCGCCTGAGGCAATATATGTTAAACCACACAACCTTGTTGATTTCGAAGATGGATCCGATTAAGTACGTGTTTGAGAAGCAAGCACTTTCTGGAAGGATAGCCCGTTGGCAGATGGTTTTGACAGAGTACGATATTCAGTATGTTTCCCAGAAGACCATTAAGGGAAGTGTTCTGTCAGAGTATTTTGCTGAACAGCCGGTCGAGGATTATCAGCCAATGAAGTTTGAATTTCCAGACGAGCATGTTATGTTTCTGAAAATGAAAGATTGTGAAGAGCCTCTGCCTGATGAAGGACCTGAGATTGGGTCTCAGTGGAAGATGATTTTTGATGGGGCTGTCAACTCATATGGTAATGGAATTGGGGCAATCATTACAACTCCAAAGGGTTCTCATATACTTTTCACTACCCGGTTAGCATTCGTGTGCATCAACAACGAGGCGGAGTATGAAGCATGCATCATGGGGTTAGAAGAAGCAATTGATTTGAGAATTAAGAACCTCGATGTCTATGGTGATTCAGCGTTGGTAGTTAATCAGATTACAGGAGAATGGGAGACTCGTCAGGCGAATCTGGTGCCTTATAACAACTATGCCAGAAGGTTACTACCTTTCTTTGACAGGGTGAATTTTCATCATGTGCCCCGGGCTGAGAATCAGATGGCTGACGCGTTGGCGACATTGGCATCCATGTATAAGGTGAACCGTTGGAATGAAACACTTTCGATTAGAATCATGCGTCTGGACAGACCAGCTTTTGTGTTTGCAATTGAAGATGTGTCTGATGGCAAACCGTGGTATCATGATATTAAGGTTTTTCTGAAAAGACAGGAGTATCCAGAAGGTGCCTCCACCAAAGATAAGAAGACTTTGAGAAGGTTGGCAGGAAACTTCTTTCTGAACAAGTATAATGTGTTGTATAAGAGGAACTTCGATATGGTCTTGCTACGTTGTGTTGATGAACACGAGGCAGTTTTGTTGATGGAGGAAGTTCACGAGGGTTCCTTCGGTACTCATTCCAGTGGACACACCATAGCTAAAAAGTTTTTGAGGGCAGGATATTATTGGATGACTATGGAGTTTGATTGTTTCAAGTACGCCCGAATGTGCCATAAGTGCCAGATTTATGCAGATATGATGCATGTACCGCCCATGCCTCTAAATGTGTTGTCATCTCCTTGGCCTTTTGCAATGTGGGGCATAGATATGATTGGAAAGATTGAGCCCACTGCCTCCAATGGGCATCGTTTCATTTTGGTTGCCATTGACTATTTCACAAAGTGGGTGGAAGCAGCCTCGTACGCCAACGTCACCAAGCAAGTGGTAGCCCGGTTTATAAAGAAGGATATCATCTATCGTTATGGGGTCCCGGAGAGAATCATTACTGATAATGGCTCGAATTTGAACAACAAGATGATGAAGGAACTATGTCAGAGTTTTAAGATCGAGCATCATAATTCCTCTCCATATCGTCCGAAGATGAATGGGGCTGTTGAGGCAACAAATAAGAATATCAAGAAGATTGTACAGAAGATGGTGGTAACGTATAAAGACTGGCATGAGATGCTACCTTATGCCCTACATGGTTATCGTACTTCGGTGCGTACGTCAACTGGGGCAACCCCTTTCTCATTGGTGTATGGTATGGAAGCAGTTTTACCCTTAGAGGTCGAGATTCCGTCTTTGAGAGTTCTGGCAGATGTGAAGCATGATGAAGCTGAATGGGTGCGCTCCAGATTGGATCAGTTAAACCTTATTGAGGAAAAGAGATTGGCAGTCATCGCACATGGCCGGTTGTATCAGAGTAGGATGAAGCACGCCTTTGACCAGAAAGCGCGTCCTCGGAGTTTTCAGACGGGCGAATTGGTTTTGAAGAGGATCCTTCCTCCTCAGACAGATCACAGGGGCAAATGGACTCCAAACTATGAGGGGCCGTATGTAGTCAGAAAGGTTTTCTCTGGTGGAGCCTTACTACTTTCAACTATGGATGGCGAAGATTTTACATCCCTTGTGAACGCAGACGTAGTCAAAAAATACTTCGCATAAAAGAGACCCGCTGGACATAAAAATAAAGTCCAGGCAAAAAGGGAGATCCCGGCGAACCATAAAAAGGAAAAGGTTCGGGCAAAAGTTAGGGATAAAATGTAAAAAGAAACGTGTAAACCTGCAAAGTTGAAAACCTGAAAAGGTGACTTTGGCAAAAATGGGTTATCCCGATGGATTGAAAACCCGAAAAGGGCGATCCAGGCAAAAGTTAGGGATCTATAAGCGAAAGGATATGGTCTGCGTTCGATCTGTGAGCACTTTCAATACCTGGAAATTCTGAAAGAAAGGAATCAGTGCAGTTAGTCTCTTCAAAGGTCAAGACATTTGTGGATAAGCAAGACATGTGGGTCATAGCTGAATCGAATCATGGTGGATATTTGTTCCCACATTGCCGACATGTGTATTTTCTTTTTGCTTTTGCACAATTACCTCTTTTTAGGAATTACTTCCTATTGTAAATGCCTATTTACAGGCCACTTTTCTCAATAAAATATTCATTTCACTCAAAGAGCTTTCCGTTGTTTGTTTTACTTTTACTATTTTGTTTGCAAAAAAAATGTCCGATATTTTGATAAACATTGCATATAAAACTTCGAGCTTTGCGGAGCATAACGAAAAGCAGTAGGAATTACTTAGGCATTAACGGCGATAGTCAGGTTGTGGCATATTCTTTTGTTGTTATTTGACTTGCAGGGCAACAGGATTGTATTTCCCCAGCAGTTTGCTCTCCCCAGCATTGGGATTGCACCTTTCCTCAGCTGAGCAGACTTTCACCAGCAGGAGACTTGGGAATTATTTTCTCCGGATCAAGACATTGTCTCCCCCACAGAATCAGAGTTTTCACTTCCCCCATCCAGTCAGGAAGCGTGCTTTCGCCGACAATGTCATGTTCTAGTCCCCAGCAAGGTGGGAGTAAAGTCATTCTCCCCACCAGCAGGCTAAGTTCAGCAGTATCCCCAAGCAGGATGGTATTATGGACTGTTTTCCCCAAGCAGGATGGTATTATGGGCTAGCATCCTCCAGCAGGTTCTGAGCCCAATTGGATATTAGCGATCTTCAGTAACAGACTTCCGGTTCCGTTATTGGCGTTCATTCTCAACTCCCCCAGCAGAGGAGAAATCTCAGGTTTTGGATGTTACCTTCAATGAAAGACAGGTGTGGCCCCCGGTAGTTCTTTCGGGATTTCATCCCCAGCAGAAGTTGTTGATCCGAAGAGTCGATCAGTATGACCCTTCTCAACAGAGTTCCTGGATTCAGAGGATAATTTATTTTTGTCATCCCAAGCTGAATTGGTCTTTTCTCTCCATGCATTTATTTTGCTGGAGAGACCCCTTTTGCATATCATAAGCATTGGCATTGCATCCTCAAAACGCGTAGCATTTCCACTTTGTATGGAGCATTACGGCAAAATTCAAACATTTGCATTCAAAGCATAAGCTAGGTTTGATGCTTTCCTTGCCAATTCTCTTTCCCAGCAGAGATGGCATAACTCAGGAGATCTTGTGCTCCCTGGCAGAATCTTTTATTTAGACTTCTCCTTTCCCCGGCGGAGTCATCTTATCTGTGGATCGTGAGTCCGTTAGAAGTTTGCCTTTGTGAAATCCAGTTCTCGCCTGGTAGTCAGTTCTCGCCTGACATATTTTGTTTGCCAATTTCCCTTTCTCAGTAGGGTGGTCTAAATCAGAAGTTTTGTTTCACGGCGAAGTCCACTTTATGTTGGTTATCCTTTGCGGGTGCAATTAAGGTTGTATTCATTTTTATGGGTGCGATTGAGGTCGTATTCGTATGTTCTTTGTGGGTAGAGTGATTGAGGTCAGTCTTCCTTTGCGGGTGCAATTGAGGTTGTATTCGTTTTTATGGGTGCGATTGAGGTCGTATTCGTATTTTCTTTGTGGGTGGAGTGATTGAGGTCAGTCTCCCTTTGAGGGTACAATTGAGGTTGTATTCGTTTGGTGGGTACGATTGAGGTCGTATTCGTATTTTCTTTGTGGGTGGAGTGATTGAGACCAGTCTCCCTTTGAAGGTACAATTGAGGTTGTATTCGTTTGGTGGGTACGATTGAGGTCGTATTCGTATTTTCTTTGTGGGTGGAGTGATTGAGGTCAGTCTCCCCTTGAGGGTACAATTGAGGTTGTATTCGTTTTGTGGGAACGATTGAGGTCGTATTCGTATTTTCTTTGTGGGCGGAGTGATTGAGGTCAGTCTCCCTTTGAGGGTACAATTGAGGTTGTATTCGTTTGGTGGGTACGATTGAGGTCGTATTCGTATTTTCTTTGTGGATGGAGTGATTGAGGTCAGTCTCCCTTTGAGGGTACAATTGAGGTTGTATTCGTTTGGTGGGTACGATTGAGGTCGTATTCGTATTTTCTTTGTAGGTGGAGTAATTGAGGTCAGTCTCCCTTTGAGGGTACAATTGAGGCTGTATTCGTTTTGTGGGAACGATTGAGGTCGTATTTGTATTTTCTTTATGGGCGGAGTGATTGAGGTCAGTCTCCCTTTGAGGGTACAATTGAGGTTGTATTCGTTTTTTGTGGATGCGGTTGAGGTCGTATTCGTATTTCCTTTGTGGGTGCGATTGAGGTCGTATTCGTTTTATTTTTGAGGGTATGGTTGAGGTCATATTCCTTATTTTTCAGCACGCTCTATCTCGTTATTCTCACCATTAGCAAATTTCTGGGTTCTTTTGGTATTCAATCCCCGTGTATCCTGGAATGTCTGAGAGCCGTCGCTATCATACCTTCAGGACCAAGTTGATTGAATAGGGGCAGCTGTAGCACCCCAAAATTTGCTCTCCTAACTTTAGTACTAACTGGCTTATGTTTCATTCCATTTTTGCATTATCATGTGTGCATATCATTGGTTCTTAGCATGGGGTCAAGGTGCCTGAGGCAAGTTCAAGAGGAGAAGATGTTCTTCAAAGGGTCAAGCAAGAGAGCTCAAGTGGATCACTCTCTCTTAACTAGTGCAGAAATTAGGGTTTTGAGATTCTTGGGTTTATTGCTCCAATGGGCAAGTTTCTTGGGATTTTATCATCACCAAATGGCATATCTTATCTTTGTTGGAGAGGATACACATCATATTCAGAGGAATTTGGGTTTGGAGACTGTGTTATTTCCTCCTAGACTGAGGGTACCAAAATTAGGGTTTTGCTATAAAGTCAGTTTATTTCTGATTTTTTGGGCAAGACTTGATTCCATGGCATTCCTTGGGTCCCTAAGTATCTAGGAATGGAAGATTTTCCATCATTTTGGTTCAGGAGAAGTTCAATTGACCAATGGATTGGGAATCAGGTGAATTGGGTAAAAGTCAACAGTGAGAGGGGAAGTCAACTGTGGAAGTTTGAGGTTCTCTCCAAGGTTTTCAAGGTCTCACATCCTAATATGGTCTTCAAGGGTCAAGTTTCATGCCATTTATCAAGAATCAGGAGTTGGTGCAAAAGTTACTAAATATGGAAATGACCTATAATTTGAAAGTTTCCTTCTTGGGCAAGTCCTTACACTACATTCAACTTGACTTTTCATCATCAAGAAAGCTTCAAATGAATTTTCCTCAAACATGAAAGTTGAAGATATTTTTCTCCCCTTTCCAACAAGTACTAGTGGGTCTCCATATCATTTGTGAAACTCAACTTATGATCCAAAGAAGGCAAAGTGGTTTTTTAGGGTTTTCTCATGGTTCCATTTGCATTTTGGGACATAGTGAGCTATAATTAATTCCATTGCTTCATGTCATATTCTAACCTCAAAGTACAATCCCTAAGGACTATTTTTGGCCTTTGAATCAAGTGGATCCATGGTTTATTCATCACTTATTTTCCAGGGTGCAAAATCGCCAAATTATTGAAAACTCATGAACCAATACATCTCAAGGCCCAAATCAAATTCAGGTGGGATTAGCAATTGAAACTTAAGTGATCCATCATGAAATATTTGGATATCCATGCATGGAGGAGGGTGTATTTCACATTATTCAAATTTCCAAATTTTCCCAAAACTCATTAAGTGGAGAATTACTAAGGCCCAAATCATTATCAGTGGGATAACCTAATGTATTTAAGCTAACTCATGCTAGGGTTAGAGGAAGAACAAGTGCTTTTGGAGGAGAGTTCAAGTTTCAACCCTAATTCTTGATTTCTTCATAGCTCACAATCCATAAGGTTTTTTCACAAAGTTCTTCCACAATCTTCTTTCTAGGGATCCACAGAGTACAAATCATCCATCATTGGAAGCTAAAAGCAAGGATATAGGAGGCGTGATCTCAGGTTGGTGTTTTTTTTCATGATCCTAAAACTCTTCTTTTTGACATGCATATTGATGTGTGATGCCCACTGATCATTCTGATATATTTATTTTTGAAATTAGACGTGTGGTTTGGTCGTATCGTGTGTTTAAAGTTTTGAACCCTAACATTATTTCATTTGTTCTTCATTGTACGTTGATGGTTTGTGATTTTTGGGGGGATATTATTGATCCTCACACTTTTCTGATCAAAATAGTATATTCGCATGCCATTTCTGGAGTTTTTTAGGACGGTGCTCACCGGAGATGACGACCGGAGCTAGGGCTCCGGCGTCTGGTAAGGTCTCCGGCCGGCCAAGGGTTTCAACGAAGAAGATGAATTCTCAGTTGTTGATGTGGTTGATCCAACGACCATCAGCTTGCCACATTTTATTCTTTTTATTTTTTTTTCTGATTTTTATTTAATGTTCGTGTGTTGGTTAGCTTATGGTTGTTATCGTGTACCAGCCATCCAGATCTCTCATCTTAATTACTTTTTCTTTTACTTGACTAATCTGACCCGTCTGATGAATCATGTGGCCTATATAATGCCAGCACATTAAAAAAGTCAGGTGCAGCTCACATGGGAATGTATAGAATGCTGAATAATCATGTGTGTGCATGCGTATCATAATTATGGTGTGCATTTAATCATGGCCGTTAATCATGAATACATGTTGGTTTGGTTGACTGATTAGGGCGCGTGAGATCAATCCAAAGGTAAGCATGCAGTCAACTGGGTTGACTGAGCCCACGTGTGCCCCTTTTTGTTTTATTTTATTTTTCTGATGGATTTGTATTTGGGCCCTGCTATTTACACACCCCCTTCAGCCCATTTCACTATTCCAACGTGTTTCTTTTGCTAAACACACCCCCCTTGCATATTTCATATCTTTATTTTTATTTAATTGTTTGCATTTCATTTTAATTTTTTAAAAATAGTTAATTGCATTAAAAAATTCCCAAAAAAATTCATGAGCCATATTTATAATTTTATAAAATTTTCACAAATTTTATTTTATTATTTATTTTATTTTTATCATCTGAAATAATTATTTGTTTATTTTCTTTTTGAATTATTCATATCATGCATACCTAAACTTGTTTATTTTATTTCTCATCACCCACAAACTATTTTAAACTCATTCTTTTTGCATTGTTTCACCAATACATTGAAGTGCATTAAAATATTTTTCTCTCATTTTTAAAATCATTTCATACTACATTTTAGTCCTCCGATTTTGCATATTGAACTATATTTCTCATCTGAATTTGCATATTTGTTTGAGTGACTTTTATTTTGAATTTTGGCATGAACTTTGGACATGTTGTTTGCTTCTGGTTGAGATATGTTGATAATTAATTTAGTGATTTTAGAAGATGTTTTACTAATTATGTGGTTGCTTTTGGTTTGGGATCTTCTTGTATGCATATCTTTGACCAGGTCTGATTACTTGTTTGGAAAGGCACTTGTGCCATTGTTTGAGATTGTTTCTTTGAGTTCTTAAACCATGTTTGAACTGTTATAGGTCACTTGATCACCATTATATGTCATTGCTTGGGTTTCATCTCTTTTACTTATGTCTGTTTTGTACTAACCTTTTATGCAGAGGCTGAGGTAAGTTATTTGAGGGTGTGGATAGTTATCCATGTCCACTCTCATTCTTTCTTTCTCTCATCTTTTCTTTTCTTTAGGCTTAGGTTGTCGTCAAACCTCACTAACCGTAGGTCACCCATGCATGATAATATTAGGACTCTTAGTTTCCATTTAGAGTTTCCTTTGTGTCTTCTCTCTTCTCATCTCAAAACTTCTTGAAAACGCTTAATAAGGATAAAGTGTATTGCGCACGAGCCTTAAGCGTGGGGAATGAGAAATGAGGGGCTTCCTCTCATCTTTCTAGAGTGCTTAGCGAGCGTCCTGTCTTGGGAAGATTCGTTAAGTATTCGCCCCTGTGCCCTAGACTTTGGTGCAATGCAAGTTACGAATTAACTCAAGTCACTTCTGCCTTAAAAAATACAAACAAACTTCAAACCTTTTTGTCCTTCGGGATTGTCAAACTAAAGGCTATTTTCAAAAAGGGCACGTTACTTTCCGTCTGAGTCGCAAATAGGCATCGACCCTAACTGCCGGACGCGAACTTAACGTCGCTCATAAAAAACACAAAAAGAACTTGGTCCGAACTACGTTGACTCTGAATTTCCCATTGCACAAAGGGAGTACGTAGGCCTAGGACGTCGACGTCCTATCGAGTCTGTCTTTGTTTTCCCCTTCCTCGTGTCAGTACAGCCATAGATTTTAGGATAACTCACCCTTAGATTAGACAACAAGCGTAGATCCCATCGAGTACGATAGACGCGTGGGGTGCTAGTACCTTCCCCTCGCGTAACCGACTCCCAAATCCAGGCTATGGTTGCGATGACCATTCCTTTCCCTCTTCCTTAGGTTTATGTGGTGTTTCCTTTCCCCCTCTTGGGATAAATTTACACGGCTGTCGACTCTGTTTTCCGCGCCACTCTCGCGTTTGTACCTGGATGAAAATCCTGGGAGCGACACAGAGCATTAGGGTGAAGCTGCGTCGGGCACAACGCCAAATGGGTGAAGAGAGCCACTTGAAAATCAGTGAACGGGAGACGTATCTTGACCTCCGTAAAAGCAAATTCGTACATTGGGAAACGCAATCCCGGATACCCAGAGCAAATTCTATCATTTTCCCTAGGACGAAATGCTTTCCATTGCCGAGGAGCTTCCCCTACCCGGTTCTCCAACAGAGAGAACTCTCGAATCTCCTCTTCGGTGAAAGTCGATCGGAACGACAGAGGTTCATGCGCTATCCAGTCCAGGCCCCCCTCTGCGACCTTGATGTTGGAATAATTGGCGGGTGCATCCGGCTCCTCTTGTGTCTCTTGAAGGTCGGGCACAACTTCATCCCGAGGATCAGCCATTTTCACCTGAAAAGCAGAGGAAGATAAGTGAATTCGACATCTAAGATCAAATCCACCCTTCCACCACTAATCAAGTGAAAGGGCGAGGATGAAGCCGAGGACAACCTCGAGCCCGTTCTAACTCGTCTGTCTAACGACCAGCAGGGCAAGTCCCCGCGACTTAATATAGCAAGGATCAAAACGAGGACACAGGCTCGTCGCGTCCCAAAATCACGACAAGGAACCGAATAGGCCTAGATTCCGACTACAAACCTAAACTATACGCCTAACCAGAATCTACAAAGATCTACATCAAAACATTCTCTACAATTATCCTAGAAATCTTCATGTTCTTCATGGATTTTCCAGAAACTCATATGTTCACCAAAAAACACATGATGTTCAACCGGAAAATTTATGAACCCACCGGAGAATCCATGAACAACACCCAGAAAACTCGAAGGGTCATAAAAAATACGGAAAATGAAGAACAAACTTACAGGAAGAAGAAGAAGTTGACGGAGAAGAGGAGGATCAACGGTGGCGAAGAGGAACTCCGGCGGGAGGACTAGTTGCAGAGCAAATAAGAGCAAGGAGTGAGAACTTGTGAGAATTGTGAAAATAAAACTTTCCTCCACCTTTTATAACCATTTGATCGTGGGGAATCGTGAAGGTCATCATAGCCTACGCGGCCCTAGGACTGACAAAAGCCATACATGCTCACCACGTGTCACAAAAACTCTTCGTCTGACTTATTACAGAAAATACGCCAAGTCCTTGGCTCCCACACGAGCAAATCTCCTCGTCAAAAATGAATGCGTTAGTGCAGGGCTGCTCGGCGAAAAACGCCAATTTCTGCGAGCACGTAACGAATCTTGGCCGACACTCAGCGTAATCATCTAACGACCACATCTGGTCGGGACACGAATGGGACACTCCACGCGAGCAAACACCTCCCCGACAGTACGGTCGTAGTCACAGCTGTCTTAAGTCATTACTCTCCAGCAGAACAACGACTTGGGGGGCTCCTGTTCTGGACCGGGCAGGGCTTCTTGCCCTTAAGGATCAGGCCCAATTCATTATAGTTGGCGAACAGGCCTAATAGGCACAATATAGCCGTTGGGCACAATATAGCCGTTGGGCACAATATAGTCGTTGGGTACGTCCCCCCCACTCACTTGTCAGTTCACGCAACCAACTACCTCCCCGGATCTTGCGGGGATAGTTGGACCAAGTCAGAGGACCACGCGCTGTGTCCTCCACTTGGCAATCTCTCATTCGCCGAGCAGGCATCCTACTCGCGAGGAGAGATCTTGGCCCCGCGCTGGGGGTATATTATAAATACCCTCTCACTTGAGAGGGTCAAGTATCTAATCTCTTACATTCTTACTTTGTACTTGCTTTTCTCCTCTTGTCCAAACTCTCACTTTGGCATCGGAGTACCTTGCAGGTAGGCCCCCCCATTCTCCTCTCCTACGAGCATCAACTCCTGCCCTACACGGAGGCCGCGACGATCTCCTTCTGGTCCTCTCCGATCAATAACAATTAATTTTTCATGTGAACAATTTTATAAATTTTAAGATACCTATTAGCAACATTTTTTACTTTTATGGAGGCTTAAACCCCGTGTGAAATTTATAATTTTCGTTTATTTATTATGATAGTTTAATATAATTTTTTATTATTTAAATTTTTATTATTATGTTTTGTTGTAAATCGAACAATTTGACTATGTAATAATATATTAATATTATATTTAATTTTTTATAAAATATTTTATTGACAATTATTATTTTTTATTAATGTGCTCATATACTCATATTTTAATATTTATTAAAATTTCGTATTTCATATCAATACTCGTACTCACACCTGATATGTATCATACTCTAACTATGTATAAGTTTCAAGATGTATTTATAGTCTCGTAATCTAATGGCTGATATTTCACCTTTTTACAGATAAATAAATAAGATATTGCAGTTTTGAACTCGATCTTTCATTTTCTTCCATTTTGTTTATGTTTGTTTGGTGTTTAGTGATTTTGTGATTCCTATGGCTTCTTCTCATCCCAACCGTCTTTCCCTTAAAATCAGTTTTTATTTGGTTTTTAATGTTTGTTTGTTGTGGCTTTCCATTTGCAATTTTTAATGTTTGTCTGTTGTGGTTGTTTGCATTTGCAATGTTTTTTTTCCCGTTTAGTAGTGCTCTCTAATCATCATCGTGTCAGCTAATAAATAAAAATCTATTTATTTAGAGAAATTGCAAACATATTTAATCATTAACTTATAAAAAAAATATTTTATTTCATTTTTTATTATATAAACAACTTATACATAAGATACAATTAAATTGTTTATTTATACATAGCCTTCTTTAATGAACTGTTTTGAAAGTTTTGTTCGTCATGAATTTAGATAGTTTTGATTGTACAGCAATACAGCATGTGGTTAGAGAAGAGTAGACTTTTGAGGTCTTTGATCTTAAAAAGACTAAAAAATCCTGGTCAACCATTGACTTTGAGCCTAATAATTATAACAT
The DNA here is from genome assembly GCA_022829125.1 of Lathyrus tuberosus. Lineage (NCBI taxonomy): Eukaryota > Viridiplantae > Streptophyta > Magnoliopsida > Fabales > Fabaceae > Lathyrus > Lathyrus tuberosus. The sequence continues at coordinate 7,226,451 of JALAZF010000043.1, forward strand.
ACTGAATCATAGTAATCATAAATATTTCAACTTTTCTTAAATAACTTTATATCATATGGGGAATGAACCAAGAAAATAGAATCAAAAGAAAATATTCCTTGCTTAAATTTTATTGCATAAAGCATTACCATAGAATCACATTTTCTTCTCAAAACATACATATAATTCTTAACATATGAACAAATTGCTAGTTTTTTCTGCTATCTGCTATTGACAACATGATCTGAACTAGACTAGCACACCCCACATGGCTTCAACCTCATCTTCTTTCAACCATGGATATGTTTACCATGTTTTCTTAAGCTTTAGAGGCGAAGATACGCGCGAGACTTTTACCGGTCATCTTTACAATGCTCTTGATCAAAGGGGAATCAACACTTTCATAGATGATGAAGGGCTAAGGATTGGAGAAGAGATTTCACAATCTCTTCTTAATGCAATAGAAGAATCAAGGATTTCAATCATCATATTCTCTAAGAACTATGCTAATTCAACTTGGTGCCTTGATGAACTTGTCAAGATTCTTGAGTGTAAGAAAGAGAAAGGACAAGTTGTTTGCTCGGTTTTTTATAATATTAGTCCGTCAGATGTTAGGCATCAGAGAGGAAGTTATGAAGAAGCATTTGATATGCTTGAAGAAAGATTTCAAGATAAGAAGGAGAAGGTGAAGAAATGGAGATTGGCTTTGACTGAAGCTGCAAACCTTTCTGGCTGGCATTTTAGTAATGGGTATATAATGTTTTTTTCCTATTCTACTTTCATATCTTTATGGCAAAAAAATTTAAAATTATGTTACAATTTAAGTTTTATATGATGCATAAAGTTGAGGGATTTGAATTCGATGTAGTATCGTTACTACATCTTAGTCATTGAATCAATATCAGATAGTTTGTATTTCATACAATTCATCCGAATCATTGAGATGCATTACTTAAAATACATGTTTTATACAATTTTCAGGTATGAATTTAAATTTATCCAAAGCATAGTTGATGAGGTGTCAAGAAAGTTGAATCGAATCCCTCTAAACGTGGCTACACACCCGGTTGGACTTCAAGCTCGCGTATCAGAAGTTAACTCACTCTTAGAGCTTGAATGCAACGATGTTAAAATGATAGGAATTTATGGTATTGGTGGAATTGGTAAAACAACCATTGCTAAAGCTGTGTACAACACAATATATGACCGATTTCGATATGCGTGTTTTCTAGCAAATGTAAGAGAAAGTGCAAGTCATAAGGCTGGTTTGGTTAAACTCCAAGAGAGACTTCTTTTAGAGATACTTGGAGAGCAAGGAATGAAATTAGGCAATGTTGATAAAGGAATCAATGTAATAAAAGATAGGTTATGCAGAAGAAAAGTTTTACTTGTTATTGACAATGTGGATGATGTGGAGCAATTACAAGCATTAGTCGGAGGATTTGATTGGTTTGGTCCTGGAAGTCGGATTATCATAACTACAAGAGATAAACATTTGTTAACTGCTCATGAAATTGGTTTAACTTATGAGGTGAAGAAGTTAAATCATATTGAATCTCTTCAATTATTCAGTTGGAATGCATTTAAAAGAAGTGAACCTAAAGATACTTATTTGGAAATTTCAAAACGAGCCGTTTGTTACGCAGAAGGTCTTCCATTGGCTTTAACTATTTTAGGTTCTGATTTGTGTGGTAGAAGTATTCATCAATGGGAATCTGCTTTGGATAAGTACAAGAGAACTCCTAATAGGAAAGTGCAAGATATACTTAGAATAAGTTTTGACAGTTTAGAGGAAAATGAAAAGGAGATTTTTCTCTATGTTGCATGTTTCTTTAAAGGAGAGATCATGGAATATGTTTCAAAAGCGTTGCGCGCGTGCGATCTGCATCCAGTTATCGGTATCGCAGTGCTTGTTGATAAGTCTCTCATAAACTTGGATGAAAGAGGTGCATTGTCAATGCATGATCTTATACAAGATATGGGGAAAGAAATTGTTAGGCAAGAATCACCGACGGATCCGGGAAAACGTAGTAGGTTGTGGTATTATGAGGACGTGCTTCAAGTACTAACGGATGGAACGGTAAGATTCATATTTGTCAGCTTTCTATTTCATTTTCTATTTTTCTCAAGTGAAGTATCCTAGTCCGAGATGTATGTTCAAATGACTGAACTCTGTGATCAAATATTGCGTACTCTCTAATTACATTTGAACCGAGTTTCTGTTCTAATACAAAAATGATCAGGGAACTGACAAGATTCAAGGTATAATGCTGAGCCTACCTGAAAAGCAAGAGGTGCATCTAAAAGCTCAAGACCTAAAGAAGTTGAGAAATCTTAAAATGTTGATAATTCGGAATGCTGAATTTTTCGGAGGCAATGTAAATCTACCAAACAGTTTAAGGATGCTTGATTGGGAGGAATACCCTTCTCCATTTTTACCATCTGATTTCCTTCCTGAGAAAATTGTAATGCTAGAGTTGCGGCGCAGTCATATAACATTGAACAAGCCATTCAAGGTATGAAGACTATTTATAATAAGCATTGCGTCGAATTTCCAAAAAGTAACCATTCGGTAATCCTATTCGAGACATTGTTTCTGAACTATTATGTTTACTCAAAAAGTAACCATTTGAATTTGTGTTTTACAGAACTATGCAAATATGACTTCTCTGAATCTAAGTTCATGCGACTTCCTAATAAAACTACCTGATGTAACGGGTATACCGAATTTACAGCAAATTATTCTAGAGGATTGTAAGAGCTTAGTTGAGATTCATGAATCTCTTGGATCACTTGATAAACTAGTTTATTTAGGCGTTGAAAGGTGCACTGAGATAAAAAAGTTACCAAGTGTCCTAAACTTGCCATCTTTATCATGCATTGCTCTTAATGGATGTTCACAACTTGAGAATTTTCCCAATTTGCCAGGGAAAATGGAAAATCTGAGAATCATCGAGGCGGACGAGACGGCTATACAAGAATTGCCTTCGAATATGGTCAATTTCAGCAACCTTCAGGTGTTAGTACTAAAGTCTTGTTCAAATGTTAAGGATCCTAATAGAGCCATTTCCTTGTTGCCAAATCTTCAGTTACTTGATATTTCTGGTTGTCCAAAACTTCAACTATTTCAAAAGTCCAATGAAAGTTCATCAAATTTAGAGTTACTGCCAAAACCATGTCAAGCTTTTGACTCTTCAGGCATCGAATCCTCCCATGGTTTCCCGTTATTGGAAACACTCGAACTCAGTAACTGCAGTCTATCAGATGAAGATCTTCATATCTTTAGCTGCTTTTCCAACCTCACATCCTTAGACATATCAAGAAACCATTTTGTAACCATACCTAAATGCTTCAACAGACTCAGTACCTTGCAGGAACTTTACATGGCCAATTGTATGAACCTTCAACAAATTCTCGGGATTCCGTCTAATTTAGAACATATCGATGCTACTAGTTGCACAATGTTGAATGCACAATCATTAAACCTGTTATTAAACCAGGTTTTTCTCTATCACTTTAACTCTCCAGAGCCTGTTTAGATTGATTTATTTGAATTTATCTATTAGCATAAATACTTGTTACACTGTTTCGGAGACCTTTACATAAACAACTTATGACATGTCCATAAGCGGGTTTCAACTTATTTCCATAAGCTCGCCATTATAGATTATGAAAATAATTTATAAGTCATATGACAATTATTTTATAATAATAGGGATTCCATAAGGCATTTAAATTTGAAGTTATAGCACCAAGGCCAAGATTACCGATGCCATTCAAGTTCAACTACCATAGCAATGAAGGATCCATGTCATTCTGGATAGGTCAGAACTTCCCAAGAATTGCTCTATGCTTCATGTTTGAACTAGGAAATAAAAGAATTGGATTTTTCGCTTGTGAAGTCGAGATATCTATTAATGGGCAGAAAGCATCCAATAAAGAACAGTACTTCCTATCGGTTTCTGGTGATCTCATATGGTTGTATCATCAAGAAAATTTGATAGATTTAAATACATATTTACTGCATGAACAGAATTATGTGGAAGTTTCTTGTGAGATTTTTGACACAAGTAAAGGCGCAGATGTGAGTGTATACTTTTCTGGAGTTCGTGAGTACATGGAAGAGGAGGAAGCACATGAATATCAATGTCAGTATGAAGATAAGCTGGAAATTGATTGTTGCACCTTGCCTGAGAATTTAAGGCTTCATGAAATATCAGATGAACAGATGCAAGAACTTTCGCCTTCGATAAGCTCCGAAATGCTTGAAGCTAATGGTTCAATGGCTCAGAAGAATGTAAAAACTACGAATATTTTGTCAGATAATACAATACATCAATTCAAGGAGATATCTTCATTGGATATGCAGCTATATGATGATAGAGTTTGGGATCCAATGCTATTAGAGTGTCAGTTAAACTGCATGCATGAGAAGAATATAGGTAAGAGTTCATGGTGTCTATCTTCATTGTGATTTGAATTTAATGCATTGATTAACATATGATTTTTTTACAATCTAATATTCATCCCGCAGACAACATCGAAATGGAGCCAACGGATCATGAATATAATAGCAATGATATTTCTGTGATTCCTATGGAGCATGACAACATGGAAGCATTTTATTCTTCTCTCCATGCCGAGACATATATTTCATTAGGAGATACAAGTGATGTTTCAAAATTGGTATATCCTAAAATGAGCGAAGAAACCAGAAAAGCCTTGGAAATTTTGAAAGAACTGCTCTCAAAACAAATTTCTCATCTTCTAGAACCAACCTCATCAACATCTATGAGAACTACTTTGGAATATCTTTGTACTATAATTGCAGATGATGATGATGTCTCAATGAGGTTAAAGTCTGTAATATTACAAATTTTAGCCGAATTTACTCAGTGGAGCTGTGACTACAATGATGCAAACACGAAGCTTGAGTCCTCAACTTTAGTACTATCGAAGCTACAAACACTTGAAGAGGGTGTTGTAGCCAACAAAGATCAGTTCAGTGAGTTTGTGTCCATAGAAAGTGAGTTAACAAACCAACTTGTTTATTTGGAAGAAAGAATGAAAGAGCTACAAGAGCAGATTAGTGTTGTAAAAGTGAGCATTTCAATCTCTGAAGTGGCTAGGGATGCTGCTGTTAGAAAGAAAAGAGAAACTTTTGAGGAAGGAAGAGAGTTGAAAGGTCAAAGAGATGAGTTGAGGAAGCGAAGGGTGCGGCTGAGAGCAGAACAAGAAGCAGCCAAAGCTACCAAAGGATACATTGAGGATGAGTGGTCAAAGATTGGAGAGAAATTTGATAGAATCTTGAAAATATTTGAGTTAGATTATTGAACAAGATACCAACATTTGATCTACATCATGTAGGAAGTTTTAGTTAGGTTTTAAGTACTTATTTCAATGATTTTTTTCACTGATTTTCCAATGGTTAGAAGTTGTAAAAACTATATGTTGACCCGATGCGTTGGGAAGAATAATATAGTATATTTGGAGTTAAATACAGAAAAGTGTATGTATTATGCATTAAGTACTTCCAAACAGGAAATGGAGAGTTTGTAGCTTTCGTCAGAGTTTACATTTTCCATTGTCGTTATACACAAGTTCAAACATTTTTAGGATTTGATGATTTAAGGAAAAATGAATTTGGTTCCTCTTCTATGTACCGGTTGTCAGTGTCAGTGTCACTGTCTAATTCCTACTCCTCATCAAAGTTGTATTCATTATCAACTTTTCTCTTGCTGGATTGAAAATCTCTAACATAGTCTCGTTAAAATATTTAGCAAATATTGAAGTAAAAACAACATCTTCACCTACTTCATCATAGATATTCAAACTACCATTATCAACTTTCTCTTGTTAGATTGGAGAAACTGTTAGTGCGTGAGGCACTTTTAGTGAGAAGAGAATAGAGAGAGAATAAGAAAATAAGGATTTGTATTATTGAATTGTGTAAATAATAATACAAACTAGGACTATTTATATACAACCCTAATTAGGTTTGCGCTAACACAACTTGGATTATATTTAAATATTAAATCTAATCAAATATAATCAAATCTAATCTAATATTTCAATACACCCCCATAATCCAAGTTGTCGAGCCTATGCTAGTCATAGTCGATCTGAACTATTCCTAATTTCTTTCTCAAATTTAGGAATCTGTCGATATTCAATCCTTTGGTGAAAATGTCGGTCAACTGTCCTTTACTTGAGCAATGTCTAACTTCAAGTACACATCGATTTACCTTTTCCCTCAAGAAGTGAAATTTGGCTTCGATATGCTTACCCCTTCCATGCAGAACTAGATTCTTCGCCAGATTTATGACTGACTTGTTGTCTATTTGCAACACAAGAGGTTTCTTTACTTCGACCTCCATTTCTTCAAGTATTGATCTGATCCAAATTGTTTGATATGCAGCATAGGATCCTGCTATATATTCTGCTTCACACGATGACAATGCCACCACAGGTCGCTTCTTCGAACACCATGAGATTGGGGCACCAAATACTTGAAAGAAATAGTCAGTTGTACTTCTTCGATCTTTCTTATCTCCACACCAATCAGCATATGAAAAGCAATTAACTATTTCTCCTTTGTCTTCAGAATTTCGTCGAAATAGAATTCCAAAATCTGCTGTTCCTTTTAAGTATCTCAGAATTCTTCTTGCAGCTTTCATGTGTGACACTCTTGGTTCACCCAAGAATCTTGTCACTAATCCGACTGCGAAACCTATATCAGGTTGACTATTACACACATATCTAAGAGATCTAACTATTTGTTAGAACAAAGTTACATCAACTTTGTCTTCCTCTCCTTGCTTCTCCAACTTCAAGTTTGGTTCGACAGGTGAAGATGCAGGATTCGAATCATCCATTCTGAATCTCTTGAGTATCTCGTTGACATACGTCCTTTGATGTAGCACCATACCTTGCTTCAGCATTTGAAATTCCATGCCTAGGAAATAAGACAATTTTCCCAGATCCGACATTTCAAATTCCTTCATCATCAGCTCTTTGAACTTCGACAAGTTTTTCAAGCTATTTCCAGTTACCAACAAGTCATCGACATATAAGCAGATGATTGTTATGTCTTGTGCTACAACCTGAACATAGACACCATACTCAGACTTGCATTTGACAAATCCCAATTCGACTAAGTATGAGTCGATCTTCTTGTTCCATGCCCTAGGTTCCTGCTTGAGGCCATAGAGCATTTTGTGCAACTTATATACTTTACTCGTTTTCTTCTGAATCACAAACCCAGGAGGTTGTGTGACATAGACCTCTTCGTCTAACGGATCATTCAGAAATGCTGACTTCATATCTAAGTGAAATGTCAACCAACCTTGGTTACACGCCAATGCTACCACTAGTCGAACAGTCTCCAGTCTTGCTACTGGAGCAAATACTTCAGAGTAGTCAAGTCCTTCTCTTTGAAGAAACCCTCGAGCTACTAATCTTGTTTTATGTCTTGCTATCGACCCATCATCATTGTGTTTTAACTTGAACACCCACTTTACTTCGATAGCTTTTGTATGTGCTGGAAATTCGACTAACTCCCATGTGTTGTTTCTTTTGATTTCCTGTAACTCTTCGACCATAGCTAACTTCCACTGTTGAGTTTTTAAAGCTTTGTTATGGTTGATTGGTTCAGCACCTCCAAGTAAAGCAAAATGAACTAATTCTCCATCTGGTGTGACTTCATCATCACCAGTCACTAGGGGTGTACGCGGGTTGGGTTGGGTCTAATTTGATTAAATCCAATACCCGACCCGATCAATATTTTTTGGGTTGGGTTGAGTGTTCAACACGTACTTTTAATACTAAACCCGACCCAACCCAACCCGTTCATGAATGGGTTGGGTTCGTGGGTAATCCACTAAATATAATTTTCAAATTTTAAATAAAATATATAAATTTAGTTACACATTTATATTACAAAAACATTAAAAAATCATAAACTTTTAGTATTCAATTTGAATAAAATTTATTGGTTAATACCTAAAACGTCTTTTACGATTCATATAAAGTTAGAAAAATATACAAATAGTGTAAAGTATAATTTAAAAGGTAAGATACCTCTCTCTTTGAATAAATAAAATTGATCTCTCAAATTTGATTTAGACTTAGGCTTTTATAATTAATAAAAACTATAATTATATTTTAAAAAATAAATACATTGTAAGAATTATGCTAGATAATTTATAAATAAAATAAAATAAAAATAGTGTGACATATCAATGGGTTGGGTTCGCGGGTTCGTGGGTTTAAAACTTCAAACCCGTTATGTAACGCCCCAGTTTTGGTCATTTTATTTAATCGAGTCGATTTAATTATTTTGAGTATTATATTATTTTTACTTATGACTTTGGTGTGATAATATGTTGTTTTGCATTGTTATTATATTTTATCGCGTTTTGGGAACGTTTGCCGGACAATTGAGAGTAAGGGTATTTTAGTCTTTTCCTAATAATTTACTAAGTTAGAAAAGAAAGAAAATAGAAATATAAGGGGAAGAGAGAAAATAGAGAGAAAGAGATAGGAAGAAGGAAAGAGAAGAGAAGGGAAAAAAGAGAGAAAAGAAGAAAAAGCTTGGAAATCAAAGAAAAACAACTTCTAGGAATCGATTTAATCGGGTAAGGGTGCGAAACTCGATTATTGTATGATTGTGTATGATTATGTATGTGTTTGCTTGGATGTTTCTTGCCTTTCCATGGTTTTTGAGGTTTAGGTCGAAAACGATAAAATGATTAGGAATCGATGTTTTTACGGTCGGAAATCGATATAATTTGCGTTGTATGATTACCATGTGTTTATGAATCATTGCTGGTAATTGTTTTGATGTTGGAATTAATTTGGAATGAAAAATGAGGTTTTTGGGGGTTTTGGAATAGTGTAACCCGTAACAGCATTTTTCTGGTCCTGGTGCGATTCGCCAGGCGAATTGGGAATTCGCCAGGCGGATTAGGACTCGCCACTCGTTCGCCAGGCGAAGTGCTGGCGAAGGGTGATTCGCCAGGCGAAATCGTAAGTCGCCAGGCGAATTTGGAATGACAGAAATGGGGTAGCTTCTATAACTCTTGGGGTTTTTCTAATTTGGTGACTCGCCAGGCGAACTGCTGGCGAATGGTGATTGGCCAGGCGAAGTGCTGGCGAAGTGCTGGCGAATGGTGATTGGCCAGGCGAAGTGCTGGCGAATGGTGATTGGCCAGGAGAAGTGCTGGCGAAAGAGGTTTGGCCAGGCGAATTCTGAAGTGGCCAGGCGAATCTGGTTGTTTCTCACTAAATTCTTTTCTTTAAAAATGCATAACTTTTGATCCGTAACTCGGATCGGGACGTTCTTTATATCGTTGGAAAGCTTATGAAATGTACTTTCTTATGATGATAATTTTGAAATTGTTATCCGATTAAATAAATTCGAGAATTTGGGAATAGTGTCATTTACCGACTTTTGTCGTTTTAAATGTGTATATTGGTTGTGTAACATACAATGTGGCATTGATAATAATGTGTATGCCTTGTATGATGTGGTGTAATGATAGTGCATGTGATGACATGTTGTGATGATAAAGTGTGGCCGAAAGGCAAATGAATATGATATGTTGTAATTGGTTTCATATGCATGTTTATGATTACATGTATGGGTGAAAATGCATTGCTTACGTGAAGTTCAATGTATGTTAATTGGTGGACGTATGGCAAGAAAAAATGCATTGTTGGATTGATTCATAATGCATGAATAAAGATGGTGAAATAATTCATATTGATGAATTGTATGTGATTGTAAGAGATGAATGCATGACAATGTTTGTATACATGTATGCATTATGAGAATGTCATGAATCATTTTGTATGTGAAGCATAATGATTTACATTCTTATGTTGAGGGATTCAAAGAGAATTCCGCTATGACATCGTGTGCCTATGTGAGGACCTAAAGCGATGGTTATAGATGATCGTGTGCCCAGGTGGGGACTTAAAGCGATCGGATCGTGTGCCCAGGTGGGGACCTAAAGCGATCGGGTTGTGTGCCCATGTGGGGACCTAAAGCAATCCATAACGTCGTGTGCTCATGTGGAGACCTAAAGCGACGGGTGAACATCGTAGGCCCGACGGGGTGTTACTTGAATGATCCTCAGTAACGAGCGATGGTTCCAACAGAGTTCTTGAGTGAACTAGTGATGAGTCGATACCGCATATGTAATTGCATAGAGTCGTTGCGTCGGTCTCTTGCATTTACATGAATCATGATTGCATTGTTATATGCGGAAAGTCATGATTGATTATCTGTGTGGAAAATGGTGATGTACATTTATGATAAATGTATTGTGCATGTTTGATATGCATTAATAAATGGTAGATTTTATGATTGAGCTTATGATAAGCCTTGGGAAATTGTTGTGCAATGGTGTTGGATGTAGTGAATTGTAATTGATATGTTTTGTGTATGAACGTATGCATTGTATGAGAATAGGTGATTATGTGAATATAATCGGTATATGTTTTATGTGTTGGTATTTGATAATTGTGGTGAGAATACTTGATATGTGTATTTTTATGTTGGCATATATAATTATATGCATTTATATTATAATTGTGTTTCTCACCCTTCTGCTGTTTTATAATGCTTTATGAGGCATTGCAGATTAGTGCTGGAGGTCTTTTTGTGAAGCTTAGGACTTCATTCTTTTGGTCGGTCGGCTCTGATATGTAGCACCGGGTAGCTAGGATGTATATGATTCTTTTGGGATACATTGTACATGTATCTATGGATGAATGTTTATGTAAACATGAATTATGTTGGTAGATAATACTTGATGATATATATGTATATATATTTGAAGTTATTCAATGTCTAGATTTTCCGCTTTTATTCTAGATATTGAGATGTGGGTGTAAGGACGAAGTTTCTCTGTGCAAGTTACCCCACTGTTGCATATCTCTGTTGAGCAGGTGTTGATTGTTTTAATTTCAAGTATAATGTGACATGCTTGTTTTATGCCATGCTTTGTAATTACACTCTGATGAAATTTTTAATATATGCCTAAATGATTAATATGTGTTTATTTTGGGGTATAGAAGAGGGTGTTACATTAAGTGGTATCAGAGCCAGTGTTGAGTCAGTTTGTGTCTGTCTTGTTGTTGTTGTTGGTTGAACTGTTGTTTAACCGTGTTGTCGTTGTTGAGAATGATCAGAATATGGCTGGTAGGAACGACAATATTATTGCTGCTGCTATGGAGTCTATGGCTAGAGCTGTGCAAGGTGCAGCAAACGTAAATGCGAACGATGAGTTTAGAAAGAATCAACCACCGGTCTTCAAGGGAAGATTTGATCCGGATGGTGCTCAGATATGGTTGAAGGAAATTGAAAGGATTTTCCGAGTTATGGGCTGTGCGGAAGAGAACAAGGTAAGGTTAGGAACTCACATGCTGAAGGAGGAAGCCGACGATTGGTGGGTCGGTATGCGTCAAATTCTTGAGATTGATGAGGAGGGAATTACTTAGGAATTGTTTCGTACTGAGTTTCTAAGGAAGTATTACCCTGAACATGTTAAGGGAAAGAAGGAGATGGAATTTCTAGAACTAAAGCAAGGTAGTATGTCCGTTGTGGACTATACTGCGAAGTTTGTGGAATTGGTACAATTTCATCCTCACTATGCGGCGATTACTGTTGAGTTTTCCAGATGTGTGAAGTACGAGAATGGTCTACGCCCAGAGATTAAGCAAGCCATTGGTTATCAGAGGATAAGAAGGTTTCCCGACTTGGTGGAATGTAGTAGAATCTTCGAGGAAGATAGCAAAGCTCGTTCTGCTCACTACAAGAGTATGAATGAGAGAAAAGGAAAACAACAAGCTCGTGGTGGTCCTTATGTGACACCCGTTGATAAGGACAAGCATAAGAGTAACTTTGAGAAGAAGTCGAGTGGAGGGGGTTCTAGTACTCCGAAATGTTTCAAATGTGGAGAGATTGGTCATAAATCATTGGAATGTAGGAAGACTCTTGAGAAGTGTTCCAACTGTGGAGGCTTGGGGCATGCTGTCGCCGATTGTAGAAGGAATAGGGTGAAGTGTTACAATTGCGGGGAATCGGGTCACATTAGTACTAATTGTGCTAAGCCGAAACAAGCTCAAGCGGGCGGAAAAGTGTTTGCATTGGCGGGCACGGATACTACTGATGCGGATCGTTAGACTTCAGGTACTTGTCTTATTAATGGTAGGCCGTTAGTTGCTATTGTTATTATCGGAGTGACTCATTCGTTTATTTCACATGAGTGAGTGAAGCGTTTGAATTTGTTGTTTCTTCCTTAGTACCTAATGGGTGTGTGAAACACCGTCAGTACTTTTTGGTTTTCCTGTTCGGTGGTCAGCATGTGTTAGGATGAGACAAGTGGGGGAGAAGCTGGTACTTCTCCGTGTTTCCTCGGGTGTGGGGCGTTAAGTCGGTGTGTTGTGGATTGTGAGATCGTAAGTGTTATTTGGACAGAGTAGTTTCCGGTTTTAGGAAGGATACAGAGGTAAACTTTATGTCGACTAAGGATTTGTGCCTTAGGTAGTTTTGTGCACGGGATGCAAGAAAGGCTATTATAGTTTAGTGAAGATGGTTTATGCCCCATCATAGTTGTCGGCTGTCTATTGACAAATTGAGGAACTGATCACCCTTAATCTATTGTTGATAGCAGACGGGAATTTGTGTTGGATGGGATAGACGTATCTTTCCGGCTTTAATAGTGAAATGGAATATATTGTTCGGAATTAATGAAGGATTATGGATTGATTTTGATGAGTTGATGAAGATTTTCATATTTGAAGACGAGGCAGATTAGAAGTTTTAGTATGTTGGGAAGCAGAGAATTCATGAAAGGATTAGTGCTATTGTGGAGTTGGAATTGGTTACGGTTGTGTTGTGTTGGAGTATTGGAAGTATTATCTTTATAATTTTGAAATTCGAAGTGTTTAGTGATTTCGAGAGTATTGAGTACTTGTTTGGTCCGAAGGAATAGAGTATGAGACAACAAAGACGATTAAGATTCATGGCGAGTTATGAATTTGGTTTGGTCTTGGAAAAGGCAGTTGTTAGGCCTGGTGTGTAAGTCGAAAATCTTTATGTATGTCGGTTTTGATGGCAAGAGAGCTAGGATCGTTGAGCAGTTCAGAGACTTGTACCTAGTGAGAGAGGGTTAGACTTTGGAAGCGAGATTGATGGACTCGATAGTTTTGAGCAATCAGAGTGTGCAGTGGAAGCGTGATGTGATCCATTTTGTATGAATGTGTGATACTTGTAAGAGTACATAAGTTAGATATTGGAGACATGTTGGAATGATGAAATTATTGGACGTTCCGGAATGGAAGTGTTAAGTAAAATGTTTAAATTTATTTCGTAGACTACAATGTAGATGGATGTGTTGGTGATATGTTCGATTGGTGAATCATAGCATAGATATGTGAACAAAGAGGTTGCTCTTGTGGCTATGTAGGAGTTCGTGAACGATGTTGTGTCATGGAACTTCCTGTCCTTGTTTGTGTTGTTGCCTCGTCTCCATTGAATTGGTTCGAGTGCGAGTGGTTAATTCCTGTGTGAGGAATTAGTGTTGTGTTACCTACGGCGATGGTAACGATCTTGTTGTGTTTCGGTTCAAGAGTGAACCTGCAAGTCGTGGTCGTGTTGTCGTGGTTGTTGCTGTTAGCTAGGTGGTTTGTCAGTTGTGTTATTCATGGTGTGACTTTCATCGGTCTATGTTTGTTTGGTCGGATGCGAGGGCCGTGTTTGGAGTTGTTGGGATCGGTTATATTTTCGAGGACGAAAATTTCCAAGTGGGGGAGAGTTGTAACGCCCCAGTTTTGATCATTTTATTTAATCGAGTCGATTTAATTATTTTGAGTATTATATTATTTTTACTTATGACTTTGGTGTGATAATATGTTGTTTTGCATTGTTATTATATTTTATCGCGTTTTGGGAACGTTTGCGGGACAATTGAGAGTAAGGGTATTTTAGTCTTTTCCTAATAATTTACTAAGTTAGAAAAGAAAGAAAATAGAAATATAAGGGGAAGAGAGAAAATAGAGAGAAAGAGATAGGAAGAAGGAAAGAGAAGAGAAGGGAAAAAAGAGAGAAAAGAAGAAAAAGCTTGGAAATCAAAGAAAAACAACTTCTAGGAATCGATTTAATCGGGTAAGGGTGCGAAACTCGATTATTGTATGATTGTGTATGATTATGTATGTGTTTGCTTGGATGTTTCTTGCCTTTCCATGGTTTTTGAGGTTTAGGTCGAAAACGATAAAATGATTAGGAATCGATGTTTTTACGGTCGGAAATCGATATAATTTGCGTTGTATGATTACCATGTGTTTATGAATCATTGCTGGTAATTGTTTTGATGTTGGAATTGATTTGGAATGAAAAATGAGGTTTTTGGGGGTTTTGGAATAGTGTAACCCGTAACAGCATTTTTCTGGTCCTGGTACGATTTGCCAGGCGGATTAGGACTCGCCACTCGTTCGCCAGGCGAAGTGCTGGCGAAAGGTGATTCGCCAGGCAAAATCGTAAGTCGCCAGGCGAATTTGGAATGACAGAAATGGGGTAGCTTCTGTAACTCTTGGGGTTTTTCTAATTTGGTGACTCGCCACTAGCTCGCCAGGCGAACTGCTGGCGAATGGTGATTGGCCAGGCGAAGTGCTGGCGAAGTGCTGGAGAATGGTGATTGGCCAGGCGAAGTGCTGGCGAAAGAGGTTTGGCCAGGCGAATTCTGAAGTGGCCAGGCGAATCTGGCTGTTTCTCACTAAATTCTTTTCTTTAAAAATGCATAACTTTTGATCCGTAACTCGGATCAGGACGTTCTTTATATCGTTGGAAAGCTTATGAAATGTACTTTCTTATGATGATAATTTTGAAATTGTTAGCCGATTAAATAAAGTCGAGAATTTGGGAATAGTGTCATTTACCGACTTTTGTCGTTTTAAATGTGTATATTGGTTGTGTAACATACAATGTGGCATTGATAATAATGTGTATGCCTTGTATGATGTGGTGTAATGATAGTGCATGTGATGACATGTTGTGATGATAAAGTGTGGCCGAAAGGCAAATGAATATGATATGTTGTAATTGGTTTCATATGCATGTTTATGATTACATGTATGGGTGAAAATGCATTGCTTACGTGAAGTTCAATGTATGTTAATTGGTGGCCGTATGGCAAGAAAAAATGCATTGTTGGATTGATTCATAATGCATGAATAAAGATGGTGAAATAATTCATATTGATGAATTGTATGTGATTGTAAGAGATGAATGCATGACAATGTTTGTATACATGTATGCATTATGAGAATGTCATGAATCATTTTGTATATGAAGCATAATGATTTACATTCTTATGTTGAGGGATTCAAAGAGAATTCCGCTATGACATCGTGTGCCTATGTGAGGACCTAAAGCGATGGTTATAGATGATCGTGTGCCCAGGTGGGGACTTAAAGCGATCGGATCGTGTGCCCAGGTGGGGACCTAAAGCGATCAGGTTGTGTGCCCATGTGGGGACCTAAAGCAATCCATAACGTCGTGTGCTCATGTGACCTAAAGCGACGGGTGAACATCGTAGGCCCGACGGGGTGTTACTTGAGTGATCCTCAGTAACGAGCGATGGTTCCAGCAGAGTTCCTGAGTGAACTAGTGATGAGTCGGTACCGCATATGTAATTGCATAGAGTCGTTGCGTCGGTCTCTTGCATTTACATGAATCATGATTGCATTGTTATATGCGGAAAGTCATGATTGATTATCTTTGTGGAAAATGGTGATGTACATTTATGATAAATGTATTGTGCATGTTTGATATGCATTAATAAATGGTGGATTTTATGATTGAGCTTATGATAAGCCTTGGGAAATTGTTGTGCAATGGTGTTGGATGTAGTGAATTGTAATTGATATGTTTTGTGTATGAACGTATGCATTATATGAGAATAGGTGATTATGTAAATATAATCGGTATATGTTTTATGTGTTGGTATTTGATAATTGTGGTGAGAATACTTGATATGTGTATTTTTATGTTGGCATATATAATTATATGCATTTATATTATAATTGTGTTTCTCACCCTTCTGCTGTTTTATAATGCTCTATGAGGCATTGCAGATTAGTGCTGGAGGTCTTTTTGTGAAGCTTAGGACTTCATTCTTTTGGTCGGTCGGCTCTGATATGTAGCACCGGGTAGCTAGGATGTATATGATTCTTTTGGGATACATTGTACATGTATCTATGGATGAATGTTTATGTAAACATGAATTATGTTGGTGGATAATACTTGATGATATATATGTATATATATTTGAACTTATTCAATGTCTAGATTTTCCGCTTTTATTCTAGATATTGAGATGTGGGTGTAAGGACGAAGTTCCTCTGTGCAAGTTACCCCACTGTTGCATATCTCTGTTGAGCAGGTGTTGATTGTTTTAATTTCAAGTATAATGTGACATGCTTCTTTTATGCCATACTTTGTAATTACACTCTGATGAAATTTTTAATATATGCCTAAATGATTAATATGTGTTTATTTGGGGGTATAGAAGAGGGTGTTACACATTACCCGAACCAAATACCAATAGGTTTGAATGGGTTGGTTCGGGTTGGACCCGTACATGATTGGGTTGGGTAAAAATAAGGGTTGGGTTGGGTTGGGTGAGTGGGTTCGCGGGTTGGCCCGTACCCATGAACACCCCTACCAGTCACTTCACAATCACGAAGTTTTGTTGGAGGAACTCTATTTCGCCGAGGTCTTTGGCTTGTTTCAGCCACAACCTCTGTGTCGGGAATGTCAGTAACTGCTTCTACTTCGACTTCGACTGGATTCTCAGCAATTCCTTCAACTTCGACTTCATCAGTTTCTTCGTCGAAATCAGAGCTCATCAATGGCTTGTTAATTGAATTACTAGAATTCCAATCCCAGACAAAATTTTCATCAATCACAATATCTCGACTCAACACAATCTTCTCATTAATTGGATTGAATAACATGTATGCACCAGTCTTATGATATCCTATCAGAATCATAGGTTCACTCTTGTCATCAAGCTTCCTTCTTCTTGCATCAGGAACATGCTTGTAACACATAGAGCCAAACACCTTCAGATGACTCACTGATGGTCATTTGCCACTCCACGCTTCTTCAGGAACCCTGTTCTTCAATTGCTTGGTAGGGCACCTGTTCAGGATATAAACTGTAGTCAAAACAGCTTCACCCCATAAATATTTTGGCAAATTCTTTTTCTTGAGCATACATCTCGCCATATCCAATATGGTTTTGTTTCTTCTTTCAACAATTCCATTATGTTGAGGAGTATAAGGAGCAGTTACCTCATGATCAACACCATGTACTACACAGAATTTTTCAAACATCTTCGAAGTGTATTCGCCTCCTCCATCGGTTCGTAGAACTTTGATCCTCTTCTCACTCTGGTTTTCGACAAGCATCTTGAATCTCTTAAAGATTTCAAATACTTCATCCTTTCTCTTGATCACGTAGATCCACAACTTTCGACTAAACTCATCGACAAACGAAACAAAATATTTGTTTCCACCAATGGTATGTTCTTCGAACGGACCACATACATCTGAATGTACAACTTCGAGTATGCAGGATGATCTCATTGGCATAGTTGAAACGAAAGAATTTCTGGATTGCTTTCTGACTAAACAACCTTCACAGAGTTTGTCAGGCATCTCAAGACTAGGAATACCAAATACCATATCTTGAGTAATCAGCTGATTGAGTGATCGAAAGTTCAAATGTACAAACTTTAAATGCCGCAATCAACTATCCTTGTGGTCGACTACAGTTTTTAGACATTGCACTTCAGTCTAACTAGTCATGGTATTAAACTTCCTGTTCTTCGACAACGGAGATTTCAAGACCAAATTGTTCTGGGTGTCGAACAATTTCAAAACTCCATCTTTCATGACAACTGAGAAGCCTTTTACGACCATTTGTCCAACACTTAACAGGTTGCACTTTATTCCAAGTACATAGAACACATCTCTGATCATAGCTTTCGCTTCATTACTCAGTTGAAAAACTATGTTGCCAGTACCTTCTGCTTGCAACGAACTGTTATCAGCAAGTTTTACCTTGCTCTTCTTCGACTCGCCAAAATCTGCCAACCCTCTCCTTTCGACCAGTCATGTGATTTGAGCAGTCTGAGTCGAGGAACCAGATCTTGGATTCGACATGGTTATCTGCCACTGCAGCCATAACCACCATACCACCTTCAAAATCATTTGAATCTTGGCGTGCAAGGTTCGCTCCTTCGTCCTTGCCTTTTTTCGATCCATTGTCTTTCTTGTACCAACAATGTTTGGCCAAATGACCCCACTTTTCACAGTTATAACACTGCATACCTTTCTTATCTTCTTTGTCCTTTCGATAGTTTCCTCCTCCTCTTTTCAAGGATTCAGAAGCTCTATATTCGACCTGATTCTTGTGAGGGTTCGACCAAGACTTCTTTCCTTGAGTCTTGTCGACTTTGCCTTTGAATTTGCTGGAACCACCATTCCTTTTCCATGACTTAGCCTGCAGTGCTTGTATCGAATCCTGAACTCCCTTTCTTTCGACAATCCTCATCTCATGCGCCTCCAATGAACCAACCAAATCTTCCACTTTTAGGGTTTCAAGATTGTTGGATTCTTGAATAGCTACAATAATGTGATCAAAGTGAGAGGTCAATGTTCTCATTACCTTCTCAACTATCATCTTATCAGTTATGGTTTCGCCACAACCCTTCATGAGATGGACGAGTTTCTGAACCTTCGACACATATTCTGCAACTTTTTCGTCTTCTCTCATCGACAACAACTCATATTCTCGACGCAAGGTTTGCAACTTGACAATCATGACTTTCTCACCTCCTTCATAATACTTCCCTAGAATATCCCATGCCTCCTTCGCTGTTTCAGCATGAGAGTTCTGTCGAAGTTAACAGCATCGACCGCCGTGTGAATACAATAAACAACCTTGCAATCTTTCTTCTTGACTTCGTTGTGGGCTTTTTTCTGTTCTTCGGTTGTATTTTCAGCCAACACAGGAACACCGCTGGTAACCACTTCTAGGTTATCATGAAAGCCAAATAAGGATTCTATCTGTTTTTTCCATCGGATCCAATGCTTGACTCTTATCACCAGTCATCTTCGCAGCGTTTGATTCACTTGCCCTGGAAACACGATCTCTGACGTGAAGTTCTTGAAAACTCGATCAAGAATAATAACTGGAAGCTCTGGATACCAATTTGTTAGCGCGTGAGGCATTTTTAGTGAGGAGAGAATATAGAGAGAATAAGGAAATAAGGATTTGTATTATTGAATTGTGTAAATAATGATACAAACTAGGACCATTTATATACAACCCTAATTAGGCTTGGGCTAACACAACTTGGATTATATTTAAATATTAAATTTAGTCAAATCTAATCTAATATTTCAATAGGAACTAGGTCAACAATCATATTTCTATTGAATAAATTCTCTCTAGAAAAAAACTATCAAAAATAAGTTGTCGAGAGAAAATAATCCTCTTAATTTCAAAATTTCCAAAACCTCAATTGTTGAGGGCAATCCGGATCCGGGGTCTTGAACATTTTTATTTTGGAGACGTTTGATTAAAAGTAATACACTTTTGTGAGAAACATGCCACATACTCACTGGTAGGGCTGGCAATGAACCGAACCAACTCGAAAATATTTCGGAACTCGGTTCGACAATTAAATCCATTAACTAGGTTCATGAACCAAATGAGCTGAATATGAACAAAAAATTATATCTGTTAACTAAATGAGCTAAACTTGAACCATACATTGCTCGACTCGTTAGGTTCATGAGTCAACTCGATTATATATGAGAATGATTATATTATCTTTAAGAGTAGGTTTAAAGATTTACTCCAAATCTTAATCATATATTCTCTCTTATGTACTACTTATGGCAGTAAAGCTGACAATTGCATTTGCAGTCGTCATTGTTGAAGACATTATAGCATTTTCTAAAATAACATGTGTAATGAAGATTGCAAGTGGTGTAATTATTTTGTGATAAAAATGTATCAATTTCTAGTAATTTTTTGTATACTATTAATAAATTTGTAAGTTTCATAAATATTTGATGAAGTTATGGATTTTTGAGACAAATTTAAACTTCAATTAAGTGTTTTTTGAATTAGACTTTCAAATGTGTCTCTTGAAAGTTGTGTAATTTTTGAATTAGTAGATTTTTAAAACAAAGTTTAATTCCATACTCATAACTTTTATTTTATTTCAATATTTTCTTATTTAAAAAAAATTTAAATTTAAATTTTCAAATATATAAAAATAAAATAAACTTTAAAAAAAGGCTTTTAAGTCCGTGAAGCAATTAAGATGAACCTAATGAGATGAACCTAACGAGATGAACCGAATTGTTCGTGAACTTTTAACGAGTCGAGTTTGAGCTGAAAAAAAGTTCGTATCGAACTCGAACAGAGATTTGAGCTGAACCAATTCTTAATGAGTCGAGCTGAGCTAAGGCAAATTCGACTCGACTCATTTTCAGTCCTACTCACTAGTTATAGGTACGTGAATTCTACCACATAGGACTGGAAATGAGTCGAGTCGAGTCGAACTTGCCTTAGCTCAGCTCGACTCGTTAAGAGTTGGTTCAGCTCAAATCTCCGTTCGAGTTCGATACGAACTTTTTTTCAGCTCAAACTCGACTCGTTAAAAGTTCACGAACAATTCGGTTCATCTCGTTAGGTTCATCTCATTAGGTTCATCTTAATTGCTTCACGGACTTAAAAGCCTTTTTTTAAGTTTATTTTAATTTTATATATTTGAAAATTTAAATTAAAATTTTTTTAAATAAGAAAATATTGAAATAAAATAAAAGTTATGAGTATGGAATTAAACTTTGTTTTAAAAATCTACTAATTCAAAAATTACACAACTTTCAAGAGACACATTTGAAAGACTAATTTAAAAAACACTTAATTGAAGTTTAAATTTGTCTCAAAAATCCGCAACTTCATCAAATATTTATGAAACTAACAAATTTATTAATAGTATAAAAAAAATTACTAGAAATTGATACATTTTTATCACAAAATGATTACACCACTTGCAATCTTCATTACACATGTTATTTTAGAAAATGTTATAATGTCTTCAACAAGGACGACTGTAAATGCAAAAGTCCGCTTTACTGCCATAAGTAGTACATAAGAGAGAATATATGGTTAAGATTTGGAGTAAATCTTTAAACCTACTCTTAAAGATAATATAATCATTCTCATATATAATCGAGTTGACTCATGAACCTAACGAGTCGAGCAATGTATGGTTCAAGTTCAGCTCATTTAGTTAACGGACATAGTTTTTTGTTCATATTCAGCTCATTTGGTTCATGAACCTAGTTAATGGATTTAATTGTCGAACCGAGTTCCGAAATATTTTCGAGTTGGTTCGGTTCATTGTCAGCCATACTACCACATACTCACTCCAATGGAAAAACTTTAGTTGAGTTAAAAATATGCTTACATAAAGATAATTAATTTATATTTTTTGTGGTATTTATTAATTTATTATGTAAAAAGTATTGAAAAAGATTATTTATAATAATATAAATATTGATTAATAATTTATTTTTTTTATTTTTTATCCTAATCAACATTTCCATGTCATTTAAAATATTTTTCTTATTCTAATTATCAATGCCACATATGCAAAATTGGAAGGAGATTAACCAAATTCCAAGTGCATTTAAGCCTAAAACATATTTCTGAGAATTAATGTTACAATTATAAAAATACCGCTATTGAATATATACCCATATATCAATTAAATTAATAATTAATAACAATTAATTTAATCAATTGGTAAACTGCTTTTATAGTCAATTGAATTCTCTAAAAAATTATCTCAATTCAATTATGTAAAACAAGAAGATACATCATCCACCAAACAAATAATTATTATATAAATTTATCAATTAATCCATAATAATCAATTCATATAATTCTATCAATTCATTCAAATAATTCTATCAATTAATTTATAATAATTAATTCATATAATTCTATCAATTAATTCAAATAATTCTATCAATTAATTTATAATAATTAATTCATATAATTCTATCAATTAATTCAAATAATTCTATCAATTAATTCATATCAACTACTTTATATAATTCTATCAATTAATTTATATAAACGTTAATTTTCTTTTACAACATAACTTTACATATCTACTAAAAAAAACTTTTGAATAGATACAAAAGCTGGTTACACTTGACTATTGCTCTAAAAATTCTACATGTTTATTGAAGTAACAGTATGCAAATATGCAGTGCAAATACATTAAATTTTATCATACAAGAAGAATAGAAAATTAAATCCATCAATGAAATAAAATAGACCTGCTAAAATTAAAATTTTCAAAATCCATCAAAACTAAATGTAATAAAATGTAGGGTTAATAGGCATTTACCCCCTGCAATATATGCAAGTTTTGATTTACCCCCCTTTAAAAAAATAATTTTGGATTACCCCTCTGAAATTTTGGGATACCCCCCTAAGCGTGTAAAAATCAGGAGGATAAATAAAAAAAAAATTTACAGGGGGTAATTTTTCTACCTGGAGGGCAAAAGACTTATAATTTTAAAATTTCAGGGGGGTAATCCAAAAAACTTTTTTTAAAGAGGGGTAAATCAAAACTCGCCTATATTGCAGGGGGTAAATGACTATTAACCCTAAAATGTAACACCAAACAATAAAACTCACTTAAAACAATTCCTACATGACCACTCTAAATGATGATATTGAGACAATTATTACTTAAAACAATATGCACAAATTCTCTTTTCAATTCAAGAGTATCCATAGTGAAAAAACAATCACAGAGGTTGTTGTCTTTAGTAATTAGCATAGCAGCCCTCACAACATCTACCCCAGACAATCCTTCTATTTCTTTTAATATGGAGACAATTTGATTCCTTCTTTCCGATGTGCATTTCTCTTGCATAAAACAAGAAGATAATTGTTGCATATTCTCAACACTGCTAGCATAAAACTCGCCCAACTTGTTCAATGAAGTTAACAAGCTGACATAAGCATCATCGTCATTATACTTCACCCTTATTCCCCCACACTTCCCAGTCCTATAATTAGTAGTTTCTCATTGTGATTGGATTATTGTATTTGTCTGAGTAGTATTGTTAGATGGAGGTGTTTCTGGTACTTGTGTCTCAAAATTCTCTTCACTCTCATTCAAATTAATTTCTGACTCGCCCCTTTTGTTGATGAAAAGTATTCCTACTCCATTTGAGCAGACATATCAGTCGTATCTTCTGCTATAACACCAAATGCTTTATCTTTTTCAAATGCAATATCTAAGGCATTAAAGTGTGGAAATGGATTTCCATACAAGCCAATTGCAGTTGGGTGAGACTGCATTGAAGTAAAGAGCATTTAGAAATATAAATTTAATGTAAAATATATATTATAAATTGATCAAAGTCAAAATAGTATGACATTTATTACCTTGCACCATTGACTATAAATCTCTTTTTCTACTACAATCATCTTCCGAGTATCATCCCATATGAAACCACTAGCACTTGGACCCAACATGTCTCTAATTGCAGAATGTTGTGCTTTAAGACGTTTCACTCTTGATTCAATATGCAGATTAGCTTCTAATGTGCAATTTGGAAACTTGTCGTGAATAAATTTCTCTACTACTTTAGTATACCCGGGTTTGAATGAACCTGCATCAACCTTCCAACCATCGTCCACTAATTTCAACAATCCTTGTACTAATAATGCATCTTCTTCAGGAGTCAATTGCCACTTCCTGCTTTTTACATTTTGATTTTCAAAGGGCTCATCCATCTATTCAAGAACTCAACAAATGTGCATGTCAAAATTGACGTAAACATATAAGTAAATTAAATCACATTGCAAATACATGATTTACATTAAAAACTCATAAAGGTTGCAACTAAAATAGAAATTTCAAATAAATCAAAGTCAGTAGTACATTCAAAATAAAGATTACAACTAAAATAGAAATTTCAAATATTGTTTTCATTGATTTCCACCTCTCCACCTATTAAAAATTTCCAGTGCAAAATTATCTCTCCGTTGACTCCATTGAGTACTTGGCTCCACTGTTGTTATCATGTCACCAACCTTGATTTCATCAGAGAACTCATCATATCTGAAATTTTGTTCTAAAGGATCCAAAACCTTTACTTTAAGAATATGATTAAGTAGAAGACAACAAGCAGTTATTATTCTTCCTTGAGTCTTTAAAGGATAGAATGATTTCTCTCTCAATATAGCCCAACGTCCTTTCAAGAGTCCAAAACATCTTTCTATTACATTTCTAGCAGAAGAATGTTTCATGTTGAAAAATTCTTTAGCGGTAGGTGGTTGTAACCCATTCCTCCATTCACTAAGGTGATACCTTTGACCTCTATATGGAGTAAGAAATCCTTCTCCATTCATATAACCAGAATCACATCAATAATAAAAACCTATCATAAATAAAAATAGATTTAATATACATAAATTATGCATGTTTTTTATACGAATTTATAATATTATACCTTGAGGAACCTTTAAACCATTTGGTTGAGAAATAGCATCTCTAAGGCCTCTTGAGTTAGCAGCTAATCCCTCCCAACCAGATAAAACATATATAAATTGTAAGTCAGGTGAACATACACCTAACACATTTGTAGCTATTTCACCCTTCTTTGTTATGTATCTACTATTGTCTGCTTCAGGCACATTCACCTTGATGTAAGTTCCATAAAGAGCCCCTAAACAATTCTTAAAGTATTTCCATCTTTCACCTGTGTTTCTCTCCAAAATTGGTTGAGGTTGTTTTAACAATTCTTTGTGACACCTCAAAACCACCAATTGTACATTTATAAAATGCCTACTTATAGTTTCACCGGATTTAACAAATTGTCTTCTAATCATTCTATTCTTAACGTGATGTGCCAAAATGTGTAAAAACATGGCCACCAACTCCTCGACACACATATGTCGAGTAGGAAGTAGTCCACAGGTAGTTTTCAACATGTCACATAACTTATGGAAAGAAGCCCTATCCATCCTTGTATTCTCAATACATGCTAAATCACTCATGTAAATAATTCTATGAAAATTAACTTCTCTAATTAAACTTCTTTCGTAACAATCCCATGACTTTTTCCGCTTTTTTAAGAGTTTACCTAAAGCAAGGTAGCATAACACAATTGTCATCAACATAAAGTAATTCAACATCTCCATATAAATGATAAGCATTGCTATGATTCTTTTTTTTTCTTTCATGCACTTCCATCAGTTGTTTCATGATAAAAAAATAGTGAGAATATATCTGAAAAGAGAATTGAATTAATTAACCTACTAATAACATATATGAGACATAAAAATATCACGTGCATATTGTTTGTTTTTATTAGTAATAATTTTATTGAATTTTAGGATACACTAATTAAAGTTCTTATCTAAGTTATATAGGAACTCAAAATTAATTTTTTAGCAAATCTTATATTAGCCTTAGCCATATACCAATATACTAAAACTAGACTTAAACATATTGATAGACTATATACAATTATACCTAGATTAGTAGCAGTAACAATGAAGGTATTCTAAAGTGAGTTAGCAGTACTACTTAAAAAAAACGCATTAACAAAGGGTTCTGTTTCCATAGTCTAGAATAACAATTTGGCAATGAGATTTACACCATAAAGTAAATATGAAAGTTCATATCTCTTCTCTATTTTTTTTTACAAATAAATAGTCAAAACCAAAAATAACATAGCAGATGATATACCATAAATCAAGCAGCAGAGTATTAAGATGTAGCTATCATTTCAACTATGTATTACAGATCAAAGTTATTCATAAAGTATTTCAAGCATAAGACTTACATAAACACACTAAAAGGAATCCAAGAACCAAAATTTTGATTGACTGTGAAATCCAAAATAAAAATGGAAGATTAAAAAGGATTGAGAGAATACCTTGAACAAGATAGTGAAATCCAAAGATCACAAGAAGAAAGAAAGAGAATCAGATATTGAGAAAAAAAAAGCACAATTTATTGAACATGGAAAACGATTAGAGGGATGTGAGACTTTGGGTCGAACTCTAGCTTTGCCGAGGAGTAGCTTTCATGTGTTTTGACAGGAGACAAGCTTGAAGTTGAAGTTGGGTCACATGTTGTAGTTGTAGGATACATATTGTAGTTGAAGTCTGTTCTAATATGTATTGTCGAAATGTTTGTCGAATTGGGCCTTTTGTTATGGATCCAATTGTTTAGGTAGCTTGGGTTGCAAGTTATCCAGTTAGTCTATATATAGGCAAGTACACTCAATTTGTTGAGTGTGGTCAGATTGTGGTATTCACTTGTAATCTTTTTGTAATATTGAGAAAGTGAATAGTATAGAAATTTTGCCCTAATCCTTCTTCTTCTTTCTTCTTTATCCTTTCTTCTTTCTCTCTTTGTTTCTAACCGTTTCATTGTTCACCCAAGAACTCTGTTTCTCAATCTTGATTGGTTGAAAGGTATCGTTTGTGATCACAACAAACTGGTGCGGTGAGCGTGGAGAAGATGTTGTCAACAAAGTTTGAAATTGAGAAGTTTATCGGAGTTAATGATTTCGGTTTATGGCGTTTGAAGATGCGAGCCCTTCTTGTTCAACAGGGTTTACTAGAAGCGTTAAAAGGAGAAGACGTCATGGCTGCTGCATTGACAGAGATGGAAAAGACAACGATGATCGAGAAAGCCCACAGTGCAATTGTTCTGAGTCTTGGTGATAAAGTTCTCAGGCAGGTTTCGAAGGAGACGACGGCAGCGGGTGTTTGGCTGAAACTCGAAGGATTGTAAATGACTAAATCCTTGGTAAATCGTTTGTCCTTGAAGCAGGCTTTGTATTCATTCAAGATGAATGAAGATAAAGCGTTGACGGTGCAGCTGGATACGTTCGGCAAGCTGATTCTTGATCTTGAAAATATTGATGTTTCCATCAATGATGAAGATCAAGCGTTGTTGTTGTTGTGTTCTTTACCAAAGTCGTATGCTCACTTTAAAGAAACCCTCTTGTATGGAAGAAAGGCCCTGACCTTTGAAGAAGTTCAAGCAACCTTGTATTCGAAGGATTTGAACAAAAGAAAGGAGCAGAAACCATCATCATCAATTGGCGAAGGATTGTCCGTGAACTGGAAATCGTCAAAGAGAGATGGTAGGTTTGAGAAGAAGAAAGGTAAAACTCAACAGAAGTCTTATGGTGGTGATATTTCTGGTATTAAGTGTTATCATTGTAAGAAGGAGGATCACACAAGAAAGATGTGCCCTGAGCGCCTGAATAATCATGGAGGTAAGGACAATGGAAATGCAGCTATTGTGCAAGATGATTATGAATCATCTGATGTCCTTGTGGTTTCGAACAGCAACTCGTGCAAAGAGTGGATTATGGATTCTGGATGTACTTGGCATATGACTCCAGACAAGAATGTGTTTGAAGAATTATGTGATCAAGATGGTGGATCAGTGCTGTTGGGAAACAACAAAGCTTGCAAGATTGCAGGTATTGGATCTGTAAGATTCAAACTCCATGATGAGTCAATAAGGCTATTGACTGGGGTTAGGTATGTACCTGACCTTAAGAGAAATTTGATTTCTCTTGGTGAATTCGACAAGAAAGGATATGTCTTCAAAGGAGAACAAGGTATCCTGAAAGTCATGAAAGGGCCGAAGGAAGTCTTGAGAGGCGTGAAGAACTAAGGCTTGTATACCCTTGAGGCTGAGGTTGTAAGTGGTTCAGCAGATTTTGCATCCACGAAACCTGTGACGAAGACTAAATTATGGCACATGAGATTGGGCCATGTCATCGAAAGAGGTCTGGTCGAATTAGGGAAGCAGAACCTGCTAGGTGGTGACAAAGTTGAACAGTTGGAGTTTTGTGAATCTTGTGTATTTGGTAAATTATGTAGGGAGAAGTTTAACAAAGGCAAGCAAAGAACACATGGATCCCTGGATTATATTCATGCTGATCTTTGGGGGCCTGCAAGGAATCCTTCACACTCAGGTGCAAGGTATTTTCTATCCATCGTTGATAACTATTCTAGAAAGTTATGGGTATTCATTCAGAAGACGAAGGATGAAACTTTTGAGAATTTCAAAAGTTGGAAGGTTCTGGTCAAAACTCAAACTGGCAGAAAGGTTAAGAGGTTGAGAACCGACAATGGCCTTGAGTTCTGCAACGAAGTGTTTGATAGTTACTGTGTTGAGTTTGGGATTGCAAGGCATAAGACTATAGCAGGTACTTCTCAACAAAATGGCTTAGCTGAGAGATTCAATCGAACAATCCTTGAAAGGGTTAGATGCATGTTGGTTAGTGCTGGATTGAAGAAGGTGTTTTTGGCGGAGGCTGTTTCGACAACAACTTATCTGATAAATAGATGTCCCTCGGCTGCCTTGGGAATGAAGACTCCTGAAGAAGTTTGGTCAGGTCATCCACCAGATCGCGACAAGCTGAGAGTATTTGGCTGTTTAGCCTATGCTCATATTAGGCAAGACAAGGTCGAACCTAGAGCTCTGAGATGCATGTTCCTAGGATATCCTGAGGGAGTCAAGGGTTATAGGTTGTGGTGCCTAGAACCAGGTCACAGAAGATGTATCACAAGTCGTGATGTAGTTTTCAATGAAGTCGAAATGGCGTTCAAGAAAACTGGTGATGCTGGTCGAAGTGCAGAAATCTCTGAAGAAGAGCTGGAACAGGTAGAGATTCCTGTTGAGGTGGAGCACAGTGATGTTGAAGTGCATAACCCAGATGAAGTCGAAGAAGAAGAGCAAGATGCTGAAGAGACTGAAGAAACTGTCGATAACTACCTACTGATAAGAGATAGGTTGAGAAGAGTCATCAAGCCACCTCAGATACTTGGTTATGCAGATCTTATAGCTTTTGCTTTAATCTCTACAAGTGAGGTGCTTGAGGAAGAACCTAGAGATTACAAGGAAGCTATAAGGAGTCAAAACAAGACTGAATGGAGAAAAGCCATGGATGACAAGATGAAATCTCCATGATAATAACACTTGGGAGGTGATTGAGAAACTTGCAGGAGCAAGGTTAGTCAGTTGTAAGTGGATTTTCAAGGTCAAGGAAGGAATCGAATGAGTGATGTCGAAGCGCTTTAAGGCAAGGTTGGTTGCTAGGGGGTTCACTCAAAAAGAAGGAGTCGACTTCAATGATGTGGTCTCGCCTGTTGTAAAGTATAGATCCATTCGAATGCTGTCAGCCATGGTGGTAAAGTTCGACTTGGAACTTGAGCAAATGGATGTGAAGACAGCCTTCTTGTATGGTGACCTAGATGAAATCATCCTGATGCATCAACCTGAAGGGTATGCAGAAAAGGATAAGGAAGATTATATGTGCAAGCTGAATAGGTCTTTGTATTGCCTAAAACAATCTCCTCGACAGTGGAACAGGAGATTCGACAAGTTCATGGCACACATTGGTTTCACTAGGAGCCAGTTCGATCACTGTGTTTACTTCAGATTTTGACCTGGAAACTCACTTGTTATTTTGTTGCTTTATGTGGATAATATCCTCATAGCTAGCAACAGTGTTGAGGATATAATGGAGGTGAAGGCTGAACTCAGTAAGGAGTTCGAAATGAAGGATCTGGGAGCTGCCACCAGGATTCTTGGGATTGACATCCGGAGAGATAGAAAACAGTCGAAGTTATGCTTATCTCAAGAGACATACCTACGTAAGCTTCTCGACAAGTTTAGTATGTCAAATTCAAATCCTATTGTGACTCCGACAAATCCTCAGTTTAAGCTTAGTAGTACTCAAAGTCTGAGTACTAAAGATGAAAAAATCAATATGAGTAGCATTCCATATGCTACTATAGTGGGTTCTTTGAGGTATGTTATGGTATGTACGAGGACAGACATAGCATATGGAGTGAGCCTTGTAAGCAGGTATATAGACGATCTTGGAAAGGCGCACTGGCAAGCTTTAAAGTGGATTCTTAGGTACATAAATGGGTCTCTGAATCAAGTCCTGATTTATGGTAGAGGCTGTGGTGATGATAGCAAAGTCGAAATCGAAGGTTATGTCGAGTCTGATTATGCAAGTTGTATGGATTCCAGAAAGTTTAATTTTGGATATGTGTTCACTATGTTCGACACAACAATCAGTTGGAAAGCGACGCTTCAAAAGGTTGTTGCCTTATCAACCACTGAAGCTAAATATATAGCCCTCACTGAAGCTGTGAAGGAAGCATTATGGCTTGAAGGTTTTGCAAAAGAACTGAAACTTCAAGATCGAAGTAACATTGTTAAATGTGATAGTCAAAGTGCTATACACCTGTCAAAGAATTCAGCCTATCATGAGCGGACCAAGCACATTGATGTGAGGCTGCACTTCGTCAGAGAGATAATCGAGCGTGGTAAAGTCTAGGTGCTGAAGGTTTCGACTGATGATAATGCTGCTGATATGATCACCAAGACGTTGTCGAGTTGCAAGTTTTTCCACTGTATACAGTTGATAAAGCTGCAGAATGAAAGCTAGTTTATTCCCTGTTGTTCGTTGAGTTAGATCCAAGGTGGAGATTTGTAAGACTTTGGGTCAAACTCTAGCTCTGTCGAGGAGTAGCTTTCATGTGTTTCGACAGGAGACAAGCATGAAGTCGAAGCTGGGTCACATGTTGTAGTTGTAGGATACATATTGTAGTTGAAGCCTGTTCTAATATGTATTGTCGAAATGTTTGTCGAATTGGGCATTTTTTTATGAATCCAATTGTTTAGGTAGCTTGGGTTGCAAGTTATCCAGTTAGTCTATATATAGGCTAGTACACTTAGTTTGTTGAGTGTGGCCAGATTGTGGTATTCACTTGTAATCTTTTTGTAATATTGAGAAAGTGAATAGTATAGCAATTTTTCCTTAATCGTTCTTCTTCTTTCTTCTTTCTCTCTTTGTTTCTAACTGTTTCATTGTTCACCCAAGAACTCCGTTTCTCAATTTTGATTGGTTGAAAGGTATCATTTGTGATCACAACAAGGGAAGATTTTGTGGTAAATCAAAGGATAGAAATGGATTTTCATATGAGATAATGGGTTTATGGTTCATGCGAACAAAACTTTCCCACTTCTATCTCACGAGAATAAGAATGACAAAAACATGAATAAAATGCGTGTCTTTCTGTTTCCTAGGTATTATTTATTCCTAGGTTTATTTTTTTATTTCTGTCTACCAAATATAGGAATAACTAATTCCACCATTAAATGCCCAGGATTCTTTTTTATGTCACCAAAACAAACACGTCCTTTGCTTATAATTTTGTTTAGGTTGGGTTTTAATTTGACGTTGGTAGCCATGTGGTGCTATCTGATTATAATTTTGTTTGTGTCGGTCTAAAAGATGATTTTCAAAAACACACTTCTGATGCTTGCTTCTGGACCATGAAAGAATGTTAGATTCTTGCCTTATTTAGAGCTGAAGTCCCTTAAATTAATTTCAGATTTTGTTTTAATCTCTTATTTAATAAACGTTACAACTTAGTCATTTTCATTAAATTGGCTGAAAAACGGTAACAGGACTGATGTGGCATGACAACAAGGATTTACTTTCATTAGTGACTCAACAATGGATTATATTAACGTTGTAAGCTCCATGTTTCTTCATTTTAATGTTGTCACTCCTTTTATATTAAGGGCTACTATTCATCTTCTTCCTTCAACCCTCTTCTTCCAAATTTCTTCAAGAATCCTTTTCATCCAAACCATCTTACATGAATTGTGTATACATTAACATCACTATTTACTAGGAATTTTTAAGTCTTGTTTGAGAGTTTAGAAAGGAGGAGAATGAAGAAATTCGAAAAATGATTTTAAAAAAAATATAGAGTTTAACATTTTTTTTTAAAAAATGATTATGCATAGAATGATAAAATAGTATTTAACATTATTATATTTTTAATTTTTGAAATACTATAACAATAAAAATTATAGTTAAATAATTTTTCTAAATTCTTCAAAACTTTTATCCAATACAAATCTTAAATTCTCTCAAATTAGAGGATTTTAGTGGTATGAATAAAAACAAACTCTATAAAACACTTCCAACCAAAATCTTTATATTTTTTCACTCAATTCTTCTTATTTTTCAAAGTCTTTGATGAAATCAGGAGTTGACTAAGCATGCGGAAGCAAACATACAAAAAATGCTCCAAATAAAATGAATATTTTATTTAATGTTTGGTTTTATTTTATAATAACTAAGCATTTTCGTATTTGTTGGTCCATCTGTTTTGTTTTGGCCATATCTTAAGTTATATGTGTCAGATTGACATGATCTTTAATGCGTTGGAAAGCTTAGAAAATAGTCTACAATTCATCTGCTGGGGGTTAAGATGAAAATATGCTTCTTTATGGATCGAAAATCCTCATCAACAAGAATGAGAAGATGAAGGAGAGACAATGAATGTCCACTTTCTCCACCACCTTTAAGTGTGTGACCTTTCATTCTCAAAAACATTATTATTAGGTTAGTCGGCTGAAGTTGTAGAATTTCTTGAGTTATTATTGTAAGCTACCATTTACCTATAAATAAGGAGCTAATCATGAATAAAAAACAAGTTGAATTTTGTTAAACAAACACTTTATGTAATTTTGAGAGCTTTGCTCATCTGATTCTGGATTGGACCAAGTTTTTTATCTTATCAAGAAATCAATTTTCGTGTGGTGATCATTACTCAGGCTTATAATCCTTTCTAAATCATAGAAAGAGTGTGGCGCCTCATTTCTACTCTTTTCCATTAATTTATTTTTTCATTTCATTTTGTTTCAATTCTGCCCTAACTAAAATAATATATAGAAATTTGTGTCCATATTCAATCTTATCCCAATAAAATCATAACTTTCATCATGTCATACCCTAATTTTTTACCCTGAGATTCTGTTGTTTCATTTCGCATCGCCTGCATAGCATATCACATCATTTCTAGGTCAATCATCCATGCATAGCTAACCAATTTACCAGACTTGTGTTTGTTTGTTTTCGTTTGTGAATTTAGGGTTACTACAGAAGGTTCAAAGGTTGTGGAGGTTGTGTGTGTGTGTGCTCATGTGGATTATAGTCCCTTACAAGTTCCTATGGAGATGAAGGAGATATGTCCTCATTCTCATGGTCCCTTAGTCAATACAAGATCAACTTTCCTCAAGATTTCTCAGAGGTTTTCCCCAAGGAGGAATAGGGATTTCTATCCATTGATGTGGAATATGGTCATTCCAAGGTTGGTCATGGTTGTGCGGCAAGTTGTGTTATGAGTTTTATCTGGAGATTCTTTAGGGTGTGTTTTCTTGTACCAAGTTTATTTGCAACTGTGCGTGTAATAAAGGTCGAACAAGACTTTGTTCTTGAAGTTTGGTTCTTTTGATCTTAGGAGATTGGACTTTATAGTTTGTGATCAATATGTGTTGAAGTGATAAGCTTTTTGAATCAAGATTTAGTAAAAAGTTCTTAAAGTGAAATTCATGATCATATTCTTTACAAAAATTCAAATTAGATTCACATGGACTTCATATGCTAAGTTCAAGTCACTCTCATTACAAAATTTCATTTCAAACTACAAGGTGCAAAGTGCATAAGGTTCAAAGATCTTCACAAAATAAAAGAAAATTCAAGAGTGTTCAAAGGCCAATTTCATAATATGTGATTTGAATCCATGTTTCAAGCAAGCGGGTTGGACGACCCTAACCCATCTATCCTGCCTGACCCACACTTATCCTGCCTGGGCTGAAGCTCTTGGGCCCTATTTTCTATACACCCATTTTTTTAGCACATCTTGTTTTGCTTAGAAGTTAATTTATTTTAAATAAGTCTTGTTTAGGATTAGTTTTTGTTTATTTAATTTAATTATAACCTGATTAGAGTTTAATTTA
Organism: Lathyrus tuberosus; assembly: GCA_022829125.1. Classification (NCBI taxonomy): domain Eukaryota; kingdom Viridiplantae; phylum Streptophyta; class Magnoliopsida; order Fabales; family Fabaceae; genus Lathyrus; species Lathyrus tuberosus. The sequence goes on from JALAZF010000043.1 coordinate 7,260,422, forward strand.
AGTTTTAATTAGGATTTAGTTTATTTAGTCATTACTTATTTATTTAACTTTAAGTAGATTTTAATTTATTTAGCCTTTAATTAGTTTTTTTGGTTACTTTAAATTAAAATCCAATCCATGTCGATGTTAACTGTGATTGTTATTTATCAATTTTCTTGTAAGTACCTTGATACACCTATATGGTTTTGATTCACATGCCCCATTAGAATATCTTAATTTTTAACCTTCGATCAATTTGAATTAGGTTTAGACATTAGGATTAACTTACTTGCATGACGGCGTTAGGATAGAATTTCATCATTTGCTCTTTGTTGTTGCCTATTCCCTTTTCCCAAAGGAAAGGTTCCCCTCCATGTTGGCCACCGCGTCATACTTAGGAAACCTTACTTCCTTACCTTTTAATCCTAGCCCTAGGATTGGAGCCGCCGTGCTCTATGTCTTACCATAGACATTCCCTTTCCGTTTATCCTAGCCTTAGGATCGGAGTCGTTGCACTCCATGTAGATGTTCTGTCATGGACATTTACTTCCTTACCCTTTCAACTTTAAGCTTAACTTTGGAGTCACCGTACTCCATGTAAGTGTCTTTCCATAGAGACTTACCTCCCCCTGGAACCTTGACCACAATCAAGAGTTCCTCACCCTCTTTGTGGGGAACTACGAATACTCTGATTCCAATCCCGTCAGGATACGTAGGCATGAGATGCGATGTCTTGGCGAGCATACTTAGATACTAACCCCTAGGTCTTTTTCCTTAGCACAACTCCTTAGCAAGCAAGCAATAGATAACACAAATACTAGCAAGAGGTTCCTGTAGAGTAGTACAAACGTTTAAGATGCTAATACCTTCCCTAGGCATAACCAACCCCCGAACCTAGATTCTCTTAACTTAGGGTTTTCGACCTTTACCCTTTCCTCTGGATAAATCAAAGTTCAGTGGTGAATATTTAAAGATTTGGGATTCAAGTTAATATAATAGCTTGACATCTGATTCTCACCGCGACAGAAATGGCGACTTCACTGGGGACTATCCGAGGGTTTCCCCTAACTTGTTTTATTTTTGTTATCTACTTGCTTGCTTGCTTTTATATTTATATACTTGTTGTGCTTGGGTTTTCTGTGTGCAGGGTTGCTTCTTTGAGTGGTGAGGATATGTCCTATACCCGGACTTGAGTGCAATTATGATAGGACGGTGATACATTCGAGGAGACTTTGAGGGAGTTGATTCTTGAAGAAGTTGAATCGAGAAATCACCACTCAGTTGAGGCCCTCTTGAACTTAATATTGTTTAACGAGTTTATTCATGAAGACGGTACTATTTTCGACCTAGGAGCCCGTGAGACTGAGAACCGTAGTTACCTTTAACCCCACTTGGCCTTTTTAGGATGTAGTGCGATGACTATGAGGGAGTCTATTCCCAAAATGGTTGATACACGATACTACACTCGGACGAGACTCTCTTGAGAATATTATTGACTACCGAGTTATTTGGGAAATCGATAATATCCGAAAGATGGGTTGTTGACTCTGGAAACTCTTTAGAACCCTGTTTTATAGATGATAAACCCATAGTACATGCCTTTTGGGATGGGTAGACTAAGGCTCCATGCTCTTGATCTTTGAACCTAAGCCCTCGTTTGCTCGCCTGTATATATGTATATATCTGTGTTTATGCATCCCTTCATCCATAAATTCATGCATTCATGAATAACCCTTTGGTGTCAAGGAACTCAATTGTTCTTTCCTTTTCAAAATCAATAAAGATCAGAGATTATAAAATGAAATGTTTTCAGTCTTTCCGAAATGTTTGCAACCTACTTTTGAATTCCTTGAAACCATTGCATCGCATTACAAATCATTCGCATCTTTGCATGATTCATTGCATGCATCTGTTTGTCCAACAACTCATTTCCAACTTTCTCTATCTTCCAGTGTCACCCATCCATCGTCAAACTGATTCCTCGACACAGATACCAGACTAGAGCTAATTACAGACGCAAGATGTTAGAGTAAGAAGCACACAATGTAGAGATCCGAATGGAGATCGATGATCTCAAGTCAAGCATGACAAAGCTCAGTTAAATGCTCCAGGTCTTGATTGCTAGAGGAGAGCAACCTCAAAGGACTGCCATCCAGGAAGTTTCAAATGCTAATCCTCAGTTTGTTCAGGTGCCACCTTCAACTTGGCCAGAGTTTGGTTTGCCACGCAACTACTCTCCACTGATTGTAACTACTGCTATGGTTGTTCAGACTGCTATCCCTGTATTTCAAGCTCCAGTGTTCTTCGAGCCTAGACATGTGGTTCATGTTGTTGCCCAGATTACTCGACCTCCTTTTGAGAACCCTTTCTATGGGTACAATGCTACTAGTGCTCAAGGTGAAGAGCGTGAAGACTTTGTTGAACCTGCGGTGGTGTTTACTGGGAAAAATAGTAAACAACCTATGGTCTATCAATTTTGTAAAAAATTGAGTACCTTGCAGGATCGACCACACTAAATCCTAGGACATGTGCTAAATTGGTTTCTTGTATAGTTTCTAGAAAATTTCAAGAATACTTCGACACTGTAAGTAAGTGAAAAAGGACTTCTTCAAGAAATATAAAGTAACGGAAAGGTAAAAAAAGTGTTAAAAGGGCTTTAAATCGAAAAGGCAGGTAAATTGCAGAAGTTTAACTTGCATGAAATGAAAAGAGACTTTAATGAAAGAAACTTAGTAAATTGCATTGAATTGTAAAAATGGTGTTACATCAACATACATTCTCACACGCTCCTTTCTCTACGCTGGTTCTTTGAGCACACTGAGTTTTTGTATACAATTGAACACACACAAATCTATTCCTAAGACTTACTATTTATAATGGTTAAAAATAACTACCCACTAACGGGCTACTAATCAGGGCGAAACACATGGCGTCGTGCATGTCTTCATTTCTTGGATGAACGCGACATGTCTTCCTTCAGAATCGGATATAAATAACCGTTCCCTCCTAGTTTTGAATTTAAATCTTCGCGTCGAACGATGCTCCTCAGCCTTCTGTCGAAGAATCCTTTCAAACTCTTAGAAATATTTCTAAGTCTTTTAAATCCTCTCTTCTCTGCAGAAGGATAGCTTTCGACTAGATTTTCTGGTAGCAATATCTCTGTAAAAGCCTCATAAGACCTTGGAAATTTTATCTTTTAGGAAAAACTCTTAACCCAACATTAGGTGTCGAAATTAGGAGCTAACAAATTGCCCCCCAAAAATGTCATTTTCGACGTCACTGAAGAAAAGGACATTTTTTTACAATGGCATTCGACGCCTTATTCAGACCCTATACGGTTCTCGAAGAGCAGGCTTGTACTTTTTTAAGTACTTCCCATTTACCCTCAAAATCCTCCTATCTTGATCAAATTCTTCGATCTCATAAGCATCGTTTGAAAAAACTTGTATGATTTGAAAAGGACCTTCCCACTTAGGAGACCATTTTCCCAAAGACCTAACCTTTCGATCCATAGGAAAGATTACTTCCCAAACCAATTCTCCAGGAGAAAAATTCTTCACTTTAACCTTCTTATTGTAATACTTTTCTACCCTTTTCTTTTTCCTTTTTAACAACTCTAAGGCATTAAGTCTTTCTTCATCCAAATCTACTAACTCATCTAACATCATATTCCAATAGGATTCAGAAGGGATCTCATGATGTCTTTGGATCCTTGTTGATTGTAAGAAAAATTCTACAGGTAAAACTGCATCGTGACCAAAAGTCAAACGAAAAGGAGTAGTGTTAGCCGCTTTCTTGGGGGAAGTTCGACATGCCCAGAGAACCTGGTCTAATGTCTTGTGCCAATTTCTCGGCTTATTTCCCACATGTTTCTTGATCAACCCAATCACTACCTTATTCGCTGCTTCCACTTGACCATTAGCCTGAGCATAATAGGGTGTAGAGGTTAACAATTTGAAACCCATCTCTTTAGCTAATTTTGTAACACCTTAAACCCCCGCGACAATTAACAACAAAATATCAGAGTAAAAATAACACACATAGATTTAGGATTCTACTTTCAACTATTTAACTTCTCATGCATACTAAAAGTAATACATCAACATTGAAATTAAAACATTGTATTTAAACATTTCTACAGCAGCAGAAATTCAACGAAATCTGAAACATGCTCAACCACACATAACATCATCAAATAAATGAGTAATAACACATAACAAGGTAAAGGACTCTAAGCGTTCCGACAACCCGGTGTTACAATCAGAGCAGACGCGACTCGATGACATAAAAGAGAAGACCTCGTCTTCGTTAACTCCAACTCCGAACTACTCCTGCGTATCTGCACTTTAACCACGTGGAGGTAACATTCAAACAAAAGGGGTGAGATTCTCAAAATCACATAAGAAAAGCATAATATACGTATGAAAGAACATAATTCTTTTACGGCTCACCCTAACAACACAACATCCACACAAATACGACAACATCAACACAACACGAATGTCCATACAGGCATACAATTTTATGCATCACAACACGACACAATGCAATGCAATGAGACCTGCGACTCGACTCAATGCATGTGGTACCAATTCGACCCCTGTTTCATGGTCATAATCCCCGTCGGGATTTCATAATAGTCACTCACACCCCACATGGGCACACGACATCCGTGATTGCTCACACCCCACATGGGCACACGATCACCCGTAATCGCTCACACCCTACATGGGCACACGATTACCTCAACAACAACAACAACACTAACATGATTCTATTTCAAAGAATCCGGATAAGAGCTCACACCCCACATGGGCACACGGCTTATCACACAACTTATGCAACAACATCATCATACAACATCATAAGCAACCACTATTGCGTTTACAAGTTATGCCACAACACAACATGCCATAACTAATCAGCAACATCAGCATACAACATCATAAGCAACAACCATTATATTTACACAGTATGCCACAATAACTCAACAACAACATCATGCAACCATCATAAGCAACAACTATTGCACTCAACAACAACATACAACGGCGACGTAAGGCATATTACTAGCATATAACCAATACATTACCTCACGACTGCCCAACATACAACATATACCTGCTCAAATATGCAAACATTGCAATCCACAACAACGACACGCATTCGTACAACCGACTTCCACATTCACTACTACAAAACGGCAAAACAACAACGCCAGGTTTACAACGGCATCCTATACACCGTTCTTATAGTGCGTACTGGTTGCACGCGCATTATTTTAATTAGAAATCTCAAGGGTATAATAACGGTTTTTATGAAAACCGTGGTGATACAATCTAGCTATCATGGGTTCGAACCTCATCGCCCTCAAATAGTTTATCCCTTTGATGTAAATGCTCCCTTTTTAAGTTTTATTAATATTTAACTAAAAACTAATAAGGATATCACGACGGATATTTATCAAAACCGTTGTTACAAATTGAAGCTTCTTTTTATGTATTTTAAACACCATGTATATATATCAATTTATCCATTGAAATAACCCTAACACCAACGCCGTCACCATTGTCGGGAAGAAGACAACAACAACAACAAAGTGTTCTACTTTAAGGTGTTGCAATGTCACATTTGAAGACAAAATCATCCAAAGGTGTTTCTACGTCTTGTTCCAGTGTAAAATCTCGATCTGTAAATTTTTGTGGTTGTGATGGTCGTATGGTTTCGTATCAATGCAAGAAGTGACAATAAAGGAAGGATTTTTTGGAGATGTCCATTTTGGAGGAGCGATGAAACATGTAATTTGTTCATATGGGATGAAGACGTGGGAGAAAGAGATGGAAATGACGATGAGAGCATTATGAAGTCAAAGTTGGAAGCTGTGGGCTATCTGAAGGTTATGTATGAGGATTTAAAGAAAAAGAACAAGAATTTGAAGAACAAACTGAAATCAGAGATATTTTCTGGAAATATCAAGATGTTATGTTTTTTTGTCTCCTTTATGTTTAATATTTACTTTGTTATGAAATGTAATAGTTGAATTAGGGTTCGAATTACATTGTTGATGTTTAAACTGCAGATGCATTGTGAATTACATTGTTGATGTTTAAACTGCAGATGCATTAAGTTAGAAGTTAAGGCGCACCTTTTCTTTTTTATTTATTTTAAAATTCATAAATAAAAGGGTTATCACTACGGTTCTTCTGGTTAACCGTAGTGATATATTTATAATAAATAAATACCTATGTATACGATTTTAATTTATTTTAAAATTCACAGATAAAAGGGTTATCACTATGGTTATTCTGGTAAACCGTAGTGATATATTTATAATAAATAAATACATATCTATACGGTTGTTATTGTTAGCCGTTGTGAAATAGTTTACCCATATATAAGCGAAATAACTTTCACTTAATTGACAGTAATGCCGTTGCCTTCAAAGTGAAACCCTAGAACCCATTTTTTCTCTTCGTTTTCACCATTAGCCGTGAATCTTGTGCTTCATACATTAAGGTATTCTTCTTCTTCCATCTATTGTTAGCTATTTCCCATTATCTCGTTTGTTGCATGTTGTTTTTGTTGATTGTTCTCATTTTTTCAGATTCGTTTTCACTACCTTAACAAAGACCATACTTTGGAAACTTCATAATGTTTGTGTTGCTATGGAAAAATGTATAAGAAGCATGAAGCTATGATGGAAACTTCATCCACCTTGTACCTTTTCTTCATAGCATCACGAACAAGATGTTAGTAAATGAAGAAACAACAGTGTAAGCAAACTTTATCTAGTTTTAGAAGAAATGAAAAGAAGTATAAGAAGTATGAAGCTTTTGTGTAAGCTTCTTCCTCCTTATATTTCTTTTTCATGGCTTCCCAAACTAGTTCAACATCATAATTGATTCTTGTTCCGCGATTAGTTTCATTAAAAGGTGCGTTATTCCTGTTCCTCTCTTTACTCATCATTGGATTATGGTTTTAGGGTTTGTTTTCAACTGAGGATGCTCATTTTTTGAAGTTTGCTTTGTTTCCTTTCAGGTTAAGGGGGTGATACAGGGTGATGATGCTGGTGGAAGCAAGCGTATTATATCAGTTTATAATTTCTGGATCTGGTATAGAATGTTGTTTGAGTTTATCATATTCTATTTACATTGTTTGTTTAACTAACCCTCACTTAAAGTTTGCTGGTGGTAGCAAGCGTATTATATGAGTTTATAATATCTAGATCTGGTATAGAATTTTGTTTGAGTTTATTATATTCTATGTAGATTGTTTGTTTCACTAACCCTCACTTAAAATACATTCAGTTAATTTGAGATAGATACTTATAATCTGCAAATTAAGTTGTATTTGAAAACCAACTTAAACAAACCAATGTTGTTTTCTGATTACATGCCTCTCATCATTTATCTCACGTTCTTTTATATATAGATTATGGTATAATGATCTCGCTCCTTAGATGCATCGCCATCTTCCAATATAGTTAAATCAAAGATGAGGCAAATTATCCAATGTCTTGTTTATCTTATGGAAATTTAACTATAATCGAAGATAGCGATATATCGAAAGAGTCAGATCAATAAACCACAATATATGTAAAAGAGCATGAAATGCACGATGAGACGAATGCAATCAAAAAACAACATTGGTTTGTTTAAGTTGGCTTTCCAGAACAGTTTAATTTGCAGATTATAGACATCTTCATCAAATTTAATCCATGTATATTTATTTAGTGAGGTGTTTGAAAAACAAGCAATCTACATTTAATATAATAAACTTAGGGTACTTACAACAACGGTTATATATTGTAACCGATATCATAAGTAATTTATGTTTTATATAAATTCGCTACTGATGGGTTTCGAACCCAGAACTTAAGTGTATGTATCGCAACGGTTTATTATCATAACCGTTGTGATATATGGCGCACGTCCTGCCTTTCAACAACGGTTTCCAGACCATTGTAGAAACAGCGAACTTACAACGACAATCTACATAACAACGCCTTCGCCCGCGTCATTATATGTAATTCCCAACCGTTGTTAAATGGGTTTTTCGTAGTAGTGATTTCACGGTTTAACACGTCGAAACGTACACAAAAACACATACAACATGTCGAATAGTTGGAATTCTATCATTGAAAATAATTTTAACAGAAAGTACATAAAACCAGTTTTCCAACGATTCGAACGGCGCTTCAAACGGACTTACGAATCAAAAGTTATGATCGAAACTGTATTTGGACCCAAAGTTTCCTGGCTGCAACGGGGCATTACGGCGCTCGCCGTAAGCCTAAAGGCGCTCACCATTTCCCTCCAGAATTCAGACTTCTGCATTTTTCAGCTTTGGAGGCCTTCCGTACCTCTGATTTCGATTCCGTAAAAACCCCCAAACTCAGAATTCGAAATCCCACCTCATACCACAATTATAAGCAACCTAAAATACATAATTGTAGATCCTTCCATCATTCATACATCATAAAATCATCAATCCTTCATGTTTATGTGCCAAACCTCAAAACCCAACAATGGAGGAAAGCATATCAACAATCAAAACAGAATTATCATACTTATGGTAAACGAAATTCAACATATCACATCATCAATTCTCATCAATTAGAACACATTCTAACACCACAAACATAACTCAAGCATACACATACAACCACAACAATTCATATAAACACAAATTAACACACATCAATCGATCAATTGTACAATTTCCTCTTTCAAACCTCTGCATACAAAAACCCCCAATCTCCCAAATCAACACAACCACCTAGGAATGATCATACAAGTTTATCTACCCTCATACAAAGATTATGCAACCCTTAGAGATTAAAGAATTCCCACCCTTACCTTAGATGAAGATTCTTCCGATGTCTCTAGGCCCTAGCTCTGCTTCTCCCTTTTCCTTATAGCGGTTCTCCCCAAAATGATCGTACCAACAATGACTTCTCATTTCTCTCCAATTCCTTTTTGTCCATTATACCCTTAGGACCCTTAATATGTTTTCCCAACTTTGTCCTCACTTATCCTCGCACAATTACCACTTAGCCCTTCCTTTTATTTTAAAATAATAATAATAATAATATATCATATAATACTATTATTATTACCAAAATATTGTTAACACATCACATACTTCTAAATACTCTCAGCACCCCCTTAACATCATCAATACCCCACAACACATGTCATCAGGTATCAAAATATTCCACCAAAATTCACCTAACTCATGAATATCTATAATAACTTAATTAAATAAATACCCTAATTATTTTGGGGCGTTACAACTCTCCCCCACTTAGAATATTTTCGTCCTCGAAAATTCACCAGATACGAACAACTCAGGATACGCCCCACGCATCTTGCTCTCCTACTCCCAAGTCATGAAAGGCAACCCCATGAGTGACACAAAACAACCACCTACTTCATCAATAACAACCACAAGATGCAATGTCCACAAAATTCACTCGACAACCAATTCGAGACGCAACGAATAACCGAGTTACGCACACTCATGTTCACTCTTGAACCAGAACACAACACAATCGTTACCATCACCACAGGAATAAGAACATAAAGTTCCACGACAAAACATCGTCCTAACCACCTCCACATAACCTGAACACCAACCTCGTAGTGTCGCGGTGAGAATTGGATACCAAGCTATTATGTTAACTTGAATCACAATTTTTGAAATTCACCACCGGTCTTTAATTTATCCAAATGAAAGGTTAAAGATCGAAAAACCTAAGTTAAGAGAATCTAAGTTCGGGGGTTGGTTACGTCTAGGGAAGGTATTAGCATCCTAAACGTCTGTAGTACTCTACAGGAACCTCTTGTTATTATTTATGTTATTTATTGCTTGTTTGCTAAAGGTATCTGCTAAGGTAAAGACCTAGGGGTTAATATCTAAGTATACTCGCTAAGATATCGCATCTTGTGCCTACGTATCCTGACAGGAGTGGAATCAGAGTATCCGTAGTTCCCCTCAAAGAGGGCGAGGAACTCTCGACTGTGGTCAAGGTTCCCGGGGGAGGTAAATATCCATGGCAAGATAATTAGATGGGGTGCGGTGACTCTAAAGTTAAAGTTGAGTTATAAGGGAAGAAAGTGTCCATGGTAGAACACATGTATGGAATGTGATGACTCCGATCCTAAGGCTAAGATTAAAGGGTAAGATCCTAAAGTTTTCCTACGTGACATGGAGTCAATGGGAGGAGACCTTTCCTTTGGAATTAAATAGATAGGCAAACAGACATATGAGTTACAAACTCACAAGGTGGAAGTCAAACTGATTAAAGAAATTAATTAGATAAGATCTAAATGTTAGAATCCTAAAGAAGAAACATATTTTTTTATTTTTTTATTTAAAAACTATACTTAATGATATAATGAAAGTCTAAAAATAAAATAAAAGATATATCTAAAGTACGATAGAAAATAATATTAAAACAAGCTTTGCAAAATTCTCCTTAAAAAAAACAAGATAATGAAAAAAAAAATAGAAATGGAAGATCATGGGCTAGGATAAAAAGTAGAAGAAGAAAGCCCAAACACAGACTGGATCGGATCCGACCCAGTTAACCTACACCCACCAGAATTAACCTAAGAGACTCCTCCTCAATAATTCATTTGAAAAGAGAACCAGTAATGAAAAGGCATCGTAGCAAAACAAGAACAAAACCACCTGTGAATCAAACCCCAATGTCCTCTCATTCTAGGCGCGATCCATCATCATCTTATCTTTGTAATCAAAAACCTCTCCTTCTCTCATTCGCTCATCTCTAAACGCTCAAGGCTTTCCGATTCCGCACTCTCGTCGTCTATCACCTAGCTCGCGCAAGAATGCTTCTCCGCCAGCAGCAATGTAAAATCAACCGCACCATGTCCTTCAGGCCGGCTACGGTGGATGTAATTCATAACTCTCTCTCGGTTTTTGCGCTTAATTCTTCTTCATCGCTCGCACCGTCGGAAATGGGAAGTTCGTATCTCTTACGATTTGTTGCTTTTGCAACACTTTCGACAGCGAGACGGAGATTAAATACGGGTTTCAAATCGAAAACATTGAATTGAAGGATTACAAGCTCACAGTTGAATTTCACAAGTATAAGAATAAAGAATCGCGTACCTTCGAGAAGTTCGACGCAACGACGATAATCTCCAGGTATGATTTATCCCCTCTGATGATTGATAATGCTCAGTGCGAGTTGTTGTTGTGTCTGCGAGTGTTGATGTTTTTCTCTGCAAACTGTGTATCTGTGAATCCCCTTTGGTATGACTTGCTGCTGAGCTGGTGTGTGTTTGTCACTGATTTTTCTGCTCACTATCTATCGATATTTCTTAAAATGTGGTTTTTTCTGATGTGGTGTGATTTTTGTTCTGTGTATATGTGCCTTGTTTTCTACCGCCCCGTTGTGAATGAAAGTAGCGTCTTTTATAAGCTCATAGGTGATTAAATTCTGATGTCGAATTGATGATACGAGATTGATGGCAGTGTCTGTTTTGGAAAGGAACTATGGTTGTGATTTGTGATGAATGCCTATTGATTCCCTGATTTGAATGTTGTTTAATTATGTCTAAATGCAATTTGAAAACTTTCTGTTTCCGTAATGATCTGTTTGCATATTGTTTTGGAATGAATCGGAAAGTGTCTGAAACATGTTAAGGATATGTTTGCGGCTGTTTTGGAATGAGTTTCAATTTGTCTTGAACATCATCTTAATTTCTCTGGATTCTGCTGAAACTGTATGAATGCATTTCCTTTTTTTCTTGGACAGGTTTACGGCTTGTTTCGGAAACAACTTGGAACCGTTTTGAAATAATTATCAAGCATGACCAAAGAAGAAAGTATTTGAAGAATTGACAGCTAAGGAGTTCAATTATACAGGGATGTACTTGTTCCACTGCCAGTCTTCCTCATAATGAGCATAATGCGGACCTTCGGGGTCTCCAAAAAGTCTATAGGTAATTAGGTGCTCGGGAATTAGTTCAATAGTATCTTCCACGAATTGGGGTGGGCAAATCAGAGCCTTGTCTCCAGCAATAGTTAAGATAGGTACATTGATTTTATGTAAATGGTCCTTGTAAAAAATGTGCCATCCCTATTACATAAACCACACTCTCGAACCGCAGATGTGAATTGTAAGAGAAGTTTTGCGGGTATGGTACAGTAACCGCAATGTAATTCCCAGATTTAGTGATTATACTCAACGCACATGCATTCGCTCAATGTACTCTTCATGGCTTCACGTTTTAATATGACTTGTGCTTGGGCTTGTAACTCTTCATTTCAAAAAAATTGTTTTCAAACTTTGAATCCATCTTGCAGCTTTAAATATTTTGGACTTTGATACTTTCAAGCTTTTTTCATTATTATATATATTTTTTTTGAATCGTATCTTGATTTTAAAATGAACCTATCCTCTTGAAAATGATTTAAAATGGAAGAACATGAGGTATGCCTCTTAATGAATAATCACAACTTGCAAACTTGGAACATGAATAAGCCAAATTATGAATTTAAAGCTTGAAATCATCTTGGACCGTATCTTAAGTAATATGAACTTGAATTGGTGATTTGCTCTTTGAATTTGAAAGTGGAAAACATCGCAACTTGAGTGAATAACAATGAAACCCTTTGAATTTTCCGTAAAGAACATGAACTTCGTTTTGACAACTTTGAATTTTCCATCCAAACTCACCATTTCAAAACATAATGCTCACAAGCCAATCAATAAATCATGATCCATCCTTGTGGCACAAAAACTCCAACTATATTTCTTGAATGGGGAAAAAACCATGACTCGAGTCCTATGAGAAATACTGAAGAGGATGATCTTGATCCTGAATGAGGATATGCTCAAGCCCTGAAATATTAACTGTGAGGACGAATACTATCTCCACTTGAAACAAATGTTCCTGCATAAACCTGTTAGTAGATAAAGCATGCAGATATGCGAGATGATGCACACAGAGATGATGAAATCTTACGGTCAAAAATTAGGGTATGACAGATGCCCCTATTTAAGTTTCTTCTATCTGGAGATATGGAGATTGAAATCTTCGTCTCAACGAGATAGGATAGACTTAAATACAAACATGCACAATTTTTGGCCCTAAGATGCCACAAAATACTTATGATATGACATGAAATGATATGATATGGGATGAATGTAAAGACAAGGAGAATCCTGTGGGGAATGGTACCACAAGGGGGGAAGAGGTGTTACAGTTGTGTCAGAAACGAAATGAAACAAACCAAAGTATCTGGAAAACATCATCCAAGAATGGCATTGGATGAAAAAAAGCACCAAACATCCAATAACGACTTTGGATGAAAGGTAAACTCACAATATCTAAGAAGGCAACAGATGAGAATGAGACAAAATAATGTAATCCGAGAAGGCATCAGACACAAAGAAACCAGTCATCCAATAATGGCTTTGAACGAAAGGTACACTCACAATGTCTGATAATGGCTTCAGATGAAAGTGAACAAGGTAAAGAAACCAGACATCCAATAACGGCTTTGAATGAAAGGTACAATCACAATATCTAATAATGGCTTTAGACAAAGTGAACAAGGTAGAGAAACCAGTCATCCAATAATGGCTTTGAATGAAAGGTACAATCACAATATCTAATAATGGCTTTAGATGAATGCGAGATAGAGTAACCAGTCATCCAATAATGGCTTTGAATGAAAGGTATAATCACAATATCTAATAATGGCTTTAGATGAATGTGAACAAAGACTCGATCTGGAAGAACATCAGAAAGAGAGACCCATCCGAAACAACATCAGATGGTAAAGAAACCCGACATCCAATAATGGCTTTGAATGAAAGGTATAATCACAATATCTAATAATGGCTTTAGATGAATGTGAACAAAGATTCGATCTGGAAAAACATCAGAAAGAGGGACCCATCCGAAACAACATCAGATGGTAAAGAAACCCGACATCCAATAATGGCTTTGAATGAAAGGTATAATCACAATATCTAATAATGGCTTTAGATGAATGTGAATAGAAACTACATTCAAGAATGGCATTGAATGTAAAGAAACCAATCATCCAATAATAGCTTTGAATGAAAGGTGTAATCACAATATCTAATAATGGCTTTAGACAAATTGAACAATGGTAGGGATCCAAGAAAGCATTGGACAAAGAAACCAGTCATCCAATAATGGCTTTGAATGAAAGGTAAAATCACAATATCTAATAATGGCTTTAGACAGAGTGGACAGAGACTACATTCAAGAATGGCATTGAATGTAACAGAACCAGACATCCAATAATGGCTTTGAATGAAAGGCGCACTCACAATATCTAATAATGACTTTAGATGATTGTGAACAAAGACTACATTCAAGAATAGCATTGAATGCAAAGAAACCAATCATCCAATAATGGCTTTGAATGAAAGGTATGACTCAAAATATGAGAAGGCACCATACGCAAATGAGACAAAAAAGCGAAATCCAAGAAGGCATTGGATGTAAAGAAATCATAACATTCGAGAAAGCAGTGAACGACTATGAACAAGAAGATACCCAAGAAAGTATTAGATAGAAAGGAATCACAAC